>CM057455.1:883355416-884563333 GCA_016271365.2 Neoceratodus forsteri
TCCAGCAAGATTTAAAGTGGCAAGGAACCTGCCAGACAGTGTGGATTGAACATATCTAAGTCCCTAGAATGCAGACTTCACATCCGTAATGATAGATGGTGCTACAGATTCCAGTATAAAACAGGAAATAATGTACATAAGAACAGTAAACAAGGGGGTGCCAGATGTTTTTTTTTGTGTCCCTGGAAAATCCACACAGCATCAATCATGCCATGCTGTCACAGACAGAGCCAGCAGACTGGAAAAACAAATTGGTAGGGCTTACCACCGATGGGGAAGCAGTGATGACCGGTAGAAGAGGGGGGTGGCTGCACTACTGAAAAAGGATCGTCCTCATCTAGTCACAATCCACTGCAATGCACATAGGCTGGAGTTAGCCCTTAAGAATGTCTTAAAAAAAACATCACATATTATTAAAAAATAGACCAATTACTGTTGGGGATCTGTTTTGTCATTTTTCACCTCTAAACCGTAAAATCTGAGAGAGTACTGTGAGGCAGCGGGAGTAAGATGCCTTATTCTAACCAGAGTGGGAGGAACCAGATGGGCACAACACACATTAACAGCACTGAAAGTGCTCATCACATACTGCCACGGGATCCTGCTGCACTTTCAACAGGTATGTACTGTCCCAGACTCCATTTTAAGCACACAGTCTAGATTTTTTTTAAATTGGAACTACTAAAGCAACAACTTGTGCCATTTTTTGTCTTCTCAAATGCAACTTGGCAGATCCCGAGGGGACCAAGCAGTGAAGGCCAAAGGCTACCTGAAGACCATGCAGACCTAGAGATGTCTACGTTATATTCACCTAATGGCAGACATCCTGGAAGAGTTCACAAAAGTCAGCCTGCTTCTTCAAGCAAATGATACTTCAGTGAGAGGAGTGTTTGAATCACTTCAGCACCTGAAGGACTGCCTTGTAAAGCTGAAAACAAGGTCATTTTTGTTTTCCCGATTAGTTACCTAGAAAGTATTTTCCCTCCACCCTAGCCAGAAAAAAAAAATGCACCTCTGTCAGGACAAGTTAGGTCAGGCCAGGGGGATAAGTCTGTTTCTTCCTTTTGTTCTTGTTTTCTAGACCTGGAAAGCACTTGCTAAATCTGGATGCCTTGGAGGGACCCAAATTCCATGGACACACCCTATCTCTTGAAGCGGACGAGTTTTCCGTTGACAGACACACACGATCCTAAATGTCACAAACAGGTCTGAAGACATGCACCAGTCGGACTCCATTATGGTGGCCGTGAACTTTAAACAGTGGCCAACAAGCCATGTGGACTTCACAGGTGTGTTAGGGTGGGAAAATAACTCTGACTCGGTGGCACTGGGAGAATCATCTTTAGCTTAGCAAGGTGGGAGGTGAAACAGTTTTCTCCAATTTGTTTCAGATTATGCAGTGGATGCAGTAGCAGGTGTCGAACAGGAGTTCAGACCAGTCCTCACAGAGCAGAACATAGATCCAGACGCGAGTAGCAGAGTGCACCAATCTAAAAAATTACATAAAGAGAAGGTGATTTTTCTTCTTCTACCATGAACAATCAGCAAATTCTCAATACTGTCAGGCTGTAGATCAGGTCAGGGTTATTACCGTTTGTCGCAAAAAACGCCAATGCTGTAAACAAGGGCCAGATATTCATCAGGCTTGCCAAGACAAATGCCACATTTTGGAACTAGTAACCTTAATTCGTACTCTACCAGCAAGTACAGCTGTTGGTGAATGTGGGTTTAGCCTAATGAAAAGAATAAAATCCGAATGGCGAAGTTCATTAGGCAAGCACAGTTTCATAGACTTAATAAGGATCTCGTAACATACACCATGTGAACAAGAATTTGATACAGTTCCATTTGTTGAGTACTGGTTAAAAAGTGGTAGACAGAAAAAAAGGCCTTCTTTACAGCCATATGGTCCATTGAACAAAAAACAAACCAATGAGCAGGAGGAACAAGAGGCAGACAGCTCAGACTCGGAAGTACATTTAGATGAATCTTTCATATCTGAAACTTATTCTGAAAAACTTTTGTCTGATGATGATTCTCATGTTATATCTGATGAAGAACTTGAATGTATTCCCATATCAGTGTTGTGTCCCAGTACTACTAGTTCGCAGGAAACCAAACTGTGGGGAGATGGGGACTCTTGCATCATTGAGTACTCTTGTGATGATGACATTACTCTGTTGTGATCATTTCCTCCACATTCAAGGTTTGGCCTTTCTTTGCCACCCAACTGTTGAGTACTGCTTGGACTAAATGTCTTCATTTTTCCTACATATTGCTATCTGCAATCAGTTCAATTTAGTTAGTGTCACTCCAGGTTTTTGGTGGCAAAAATAATTTTGCCTGGTCACAGTGCCACCAGATTTACAAGTCATGTAGGTTGATCAGTACAGTCTAATTTGTCAAATCTGTGAGCTCTCTCAGTCCTTGTTCTACTAATTTCAGGTTTGTTATGACAGACATGGCTGCGTAGACTAATGCTAACTAGTCGAGCAGCAGCATAGATAGCCAGTCCTAGTAGCACAGTCATCAGTCAAATACAAGTCAGTTGAAAATAATATATCAATCAGGTAATGTTTTATCTTACTAATTAAATTAGCCTGGAATGAATCTGAGGTAGGCAACTGAGCACCAAGTAGTCCAGATTGGTATGTGAACAGAGTATCTTTCAGTCTTCATCCTTTTTCTTTCCAGCCCTGACTCCCAATAAAATAATCATGGAGAGTCCATGCACTGACAAGGAGATGTGACTTATTGGACCACTCAGCACAGCAAAAATTAGATAACGAATGGTACAGTATAATTCTGGCCAAATTGGATTTCACATAAAAATTACAAAAATCTACCACGATTTAGTAGCAGGGTGTTTTAAATTTGTAAAATCTGGACAATTGGTCATGTCACGGTAATAAAACTATCACGTACTGTTACGGTGCTGTAACAAATCATGTCAGACAACAACAAAAAGATACCCAATCATCAATGAATGTCAATTGCTGCTTGAACATTTCAGCCGTGCATAAGCTCACAGTCATCACTGAAAGCAAAATGACTGCTCAGGGTTTTGTGCTGCATTTTTTGGTTAAATTGCATTACATTTATTATGCAGTGTGTGTCTATACTCTGCCATGGATTTCAGATAGACTGTCTTTCGCCGCTTGTGTCATTATTGTCAACAGTGATGAGATTGCTGTCAGTCAGTGCTGCAAAAGAACTTTGAAAAAATGTATGTAATGCCTGGTTGCTATATTTTCTGTGCATCACTCTTTTTATACATGCACAGAATAAAGTAGAAAGTTTACCTTACCTACAAGCTAAAGAGAAAAAGAAATACACGAAAATAAATGAATGGAAAATTTTTAGAACTTTTTTTACCCTTATTTAGTCAGACAAGGGTGTACTGATGGTTGGTGACATTTTCTAGCAGGTACACTAAAAAGGGGGTGGCATACTATTTTCTGGGACGGAATACCAAATCTGGGGAACTGGTAATCTGTGCAGTACACCACTTTTTAAAATGAATTTCTAGCCCTGAAAAATGGAAATTTCTGGCTACACCCCTGCATCCAAGAGCTCTGATTTTTGTGGAGAGTCAGGCTGATCCTGAGCCAACTCCAGGGCTCTCTGCCACAAGGATTTTTGATACTGCACCATATGTGCTAAACAGTTTAGTGAACGTATGGTACAGGTGGCCGAGGAATGCATTTTTCAGCCAAACTGATCCAGTTTCTTAGAATCCTTGTCCGGTGGGCTGTGAACTCATGTGGCTAGGCTGCTTGGTCATGAGGACCATAGAGTCCACTTTCAGATGCTCCCCCAAAAAGGGCTAGTTTTGGGAGGTGGGTCTTATACAGTCTGTCCGCCTTTTTACGGACAGCCAAAGTGGAGGAAGGGTGTCTCCAGACTAGTTTGGTGACATACTGAAATGGAGCCACCAAGGGTGGGACTACCAGTGGCTTTGGATCGCTCATGCCTACAAAATGAGCCAAACATCGCCTCTCTGGGTCCAAGGTCCATGCCCTTCCTAGAGAGACAGCAGAAGCAAACAGCCTTAGTGTCTTTAAGAGTAAACTTGATGTCTACTTACTCGACAAAGATAAGGGGTAAACTATGCCTGTGCTCCGGGGATATACTTAAATGGGCCTACTGTATATCTAACCTTTCCGAGTATAATTCTGAGTATAAATCCTCGGTGTCCATTGGTTTAAGAATTGAATGTGATGCATCACGTCCATGAATGTAGGGTCTTCTCGTTTAAGGGTGACCGAGGGGAGTCACCATGAGCATCTGGCCGAGGAGAGGCAAATCCCTCTGAGGATTCAGAGGATGGAGAGGAACTCCTGCCGGATGAATCAAAGGAGAGAGACCTAGTGCATGACAGCTGGGACCAATAACCGCGAGACTGGTGTCGGTGTCTGAAGGAGGACCGCGATGATGAGTGGTGCCTCTGTCCGTGGTGCCCGGAGGAACCTTCATCCGAATGATCTGGAGAAGGCAACATCTTTTTGGGTGGCGGCGATGGTTTCCTGGGTGGTGGAGTTGGGGACCTCGGACACCCCTGTAGCACATTCGAGGGCATCGGGTCTGGCAACAGGGTCTGAGGCTCCTTGGGCAGGAGGTCCCCTTTAATGATGTTCCACCACGATGTAAGCAGGATCCCCACATCCGCTAGCGACACTAGGGGAGGCCCTGGAACATCTGGCACCGGAGAAGGGATGTCCGGTATACTAAGCGTCAGTCCTGAAGGCGCAGAGGGTCCGGCCGTTCGGTCTGGGGACACTAGCGCCTCTGGCGGTGGTCCCTCAGGCGGCAAGGAGTGTGACGCATGGTCGTCCGTTTGATCAGGAGGCATCAGGCTGTCGGGCGACCATTGGTCTGGCATTGGAGGCGGGCATGCCATTTTGGCTGGTGGCAGAACCCCGTATGATGGCTATGGGGAAGCAGACTGAGGCAGTGTCACCTGTTTTGACCCAGGGGAGGCAGAAGAAGAGGACGTCAGGGTCTGACGACAGGAGTCCGTCGTCTTGGGCTTAGGGGAGTATACTCCAGCCTGGAGTTCCTGCTCATGGTGTCTCTTTCAATCGTCTGACCCAGACAAATGGCCCGAGGCGGAGGACACTCCACCCAGGCGGATGTCAGGCCCTTGCCTGCTGTCTATAAGCTGGCTGGACCCCCTGGCTTAGAACTGGGCTGATGCTGGAATGGTCCAAGACTCAAGAGAGGGGCCAAAGGCCCGTACCCCAAAGCCCTCGCACCCAACGTCTGTATGAGGGCGGGGGTCTTCATCAACGGCAGCCCAGAGGGAAGAAGAGCTGCTGGAGGGGCAGAGTCCACTCCCTTGCCGGAGTGCTGCCTTGCGATGCAGAGACTTGGAGTGGGAGTCTGACCTGCATCTCTCTTTTTCCTTATGGTGGGCTTTCCGCTGGCCTTCTTGCGGGAAGAGGTTAAGGAAGACTGTGGCTGGAGGAGATCCTCTGCATGGCGGCCAGTTGTTGTTAGAGGAGCTGGGTCTTCGGATCCTTCAGACAATGAATGAGAGTGTGCTGACTGAAACTACAACAATGCAGGCAGGCCTCAGAGCCATGCGATGAGCCGAGACAAACCAGGCAGGCCAAATGGCAGTCTTTCGCCAAAATCTGTTTCCCACAGGCACACTTCCATTTTTGCCGCTCTGTGGAGGACACAGTAGACATGCACGGGTAGAAATTCAGAAAGAAATGCATGCAAAAACTCACAACAAAATGGTGGTCGACAGGTAGCAGGAGACATCCGTGGAGTCGAAGCGTACAAGTCGACAGCAGGAAACGAACCGAGGTGGGGCTGGGGACCACCCCCTTTATACCACTGGTTGAGAGAGGCGGTCAGACACCAGGGGCGGTCCCCACTGTGGACTGCTAGCTAGAAGTTTTCCGTGGGGTCCTAGTGCCTGGCGGCACAGTCCTCATTGTGCAGCCTGCTGCAAGAGCTCCAACCCGAGGTAAGATTTTTTGTTACCCTGCGCTGCACCATCTCCAGCCTGTCCTTATCCTTCCCGAGCTGAGTACTCCAGAACTGGCTGCAGTACTCTAGGTGTGGCCTTACTAAAGATCTGTACTGGGGAAGTATTATCGCTTCCCTTCTGCTATCAATACCCAGTCAGATACATCCTAGCATCTTACTTGCTTTACTGTATGCCTTATTGCCTTGACTACCTGAAAGAGCTCCTGGTTCCTTACCTCCCGGAGCAACCACTCCGCTCAGCCAACGAGGGGTTGCTGGAGATTCCGAGGGTAGTTTTAAACTTCGTGTTCGGCTTTTTGTTTTGTGTTCGTGGCACTGACCTTCTGAATTCTCTACCCCGTTGGATTAGAGAGTGCATGACTGTGGGGGGTTTTAAACAATCATTAAAATCCATTTTGTGGATTAAGGCATTTGGGGACGATGCTGACCTGGTCAGATCTTAATTTATTGATATTATTATTTATTTTATTAGTTTTATTATGATATGTCATTTTGATGTGATTTTATAACTTGTTCTGCGCCTTGATTTTTGAAAGTCGCATTAAAAGTAAAGATTATTATTATTGATTGTTTAAAGGAGTCACTCATAACTCCAAGGTCCCATTCCTCAGCCACAGTGCTAAGTCTCACCCCACCCATCCAGTACTCTTTCTTGGGGTTCTTGTTCCCTAGGAGCACCACTCTGTACTTTCTGGTGTTGAATTTCAACTGCCAAACCTCAGACAACCCCTCCAGCTTTTGTAACCCACTCTGCATTTACCTGATTAAGGGATCTGTACTTTGGGTAAGTGACTGTCTTCTTCAAGGATAGTGCCCTCCATTAATCCACGTCATGGAACAATTCTCCAGTAGTACCAGAGCACTGATAGAGGAAGAAAGACTAAGTACCTTGAGTAAGGAGCTCTTCCAGGACCGTAAGGCCAAATAAGGCATGTCTACAAGAGACAATGTCCAGGCTGCAATGTTTAGTGAATGTGCGAACAGTACTCCAAATGGTAGCAGCACAGATGTCAGCATCAAAATATGCTGTGAAAATATGCCATGGAAGTAACCATGTAACAAAGGGAGTGAGCACAGACAGGGCCAGTAAGCTGATTAGCACACTTCTGGTAAATTAACGCAGCGGGCCAACCATTTGAAAGGCACTGCTTAGAAAGGGGATACCTCCCATCCTGGGAGCAAAAGCCACAAAAAGCTGAGAGATTTCCTACAAGCATTAGTATGATCAAGGTATAACGTGAATCATATATGGACAACGTTCCCCTACTATCCATGGGAGTTAAGAAAACCAGTAACTCAGTAGTCTGATTTGGTGTATGCTCCAAAAGAAAAAATTACTCACCTTAGTAATGTTGTTTCTTCTAATGGAGTCTTGCTGTATTCTGACAATAGCAGTGAGTCCCAACCTTCGAACTGCCCCGGAGATGAAAGTTAACTTTCCATGCCAGGCATGGAACGCTGAGCTCAAGCTCGGTTGAGACTCTGTCTGTTGCTGTTTAAACTCAAACCGTCAGATCTTTACGAGCTAAACTCACTGAGGTCCTGTGTGGAAGCTGTAAACCTACACTAGCCAACTGGCTACTAAATAAAATACATTTTTTGGTCCCAAAACAAAGATTCAAGTCAGGAAACCCCAAAAATGAAATAAACACAACACCCACTAACCCAAAGAAAAGAGGGTGATGATAAAAAAGGGTGGGGCACCTCCTGAGTGCCAACACTGCTGCTGCCCACCCACATCCCAAAAACAAAGGTTCTGAGAGGGGAAGGCAGGTGTGGAGGTCAGAATACAGCAAGACTCCATTAGAAGAAACAACATTACTAAGGTGAGTAATTTTTTCTTCAAACAACATGAAGTCTTGCTGTATTCTGACAATGGCAGACTACCAAGCAGTACCTCCATGGAGGAGGGACAGAACCTACTTAGGAAACAGGCTCTGAAGCACAGCTGTGCCAAACCGAGCATCACTCCTAGCCTGGATATCCAGAGAGTAATGCTTGGTAAAAGTGTGAACTGTTTTCCAGGTAGCTGCTTGACATATCTCTTAAGATAGGAATACAGCGGCTGTACCTCTGGTAGAGTGAGCCCTCAGGCCTGAGGGTGGAATCTTACCCAGTTTTTCATAGCAAAATTGAATGCAAAAGACAATCCACCTGGCAATGGATCTTTTTAGTGGCAGGTTTTCCTTGACCAACCTCACCATAAGTGAGGGACAGTTGGAGGGGAGTCAAACCTGTGACCCTTGGTACGTTCTATGTAGTAGCTAAGGGCTCTTTTCACATCCAAGCTGTGCAACCTCCTCTCACCAGAGGAGGAATGGTCAGTGAAGTACACAGGAAGAGAAATAGATTGGTTAAGGTGGAAGTCTGAAACCACCTTAGGTAAAAACTTCCTGTTAGTCCTGAGGACCACCTTACCTCTATGGAAAGAGATAAATCAGGCTCCACTGACAGGGCTTGTAACTCACTTATCGCCTGGCAGAAGTGATGGCCACCAGGAACACAGTTTTCCAAGTCAAGTACTTAAGCTCTGCTGAGGACAAAGGCTCAAAAGGGGGTTGCATAAGCTGAGCAATGCAAACGTTAAGGTCCCAAGCAGGGGCAGGGGCCCTGAATGGCAGATTGGTATGAAGCAATCCCTTGAAAAACTTGGAGAATACAGGGTGAGGTGAAAGAGAAGAGGGCTTACCTGCTGAAATAAAAGCAGAGACAGCTGCCAGATGCACCTTTAGTGTAGCTGGTCCGAGTCCCTAGCTATTCAGATGGACCATATAGTCAAGGACTGTGGGCAGGTCAGCAGACTCTGGGGAAATATGCTTCCCAGAGCACCATATGGAGAACCTTTTCCATTTGGAATTATAAGTAGCCCTGGTGGAAGGTTTTCTAGAAGCCTTCAGGATATCCATTACACCTTGGGAGAGGTGTAAATCATCAAACTCTAACTCTCTCCAAGAGCCAGGCCTTGAGATTGAGAGATTTGAGATTCTGATACCAAACCCTCCCCTGAGAACAGGTTAACAGGTTGTAATTCCTGGGAAGAGACAAGGGAAGGTGGACTGCTAAGGACAACAGGAGAGAGTACCAGGGCTGTCTGGCCCAGTCTGGAGCAATCAGAATCACTTTGCAGGGTTGAGACCTGATTTTGACTAGCACTTTGAACAGGAGAGGGAAGGGGGGGAGCATACAGGAACTTCCTTTCCCAATTGAGAACCAAGGCATCCAGGGGGACTGAGCCCAACACTGGGGGCCTGCAACAAAACAGGGGAAGTTGGTGATTGTCTGGGGCTGCAAAAAGATCTATCTGTGGGATGCCCCATCTGGAGAAGATCACCTCCAAAACCAGGGGATCCAGTGACCATTTGTGATGGCACTGGGATATCCTGCTGAGAGAATCTGCCAGGACACTGTCCTTGCCTGGGAGGTGTACTGCTGTGAGGGAGGTGTTCAGGGAATAGGCCAGAGACCACAACTTCATTGCTTCTGTGCACAAGGCCGTAGACCGAGTGCCCCCTTGCTTGTTTATATACCACATTGTGGTGGTATTGTCTGTCCTGATCTGAATAACTTTGTTCTGAACAGACTTGGAAAAAACCTTGAAGTGCTAGAAACACTGCTCTGAGTTCCAACAGATTGATGTGAAGCAGAGATTCCTGAGGGGACCACAGCCCTTGGGTGGTCAGGTCTCCCAAGTGAGCCCCCACCCCAAGAGGGGAGGCATCTGTAGTAAGGATTAGAGAGTGAGACTGAGTGACAAAAGGAACTCCTGTCTTAGATTGTTCTGATCCTGCCACCACTGCAAGGCCTGGATCAGGGTTCGAGTCACTGGTATCAGTTTGGTCAGAGGGTCCTTTTTCTGAGACCAAAAGGCTCTCAAGTGGAACTGAATGTCCCTCATCTGAAATCTTGCTCCCTGCACCACTGCTGTAGAAGCAGCCATGTGCCCTAGGAGCTGCAGGAAATGCCTCGCTGGTCGAGACACCTGTAGGGTGAATGAAGAGGCTAGTGATATAAGGGTCCTTGCCCTGTCCAGCGGAAGGAAGGCTCTGGCCTTTTCTGTATCTAGTTCTGCTCCTATGAAGGTGAGGAGCTGAACAGGCTCTAGAACTGATTTTGAAAGACTCAGAAGGAAGCCTAGAAAGGTGAGCAGTTGCTGAGTTATCTGAAGGTGTAACTTGACTTGGTCTGGGGACTGGCCTACTATGAGCCAGTCATCCAGGTATGGAAAGATTGCAATCCTTTGCCTTCTTAGAGAAGCAACTACTACTGCCAGGCATTTTGTGAACACCCTTGGAGCAGAGGTTAGGCTGAAGGGCATTGCTCTGAATTGGTAATGGCCTGAGGGCAGCTCGAACCTGAGGTACTTTCGATGGGAGCTTCTGATGAGAACATGGAAATAGGCATCCTTGAGGTCCAGGGAGACTAGCCAGTCCCCTGGCCTTAGAAAGGGTAGAATTATTCCCAGAGTCACCATTTTGAATTTTGGCTTTAAAAGGTGCTTGTTTAAGTATCTGAGATCCAGGATGGGCCGCCATTCTCCTGTCTTTTGGGGGGTAAGGAAGTACCTGGAGTACAATCCTTTGCCTTGGTGTAGTGGTGGAACCCTTTCCATAGCTCTGAGAGCCAGGAAGGAAGAGACCTCTGCCTCTAGGGCAAGTGCCTCTGAGGGATTTGCAGGTGGAAAGGATCTGGTTCTCAGCTTTGGAAATTTTTTGAAGCTGAGAACCAGTCCCTGGTTTACTACTTCCAGGACCCATTTGTCTGATGTTAGAGACTTCCAGTCCTGGACAAAGTAAGCCAGCCTGCCCCCTACAGGTGGTGAAAAATCGGCCCTGGCAAACCCATCAGGGTGCCTGTTTGGCAGGTGGTTTAGGCTAAGGGGTGAAAGCAGGTCTGCTTGTACCCCTTCTGCCTCTCCCTCTAAAGAACCCCCCTCTGAGCATAGGCAGAAGAGGAGGCCTGGGCTTGGTAGAAAGGCCTATGAAAAGGCCTGCCCCTGCCCCCTGGGATGCTGCCTCTGAGGAGTGGCTTGCCTTTTCTTGGCCTGGGCACTCCTATAGGTGGTCCTGTATTCATCCATTTTCTTCATGTAATTCTCTGTTTGCTCCCCAAACAGAGAATTACCCACAACAGGAAAATCCATGGCCTTAGTCTGGGTATCCTGCGACAGGCTAGTACATTTCAGGCAAGCCATTCTACGAAGTGCCACAGATGTAGCCATGACTCTAGATGAAACATCATTGGAGTCCACTGCAGCATGGAACTGCACCTTGGATGCCTCAACACCATCAGCAGCCACCTGCTCCAGCTCCTTGGCAAGCTGGCCAGGGACCTGTTTTGCTAAAGCCATGACAGTGTCCCATCTGGATTTCTGATACCTAGCTGTATAGGCCATATAATTGGCCTGCCTGAGTCCCAAGGATGCTGCCATGTACTGTTTCTTTGGCATGGCATCAATCCTCCTGGAGTCCTTGTCTGGGGGGTGTGAAGCCAAGGGAATATTAGCCTTATCAGAGGCTGCAGCCTGCACTACCCCAACATGGCTGCATTGTTGTGTAAGGAACTCCATATCTGAGCCTGACAGCGTATACCTCTTGTCCATTCTTTTATCCACAGGAGGTATAGTATTAGGAGTCTTTAAAATCTTAAATGTCTGTTTCCCAAAAGATTTGTGTAAGGAACAGACAGCCTCCTAGACTCTGGGATATCCATCATTTCCACATAGTCAGGCTCTTCCTGGTCATCCACAGCTTCTTCCATAGGAAGCTGAAGGGTTTCAGCCACTTTCTTATAAAACATGAAATGGGAGGGGGACTCAGAAAGCCTAGGAGGAGACGCTCCAGAAGGTCTGTCTGGGGAGATGTCCGGGTCAATGGGCACATCCAGACTTTCAAAACCACATTCACTTTCCTCATACTCCTCTTCCTCTGGTTCATAATATTCCTCAAATCATAATCTTGAACCGGTGGGACCGGCCGAACCAAGCGCCTTCCTGATGGTGCCGGTTCGGTCGGAACCGGGGAAAGCGACTGCACAATTTTTTATCGCTTTGGCTATTTCATCAGCGGTTGAAGAAGAAAAGTACAGTTACGTAAGAACTTACCATAACAGTAGATCTTCGAGAACAGCTCTTGCAGCAGGTAACACCATTAGGACTGAGGCCGGCAGGCGTCAGGACCCCACGGAAATCTTCTAGCTAGCAGTCTTCAGCAGGGACCGCCTCAGACGTCAGACATAGTACATAAGGAGGCGGCCCCGCCACAATCCCCAGTTCTCCCGCCGGAGACTTCCGGCTGCTGGATGACATCATAAGTGGAGACAGAGGATCCGCCATCAGAAGAAGAAAGAGCGTAAGCTCCCACCGAAGTCTGGTTAGGCCATACCTCCTCCAAGGGGGAATGGTGGACGGGAAGGTACCTGCTGCAAGAGCTGTTCTCGAAGATCTACTGTTATGGTAAGTTCTTACGTAACTGTACTATCTTACTTCGAGATACAGCTCTTGCAACAGGTAACACCATTAGGACTGATTCCCAAGCAATAGTGCCTCTAAGCATTCTGGGAGGAGGCATAACGGAGAGATCTTGAACAAATCCTGACTCTAGGACAGGAGACCCTGTAGAACGGCAAGGCCGAAACCGGCCCTCCGCTGTGAGGTAATGTCCAGGCTATAATGCCTAATGAAGGTGTGCACTGAGCTCCATGTAGCTGCAGCACAAATGGCCGAGGTGGAGACATTCCGCAGCGCTGCACAGGAAGTAACCACCCCCCTAGTCGAGTGGCCCCGGACTGTGCCCGGAAGGGGCTTCTGTTTGTTGCTGTAGCAAAAAGAAATGCACTGGACAAGCCAGCGAGAAAGTCTGTTTTGAGACTGGTTGGCCCAACATCCTCTCAGCGAAGGATATAAACAGCTGCTCGGACGTACAATGCTGTTTAGTCCTGTTCAAGTAGTATCTTAAGGAGCGGTGAACATCTAGGGTGTGAAGCAATGCCTCTCCTCTGTTAGTGTACTTGGGAAAGTACACAGGCAGATCGATGTCCTGGTCAAGGGTGAGGGCAGAGACCACCTTAGGCAGGAATTTAGGGTTCGTCCTCAAAGACACTCTGTCCTGGTGGAAAATCAAATAAGGTTCCTTACACATGAGAGCATGTAGCTCAGAAATTCTCCTAGCTGACGTAACAGCAACTAAAAATAACGTTTTCCATGACAAGAAAACGCAGCTCGCAATCTGCGGCAGGTTCAAAAGGGGGCAGCGCGAGCTGCTCCAGGACAAAGAGTAGGTCCCAAGGAGGGACGGGATCCTTGATGGGCGGCCTAAGGTGTAACACTCCCCTCAGGAAGTCCCAAGAGGCATCGAGTTGTGCCACTGTGCGCTGACCTATCAGGAAGTGGTAGGCCGAAATCGCACAGAGGTGGACCTTAATCGAGGAGTAGGCAAGGCCTGAGTGAAAAAGGGAAAGCAGGTATTCCAGAACTGATTTCTCTGGGCATTCTAAAGGGGAGAGGCCGCGGCCTGAGACCACAGGCAAAATCGCGCCCATTTCTATGCACGTAGAGTACGCGCGCTGTCGCTTTCTGGCAGCGGAAAGAACTTCTGACACCTCTTGCGAGACCCCATGTCGCATAATGGCTATGTCTCGAGGAGCCAAGCATGCAGGTTCAGTGAGCGTAAGTCTGGATGGACTAATGAACACCCCTCTTGAGACAATAGATGGGAGCTGAAGGACAACGGGACTGGAAGTTCCCGGCACAATTGCGTCAGCATGGGGAACCAGATCTGTCTAGGCCAGAAAGGCACTACCAGGATCATTGTTGCGTGCTCCCAGCGCAGTTTGAGAAGAACTCTCTGGATCAACGGGAAGGGAGGGAAAGCGTAGAGGAATCTGTCCGCCCAGGAGAGGGACAACGCGTCTCACCAGAAAACACCAGGCTCTGGATCTAGCGAGCAAAAATTGGGCAGTTTTGCGTTGGATGGGGAAGCGAATAAGTCCAACTCTTGAGTGCCCCATCGAAGAAACAGATCCTCTGCTACCCCTTGAAGGAGTTCCCATTCATGGACTTTGGCCTGGGAACGACTCAGGCCGTCTGCGATTGTGTTGTCCACACCGGGAACGTGAACTGCGATCAGGCTCGCGCCGTGTCAGATTACCCAATCCCACACTCTCTTCGCTTCCCTGCAAAGGGGGTAAGAGTGTGTGCCTCCTTGTTTGTTGAGGTAATACATCACCGCCGTATTGTCTGTTTGAAGCAGAAGAGTACTGCGGGATTTCTGACTGAAAGGCCTGCAGGGCATAAAGGACCGCCCTCATCTCCAGAATATTGATGTGGAGGTGGGCTTCTTGAGGGGTCCACGTTCCCTGGGACCTCAACCCATTCAGGTGTGCTCCCCACCCCAGCCCTGAGGCATCTGTGGAGAGGACTACTTCCGGGGACGGCACTGCAAACGGAACACCCACAGAGTGTGTCCCAGGGTCTAGCCACCATTGCCAGTCCCGAATCACGGCGTTCATGATTCTGACCGGCTGCTGCATGTGGTTTTGCCTTTGGTCCCACTGCACTTTGAGCATCCACTGAGTTACCCGCATGTGGAGCCTTGCCATAGGGACGGTTGGAATGGCCGCAGCCATGTGTCCGAGCGGCGAAGGACCAGCCTGGCGGGGACCGTCTTCTTCGCTGAAAGATCCCTGATGAGGGACCCGATGCGTTCCGCTCTTTCCTCGGGAAGAAAGGCTTTCCCTTGGACGGTGTCCAGAACTGAGCCTATGAACTGCAGTTTCTGAGACGGTACCAAGAGAGACTTCTCGTAGTTGATAAGAATGCCCAGAGACTAGAAGAGAGCTTGGGTGTTCTGGATAGCCAACAACAGCGCCTCTCTGGAGGTGGCCATGAGAAGCCAGTCGTCCAGGTACGGGAACACGTAGTGACCCTGTCTTCTTAGAGATGCTGCCACGACTGCCATACACTTGGTAAAGACCCTGGGGGCCGATGACAGTCTGAAAGGAAGAGCCCGGAACTGAAAATAGTGGCCGAGAAACTCGAAGTGCAGGAACCTCCTGTGCGCTTGAGCTACAAGGATGTGCAGGTAGGCGTCCTGCATGTCCAAAGACGCTAGGAAGGCGTCCTTTCTCAGCATGGGAATGAGCCCTTGGAGGGTCACCATGCGAAAACGTTTGTAGGCGACCGACATGTTGAGGTCGCTGAGGTCCAATATTGGACGGAGGTCCCCTGTTTTCTTTGGAACCAGAAAGAAGTGGAAAATAGTAGCCGGTTCCTCTCTGGTTCTCCGGGACGTACTCCACCACTCCCTTTTGGAGGACCGCGAGTACTTCTTGCCTGATGAGCAATCTGTGCTGACCCGAGTAACAGGAGAGCACAGGAGGCCTTGTGGGTGGCTTGTCCACGAATTCTATAAAGTGGCCTTGTCTGACCAATTGAAGAACCCACCTGTCTGTGGTTATAGCCTGCCACCCTGGTAGGTGGTCCGCAATACGACCCCCGACCTTGGTGTCCCATTGATCCTGAGGGGCGGGGGCCGGGAAGGAGTCATGCTGTGGCGGCTGAGGGTCCTGCAGGCTGGGCCGACTTGGCAGGGCGTTGGCCTCAGCCTGTGGACGACTTTCCCTGGGCTCTGCGGGAGAAGGAGCCCCTCTGTTGCAGACTGGTGCGGGACTGCTGTCTCTGCATCCGGCCTCGGAAATGGCTCTGGTTCCTACGAAAGGAACTGAGCTTGGGTCTGTACATGGCTTGGACAGATCGTACCGCCTTCCCAGCCTCTTGAGGCTTGGTGAGAACCTTCTCCGAGGACTCACGAAAAAGAACTTCTCCATGGAACGAGGTGTCTAGGATGTTCTTCTGGACATCCAGGGTAAATCCGGAGACACGGAGCCAGGAGTGTCTCCGGAGGCATATGCCTGAGGCTGCCGCTCTGGCCGAGGAGTCCGGAGATGCGTCGCTGCCTGCAGCACCTGGGTTCCCACGTCCAACCCGTCATGGAAGGAGTTGCAACAACTCTTCTTTCTACTCACCTTCTGGCATCTTTTCCACCAGATCCAGTCCCTGCTCCCACAAGGCATTCTGAAACTGGACCATGTGAGTTAGATAGTTGAGGGACCTAATGGCGCAGGTAGCGGCTGCATACGTGCGCCTGCCCATAGCGTCCAATTGCTTGGACTCTGGATCTGGTGGCAGGGTGCTCAAATGTTGCGGCCTCTGGGACCGGTCATGTGAGGCTGTGATGACCAGAGAATCGACCAGAGGATGGGATGCCAAGTACTGATCCTCCCTAGGAGCCTTGTACAGGCGGTCTGCCTTCTTCGGCATCGCCGGGAGTGAGTGTGGACGTTTCCACGCTGCCTTGGTGACGTCCACGAAGGTGTCCACCAAGGGTGGTACCACCAACAGGCTTTAGGTCCTTTTGCCGAAGATAACGAGCAAGGCGTAGTCTCTCGGGGTCAAGTTCCTCTGCGTCCCAGCCCATGTTCTCCTGGATATGCCTCATAATCTCTGAGAACGGTGGGTCACCCGGAGGAGATCTTGGGAGCTCATGTGGGTCCGGAGAGGGGACGCTGATGGGAGAAGGGGATCTGGATCCGTCTGAGAAGTCCGATCCCGTGTCCTCCGTCGAAGGCGAGTGGCGGCGTCTTCTGGGTCTCTTGGGGCTGGGTGACCCTGAAGAAGATCTGGACGGAGGTCTCCTCTTGTCTGGTCTGCCTCTAGGAGGTTCCAGAAGCTCCTGGGGGGGGAAGGTACTCGGCCTGCTGCCCCGGATGGGGTGGGGGGCACTGGGGCCAGTGGAGTCATGGGTAGAGGAGGAGGAAGAGGAAGAGGAGGAGGTGTGGGAACCACGTCCTTCTTTATGGTATCCCACCAATAGGTGAATAGCTCCTTAACCTCTGAAATACTGAGGCCCGACGACGGGCCGGGCACCAGTGGTCGGTCGTTGGGTTCCTGCGTCGACTCCCCAGGGTCTCTGGTTCTGGACGAGGCTCCTGGGGCGTCTGCGATAGGACAGATTCGCCGTCTGGTCTTGAGCTGGGTCAGCTCCTCCTCCGTGGCGCCTCTGGCCGACGTCGGTAGGTGGCGTGGGTGTTCTCCTCTCTCTACAGAAGCGGTGTCGGTCCCCGGCGGCGTCGGGGGTGGAGAAGGCCTGACCGGCGACGGGCGTCTGGCAGTCGTCGGGTCTCGGGACCGGTGATGCTTAGCCGACGTCGGGTGGGCCAACGTCGGGTCTGACGTCCTTTTGAGTGAAGTCAGCTCCTTGGTCTTCCGCTGGGGTGAAGGGGGCAAGGAGACCGATCGGGCGTCGGGGTCCAGGTGACGGGAGCCGGACTTGTCCAAAACGGAAAAGAACTTTTCCAGGCGTCGTGCGCTAGAAACAGACCGAAGGGTTGAGACATGCAAGTCGACAGCGGGAAAGAACTGGGGATTCTGGCGGGACCGCCTCCTTATGTACTACGTCTGACGTCGGGGGTGGAACAGACGTCAGAGGCGGTCCCCGCTGAAGACTGCTAGCTAGAAGATTTCCGTGGGGTCCCGACGCCTGCCGGCCTCAGTCCTAATGGTGTTACCTGCTGCAAGAGCTGTATCTCGAAGTAAGATCTTTTGGATCCACACCAGCTGAATTTTCCTTTCTTGTTCTTTTAGCCAGAACCGACTCCTCGGAATCGGTTCTCCTTTTGCCCGAAGAAGTTTCGCCCTGGTCAGAGGGCACTCCTTCTGGTTCGGTTTGAACCGAACCGGGCTGGCCATCCGGGTCAGCGGACTTTTTGGCCTCCCTTTCCCTGAGCCTACCAACTTTCTTCTCTAGGGTAGCTGCAGGAAAATTTTTACAAATCTGGCAGTCTGCATTGAGGTGGTCAAACCCCAGACAATAAACACAGGTGGTGTGGGGGTCAGCCTTAACAAAGACTTCCCCACACACACTACAGTGTTGAAACCCAGTGGGCCCGGTTTTTCTTTTGGGTTTCTCAGACATGGTGCCAGTCCTAACAAAACCTACCCTTTTAATGGCAATCAGCCAGGCAGACACTCTTATCGGTTCCTGACCGTGTTACGGGTCGTGGAAAAAACTGTAATAAAATCAGTTTTTTTTAGAACCGATAAGAACCAGTAACCACACTCTAAAAGTAGAAATAAAGATTTTTACCACAACTTGATCAGTTCAAACCGAACCAATGAACCGTTTACAAGTTCCACACAGAATAGAAAACAATATAAACCTATCTAGTACTCATGAATACCACAGACAGAGACTGAACCGACAGGTTGCGGTTTAAATTCGGTCGAAAACCGAGAAAAGCGGTACTTTGACCGACAAATTGAACCGAGCAAAGGAGAAATCTCCGGAGCGACTGTTCAGTGAGGCGGAGTAAAGAATCTGATGGTTTGAGTTCAAACAGCAACAGACAGAGTCTCAACCGAGCTCGAGCTCAGCGTTCCATGCCTGGCATGGAAAGTTAACTCTTTCATCTCCGGGGCAGTTCGAAGGTTGGGACTCACTGCTATTGTCAGAATACAGCAAGACTTCATGTTGTTTGAACTACCTTTGGCAGAAACAAGGACCAGTACACAAGGTAACCCGATCCTTGTTCGGGTGGGGGATGGGGGGAGAGGCTCAGCAACCAGAGCTTGCAATTCAGAGCAAAATCTAGCAGACGTCACTGCCATGAGGAGCAATGTTTTCCAAAAGAGGAAGCACAGCTCACAAGTACCAGCAGGCTCAAAGGGAGGCACAGTAGGGGTCTCCAGAACCGGATCTCAGACTGGGGGGGTGCAAAAGTCTTCTAAGGAACCTGCGGGGAACCTCAAGTTGGGCTATTCTCAAGCCATCGGTGAGGGCATCAAAAGCAGATATCGCAGCCAAGTGAACCTTCATTGAGGAGTATCAGAGGCCTGCATCCACAAGGAACAAGAGGTAATCCGTAACATGACTGACTGAACACATAAAGGAATCCAGCTGAGAGGCAGTACACCAAAATGTGAAACGCTTCAATTTAGAGTACATATACCTAGTAGATGGCTTTACGAGCAACCAGCAGAACAGCTGCAAATGTGGGGGACATACCAAAGTGGGAGACTTCTAGGTCCTCAGGAGGCAGGCACAGAGGTGCAGGGATCAAAGCTCTGGATGCACCAGAGAGCCCTGTTGCTGTGACAAAAGGCCTGCCAGTAGAAGGAGCAGGACGGGGGGGGTTCCACTTTCAACTGCTGAAGCAGATGGAACTAAATTTGTCTGGGCCAGGCCAACCCGGTGGCGCCGAGGGTTGAAGCGCTAAACACCACATCTCGGTGCTATGCCGACGACCTGGGTTCAGGAAGCAGCCCAGGCTGGTGGGGGGCGGACTGAGCTGGCACAACGTGGCTCTCCTCTCCTGGGGAGGGATGAGGGTTTCCTGGGCCCTTGGCTGCTACCTGGTGGAGGGGCGTGTGGCAGTTGACAGCTGGAAGCTCGGCGATAACCCGGGGGTGGGGTGGAAGGGGCCGAGACTGTACCCAGCATGAGTGTGCACTCAACGCGCATACACGGTCATGTCTGCAGGGGTCCCAGGATCAGGGAGAAAACGCAAAAAAAAAAAATATGTAAAAAAAAAAATAATTTCTCTGGGCCAGTACAGAGCCACAAGAATCACAATAGCCAGCTTTGCCCGCAACTTGACCAGAACCCTCTTTATCAGGGGGAATGGAGGAAAGGCGTACATGAACTTTCCTTTTCAAGAGAGGGACAACACGCCTCTTCATAAAACTCCAGACCCAGGAGCAAGCAAGCAGAAAAGTGTCAGTTTTGAACTGTATGAAGATAAAGAGGTCTACGTCATGGCGACCCCACTTTATGAAACGGTCATCCACGACTGAGTCCAGTAACTCCCATTAGTGGCAGAGCACCAGTGACATGTAGAGGCAATTCACGAGGGCACTGAAGGTACTAGGCGCGAAGATGGCCGTCAAGAACATATCGTGTTCCACGACCCAGTGCCAAACTCATCACACCACTCTGCAGAGGGGATACAAATGAACTCAGCCATGGCAGCTAATGTAGTACATCACCGAAATGTCCGTATGGATCAACAACTGATGACCCCAAAGGAGAGTACCAAACGCCTGTAGGCAAAGCAGAACAGCCCTTATCTCCAGAGTGTTGCTGTGGAGAACCAAGTCCAATAGGGGCCCAAATGGGCACGCAGCCAGAACTGGAGGCGTCTATAATCATCACTAGTAGGAGAGACACAGAGAAAGGGGAGATCCTGTCTGCAGGTAAGAGCAGTCCAACCAAAAGAGCAGGGAGCTGGGAAGCTGCAGAGTCACCTGTATGAGATGCTCCAGTTCCGCCCACTGGACATGGAGGAACCACTGTGGAATCCTCATGCAGACAGCAGTGGGGGGAGTGCGGACAGCAGCAGCCATGAGACCTGTCAGTCATAACAGACATCTGGATGAGACAGTCACTGGACAGGCCACCTGGGCCTGGGCAACCAATACGGTAGCATGGTACAAAGGAAGAAACGCCAAGGATAAGCCAAAGGGCAATATATAAAACTGACAGTGAGAACCCTGAAGCACAAGCCACAGGTACTTTCTCTGGCAACTGTGGATCCTGATACAGAGGTATGGGTCCTTCATAGCCAGGGCACAAAGCAAATCCACTTGCAGCAGCTGGGGGAGCAGGGACTGGAGAGAGAGAGAGAGAGAGAGACCGAGACCACGCGGAACCATTTGTATTCTATAAATATGCTGAGACCCCAAAGGTCTAGGACGGGTCGTAAATCTCCTGTCCACTTCGCTACTAAGAAGTACTGGCAACAGCAGCCATGATTAATTTCTGCAATCAAGATAAGCTCCATCAATATAGATGCTATAAGAGAGAAGTGGAATGGGGAACTTGGTTCTCACATAACTTCACAACAGTGGGACAGAGTGTGCCAGCTTTTTGCAAGAGCTACCAGTTCCCATTCATGGCGTTTGTTTGCATGGCAGATACTAATACTATTCTTCCGGACCCCAGTAGTAACAGCCCACTATAACAATCAGAGTGCTGCGGTCTGCTGGAGGCAGTGCGGAGAGGGTGTTCTCACCTTTCACACATACTTTGGTCCTGTCCAAGATTTACAACCTTTCCTCCAGGGTCTCGGCAGGAGTTTGTGGAGCTATTGGTTTGAGCCTCCCTTCACGGGGAGTTCTTTGTCCTGCATGTGTTGCCCGGGACTTTCAAGCCCCACCACCAGTATTTAATAGGAATTTTTCTGCTCGAGCGAAAAAGTAATTACTAAACGCTGGCTCACTGCAGTGACTCCTTCAGTCCTGGAGTGGAGAGAAATAGTCAACCACATATATCGATCGGAGAAGCTCACATACTCCTTAAATGATAGAGTAGAGGCCTGTTCCATTAAATGGAATAGATGGATTTTATACATTACGTCTAAGGACCCGTCTTTTGTTCCCTGAACATCCAGTCCTGTTCTCTTAGGCTTTAAGTTTTGGATGGAGGTTGTTACTCCAGTAGACAAGGAACCATGGGGAGTCTGTGAAGGGAGTTCTGAAAACAAGGTCACTGTGTTATTGAATTCTGGATTAATGGGGCCCCAAGTATGAGCTTTCCCAGGGCATATAAGTCATAACTGTAAACGATCCTGAAGTTGCATACAAAAATGAATGAAATTGATCTAAGACAGAATCTGTAACTGTGTCTAAGATAATTGAATACAGCAATGTATATTGTGACTGGTAAACGGTAAAATCTTTTAATAAAGACTATATTAACAAAAAAAGATAAGCTCCATCTTGCAGAGGTGGAACTGAACCTCCTCCAGCAGGAAAGCGACATGTCCTGTAGAGTAACAGTTTGGTAAGGGAGGATTTACCAGAGGGACAGAAGGAAGTAGTAGGGTGCGTCCTTGCTGAACCACTTCCACCACCCAGGTATCTGCTGTGATCTCCCTCCACTTTGGAAGGAAAAGGGAAATGCAGTCTCCCACTATTGTTCCCAATCTGCAGGGGCTGGGGGGGGGGGGGCCCAAAACGGAGCCAGAAAAAGGGCAAGCTGGTGTGATGCCAACACGTACCTTTGGTGACCCTGGCATGGGCACTCAGCATCAAAGGGGACCTGAGGGGTGGCCTGGGTCCACTGGAAGCCATGATTGGGACCGCTGGAATACCCTCTACCTGGACGGGCGCAGGGACTCCTAAAGGAACCACTACCCCAACCCCAAGGTTTTGGATTAAGGGTATGAAGGGACCGCAAAGTCATTTTAGAGCTTTGCAGATCCCGAAAAAGAACTTCCACGTTGGTACAGAAAAGCTGCTTACCTCTAAAGGTATTATTAAGGACTGACTGCTGGATATCAGCAGAAAACCAGCCACTCATAGCCAACAGCAGCAGTGCAGGCACATGCCAGAAGCAACTACAGCAAAAGAGGCATCATAAGCAGACCTCAAGGGGTGCTTATCAGCCTCCTGACCATGGGCAACAGTCTGCTGGACTTCAGTTTCGTCCGGTCCATCACGCAGCTTGTCAACCATGGCAGCCATAGACTTCCACAGGCTATTATGATATTTAATCATATAAGCCTCACATTATATCAGATAAGCTCCATCTAAGCCTATGCACTGCAGGGCTGCAGAACCCAGCGGTTGTGTATAAGATGAGGGGAGTGGAGCTTCCAGTTACCGAGCAAGAAAGAGACCCACATTTAGGACAACCAGTGTACCATGTGTGCAACCGAAAAACACACCATGTGGTTCACTGATCCGAGTTGTAGGCGAGCTGAATATCAGGAGATGGCTACTGAAGGTGGGCACATCGTAAACATGGAGATCAGATACACTTCTCCCTCTAGGGCTGATGCTGTTATTACAATCCCAACTCAAAGTAACAACAAGACTAAGTTCTCACACAGGTTCATTTCTTACACTGCAAATGGGACTTCTTGCTCTTACTTCCTACAGTTTGACTTACTAGTTTTATTTTATACCAGTTCCTTATTTTACTTGAGGGCAAACAGGCAAGCAGCCAATTCAAACAACTCTGCTAGCCACTCCACAATGTGATTCTCACCACTCTGCATTGCACTTCAGCCGTCTAGTGCTGTAAAACGGAGCCTCCCCTCAGTGGTCAAGCTTCTCGGAGCAATAATCACATTGTGTGGCCAAAAACAGAGACAACTGGAGGGCAGCTGAAAAAAACTGGAGGAATAGCAAGTCTTCTCATTTGCAGAGGAACAAACAGAGAACAATTCTTCTGCTTCAAGTTTAGTTTCAGAAGTGCATATTTGTAACTAGAGCCGCAGCCCTACAGGAAGCACATCTGTGATCTTCAGGGGTATGATCTGTGTCAGCCTTCTTTAGTTTTTCTTTGTGGGTCAGGCAGGACAGTAGTGTATTTTACTGTGGTCCAGAGTGAGAGACAGTAAGACAGCTCCAGTTCAGTAAGTAGCTGTATGCCCCTTTCTCCACACCGCGCCCACCCCCAATCATCTCAACCCTTGCCTTACAACACTTTAGGAAAACATACAGCCCTGAGCCCCTCTCCAATAAACTCCAGCCACTCATCCAATTTCCCCCATCTCATATTCCCCAGCCCCCAGGACACATCATTTGCATGTTGTTTTACTCGGTCTTTCCTCCATCTTACTCATCACTGCAATCTATACTCTGCTCCGTGATGGCTTTCACCTTTGGCGGTCTGTTCTTATTCTCCTGGCTGCATCAGAGACAAACTTCAACAAAGGAGAAGGCAACGGCCCTTTACAGGAGACCGTGTAAACAGTGTCATGCTCTCATAAGTCCACCCTCTGCTTCTTCATGGCAAATCACTGCTCCTGCTAAGTCCTCTGCCAATCCTGCACAGCTCATTCCCCAACTCGAGTTATTGCCACTCCGATCTGCGAAACACACAATCCCCGCCACCCCTACCAGACCCGTGCGTCCCACAGAGAAACCCGACATACGGCCAAAAATGCTCTCCGTGTGGCGGCATGATGTTAGCGCAGAAGTTCAAGCCCAATTGAAATATATACAACTGGCTGGCAAAAATTAATGGGATGAGCAGAGGAGCGCTGCGTTAAATGTAGATGCAGGACAAATATAACATTGTGTCAGAAATGTAAGTTTTGCCAGATGGGGACGTTGCTAGTGTGTCAACGCAAGCCCTGCGCCAAGGCACTGTTACCACAAGCCTTGAAAGGCCTAAGTGACTTTGATGTGTTCGCTGATCAAGGACTTCTGGCTTTGTCAAACCTGGGGCTCACCAGTCTAAATGTTGTATGAGGGTGTGACAGGGTTGAATAAAGCCCTGCCCCATTTGTTATGCAGAAAGTTTAAATGCAAAGGTCTGTTCTAGCCTGTCCTTTTCTGTCTCTTCTCTGTCTGGTTGCGCAACCAGATTTTCTTGTGAGATCTAGGAACTGATCGCTGTGACTTTCGCAGTTCTCCGCATCTCGCTATCTCTCTGCCTCTTCCCTTGCTATTTCAGTCTTTTCTTCCCTCTTGCATATCTGCAGTTGTAAAAATATATGTGAAGTTATGTGAAACTGGGATCCCTTTGTTTGAAACTGTGCATAGTTATACTGTTGAAATGATTGCAAACTATTTGGAACTCGGGGGTTAACCTGAGAAGCTGGTATGCAAACTCTCCGAGATGCTGGCAACAAGAGGTCAGTTCTAGGTCACCAGACTAGGTCACTTTGTTGCACCTGCAAGGAATGAAACTTACAAGAACATTCTGTAAACTGACAAGAACATTCTGTGAGAAGCAGGATGTCAATGAGGCAGACTTATAAAAAGAGCAGCAATGCTTCTGCTAGAGACAAGGAGAGAGAAAGAGAGCAAGACTGAAACTTGGAATTCAGAGATACCCTGAGAACGACTTTGTTTTCTCTGTTTGTATTG
Organism: Neoceratodus forsteri; assembly: GCA_016271365.2. Taxonomy (NCBI): domain Eukaryota; kingdom Metazoa; phylum Chordata; order Ceratodontiformes; family Ceratodontidae; genus Neoceratodus; species Neoceratodus forsteri. Next base: position 883,380,291 of record CM057455.1, read on the forward strand.
TCTTTGTAAATAGTTATACTGAACACATTTTTATTTTTTATTTTGCTGTTAATGAGAAGAATAAAAAGCTATTTGCAAATTTTGAACTGCTCCTGGTTTTCCTATGCTTCCTGACCTGTGTCTCGATGACAGGGGGCACCCTCAACACATTTAGCTCAGGAAGAAGTTTAATTTAGACCCAAACAGCTTTTTTATCTTAAAGTAAGAAATCTGCTTGCCATGGATATTCCCAAACTGGACAGCACTCTAAAGTTGTCACCCACACAACACACTATGTACAACCAACAACCAAGGTCCAGACCTCTATCTTCACACTACAAACTCCTCCAGGGGAGTATTTCAGAAACCTTAGCTCCTACCAAAAATAAGTAGTTGTCAGGCCTGAACCAGGATGTGCCAGAAGATGCTCGGCATAGAGCTATGAATCTTGCTACATATGGGGCGAAAAACAAACATCAAATCCAGCACAATTTTATGTACAGATCCTATTTCACCCCTAGCAGGCTCCACAAAATAAAATCGGACCTGGATCCTTCCTGCCCCAAGTGCAGGGCAGCAGAGGGCACCTTGATACACTTGGTACTAACATGTTCCAAGATCAAGGGATTCTAGTGGGAGGTGCACAGAATTATGGAGCAAACCACTGGCTGATCATTACCATTTACTCCACTGGAGCTGCTAGTAGGAGCAGAGTCCTCCATGAAACTTTCCAAAGAAATCCCAATCTGGGACCTTGCTCTCATCAAGGCTAAGATGACAACAGCCCAGCACTAGATGGGCACAGCTGCCCCCACAATTACACAAAGGGTTAACAACATGCTAGACTGCCTCAGAATTGAGAGGATGCAGTATGCAGCAATGACCAAATGAAGGTGTTTGTGGTAACCTACACTAACAGCAGCGGAAGCAGACTAATTTCCTGGATTAGCCCTTGAGGTCGAATAATACCATCTGTCAGTCCTAGCTAGAGTTGTCTAGTAACATAGGTAGTGGTAACAGTATGTGAGACAGTGGCAAGCTCACTATTTTTTATTTCTTTAATTTACTATTTTTGGCCAGGAAAGACACACTAAACCGAGGCTTGTTTCTACGCGAGTCCTGGGAGCACAGGGAAGTTAAGTGACTTGCTCATGGTAACAGTATACAAGTGGTGGCTATGGGATTCAAACCCAGTTCCCCATGTTTGCGGCTCAGTGCTCTTAACCACTACGCTATACTGCCACCCTGACCATGGGAGATCCACTCTACTAGGTCGGGTCTACTTACATGAATCAACTGGAAATCTCAATGCACAATCTGTATGGTTCGCACTACAAATTCTTTTGTATGTACTCCCTAATATGTAACATAGTATTTATTTATTTATGCATCTGTTAATCGGGTAGGTGCACTGATCCAATCGACAGTTTTCATGCACAACCTGAGCCATGAAGATGGCACAATGGTAAAGTACAGAAAACAGCAAAGGATAATCCAATAATAAGAGAACAGCTACACAAGAATTAAATATAGTACAGATAAATACCTAACAACTGCTGAAGACAGAGCATTCAGTGGCGCCAGCCCCATCCTGTGGAATTCGCTTCAGTCCGCTGTAAGAGAGGCCCTCTTCAGTTGAGGTATTTAAAGCCCACCTTAATACCTTTCTGTTTAATCAGGCATTCCCAGACATGGTTTTTTTAGACACTGTTTCTTAAATTATGTCTTTCAGATACTGTTTTAATGTTTGCCCTGTTTTAGGAATCACTGTTTGTTGCAGGCTATTTTTCCACCTTGCTGTGGCTCTGCTCTTATCTATTTCTGCTACGTTTATTATTTTGTGTGATCTTATTTATTGTTTATCTGTATATTTGTTATGTACAACACCCAGAGCCTCTGGCATTAGGCACCTAAAAATAAAATTTGCCTTGCCTAATGCAGTGACAGCGCTACATACACCAAAAGGGCAAAAGCTGCATCCTTTCCAAAACTGACCCCTCTTTCCTTTGTCAGTGGGTCCAAATTGATGCAGCTACTCTATAATAATATTATAAAGGAAGGGAACGTGAACTGTTCAAAATCTGCCACTGATTAGGTTGTGACCCAGTGGGCTCCTCTTTAGACCCACATTCTTACACCAGGGGGTCCAATTCGACCCATGTTTAACCCCACCCCAAGCGCTGTCACTGACCTAATGAGAGTAGAAAAAGAAAACAGTACATAGTGTAAGCAACAGTACGTACCTAGGTGTACAGCATATTCCATAGAAGTGCACAAATACAAAGCCAGTAGTGGTGACTATGCATAGCAACACAGTATTTCCACTGTAGGATAACGTTGCAGAATAAAATACAATAGAATGTATACTCTTGAGTGTCTGAGTTTTTGGATGTATTATTTTCATGTATGAAAATGTCACAACATGTCAAAAATCTTTCTAAAAAGGCTCGGCTGTCTTGTTCCCCGTTCTTTATATACCTGCAAGTTTTTTTTGTTTTGTTTTTTTTACTTACTTTATCTCGTCCAATCGGAAGCGGCATTGCTGTATAAAGGTTTTTTCTGCCATCGAATACTGGTTTACGATCCCCAAAGATCTGTGTCTTAAAGTGCTGGACCATGTGCTCAACGATTTCTCTAAAGGAAACATTAGGAGAAATAAAAAACTGTTGGCTTTCTACTTGGTGAAACGTCTAGCAAGCAATTCTAGTATCCAAGTAAAGTACACAATACATAGTTCCACTATTCTCAGCTCCATGCACGATGTTAACTTATGTTTTGTTTTCTTAGCATTATAAATAATGTTATCACTTTAAAACAATCAGGTTAGTTACTGTGGTAAACATAATTCTGGCCCCTCTCAGATACTGTTTTGTCATCTTTGTGAAGTCAGGATGTTGCTGTACTGTGCCATCATTCTGAAGTTACAGCAATGGTTCAGCACCTGGAAGTACCACAAAGTTTCACCTAAAAGTTTCACTTATCCCCAATATCTTACAATGCAACAGGTTCTACAAATTGTTACTAATTGAAAAATACCCAACTCCCACCTGCCAGATATCCATCCACTTCAGTGTTCTTGAATATATTTAACCCACCCCCTTAAACATTAGTATTTCAGCCATTTAAAGCAGCAGTACTACGAAATCAGGAAGTGACCTATCAAAATTCTTTTTTTCAGCTACAAGCATGCGGCTAAAGTTCCAGTTTCCATACCTGTAAATATTTTTTTCCAGTCATCTTTAGTTTTTTAGATATTTGCAATTTCTTTGAAGTGTTGTAGCGCAACAACAAATATGACAGCTGACTAATTTCAGCTGCGCTTTTTCTACAGGTCACATCACATCTTTTGACAACAGCAGAGGGACCCTCTGCTGACCTTTCCTAATGTCCCTGCAAGTCATAAACATGTGCAGTTGGCAGCAGAGGGGGTTCCAGTGCAACATGCTTACTGGCAGAAATGTAAACAAAAGCAGAGAATAACTGAGCAAATTACTCGGCCATAGTACACTGCCGGCGAGAAAGATCACCAGGTATAGGATTAGCAGATTACAGAGAATAAAATGTCAAAAAAGCGCAATTTTTTTTTCGTAGTACTGTTGCTTTAATAGTAAAAGTTTGCCAAACACACTACACACCCAGCTGCTCCATATCTTACCCAACCACTGCCCCAAAATTACCCTTTTAAAGGAGCAGTACACCGTCATATTTTGTAAATGTTATATGCCTCCTTATCAGACAACTCTTTCGACGTAGCTGTTGGTGATAGATGCGGTTGCTTTATTTTGCTGTCGCTGTTCAGACCAGTCCCTGGAACTAGCATGAGGGTCTCCATTTTCTGGCTGTTTAAATCTCATTGTCCCAGAGGGCTGTATTAGCATATCAGACCACGATGCCACTACACCCATTTACACAATGTATCTCTATGCTGAAAGTAAACATAACCTAAAACAACTCTCTAGAAACAGACTGAATACAGTTTAAAGGAAAAAGCCTTGCGTTACATCCAAGACAATTTGTAAAGCTAACTCAGGGTACATGTAGTATTTCACAACTTACTTCAACTTGTTTCTTGAATTCTGGCACTCTATGGAGTCTAAAGGGTGCCAATGCATCATGTTCTCATATACTAAAGCAGCTCTCAAGCATTGTGAGCGTTGCAAGCCTTTCATTTGTGGATCCAGACTGCAGAATTATTTTAGACTTCTGTAACTAGCCGGGGTTAGCAACCCCCGTCTCTGCACTGGGCTCACGATTCAGCACAGCAAACAGTTCTGGGAGTGGACTGATTGTATCAGTCTGTGTAGCCGATGACTGCAGAACAACACTGCAGCCGAGAGTCGGGATCAGAGTGGTGAGAACATCAGGACACAACGATCTTTTCCTTTCTTCCGAAAAGGTTTTGCTTTAGAACTGATAGCGGACAAGTGGAGTGAAGCAGGAAATATGTCCATAGGAGCAAGAGAAATATGAACCAAAATAGAACCAGATACGGAATTTGAAAGTCTGCAGGACTGGAGGACCTCACTGCACAGGAGAGAGTCAAAGGCAAATTGGGAGGCCATGTAACAGCAGAAAGTGGTATCACTGAAGCTGATAAGACAAAGTCATTGTTCAACACACTTAAAAAACTGAGCATTCTGGAACTGAATGCAACTTACCTTGGAAAATGACAAGGACCCAGAGGACCGAGAATCACAAAAACTCCATCTTATGGGTTAGAAAACTTCAAGAGAAGAGCGGAATGGGAAGTAGCTGCAGCACTCTGCCTGAAAACTTTTATTGAATTGATATTAGCAGAGGATGGTGAAAAAGGACAGATTACTCACCTGTAAATACAGGTTACTCACCTGTAACAGGAGTTCTAGGAATGGTATATGTTGTTCATCCACACTATCTGGCAGGCTCCTTGCCGCTTTAAATCTTGCCGGAAGGTCTTCAAGCTGGCTCCTCCAACCCACCCGGGTGGAAAAACTCGCAGCTCCGCCCCATGATGCCAGATCTAGCCCGCTGGAAGCCAGGTTGTGCGTCGAAGCCAGGGGAGGTCGGGTGGGTGATATGGATGAACAACATACACCATTCCTAGAAAGGTACGATTACGTAAGAACTTACACGTAACAGTAGATCTTCGAGAGAGACTCTTGCAGTAGGTAATTACATATAGGACTAGCGGCCGGCAGTAGCGAGACTATGGAAAAAATTTCTAGCTAGCAGTCCCTGGCGAAGGACCGCCCACATCAGGTGACCCGGCGCCATATGACGCCGGGTATAAAGGGCGTCCCCGGACGCCTTTCCAGCCACAGGCCTGGAAGGCCCCAAGACTTGAGGGTAGCGGATGATTCCATTCCTGGAAAAGGAGCTGAAAAGCCTAGGTGGATGGAGGCGGAGAGCCTACTGCAAGCCTCGAAGATCTGCTGTTACGGTAAGTTCTTACGAATTGTACTATCTTACTCAGAGGGCTCTTGCAGTAGGTAATTACATATAGGACTGAATCCAAGCAGTCTGGAACAAAGGAAAGGCACCGGGAGGAGGGAACTACTCTAAAAAGTAGCCCTAGCCGTGCAAGCCTCAAGACAGGAGGCCTTGCAAAACGGCCAATCCGAAGCCTGCTCTACGGCGAGAGGCAATATCCAAACTGTAATGTTTTGTAAAGGTATGGACGGAAGTCCAGGGGGTGGCAGCACATATGTCTGCCGCAGACACATTCCTGAAACAAACCGCAGAGGCCGCTACTCCTCTAGTGGAGTGACCTCTAACCTGACCTGGAAGGGTCTTGTTGTACTTGTCATAACAGAAAGTGATGCAATGAGCCAACCACTTCAACAGGCATTGCTTGGAAACAGCATTGCCTTCCCTTTTGTGAGCAAAAGAAACGAACAACTGATCAGTCTTTTTGAGATCTTTCGTCCTGCTGGTGTAGTATCTCAGAATCCGGAGAACATCCATGGTATGGAGTAAATATTCCCCTTGATTAGAGTACTGCGTAAAAAAGGCAGGTAGCTCTATGGACTGATTTAAGGTAGACTCTGCTACTACTTTAGGTAGAAACTTAGGATTCGTGCGAAGAGCAACTCGTTCTTTGTGAAAAATCAAAAAGGGGATTTTACACATAAGGGCCTGGAGCTCGGAAATTCTTGAGCCGAAGTAATGGCCACTAAGAAGAGTGTCTTCCACGGAAGAAACTTCAGATCTGCAGAAGCTGCAGGTTCGAAGGGAGGGAGAGTAAGTTTCTCGAGAACAAAATTCAAGTCCCAAGGGGGAGCAGGAGTACGGATGGGAGGCCTTAGATGAAGGACCCCTCTGAGAAAGGTCTTAGAGACCTCCAGTTGAGCAAAGGCTTTATCTGCGAAGAGAACATGGTAGGCAGAGATAGCTGCCATATTAACCTTCAAGGAGGAATGGCTGAGACCCAGGTCGAAGAGATGACGTAAGTACCCCAGCAGAAAAGCCACTGAACAGCAGAAGGGCTCCACATTCTTGGAGGCTGCCAAATAGAGAATCTCTTCCACTTCATGGCATAAGTGGACCTGGTGGAAGGTTTTCTAGCCTCCAGTAAAATTTCCGCCACTTTTGGAGAGACACCAAAACGGGATTGGGCTAGGTCTGCAGGAGCCATGCATGTAGTTGAAGGGATTTAAGGCCTGGGTGGACCAGGGTCCCCTGATCCTGGGTCAGCAAACCTCGAGATAGAGGAAGAGGAAGAGGAGGATCCTCTGAACATTGTTGTAGGAGAGAACCAGATTTGCCTGGGCCAGAAAGGAGCGATCAGAATCATTCTCGCTCCTTCTATGGCTAGTTTCTACAGTACTCGTGGGATAAGAGGAATTGGGGTAAAAGCATAGACGAATCTGTCCTTCCAGTCTAGAGAGAGAGCGTCACTCCAGAAAGTGCCTCGCTCTGGAACGAGTGAGCAAAAGGTGGGAAGTTTTGCGTTTTGGGGAGAGGCGAACAGGTCTACCTGCGGAGTCCCCTAAAGCTGAAAGATATCTTCTAGTACCCCTTGGTCCAGTTCCCACTCGTGTGCCAGAGCAGAGGAGTGGCTTAGCTTGTCTGCCAGAGTGTTGTCGACTCCTGGAACATGAATAGCCGTTAGGTGAAGGTCGTGTTGTGTTGCTCAATCCCAAACCCTCATTGCCTCCCTGCATAGAGGGCAGGACCGGGTTCCTCCCTGTTTGTTGATATACCACACTACGCACATGTTGTCCGTCTGGACGGCCAGGGAGGATGTATTGGTGAAGGGCTTGGAGAGCGTACAGCACAGCTCAAAGCTCGAGCACGTTGATGTGGAGAGCTTGTTCCAGTCTGGACCACGAGCCCTGGGTCCGAATAGGACCTAGATGGGCTTCCCAACCTTCGCCTGATGCGTCTGTAGTCAGAGTCTGGGAGTGGGGAGGATGAAAGAAGGGGACCCCCCCCCCCAAAAACAGGTTCTCTCGAACCATCCACCATTGCAAGTCTCGCACCATCGGCGATGAGATCAGAATTAATTGATCTAGGTCGTCCACAAGTTGATCCCACTGGGAGCAGAAGAGTCCACTGAGAGATCCTCATGTGGAGTTGAGCTCGGGGGACCATCTGAATAGCTACGCCATGAGCTCCAGAAGACGGAGGACCGACCTCGTCGAGACCCTCCTGCGTTCTGATAGCAGGGAAATCTGGGATTGGAGAGAGGCCACCCTGTCCGGAGGCAGGAAGGCCTTGCTCACAGTCGTGTCGAGGAAAGCCCCGATGAACTGTAGCCTCTGGGAAGGATCCAGATGAGACTTGGAATGGTTGATAGTAATACCCAGGCAGGTAAAAACCTGCTGGGTGAGGGAAAGAAAATGCAGGAGTCCCTCCCTGGACGAGGCCGCGAGAGCCAGTCGTCCAGGTAAGAGAACTACCTATACTCCCATTATGCGTGGGTGGGCCGCTACCATAGCCAGGCATTTTGGTAAATACTGGGGGCGAGGATAGACCAAAGGGGAGCCTCTTGAATTGGAAGTGGTCCTCTGAAACGCAAAACGAAGATACTTGCGGTGAGAAAGGCGAATGGGAATGTGCAGATAGGCATCCAGCATATCCAGTGCACAAAGCCACTGACCCGGCCGAAGGAGAGGCAGAAGGCTCTGTAGATAGAGCATCCTGAACCTTTTGTATTCCACATAAAGATTCAAGGAACTGAGATCTAGAGTGGGTCTGAGATTTCCCGTCTTCTTTGGGACAAGGAAGAAATGAGAATAGTAACCCGTCCCTTGAAGATGAAGGGGGCGGGTTCTATAGCCTGCTTCAGCGAGGCAAGATTTCTTCCGGACCAAAGGAAGATGTTCCTAAAGAGGACGACTTCAGGGGTGGGTGGCGGGTGGTTTCTGAAGAAACTCTATGGAATGCCCTTCCGCTATAAGCTGGAGCACCCAAGAATCCGTGGTTATCCTCTCCCATCCCGGAAGGTGGAGGGAAAACCTCCCTCCTACCGGTTCCTCTGGGAAGTCCAGAGGTGGTGGAGAGGAAAGAGTCAGGTGGCGTGCAGCAGCACCGCGCTGAAGAGCACCGCTGCTTTTTGGGCGGGGGCTTCCAGCTGGGCCCAGCGTTGCGGTCCGCCTTTCCCTGTGGTTTCGCATTGGCCGAATCCGCCTGCAAAAGGGATGGCGCTGCTGTTTGGGACGGTACATTGAATCCACGGATTTCAGAGCCGTCCCCTTCTCCTGCAAATCGGTGATGATGTCCTTGACATCACCCCCGAAAAGCACTGACCCCCGAAAAGGTGCTTCCTGAAGAGCGGATTGCACCTCCAGGACCAAACCTGACACGCGGAGCCAGGCATGACACCGTAGACCCACGGCGAAAGCGGAGCTCCGCCCGGCAGTGTCCACTGCATCGTATGTCGCCCGCAAAATGTAGCGACTGGCCGAACGCAGCAGAACGGATTTAGGTCGGCTAACTCCTGTTTGACCTGGGAGTCACGTAAGGAGTCCAGCTTGGATTCCACCTGGGTAAGGACAGCCTTCTGGTAATCCCCCGTGTGGGCGACGTAATTCAGGGCCCGAATTCCCAGAGTGGAGGAGGCGTAAATCTTTCTTCCATACTGGTCCAGAAGGCGAGATTCCTTATCAGGAGGAGACGAGCTCAGATGTTTTGGATGTGCCGACCGGCCGTGAGCGGCGCTAATCACAATCGGGTCGGCCTAAGGGTGAGAGTCTAGGTAGTCCACACCCTCAGGAGCCTGGTATAGCCTGTTTGACTTCCTGGGAAGTGAGGCTAACGCCGACGGTTGCTTCCAAATCGTGGTAACAAGGTCGGCGTGAGGCTCAATCCAGGGTGGCACTAATGTTGGAGCTGTCATGGGCAGATCCAGATGTTCAGCGAGTTTAAGTCGCTGAGGATCTGGTTCCAAAGAGTGCCACTGGTGTACTTCCTGGACTGTTCTAAGCAGAGGGAAGAGCTCTGGAGTCCAGAGGTGGTGAGGGAGTGTGCCGCCTCGGATGTACGGGAGCTGGTGGCGGCACCATCATCGTAAGGTGGCTCTCTACCTCCCTGGTGAGTTGAGCCTTGGCCTCGGCCCACCAGGAGGTCAGAGTCTCCTGCAGATCCACCGGCGGCCGTGGGGGCGATGGAAGTGGAGGAGGGGGGAAAAGTGTACGGGTTGTAGCCGTAAGGCGGTATCAAAACAAGTTAAGGGAAACTCTGCCGGAAAGACCGGGTGTCGGGTACTGTGGTCCCGGCACGACGGCGGTACCGGAGCCGGGGGCTGCGGAGCAGACAGCCTCTCCTGTTCCTTCAAATCTGCCAAGACTGCAAACCTGTTTCAGGAGTCAGAGTCACACCATTTTTTCTGCCTCACGGGCGGTCCACATTAGGGGCCCGGAAGGCGAAGGGCCCAACGGTGGGGAGGGGGGAGATCCGAAGCAGGATGTCTCCTGGAACCGGCGTCCGAGGCACCAGAGTTGGAGGTACCAGCAGAGGTGCCGACGTCAGATCCGGTTCCGACGGAGGAGGAAGATCCCCCACATCGTCTGGGGATGGAGGAGAGAAATCCCCAGGGTCAGGCTGGGGTGACTCAGGCTCCCCAGACGGCAGCAAAGGCTGCGGGGAACCGGGAACGATGGACATGGGAGGGTCCGCCGTCTGTTCCGTCGCCCGGCAGAGGAGACGGCGTGCGGCTTAGGGGCGAGTTCCCGGCAGGCACCGGAGGAGTCAGCATCCGGCTTAGGGGAGCCCTCACCAGAGGCGGGCCGAGGGGAAGGACTGGCCCCGTCCGGGGGGGGGGTCGTGCGCCACCCCGAAGGGTCAGGCGTCTTATCGACCCTCTCCATGCGGACGTCGGAGGAGCCAACATCTGACTTAGAGGAGTCGCCCACGCCAGTAGGCCGCAAACCTGCGGCCAAACCGGGGGCTGAGGCCTCTAATCGCCCGGAGGCACCCGCAAGGCCTGAGCGCGAGCCAGATAGGCGGGCCGACGCCGTCCAAAAACTTGGAGGTGGCCGTCGAGTGGTCCCCGAGGGGGGGGGGGCGGCCTTACCTTGGTCCCGGCATCTCCAGCGGGAGACGCGGTAGAGGAGGACTTCTCCCGGTACCTCTCCTTGTCCTTTTTCTGATGTCTTTCGGGAGAAGTAGACGCCTGCCTCAACTTTTTCAACTCCTTTTCCATAGAAGACATCTTTTTCTTGAGGAGATGGGCTTCCAGGGACTGTTGGCGCCGTTTACAGGTAGCCGCGCTGAAGTTGAGGCAATGCTGGCACTTCTCGACCGGGTGATCAGGGCCTAGGCAGAAGAGGCACAGGGAATGGCCGTCCTTGTGTGGCAGTTGGGCGCCGCACGAGTCGCATTTGTTTTTGTGCTCGGAGGGTGTAGGGGACGACATACATCGACGATGTACCGGACGACTGACTGAAGAATAACTATTTTTCGGTAAAAACCGACGAAAGGTAGGGCTGACGAAGCACGAACTTTACAGCAAGGCGCTGCATGAGCTAACAGCGAGAAAGAACTGGAAGGCGGGCGTCCGAGACCGCCCCTTTTTACCGACGTCGTATGATGCCGGTCACCTGACGTGGGGGCGGTCCTCGCCAGGGACTGCTAGCTAGAAATTTTTCCGTGGGGTCCTGCCGGCGGCCGGCGTCAGTCCTATATGTAATTACCTACTGCAAGAGCCCTCTCGAAGTAAGATCTCCTGTTACAGGTGAGTAACCTGTATTTCTAGGGACATGGATATGTTGTTCATCCACACTATCTGACAGACTCCTAGCAGTTCTCCGGGAGGAGGGAGGCAAGGCGCACACCCCCTACTTAGGGAATAAAGACTGGAGAACCGAGGCCCCAAAACCAGCATCCCGGCGTGACTCAAGAGTCGATGTGGTAATGGGTGATGAAGGTATGTGCTGACTTCCAGGTAGCAGCCCTGCAGATTTCCTGGATAGGGACGTCCCTGGAAGCAGCTACCGATGCAACGGTATGGCGGGTAGAATGAGCTCTTACCCCTCTGGGAGGCTCCATGCCCACCAACCTATAGCAGATATCTATGCAGGAGGTGACCCACCTGCCTATCGTCCGCTTGGCTGCAGGTCTGCCAGGTGCTGCTTCAGCATAGGTGACAAATAGCTGGCGAACCTCTCCCCGAACTTCAGCCGTTCGCCATTTATAATAAGCAAGCGCTCTTCTAGGGTCCAGAGTATGCAGCCTATATTCAGCCTCCGAGGTGTGATTAGGGTAGAACACCGGCAGAGACAACACCTGATTAAGCTGAAACTCCGACACCACCTTCGGAAGGAATTTCGGGTGGGGACGCAGGACAACCTTGCCCCTGTGGAAGACCAGATAAGGAGACTCTATGGAAAGCGCCTGGAACTCTCCCATCCTTCTGGCTGACGTGACAGCCACCAAGAAGGCGGTCTTCCACAAGCGAGAGATGTCACACCTGTGCATCTGTTCGAATGGCCTGCCCATGAGCTTAGCCAATACCAGCAGTAGATCCCATGGAGGTGGAGTTCTGCACCGGAGGATATGTGATCAAGGCCTTGAAAAGCAGCCGAACACCTTCTCCTGCACCACGAGCTGCTTCCCGCCCGCGCCCGGTAAGCAGAGATGGCTGCCAGGTGCACCTTAAGGGTCGTCGACCAAAGCCCTTACTGAGAAAGGGACCACAGGTAGTCCAGAATGCTTGCCATGGAACAGGAGGAAGGGTCCAGACCCTTGCCCCGACACCAAATGGAGAATCTCTTCCATTTGAAGGCGTAGTATTTTCTGGTCGACTCCTTATGGGACACCTCAACGACGTTGAAGACTTCGTCGGAAAGACCCAAGGCCTGGAACTCTAGCCGCTCAGAAACCAGGCCGTCAGGTGCAGGGATTGAAGGTCTGGATGGAATACTTTCCCCCGACTGACTGAGATTAGGTCCAGGCAGGCTGGAAGCCGCCTCGGGAGCCTGGAGCCGAGACTGAGGAGATCTGGATACCAGAACTGAAGGAGCCAGTCTGGGGCTACCAGAATCACCTGCGCCTTGTCCCTCCTCGCCTTGAGAAGCACTTTGTGGATCAAGGGAAATGGGGGAAAGGCGTAGAAGAGGCCCGGGGTCCACGGCCTCGAGAAGGCATCCCCCTGCAGCGAGCCCTGCTGAGGGGGGCCGGCATGAAACAGTCTCAGCTTCGCATTCTCCCTGGAGGCAAACAGGTCCGCCTGAGGCATGCCCCAATGGGAGAAGAGATCTTACACTACCTCTGGCAGGAGAGACCACTCGTGAGACGCAGCCCCTATCCAGCTTCGGGCATCGGCCAGGGTGTTGGAGGCCCCTGCCACGTGAATGGCGAGATCATCCGCCTCCAGGCAGTGCACGAAAGACCACATGCGGAGAGCTTCCCTGCACAAAGGCATGGAGCGTGTCCCACCCTAGTAGTTTAGGTAGTACATGGTCGTGGTATTGTCCATCTGGACCTGAACCACTTGACCCCGTAGAAACGGAGCGACAAACCGCTCGAAGCTCCAGCAGGTTGATGTGGCATCGGGACTCCAGAGGGGACTAGAAGCCGTACGCTCTGTGCTCCCCCAGATGGGCACCCCAACCCATCAGAGAGGCATCAGTCAATAGAGACCCCGTCGGCTCGGGGCGGACGAATGGGATGCCCTCCTGCAGATGTGGCAGAACGGTCCACCACTGGAGAGCGTTCCACATCCCCTGGGTCACTGTCACTAGCTGATCCAGCGGATCGAAGCGCTGTGACCATTGGCTGGCCAGTCCCCATTGAAGGGGACGCATGTACCAACGGGCCCAATGGACCACGCTGGTGCAGGCCGCCATGAGGCCCAGGAGGCGCAGGAAGTCCCGGGCAGGGTGCGATTGCCCAACCTGAAATGATTGGGCAAAGGAGGAAAGAACCTTGGCCCTGTCTGCCGGGAGCCGTGCTCTGGCTCAAAGAGAGTCGAGCTCTGGCCCAATGAAATCTATCACCTGCTTTGGCACGAGTTCCGACTTGGCCTCACTGATGAGGAGGCCAATCTGAGAGCAAACCTGGAGGGCCAGATCTCTGGACCGCTCCACCTCCGCTCTGGAGGGAGCTGCAATCAGCCAGTCCACGTGAGGGTACACCGGACCCTTGCACCACAGGGAATGCTATCACCACTGCCATGCATTTGGTGAAGACCCTGGGAGCTAGGGGAAGCGAAGGGCATGGTCAACGAACTCGTAAGGGATCCTCCGCCTGGAGCGGAGGAATCTCCTGAGACGGACAGATTGGGACGTAAAAAACGTGTCCTGGAGGTCCAAGGAACAGAACCACACGCCTCGTTCCAAAGATGAGATTATCTGAGCCAGAGTGACCATCCTGAAGGTCCAAGACCTTAGGAACCTGTTCAGGTCGTGCAGGTCAAGAATGGGGTGCCAGCCCCCCGTCCGTTTTGGAACCAGGAAATACCTGGACACAAACCCCAGGTCTGGAGGAGGATCCGCCACCTTCCTGATCACCTCCTTCTCGAGGAGCAGGGCAATATCGGCTCGGCGGACCGACAGCGAGGCTGCGGACCCCGTGGCCCCCCCGAGAGGCGACGGCTCAAAAGGGTGGAGCCTGCTCGAACTCCAGAGGCAGGCCCTTTCCTACCTCCAGCACCCAGCGGTCCGTGGTGACAGCGGACCAGGCGGAAAGAGAATGGCGAACCGTCCCCAGGGAGAACCCGGGGGGACTAGTCTGGGGTGACACCCCTCAACCAGTCACTGGGCAGGCTTGGAGGAGGGACGGCCGAGGGACCTCCTGGGCCTTCTACCTCCCTGTTTCCTGTTAGAGGAAGCCGAGCTTGGGTTTGGGATGCCAGCCTTGAGCCTGCTGGCCCTGGTGCGTGGTGCTGTTGGGCTGGGCGTGCATAGCGCAGAAGGAAGAAGGGCTTGTGCTGCTGGTCCGCTTTGTCCTTCTGGGCGGAGGTGACCCGAGTCAGAGAGGCACTGGACTTTTCGATCCACTGGAGGTGACCTTCCCTCCAGGGACCAAGAGGTCGGTCCCCAAGAGGACATCCGCCAACTTATGCTGGGTATCCGCCCGTGAAGGTGGATATCCTCAGCCATGCTCTGAGCCGATGTGCCTACAGCAGCCACAACCGATCTGCAAGAGAGTCCTCTATGTCCAGAGCTGTTTGAGCTGCTGCCATCACCGCCCTACCCTGGTCCCGAACCTGCCAGACCGTGGTCTGCAGGTCGGCCGAGTGAGATCACCTCATCCAAGGAGCCCATGAGGCGTGGGAGAGTGTGCCATCAGCACGGCCGAGATGGCCTGGCGGAGGCCAAGGAGATACAGCGTACACCTGCGCCCGGCGTAGTCAGCTTTTGGACTCCGCAGCCGGGGGTTTGTCCACGTCCGGCGTTCCGGGCGGTAAGCGCTATGAGTGACCAACCCCTCGGCGGAAAGATGCTCGAAAACCTGGGCAAGAGCCGATGGGGACCGCTATACTTCCTGACCATCCGGCTGAGGCGCGGGACAGGAAGCAGGCAGCTGCCAAAGCTCCAAGACTGGGCTGACGTGGCCTCAGCCACGGAAAGGCCTCCGTGAGTGAATCCATCAGTCAGTATCTCCGTCAGGGGATACCAGCCCGCGTTGGATCACAGGCTCGGCTGCATCCCGTGGACTCCGAGATGAGCGAAGCAGACCCGCAAGGGCGATGGGCTTTCGTCCTGTGACAGGACCCGGAGGACTCCAGGTCAACCGGCCTGGAGAACAGGAGAGTCGCCGGACTCCGAGGGTCCATAAGGCTGCCTAGGGCCTGAGCCACCCTCCACCTCCGGGGGCGGTTGGGAGTGAGGGTGACCGACAACCTGTGGGCAGGCCCTTGACCCAACAGGAAGTCATTGGTGGCGCCCTGATTTCGGTTGTGGAGGCAGAGGTTCGCCAATCGGTGGGGCAGCAGGTTTCAGCCGAACAACGGCCCAGGCAGACATCTCTACTGCAGCGAGACGCTGTTTCTGCCGTTCGGGTGACAGCCACTTGGCGGCGGGAAGAAGCGATGGTGTCGACTTGCCAGGACAAAAGTAACTGCTGCCACATCAGTTCCTCATAGCGCCAACGCAATTTGCGCCGAAGCCTCTCCTCTTCCAAGGAGGAAGACGAGGACGAGCAGCGTCGCCGCTTACCTCGGTGCCGAGACCGCCGATGTTGGAGGGATCGGCTGGACCAAGAAGAGATCCGAGACCAAGATCCTCGGTGTGTCCTGGGACAGGCCTGGGAGGAAGCCGGGGACACCCGCTCTTCCCTCAGCTCGGACACCTTAACCGGGGACTGCTGCACCGAGGGCACAAGCAGATCCTCGGTTTCCATCGGGGGAACCGGCGAAGAAGGGTTGTCAGCCTCACCAGTCGACAATCCGTCCGACAGGTCGAGAAAAATCTCGACCACGTCGACGGGTGTCTCGGCTGGCTGACCTGACAGGGACGCCATGAAGCCAGCAGCCTTAGCCGCAACCTCGACCGAAGTCAACAGTCGGCTGTCCAGGGAAGGGGACCTCTCCCGCTCCCTCGAACGCAGACGATGGGACTTACCATTGGAAACCTTCTTTTTGGACCGAGCGTAATGTCCCGATGGCCCCTCTCCCTTCGTGGAAAGGGATTGGCAAAGTTCCTTTAACGAAGCAGAATACGAGGTACCCAAAGAAAGTGGGATAAATGCTGCGACCAAGGAAGAGGATGATGCGGCCTGGGCCACCTCCTCCAGGAGGATCATCTGCTCGAGCTGCTCAGCCGAGCCAGCCGCCGAGGTAACTGCCCAAAGGGCCTCTTTCGACTGTACCGGCGGATAGTGCTTCTCGGGACGCCCAAGCTTCAACCGAGCAGCGCGGTCCTCCAAGACGTTGGCCAAGAATGAACAGCATGACTGCGAGGCCCGCGGGTAGTGTTCAAAGGCCAAGGCAGTAGGCGCATGTGGAGTGCGGATCTGTCCTGGACATCTTCTGCCCACAGGCACCGTCAAAAAACAAGTCGATTTGTCCATCGCACCGAGGAAAGGGAAGACCAAGTCTTGAAAATTTTAAGGCGGTTCGATGAACCTAAGAGTTGGGATCCAGTCTATCACAGGCGTTAAGGGAGAACCTGAGCTTCCTAGCGGTAAGGAAGATCTGGCGTCATGGGGCGGAGCAGAGAGTTTTACCACCCGGGCAGGTAGGAGAAGCCAGCTTGAAGACCTTCCGGCAAGATTTAAAGCGGAAAGGAACCTGCCAGATAGTGTGGAGGAACAACATATCCATGTCCCTAGAACAGTAGTTCTAGGAGTGGTATATGTTGTTCATCCACACTTCTTGGCATGTCCCTTTCTCCTTTCCCCTTTAAATCTTGTAGGAATGTCTTCAAGCTGGCTCCTCCTACCCATCCGGGTAGTAAATACCTCAGCTCCACCCCATGATGCCAGATCTTAACCCGCTGGAAGCAAGGTCATGCGCCGAAGCCGGGGAGGTCAGGTGGGTGTGTGTGGATGAACATATACCACTCCTACATCTACTTCTAGGAGCGTGGATATGTTGTTCATCCACACTTCTTGGCAGACTCCAAGCAGTTCTCCAGGAGAAGGGAGGCAAGGCGCACACCCCCTATTTGGGAAATAAAGCTTGGAGAACCAAGGCCCCAAAACCAGCATCCTGGCGTAACAAGGTCGATGTGGTAATGAAGGTGTTTGTTGACTTCCAGGTAGCAACCCGATAGATTTCCTGGATAGGGATGTCCCTGGAAGCAGCCACTGATGCAGCAGTATGGCGGGTAGAATGAGCTCTTATCCCTCTGGGAGGCTCCTTGCCTGCCAACTCATAGCATAGACCTATGCATGATGTAATCCATCTTGCTATGGTCCGTTGGGCTGCAGGTCTGCCAGAAGCTGCTTCGGCGTGACAAACAGCTGACGAACCTCTCCATGAATTCCCACATTCTCTCCTTATAATAGGAGAGAGCACATCTCAGGTCCAAAGTATGGAGCCTGTACTCTGTGTCCGAGGTGTAATTAGGGTAGTATACCGGAAGAGTCTACACCTGGTTAAGGTGAAACTCTTGACACCAGCTTCGGAAGAAATTTCAGGTGGGGTGCAGGAAAACTTTGTCCCTGTGGAAGACCAGATAAGGGGAGTCCACCGAAAGCGCCTGGAGCTCCCCTGTCCTTCGGGCTGATGTAATAGCCACCAGGAAGGCCGTCTTCCACGACAAGTGTGAGAGCTCACACTTGTGCATGGGTTTGAATGGCTTGCCCATGAGCTTTGCCAAAACCAGCAACAGACCCCACGGAGGCGGAGGTTCACGCACCGAGGGGATACGTGACCTAGGACTTTGAAAAAAGCGCCCGACCACTGTCTCCTGCGCCATCAGCTGACCAGCCCGCGCCCGGTAAGCAGATATGGCTGCCAGGTGCACCCTGAGGGTCGATGACCGTAGACCCCTTTTGGAGAGAGACCAAAGGTACTCGAAAATGTTACCCACAGAGCAGGATAAGTGGTCCAGACTCTTATCCTGGCACTAAATGGAAAACCTTTTCCATTTGAAGGTATAACATTTCCAGATAGATTCCTTACGAGATGCCTCCACTACGGTGAAGACATCATCTGAAAGACCCAAAGCCTGGAACTCTAGCCGCTCAGGTACCAGGCTGTGAGGTGCAGGGATTGAAGGTCCAGATGAAAGACATTCCCCTGGTTCAGAGATATCAGGTCCAGGCGTGTACAAAGCCACTCCAGGGGCCTGCAGCTGAGGAGATTTGGATATCAGAACTGGCGCGGCCAATCTGGGGCTACCAGGATCACCTTCGCCTTGTCCCTCCTCACCTTGAGTAACACCTTGTGAATCAAGGGAAATGGGGGAAAGGCATAGAAGAGGCCTGGCATCCACGGCCTCGAGAAGACATCCCCCTGCAGCACGCCCTGCTGAGGGGGCGGGCAAGGAACAGCCTCAGCTTGGTGTTTTCCCTAGAGGCAAACAGGTCCACCAGCAGTTTGCCCAAGTGGGAGAACAGGCTGCAAGCTACCTCTGGATGGAGAGACCACTCATGGGATGTCTGGCCTATGCAGCTGAGAGCATCCGCCAGCTGGTTCGAGGCTTCTGCCACATGGATGGCTAGGAGATCCACCTCCAACCGGCTTACAAGGGTCCAGATGCAGAGCACCTCCTTACACAGCAGATGGGAGTGCGTGCTGCACCATTTGTTGAGGTAGTACATGGTCGTCGTATAGTCCGTCTGGACTTGAACCACTTGACCCCGGAGCTGAGGAGCGAAAGCTGACAGCGCCAGCCTGACTCCAACAGGTTGATGTGGCATCGGGACTCCTTGGGGGGTCCAGAACCGTGGGCCCTGCTGTCCCTCATGTGGGCTCCCCAGCCCATGAGAGAGGCATCGGTCGTAAGAATAACCATCAGCTTGGGGCGGACTAACAGGATCCCTTCCTGCAACTGTTCTGGGGCGGTCCACCATTGGAAAGCATCCCACATCTTCTGGGTTATAGTGATCAGCTGGTCAAAGTGACCATGACGCTGAGTCCACTGGGGGGCAGGCTCCCACTGGAGGGGGCACATGTGCCACCTAGCCCAACGGACCACTGAGGTGCACACCGCCATGTAACCCAGATGGCGCAGAACGTCCCAGGCAGGGCGCAAGTGCCCAACCAGAAATGATTGGGCAAACGAGGAGAGCACCTCTGCCCTGTCCGCCAGGAACCGAGCTCTGGCTTGATAAAAGTCGAGCTCTGCCTTGATGAAGCCCATCACCTGAGAAGACACGAGTTCCGACTTGGCCTCGCTGATCAGGAGGCAGAGTTGGAAGTAGGTTTGGAGGGCCAGATCCCTGGACCTTTCCACCTCCTGAAGGGAGGAACCTGCCAAGAGCCAGTCATTGAGATAAGGGTAGATTCGGACTCATCAACGCCGAAGGTGGGCCGCCACCACTGCAATGCATTTGGTGAAGACTCGAGGGGGGGCCAATGACAGGTTGAACAGCATGGCTTGGAACTCATACAGGGTCCCCTCGACCCTGAAGTGGAGAAACTGCTGGTGGGACGGACAGATAGGGACATGAAAGAACGCGTACCGTAGATCCAGAGAACAGAACCACGTGCCGCGTTCCAGGGATGGTATGATCTGGTTCAGAGTTACCATCCGGAAGGTGCGAGACCTGAGATACTGATTCAGGTTGTGGAGACTTTAGATGGGGTGCCAACTCTCTGTCCGCTTGGGTACCAGGAAGTACCTGGAAATGAACCCTGGGTCTGTGGAGGATCTGGTACAGGAACTATAGCCTCCTTGAGTAAGAGCTGAGCCATGTCGTCTCGAACAGCCGACTGGGTGGAGGCTAAGATCCATTCCTCAAGAGGGGCACGGGCTCGGCTGGGAGGGTACTGCTCTAACTCTAGAAGCAGTCCCTGACCGAACACTTCGAGAACCCACCTGTCCGAAGTGATATCGGACCAGGCAGAAAGAAAGTGGTGGAGCCGGCCCCCCATGGGAGGACCCAGAGCTGGCGTGACGGGAATGGAGGAGGCACCCCCAACCCGTCACTGAGCAGGCCTGGAAGAGGAGAAGGCCCCTGCGCCTCGGCCTCCCTTACGGGGCTGTTGAGGGCCCTGCTTGGGCTACGGGTGCCAAGCTTGAGCCTGCTGCTGTTTATGCTGCTGTCCTCCTTGTTAGGAGGACTGCTGGGCCGCAGGGGAGGAGTGCCAAAAAGGCTTCTTTTTCTTCTGTTGGTTCTTGCCCAAAGAACCTTTAGCAGAAGTGGCATGCAGGATGGCAGTGGACTGCTCTATATGCAGAAGGTGACCGGCCACTCCTGGACCGAACAAGTCAGTACCCAGGAGGGACATATCAGCAAGCT
Source organism: Neoceratodus forsteri (assembly GCA_016271365.2). Lineage (NCBI taxonomy): Eukaryota > Metazoa > Chordata > Ceratodontiformes > Ceratodontidae > Neoceratodus > Neoceratodus forsteri. Next base: position 883,400,547 of record CM057455.1, read on the forward strand.
TGTGCTGGGTATCCACCGGGAAGGAGGAAAGCCTCAGCCATGCCCTGCAGCGAGTGGCCACTGCAGCTGCCAAAGAGCGGGCACAAGAGTCTCCCACGTCCAATGCTGTCAGGAGCTGCTGTTTTGCGACAGCACAGACCTGGTCTAGGACCTGCTTGACCGTAGTATGCATGTCTGCTGGGAGATGAGGGAGAACCTCGTCTAATGACCCAAGAAGGGCATGAGAGAAGTGTGCCATAATAACCACCGAGCTGGCCTGACTAAGGCCGAAAGAAGAGGCCGCATAGACCTTACGGGCAGAGTGGTCCATATACTTGGACTCCTTGTCCGGGGGTCGGTCAGTGTCAGTTGAACTCCCAGTATGCCTGAACACAGAGGCGGTCACCAGGCTCTCAGCCGAAGGGTGCTATGTGAACCCCGCAAGGGACCCCATGGGCACCGCGTACTTACGGGCCATGCAGGCAGATGGTGCTGGGCAGGAAGCAGGGCACTGCCAAAGTTTAAGCGAAGGGCCCACAATAGCCTTGGCTACTGGAAAGGCTTCCGTCGGGGTATCCCCTCTCTTGAGGATATCAGTGAGAAGGTACTCCGCCTTTTTCACCAGGGGCATTCCGGTAGATTCCGAGATGAGGCAGAGGATGCCCTGGAAGGAGGAAGGACCTTCCTCCCACCCCGCCACGGATGACTCATCATCCCCAGGATGTGAGTGCAGTCCTGTGACATCAGAGTCCGAAGAGTCAGGATAAAGTGGTTTACCGCCTAGGTCACCCTCAATACGCCAAGAGCGGTCCGGGATGACAGTGATAGACAGGCGGTGTCTGGCCGATCCTCTTTCAAGGGTGCTCCTCCCTGAGGCTGCTTAGGCGGTGGTTCCACCCGGATGGGTGGAGAAACCGGTTTTGGCCAAACCGGAACACAGGCCGGCCCCGTGGGCGGGGGAACCAAGGGGGTCGGCTTCCGCCTTGGAGGCGAAAGTCAAGTGACGGCCGGGGTGGGCGGCAGAGCCGGCTTTTGCCCGGTCAAAATAAACTATTGCCACATGAGGTCCTCATAGCGACGGAGTTTCCGCCGAAGCCTCTCCTCCGAGGAGGAGGATGAGGCCAATCTGTGGCGTTGCCTCTTTTTAGAGCATTTATGGCTCTTTCTCGATAGTTCGGCCGAGGGGGTTCTAGACCTCAATCGAGATCGTGGAGGCAGACACTGTCGATCGGGAGACACCGGAATCTGTGACACCCAAGGGTCTGGAACCGGTTCCTTGATGGGGATACCAGCAGGCTGGGTCTCCTCATGAGGAAAAACGAGTACGGGAGTCCTCTCCAAGGAATCATCAGCCGGAGCCGGCGATAAAGGGTCAATGGGATCGAGGACTATTCCTACCTCGTCGAACGCTTCATAGAAACACAGAATCTGATGGCAGATAAGGACCGCTTAGCCCACCCAGTCTGCCCATTTCCCAACCTAATGGATAAGCTGCAGATCCTAGTTAACCAGCAGCCTACTTCTTCCTACCCCCACCCCCCTAGAATTGCCTTATGACTGTCCCATGCATGCTTGAATTCCACCACTGTTTTTGACTCCACAACCTCCTCGGAAGGCGCTCCATGCATCCACAACCCTCTCAGTGCCTTGATTCCCCTGGGCAGGCGGAAGGTCCGTGAGCGCCGAAGGCCAAGGATGCGATCTTGGCGAGTAGAGGCGCAGTTTCCGGGACTCGGACCTCTCGGTCCAGGAGCGTCTCAGTCGGGACAAAGACATCAAGTCCTTGTCTCTCTTCCGAGAGCGGGAGGAGTGCAAGCCCGAGGGCACCTCACCCCAAGTAGGGAGAGACTGGCACAACTCCTTGAAGGAGCCCGAAAAGGTGGAGCCAAGGTTCAGCAGAACGAAGAAGCTTAGACTGGCCGAAGCTTTAGCGGCTTCTTCCTCAAATGCCTTCGTTTGTTCTAGCTGTTCGGCGGATCCCGCAGCTGCAGAAACCGCCCACCTCGCTTCCTTCGATTTCACTGGCGGGATCCTTTTCTCCGGTCTCTCCAGCTTCAAACGCATTATGCAGTCGTCCAGGACATTGGGATGGAAGGCCAAACAAAAAGTATATATCGAGGTGTCATGTCCGGCACCTAGGCAGTAAACGCATGTTAGGAGGCGATCGGTGCATGACATCTTCTGGCCGCAGGGGCACCGGTGAAAGCTGGGGGAAGATTTTTCTTCCATATCCAGTGTGGTAGAATCGCAATCGCTAACTTAAACGAGTTTTAAAAGTAACTTTGGCAAATACCAACGTTTTGAATCCAGGGCCTACGAATTGCAGCAAGAGCACGAGGGAACCTACATCTTCCAGTGGAAAGGAAAATCTAGCATCATGGGGTGGAGCCGAGGTATTTACCACCCGGGTGGGTGTGAGGAGGAGCCAGCTTGAAGACTTTCCGGCAAGATTTAAAGGGGAAAGGGACATGCCAAGAAGTGTGGATGAACATATCCACGCTCCTAGAAGAAAAAATTACTCACTTTAGTAAATGTGTTTCTTCTAATGGAGTCTTGCTGTATTCTGACATATGCAATTAGCCCCAGCACTTGAACTGCTCCAGAGAGGAAAGAGTTAACTCTATGCAGGAAGCATAGAACATTGAACTCGAGCTCAGTTTCAAACCTCTGTCTGCAGCACGTCAAAGTTTAACCGACAAATTCTTACGAGCTATTACTAACCAACTACACTTCATAAAGTGGAAATTGTAAAATAACACAGCCAACAGACAACACATTTTGGTTCCCCCAAAAGACAAGTCAAGAACCCAAAATAATAACCAGTAGTGAACCAACATATAGCTACCAAAACAACATAACCCACTCCTTCCTTCTAGAAAGGAGGAGTGCCAAGTACACCCCTGAGGTGCAACACTGTACCTGCCAGCCCACTTCCCAAAAACAGTTTCTGAGAGAGGAGGCAGGGAAGGAGGTCAGAATACAGCAAGACTCCATTAGAAGAAATACAATTACTAAGGTGAGTAATATTTTCTTCAAAAAACATGAAGTATTGCTGTATTCTGACACATGCAGACTACCAAGCAGTACCACCATGGAGGGGGGTACTGAACCTATTTTGGGAATAGGCTCTGCAGTACTGCTCTTCCCGAACCGAGCATCACTCCCAGCCTGGATATCCAGAGAGTAATGCTTGGTAAAAGTATGCACAGTTTTCCAGGTGGCTGTTTTGCATATCTCTAGTAAAGGTATATCCCTGACAGCAGCAGTACCCCTAGCCGAATGAGCCCTCAGGCCTGAGGGGGGTATTTTGCCTAGCTTTGTATAGCAGAATTGGATATAACATACTACCATACTAAAATGCCAGCAGAATAGGCCTAACTGTCTTCCGTGTCTGCTCGTTTGGTCAGCCCCCAACCTGGGGCTGACCTTTTCCCACCCCACCTCTGTTCTCCTTCCCAGTCCTGGATATTCTCGCTGCACAGGACTTTGCTTCCAGAACACTTCCCTGTACCTGTCCCACCCCCTCTTGAACCCCTCCATCATCTCTGCCTCCACCAGCCCTCTGGGCAGCGCATTCCATGGCTACACCACCCTCTCAGTGAAGTAGCACCTTCTTCTTTCCCCACTGAATCTCCCCCCCCAGCCCCCAGCTTCCACCCATGCCCTCTAGTTGTCCCCCCTTCCTTCAGAGCACCCTGACTCCTCCCCTATTTACTTATTTCATGTACCTGAAGATCTCTATCATGTCCCCCCGGTCCCTTCTCTCTTCCAATGTGTACGTATTTAGCGCTTTGAACCTCTCCCCATAGGTCCTGTCCCCCAAGCCCCAGATCATTCTGGCTGCCCTCCTCTGGACCCTCTCCAGGAGTTCAATGTCCCTCTTTAAGTGTGGCCTCCAAAACTGCACATAGTACTCTAGGTGCAGCCTCACCAAGCAGTTATACAGAGGGAGTATCACTTCCCTCCTTCTGGAGGTGATCCCCTAAGCGATGCATCCCAGCATCCTGTTGGCCTTCGCCGCTGCCCTCCTGCAAGTCTCTGAGTTGTTCATCTTGACATCCACCAGCATCCCCAGGTCCCTCTCAGCCATCAAGACTTGTAGCATCCCCCCCCAGGGGTACACTTGGCCCTGGTTTCTGGCTCCCAGGTGCAGTACCTTGCATTTCCCTGCATTGAACCTCAGCTTCCATTTTCCAGACCACCTTTCTTGTATATTCTATTTACACCCCCGTCGTGCTGTGGTGCTGCCTCTCCTTCGGGCTGCTATAACCCTCAGAGATCCTCCTACTATCTCCCCCAAGCCACATTACCTCAGATCTGCAGCCATCCTCGGGATAGCCCAGCGTAACTCTATACCAGGTGGGTCCCTCTCTTCCGAGGGGGATGGCACCAGTGGTGAGAAGACTGGCACACTATTTTTCCTCGGTCCCGTGTGCTACTGAGGCTTCCTGGGAGTCTTCAAAGGTGTTCGGGGCCGGCAGCCATCATTTGGCCAGTCCTCAGAGCGATATTTCCGTTTTTCTGTGGTGTTCCCCTTAAGGCGATTCCTCTGCTGTGATCCAAGTCTCCACCGGGGGCCGCTGTACAGCGACCATGCGTCCCCAACCCACCCCCAGGGAAGGAGAGCAGTCCTATGGACGTTCAATCCTACTCCTTCCCCTGCCGACCCCCAGCATCAGAGTCCGTTCTCGAACCCGGGTCGCTGGCGTGGTTCGAAGTGTTACGTCCAGTGCCTCAACCCTCTGCGCCACCGGGCAGATCACCTTTCTGGAGCCTCCAGGTCCCCCTGTAGGGTCACCTTCCCCTCCTTCCCATCCACCACCGCCCCCAGTTTTGAGTGATCCACAAAGAGACTCATCTCACTCCTGATACGCTTCCTTATGTCAGAGACGTAGGCATTGAACAGGAGGGGCCAAAGGACCAATCCCTGAGGGACTCCACTAATGACCGTCCTTGGGGAGAAGACTAACCCGTCAACCACGACCCTCTGGGTCCGGTCCTGGAGCCAATTTCCTATCCATCTGATCATCTGGTTCCCCACCCCCATTTCTCCCAGCTTATTCAACAAGCCCCGGTGAGGAACAAGTCAAATGTCTTGCTGAAGTCAAGATAGAGGATGTCCACCAGTCTATCCAGGTCCAAGGCACTCGTCACCCAGTCACAGAACTCCACAAGGTTTGTCTGACATGATTTCCCTGGGACGAATCCATGCTGTCTATTGTCCAGGCACCCAGACTTTCCAGGTCCCCCCCTAGCTTCTCCTTGACAATGCCCTCCATCACCTTGCCCACCACCGATGTCAGGCTGACTGGCTTGTAGTTTCCCTGCCACCTCCCTTGATCCCCCCTTATGGACAGGCACTATATGCGCCTACTTCCAGTCCAGGGGCACCCACCCTGTCCTCAGAGAGATGCTGAAAAGCTCCGCCAAGGGTTTTGCCAGGACATCCTCCAGTTCCTTCAGCACTCTGGGGTGTAATTTATCCAGCCCCGGTGCTTTCTCCATCTTAATGGACCTGAGGGCTTCCCTCACTCTCTCTGCTGTGATTTCCACCTCCACTACCTCAACCCCCTGCTTTGCCTCCCCCCCCCGGTCCCAATGATGACCCCCTTCTCCCCAGACCTGACCAGTAGGGCCCTCCCTCATAGTTTCACCATCTCCTCCCATGTATGTGCAGGCCCCCCAATTTTCCTTGGTGAAAACTGAGGCAAAGTACTCATTTAGTACCTCAGCCTGCTCCCCGGGTTTGTGCCCATCCTCCTCTGTTTTAATCCTGCTAATCTGCCATTTCACCCTTTGTTTTCCCGGTGTATCTAAAGAACCCTTGTTCCTCTCCTAATTTCCCTGGCCAGGTTCTGCTCCTTTCTTGCCTTAGCCGCTCTCACCACCCTAGTGGCCCTTCTGGCCATCGGCTCATACCCCAAAACCCTTTCACTCCTTGAGCACCTGAAATGCCTATAGGCAGTCTTTTTTCCCCTCACTACCTCCTGAACCTCCCTGGTCCACCAGCAGGGTTTCCGGGCCCTACTGCATTTTCGTCTTACTCTTGCACAGGTGCTGGTAGCATCCTGCACCCCTCTCCTGATGATTTCCCACCTGCCGTCAGTGTCCACGTCTGGCAAAAATCCCATCCAAATGCTCCTTAAAAGATCTTTCCCATTTCCTTGAAATCTGCCCCCCTGAAGTCAGTTACCTCTGTCTTTGTGCAGCCTTCTACCCCCTTCTAGAACCAGGCAGAACCAGACTGTGGCATGGTCACTCCCCACCAACGGGTCACTTATCTCCAGCCCCCAATCTGGTCACTGTTTGCCAGGACCACATCCAGTATCCACGCCTCCCTGGTCAGTTCCCCCACCTGCTGAGTTAGGAACGCATCCTGAAAGACATCTAACAACCTCTGTTCCCTGGCCACCGAGGATGTCACAGTCTCCCAGTCCATTACTGGCATGTTTAATTCCCCCAACACCACCACCCATCCACTGCCCAATCTGCAGTCTCTCCCAACATCTGCCACCAGACTCTCCTCCAGCTCCTCAGCCAGTGCAGGGGGTCTACACAACCTTCCTATTTTTACTCTCTTGCCCCCCCCCCCCTTGTTATCAAGGCAACCCAAATCGCCTCCACAGTTCCCTCAGCCTCCTCCACTCCTCCTATACCAATCCAGTTTTTGACTATTACTGCTACCCCTCCTCCCCTTCCTTCCCCGCGTCCTTCCTGAACATGGTGTAACCCTCTAGGTTCAGGTCCCAGTCGTGCCCTGAGGTGGCCCAGGTCTCAGTGACCACTGCCACATCCACCTCTCCCTCAGTTAGCATCACCTGGAGCACAGGCATTTTATTGCCCAAGCTCCTGGCATTTAGCAGGACTATCTTCCACCTTTTCTCTATACTTCCATTTCCGCTGCTTGCATTCCCATGGGGATTCCATCTTCCCCCGGGCTGCACCTTACCAGTCGGCCTTTTCTCACATTCCTCCAGCTCCCCAGGGGTGTGGAGACAGAGTCCCTCCTTTATCGGACCCCCGCCCCCCCAAACACTCTTCTCCCATCCCTCCCACTTTCACAAGTTTAAACCCCACCTTTCACCAACAAATCCCTCTATTTTCAACTTAAGGATTTCCTTCCTCTCCAAATTGAGATGGAGCCTATCTCTAGCCCACAGCCCCTTATCCTCCCAGGTCTCCCCCCAATCCCCCCATCAACCCATACTCTCTGGCCCCACACCACTCCCTGCACCACTGGTTTATCTCCCTAATCTTCCTCTTGTGTTCCCCACTAGCCCTTGGCACCGGCAACATTTCCAAGAAGGAAATCATGCATCCTATGTCATTACAGACCCTGGCAAGCTCCCTGAACCTTGCCTGTATCTCTAGCTCACTGTCTATTTCCCTTAATGTCATTGGTACCCAGGTGGACCAGTATTGTCTGGGGAACCTCCACAATCCTTTGCCAGCTGATATACCTCATGCTTGGCCCTGTACACAGTTAGTCCAGGGAAGAATTTTGTTCTAATCGGGCAGGCTTCCCCCTCACTATCCCATTTGATACCCCTGATCATGGAATCACCCAACAGGAGCACTCTGACCGCCCCTTTTCCTCCACTTCTCCCCCTTCCATGTCCCTCATCCTATAAGACACAATCCACCTGGCAATAGTTCTCTTAGTAGCAGGTTTACCTTTTCCCACTTCACCATAAGTGAGAAACAATTGAGGACAGTTAAACCCAAGTGCCTTAGTATGCTCAATGTAGTAGCTAGGTGCCCTCTTAACGTCTAAACGGTGTAATCTTTCTCCTGAACAAGCATGATCAGTGAACACCACAGAAACATGGACTGGTTCAGATGAAAATCTGACACCACTTTGGGTAAGAACCTTCTATTGGTTCTAAGGTCCTTATCTCTGTTGAATGAGATAAAATCCGGTTCCACTGAAAGAACTTGCAATTTACTAATACGCCTATCAGAAGTGATAGCTACCAGGAACACAGTTTTCCAAGTCAAATATTTGAGTTCTGCTGAAGCCAATGGCTCAAAAGGGGGTTGCATAAGCTGAGCAATGCAAACATTAAGATCCCAAGCAGTGGTAGGGTCGGTATGAACCAAACCTTTAAAGAATTTACAGAAGACGGGATGAGATGCCAGAGGGGGGGAAACCTTCCCCACTGACAAGAATGCAGAGACAGCTGCTAAAGGAACTTTCAAAGTGGCTGTCCTGAGGCCTCGGCCATCGGGATGAACCATGTAATCCAGAACTGTAGCCAGATCGTCAGTATCCGGTAAAATATCGTTATTGGAACACCAAATTCTGAATCTCTTCCATTTGGAATTAAGTTTTTCTGGTGGCAGGTTTTTCGAGAGGCTTTGAGAATATCCAGAACCCCCTGAGACAGGTGCAGACCTGCATACTCTAACTCTTCAAGAGCAAAGTCTTGAGGTTGAGAGACCGAAGGTTGGCATACCAGATTCTTCCCTGTGAGAAGATTAACAGATTGTGCTTCTTGGGAAGAGATAAGGGAAGATGGACTGCTAGGGACATCAATAGGGGATACCAAGGCTGTCTGGCCCAGTCTGGTGCAATCAGGATCACCTTGCATGGTTGTGACCTGATCTCGACCAGTACCTTGAACAACAGAGGAAAAGCATACAGGAATTGCCCCCCCACTCCAGAACCAGTGCATCCAGGGGAACTGTGCCCATGAATGGAGGTCTGCAACAGAAGAGAGGAAGCTGATGATTGTCTGAAGCTGCAAAGAGATCTCTCTCTCTGGAGTGCCCCAACTGGAGAAAATTACTTTCAATATGAAGGGGTCCAGGGTCCATTCATGATAGCCCTGAGAAATCCTTAGCAAGGCATCTGCTAGCACATTGTCCTTCCCTGGAAGATGGACTGCTACTAGGGATGTCTGCAGGGCATAAATCAGAGACCATATTTTCATGGCTTCCGTGCACAAGGCCATAGACAGAGTGCCTCCCTGCTTGCTGATGTACCACATGGTGGTGGTGCTGTCTGTCCTGACCTGAACCACCTTGTTCCTTACCAAGTCCGAGAAAGCTTGGAGAGCCAGGAATACTGCCCTGAGTTCCAGAAGATTGATATATGAAGTAGAGACTCCTGAGGGGACCACACCCCTCGTGCTGTGGGGGCTCCTAAGTCAGCTCCCCAGCCCAGGAGAGAGGCATCTGTGGTTAGCACCGCTGAATGAGTCTGACTGATGAATGGGACTCCTTGTCTGAGATTGTCCTGATCCAACCACCATTGGAGAGCTTGGACCAGAGTCTGAGTCACTGGAATCAATTTAGTTAGAGGATTTTTTTTTTTTTTCTGAGAACAAAAGGACCTCAGATGGAACTGAATGTCCCTCATCTGAAATCTGGCTCCCTGTACCACCGCAGTGGAAGCTGCCATGTGGCACAGGAGCTGAAGAAAATGTCTTGCTGGTCGAGACACCAGACGGCGGAAAATAGAAGCAAGATCTGCAAGGGCCTTCACCCTTACCAAGGGAAGAAAAGCCTTTGCTTGGACAGTATTTAACTCTACCCTATGACGGTAAGGAGCTGTACTGGCTCGAGAATTTACTTTGGTAGACTGAGAAGGAACCTTAGAGAAGTAAGCAACTGTTGTGTCACTTGTAGGTCTGACTTAACTTGGTCTGGAGACTGTCCCACGATGAGCCAGTCGTCCAGATATGGAAAAATGGAGGTATTCTGTCTCCTGAGAAAGGCCACTACTACTGCTAGGCATTTTGTGAACACCCTTGGAGCTGATGTTAGGCCAAAGGGCATTGTTCTGAAGTGATAATCGCCTGAAGGCAATTCAAACCTAAGGTACTTTTCTGTGGGAGCACCTGATTGGGATGTGAAAGTAGGCAACCTTGAGGTCCAGGGAAGCTAACCAATCCCCTGGCCTTAGAGAGGGAAGAATTACTCCCACAGTCACCATTTTGAATCTTGGCTTTAAAAAGGTGCTTGTTTTGGTATCTTAGGTCTAGGATGGGCTGCCACTCCCCTGTCTTTTTTGGGGTAAGGAAGTATATCTAGAATACAGACCCTTGCCCCTGTACTAAGTAGGAAATCTCTACAGCCCTGAGGGTTAGTAGAGAAGAAACCTCTGCTTCTAGAGCAGTGGTCTCGGAAAGGTTTGCAGGTGGAAAGGACTTGGTCCTCAATTTTGGAAACTTTGCAAATCTGAGAGCCAGTCCCTGGCATACTACCTCCAGGACCCACCTATCTGAGGTAACAGACTTCCAGGCCTGGAAGTAGTAAGCCAGCCTGCCTCCTACTGGGATTGGGAGTTGACCCGGGCTGACACATCAGGGTGTCTGCTTGCCAGCAGCCTTGGACTGAGAGGAGGATGCAGCCCTGCTCGTCCCCTTCTACCTCTCCCACTGAAGAACCCCCTCTGAGGAGAAGAAGGGGAGGCCTGTGCCTGGTAGAAAGGCCTGTGAAAAGGCCTGCCCCTAGACTGCTGCCTCTGAGGAGTTGCCTGCCTTTCCTTGGCCTGTGCACTCCTGTAGGTGGTCTAGTACTCATCCATTTTCTTCATGTAATTCTCCGTCTGCTCCCCAAACAGACAATTACCCATCACAGGGAAATCCATGGCCTTAGCCTGAGTGTCCTGTGAGAGGCTAGTATATCTGAGCCAAGCAAACCTCTGAAGCAACACAGATGTAGCCATGACTCGTGAAGCCACATCATTTGACTCCACAGCAGCATGACATTGAATCCCGGATACCTCGATCCCATCAGCAGCCACCTCCTCCAGCTCTTTGGCTAGCTGGAGGGAGGCCTGTTTAGCCAGCTCCAGAACAGTATCCCATCTAGACTTCTGGTATCTGGCTGTGTAGGCCATATAATTTGTCTGCCCAAGCCCCAAGGAGGATGCCAAGTACTGTTTTTTGGCCATAGCATCCACCTTCCGAGAGTCTTTATCTGGGGTGAAGCCAAATGTATGTTAGCCTTGTCGCGGGCAGCAGCCTGCACTACCCCAACATGGCTGCATTGGCGGAACAAGAACTCTGTACCCGAGCCTCAAAGCATATACCCCCTGTCCATTATTTTATCTACAGGAGGTAAAGAATTTGGGGTTTGAAGAACTTTCTGTGTCTGTTTCCCAAAAGATTTATGGAGGGGAATAGACCAGCTTCAACCAAGGGAAGCTGGAGGGTGTCAGCCACCTTCTTGTAGAACAAATAGTGGGATGGGTCCCCTCCTCCCTCCCCTCCTCTTCCTCATAAAATTCATCTGGAACGTATTCCGGAACCGGGGAAACCGACAGAACACCTACCCAGGCGCACCAGATCGGACGGAACCAGAAGGAGTGATTCTACAATACTTATCACCCTGGCTACTACTTCTGCGGCTGGACGCTGTGGTTCTGGATCCGAACCAGCCGATGTCCTTTTTCGCTTCGATGGAACCGATCCCTCAGGATCGGCTCTCCTCTTGCTCGAGGGAGTATCGCCCAGGTCAGTGGGCACTCCCTCAGGTTTGGTAGGAACCAAACCGGGCTGGCCATCCGGATTAGCAGACTTCTCAGACTCCTTTTCCCTGAGCCTACCCAACCTCTTTTCTAGGGTGGCCTTCGGGAAAATTTTTACACATTTGGCAGTCTGAATCGAGGTGGTCAAACCCCAAACAATAAACACAAGTGGTATGAGGGTCTGCCTTAGCAAAGGCATCCCCACACTCACCAGTGTTGAAACCCAGTAGGCCTATTTTTTCTCTTGGGTTTCTCGGACATGGCCAGGCTACAAACTTACCCTTTACAGCTTAATAGCCAGGTAAGACCCTCCTATCTTACCAACAGTGTTACGAGTCATGGAAATCAACATATAAAAATCACAGGTTTTAGAAACCAATAGGAACCAGTACCTCACACTACAGAAAGAAAAAATAGATAAACCCTATCACAATCAGTTCCTAACCGGACCGATCGACAGGTTTCACAATTTCCACACAGAAAAAAAAATATATAAAATACACAAATCAACCTATAGTCCACTACTTACAACACTTACTGTACCGCAGACAGGGATTTGAAGCTGAAAAAACAACAAAATCAGTAGTTAAACCGACAGATGCTAAACCGAACCAACTGTAGCGAAGGCGCAATCTCCGGAGTGACTGTTCAGTTAGGCGGAGTAAAGAATCTGACGGTTACACTTTGAAGTGCTGCTGACAGAGGTTTGAAACCAAGCTAGAGTTCAAGGTTCTATGCTTCCTGCATAGAGTTAACTCTTTCCTCTTCGGAGCAGTTCAAATGCTTTGACCAACTGCATATGTCAGAATACAGCCAAGACTTCATGTTGTTTAAACATGAAAAACTAAGAGAGGACATCGCTAATACACATTGAGACACTTAAGCAGCTAAAAATGAGTTTCAAGGTTTGCTGACCATGTCAAAAACAAACTAGAGAAATACGAACAAGAATTGATAAAAAGGAAACAATAAAAACTTGAAAGGAACGACAACAATTATAAGCTGGTGAATATACTATCCTGGCATATAAGATTTCGATCATTTAGCAGGGGCCATTCATGCTCCAAGAAAAGCGTTACTATTCAAACAGAGAGAAGTAGAACCAATACCGAGACCTGGAACCAGCAGGGATCCTTTTTCGGAGAAAGCATTAGACACAGGACAAAGCCAAAAACAAGGGAAAAATGAAGAAAGGGAAAAAACAGAAAACAAGGAGGGGTAGTAAAGGGAGGCCAAGACAGAGAACTCAGGAGCAATGCCAAGAAACATTAAGGATTATAAACCTTTCTAACGTAACACTTGATGAAACTCAAATCAGACCGCTTAAAAAAAGGCCTTAACTTTGCCCCAGTAAGAGAAACAGTGTTTCAAAACCCAAGTGGACGATTAAGTTTTTTATAATAAGACCGTGAATTTCACACCAAAAAAAAAAACAAAAAAAAAACTGTCCACTATGTAAAGAGAAACTGAATGTGATTTGGGAGAGGGGATATGAATTGAGAACATGGAACAGACTAATTTATGAACTCTGTTCCATGTTCTCAATTCATATCCCCCTCTCCCAAATCACATTCAGTTTCTCTTCCCATAGTGGACAGACTCACCCCAAGCATCTCATAACCTAAATGGAGTGGAAAGAAAAGCAATAAGGGAACTGTCGTCTATGGACACAGTAATAAAACCAGTTGACAAGGGGGGCAGTACAGGAATTATGGACGTAGAGGATTATGTGAGAATTGTACAAGATTTATTAGATTATGGATCTAAGTACACAAAATTAAAGATCCCACAGAGAAATGCAAGAAAAAACTACTGGATTTGCTGGAATGGGGATGGTCAATGGGCATATTACTCAGGATAGTATTTATGGAATGATGCCCCTACAACCCTCACTTTTTTTTTTTTTTTTTTTTACATACTACCCAAAGTCCATAAGAGACCCCCAGCTTGCCGCATAGTTTCAGGAGTAGGAACTATGTTAGATAATCAAAATCAGCGAATTGACTTTTTCCTAAAAAAATTGCCTTTCACATGTGAATTCATATCTCAGAGATACAATGGATGTCCTGGACAAATTCCAGGACTTCAAATGGAATTTGGACTATATCTGAGTGCACACTGACGTGGAATCTTATACCAGTATCCACCATGTACAGGATATTGAAGCCTCTCAATTCCTTAGAAACCACCAAGAGCAGCGAGTTTCCTATTGAGTTTATCCTTGAGGCTTTAGAATTTGTGTTGTCTCAATTTCTTTGAATTTAATGGAGAGTTTTTATTGCAGCAACAAGGGACAACAATGGGAGCGGCAGTGGCTTCAAGTTATGCTAATCTTTTCCTCGGGTTCTGGGACAGAAACAGTATATATTATTTGAATCTGGAAATCCTTACTATAAAAATATTAAAACATGGAATCATTTTATTGATATATACTGTGTGTCTGGGAGGAACCAGAGGAAAAGGTAGTAAAATTCATGGAATTACTAAACAACAATGAAATGAACTTCAAGTTTACTTACTGTATGAATAAGGTGGACACTGATTTTTGGGACCGGACATTGTTTGTGAATGAAGACTTAAAGGTACAGTCAAAGAATTTTAGAAAAACAGCTACAAACAATGTATTGAGAGCAGACAGTGCCCATCCATATGCTCTTATAAAATCCATCCCTTATGGAACAGTTTCTGTGGATTCGTAAGAACTGTTCCAGGGAGGAAGATTTTGAAATACAAGTTCAAAAACTGTTCCAGAGATTTGAAGTAGGGGATACAATAGGGAAAACCTCTCATGGGCACTGGAAAAAGGAAAAAGGGAGAAAAAAGCAGCACTCTTGACACGCAAGAAACAAAGAATAAACAAACCAGAGTCAATGGAAACAAAACAGTCACATTAGTGACATAGTTCAGCAATAAAGCTGGGCAAATAGGAGCCATAGTTAGAAAATGTCCCATTTTTCTAAATGACCCTATATTGGCAGAAGAATTAGGGGGCAACCCAAGAATCACTTTCTCCAAAGCAGAGAATTTACAGGGCAAGTTGGTCCACAGCAGATTCACAGCCCCTAAAAAAGAACAGCAGACAAAGATGTGGCTACCACCACCACCAGTAGGAATGTACAGGTGTGATCAATGCAACATCTGCGAGTTTTGCTGTCAGGGAAAAAAGTTTGAACTACAGGGTTATGAACACAGTGTCAAGATCAAAAAGCTTCCTGAACTGTGGCAGTGCATATGCTGTATGGTGTCCATGCACTATATATATATATATATATACATACATACATATACACACACACACACACATATATATTATATTTTATGCAAAAAACTTTGTTAATGCGTCAGTTAGGGTTCTTCTACAGCGAAAAAAAAAGTGAAGAAATTCGATTTTAGGGTTCCCACCCCTTGCACCCCACCAACAGGCATTGGTGTGGGCGCTGGGGTCGTTGGCCCCAACTCTCACCCCATCCCATATTTAAACAAACTGCGGTGGTGCAGCGTGGAGAATGGGTGGAGAGTTAGGCCAACTATCCTGCACACCCAATGCCTGTTGAGGGGCAGGCTAGTGCAAGGGTGGGAACCCTAAAATCGAATTTCCTTGCTTTTTAGTATTTTTTTTTTCCTGTAGAAGAACCCTGACTGATGCATTAAAGTTTCTTGCATATAATTTCCTTACTTTTTAAGAAAGAATAGAAAAGTAGAAAGTTGCACAAGTTGGTGGGAGTGCAGGGTCCACAGTAAGTGCAATGCAAACAAAAGCACAAACAGTTACGCACATGGTGACACAAACATAAATGGTAACATAAAACAGAAATAGAAATGCAAGCGCAAAGTGATGCCAAAGCGAACAGTGACAGAAACTGTGACGCAAACAGAAGTGCGTACAGAACGTAACTGGTAACGCGCATGTTCACGGTACCGCAATTGGCAATGCAAATGCTAACGGTAACAGCAACAATAACGCCAAAGGAGACAAACGCAAACACAAGCGTGTACGGAAATGCAAACCTTAACGCGCACGAACACAGTACCGCAATTGTAAATGCAAATGGTAACATTAACAGTAAGAATAACGCCAAAGGAAACAAACAGAAATGTAACTGCAAGCACATACAGAAACTCAAACCGTAACGTGCACGGACACGGTACCACAATCGTAAATGCAAATGGTAACAGTAATAACACCAAAGGAAATAGAAACGGAAATGTAAATGCAAGCGCATATGGAAACGCAAACCATAACGCACACGGTCACGGTACCACAACTGTAAATGCAAATGGTAACGGTAACCGCAACAATAACACCAAAGTAAACAGAAATGCAAGCGCGTACGAAAATGCAAACCATAAGGCGCATGGTCATGGAACCGCAATTGTAAACGCAAATGGTAACGGTAACAGCAAAAATAACGCCAAAGCAAAGAGAAATGCAAACGCAAGCGCATACAGAAACGCAAACCATTACACACACTGTCATGGTACCACAATTGTAAAACGCAAATGGTAATGGTAACAGCAACAATAAAGCCAAAGGAAACGTAAACACAAGCGGATAGGAAACACAAACCATAACACACACAGGCACAGTACCGCAATTGCAAATGCAAACGGTAACAGCAACAATAACGCCAAATGAAACAGAAATGGAAACGCAAGCACAAACGGAAACGAAAACCGTAATGCACATGGTGGCGTAGATGGGAACGGTGACACAAACAGTAATGGAAGCGCAACTGAAAACGCTAATTGGCACAGTAACAAAAGGGCACACCCTTCTTATCCTCAAAAACTGCATTGAAAAAATACAGTGAAAACAAAGAATGTATGCACAATAATGGACCCCGGAGCACAAAATTAGGACTTGGAATACTAAATTGCTTATATCTCAAGAACCGTACAATGTAAAAAAAAAAAAAAAAAAATTAAAATTTCATATGAATTATGACTTTCCTGGCTAGTTTTGTACTTAGCCCCTGTTTGGGAGGCAAAGCATTTTTGTGACGAACAGTCCGTATCTCGCACCATTTCTGAGATATGGGCCCTGAAAGGCACGACGGACGCCAAAATGTTATCCTACGGGAAAAAGCGCCAACTTCAGAGTGCCGTCACTTTGACGCCCTATAATATTTTTTCACCAAACCACCAAAAGGCATATCTGTGGGATGTTGGCTTTCTTCCCTCTAAATTTCAGCCCAAAAGACCAAACCGTTATTCTGTAGCAGGGCGGCAAAGAATTCCTGTAATGCGGCGGACACCATAATGTTATCCTATGGGAAAAAGCATCGACTTCGTACAGCCGCAAGTTTGCCGCCCTGCAATATTTTTTGACCAAACCACCAAAAGGCACATCTGTGAGATGTTGCCTTTCTTCCCTCCTAATCTCAAGTAAAAAGACCAAACTGTTTCCGAGATGGTCAATGTCAAAGATTAGTGAAATTTCCCTATCTATTCCATTATAAAAAGTCTGACCATCTTGTCCGTATTTTGCAATCAAAAATCACGATCAAAGAATTTGCAGGCTCGCGATCAAAGAATTTGCAGGCTTACAACCAAAGAATTAAAAACCTTACAATCAAAAAACTGACGGAATTGCGGCTAGGACACCCCTGGGCTAAGAAAATAGATTTTTTACATTGGGCCATCTCGTCCCTTGCTCGCGATACACGATCGCGATCAAAGAATTTGCAGGCTCACTAACAAAGAATAAAAACTGCGCTAATTAAAGAAATTCAAAAGAAATGTGGTAAACCACCACAATGGTCTGTCAGAACGAAGCCCTCTGAGTAAAACCCACCCTCATTTGTCTTCCTAGGACACCCCTAAGCTGAGAAAATTTATTTTAAAATCTAGCCATCTCATCCCTCGCTCGCAATGCACGATCGCGATCAAAGAATATGCTTGCTCGCGAACAAAGAGCGAGGGACGAGATGGCCAGATTTTAAAATGAGTTCTCAGCCCAGGCGTGTCCTACGAACTTAAATTAGGCTGGGTTTTGCTCAGGCGGTTTCGTTCTGCCCCATCTGAACAATAATAATAATAATGTATTAAATATCCCTGGTAGTGTAGTGCCCCCCATGTTTTTTTTTTACATCCCTGGTAGTCTAGTGCCCCCGATCTGTATGAAATAATATTCATTGTTGTTGTACATATCCCTGGTAGTCTAGCAGCTCCCCTCCACTATGATAAAATAAATCATCATATCACATTTCCTGGAGTCTAGTGGCCCCTCCCACCCAGCCATGCCAGCCCACCCAGCCTGCGACTGGCACAGTCAACCTCTCACAGCCAGCCACCGACTGTCTGCATTACGAGCGCCAATGCAAAGAGGCGCTCTGATAATATGATGAAAAGATGGTGGTCATCACGATCAAAGAATTCCTCATGATCTAAGATTCTTTGATCACGAACCTGCAAATTCTTTGATCATGAGGTGGGACTAGATGGCCAAAACCCCACTCTTCTTTCGCAGAATAACCTTATAAATTTCCCCGAGTTATAATGGGAAATAAAAATTTTAATAACTTTTGAATGGATTAATATTTTTTCACCAAATTAAAAGTGGCATGTTCCTTAACCTCAATCAAGAGATCGACCATGCCCCACCACACATCCCAAATTTCAGGCAAATCCGTTGAATGGGTCCAAAGTTATTAACGCCCAAACTTTTGAGTTTAGTATGTAAGTGACCGCTGAACCCTGGTCACGCCACTATAATAATATAATAACCACTCTGGTGGGAGAGGGCCCCGTGCTCCCACCAACTTGACCATTTCTGCATAACAATATGCATCTGAGTGAGCGCGGGCCCTCTGGGCCAGCGCTGCCATTTACACATAGCTACAGAGCCATGCAGCATTCCTATTGACTACCAAATGCTTGTAACAGTAATTTGTCCACATCTTGGGAACCGTTAAGAGCTAGAAAAACAATTCAAGTGGCATTGTAACCGTCATAGCGAGAAGATTATGTCACAATCACAGACCATACTCATATTTCACATCATTTCCAAACTATGGGCACCAAAAAGCACTGGACAGGCACTCTTTCAACCCTTGTGACAGTACTTTCACAATATCTAATGAACCATGCAACATACAAACAAAATTCTACTGCAGACTAACTCTACAATGTCAAGCCTTTTTCCAGTGGCTAGATCACCTAAAGGTGGCCTAAGCCACCTGTAGTGAAAAGTCTGTTTCTCGCTTTGTTTCCGAGATAATGGCGCTGAAAGTCATGACACACACTGCAATGTAATCCTATGGGAAAAATGTCAATTACGTCATTGAATCTCTCTGCAACAAATTATTTCCCCAACACCTAAACAGCATAGTTCACATCTCTATGACATTCCCTTCAACGCCCTGCAAATTTCAAGTAACAAGACCAAACTGTTATTGAGATATGGTCATCTCAATTTGGGCCATCTGGTCTTTCTCATTAACATTCCAAAAATACATATACATTTTCTCATAGGCTATAATGGGAATTTCAAATTGTAATAACTTTTGAACAGATTAATATTTTTTTCACCAAACAAAAAGCAGCATATTCCTTGGCCCAAGCTCTTTCTATGTCCCAAGATTCGGACCAATAGCCCACACTGTGTCCACGCAGCGCCACGGACAAAAGTGGCGAAAAGTGCATTTTGTTGGCACTTCCCTGCGAAAAAAACGTACATCTGACTGAAACAAAATTTAGTAAATCAAGAGATCCACCACACCAGACTGTGCATTCCAAATTTTGTGCAAATCCATTGAATGGTTGCAAGCAAAGTTATTAACATGCAAAATGTGAGGTTTAACATTAAAAGTGCCCATCACAATGCAAAACACTATAAGCAAAATTTAAAGTGTGTCACGCAATATCTCTGCAGCAACCTAATTTTCCAACACCTGAATACCATAATTCACATGTACAGGACATCCCCTCAACACCCTGCAAATTTCAATTTAAAAGACCAAACTGTGTCCGAGATATAACATTTTAAAGTTTGAGATTTTCATTGGTCAGAGTGGCAGAATTCCGCACCCGTTTACATTTTACACACCTAACGACTGAAAAGTACATCCATGGCAGTAAGGCTAGCTACCCTATAAATTTCAAGCCACTACCACAATGCAAAACTCTGTCCACAAAACGTAAACTGCGCCACGCCATATCTCCGCAACGAATGTATTTTCTGACACCTCAGCACCATAATTCACATCTACAGGAAATCCCCTCAACACCCTCCAAATTTCAAGATAAAAGACCAAACCATTTTGGTGGGGGGGCAGAGACTGGCAGCCAACATGGTGGCACGCTAAACTGCATGAGAGAAACCCTGTGAACCCCTAAGGTCCCATCCGAGGGGTCCAGTCAGTACTTTGGCGATCAAAAAGCAAGCATCAGTTACCAGAATATCGGAGCTTTAAAATGAGCCATTTTTGAAACAAATCGGTAGCGGAATTATGAGTCAGAGTTGTGTCTGGAAGATCTGGCACCTCCGCACAAGGCCCTTGCTCTAGGCCGCAATTACAGCGTCACTCAGTCCTTACAACTCCCACCCTGAAGTGGGAGAGACGGGCAGCACTTGTGAGGAGATAGCAGGGGTGATGGCCACTTCAACCTCCTCCAATACCATGGCTCAAGTCATCGCTAGCATGACAGTGATGCTGAGCAAAGTCCTACAAGACACCGGATTTAAAACAGTCATCCACAAAAATAAATGAACTGCGGCTGTTAGCTCTTCGAGTGGAGGACTCCGGAAAAGAAGTGAAGCAACAGGGGGAACAACTCTCCCAGAATGACGGATACCTGAGAGAACACCATGGGCAGATCCAGTACCTACTCTCTAAAGTGGATGACATGGAAAATAGAGCTCGGAGGCAGAACATTACAATTGTGGGCATACCAGAAGGCATGGAGGGCAAGGACATGATTTATTTTCTTGAAGATGCTCTACCAGCGATGCTAAGGCTGGAGCATGAGGCTCCTCCAGAAATCGAGCGGGCCCACCGCTCGCCCCAAACCTAAACCAGGCGAGCGCCCTTGCCCTATTTTGTGCAAATTTCTACGCTACCCAGTGAAAGAGCGGTATCTCCATCTCGCCAGAGAGATAAAAACACTAACGTGGCAGGGCTGCTCCAACCAGCTCTACCAGGACTACTCGCAGGAGCTCGCAAGGCGGAGGAGAGCCTACGTAGGAGTGAAACAGCAGCTCTACAAAATGGGCATCAGCACCTTGCTCAGGTATCTGGCGCAGCTTTGAGTCCAGTACAATGGGGTTTTTCGTATGTTTAACAACCTGGGGGAAGTGGAGCAATTTCTGCTCGCCATAAAAGCTCCAGGCCAGAGGCTGAATCAACCCCTACAACCTGCATGTAGCACCGCCAGACAAAACAGGGAGTCCTCCCCAGTACCCATGGAACTAATATCTAGCGTGCACCGAAAGCAGACGAAGCAGAGGGGCCTTGGCAGAAAATCCAGAGGGGTCGCTCAAGTAAGCCTGGAAGAGATACTCTAAGTAAAAAGCCTATGCCCAGGAGAAATAGATCCAGGAACCAACAGAAACTGCAAACCCTCTCGGATGACAGCACGATCTCCATAACAGTTACACCACTCAAGGTGTCCAGTAGATACGAACCTTTGGGAGACCTAGTGCCAAAAGCCCTGGATTTAAAGGGGAACTCTGACTGTCTGACGCCGGAGGATCTTACTGATCAGAGCCTGCTCCTAGACTGGGCCCCACTGTGTAAGGACTGGGCGGAATGTGAAGGGGAGCCAACAGCCGCCAACATGACTGAACAGGCCTGGCTGCTCCGGGCCTCAGTTCAGGCTTCAGGTTACCTACTGGCTTTGGGGGTATTTTCCTCTTCCTTGAAACACAGCTCTTAAGTGACAGAGTTTATCTGGCAGCAAGGAGCTCAAACGAGCTCTGTTATATATAGCAGGTTAAAGCTCGGATGCTCTACATAGGCCCTGCCAGGCTTTTCTCCGCAGAACAGCCATTTGCTGTTTCTGGTGGTTTTGTTAGTTCACCATATATGGTTACTAATAGCAAAGTTTGAATTCGCTAAATATTATTGCTTCCCTCTCAACTTGCTCATGCTACTAAGCCTCAGCCTCCCCATCTAGATGGGGGTGCTTGCTGATGCCGTTCTCTCAAGCTCGGATGCACCCGCATTGTTTTAATATGCGGCTACAAGAGCGCGAGACAGCACTTTCTAGCTTGTGCTACATAGGCCTGCTGGTATTGCTACCGTAATTATTCGGACACCACAGCTTGCTTAACACTCCATAGTATGCATAAAGTAGGCAAGAGGTCGTGCCTGTAACTCCTGACTAGAAGGCCGCTTCTCAACAACAACTAGTGGCCGAGTAAGAAGGGGATATCGTATGATTTTTCAAGCGCTTTCAGGGAACAGTTTGTGTTACGGGGGACATCCCCAGTGTGTTTATAAGGGGGGATTATTTCTGCCTCAAAGTATTCTGTTTTATCCTGACATAAGCCCTCCAGTACACAGGACTTAGAATGGTTTAATGAGTGTTGCTTTACAACCTGAATGTTTTTACATGAGTAGCTTAAATAGGGGATCACAGGGTCCTGCTCAATTTTGAAGAGAAGTGTTTGTTACTGTTTATAATGGTGGACAGGGTGGCGGAGTCTGGTAAAATTGCAGCCTCCGCACCCAGGAGGGGACCCCCTACACCTGTAGTGGTCCGGTTACACAGGGGGACCCTCTTAGGCAAAGGTATGGAGCGAAAGAAAAGGTATGAAGAGATAAGAATTGGGAGTTCGAGGTAAGAGAATCATCTTACAGTATGATTATCGGACCATGTGGGTTTGGGGAAAATAAGGGGGACAGACAGAGGAGGGTGCTGGGGGGGGAGACTTTAAGTTAAGATTTCCTGCATACAGGTTATGCAGCTTCCTTCTACTCGAGCTATGGTCTCAGGTATCATTGGTAACAATACACTATGGCAGGTAAAGACGTGGTGACGGCCACCTCCTGGAATGTGAGGGGTCTGAATTCGCCTATAAAGCATAAGAAAGTACTAGCCGGACTAAAAGCCCTAAGATCTCAGATAGCATTCTTGCAGGAAACTAAACTTAACCATACTGAAGCCCAAAAACTAAGGCGGGAATGGGTGGGCTGGGAGGTCCACAGTGTGGCCAATAAAACCAAAGGTGGGGTAGCTATACTATGCCACAAAAACCTAAAATAGAAGCTGCAGGAACCAAGGGCAGACAAAGGAGGGAGATGGGTTTTAGTTAAAGTCAATACCCCCACAGGAGATATATTATTAGCAAATCTATATGCCCTGAATGATGACACCCTGGAGTTCTTTCATAGACTGTCACAAGAAATATTGGATATGGCAGTAGGGGAGGTGGACATCATGCTGGGCGGGGAATTTAACCAGACGATGGACTTCCTTATGGATAGATCTAACTAAGCCTGATGCACACCCTCTATCCATTAGGGCCTTAAAAGACATGCTCTCTCTGCACAAACTGCAGGACATATGGAGGACAGCCCACTCAGATGGGAGGGACTAAACATATTTCTCTGAAGCTAAACAAGTTGCCAGTAGGATCGACTACTGGTTTACAACCACAAATATAACAAGCAAGATACTGGATGTCACAATAGCCCCCCTTTACATATCAGACCATGCCCCATTGTCCCTCTCAATGGGTCCCCCTTACCCTGGCACTAGGTCAGTTAGCTGGAGGCTTGATCCCCTACTGTTACAAGAGGGGGACTTTAAGGAATGGCTTAAGTGGGAGGTAAAGTCTTATTTCTCTGATAATCCCCCAGGGTCCACCTCAGCAGCAGCCATTTGGGAGGCTTTCAAAGCCACGGTGAGAGGCCGCATTATCAGTTATGCCACCTATCGGAAGAAGCATAGAGAAAATGAAGCCAGGGAGTTGGAAAGGGCATTGGGAGAGAAAGAAAGCCTATATAAGAAAGACCTCAAAAGTCTCCACAACCCTGACCTGTTACATGACCTCCTGGCTCTAAGAATGAAACTGAATATGCTAGCCTCACGAAAGGCAGAACTCCAGATCTTAAGATTGAAACATAAATACTGGACAAGAGGGGGAAAAAGCCAGGAAATTTCTGGCATACAGACTTAAAAAAAACAACAGGCCGATGGGCACATAGCCCAATTAAGAAATAATCAGGGGGGAAAACACATTAAATCTGAAGCCATCAACCAAATCATGCTCTCTTTCTACAAATCCCTGTACAGCTCTCATACCATCTGGGATAAGACCAAATCTGATAATTTTATGGTAGGCACTAAGCTTCCCAAGCTTACAAATGACCAGAGAGAGCAGCTGGATGGGCCCATGGAGGTGCAAGAAATGAAGGAGGCAATTAATAGGATGGCCTCAAGGAAATCCCCAAGGAGAGACTGCTTTCCTGCTGACTTCTACAAGGTAACACAGGAGACCATATCTCACCCCATGAGGGACATGTTACGCAAAGCTTTAAAAAAAGGAGGTACTCCCTGCCACTCTTAGGGAGGCGATCATTACAGTCCTTCCGATAGAGGAAAAGGACCACACTCTCCCTGCAAGCTACAGGCCCATTTCGCTGATTAATGCGGATACCAAAATTCTGGCTAAGGTATTAGCAGCCGGGTTGGAAAAAGTACTTCCCTGTTTGATCCACACCTCCCAAGTGGGATTTGTGAAGGGCCATACCAGCACCTCAGAGCTCTACTATCCCTTATACAAAGGGTAGAACTAGCCCCCACTCCTGCAGCAGCCATCTCTGTAGATTTCGAGAAGGCCTTTGATTCGGTAGAGTGGAACTTTCTCCATGCAATGCTGCAGCACTACAACTTTGGTAGTGTTTTCAGGGGTTGGGTTAAAACTCTTTACACCTCTCCCATGGCTAGACTGCTGACTAATAACACTCTTTCAGATCCATTTGAACTGCATAGGGGTACCAGACAGGGGTGCCCTCTCTCCTTGATGCTATTTGTGTTGGTTATAGAAGCTCTGGCTAGTGCAGTGAGGGAGCACCTAGGAATTAAGGGTATAAATATAGGGCTTGATTCGTATCATGCACTGTTATATGCTGATGATTGTCTCATTCTAACTGAGGACTTTCCTGCAAGCGCAAATAACATTGTGAATTTATTGCAATCCTTTCCAGATATTTCTGGTCTCAAGGTCAACCAAGGTAAAACTGAAGTCCTTCCCCTAAATAGATAGCTTTCACCTGAAGATCTTTCGAAAGTGGCCTTAACCAATGCCAAGGCAGGTACTAAATATTTGGGCATTAGGGTCAACGCTAATGTGTCCTCCCTACCAGAGGTTCATTTCTCCCCTCTAATTAATAGCCTTAAGGTGGAATCTCAAAGATGGAAAAAGTTGAACCTTTCCCTGCCAGGAAGGGTGGCGACAATTAAAATGATGATCGCCCCTAGGGTTTTCTATATACTTTCCCATCTGCCAATTGAGATTCCGAAGAAATGGTTCCAAAAGTTGGACAGTCTACTGAAGACCTTCTTGTGGGACAACAAGACTCCGCGTTGTAGCAGAGCCAAACTTCAAACTCCTTGGAATAAGGGAGGGTGGTGCCTCCCACATTTCCAGCACTATGCCTATGCCTTTTCTGTAGCAGCCACCTGTAAACTGTTTAGAGAGAATGTCAATGACCGTCCAGCCTGGGAAGCCACTGAAAGGAATGCCCTACACAGGAATCACCTTACAGGGTACCGGGGTAGCTCCCTTCCATCCAAATTCAGATATTAGCTGACAAAAGCAGCTCACAAGGCTTGGCAGCACATGGGAGCCATAAGCAAGACATGTCTGAACCTGGGGAAGCACCTCTGCCTATGGAATAACCCCAACTAGACCACTGACCAAAAACCCCTTTATTGGGAGGGTTGGAAGGGGAACCAGATTAATACACTGAAAGACATTCTAATGGGAAATGGCTTCACCCTAGACAACTTCACTTCCTTGAAGGGAAAGTACAAACTAGAGAAGAGAGATTTTTGGAGGCATCTTCAGATAAGACACGTTTATTCAGCCTGGCTTAAAAGAGAGTGTACCTGTGTGATAAGTCAACACAATCTAAAGGCCGTTTATAACAAATTGCCTTTAGATAGCTGGCTACGTATACAAGTTTATGAGGGAGAACCTGCCAGACTCATCTATACCTGCCAAAGGAAAATGGCAACGCATGTTGGGTTCCCCTACAGCTGAGGATATATGGCAGAGTTGCTGGTTAACAACAAAAAAAGCCTGTGGTGACCCCCAGAGCTTCATTATTCAAAATAAAATAATTTATTTATTTAGATTTTGGTAACCGGGTGAGCCCTCTGGGACCAGAGATCCCTTTTTCAGGGGCGACCCGGGATTTGTTATAATGACTACTTACATTAGGTGAAAATTATAATAGGATTTGAGTGAAATACATATTAAGTTACAGAGAGTACATACATAATCATAGGGGTACATTAGACAAACGTTGGAAGACACCTTTGGTATCGCACTCCAGCAGTTCTAAAGAAAATGAATCTGATTCTGAATGATGTATGCTGGAGATGTGATGCTGCAGGAGCAGACCTACTTCATGTGTTATGACAGTGTGGCCCATCCGTCCCTTTTGGTCAGAAATACTTACATGCTGCTCGGCAATCCTGGGGTATCAGGTCCCTACCTTACCTGTTTTCTGGCTCCTTGGGATTCCTCCTACTGAATACAAGCTTATGAGCCCACATCTGGCTTGGCTTGTCCAAGCCTCGTGGAAGCCAAACGGCTACTTCTGTGTAGATGGCGGACCAAGGAGGTTCCCTCACTTCCGGCTTGGCTGGTAGCCATGGCCAAACTGGCTAGCTTTTCTAAGCTGACATGTGGCCAATGACACTCTACAAGCCTTCTCAGACAAATGGACTCCACTCCATTTATGCTCTATATCCAGGACTCATCACCCAATCTCTCTGTCCCCTTAGGTAAGGGCATGTTAAAGCCCCCTTAATGGCCATATCGTGCTTCCACCCTCCCTCCTTCTGCCTTTAATAATATATGTGTATAAGGACACCCCCCAGTGTCACTTGTCCACAGTCAGCCAGCCCGTCAATACCCATACCATGGTCTCTTTTACTCCATTTTGTGTATTATGAAATGAATGAGAATATTTCACAATGTTACATTATGGAAAGTACAAATGGTTGCTGTACTTGTGCTTATTTTGAGATGTATGATTTGTCTGTATAATTCAATAAAAAAATGTAACTACAAAAAAGAAAAGACCAAACCGTTTGAGATATTTAATTTTAAAAGTTGTTAAAATTGAGCTATCTGGTCCCTCCAAATCTGGCCATCTAGTCCCTCCCTCAGGATCAAAGAATCTTCAATTGTGAGCCTGCAAATTCTTTGCCCGTGAGGAGGGACCAGATGGCCAAAACCCCATTCTTTGTTCACAAAATAACCATATAAATGTTCCAACTGACTTATAATGGGAACTTAAAAGTGCTTTTGAATGCCTCAATATTTTTTCACCAAACGAAAAGCGGCATGTTCGGCCAGTGAAGCTCTTTCAAACAAGCCATGTTGCAGAGCGGCACGCCACACAACAGCCATGCATGGCCACATCCAAAATCCCAAACGCTGCCTCCGAAAATGGATAATTCTGCATTTTTATATGCAAAGACCGCAAGTCCGACCGAAACGCAATTTGGCAAATCAAGAGATCAACCATGCCCCACTGCACATTCCAAATTTCAGGCAAATCCGGAAGCTTCTGGATCTTCACCTTGGATAACCTACAGCCAAAAAGTTTGAATACAGAGTGGGATTTGAAACCATTCTTGAGAAAAAAAATGAAGGGTACAGCTACCAATAAATAATGTACTGATGTCTGAATTATAAATACTTAAAATTGATAGTGTTTTAATCTGTCATTTTCTCACGTTCCTTTCCAGTTACTTAATGGATTCAAAAGACTGTGGACAGCTGGATCCCCGTACTCTAGAATGGATTAGAAATAAATGGGAGTGATCACTATCTCGGCTTACTGGACCATTCTGAACTTGATTTAGTTGCAATACCACAAGTAATACAATATAAATGCCAGTCATGTACATTAGAAAAAGAAAATATGCAATTCACATGTTTGATAAAGGGCATGGAGACTGATACACAGACAAAAAGAATTCTAAAATGAAATGAACTAATAAAGTCTAAAATGTAATCAGAGTTGCTTTATGATTTATTTTTATGACTAATTTACCTTTGGATTTTTTAGTCACTGCAATTTAATTTTGTAATATTTATTTGAAATTTTGAATGGGAACAGGTTTGAATCCTCCCAGAGCCACTTATTAGTACAAAGTTGTGTACTAAATTTGGAAAGGGGGCACTCACATCACCTCATTTAGTTGGTACTTAAGAGGAAAAATGAACTCCACCCCCTGATAAAGACTATGTCCTGGTCGAAGCGATGGTGAGCAAGTCTGGAGGCCGATTGTACTGATCTATACCACGAGAAGGATTTGTAATCATTTGTTTTGTACCAATAAACTACATTGGATTTTGAAGCTGGAAGTTGCAAGCCTTTCATCTGTGGATCCACATGAGTGCAGAGTTATTCTGAACTTCTGTAAATAGCCGGGGTTGGCCGGCCCGTGGCGGGAGGACTGAGGCAGTGTTGCCTTACCTCCTGCCACGCTGGAGACCCGTGTTCGCGGTGCAAGTGGGTTGCCGTGGGTCGGCCGGGGAGGGAGAGGATGGAGCATCAAGGGGACAACTCTTCTCCCGGGGAAGGGTGGGCCTGGAGACCAGTGCATGCCTGGCCCCTAGAGGCAGCTGGGGGCTTGCACACTGGCTCCATAGATGCAGGGGGCAGAGACGGAGCAGACTCCGGGTGTGCCACGTACAGTAGCATGCGCAGCTCAGCCATTCACGTCATTGCACGCTGCCGTGCCGCACTCAGGGAGGGGGAAAACGGAGGCAGAAAATACCACTGACCGGTGAGATGATATTGGTCCGCTGCAGACTCTGCACCTGGCCAGCTGGCACCTAAATGCCATGAGATGAGATCCGGTGGATGTCGGGGTAATGGTACAGGGGGAGGGGGTGCTGGTGGACAGGGGCTGGTCGATGGCAGTCGTGGGTTGACGTGGTCAGTTGTTACGAGACCTAGCCTTTGCAGGGACATCAACAAAAAGCATAGGTCTCATGCACTTAGTTCAGTTGTCAGATGGATTTGAAGCAGTATGGAGCTTTCTGCTGGAGCTCTAACTCACCACTCCAATAGCGGATTTCTGTTAAAAAAAAAAAAAGGAACAAGTTTTCTGGTGTGTATTAACACACCAATTCATAGAAAAGTGACATAGTACCAAAAAAGTGAAGGAAATAAAGTGTTGGCGCTCTTACTCTGAGCTCAAAAACGAACACGAGGATACATTATTCCCTTCTCCCGGTCACCTCTGATCATGGATTTCTTATGCAAAATATAAAAAAACATTAGTTATCAGGTGTGTGGTAACACAAATTCACTGTACATAGTGCAAAATAAAGAAAAAGTGCTATACTGCAAAGTAGGAACTGTTGGAGCCGTTACACCGAGCTGAAAAACGAGCACTGTTAAAAAAAAAAAAAAAAAAAAAAAAACATACAGGGGATACCATCATTCCCGTCTCCTTGCTGGTCACTGGTATTACCCCCTGCTTAGCAGCATTTAAAAAGGGGAGCATCAGGTTCGAAGAACTGAGCAGCCCCTCATCGCCCCGGCTACCAGATTTCAGGCGACAAGCAGTTGGTGATAGGGTACTTGTCCACGGACA
This sequence comes from Neoceratodus forsteri, assembly GCA_016271365.2. Taxonomy (NCBI): domain Eukaryota; kingdom Metazoa; phylum Chordata; order Ceratodontiformes; family Ceratodontidae; genus Neoceratodus; species Neoceratodus forsteri. The sequence goes on from CM057455.1 coordinate 883,429,798, forward strand.
AATACTGCTTTTAAAAAAAAAAAAAAAAAGATTTTCTGCTGTATTACTATGTTCCTCCACTACAGCGCTCACTGGCGATGTCAGAGTCTGGCCATCACGTGATCCACACATGGTGTTCAGCAGGGCGGGAGGGAGAGCGAGCAGCGCAGAAAGACTTCTGCCGGAAGCGAGCTGCGGCCGCAGGGGGATACGAGGTGGATTCAATCATCGGACTGGCAACAGGTGTCCATCTCATTCAGGCAAAGCAAATCTGGCTGTTCTGGTAAGGGATGCATTCGCTCCAATGGCAGCGGTGGCACAAACTGGTTGGCAGGGTTAATCGAAGGTGCGCTCCTCTCACTTTAATTTCATTTAGATGAGAAAGGTCTTGCATGCCTTTTAGTTCCTGCGAGGGCCAGGTGTTTTTAGGAGCTAGTTTGGAGTCAGGGACTGCGGAAATCACTGCCTGCACACTTGCTGTTGCTTGTGCCTGGGCTGCCATGCCATTAATTAAACATAAAATAAATTTTGGAGCTGCTGCTGCAAAACCAGAGATCGGGAAGGACAAAATTGGGGTGCTGGTGAGCCGAGGATGGGAAGGGCGGAAGCAGCCAGTACCCATGGCCATGAGTCGTTTTGAATTCATACCGAATGCAAGAATTTTATTAAGGAAAAAAAAAGGGTGATTATTGGATCGGAAGGGAGTGGGACCGTATATGTGTGGTGCAGAAAATGAATAATGTGACGAATTACGATCGCATCTGCACTAAGGGAACAAGAACACAACTGAGGCTGAGCATGTATAAGAGCCTAACTAAGCTGCAGCAGTAAAAGTAAAATGGAAGAAAGAATGAGCTGAGGTGAAAGTTACCACCTGAACAGAACTGTGACTGAGAAAAGTGAGAATAAACAAAACCAGACTAAATGGAGGGGCAAGAAAGTGAGAAGTGTGGGCCTTTTTGTGAAAATGTTGTTGCTTTTAAGAGATAGCATAAGACTTTATACAACAAAAATAACCTAGCTGCAGTACTTTGTGTGTGTTTGGGGGAGCGGAGGAGTGGGAACTGCCCAAAGAAAATGAAATAATCCTGATTGGGAGAGGAAATCATGGGAAGAAGGGAAGGATCAAGGAGGGGTGGCCTACTGGCTTTCTCCCCTAAGAAAACAGAATAAGAGAAGCCTGACTGTTGTAAGCTGCTTGGAGAGAAGATCGTGGGCAAAGAAGTGAAGGTGGGTTGACCTGCCCAAAATAAAATAAGAGAGCCTAACTGTAGTGTGTGGGATTTTGGGAGAGGAGATCAAGGGTAAAGTAAAGTAGTGAAGGAGGGGTGACCTGCCTGAAGAAAATCAAATAAGAGAAGCCTAACTTTGTTTGAGCTGTTGCTATTGGAGGAGTTCCTAGGGAAAGGGCTCAGAGTGAAGAGGGTTGGGTGTGGGTGGGGGTGACTTGCCCAGTGTAACTGTCCTGTGGCTGGCTTGTGAAAGACTACAAAAAATAATTCAAATAAAAAAAAAGAAAGATGCAACAAAAACAGTCAGATTTGAAAATCCACATTATTTACAGTGAGTGCACAAATTACAGAAAAATAATGTAAACCTGATCTGTTACTTATTTCATATTCAGACTTTATAAAGTATACAAATTTGCAGTGCAGAAAAATAAGCAAATATTCTACTTCTTCAGTTTCACTAACTCATCATAAGGAGAACCGGTTCTGTCTAACCTACCTAGAACAAAAACATCACACATTTTCATACTGTTAAACATATTAGTACAGTATACAACTATTCCTCTCTAAAGTAACCTGTTTTTCTTTACTTTTTAATACTTTTTCTCAAAAATATGCTTATTTTTAACTGGGCTACCAACTTGAGCACGAGGACTACTACTTTTAGTCAAGCCACCTGTCCTGGACAAGCAGTGAATTTTAAAATGCGTCGATCCCTGGAGGACATTTTAACCAGCAAAGCAGGAACTGCTGGGGGGGAGACTAGACACCAGGGACAAAATACAGTGTTCCCCCTCCCCCCACGAAAAAGGACTAGCCACTTTTCTTGGAGAAGGAGGTGGTACTGTGCACCTTATCTCCCACCCATCCCCTTTTCAATTTCAGTTTGTGACAACTGACCGAAAATTGTCTAATTTTTTTGTGACAGATGCACACAGTACCTTGATGTAGTGAGATGTACAGAAATAAATAACAGGAAAATATAGCTTTAATTTCTTAAATTAGTATCCAGACTATTAAAGAAAGATGCATCTGGCTTACAGTTATCTTGTTTTCTCATTTGCTCCCGGTGGCTATTTGGGACAGATCTAACAATGGATGGTTCCGACGCCATATGGCGTCTACAGGAACAAATGCGTTTTTAACATACAGTGCATGACATATGGACAGGACAGAAAAAAAACTGAATATAGCTTTTTTTAGGTACATATACAAGATTAGGCTGCTCATTTTCCTTTAACAGGGAAAAAACAACTTTGCACCTGGTTGTAGCTACTGGACCCAATATCACACTCAAGTTTTTATTAGGATACCTCAAATAGATAAAAAAAGATACAAAGATTTACATATAGAGTCCAAATTCCAGCAAAACTGCCAGCAGCAGGGGGTCTAAATTAATACCGGTGCCCAGCAATTAAAGGGTTAATAAAATTGCATATTATAGTGGCGCTGCTAGGGTTGAGTAGGGTGTTCAATGTTAAACCCATAACTTTGCACATTAATAGCTTTGGCACAGTTTGACGACATTGAGTTGAAATTAAATGCAAGCAAAAACACTACTTGACAGTTCATGATACATTAATGAGTACATACAACAGGTATATTCACCTTACTTACTGGTATAAAAACATTTTAAAAGCACTTTTAAGAGCTTTCTTAGGCAAGGAGTGAGTTGTAATGCTGACCCATGCTAGGAGGGAGGGATGGACTCGAGGGAGCGGATGTAATTATCAAAAGCTCTTTTTTTTGTAATGGGAGGTTATGAAAAACAAAACAAAAACTGTGTGCACTGCCTCTAATAGGTACTGCAACAGAAAGAGTAGCCAGCCTTCAGCAGAGGGAGAGAAGGAACTCTGCCTCCAAAAGTAAGCTAGCTATAATGATCTAAATTAAAAAAGCTCTTCAGAGAGTTACAGGGGAGCTATTCTCTGCAGCGAGCTACTGAGAGATGCTGGGCAAGTTGATACTTGGTCCAGCAACGAGGAAACTAAAATTATAACATAAATGGGGAGGCATGTAAATAATTTTCTGGGCATGTATTTTTACTACTTACATGCCCAAGTGGGCATGTACTTTTTTCACGAATTTCATACCCTGTGTACCAGCATTCCAAGCTCCCCCTGCTCCCTCACCAACATCTTCCCTCTCCTGTTTAAATCCCAGATGGCTGATGCACCACGAAGGTACCGGGCCATCCCCTTCCAGTCCAAACCCCACTGTCGCCACCACCACCCTCTCTACCCCTGTAATCGAGTTCCCAACCACCAAGACTCTGACAGACTTGCTCCTCCTGGGTGTCACGCGCTGTCCTGCCCTCTCTCACTGACTGACTGACTTGGAGTAGTCCGCCCGAGTCAGGTGCCTGAGCCTCCTCTAGGGGTGGAAAGCAGTTTGCTGCCTGGATGGTGCTGGGCTGGCCAACCTCCTTATGGCTACCCATGCCCCTGCCCCATCACTCTCCATCCCCATGGACCAGTGGATCTCTGGAGGAGTGTGAATGGGCTCCGGCTGAGCTGGTGATGCAGCTAAAATAATTTTGCCCTTGCTACCACCAGCTGAGCCTGGACATCTGCCATGGTCCTGCAGATAAGGCAGTGCCCCCCTCCTCCAGAGCATATTTCTAGAGAAGTACACCCCACAGCTGCCACAACTGACTGCCTCCTCCCTGAACACCATCCCTATACAGGCCACTGAACGAGGCAAAACCTAGCTGATGTGGATTTCCAACAGATATACAGTTAACAAAATACTAAGTCAACTCGTAGTGCTCACCCAGATATGGTGCAGCTGTTGGGCTCAGCTGCAGAAGAGAAAACGGGGATAAAAACTACCTTATAGTGCTCACCCAGAGGATGTAGCTGAAAGACTCAACAATAACACAAATACTAAATTAACTCATACAGCTGCACCCAAATATGGTGCAACTATAGGAATCCCGTAGTGCTCATCCAGATAGGGTCTTTAAACAAACTGCGGATTTAAAAGCTTTAACCTGTAAACTACTGTTATATATGTTTAATATACAATAGGTCCTGCCCCCTCACACTTGAAGATAAACTGCATATTTTGAGCCAGCACGTTGTATATCCCCTATATAATCTTAAGATGATGAACTGCTGTAAATGTTATTAAGCCTGACGAAAGCATAGCCAAACAATGCACATTATGTGGTACTGCTTGTAGTTTATAATCAATTTAAATGTCAGAGGTTTGTTATTGCACAATACTAAAATCGAATACAAAATGAAAAACAAAATAGGCATTCCCAAGTTAAGAACAGATCACAGAGAATAAGATCATACCTGTTAACTCTTCTGGGGCATTTTTCTGGTTTGATATCAAGTTCATAATGATAGATGTCGATTTTTGGAATGTCCATCTCAAAGAAGTTGGCCTGTAGTTTGATTGTTCTTCCAGCTGTGCCAAAATCTGGCCGCAGGGGAGGTTTAAAGGCCACTGCCGGCACTGGTGGGGGAGGAGTGAGCACTGGTCCTGCTAAGAGAATACATACAGAACACATATCACAAGGCAATAGTAAAATGGCAAGAGAACCTAGAAACAATATTGATAGCCATCAGCTATACATGGTTTCAAACAATATCAATGCATGGTTAAATGTCGCATCATTTTTTAAAATAATTTTATTTAAAAATAATATATTTACAAACCGATATACAGTAGAATTTGAAATAGTCAGGGTACAGGCTTGCATTAAATTGGCATCCTTTGCACATCCTCCTGCTCCTCCTCTCCGGAGACGTCCACCCAAACCGGACCCCCAAGGTTACTACTCCAAGGATCTAATAATCACCTCCTTAATATATGTAGCCTCCTCAAGAAATGTGATTCATTTCAGGGCTGGGTTGCCCAGAATCACCCTGGTGTCATCTCGGTAGTTGGAACTTGGCTCAACGACCACACCCCAGATTCCACAGTCTCACTTCCCGGTTTTACGCTACACCGTGTCAACAGAATCTCAAAAGGGGGAGTTGATGTGCACTGCATGTCCAGGACTCATTACAGTGTCTCGCCCTCCCATCCCCAAACCTCAAACATGGATCCCAATCTCTCACTCTGAAGCTCACTCTTGCCCCAAACAGAGCCCCACTGTTCCTCTCCACCATATACATCCCTCCCGAAATCAGAAGACTGCTTTCCACTCTGTCCTCACCCATCTCCAGACACTCCCTGACAGTGCTGACATCATTGCCCTCAGGGACTTTAATATAAACTGGCTAGCTGACGCATTAGCAACCATCAGGGATGCTGCAGCCTCTTAAAACCTGTCCCAACTTGTGACTACTGCACTAGAATCAACCAGAAGACTGGTACTGCCGACTTCCTTGATCTACTGCTCACCAATGCACCACACAAAGCAACCCATGTCAGGGTACTGCCCAATGCCCTGTGTGACCACTCGCCAGTACTCTGTCACTGGTCATATAGTGTTAAAAAGCCCCCCCCCCAAAAAAAAAATATCCTCCAACGCCGCCTCAAACCCGGCAAACTTCGGTCCCTCAGACAGTGCCTCTTAGCTAGTGACTAGTCCCCCATCAAAACCACATTGAACACTGACTCTGCCCTCGACCATTTTGTTGCTGCTTTCAACGCTGCCTGCAACCGGTATGCACCCCTAAGCAAACAGAGTTAAAGGGGTTGACACACCTTGGATATCACAAGCCCTGCTGAACCAGATGCGCAAACGTGAATCTATGGCACACTGTGCTGGACGCTGGTAAACCCACTGATAGGCAGTGCTGCCAAGCAGTGTGCAATAAATGTACTTGGAGTATTCATATGGCAAAGGCTGAGTACCACCAAACCCTGCTCACTGCCACATGGGGCTCGGGCCGTAAGTTCTGGGACTCCCTCAAAGAGCTCAGTGGCAAAGCCTCCACTGCACCTCCCTCCCAACTCAGGGCCAATAGGTCTACTGACCATGCCCTGATTGTAGATACATTTAATGACTCCTTCTCTGACCTTACTGGTGTTCTCCCCCCAACTTCTACCCCGCCCCACCCCTGCACTGCACTGCTCCCTCTCCAGCCCCCCATTCTGCTTTAAAGCAATATCGCAGCATAAAGTTGCCCCTCTTCTACTCAAGGCCCTCAGCAAATCACATTTCAGCAGTGACACACTAGATCTTAAACTGCTTAGACTCGCCTTCAACAAAGTTTCCCCCCACCATGCTTCTGAACCGCTCCTTATCGCTGGGCCAGTTTCCGTCTAAATGGAAATCTGCCCTCATCACACCTATCCTTAAAAGCGGTGACCGTAGCCTGCCTGGGGACTACCGCCCCATCTCAATCCTGCCTCCCCTCTCAAAAACCTTGGAGAAAATTGTGGCCACCCAGCTAACGGACTCCTCTCCAAATATAGCCTACTGTGTCCTGAACAGCATGGCTTCTGCCATAACCACAGTACCACCACAGCCCTCTTGGAATTTACAAACACCCTCCACACATCTCTGGATACTAGCCACACTGCTGGTGCTGTTTTCATAGACCTTTCTAAGGCGTTTGACACGGTGCACAACACACTACTCCTGGATTCCCTCACACAGATAGGCTTGTCCTCCGAGACCACTGGTTGGTTTGCCAGCCATCTGTCTGAGAGAACCCAGACAGTCAGGACTGCCCATACCCTTTCCTCCCCCCTTCAAGTCCGGTCAGGGGTCCCACAGGGTTCTATTCTTGGCCCCCTGCTTTTCTCCCTGTTCCTCAACTCCCTGCCCAAGGCTTGCTCTGGGAAACTACTACTGTATGCGGACGATGCCATCCTCTACAGCTCCCACACTGATCCCACAGCCCTCCGCTCGGCGCTCCAGAAATCTTTCACGGAAGCTGAATTCTGGTTCATTCAACATAGGCTAGTCTTAAGTTACAAAAAAACAAAATCTATGGTGTTTGCACACTCCCCAAATAAGAACACAGGACAGCCCCTGCTCATACTGAACTCCCTCTATAGATGACCCCCTTCAGCAGGTTACCTCGTTCAAATACCTTGGTATCACCCTAGACTCTGGGCTCACCTACCATGACCACATTCGAATACTGATCACTGCTGTCAATGTGCATATTGGTCTACTTCACCGGTACAAGCACTGCCTCCCACCAGAAGCTCTCCACCTAGCTGTCTCTTCATCTATACTATCACTCAGACTACGGACTCATCATCTGTGGGGCAGCCGACAACACGTACCTAAACAAAATTAGACTGGCCCTTAATAAGGCCTGTAGACTTGCTACTGACTGCGCCAGACTCACACATACCTGCACCCTACGCCTCAACAAACTGGCTAAACTTTGACGGGAGGCTCAAATATCAGGCCTGCCTCTTTGCTAAAAAAACAACAGCAGGGCTACAACCACTTGCTCTCTCCCCCCTACTCCGGGCACCATTGTCCACCCGCCTCACTCGGCAATTACCCACTTCAGGGTACCTCGCTGCAAGACCACTTTAGGTCAAAGAATTTTTAAGATACCTGGCCCCCTAACTGGCTCAACTAACTCCCTCCTCACAGAACCCAAACTTGGTCAGTTCAAGTCCCAATTAAGAGACCTAATCACTCATGAATCAGTCTGTGACTGCCCTTGACTTTGTCCTACCCACTCCCCCCCCCGGACTATGGACTTAACTCTGGTCCAACCACTCCTGGGCGTGCCCATACTTTGACAATGGACACCTCAGTCCAGCCCAGGCCTGCAAATAACCACCATGGCTTGCGCCACCGCCATGCAGTGTATGTTTTGTTACCTATTACTATCTACACTGTGTACCTATGTTTGGCAGCACTCTGTAACTCTATCACCAGCTGCTTTACTGTATTATCTGTAACCATTTTGTAACAATTTCTGTAATTATTGTGTCTAGTTGTTGCTATTGTCCCCGATGTGTCTGTTTTCAATGATGTGGAACCTTTGTAAGGGAGTCTTTAACTCAAAGGTGTCATCCGATATCATCAATAAATAAAAAATTATTGTTACAAGTATAGGTATACAAAACACTGGTGTTAGCAAAGAGTATAAAACATATCAGTCACCCGTAAGAAAAAAAGTTTTGTACTATTTCAGGTTACGAAACAGGACCCTTAAAATGTCAAGTTTTAATACAAGAAACTAACAATACATAGTGATCTATAAAGGAAAAATGAATATTCATGGAACAAAGTCTGAATCTGTCTCCACTTTAAAATCCAGCATCTCCATGTTTCATCAAACACAGGAAGATGGTTTAGGTAATAATATGTATGTTGTTCAAAACAACAGATAGACTCAATTAAAGGAACCCATTGTGCTAAAATAGGGGATTGTTGTTTGAGCCACTTGGTAATGGCCTTTTTGGTCCTGGACACACTACAGAACTGTTTTTGAAAACAGTTTTTAAAACCAGTTTAGCTAAACCATTTCAGTGCAGCCACACTACTCAGTAACCATTTTTGATAATGGTTTAGTGTGGCCACACTGCTAGTGTTAAACCCGTTTTCCTTGTGTGTCAAGTCTAACACACAGAACTGTGTTTGCCTGGACACACTGCAGCTAGAACTGCTTTAGTTAACCCATTACAGCTTAAAATGTTTTTACTCCTGGACAGACCTGTGAGTAAAACCATGCTTGCTCCAAAATGTTTCTAAAAATGGTTTTAAGGCCCTGTCCACACTACCAGCACTTTAGGAAACCGTTTCGAAAACCGTTCTGTATAATGGTTTTCAGAATGGTAGTCCCTCCATCCACAGTACAGCCAACTGTGGAGAATGCCCCTCTGAGTTCCCAAGCATACTTGCGGCAGTCCCGCAGACACCCAATGCATGCCGGGATACTCGGGAACAGGCATGTTAACCGATCGGGCTAAAACAGCACTGATCGATTAGGGATCCCATGGCGAGAACGGGGATGTAAGTAGTATTATCCCCTTTTCTTCCAGGAGGCAACTATTTGCCAAGACAGCCCACGGAAATTGCCTTAAACTGCTTTACAGTATGGTGTGCGTCCACACCACTGTTAAAACGGTTTAAGGCAACCGTGTTGGGCTGCAACCGTGCTCAAAACCTGCTCTGATCAGATTTTACGTATGGTTTCTTAGACCAGTTCAGAGCACAGAAAAGGCGTGCTGTAGTGTGGACGCGAACCGTGTCTGCAGGTTTTGTAACGTTACAGACCAACTGTAACGTTACAAAGTCCCTAATGTGGACAGGGCCTAAGACTGGGTATCTAGAAGGTTTAAAAACACTTTTGTTAAAACATTTTAAGGGGCTTGTAGTCTGTCTGCAAACAGTGCTAGGGGGATTTAAACTGTTTTAAGATCCACAGTGTGTCCAGGGCCTTTGACTCCTGTAATCAATATCAGTAATAGTTTCAATTGTCTACCTCTTTTTTTTTGTATATATACTTAATTTATTAAGTATTTTCCAATAAAAAACTTCAGGTTGTGACTTACATACATTATCATATTCAAGGTCCATTAAACAGTTATTGCCAATATAGGACAACCAGATTATCTCTTATACATTTTATACCTGTTCCATTTTTACATTTCATATCTATTGAACCAGAAAATAAACATTCAAGATCATTTAATCCTAACAAAATTAAAATGTTATAAACAGACAAATTTATACCCTTGGGGAGGTAAAAAAAAAAAAAATAATAAAACCAGCATCTATATATTTCAGCATTAGATCAGATTTGGTTTAAAACTGATACCTTTTGTGGAGAGTAGTATTAGACCCATAATGGGGGAGAAAAAAAAAAAGGGAGGGGGGTGGGGAGGCATATATTTTAAATCATTTATTTAGATCTATCTTTCTCTTATATTCTCTCTTTATACAAGTTCCAGCGAGTCCATCTGTTTATGTATGCTTCATTACTATGGGTAACAGCGAAGGTGGTTCTTTCCATGATTTGAATTTGGTTTATTACACCCAGCCAATCCCCTGTCTCCGGGGGAAGACTGTTGTAACCATTTCTTTGTTATGCCCTTCAGGGCTGCAATGCACAGCACCGCCCATAAGTATTGTCCTTCCTTTCCTTTAATTGTTGCCGGACATAAACCTAACACTATATTCTCCGGTCCTATCTCTGTTACCAGTCCAAATATTTCCTTTAAATGTTGTTTAATATTGCCCCAATATATTTGCAGTCCCAAACAGGACCAGAATATGTCTGACATCTCTGCTTGGAGGCATCCACGTCCTCTCCAGCACACTGCACAGGTTCTAGAACCCATCCTCATCTGTCTGCCTGGCGTGTAAAAATATCTAATTTTAATCTTCCAGGCGAATTCCTGCCACATGGGAGATGAGGTTGTGCTCCAACCAGGGGTCGAAATAACCACCCATCTGCCTGTCCCAGACACCCAGTTTTCACCAGGGACAGTTGGTTTAGTTTTTCTGCCTGTCCCTGGGACAGGCACCAAGAGAAAAAACATAGGTGGGCACTAGGACCCACAAAATGCTACCACATGTAAGTTTGGGCTTTGAGCATCAAAACATCACAATTTCATATGTTGAGAGATGTCTACTCGACCCAACATCCCATTCAGAAATTAGGAGAGGAACTTAAAGAGCTGAGATAACCACTTAAAACCTCGACAGGGTAGGAAAGGCCCTAGAGACAGGAGATAGGAAGGCTATTTAAAAGCCTTTGTCAGAGCTGGCCCTATGGCACAGCGGCACCACTACCATTCATGATGCCAGAGATCTGGGTTCAGGAATGAGACTAGGTCAACAAGGGGCCAACTAGGGAGAGGAGGAGGACTGAGTATCCCAGGGGATGCACTCCTCCGGTGAGGGAGGGCTGTCATGCTACTTTGACATTGCCATCTGTGGATGCATGGGTGGCAGTGCAAGGACAGCAGTGTAGGGAGGAGGAGAATGCCGTCAAACACTTGGGTGAGACATGTGTCAGCAAGTCAACAGCCTAAAGGTTAGTCTTTCATTTTTCATTCCAGCATCCTTGGGTTGGGGGAGAAACTAAGGAAATCCCCCTATACCAGGCCCTTTGACGGTCCCCATCCAGGCAGGGCCTGACAAGCAGGTATTTCTGCCACCAGTGCCAACAATGTAAGCAAAAACTATGTTAAACTAAAAAAGTATCTGCCAGGGTTACTAAGTAGGGGGCGCTACACAGCAGCAGAGGAAGCCGATCAGCTTGTCAGGGAAGAGCAGAAGGGAATTAATTCAGTGCCCTTGTCAGGGCTACTACTTGGCAGACGACGGAAGTAAATTAAAAGCCCTTATTAGGGCAGTAAACTGGGAGCACTCACAAGTTCTTTTCAGGACCATGTACCAGCCAGTGGGTAATATTTAGTAGTAGCCCCCTTCAGGGCACCTTACAATGAGTGCCATCAGTTCTTAAGCTCTTTTCAGAGCACTGTGCCAGCCAGGGGGCACACTTATAATTAACTGGTATTTGGAAACAGAAATGTAAAATTATTAAACAAAAATCAATAGGACAGGTACGAATTCTGTGGGACAGTCAAAATAAATATTGCACCTGTCCCTCGGACAGCCATCCACAAAAAATTATTTCCAGCCCTGGCTCCAACTACTTCTAAAAATTATAACCCATTTTTTTGGTTTAGTTGTATACCAAACTCTTGTTCCCATTTGTTTCGTAATAAGGCCATGCTGTGCATCTGATCTGTTATCAGGTTCCAATAAAGCATTGTTATGGCCCCTTTACCATGAGTTGATTCCCAAATATTTTCAAAAACCCTGGGGGAAAGGTCTGAGATCTTCCTGCTTAAGGTCCTCTTGCAGCTTTCTGTTTATATAATTTCTAATTTGGTAATAATACAACAGATCGTGTTCTGACCAATTAAACAACTCCTTTGCCCTCTCAAAAGGTAATAATGTGCTCCCCTACAGTAATTGCCAACTTGCAACTAGACTGGCCGTCGCCTGTCTCTGATACCAGTTGGAGAAATTATTTGGAGAATAAGCCTTATCAAAAATAAACCACTTCTATCTCCACATCTGTCTTTTTATGAACCCTTTCTTTATACCTTGATACCATCCATGTAAAGTTGCTTCTACCGAGGTAGGGAGTGTCACAAAATCCGAAGTACGACCCTGCGGGTCAAAACTCTGAGCACAACTGCATCCTCCCCAATAAATGCAGTTCAATTTGTTGCCAGTGTGCTCTATAGCCTTTGTGGGCCAATAACAAAGTCTGCTTCATTTGAGCAGCAACCCAGTAACTGCTTATTTGTGGACATGCTCAACCCCTTCCTGTTTTAGTAATAATAGTACTTTTTTTGTAGTTACTCTGGGACGTTTGTTTCCCCAAATGAAAGTCATTATCCAACTCTGCCATACCTCAAATTCCTTCTGAGGTACCTTACATGGGACCGCATGAAAAAGATATAGCAATCTTGGCATGACGTTCGTTTTGATTATTTGAAGTCTAGAATATAGAGGAAAGGGAATACTGTCCCATCTTTGCAGGTCCACTCTTATCTGCCTTATTAGGGATGGGTAATTGTCTGCAAAGAGCGTACCTGGTGATTTACCCAGCTTGACTCCCAAGTACTTAATAACCTCACAGTCTCACCTCATAGAGTATGCTACCTTAATTCGTTCCTCAACTGTGTCCGACAAAACCAAAACTTCTGTCTTTGACCAATTCAAAGCATATCCCGAGGGGGCTGAAAATGTTTTGATCTGTTCAAAGACCTCTAGTAGTGACTTACGTCAGTTTATCAGATACAGTAACACATCGTCATACAGTGCCAGCTTGTGTGTTATGCTTCCTAATGCCACCCCAGTAATCTGAGCGCTCTCTTATACTCTGAGCTAAGGCCCAATATATATATAGCGAATAATAGAGGGGACAGGGGGCAACCCTGGGTAGTACCCCTCTCCAGACGAAAAGAGCCTGATATGTAACCGTTGGCTCTTATGTAGGCTGTTGGACTCTCATATAACTTAAATATCAGGTCCACAAAAGGGGCTGAAAAACCAAAGCCAAACAGGGTACCCCTAAGAAAGTCCCACAAGACCTGATCAAAGGCCTTTTCTGCATCTAGGCTCATCACATAAGCCAGGGTCTTTAATAGTTGAAGATGTTCAATAATGTCTACTGACGACCTTATATTATCTGAGGTCTGCCTCCCTGGGACGAAACCATTTTGGTCTAGATGTATAATGTCCAGAAGAAATATTTCCAGCCTCCGGGCTAGAGCCCCCATCATTATTTTATAATCAGTATTTAATAATGAGATTGGCCTATATGAGGAGCATCTGGTTGGGTCCCTAGCTGGCTTTGGCTGCACGGAGATGACTGCCTGACTCCAGGATGGGGCCCCTCTACCTCCTCCTTCCATAAAGCATTAAAAGCGTCCCTAAGAAGTGGCACTACTTCCGATTTACAGCTTTTATAAAACTCGTTTGGGAACCCATCAGTTCCTGGGCATTTACCTGTCTTTAGACAAGAAATTTCAAACTGTATCTCCCCCTGTGTAAATGGGGAAAGTAGGTTCTCTTTATGTTGTGTTGAGATTTTTGGAAGACGTAAAGGTGTCAAATACTTTTCTATTTCCTCCTGCGTAGGACTGGCCCCCTTACTACATAGAGTTTGGTAATAATTTTTGAATGTTTCAGCAATCTCCTCCACTTTATTTTTCCATGTTTTTGTGTTGAAAATTTTAGGGATACTGGCCTTGGCTTTACACTGCCTAAGCCTACATGTTAAGAGCCGAAGGGCCCTCGGGACACCCTCATAGTATTTCTGGCGTAAATAAAGCGGCTTTTGCTCCACTTGGTAGTCTAAAAGGTCCAATAACGCCCCCTTTAAACTCTTTAATAATTTTCCCCTATCTGCATTTAGCTGTTGCTGTTGTCGTAATTCCAGAGTCCTTATTTGCTCCTGTAGCCCCTCCCTTTTGCTTCCCTCGCCCTCTTATTTCTAGACGAGATCTCTATGCATTTTCCTCTTATTATTGCTTTCACTGTATCCCATAAAATCCCAGGTGCGATGTCTGGATCTGCACTGTCACTTACTGCTTGCTCTATTACCTTAGTTATCGTTTCCTTGTTTTCCTGACCGCGTATGAGAGATGGGTTCAGCCGCCAGAAGGCAGAGCACCTTGTGGGACCTATTCTTAATTTCAAACAGACTGGGGCGTGATCTGATAAAATTATATCACCCATCCAGGAGTCGGTGCACATAAAGGTATTGTCCCTAGGCATTAATAAGTAATCTAACCTGGAATATATTTTATGTACCAAGGAATAAAATGAAAATTGCTTGGTTCCCTTATGCATCTGTCTCCAGGTATCAACAAATCCTAGTTCCCCCATTAACCTTACCACCTTTTTTGCTGTTCCATTCTCCTGCCTGGCAATTCCTCCCGATGCATCTATATGGGCATTCAACCTCTAATTCAGGTCTCCCCCTATAACGAGGGCACCTTCTGCCCAATCTAAGATGCGCAATAAAAAATCTCTGTAAAATGGGAATTGTGAACCTGGCAGCGCATATATTGAAGCCAATGATATAGTTGTGCCATTGAAATAACAAAATCACACATGCCCCCAGAATGCAAAGCATCATGGGCTGCATATGCAAATCACCACAGAATGTTATGCTGGTCCAACTTTAAGCAGAACTGCATGGTGCCGAAAGGCCTCTCACACAGTTTGCAAAGGGTGCTAACAGAAGACAGACACGTGTTTCGTCCTACCAGGACTCATCAGTATGCCTCGTCTGTTTGGCACCCCAATGGAATGGACCAGCTACCCTTAAGGCAGTGTGCCTTGGATATATTGTGGTGAACCCATTAAAATAAAAAAACTATTTAAAAGACAAAGAACCTCTGTGCGCAAACACTGAGGCAAGGGTTACCCCAAAGGGCATTAGGCTGGGAAGCCAAGTTTCAAGTTGTGCCATTGTATTTGCCCTTTAAACCAACCCAGCATCCCTCTTTATCTCTGATTGTGTCAATCACCTCTAAGGGGCAACTGTTGGGTACACGAATCGCAACACCCCTTCTTCTACCCCTCTTATACGAGGAGTGGACTAATGTTTGGTAACCAAATTATTTTTAGCTTCTCATGCTCGTCCTTATTTAAAATGAGCTTCCTGAAGCATTATAAAGCCTGCCCAAGACTTTCGTAAAAAGGACATTATTCTGCTTCTTTTAATGGGATGTGTTAACCCACTGACATTAAGAGAGACTGTAATTACATCTACATTATCCATTCAGGGTACTGAATAATTGTTATTTCAGTAGGTTGTTGCGTTTCCGTTGTCCCATCAACCACCCCCCCGTCCGTCCCCCTCCACAAAAGTAAAATCCCCAAGGTCCACTTATAAACAATCTAAAAAATTTGAAACACTGCCACATCTTGTTTAACATTTCAACTGATGTGCTAACAAATTTAACCAGAACGTGTACTTCCACCAAAGGAAACATTTGCCTTCTCCTAAAAAGGTTTCTGTTACCAGTAACCCCTCTTATTCTCCGGGATCACTAGTATGAGGAGTTTAAATAGAACTATCACACCACGTGTGATCCCCCTTGAGAGCATTTAGGTTTGACAAATAGGCTCTGAATATATACTTTAAGCAGTATATATCCCCCCAAAAAATGGCTGTGATGCCACGATCTCTGCCCTCCACCCCCGGCCAGAACAAAACAATTCAGCCCTCTCCCTTGTATGCCTTTTCACAGAGGAAATTAAAGAGAAATTGTTCATTTGATAATCAACCAACTACCGTCCCTATGTTATTTCTGCAGGCATCCATATTTTTGCTGTATGTGTCACTGAGCTTGAAATGCATTAATTATGAACAAAAAAGGAGAGAAAAAACAGCAACATTTTGAACATACAACTCTTCGCTTGGATCAGTCCCAAACGACTGCTTTGCTCACACTGATGGGACGTGTCTGACTGTCAAATGTTGTGGATCTTACTTGGCAGCTTCATACACTACTTCAGGTCTCAGTCAAAATTAAGTCCCTTTCAGCCCGAACAACAAGGCTAGTGTTAGCATTTACTGACGCCTTGCCCAGCCCCACATGAAGAGCATCAGAAAAATCTCTCCAAATCCTTTCATCCCTGAGAGTCATTCGCAGGGTCTTTGCGCTGATTCTGGAGTTTTTGCAGCAGCACTTTTATCGCTTGCAGCAGGGCAGCCAATGTCATAGCGAGGTCACGACCTCTCTTCCTCCTCCCTGCCGAGATCACCAGCCCCCAGTGTGCTTCATCGCCTTCTGGGAACTTGAGTTTCCACTTACTGAGGCCTGCGATTCCACCAAGCCCTTTTCCTCCAATGCCTCCATGGCCTCCTCCAGTGAGTCATGCACTTTTGTTCCTTCAGGCCGAAAAATACGGATTCTGGCTGGGTAGAGTGTGTGAAAACGAAGGCCCTTAGCTTTCAATGCCCTTATTATTTCAGCATACTGGGAGCGTTGCCGTTGGATCTCCTGAGGGAAGTCATGATCAAAAAACAGTCTATTGTTTACGACGTGACTCTTTCTGTTTCCAAGCCCTTAACAGCACATCCTCCTTCGTTTTATAGCTACTGAACTTAATTATTATCAATCTCGGTCTGGCTTTGTCATCTGTGGGTCTAGGCTGTAACGCTCTATGAGCTCTCTCAATATTTAGTTGGTAGCCCGTTGGCAGGTTTAGAACATCCATCAGCAAGTCTGTTAAGAAATCTGCCATTCAACCTGTCTCAGAACCCTCGGGGAGACCATAAAGTCTAATGTTCTCACGCCTGGAGCGGCTTTCAAGATCTATACATTTTTCATGTATTCTCTCAGTTTGTGCCACCAGAGCTTGTAGTATCAGGCCAGTTTGTGTCGTGCTATCCGGTCCTCCGCTTCTTCTACTCTTTTCTCAAGTTTGGATAATTTCTGGTCTAGGTGTCTGAACTCTTGTTTTGTCTCTGCTCTCATCTCCTGAATCTCTTTAAAATAGTTGTTCGAACCTAGATCTCGACAGTTGTTCGGATTCTTCCTCCGTGTCTACCATGCTAGCCGGTGATGGACTTCTGCTCGGCCTTTTGGGAGCTGGTCTCGATCCGCGATCATCTGCTAAGTTAAAGCGGCTTTCTGGTCTCTACTTGCTCTAGCTTTTGTACGCCCTGTAGATGCCATTTCTAATCCTCTTTACCGTATTTTTAAAATTTTAAATTGTTTCTCTGGGCAAAGCGGGTGAGGAGAGACACTCAGTTGCTTGCTCTCGCCTCCGTGATGTCACCAGAAGTCCCCCAATTGTCTACCTCTAATGCCCGTATCCGCAGAGAGCGCCAGGGAACACTGAAAATTGATTAGTTCTAATATATGGGTGACTCCACAATTTTGTATTTTTTTTTTTTTATTATTTAGTTGTTTAACCAGGTATAGCACACCTGTATTATGTAAGGTAATGCCTTATGTATAGTATTATGTAAGGTAATGCCCAAGTAGGGGTAACTGTTCACCAAGTTGACTGTGCTCCTCAATTTTCCATCTGTAGTACAAATTTCCAGGTTTATTTATAACCATGCTTTTTGTTTTATCAATGTTTATGGAAAGCTGATCATCATTTAGAGTTGTAGCAACAATGCATTAGATAAAGCTTTTTGAAGTCCACCAGCAGATCCTGACACTAGGACCACATCATCCGCATAGAATATACTTATCTTGGCATTCTTAACCCTAGGTACATCAGTTTCACAGGTGTCATATATGCTTTATACCCTCCTATCCTAAAGAGGGTCGGGCCGGCTCACCGAGGGTTGAAAGGGCTACCGAAGTCAGGGCCCTCCACCACAGCAAACAGATTTCATCTCCTTCCTAAAGACGGTCAGGCTGGCTCCCCGTAAGCCCGAGGTCAAGAGGGCTACCGAAGTCAGGGCCCTCCACCACAGCAAACAGAGTTTGCCTCCTATCCTAAAGAGGGTTGGGCTGGCTCCCCATGAGCCCGCGGGTCAAGAGGGCTATCGAAGTCAGGGACCCCGCCCTCAGCAAACAAATTTCGCCTCCTATCCTAAAGAGGGTCGGGCCAGCTCCCCGTGAGCCCAAGGGGTCGAGAGGGCTAGCGAAGTCAAGGCCCTCCCTCACAGCAAACAGGTATGGAACTCAAGCGGCTTACAAGATTCATAGAGAAGGACTGGCACCATTTTCAAATGCTTTCTGTGTCGGCATAGGAGTGCTAATAGTTTTTTATAACTTGTGTTTGAGCTAAGATGTAATGCTCAGTGCTTTAAATTAGCTGTGCATCTTAATCGTTACTGTAGTAACCTAACCAGCTTAGCCACTGTGCATCTTTTATCACAAATTTTAGTAAAATAGTACAGTGATTTGTGTTTAGTTTTGGCAGTGCACCTTAATTTGTAAAGTCCTAGGTTCTATAAACCAAGTATTTTCATAAGAAAACTGCATAGCTGCTAAATTTGTGCTGGGATTTTTCAGTCTTAAAAAGTGCTGTAATTCTGCTGAACAACAAAATTCCTAGCCTACAGCCCTTATCCTGGCCAGCCACTTCTAAAGTTATTACACCCCCCATCCAAATTTAAACTTGCCCAGCAATTCTGCCTTCCTACTGAGAAACTCACTCTTTTACCACAAGCAGGCTGCGTTTCTTGTTACAGGCAGGGTTCCATTTGAAGCTACTCGTGGCTGTCGCGACCCCCTCCCCCTTTGCACTACAGAGACACTCCTTTACCTGCTCTTAAGCTCTCTCCTTCTCCCCCTTTCCCACAGATTTCGCTGCCTATCCTAAAGAAGGTCAGGCCGGCTCCACGTGAGCCCAAGGGTCGAGAAGGCTATCAGTCAGAGCCCCCACAGCAAACAGGTCAGAACTCAAGCAGCTTACAAGATTCATAGAGAAGGACTGGCACCATTTTCAAACGCTTTCTGTGTCGGCATAGAAGTTCCTGCCCCACCGCCCCCACCACCACTCTTGGTCGACACTGATCTTTATACTGTTACAAAAAAAAAATTCAATCAGCCTACTTTTCTATCTGCAGATTATCTGCCCCTGCCTCTAGAGGCCACCTGTCTATCACAGCTCTGACTGTTTTCCAGCTCAACTAATCCAGCTAAGTACTCCGTCTCCTCTCTAGTGGTCAGAATCCTGCATTACCACTCCTTGTAAACTGTCCCTTTCTGGCTCCAATTCAAAATGCAGAAGTCTCTGTTTTGTTGCTTTCTACTTCTGGCTGTCTTTCTCCCACTCCCATCTCCCATCTCACTCTCCCAAATCTATGCCGTCACCTTATACCCCTATAAAACCCCTCCTCCAACTTACTACAAAATCCTCTCATCCCTATCCTTTCACCACATCCCAAAGCCTTTTTGTTACTCTCCCCACCCCACCTCCTCCTGCAATCCATCCCTTTCTTCCCCACCCCGCAATCCACCCTTCTCTGCTCCACTCCTACCTCCTCACCTGGAGGCACTAAACCGATGCCTAAACCTGCGCATGCCTCCATCAAAGCGCTGTTCGAGCTCAATCAAACACTCCCCACTACATATCTACTCCTCCATCCCCTTACTTTTAGCTGGAGACATACATCCCCAACCTAGGCCCTCCCAAACCCAGGCGTTCCTCCCTTCCTGCCTCTTCCACTGCCCAAAACTCTCTCCCCAAGGGCCTCCACATTTTCCATCTCAGCATCATGAGTCTTCGCCCCAAAATGGACTCACTAGTCGTCTGGGTCTCCCAGCACAACCCTGACATACTCTGCATTACGGAATCATGGCTAACCTCCAGGATCCCTAGCTCCCCCATCGCCATACCCAACTACAACTTATTCCGCCAGGACCGTGGCAAGCGCGGTGGGGGCGGCACAATATATTGGAGTAGTCCTATTCAAGTTCCATCATCCTCAGCAATCCTGCCCAG
Source organism: Neoceratodus forsteri (assembly GCA_016271365.2). Lineage (NCBI taxonomy): Eukaryota > Metazoa > Chordata > Ceratodontiformes > Ceratodontidae > Neoceratodus > Neoceratodus forsteri. The sequence goes on from CM057455.1 coordinate 883,449,847, forward strand.
CTTCCTCATCGGGATTCAGCTGTGGCTCTGACATAGGGGACACCATTCGCTCCGCCAAAGTCCTCACCCGACACTGTCATCAAGGCCATCTCATCCAAGACATCACCTGGCGAGCTCGTGCTACTTGGTGACTTCAATCTCGACTGGCTCTCCCCCTCAAGTAAACCCTCCATCCTAAAAATTGAACCTCTAAATCTCTCACAACTACTCTAAGAACCCACTCGCCTAAAGCACCAGTCCCTTAATCACACCCTCCTGGATTGGATCCCATCTTCTCATCCCTACCGCATCTTTGCCTCAGGCGTTCTTTCTGATGCCCTTAGTGACCACTACATCACCTACTGCATCCGCAAAATCCGCTCTCCTTTGGCCCCCCCTCACCAAAATTCATCTGGTCCCGCAGCCACTGAAACCTTTTCATCCCTGCTCATCTCCATGACCTGTCTCACGCAGACTGGCTTCCCGTCCTATCCGCCACCAACATGGACACTGCCCTAGCTTATTTCTGCAGTACCCTCCCAAGTATCTGGGACATGCACGCCACCCCCTAAAGAAAGTAAGGGTTAAATGCCACCACCACCCGTGGATCACAGCTGACCTTATCGCCTTGTGTCGATCCAGGGACAAAGCGTGACGACTCTATAAAACCTCACACTCAGTCAGAAACCTTCTTTCCTATAAGCAGCTCAGAAATCAATGCACCAAGGCCATCCGTAACTCAAAATCTACCTACTTTAAAGCGCACTTTCTCAAGCCCAGAACGCTAAAGAACCTTTCTGAAATTGATCAACTCCTCCTTGACCCCCGCACAAATCAGGCATGTCCGACCCTTATTGTAGATGACAAAACCGTCTCGGATCCTGCCTCCGAGGCTGAGCTATTCAACAAGTTTTTTTTTTTTTTTTATCTCCTGCGCCTTGCCCAGCTCCACCACACCACCACCCAACCTGGACAGTCTATCCCCCCAGGCCCAGCTATCTCTTTCCTCCTATCACACCACAGGAAGTCTACAACGCTCTTTACTCCCTTAACTTATCCAAATCCAGACCTGACGGAATCAACCCCAAAATGCTCCATATTTCTGCAGCAGCCATTGTTGCTCCATTGACATACATTCTGAACCTATCCATTAAACACAGCCACAGTTCCAAAAACTTGGAAATCTGCCAAAATCATCCCCCTCCACAAAGGCGGCAAGCCCTCCCAGCCAGGTAACTATAGGCCCATCTCGCTCCTCCTCTCCCTCGCCAAAGTCCGGGAGTCCCTCATACTACTCAAGCTAACAAGACCATCCTCTGCCAACAACTACCTATCACCAATTCAATCTGGCTTCCGAAAACACCACTCCACCATCACCACCCTTCTTAGTGTAACCAACTCCATCCTCACAGCCATGGACAACAGCCACGTTACTGCAGCCATTTTCATTGACCTGGCTAAAGCGTTCGACTCTGTCTCCCACCCGCTGCTTCTTAGCAAACTTAGCTCTTTCGGCATCACCCAGCCTGCCATCGCCTGGTTCCACTCGTACCTCCTACATAGATAGCAATCAGTCCAAGTGGGCAACTCCCTCTCCTCTCCACCTCCTATCTGGCGTCTCCCAAGATACATACTTGGCCCTCTCCTCTTCTCTCTCTTTATTATTAACAACCTTCCCTCCTCCTGCTCAGCCTCAAACATGCATCTCTACAATCTTATTTGCCTCGGGCCCCTCTTTTCACAGTGTCCTCCCCACGCTTCAGGATGATTTCAGCAGAGTCCAATCCTAGTTCCAGGACACCCTGCTCACACTAAACACAAAAAAAATGGTCACGATGGTCTCTGGCTCGAGACAGAAGCTGGCCTCTCTCCTAGCACCCCCCCCCCCAATCACTACCACAGACGGCTCTCCCCTGGAGCAAGTCTCCGCTTTCAAATACATTGGATTCTGGCTGGACAGCCACCTCAGTTTCTCCAACAACATTGAGGCACTCTGCACAAAGCTCCGGCCCAAACTTGCCATCCTCCATCGCCACAAAGAGTGCATACCAATCCCCACATGTTGCGAACTGGTTCGAAAAACTATCCTACCAGTAACTGACTATGCAGACAGTCTATGGAATGGCCCCAGCCTCCTCTCTCCAGACTTGACATACTCCTAAATTCCTTCTGCCGCTTTGCTACTGCCTCATCCCCTCTAACTCACCATTGCCAGCTCTATGCTCCCCTATCCCTGGCTCCGCTCTCCCACAGGCGTACTATTCACTGCGCCTCCTTCGTAGAGAAGTACTGGCATGGGTCCCTACTCCCTATCTCACCTCCCTCCTCACCCCAACCTCCTCCCTAAGCTACCTTCCACGCCACAAGGACACCCATACTTTCCACCTCCCACGCCCTCGCTCGCATACTGGCCAAACCGCATTCTCGTACCGCCTCCCCCTTCTCTGGGATAACCTCCTTCTAAACCTTCGTCTGGTACCTTCCAGTTCCGGTTTCAATCGACTCATCAAGCGCCAGCCCGCCCCACAATGCCCTAATTGTTTAAATGGTCACAAAATAATACAGAAGCACCACCCATCATCCACCCCACTACCCCAGACTCTTAGAACTAGCTGACTTATCTCCCTTTCCACTTGAATTTGTTAAACTGTTTTAACCACTGATTCAATGTATTTTAAAACTGCTGTAAAATTGTTATATATACCGTCTGTTTCTTGTATCAACTAGTACTACTCTCTGTACAAACAGTACCCGGGTTGCACCTGGAAACAAGCCTCGGCTCAGTGTGCCTTTCCCGGTCATCTAATTTTAAGTAAGTAATAATACCCGACAGGGTGGACGTTATTGCGCTATAACGGACCGCCCAGGGGTGGAGGGCCTTATAGCGCCTGGAAAGTCTGTTATAGCCCATAATGCCCACCCTGGAGGGTATTATTACACTTAGAAAATGGGCAGTGTAGAAAAATAAAATGATTAAAAAAAAAGTTAATAACTTTTGTAATTAAATAGTTCCTCTGCCTGTACTGGATTGAAGGAGTTTTGTCCTAATGGAGACTCCATAATTACCAAGAAATAAAAAAAACTTGTATGCAGTTAACTCTGCACAGCAGTTTTTTTGGTTTTTTTTGTTGCCCCTCCGCGCAACATATTTTTCCTCGTGGCCTATTTATTTTTTGTTTCTTATTTCAGAGCAAATTCTTTTTAGCACCGAGCCTGCAGTGTGTAATGATGTGCACAGTTTGAGAGTTAGTGTGGTGGCTGCTTTCTTGTTGCTGGAGGTTCGAGTAAGGAACATACTGGAAGGACAGATTTTGTGGAGATAATGCTAAACTGAAACGCTTCCTGTTAGAGCTCGCGCTGTAGCGTGGAGCAGCGGGAATTCATTAACTGGTTTGGAGGATAGAGATAGGAGTAGCTGCAGTGCCGGTACTCTGCATGAGAGGAGCGGCACTTTCTTGGTTTTTCATAATCTGCTGTATGGAAAAACAAGAAAATGCAGCTGCTCTCATGTCGAATCCCAGTAGCAGAGTTTGGTCTATAAAAACACACACATTTTTTTTTTTTTTAATCATTGCGACTGCTCATTTTGTGGATGATCTTATTTTTCCTTAGGGCTGCTCATTATGTTGGCGTGGTTTTTGAGGGGAAATCAGCCCAGGCACCAGTTTAATGTGTGTGTGGCTTAGCGAAGGGCAAATAAATGGCGTCTGGTAGGTTTCGAAATTCGGGGTGCCCAAGAATACTCTTAGTAATAGTGCATCCCGAATTGGGACTTGTTTTGTACTGGGCCTTAAGAAATAACACCGGTGCCAGGGTGCATTAGCCAATCAGAACACAGCTTTTCTTTCACCCATTTTCTAAACAAAAAATAAAATACCCTTATCTAGTATTAAAGGTTCAGTTAATCTCCCATCTGTTGAATACTGAATCTGAATGGACGTATCTGTATATAATCAATGTATCAGAGTCAATATTTTATTATCAATATGCTAGGAGTCAAGAATTCGCTATAAAATCTCCCTATTCACACTGTCAAATGCAGATTACATGTCTAGTAATGCTTATCTGTTCATCCTGTACCTGTTTATTTGTATCTCATTGCTTGTATTTCACATTGTTGCAATTCCCTTGCACTGTTCTGCAAATCATGCTCTTGTAATCCCCCGGGTCGTACCTGAAAATAAGCATTCCTTGTCTAGTGTGCTTACTTGGTAAACAAAAGCTAATAAATAAAAAGGCAAGATACAAAGGGGATTTGTTTTCATTTTCCTAATCAAGTAGTAAAATAAACAATGCAGGGTAGAATGTTTCTCTTTAAATACGAATTGCCTATTGGATAAGACACTATTTTCAGATACCCCTAGACTCCAAGTTCTTTTAACAAAATACAGGTGAAAATTTTAGCAGATATATTTTGAAGTGCAACAGGTCTATAATTAGAAGGAATTTGTTTCCTTTTTTATCCCTTGGCTGTTGCTGGTTGGAATTTAGCCATATCAGCGGTCGCACGGCGGGTGGAGGAAGCGACTTTTGCCTCAGTCAGCGGCAAGCAGCAGGAGGACAGCCACAGAGGGACCGGTGGCGCTGAGGAGCGTGGCAGAGGGACCGGTGGCACAGTGCAGCGCACAGAAAAGGGTTTCACGGGGCATGAGAGCCAAAATCACTTGGGCTGCTTTTTCTTCCCGCCCACCTTCCCCGAACTATATTAAATGCCGGAGTGGGGAGGAGCAAGAAAATCGGTGGAGGAGTTGGCAAATACAGGAGGAGGAGGGAGTGGTCAAAGGGACATGGAGGTCTGCTGGTAAAATGGGGATCTACACGCTGAAGGATATCCTGGGCTGCTAGACCACTTCTATAGGATTCATTGCAACACTGAGCTGAACAAAGTAAAATTTCAGTGAGGAGCTGTAATTGCAGAATTGACCTAGTATCTGCAGGGGAAGCTTCACAAAGAATCTGGACCAATGGGATTCAAGTGGTGACTATGAACTAGAGTTTTTGAATTATCTGGGTAGAACTGTTAAAGGGATTCAAGTGGTGACCATGAACTGATATTTGATTAATATCTGGGTAGAGCTGTTAAAAGGGACTAGGGTACTGCGCAGGGTGGTGGGGAAAAGCTGGAGGGGTGAGGTGCTTGAGTAGGGGGAGCTCAAATTGTTTGCAACACTATTTTTCTGCCTAGCTCGAGTTCTTGGGAATCTGTGGAGGAACAGAGCTGCCTTCTATGCCTGGCCTGTTCAAGTGAAGTAGCATTCATTACCCAAAACTTATTGACATAGCTGTGGAGGATTGGAGCTGCCTGTTCAGGTGGAGGTAACATTCATTATCCACAGCCTATTGACATAGCTGGTATAGCTAAGGAAAGGCAGCGCAGATGGAGGGGAAGCCAAGGGGGCGGCCTCTTTGGTAGGATGGTGGGGTGTAGTGGATGTGGGGCGGCCATGGTTCTAAATTGGGCTTGGAGGATGGGAGGTTGCATGGTGTGTAAACAGCTCGCACAGCTGAAGAAGGAAACAGGGTGGCTGCGGTGTGCACTGTGCAGGGGGAGGAAAGGGGAAGGGGTGAGGGGTCTGGGAAAACAGTTTGAGAGTGCAGGGGCTTGGAGGAAGTAGGACGGGATGGGGACAAGTGGATGCAACAGGGTGCGGGAGGAGGATAATAGCAAATTCAGAGGCGTGATGATGAATCTTGAGACAGGAGGCAAGGAGGCAGCTAGGAAAAAGGAGGCGTGGAAGGTAGTATAACCAGGTACAGAAAGGCAGATGCCTGCAATTCGGGGACAGACTTCAAATAAGGCCTCTACTGGCAGCAAAAAAGGTAGCATGGGAATAGAACAAGAAACATACGTGTGATATGTCCAGCTTGCTTAAGAGGGAGATTTGGGTCAAATTAGGAGGGAGATTGGCCTTCCAACTTGCTCAAGAGGGAAAGTTTGGTCAAATTAGGAGGAAGATTGGCCTGCTAGTAGGGAGATGCCGTAACGTCATGAGTTTGTCCTTAAATGGCATCAAAAAAATAAGAAAAAAGTCATTACAAAAATTTAATGTATTTCATTTTGTCAAGAATAAGCACTAAAAAGAATAAACAACTAGTTATATAAAGTTATCAGATACATTGTTCATCACTGATTTAATTTTTGTGAGTCTTTATCTGCCCAAAAAACATGGATATTTTGGACAGAATTTTACTTAACCAGTAGATTTTGTTTCCCAGGAGGGAGGGAGTTTGGTAAAAAAAAAAACAGGAGTCTCCTGCGTAAAGAGGGAGATATCACGTGTATGAGAAAACAGATCTGTGCCCCTCAATCTACTAGTAGAGGAGAGTGACTGCGAAGAACCAGCAGAGGGGGAAGCAGGGGAAAGAAAGTTGGGAGGTACAGGGAATGATCTCTTCAGTGCAGGAACACTGGATGGAAAGGGGAAGGACCCTCTGAGGACACACCAGAGTGAGATACTAGAGGAGCTTGGGCCCAGGGGAGGAAGCAACAAGATGACCATGGTTGGAGAGGCTACAGCAAGGGAAACAAAAGTGCTAGGGATGGGGCCCTTGAGGACCATAAATGGGAAAGAGAGCAAAGGACAGGGGAAAAAGGGTAGAGAATGATATGAGAGATGCACTTGGAGGGGAGGGGGCGCATAGAGGGACCTATGCAAGCAGAGCAAGAGCAACTGCTGAGGAAGAAAATTCCCTCTAGGGAGCCACAGTGCACAAAAAATGTAGAAATGGAAGGCTTAACGAGAGCAGGCAGCGAAGGAGCCAGTGGCGAGACAGGGGAAGGAGCCCCAGGGAAGAGCCAATCTGACACGGTAGGGGGAGGGGTGCCTGGTGCTGAAGGGTAAGGGGAGCCTGGAGCAGAAGGGTCAGCTAGAGTAAGGAGCGGTGGCATGGCAGCACTAGGGGCAGATGAAGCAGTCAAGGTAATGCGTTGGGAAAAGAGGAAAAGGGCTACAGGAGACTCTCATATAGAGGGACCAGCAGTCACCCAGTTGAAGGGCAGGGCCGGGGTAGAGGAAGAGGTAGAGGTTGGTGTGGTGGCCTGAAAAGTGGGTGGACCTAAGGACATGGGAGAGGTTAGGGTGGTCCTGCTGGGGTACTCCATGATTAGAGGTATTCAGTGGGTGGGACAGGGTGAGGGGGAACCCAGTCCCATCGGGGTCAAAAGTATTTCCGGGTTGACTGTGCACAATGCAAAGCACCTGGTTTATTCACTGGCACAGGGTTATGGAGATTCTCCTGATATCTTAGTGCACCTGGGCACAAATGATATTGCAGGAAGCAGTGTGCTGGAAATTCAGGCTAGATTCCGTGAGCTTGCCAGGGTCTGTCACGACAACGGCTGCTTGGTCGTCTTCTCGGAAATCCTGCCAGTACCTAGGGCCAGTGTGGAAAACCAGCATAAAATTAGGTAGGTTAATGAGTGGCTCAAGGTGGGGTGAAGCTCGGGGATACGGGGTGGTGAGTGACTGGGGGGTTACCTGGGAGGACAAGGGCAGTAATGCTAAAGAGAGACTCCCACCCAACCTGGTAGGGAAGGACGTAACAAAGCAGAAACTGACCAAATTTATTCGGCCACATAGGGTTTAAACTTGTGAAAGGGGAGGGGTGGTATGTGTGGCTGATCCTAGCATGCCCCACACAGGAGTGCGAGACTGCATACCAGGGGCGGCAAGTGGGCAGCTTCATGTAACCTCTCTGGGTGAGAACAGGATAGGGGGTAGGGGTAAGGGTTGGAGGGTGGTCCTGATAAATGCCAGGAGCTTGGGAAACAAGATGCCTGAGCTTCAGGCAATGTTGGCGGATGGGGATGTGGACATGGCTGCTGTCACCAGAACTTGGGCCACCCCTGGACATGATTGGGACCTAAACCTCAGTGGATATACTGCGCTCAGAAAGGATAGGGCGGTGGGGGGGGAGTAGCACTGTTTATTAGGGACAGCATTGGGTTAAGCAGAGTGGAGGAGGCAGAGGACAACATGGAGGCCTTATGGGTCACCATGCAAATCCCAGGGGGCAAGACGGTCAAGATGGGGGTGGTTTACAGGCCCCCCATGCTGTCTGACGATTTGGAGGATCGCCTGCTCGCTAATATTAAGGACCACTGTGGTCTGGAAAGGGGTGGGGTGGTGGTATTGGGTAACCTTAACATGCCAGCGACTGACAGGGGAACTATGACGTCCCAACTGGACAAGGAGCAGAGGCTGCTGAACATTTTCCAGGACTAACTCCTAAATCAACAGGTTGCTTAACCCAACGAGAAAGGATCATATCCTGGAGGTAGTCCTGGCTAACGGTGACCTAGTTAGGGAACTTGAGGTGGGGGAACCCCTAGCTGGAAGTGACTATGCCACGGTCTGGTTTGTTCTGGACAGGGGAGAGGGGGGAAACTCACAAGGACAATGATTGTTGATTTTAGAGTAACAGACTAAGAGCATGAGGCAAATCCTCCAGGGCCACTAGGATGGGATTAAATTGGGTATGGATACAGAAAGCAGGTGGGAAATCATCAAGAGAGGGTTACAGAAGGTTACCAGGTCCTGTGCGAGGGTGAGACGTAAGTGTGGTAGGTCTAGGAAGCCATGCTGGTGGACCACGAAGGTCCAGGAGGCGGTAAGGGAAAAGAGGGCTGCATACAGTTGATACAAGCGTTCGAACAGGGTCTTGGATAGGGATGAGTATTTTCAACACAGCCAGGCGAGTTACCAGGGTGGTGAGAGGGGCCAATGCTAGGACAGAGCAGAGGCTGGCGTAGGGGATCAGGAAAGGGGAAAAGGGATCTTTAGGTATACTGGGGAGAGAAGGGAAGGAAAGTAAAGGGGCAGCTCAGTAGGCTGAGGACCGGCGGGGTGGGCGGAGGAGGCAGGTGAACAAGCAGATATGCGCAATGAGTACTCTGCATTGGTCTTCACTAGAGAGGATGCGGGGGAGCTGCACGGAAGGAGGATGCAGGGGGCAGATGGGACGGGGACCTTAAATGTTGGGGTACCTGTTGTTACTCAGGGGGCTAAGGGAGCTGCTCCATATGGGAGGGGGCAAGCTGGATTGTCTGTCGAGGCAGGAGGCATGGGTGTTAAATCCCTGTTGGCAGGGTGTGGGAAGCCCTCAAGTCCCCGGAAAAGAATAAGACTCTGGGTCCTGATGGAATTCATGTTAGGGTACAGTGGGAATTGGCTGATGTCCTGGCTACTCCCCTGGCAGCACGTTTTAACACGTCTCTACAGACGGGGAGGGCGCCCGAGGATTGGAGGGAGGCACACATTGTGCCCCTCCATAAAGGAGGATCAAGGGAAGAGCTGGGGAACTACAGGCCTATCAGCCTGACATTGCTGGTGGGCAAACTGATGGAGGCCATACTAAAAGAGAGGCTGTGGGTGTTCTTGGCGGAACAGGGATACCTGGATGATCGCCAGCATGGCTTCGTTCCAGGCAGATCATGTCAAGACTAACCTTGTGGAGTTCTACGACCGGGTGACAACGGCGCTCGACCAGGGTAGGCCGGTCGATGTCCTCTTTCTGGACTTCAGCAAGGCATTTGATTCGGTTCCCCACACTTGTCTGCTGGACAAGTTGGGTAGGATGGGGGATGGGGCACTGACGGTCAGGTGGATTGGTAACTTGCTATCTGGACGTGCTCAGCGGGTGGTGGGGGGGGTAGTCTCGTCTTCCAGCAGGGTCATAAGTGGGGTCCCTCAGGGATCTGTTCTGGGGCCACTCTTGTTTAACACTTGCATCTCCGATATCAGGAACGAAATGAGCCTCTTTGCAAACGACTCTAAGCTGGGGGCAGTGGTGGATGGGGAAGAGGGTAGGGTATTCCTGGAGGGGGTCCTGGATGCTCTGGAGAGACGGTCATGCACCTGGAAACTGAAATTTAACACCAGGAAATACAAGGTACTTCACCAGGGACAAAGGAACCCAGGCCAGGTGTACAACCTAGGAGGGGACATACTGCAGGCTTCGAGTGTGGAAAAGGACCTGGGGGTGCAGGTGGATGCCATAATGAATAATTCAGAGCAATGTAGGAGGGTCGTGGCCAGGGCCAACAGAATGCTGGGCTACATTACCAGGGGGATTTCATAAGTTTCATAGGTTTGTCAAGCTATGTAGACATTTTGTCCTTAAAGCTTGCCGATGTCACTAATTTTGAAAATTTGTAAATTTAATATTATCCCCAAGTGTCGAATCAAGGTTTATTTTAAATGAATCCATATTAGGACTATCAACAACTTCAGCTGGGAGCCGATTCCATATGGGAACTACCCCGAGACTGAACCAGTGTTTCCTTCGTAATAGATTCCACTTGGGTAGATGTAGTTGTTTGGCATGACTCCTTGTATTGACAGTCTTTCCAAGGGGAATAATTCCTAGTTTATTAATGAGTATAGGGTCAGATATAGCTCTGTATAATAGACACATCTCCCCTCAGTCTTCTATATTGGAGAGTATATAAATTGAGTGATTTCAAGCTAGTCTCACATGTCATATTTGACATTCCTATAAGGGCTTTAGTGAATCTACATTGCACCCTCTCAATTTTTTGAATATCCTCATTATAATATAGTGACCAGACCTGAGCACAATACTCAAGATGTGGTCTCACAAGGGCAATATACAATGGCATCAATACCTCAGTCCTATGACTAGAAATATGTCTGAGTATGCAACTAAGATTTTGATTTGCTTTATTAATTTGTGCCTTACAATGAGATCTAAATTTTAGATCAGGGTTAACTATTATACCTAGATCTCTTTCGTCGTCTGTATGTCAATGAAAATATCAAAGCTACAGAAATTCAGAATACACATAAGGAGCCAGAACAACTGTGGGTCACCCTGGAAACAGGAAATAGGACAGCCATAAGAACCGGGGTTGTCTACAGGCCCCCAGACGAGGGGGGGAAACAGACACATTACTGTTAGAAGATATACAAAACATGACAGCTGTCTCCTGGCAGACAGTGACCAGATTGGGGGCCTGGAGGTAAGGGACCCATTGGCGGGGAGTGACCATGCCACGGTCTGGTTCTGCCTGGACCTAGGAGGGGTAGAAGGCTGCACAACGACTGAAGTAACCAACTTCAGGGGGGCGGATTTTAAGGAAATGGGAAGGATCCTTAAGGAGCATTTGGATGGGATTGGGCAGACATGGACGCGATAGTAGGTGGGAAATCATCAGGAGAGGGGTGCAGGATGCTACCAGCACCTGTGCAAGAGTAAGACGAAATGCGTGGGGCCCAAAATCCCTGTTGGTGGACCAGGGAGGTCCAGGAGGTGGTCAGGGAAAGAAAGCAGCCTATAAGCAATTCAAGTGCTCAAGGAGTGAAAGGGATCGAGGAGTACGAGCTGATGGCTAGAAGGACCACTAGAGTGGTGAGGCGCAAGACAAGGAAGAGCAGAACCTGGCCAGGGAAATTAGGAGAGGGAACAAGGGGTTCTTTAGATACATTGGGGAAAACGAAGGGTGAAGGGCAGATTAGCAGGATTAAATCAGGGAGAGATGGGCACAAGACCCGGGGAGCAGGCTGAGGTACTAAATGAGTACTTCCACCTCAGTTTTCACCAGGAAAATGGGGTGCTGCATCATACATGGGAGGAGACAGAGATACTGAGGAGGGGGGACCCTACCGATCGGCAGGTCTGGGGAGAGGGAGGCATCACTGGCAGGTGGGGGAGGGCTAAGCAGGAGAAGGGGTACGAAGTGGAAATCACAGAGAGAGTGAGGAAGCCCTCAGCCCCTTAAGACGGAGAAAGCACCGGTCGGATAAATTACATCCCAGAGTGCTGAAGGAACTTGCAGATGTCCTGGCAAAACCCCTGGCAGAGCTTTTCACCATCTCTCTGAGGACAGGGTGGGGCCCTAAGACTGGAAGGTGGCGATATAGTGCCTATCCACAAGGGGGATCAAGGGAGGTGGCAGGGGAACCACAGGCCTGTCAGCCTGACACGGTGGTGGGCAAGGTGATGGAGGGCATTGTCAAGCAGAGGCTGGGGGACCTGGATAAGTCAGGGTGCCTGGACGATAGACAGCATGGATTCATCCCGGAAATCGTGTCAGACAAACCTGGTGGAGTTCTATGACTGGGTGACAAGTGCCTTGGACGTGGGTAGACCAGTTGATGTCCTCTTTCTAGACTTCAGCAAGGCACTTGACTCTGTTCCTCACGTGGGTCTGTTGGATAAGCTGGGAGAAATGGGGGTGGGGAACCAGATGATCAGATGGATAGGCAATTGGCTCCAGGACCGGACCCAGAGGGTCGTGAGTTGGTGGGATAGTCTCATCCCCAAGGAGGGTCATTAGTGGGGTCCCACAGGATCAGTCCTTGGGCCACTTCTGTTCAACGCCTACGATCTGGACATAAGGACAGGAATCAGGGAGGAGATGAGTCTCTTTGCAGATGACTCAAACTGGGGGCGGTGGTGGATGGGGAGGAGGGAGGGTGGCCCTCAGGGGGACCTGGAGGCTCTGGAAAGATGGTCTAGAAAGGAAGCTGAGGTTCAATGCAGGAAATGCAAGGTACTCTACCTGGGGCCAGAAACCCAGGCTAAGGTACACCCTGGGGGAGAAATGCTACAAGTCTCGATGGCTGAGAGGGACCTGGGGTGGTGGTGGATGTCAAGATGAACAACTCTGAGACTTGTAGGAGGGCAGCAGCCAAGGCCAACAGGATGCTGGGATGCATCGCTAGGGATCACCTCCAGAAGGAGGAAGTGATACTCCTCTGTATAACTGCTTGGTGAGGCCACACCTTGAGTACTGCTTGCAGTTTTGGAGGCCACCTTAAAGCGGACATTAACCTCCTGGAGAGGGTCCAGAGGAGGGCAACCAAAATGATTTGGGGCTTGGGGACAGGACCTATGAGGAGAGGCTCAAGAGCTAAATATGTACACATTGGAAGAGAGAAGGGACCGGGGGACATGATAGAGGTCTTTAGGTACATGAAGAGGATAAATAGGGGAGGAACAGTCGGGGTGCTTCGAAGGAAGGAGGAAGGGGCCACTAGAGGGCATGGGTGGAAGCTGGAGGGTGGGAGAAAGGAGGAGGTGCTACTTCACTGAGAGAGTGGTGGAGCCATGGAATGCACTGCCTAGGGGGCTAGTGGAGGCAGAGACAGTGGAGGGGTTCAAGAGGGGGGTGGGACAGGTACAGGGGAAGGGTTCTGGAAGCAAAATCCAATGCAGCAAGAATATCCGGAACTGGAAAGGGAGAAGCCAGAGAAGGCGAGAGGGACAGCAAGGTCAGCACCCAGGCTGGGGACTGACCAAACGAGCAGACACAAAAGACCGTTAGGCCTATTCTGCTGGCATGTTAGTATGTTAGTATAAAGGGCAGGTTCTGATAATGGGAGACTTCAACATGCCAGATACAGATTGGTCAATACCAGCAGGAACATCTGCCAGAACTAGACACGTGGTGGATTCCCTGCAGGGGGAGGGCCTCAAACAACTGGTACAACAACCCACAAGAGACAGGGCTATCCTAGATCTAGTACTGACTAACAGGGAAGGGATCACAGATCTCCAGGTAGGTGGTCACCTGGGGGCCAGTGACCATCACATGGTATGGTTAAATTTTGGCCACTACATCTAAATCATCCTCATCCCATTCCAAGGCAAAAATATGGGACTTCAGAGAAGCCGACTTTGATAAGATGGCCAGCAGAGTTAAACTAGCCCTGGCAAAAAGAAACACAGGTGAGGGGGTACAGGCAAAGTGGGCAAGCATTAAGGATGCAATACTTGAAGCAACATCCCATTGTGTTAGACAGAAAAGGAAGTGCAAAAGAAGAAGGAAACCACTTTGGTTCTCAAATACAGTAGCAGAAAAGGTCAGAGCCAAAAGGCTGGCCTTCAGGAAATATAAGGGAACACAGCGGGATAAAGATAGGAAGGCATACCAAGCTGCCCTAAGGGAAGCAGGGAAGGCAGTAAGACAGGCAAAGTCCCAAACTGAGGAAACACTAGCACGAACAATAAAAGAAGGTGACAAGACTTTCTATAGATACATTAGTGAAAGCAGAAAGTCCAGAGGGGATATTGCTAAGCTCAATGGAGAAAAGAGGGCATGTGAGGAGGAGGAATCTGTAAAAGCATCTATCCTAAATAGATACTTTTGTTCAGTATTTAATGAAGAGAAGGTAGGGAAGGGCCCACAGCTCAGCACCATGGACACAGTGGGGAGGGAGGTGAGCACTACTCCCTTCACAAAAGAAAGGGTCCTACAAGAGCTCACTAACCTCAGGGTGGATAAGGCAATGGGACCCGATGGCATACATCCCAGAGTACTTGAGCTAAGGGTGGAACTAGCACAGCCATTAGCAGAACGGTTTAGTGAGTCTCTGAGCACAGGAGAGGTCCCAGAAGAATGGAGAAGGGCTCATGTGATCCCACTCCACAAAAGTGGTAGCAGGGAGGAGGCAGGGAACTACAGACCAGTCAGTCTTACCTCAGTAGTGGGCAAGATTATGGAGGCACTCCTTAAGGAAAGGATAGTACAACACCTGGAATCCATAGGGGCACAGGATCCAAGACAGTCTGGGTTTACAAAAGGAAGCTCCTGTCAAACTAATCTCAGATTTCTTTGACTGGGTAACCAGAGTGGTGGACCAAGGGGAAGCAGTTGATGTCGCCTACCTTGACTTCAGCAAAGCTTTCGACACTGTTCCACATAGAAGATTGATAAATAAGCTGGGTAGGCTCGGGTGGGTCAGAAGTTGGTCAACTGGGTGGCAAACTGGTTGACGGGCAGAAAACAGAGAGTGGTGGTAAATGGTATACAATCAGAAGAGATGCAAGTCACAAGTGGGGTACCTCAGGGATCAGTCCTGGAGCCAGTCCTCTTCAATATCTTCATTAGTGACCTTGCAGATGGACTAGAGGGTAAGGCTTGTTTGTTTGCAGATGACACCAAGATCTGCAACAGAGTAGATGATCCAGATGGGGTGGGCAGAATGAGAAGAGATCTGGATAAACTAGCAAAATGGTCAGAACAGTGGCAACTGGGATTTAATGCAAAGAAGTGCAAGATCATGCACATAGGGAAGAGAAACCCTGAAGTCACCTATAGGCTGGGAGGGGAGTTGCTGGCAGTCACAAAGGAAGAAAGAGACTTGGGTATCATCATCACTGATGACCCGAAATCATCCAAGCAGACCACTAAAGCAGTAGGTAAGGCTAGGGGGATGTTAGGGTGTATTAGTAGGGGTATCACAAGTCGTAAGAGGGAGGTAATAATCCCTCCTTACAAGACACAGGTTAGGCCCCATCTGGAGTACTGCGTACAGTACTGGAGGTCGCACCTTCACAAGGACATTAACCAAATTGAGGCAGTCCAGAGAAAGGCAACCAAAATGGTGCAGGGACTGCATCAGAAAACATATGAGAACAGATTAACGGAGCTCAATACATATATCCTTGAGCAAAGGAGGAAAAGAGGTGATATACCAACATTCTAAAATGCCAGCAGAATAGGCCTAACGGTCTTTCACGTCTGCTCATTTGGTCAGCCCCCACCCTTGAAGCTGACCTTGTTGCCCCCCTCACCCTCTCTGGCTTCTCCCTTCCCAGTTCTGGATATTCTCGCTGCACTGGATTTTGCTTCCAGAACCCTTCCCCTGTACCTGTCCCACCCCCCCTTGAACCCCTTCACTGTCTCTGCCTCCACCAGCCCCCTGGGCAGCACATTCCAAGGCTCCACCGTCCTCTCAGTGAAGTAGCACCCCTCCTTTCTCCCTGAATCTCCCCCACCTTCCACCCACGCCTCTAGTTTCCCTCTCCTTCCTTGAAACACCCTGACTGCTCCTCCCATATTTACCCCTTCATGTACCTGAAGAACTCTATCATATCTCCCCGGTCCCTTCTCTCTTCCAATGTGTACATATTTAGCTCTTCAACCCTCTCCCCATAGGTCCTGTCCCCCAAGCCCCAAATCATTTTGGTTGCCCTCTTCTGGACCCTCTCCAGGAGTTCAATGTTCCTCTAAGTGTGGCCTCCAAAACCGAACTCAATACTTGAGGTGCAGCCTCACCAAGCAGTTATACAGAGGGAGTATCACTTCCCTCCTTCTGGAGGTGATCCCCCTAGTAATGCATCCCAGCATCCTGTTGGCCTTGGCCTCTGACCTCCTACAAGTCTCTGAGTTGTTCATGTTGACATCCACCGCCATGTCCCTCTCAGGCATCAAGACTTGTACCATTCCCCCCCAACCCCACCCCCCGGGTGTACACTTGGCCCAGGTTTCTGGCCCCCAGGTGCAGTACACCTTGCATTTCCTGCATTGTACCTCAGCTTCCACTTTCTAGACCATCTTTCCAGAGCCTCCCCATAGGCCACCCTCCCTCCTCCCCATCCACCACCGCCCCCAGTTTTGAGTCATCCCAAAGAGACTCATCTCAATCCTGATACCTGTCCTTATGTCAGAGACGTAGGCGCTGAACAGGAGGGGCCCAAGGACTGATCTCTGCGGGACCCCACTAATGACCGTCCTTCGATGAGACTATCCCACCAACTACAACCCTCTGGGTCCCGTCCTGGAGCCAACTGCCTATCCATCTGATCATCTGGTTCCCCAGCCCCATTTCTCCCAGCTTATCCAACAGGCCCCCGTGAGGAACAGAGTCAAATGCCTTGCTGAAGTCTAGAAAGAGGCTATCCACTGGTCTACCCACGTCCAAGGCACTCGTCACCCAGTCATAGAACTCCACAAGGTTTTTCTGACATGATTTCCCCTTGGCAAATCCATGTTATCGTCCAGGCACCCTGACTTTTCCAGGCCCCCCCCCTTCTCGACAATGCCCTCCATCACCTTGCCGACCACCAATGTCAGGCTGATGGGCCTGTAGTTCCCTGCCAGCTCCTTGACACCCCCCTTGTGGATAGGCACCATATGCGCCACCTTCCAGTCCTGGGGCACCCACCCTGTCCTGAGAGATGCTGAAAAGCTCCACCAGGGGTTTCGCCAGGACATCCGCCAGTTCCTTCAGCACTCTGGCATGTAATTTATCCAGCCCTGGTGCTTTCTCAGTCTTAAGGGACCTGATGGCTTCCCTCACTCTCTCTGCTGTGATTTCCACCTCCGCTACTTTGTCCCCCCTGCTTAGCCTCCCCCCCCCCCGCCAGTGATGCCTCCTCTTCTCAGACCTGCCGATCGGTAAGGGTCCCCTCCTCAGTATCACTGTCTCCTCCCATGTATGATGCAGCCCCCATTTTCCTTGGTGAAAACTGAGATGAAGTACTCATTTAGTACCTCAGCCTGCTCCCCCAGGTCTTGTACCCATCTCTCCCGTTTTAATCCTGCCAATCTGCCCCTTCACCCTTCGTTTTTCCCCAATGTATCTAAAGAACCCCTTGTTCCCTCTCCTAATTTCCCTGGCCAGGTTCTGCTCCTTCCTTGCCTTAGCTGCCTTCACCACCCTAGTGGCCCTTCTAGCCATCAGCTAATACTCCCCTTGATCTTTCACTTCTTGAGCATTTAAATTGCCTATAGGCTGCCTTCTTTCCCCTCACCACCTCCTGGACCACCAGCAGGGTTTTCAGGCCCTACCACATTTTCGTCTTACTCTTGTACAAGTGCTGGTAGCATCCTGCACCCCTCTCCTGATTGTTTCCCACCTACTGTCAGCATCCATGTCTGGCCCAATGACATCCAAATGCTCCTTAAGAATCCTTCCTATTTCCTTAAAATCCACCCCCCTGAAGTCAGTTACCTCCGTCTTTGTGCAGCCTTCTACCCCTCCTAGGTCCAGGCAGAACTAGACCATGGCACGGTCGCTCATCCCCAACGGGTCCCTTACCTCCAAGCCCCCAATCTGGTCACTGTCTACCAGGACCACATCCAGTACCCGCGCCTCCCTGGTCGGTTCCCCCACCTGCTGAGTTAAGAACGCATCCTGAAAGACATCCAACAAACCTCTGTTCCCTGGCCACCGAGGATGTCATAGTCTCCCAGTCTATTCCTGGCATGTTTAAGTCCCCCAAGACCACCACCCTTCCCCTGCCCAATCTGCAGTGTCTCCCAACATCTGCCACCAGACTCTCCTCCAGCTCCTCCGCCAGCGCAGGGGGTCTATACACATAGAAACACAGACTTTGACAGCAGATAAGGACCGCTTGGCCCATCTAGTCTGCCCATTTCCCTACCTACAGGATAGGCTGCAGATCCTAGTTAACCAACAGCCTATTTCTTCCTACCCCCCACAAGAATTGCCTTATGTCTGTCCCATGCATTCTTGAATTCTCCCACAGTTTTAGACCCCACAACCTCCTCAGGAAGGCTGTTCTATGCATCCACTACACTCTCTGCGAAATAATACTTCCTCACTGCCACTGAATCGCCACCCCCCCCCCCCAATCTTTAAATTGTGTCCCCTTGTTCTTGCATGTCTCTTTTTCTGACAGATGCTACCCTCTTGGACTTTGTTGATTCCACTGAGGTACTTAAAAGTTTCATCATGTCCCCCCTCCCTTCTTTCCTCAAGGGTACACATATTAAGCTCCTTTAGTCTCTCCTCATATGGCTTCTCTTGCAGACCCCCATTCATTTTAGTTGCCTTCCTCTGGACTACCTCTATCCTGTCTTGTATCTTATGGAGATGGGGTCTCCAGAACTGGACGTGTACTCCAGATGGGGTCTCACCACCTGTCTGTACAGAGGAATAACAACTCCTGTTTTGTGCTGCTGATGCCTCTCCTATGCATCCCAGTATACCCCCAGCCCTCCCTACTGCCTTCTCACATTGCTTGCTAACCATAAGGTCATCTGATAGGATTACCCCCAGGTCCCTTTCCTTTTTTGTTGTTGTTACTACCTCACCCCCCATTGTGTATGCTTCCCCTGGGTTCTTGTTTCCCAGGTGCATTATTTTGCACTTCTTTGCACTGAATCCTAGCTGCCATACTTCTGACCATTCCTCCAACCTTGCCAAGTCCCTTCTCATTCTTTCCATTCCTCCTTGTGTATCAACCCTGTTGCAGATCTTTGTGTCATCTGCAAAGAGGCACACTTTTCCTTCCAGTCCCTCTGCAATGTCACTTATGAAGACATTAAAAAGGACTGGACCCAATACTGAGCCCTGCGGTACCCCACTAGTAACCCCTCTTTCTTCCAGTGGACTCCATTTACAATTACCTTCCGTGTCCTGTTGTCCAGCCAATGTTTTACCCAGGCTACCACCCTGGGACCCACTCCCAGGCTGGTTAGTTTGACTATTAATCTTTTGTGTGGGACTGTGTCAAATGCCTTGCTAAAGTCTAGGTAGGCCATGTCCACAGCCCCTCCCTGGTCTACTACTTAGGTCACCCAGTCAAAGAAATCTATTAGATTCATCTGACATGACCTTCCCACTGTGAACCCATGCTGCCTTGGGTCCTGTGCCCCACTGGCCTCTAGGTACTCAACTATTCTTTACTTCGGAAGTGACTCCATCACTTTCCCTACCACAGAGGTCAAACTGACAGGTCTGTAGTTTCCTGGCGCTGTCTTGGTCCCACTTTTGTGAAGAGGAATCACATCCGCCTTCCTCCAGTCCTCGGGAACCACACCATACTCCCATGATTTATTAAAAAGAGTAGCCAGTGGTTTCACTAGTTCCCCCCTTAATTCTTTTAGAATTCTGGGGTGAATTCCATCAGACCCCATTGCTTTGTCCACCTTCAGTTTTAGGAGTTCTTACAGAACCCTTTCTTCTGTGAAAGGACTGGAATTGACCCCCCTATCAAGAGTGCTTCTGTTAATTGGATTAGGCACTTCCCCTCCTCTTTGTGAATATTGAGCAGAAATATTCTGCTCAGTATCCCTGCTTTTCACTGTCCCCCTCTGCCCACCCACCCACGTTCATTCTATTCAGCCTCACTATCCCTCCCTTTGTCTTTCTACGCTTGCTGATGTACCTATAAAAGGTTTTATCCCCCTTCTTAACAGAGTTGGCTATATTTTCCTCAGTTTGGGCCTTTGCTATTCTGACTTCCCTCCCTGCTTCCTTCTGCCTTAACTGGTACACCACTCCTATTTTTACTCTTTTGACCCCCCCCTTGTTATCAAGGCGACCCAAATCGCCTCCACTGTTCCCTCCGCCTCCTCTACTCCCCCATGCCAATGCAGTTTTTGACTATTTATAGTGCAGCCCTCGGGGTTCGTCCCAGGTCACAGTGACCGCTGTCACATCCACCTCTCCCTCAGTTAGCATCGCCTGGAGCTCAGGCATTTTATTGCCCAAGCTCCTGCCATTTAGCAGGATTACCTTCCACCCTTTCCCTACACTTCCTTTCCCCTGCTCATGTTCCCATAGGGATTCCGTTTTCCCCTGGTCTGCACCTTACCAGTCGGCCTTTTCCCCGTATTCCTCCAGCTCCCCAAGGGATGGAGACAGAGTCCCTCCTTTATCGGACCCCCCCCCCTCCCGACAGCCTTTTCGTGTCTTATCTCGGGTTCCTCCGCTTTCGAGCAGAGGGAGCCCTGTATGAGATCCAGGTCATGCCATTCAGCCTCTTCTTGGCCCCCAGGGTCTTCCAAGTGCATTGCAGTGGTGTCAGCTTACCTGAGGCGCTGAGGGGGTCCGGGTTTACCCCTACTTTGACTGGATGATCGCAGATCGCTCCAGGCAGGAGACGGAGTGGTCCAGAGACCTGGCCCTCCAGACCTGCATCTCCCTTAGCATTCTGGTCAATGAGGCCAAGTCAGAAGTCACGCCTTTGCAGGTGATCTGCTTCACTGGGACAGAGCTCGACTCTTGCAGAGCCAAACCCAGCTCCCGGCAGACATTCTCTCCCCCCTTTGCCTGATAATTTTGGGTTGGGCAATTGCCTGGTACTTCCTGCTCCTACTGGGCTACATGGCAGCCTGCACCAGTGTGGTCCATTGGGCCCACTGAAGAATGCGCTACCTGCAGTGGGACCTGGCCAGCCAGTGGTCTCAGCGCAAGGGTCACTTTGACCAGCTGGTTACTGTGACCCAGTGGTGGTGGGACGCTATCCAGTGGTGGTTAGTCCAAGCGCATATGCATTTGTCCACCCAAAGCCAACAGTCATCCTGACGACCGATGCCTCTCTCACACGCTGGGGTGCCCACCTGGGGTAACAAGAGTCCACGGGCTCTGGAGCCCCCCAGAAGTCCCAATGCCACATCAACCTGCTGGAGCTCCAGGTCCAAACAGACAACATCACGACCATAAACCACCTCAAAACAGAGCAGGACGCATTCCCTGCCCCTGTACAGGGAAGCTCTCTGCATTTGGACCCTCGTGCGCAGCCAAGAGGCAGATCTCCTAGCCATCTATGTGGCAAGGGCCTCCAATCAGCTGGCAGACACCAACAGCCAGGTGGGTGAGGCGTCTCACGAGTGGTCTCTCCACCCAGAGGTAGTACACAGCCTGTTCTTCCAGTGGAGCAACCAGCAGGTGGACCTGTTCGCCTCCACAGAGAACGCAAAGCTGCGGCTGTTTTGTGCCCACCCCCTCAGCAGAGAACGCTGCAGTGGGATGCCTTCTCGAGGCCTTGAACCCCACGCCTTTTCTATGCCTTCCCTCCAATTCCCTTAGTCCACAAGGTGCTCCTCAAGACTAGGAGGGACAAGGCACAGGTGGGATCCAGACTGGCCACGCCAGTTCTGGCACCCCGATCTCCTCAGCCTCAGAAACAGGCTCCCGAGGCGTCTTCCCTTATGCCTGGACCTGCTTTCAATCAATCAGGGGAAGGTACTCCATGCGGACCTTCAATCCCTGCACCTGACAGCCTGGTTCCAGAGAGGCTAGAGTTCCAGGCTTTGGGTCTCTCCGATGCTGTCTTCACCATGGTGGAGGCATCTCAGAAGGAGTCGACTGGGAAGTGCTATGCCTTCAAATGGAAGAGATTCTCCATTTCGTGTCAGGGCAAGGAGTTGGACCCTTTGTCCTGTCCAGTGGCTAGCATTCTTGATTATTTTTAGTCCCTCTCTCAGTCGGGCCTTTGGCAGACGACCCTTAAGGAGCACCTGACAGCCATGTCTGCTTACCAGGCACGGGCCGGTCAACAGTCGGTGGTGCAGGAAAAGGTGGTCTGGCGCTTCTTCAAGGGCCTCGACCACATTTCCCCTCCTGTGCATGAACCACCACCACTGTGGGACTTGTTGTTTGGTTGGCAAAGCTCAAGGGCAAGCCATTCGAGCCAATGCAGAGGTGTGATAACTCTCACCTGTCGTGGAAGACCGCCTTCTTGGTGGCCAACACGTCAGCCAAAAGGATCAATGAGTTCCAGGCACTTTTGGTGGAGTCTCCTTACCTGGTCCTTCCACAAGGGCAAGGCTGTCCTGCGCCCCAATCTGAAGTTCCTCCTGAAGGTTGTGTCAGAGATTCGCCTTAACCAGGTGATTAATCTTCTGGTGTAGTTCACCAGCCACACCTTGGAAGCCAAGCACAGGCTCCATACTCTGGACCTGAGGCGAGTGCTTGCTTATTACAAAGAGGGCACCAGCTGGAGTTCTAGGAGAGGTTGACCAGCTGTTTGTCACCTACGCTCAAGCTGCACCTGGCAGACCTGCACTCAAGCAGACCACTGGCAGATGGATCACATCCCACATTGGTCTCCGCTATAGGCTGGCGGGTAGGGAGCCTCCCAGAGGGCTAAGGGCTCATTCCACCTACCATACCGCTACGTCAGTGGCTGCTTCCAGGGACATCCCTATCCAGGAAATCTTCAGGGCTGCTACCTGGAGGTCAGCACACACCTTCATTTCCCATTACCACAATGACATCAAGTCATGTCAGGATGGTGGTCTGGGGGCCTCAGTTCTCCAATCTCTGTTTCCAAAGTAGGGAGTATGCACCTTGCCTCCCTCCTCATGGAGAACTGCTAGGAGTATTCCAGAAGTGTTGATAGAACATCATATCCACGTCTCTAGAAAAACAGGTTACTCACCTGTAACAGTAGTTCTAGGAGTGGTATACGATGTTCATCTATACGAACCCACCAGACCTCCCCTGGCTTGGGCGCACACTACTGCTTCCAGCGGGCAAGATCTGGCATCATGGGGTGGGGCTGAGGGAGTAACTACCCAGATAGGTGGGAGGAACCACCTTGAAGACTTTCAGCAAGCTCAAACGGAAACGACACTGCTTGAAGTGTGGATGAACATCATATACCACTCCTAGAACTACTGTTACAGGTGAGTTGCCTGTTTTTTTCCCCTACCTGGGTGCTTGGGAGGGATTGCTGACCGCTACCAAAGCCCCAACTGCCGCCACAGAATATCCGCAGAAACAGAAAACTAACGCCACAGACGTTCTGTGGCAACAGGGGGACTCTCCGCAGAATTTAGACCCAAACAGCCGCAGAAAAATCAAGGCCTTGGATACATTCAGGGTTTCTGAGGGAGCTCAGAGGTGCTGACTGCATCTCTGACAGCCCTATTCAACCACTAACTGCAAACGGGAGCAGTCCTAGAGGACTGGAGGAAGGCAAATGTAGTACCACTTCACAAAAATGGGAGCAGGGAGATTAATGGAATCACTACTGAAAGAAAGGATTGTGGAATATCTTGAATCCAGTGACTTACAAGATACGCGGCAACATGGATTCACTAAGGGAGGCAATATCAAAGTAATCTTTTAGACTTTTTTGACTGGGTAACCAAGGAATTAGATCAGGGTGGAGCCTGGAGTAGGGTAGCCTACCTACATTTCAGTAATGCCTTTGAAACTGTTCCACACAAGAGACTCAAACAAGCTGGGCAGCCTAGGAGTGGGACTAAAACTAGTAAACTGGTTAAGAAATTGGTCTGAGGATAGGCAACAAGAAAAAACTACTCACCTTAGTAATTGTGTTTCTTCTAATGGAGTCTTGCTGTACTCTGACATATTGCAGTTAGCCCCAGCACTTGAACTGCTCCGGAGAGGAAAGAGTTAAATTCTATGCAGAGCATAGAACGTTATGCTCGAGCTTGGTTCAAACCACTGTCTGCTGCACTATGAAGTGTAACAGGCAGATTCTTACGAGTTAATACTGACTAACTAACCCACTATGTGAAAATGGCAACCAAATATTTTGGATCCCCAAAAGACTCAAGTCGAGAAATCCAAAATCAAAAACCAGGTAGTGAACAACTTATGACTATAGAAATAAACATAACCCACTTCCCCATTCTAAGAGGAGAGAGTGCCCAAAAAACACCTCTGGGGTGCAACACCGCACCTGCCAGCCCACTTCCCAAAAACAGGTTCTGAGAGGGGAGGCAGGGAGGGAGGTCAGAATACAGCAAGACTCCATTAGAAGAAACACAATTACTAACATGAGTCACATTTTTCTTCAAACAACATGAAGTCTTCTTGTACTCAGACATATTGCAGACTACCATGCAGTAACTCCATGGAGGAGGGATTCAAACCTGTTTTGGGAATAGGCTCTGCAGTACTGCTGTACCAAATCGAGCATCACTCCTAGCCTGGATAACCAGAGAGTAATGCTTGGTGAAAGTATGGACTGTTTTCCAGGTGGCTGCTTTGTATATCTCTAATAAAGGAATATCCCTGGCAGCAGCCAGTGAAGCAGCTGCTCCTCTAGTCAAATGAGCCCTCAGGCCTGAGGGTGGTATTTTGCCTAGCTTCTCATAGCAGAATTGTATAGGAGAGACAATCCACCTGGCAACAGTTCTTTTAGTGGCAGGTTTGCCCTTCCCCACTTCTGCATAAGTGAGGAACAACTGGAGAGAGATTAAAACCTGAGTGCCTTAGTACGTTCAATGTAGTAACTAAGGGCCCTCAACATCCAAACAGTATAATCTTCTCTCTCCTGAATCAGAATGATCAGTGAAGAATACAGGGAGAGACATGGATTGGTTCAAATGAAAATCTGAAACCACTTTAGGCAAGAACCTCCTATTGATTCTAAGGACCACCTTATCTCTATGGGATGAGAGAAAATCAGGCTCCACTGACAGAGCTTGCAACTCACTGATACGTCTGGCAGAGGTAATATCTACCAGGAACACAGTCTTCCAAGTCAAGTACTTAAGTTCTGCTGAAGACAAAGGTTCAAAAGGGGGTTGCATAAGCTGGGCAATGCAAATGTTAAGATCCCAGGCAGGGGTAGAATCCTTAAAGGGAGGATTGGTATGAAGCAATCCCTTGACAAATTTACAGAAAACAGGATGAGATGCCAGTGAAGAAGGCTTTCCCACTGACAGAAAAGCAGAAACAACTGACAAATGTACTTTGAGGGTAGCTGGTCTGAGGCCTAGGCCATTGAGGTGAACCATATAATCCAGAACCGTGGACAATTCAGCAGTGACTGGGGATATATGCTTTTTGGAACACCAGATGCTGAATCTCTTCCACTTAGAGTTATAAGTTTTTCTGGTGGCAGGTTTTCGAGATGCTTTGAGAATGTCCAGAACCCCTTGAGACACATGCAAACTTGCATACTCTAACTCCTCAAGAGCCATGCATTGAGAATGACAGACCGAACGTTGGGATACCAAATCCTCCCCTGAGAGGAGGTTAACAGATTGCGATTCCTGGGAAGAGACAGGGGGAGATGGACTGCTAGCGACAGCAACAGGGGATACCAAGGCTGCCTGGCCCAGTCTGGAGCAATCAGGATCACTTTGCAAGATTGTGACCATATCTTGACCAGGACCTTGAACAGCAGAGGACAATGAGGGAAGGCATACAGAAATTTCCCTTCCCAATTCGGAATCAGAGCATCCAGAGGGACTGAGCCCAAGACTGGGGGTCTGCAACAGAATAAAGGAAGTTGGTGATTGTCTGGGGCTGCAAAGAGATCCATCTATGGAGTGCCCCATCTTGAAAAAATCACTTTTAACACTAGGGGATCCAGGGACCATTCGTGATGGCCCTGGAAAATCCTGCTCAATGCATCTGCTAGCACATTGTCCTTTCCTGGGAGGTAGACTGCTACCAGAGAAGCCTGTAGGGAGTAAGCCAGGGAACATATTTGTATGGCTTTCATGCACAAGGCCGTAGACCAAGTGCCTCTCTGCTTGTAGATGTACCACATGGTGGTGGTGTTGTCTGTCCTGACTTGAACCACCTTGTTCCTCATTGACTGTGAAAAAGCCTGCAGAGCCAGGAAAACCGCCCTGAGCTCCAGACGGTTGATGTGGAGAAGAGACTCCTGAGTGGACCACACTCCCTGGGCTGTGAGAGCCTCCAAGTGGGCTCCCCAACCCAGGAGAGAGGAATCTGTGGTTAGGACCACAGAATGAGACTGAACAATGAATGGGATCCCTTACCCAAGATTGTACTGATCCTGCCACCATTGAAGAGCCTGGATC
This sequence comes from Neoceratodus forsteri, assembly GCA_016271365.2. Lineage (NCBI taxonomy): Eukaryota > Metazoa > Chordata > Ceratodontiformes > Ceratodontidae > Neoceratodus > Neoceratodus forsteri. Next base: position 883,476,083 of record CM057455.1, read on the forward strand.
AGAGTCTGAGCCATTGGAATCAGTTTGGTCAAAGGATCTTTTTTCTGAGACCAAAAGGCCCTCAGGTGAAACTGAATGTCTCATCCAAAATCTGGACCCCTGGACCACTGCAGTAGAAGCTGCCATGTGGCCCAGTAACTGTATAAAGTGTCATGCTGGTCAAGAGACCAGAGGGTGGAAGGAAGAAGCCAGCTCCATGATGGCCTTCACCCTTACCAAGGGAAGAACTGCTCTTGCTTTGACGGCGTCCAGTTCCACCCCTATGAAAGTCAACAGTTGTACTGGCTCGAGAACTGACTTGGGAAGACTGAGAAGGAAACCTAGAGAAGTGAGCACTTGCTGGGTCACTTTTAGATCTGACTTGACTTGGTCTAGAGACTGACTCGCTATGAGCCAGTCGTCCAGGTATGGGAATATGGAGATATGTTTTCTCTTTAGGAAAGCCACTACTACTGCCAGGCAGTTTGTGAACACCCTTCGAGCTGATGTTAGGCCGAAGAGCATTACTCTGAACTGATAATGGCCTGAAGGCAGTTCGAACCAGAGGTATTTTCTGTGGGAGCACCTGATGGGAATGTGAAAGTAGGCATCTTTTAGGTCCAGGGAGGCTAGCCAGTCCCCTGGCCTTAGAGAGGGAAGAATTATTCCCAGTCACCATTTTGAACCTTGGTTTTAACAAATGCTTGTTCAGGTATCTTAAGTCTAGGATGGGCCGCCACTCCCCTGTTTTCTTCGGGGTAAGGAAGTACCTGGAGTACAGACCTTTGCCCCTGTGGATTGTAGGAACTCTCTCTATGGCCCTTAATGCCAGGAAAGATGAAACCTCTGCCTCTAGGGCAATGGTTTCGGAGATGATCGCAGGTGGAAAAGATCTGGCTCTCAGGTTTGGAAACTTTAATATCTTTATAAGTGACATTGCAGAGGGACTAGAAGGGAAGGCACGTCATTTTGCAGATGACGCAAAATCTGCAATAGAGTGGACACTCGGGGAGGGGAATAAATAGGGATCTGGGTAAGCTTGAGGAGTGATCTAGAAAGTGGCAACTAAGTTTCAATGCAAAAAATGCAAATCTATACATTTGGGGGGGGCAGAGTCAAAGTATAAAATGGGAGGGGGAAGGAGTGGTACTGGCAACCACTGAGCAGGAAAAGACACCTGGGTATTATATCCGATGATCTAAAGGTGGTCAAACAACGTGACAAGGCAGTGGGGAGAACTAGTGGGATGCTAAGGTGCATAGGGAGGGGTATCACCAGCAGAAAGAGAAAGGTGGTGATACCTCTGTATCAATCTCCGGTGAGACCCCACCTAGAATACCGTGTCCAGTTCTGGAGTCCTTAACTCCAAAAAGACAGAGTTGAGGTAGTCCAGAGGAGTCCAATTAAAATGGTGCAGGATCTGCATTAGAAGCCCTATGAGTAGAGAATGAAGGACCTCAATATGTACAGACTAAAGGAAAGGAAGGAGAGAGGAGATATGATAGAGACTTTCAAATACTTCAAGGGTATAAATGAGGCTCAAGAGGGAAGCCTGTTTCAAAGAAAAGGATGCACAAGAACAAGGGGTCATGCAATGAAGCTGAAGAACAGTAGAATCAGGGGAAATGTAAGGAAACAGTTCTTCACAGAAAGGGTGGTGGATACCTGGAATTGCCTCCCCGAGGAGGTGGTGGGAATGAAAACTGTAATGGGATTTAAAGCGGCAATGAATAGGTACTGTATGAGGGAGCCTTAGAAGCACGGAAAGGGGGGGTTAAAGCCAAAGACCAAGTAGGTCTACAGTGACACAGCAGGTAGGAAACATGGGCAGACTAGATGGGCCAAGCTGTCCTTATCTGCCGACAAATTTTATGTTTCTGTTTTTATGTTGCTGAAATAAATTAGCTTGCATGTCTTGCAGTAGGAGATCACATGATTGCTGAGAAGTTGATCTTTGGTGGCTACTAGGGAGAGTTGTTTTTTTGTTCTGTTGTGAAAAGCTTCTATCAACTGGGTAATATGTGATGGATGCTATCTGGCACCAACTAACCCCCAAATTGAGGATGGGGATGGAGCCTTGATAAGAAGCATGCGAGAGAGCACAGATCACCAGTGCAGGTCATATACAGTTCTCGTGAAGAAGAAAAGTTTGTGAAAGGCTAGGTAATCCATGTCCTTTATCAATGGTCTTAGTTAATTAGGCAGGGAAAATCAAGCGTGTGAAGCACAGTGCTACAATTTGTAGCATCTTTCTGTCTCCTTAGCTTAGTTTCAATTTTATGATTTTTTTGACCAGTGCAGGTAACCTATCTCTAGTGCATGTCATTTTCTGGCTGCATGCCCTGCAGTGCAAGTATTAATAAAAGTTAATCTCTAACCCTCACTGACTCTGTTCACCCAACAATGTAAATATTCCTGAATAATTAACAATTATGCATGGTGACTAACATTAATTGGCTGTACACTGCAACCCTCATAAGAGAGTCTGAACTGGTGCACCCAGCACTCGTATCATATTCATACAGCTTCGGTTTACTGTATACTGTTTAAGTATTCGCCACCCCTTGGATTTTGTTACATTTTGTGATGTTGCAAACTCAAATTAAAATACATTTATATTGGATTTTTTTGTCAAGTATCTACACAAATTACTCTATAATGTCAAAGTGGAATGAAACTTCTGGAATGTTTTGTACGTGTAATTTAAAATAAAAACCTGAAATGTCTTGATTTGGTAAGTATTCGCCCCCTTTGCTATGACACTCCAAATTGAGCTCACATGCACCCAATTTCCTTGTGAGATCACTCTAAAACTTGAATGGAGTCCACCTGTGGTCAGTTCAAATGGTTGATATGATTTCAGAGGAAATACACCTGTCTATATAAGGTCCCACTGTTGACAGTGCATGTCAGAGCAGAAACTCTACCATGAAGACCAAGGAGCTGTCCGTAGAACTCCGTGATAGAATTGTGAGGAGGCATAGCCCTGGGGAGGGGTATAACAACATTTCTAGGGTGTTGAAAGTTCCCAGGAGCACAATCAAGTCCATCATTAGGAAATGAAAAGATTACGGAACCACCCAGACTCTTCCTAGAGCAGGCCGTCCTCCCAAACTGAGCAACCGGGCAAGAAGTACCTTGGTCAGGGAAGTGACCAAGAACCCAGTGACCACCCTGACAGAACTACAGAGTTCCATGGCTGAGATGGGAGAACCTGTCCGGAGGACAACAATATCTGCAGCACTTCACAGATGTAGCCTCTATGGGAGAGTGGCTAGACGGAAGCCACTCCTGAGAAAAGGCCACATAATAGCATGCCTGGACTTTGCAAGAAGGCACGTGGCAGACTCTGGGACCATGTGGCAAAAGATTCTCTGGTCTGATGAAACAAAAATTGAACTCTTTGGCCTGAATGCAAAGCGCTATGCATGGCGCAAACCGAACACAGCTCATCACCCATGTAACACCATCCCTACCATGAAGCATGGTGGTGGCAGCATCATGTTATGGGGATGCTTTTCAGCGGCAGGGATTGGGGCACTTGTCAGGATAGAGGGAACAATAAATGGAGCCAAATACAAGAACATCCTTGAGGAGAACCTGCATCAGTCTGCAGTAGACCTTGGACTGGGGCGAAGATTTACGTTCCAACAGGACAACGACCCCAAGCATACAGCCAAAGCAACACCGGAGTGGCTTCAGAACAAGAAGGTGAATGTCCTTGAGTGGCCCAGCCAAAGCCCAGACTTGAATCCCATTGAGAATCTGTGGAAAGACTTAAAGATTGCGGTTCACTGACGCTCCCCATCCAACTTGACAGAGCCTGAGCAAATCTGCACGGAAGAATGGACGAAAATCCCCAAATCCACATGTGCAAAGCTGATACAGACATACCCAAGAAGACTCAAAGTTGTAATTGCTGCCAAAGGTGCTTCTACAAAGTATTGACTCAGGGGGGTGAATACTTAAGTAAACAAGATATTTCAGTTTTTAACGTTTCATAAATTTTTGTTACACAATATAAATATTTTTGCCCCTTTAAATTGTTCAGTATGCTGTGTGAATCAAGGGGAAAAAATTCATTTCAATGCATTAAAAATTCCGGTAGTAACACAACAAAATGTGACAAAATCCAAGGGAGGGTGAATACTTTCTGAAGGCATTGTACATGTAAAAAGTTGAAGCCGTTTACTAGCTGTTGAAATCTTAATGTAAACTTGACACTAAAAATCACTGTGGGGTGCCGGCCCAGTGGCGTGGAGGCTGAGGCATCATGCCTTACCTCCTGCCACACCAGCGACCCGTGTTCACTGTGCGAGTGGGGTCGACCGAGATGGGAGTGGATCGAGCATCCAAGGGACAGCTCTCCTCTCCCAGGGAGGGTGAGGAATAGAGACCAACACCTGCCTGACACCTAGTGGAGGCTAGGTGTTGGCATGCCATGTCCTGTACCTCTAGGCACGGAGGCGGAGCAGTCGACTGGCATGCTGCATGCGGACACGCGAGCAGCTTGGCCATTATTGGCACTGCACACTCCTCTCCACAGAAAGCAGAAAAACTGTCCCAGTCGAGCAGCATGATGGCCGCCTCTGCAGGCGCCACCCCCGAGAAGGCACCTCCTGAATAGGATCCGGTTATGGCAGGTAGAGTTTGGGGCTCCCCACCACCACCACCACCCTGCCATGGAGGGTAAGCCATAGGAGAAGAAGAGTAGGTAGCCTGAAGGTCGGGGGACAGGGTTGGGAAGACGGCAGGATATAGGGACGATCAGGACCAGGGGAGAAACAATACCAGCCAAAAAAAATTAACAAATAAATCACTATTTTTTTGGGTGGGGGGCTGATTAGCAGCTACCAGAGCAGACACATTTCACCTGCGCTCCTGCCCACCAGAAATAAAATATATACATTTCTGTAGCCATCTACCCATTTCTCTGGATATTTAGGCATCAGTGCATAGATTATACACTATGAACGACCATTTGATCCCAAACAGTGGCAAACCTTTGAGGAATGCCTCAAAAACATTTAAGAAACATCAGCCTTCCAACGCGACCGAGAATATGGGGCCTAACTCGTTATCCACTGCAGAGATGGCTGCACTCGGGGAGAGCAGTTTCTGAGCAAGTACTAACTGCTCTCAACCCAAGATTGGATCACTTTCAGGCGAGTCTGAAAGAGACTGCGGAACAAACGCTCATAGAACCAGACTTACCGAACTTAAGCAGAGAGTTTCCAATCTGGAGGATTCAGCGAGTCCAATCCCCAACAAAGTCAACCGACTGGAGCGTGAACTCTAAGATCTTAAAGACCTCTTGGACTACCAAGAAAATTATCAACGATGCTCTAATTTGCGGCTGAGAGGTCTGCCAGATGGAAAGGAAGGAACCAATATCGAAGAATTTTGTGCTAGCACTTTACCGAAGCTCTTGGGTCTGACACCACTAGGGAGGAAATTCAAAATTGAAAGAGCACATAAGAGCTGTGGTGCCAAAACCTTCTGAAGGGCAGCCACCTCGCCAAATCATCATGAGATTTCACCATTTTGGGGATCGCCAGGAGGTTCTTAACACTTGTCGGAATCAAAAGGAGTTGTACAAAGGGAGCGAACTCTATATATTCCAGGACATTTCTCTCCGTCTGCAAAAACGTTGAAAAGCCCTCAACCCTATCTTACCTAGACTCAGGGAAAAATAGACTGCGTTCTCCTACCTGGCTCTGCTTAAAGCGCTAGTTCTTCTTTCTGGGAGGCTTAGGAGGCGATGGCATTCGCGAGGAAGCTTGAAGAAAAAGCAAGTGGCTGAATTTTTGGAAATCCTACCCCCGCCACTCAGATGCCCCGGAGGAGCCGAAAAGATTTAGTCAGTGGAGCCAGATGGGCGCCTACAGGAGATGCCAGCAGGTAACCCGAGATGGGTGCAGCGTGGCATGTGTGACATCGTGCTGCTCCTTGCCCATCCCTCAGCCTGAGAATAACTGGACTTTTATATTACGGGCAGTTTCTTATTAAACATTACCCTCCTCCAAGGGTTCCTTGGATATAATAATCGCTCTGAATAAGTTGAGGTAAAGGAAATGGGGGTGCAACCTTTGTAAGGATTAGAGGCAGTAGCCTGTTGGAGGAGGACTTTTTTGGGGGGGCGGGGGGCTGCAAGGGCTTATGTCTGAGACCTGAACCTCTGGATGGGGGACTTGCTGCCAGATCTGTGATCCAGGTGTGGTCCTGTATAATAATGAAAGACTGTGTTTGTCCAGCGTTAACCGTGACTTGCTCCTGGTGACTTGGTCTTCTATCTATGAGGTTAGCTAAATGTGCAGGCACATACTGAGGTCTCGACGGCGAGGATGCTCAGTGGTGCAGAGTGCAACGGGGGCCGGGGGGAAGGGATTCTTAAGCCTATAGGAAAACGGGGCTGATGTGTACAGAATCGACATAGCTGGAAGAAGGTAGAGTTTTTTTTTTTTTTCGCGACATTTTGAAGCCTCATAAGGGAAACAAAGGTATAATCGGTGGGAGGGGGGCACTTTATAATGGACACATGGGCGCTGGCCTATGGGCAGATGTTCATAATAGGAAATATGGGAACCGGAGAAGGTTGGTGAAACTGCTCTATACTGTGCATCAGGGCTAGAAATAATTTTTTTTGAGATGCCTGTCCATGGGACAGGTGGGATGAAAATTTTGCCTGTCCCTCAATACTTATACCTGTCCATGCCATTTTAACATGAATTATGAAGTAACTTACAGTCGGTATCTTGGAGACAAGTAAGTGTACAATAGGGTGGTGGGCCAGATTATAGTTCTTTCTTAGCCCCTCCACAAGTCAGGAATATTTCTTGATTCCCCCTTTTATTTCACTAAAAATACCACCAACAGCTTAATATGGTTCAATGTCAGTTGGCGTCCATCTGTAACGAGGCTGAAAATAGGCAGAATTGTGTAGTCCTCCATTCCCAGTCAACAAAAACTAAATAAACATTTTTCCAAAGAAGCCTTGCCTTTGCTGCAATTGTCTTTTCTTATTCTTTTTTTGAACCCCCAGAGCCCTGAAAAGGGCTGTTTTAGCAGCACTTTGGCTGAAGTCTCTCCAGATTCATCTCTTGCTGGGACTTTGCAGCCCTGCCTGCCTTTGTCTTCCTTTTCTTAATTTATTGTTTTCTTTTAATCCACTAACAGCCATGAAAAGGGCAGTTTTTCAGCTGCAATCATCAAATAAATTGGTTCCGGCATCTCCTTCCCCTCCTTGTATTACCTAGCACAGGCTGCCCCTCTCTCTCTCTTTCCAGATCTCCCCGCCCCCTTTGTTGGATCACTGCAGCCTTGCCTGTGTTTTGTTTTTGTTTTATTTTCTTTTTAGCTTGCCCCACCCCCCCCTTGAAAAGGGCTTTTTTATACTCAATGCCTTGCCCTTAAACTGATGCTAACTTTACAGAGTAAGCCATCACTGAAAAATGCTTTTTTCACTCTGCCCGACTGCTCTTGTTACAAGTCTCATTGTACGACACAGATTTCCAGCTATTCAAACAAGGGCCCGGCAAAATATATGGTCCAAAAGCCAAGAACTGACTGAATATTAAGTGACAGTGGTACTTGTTTTAAATGGAAACTGGCATACCAGAGCCCTGAAGAGGGCTGCTGATTAAGTTTTAACTTTCACACAGACCGCTTAGTAACAAATCAAACTGCTGCCAATGCTCACTACATGCTGCAGCTACTCAGACTGCTCAAGACGCAAGGAATGCGGCAGCGCGGGCAAGCAATAACCGTCCACTGCACATGCAGCAATGCTTTAAACATCCGCAGTTATTACTGCCAGCCCTCTCTGTTTCAATTTTGCCTACCCTGGCAGCAGTGAAGACTGCTTAGCTAACCAATTAGCACACCATGGGATCGGGCACGAGACAGACTTCACCGACCATGTAACGTTATGATGCGCATGACGTCCGCTTCCACCCAACCTGACTGCCTCCTGGGTCCTAGTGCCCAACAAAGTTTGCATGCTGGCTCACAATATCTGCCTGTCCCATGGACAGGTAGAAAAACAGAAATGGCTGTCCCCTTTAAAAACCGGCTATACGAGACGGGTGGACAGCCGGTTATTTCGAGCCCTGCTGTGCATCTTTGTTTGGAATGCCTAGTAGGGGAAGGGCTGGAAGTTGGTAAAGAGGTGCTCCTGGTGGGCCTTTGTTGACTCTGGGAGATCCTCTGATGCATATTCATGAAGGAATTAAATGGATGCATGCACAGGAAAGTCTGTTTGTTTTAAACACCCTACATACTAGATAGGGTAATCTCTGTATAGCTGTGGTGATGTTGGTCTCATTACTTCTGGTTGGGTGGAGTGGGGGGTCAAACACAGTATGTTAAGAGCAAGGTCCCGATTTTTCTGCGGCACTTTGGAGCAAAGTTGTGCGGCAGGGTTCATTGCTGCATAACTTCTGCGTGGAGGTGGACGGTTGGTTATCTCTGCCCCTCCCAAGGTTTCCCTCCGCCTCACCTCGGGCGAGGCCTGGATGCACCTCCCTATACCTATCCCAGCCTCTCTTGAACCACTCCACAGCTGTAACAGCCACCAGCTCTACGGGCAGCACATTCCAGGGCTCCACCATCATCTCAGTAAAGTAACATCTCCTTGATTCCCTCCCTTAGTCTCCCGCCATCCAGCCTCATTGAGTGCCCCCTTGTAGTTCCAACCTTCCTCAGCTGTAGCACCCCATCAAGGCTGATCCTGTTTATTCCCTTGAGATATCTAAAGACCTCAATTATATCCCCTTTGTCCCTCCTCTCCTCCAGCGAGTACAGGCTGAGCTCCTCTAGTCGCTCCCCATAGGGCTTTTCTCCTAAACCCTGAATCATCCTGGTCACCCCTCCTCCAAATCCTATGCAGCAGAACAATATCCCTTTTCAAGTAAGGATGCCAAAACTGCACACAGTATTCAATTTGCAGCCTAACCAGGCAATTATACAGATGCAGGAGCATCTCTCTGCTCCTTGAGGTTATCCCCCAGCTATGTACCCCTGTATTTTATTTGCTTGGGCCGCAGCCCTTCTACACTGCTCTGAGTTATTCATTTTGACATCTACCATCGCCTCAAGGTCCTTCTCCCCTACCAGAAACTTCCAGTGTCTCCTCTCCCAAGGTGTACTCATGAGTCTGGTTTTTGGCCCCCAGGTGAAGAATCCTGCATTTCCCAGTGTTAAACTTTAGTTTCTAGGGGCGTGACCACCTCCTCAGGGTCACCAGGTCCTCCTGGAGAGCTAGCTTCCCCTCCTCCCATCTACTACCACCCACAGCTTTGAGTAGTCGCCAAAGAGGCTCATCCCACTCCTGATCCCGCCTCTGATGTCCACGATATAGGCATTAAACAGGAAAGGGCCCAGCACCAAACCCTGTGGGACCCCGCTAATGACTCTCCTGGGAGATAAGATCTCCCCCCACCCACCATCACCTTCTGTACATGCCCTGCTAGCCAATTTCCTATCCACCTAATCATCTGCCCCCCCCCCCCATCCCCATCCTCAGCAACCCGGGATGTGGTACAGAGTCAAAAGCCCTGCTGAAGACTAGAAAGAAGAGTTTGTTTTTGTTTTTCTCCATATTTGACATTTAGGTAGATAGACACAGGCAGACAGGTAGATATATAGACAGACACACAGACACAGATTTGTTTTGGTATACATATACATACACATACATATATTTTCATTCATATGTGTGGATGTATATATTATGTCACTTTAGTTAGCAGCCTGTCTTGTGATATGCTGTTATTACAGAAACTGAGAACGACATGCGATGAGGGCAACTGTAGTGAGAGTGCAAACAAGAAATGTATTCAGCTGCTAATAAATCCTTGTCACAACTGAGTATGTGTCTTCTGTGTGTTATCTGTACAGTGAAGTTAAAGATGCCACATTCGCTGCACACCACCTTCACATACAGAAATCTTCAGGAGAGTCAGAATGGGTACTGCGTGCCACATCACATCATATTTATTATTACTGCTTTGCCTGCAATACCAAACACACACACACACTTTATTCTGTATCATACATCTCTATGTATATAAACTGTACTTTATATTATCAGTGTTGTCACAATACGTCATTTAGAACAGATATATATACACACATATTTATACAATAAGGGTGGCTAATAAACATTGCAAATAACATGTATTTGCACCCCAGTGAGATAAATGACTGCTGACGTAGCCACTGTGGAGATATTTACATTTACACACACAGTGTCTACATCAGCAGATGATATCCTCACTGTAGTGACGTCTGCAGAAACGCCTCCTGCCCGGACTACTTATAATCCGAACGAAATGATAAACAAACCTGTAAAACTAGCCGAAATATAAATATTTTACACCTCCCAAACATACATAGCACAGTGAACATAAAGCGATTCACAAGAAGTGCTGAACTGCACAGTGAAGCACTGTAGTTGCGAATAAAGTAGAACTCAAAGCACTCAGCAAATAAAGAAAATGGTAGTCAAAATACAATTTTTTACACCTGCCAAACAAACAGGACAGTGAACATAAAATGATCAACAAGAAGTAGTGCTGAACTCCACATTAAAGCAGTGTAGTAGCGAGTAAAGTAGAACTGAAAACACTCAGCAAATAAAGTAAATGGAAATCTCCCAAGCGTACAAAAGAAACAGTCCCACACATAAAAATTGTCTTTCAACAGCATATAAAAGTACTGTACCTTTAGAATACCGGTGCTGCTTCTCTTCAAAAGAGCAAAAGGTAACAAAAATCCACCCGTACAGTGCAAATCAAGCAGTCAGCCAACAAAATTACATTACCCGACCTGAACCGCGGTAAAACAAAAACAAATAAGGACGTTAACCACAAACAATGTAAAAAACATCTGCATGGCCACATTCTTCAACTATATATGTAGAAAATGAGAGAAAACAACCAGAAAGCACGCTTGATTCCATAAAAATAAAAACTTTTAAAACAATCTCTTTTACTAGTTACCTACTAAAATCCTGCCCACAGAGATAAACCAATGATAAATCACGCAGCTTGACCAACACACTGCGTCAACCAATCACAAAACAGTCATTCATAAACACAACCAAACATTACAACCATCCCATTCACAACCAAAACAGTCACACTTGAGTCAAACAAACTTACTGGTACCAAACAACCCATGGATTTATACTAGAAACAAAAATAACACCCAACACACACACGTTACGAAATGACAAAACCATTTCAATAACCAACTAAACACACAATCCCCTATTGTATAAATCGCACACATGATGTGCAGATCGTGGAATATGGAAAATATTCTCACTCCTGCCTCGTGAGGCATAGATATCCCACTCGTGCCTTCGGCACTCGTGAAATATCCATGCCTCAGCCTCGCTCTGCAGGAGTGAATATTTTCCATATTCCACTCCTGCCCATCATGCATCCCCAGACAGATATCTGTGCTCAGCAAGCAGGGTCACATATATTTGCATTCCAAATCCACAGATCCAGCTGTACCAAAATGATTATTGTAGCACGGCTCACCAGAGAGCAGTGAAATGGAGCAGGCCCACTGGCCGGAGCGGCACAGGTGACACAAACCGCTTTGGTATTAACCCACAGTTAACGCCCGCTCGGTTAGTACCACCTGTGGCCACCGCAGCAGAGGGTACCCACCCACTCCGTCACCAACCCCTCACGCCACCCGCGGCGCTCGCGCGCTGCAGCCTGGTAGGGCACAAGCCGGTACTGTTCTGCCCGCCACAGGACACCTGGCCTCCATGAGGAACGGAAGATGATGTCGTGCTCACCAGAGCGACGCACGGCCGCACGCCCCTGCCCCCACCACCACGAACAAATCTGCCTGGCAGGCACCAGACAGCTGGAAGCACGGCAAATCTGTGCGCTACACAGCCGTCCGCTGCCCTGCACCTGTGTGACGCTCAGATTCTAGCCCCCTCCCCGCAATCGCCCGACGCATGCTGGACCAAGCCCGGGCCTGTGGGATTCTTGCTGCTGTCACTGTGGGTGACAGAAACCGTTGTCGGGCAGCAAACTGTCCTGTGCCCCTAGGTTACGCCCGGCGGCAAGGTGCACACACTGGTAACATGGGCTCATCGCCACATAGCGAGCCTATGTTACAAAATGCGATAATCACCTCAGAATCGGGCTCTGCGGTGATTAATGCCCACTGAGGTTGGAACCTCGGCCGCCCTCGTGCCAATCCCCCAACCGCTGGGCATTAATCCACTGGTAGAGCCCTCCTCTGTCAGTGATTAATGCTTATTTAATTGATAAAGAGAGAGGCAGGCAGAGAAGCAGACAGACAGTGTGTGTGTGTGTGTATATATAGAGGTGGGCACATGGACTCTACATGGCAGAATTAGGTGAGAAAGTCCTCTTTAAATACATAGATATGCAGAGCAAATAATGATATAGCATAATGATAAAAAAAAAATAAAAAAAACAGCATTTACTGCTTTAACATACATGCTGTATGACACCCTGAACAGCAACCCCCCCACTCAACCCCATTTAGCATAGCAAATTAATACAAGGAAAACAGAACGGAATGGCCACAATAAAGCCGACCACGGGGTGCAGAGCAGGTCTTACAGCCTGTATGGTAAAAGAGGACTGGCTGTTTTATTGCAATTATTAAATATTATTTGTGTTAAAATATGTTTTTAATTGGGACTTTCAGAAGTAAATTTGCCCTGTAGAGCTTGCACAGTAAATATCAGGACTAGACCTGTCCAATACAGGTGACTATTTATTATTTTCACCCAACAACTGGATGGCGTCCCAGAGGGAGTCACACAGTTAAAGAATTCCAAAACAATTCAAATTATCCTCCACAAAAAAATACATAAATAAACAATACTATGTCCTCCATGCCAGACCTGCTACAGGTATCAATAAATGATTAGCTACCAGAGCTCCTCCATAGCTTTCCGGGACTTGTTCCAGATACTGGGAGGGAAAAAAAGGACGCTAACTCCACTAAATGTGCCCAAATAGCCTGCTTTTAAACTGGTTTAAAGGCAAGAGTGAAAAGGTTCCTATAAAATAATAAAACACACCGCACACTCCACGAAGAGCCAAAGGCGCAACCCCTGTAAACAGACACAACCAGCTGGCAAAGAATGGGGTTCATACATCAAAGCTAGTTCCAAAATCAAAATTTATTTAGAGTCACACTCAGATGCCAAATAGGAACGCAGCATCTCCAAAGTGAGGGTTCATCAGGGGTGGTGTTTGTTCAGCTTAACCAGTAAAGCAGCTCTTGATTTACAGGCTCACAGCATTTAAAACATTTAAAACCGTCATTAATGCAGATCACAAAAAGAGAGCTTAGTGCAGAGTTTTTCAGAGCACATACCATATATAATTTAATACTATGGAAAAATCAGTAATCTTCACTTTGCGATTTACTGTTGTAATGGGCGAAAGTGTGCCAAATGCAGTTCAGATTTTTTTATAAGAAGCTGTGCACCAAGCTCTTTCTTTTTGTAATCTGGATTTATACTGGTTTTAAATGTAGCCTGTAAATAAGGAGCCCAAGCAACTTTTTCAACACAGCAACGGTGATGCAAGAAAATTACAATATGCAACTATGCTATATACAGCTATGTTTGATCTTTTGTTTTGCCGTCTTTTGCAGCAAATGGTGTGACCAGAGGAGTTTACGTGGAGGCAACTATTCCATCTGGGAGCAAGTCTCTGCATAGGAGGGTAATATTACTTTTAAAATAATTAAAGTAATTAAAGATGTCCACATCAGGGAGGGTATCAGCAAAGAGTTCGCGCCTGGTATTTAGAGTAATCTATCACAAACTGAACTGGCAACGAGCTAAAGGTTAAAAACAAAATGCTTTATCTATACAAAATCTTTAAAAATCCACTCTTATACCAGCCTGGCGGCATGGAGGGTTGAGGTGCTGGACGCCACACCTTGCGCCACACCAATGACCCGGATCGGAAGTGACCTCGGGTGTCAGTGGGTCGGCCGGGGGGAGGAAGATCGTGCATCCCAGGCACTGCTCTCTTCCTCCGGGGAGGGTGAGGAGGGATATCCGTGAGCATGCTGGCTCCTGGCGGTGGCTAGTGCAAGTCGCGAGTTAACAGAGGGGTAGGCGCGGGCAGACATCCGACATCTGGTGCGTGAAAGCGTGCACTACACCATCATGGACCTTCTTGCACATCCGCGTTGTCGGTCTAAGGGAGGAAAAACTGAAATTTAAATACCTGTAATTTTCTTTCTCCGACTGCTGGTCTCCGGGCTCATCACTTCTGGGAGATCCTTCCTGGAACCACACAACAGGCAGAAGGTAGGCCGACTTCTGCAGGCAGGAGGCGACCTCCCATCCACTTCCTCTAGACGCTAGTACTTCTATAGCCTTTGTGTTCTGAGGAAACACATAACTTGGAACAAACACAATTAAGGTTAGTGTAACTTGCGCCCAGAGGCAGACTTTCAGCATTCTGGGACAGACGGAGCCCGGAGACCAGCAGTTGGAGAAAGAAAACTTACAGGCATTTAAATTTCTATTTCTCTCTCCTAAAGCTGGTCTCCGGACTCATCACTTCTGGAATATACTAAAGCAGTACATCCCTCCACTGGCATAAAGTTCAGAGTCCTCTATGGATCCACCACTGCCTGGAGGACCCTGTGGCCAAATGATGCCTCCGCTGAGGCAGCAACATCCAACTTGTTAAACTCTGCAAACATGTGTATGGATGGCCATGTGGCCACTCTATGCAAGTCTGCTGGGGAAGCTTCTCTGAAGTCCACCCAGAACGCAGCCATTGTTCGGGTTGAGTGTACTCGTACTGGTCCCGGTAGGCCAATCCCAGCCTTTCGGTAGGCCATGATGATGACTGAACGAATCCACCTAGCAATAGAGTCCTTTGACGCCTTCTTACTCATGTTCGGGCCTGAGGCTTGAAGTCTTACGGATTGAGTCAGATCTCTTGATGTAAATTTTGAGGGTCCTTCGAGGATCAAGTGCATGAAATTCTCTCTCTCTCTCTCTCATTTGTGGGGGGTGAGGACAGAAAGAGGGAATGTTCAAGACCTGGTTACAGCAAAAATGAGACAACACTTTTGGTAAGAATGCTGGATCTGTCCGCATGACTACAGAGTCCTGATGACAGACAGTATAAGATTCTTTGGATGACAGTGTTCCTATCTCACTGATGCGTCGGGCAGAGGTGGTTGCAATGAGAAAGACGGCCTACATAGTGAGATGAAGTAGGGATGCCTCCTTTAAGGGTTCGAACAGTGATTTGGTGAGTGCTTTGAGTACTAGGTTGAGCCCTCCAAGGAGGTACTACCGGTTTCACTGGCGAACATTTCAAGGTTGCTGCCCTCAGAAACGGTTGAATATGAGGAAGAGCTCCTAAGGATTCACCCGAGTCCACCAACAGTAACGCCCCCAAAGCAGGCACCTGGACTCGTAAGGTAGCCAGTTGCAGGCCCTTGTCAAAACCCTCCTGAAGGAACTGAAGTATGGTAGGGAGAGACACAGAGTCATCCGGTAAGGAGGAGTCTCGCAACAAGAATAGAAATCTTCTCCAAATCCTATAATAAACCCTGGAAGAGGAGGCTCGCCTGGACTGAATCATCATTTCTATGACAGGTTCCGAGAAACCGAACTCCCTGAGAGTATCCCGCTCAATCTCCACACCGACAGGGATAGATTGTGAGGACTTAGGTGTCGCACCAGTCCCTGATGTAGTAGGTCTGGGCTCACTTGGAACATTAGGGGAGAGAAGAGACATTTGGACTAATCGTGGAAACTACGCCTGCGGTGCCAGTGTGGGCAGACCAGAATCACCTTTGCTTGGTCTTGGGCAATCTTGTGCAGTGCCCTTGATACGATCGGAATTGGCGGGAAGGCATATAGGAGATTGAACTGACCCCAGTTGATAGAGAATGCGTCCTGCGCTATGGCCTTGTCGTCCTTGCTGAGGGAGCAGAATCTTGGAACTTTGCAATTTTTTCAGCAGGTGAAAAGATCTACCTGTGGGTAGCCCCACTGCTCAGTGTTGAGTTGGAAGGCGCTGTTCTTGAGCTCCCATTCTCCTGGTAGGATGTCCTTTCGACTTAGCCAATTTGCTGTTACATTTTCTTGACCTGGAATGTATGCCGCCAGTAGACTGGTCAGGTTGACTTCCGCCCACTGGAAGAGAAGAAGAGTCTCTTGCAGCATCCGGGAGCTCTTTGCGCCGCCCTGGCGGTTGATGTATGCCATTGTTGTCCGATTGTCGGTGAGTATGAAGACGTACTGGTGGGAGAGTTGCAACTTGAATTGCTGTAGTGCCAGACGGACTGCCCGCATCTCCAGTACACTGATGCTGCAGAGGGACTGCGCCCGAGACCACTTGCCCTGTGTCAAGAGCTGTTCCGAATGTGTTCCCCAGCCCCGGAGACTGGCATCAGTGGTGACTATGATCTGGTGAGGGTGCCCCAGACTGAGGCCCTTCATGATTTTGTCCTGCTGAGTCCACCATTTCAGGGATTCCTTCGCCTGGTAGGATATTTGAATCCTCTGGTCCATTGTGTCCCTTGATTGGAACCAATGCTGGAGAAGAGCAGACTAGAGAGTTTGCATGTGGACTAGCACCCTGGGGACAGAGTCTGACAGGGAGACCATCATCCCTATGAGTTGCATGAAGGAGCAGGCCGGTAGAGAACGGGCTGCCCAGAATTTGAGGATGACGGCTCTCAGTTCTCTGAATTTCAGTTCTGTGAGCAACAATGTTTTGGATTGTGTCAAAATTCACGCCCAGGTGAGACAGAGACCGAGATAGATGTAGAGAATTCTTCTTCCGGTTGATCACAAACCCCAGAAGAGGAGAAGCACTATTTGACCTCAGTCACTGCCCGAACTGCTTGATCGTAGCCTGGGGCTTTGATGAGAATGTCATCCAGGTATGGAAAGAGCTGGATCTCTTGCATTCAGAGGCAAGCGACCACCGTCACAAGGACTTTGGAAAAGACTCTGGGGGCTGTGGATAAGCCGAAGGGCAGCGTCTTGAACTGAAAATGGTGACCTACTTTGAATCTCAGAAATTGACGGTGTGCCTTCCTGATGGGAATGTGCGGATAAGCGTCTTGCATATCTATTGAGGCCAAAAAGTCCCCCGATGGATTTCTCGGATGATGGAGGACAGAGTCTCCATCTTGAAAGTTCTGTGACGAACATAGCCATTTAGAAACTTGAGATCCAACACTGGCTCTAACCCCCTGAGCATTTTGGTACTACAAAGAATAGCAAGTACATCCCTCTGCTCCTTTCTGGAGTGGGGACTTGTTCGATCGCTGCTGACAGAGATCTGTAATGGTTTGCCGGGTCGCTGCGCATGTTACTGGGTTGCATGAGGTTGGCAAGGGCACTCAGTGGTGGGGCAGCGGAGGCCAGGAAGAACTCGATGAAGTAACCTCGCTTGATTACTTCTAATACCACTTGTCTGTGGTGGTGTGGACCCATTCTCGAGAAAGTTGGAAAGTCTGCCCCTGACCTGAGGATGTTCCGTCTGAATCTCACTGTGATTTCTTGGGGTGCGCCCTCGACATCCGCAGACCTCCTGCTGCGTTGATTCTGTGATTGAACCAAGACTGTCTGCCAGGGTCATCTTTGTTCTGCCCTTGAATAATTTTGGGCCCAAAATTCTGTCTTGAACCAGAGTTCCAGGCCCTATTCCTTCCTCGGGCTTGCGGCATTTGCACTTTCTCTGTGTTCCTTGACCACCTCTTTTAGAGCTGAGCCGAACAGAAGGTCTCCTTCGTGAGGGGCGCTGACCAAGTGCATCTTCGAAGAGGCATCCGCCTGCCAAGCCCACAGCCATAAGTGGCGTCGAGCCGAGGTCTGGCAGAACATAGCCCGTGCTGCACATCTGACTACCTCTTCTGAAACGTCAGCAGAATATGCCTAAGCTAGATCCATGAGCTGTAACTGCTGTAAAATGGGCTGGTTCTTGTCTGGCTTGTCGGCGAGCTGGAATGCCAGCTCAGTGGCCCAGTACAGCATGGCTCTGGCGGAGTAGAGGTTAGCTGTAGCTGCCTTGAGGGAAGCTGCAGTGGACTGAAAAGCCTTCTTTAGAGAGGTGTCCACTTTCCTGTCCACCGGGTCTCGCAGGGAGGCCCCGCCTTCTGCTGGGATGACCATCCTTTTCGTGAGGTTTGATATAAGAGGGTTTATTTTAGGGCAGTCAAGCCATTTCTCCGCAGACTTCTTGTCAAACTTCAGGAGTTTGGTTAGGCGGCGAGTGACAGGGAAGGACCGATCGGGTCTCTGCCATTCTTCCTTTACGAGGTCCTCTATAGCTGAAGGTAGATGAAAGGTTGTCACATGCTTCGAGGCCAACACTAGCCAGAATGCCGGCTTCACTCGCTTAGGCTCTGGAGAAGTGCGAGAGCTCAAGTGGATCTCTTCGGACACCTACTTAATGAAAAAAATCTAGATCTTCCAGATCGAAGTTTCTGGCTGGTGAGGCCTCTGAGTTGGAATCAGAGTTGGGGAGTTCTTCTTCTAAGGATGTATAGTCTGACCCTGTGGGAGGACCTGTCCCGCTTGTGCTTCCCATGGGCTGTGTCCCTGTGTCTGGAAGAATGGGGAAGGGGTGCGCTTGCGTGTGGCCTTCCTAGGAGTCCTGGATTCCCTAGGCTGCTGAAGGACATTGAAACATGAGGGGTTGATGGCAAAGGCTCGATTCAGTTTCTCTATCAGATCTTGGGCAAGAGCCCCAGCCAAGTGGCGACATCCCTCCAGGGTTGGAGACTAGCCCAAACCCCTGGGCTGGTCTTGTGGATCCTGATAGTCTGATGCGGAAGCTTCGTCCCCCTTGTCCTGAGCAGGCGAGACTGCGCTGTTGCATTTTTACACACAGCGACCCTGTAAATGTGGCCAGCATGGATGTCCTGCACTTGTGGCACCTTCTGCCCCAGGGGGGCCTGCCCTTAGTGGAAGCCATAACCCCTGGTAACACAACCTGAAGGGGTAAGTTAATGGCACTTGGCCACCTAGGCTTAGTGTACACCTGCTCTTTTAAGAGCTTTCTGACCAGTCCTTGATGCTCCGTTTTAGAAAAGCCCCCCTGAAATTAATGAGTTTGGAGTAATCTCCAGACTTTCCTTTCTGCCCCTGGAGCTGCGACCGGGCTGGTCGCCAAAGAGACGAGAGACTGCCTGCTCCCCTATGCCCCGAATGAACTGCTGCTGTAGCGCTACTTTTCCTGCGCTAAATCTGTGACGTCAAGAGAACCTAGAAGTAAAAGCTTGACTCTCCGACCGGCAGTCGCGTCGATAAAAATGAAGCCTCAGGCGCCCGCTGACAAGCCGATTCACTCCCTTATGCTCGTCGACACAGCTGCTGCTACACTGGTGATGCCTAGAAGATTAACACAAGTCCGTGGTCCCAGGCGCACTTCAGGCTTCAGTGAGGCTCCCGGGGGGGGTCCTGGTTCCTGGAGCGCTTAAGTGCAGGAAATTAAAGTAGCGAGGGAGCACAAGCACAGGGAGCCCGTCTGTCCAGCTTGCAAGGTTGAGACTGGGGTCCCTGTATTAGCGTCCTGGAGCACAAATAAATTCACGAGTTAGAGGGAAAAAAAAAAACAAAGAAATAATAAACTCTGTTCTCCACTCTATGTTCTCCTGGTATGTCACTTCTGCGACAGAGGTCCTGCAGACCTCCTGCCACCAGACAGGCAGAAGTAAACTGGCGTCTAGAGGAACTGGATGGGAGGTCACCTCCTGCCTGCAGAAGTCAGCCTACCTCCTGCCTGTCACGTGGTTCCAGGAAGGACCTTCCAGAAGTGATGAGCCTGGGGACCAGCTTTAGGAAAGAGAAACAGCCCCACTCCTCCAGTGCATGTGAAGGTCTGGAGCCGCACAGATCGCTCCTAAGTAGCTCCCTCTGGTTCAGACTCCCCCGAGTGGCCTTCCCGTTGTTGGCATCATAACACGGCCAAGGTTAGAATGAGAGGACGAGGAGGTAAAGGCACAGGGATTCAAAGTGAGCCACCGAGGTTGAGGACTGGATGAAGGGGAACCATAGGATCACCCCAGCCAAGGACTCAGACATGAACAAATTTAAAGTGACAGGAAAATACATTCCCTTAAGAAGTAAATCAGGCAGCATCGGGGAAGAGGTCTTCAGGTAACAGCAAAATACAGAGAGACTCTAGTACAGTGTGCATGTAATTATATTTATGATACAGTTTAAAATTACTGGCAGCTACTTTAATTTACTGGCTGCTACTGTGAGCGTGATCCACGGTGGGGCTATGAGGGGTGGCGAGGATGAAGCAGAGGTAGAGAGGAGGCAGATAGATCACCTGCACGCATGGAGAGTTCCATGGTCAGCTCTATCTTCCATGGTCTGAGGCTGCAAATTCCACAATCTGCTGCAAATTCCATGGGCCGCCACGATTTCCACAGGCGACTGCAAATTTCGCAGTCAGCCGCAGCCGCAGAATCACAGAAAATCAGGGGCCTTGGTTAATAGTGGATATGCATTGTAATGTCAATCCTAGCGGGAGGTGTTTAACTGCTGAAGGGTTTATATTGTTAATGTAAATTTTCTTGGCATTGTCTTTCACAGTTCAGGTGAAAGTCGCTGGGCTGGTTCACATGTGTTGTATGTTAAGCCTGTTCTTGCCTGTGAGTTTAATTGTTCATGTACTGTTTTACTCCATTCCTATGTTAAGTATGATGGTACTGCTAAGGGGTACACATGTCATCTTAGTTATGCCTATAAAATCTGAGGGGCCAAAACAGTGGACATCTTGGAATGATAATGAATACCAAGGATAATGTATGCATAGTGTCTTGGAATGTTAGGGGGTTTTCCTCCCCTATTAAAAGGCACAAAGTGCTCACTGCTCAAGCGACAGAATGTGCAAGTCGCAATGCTGCAAGAAACCCACCATTACTGCTCAGGAGCATGACAAGCAGGTGAGGAGTTGGGTTGAGGCGTGATACGTCACATCCTATTTCTCCCACAAAAGGGGATTTGCCATTTTATTTGATAAACGTTTTCCTTTACGGGTCACCAGGTCGGTTCAAGACCCCAAAGAGGAGTGGTATGTATTTGTAGAAGGTGAGCTACATGGGGAAAAAGTAATTTACAGTAATATTTATGCACCTGCGTTTTTTTTTTTTATCCCACTTTCTTCCAATCCATAATGGATCATCTCACGAAAGAACAATTCCCCAACTTGATATCAGGAGATTTCAACTGCGTCATGAACCTAGAGCTTGACCACTCAGGAGGGTGGGGCAGACATGTGAATGTCATGGCGCAGTGGCAGGCAGGGGCGTGTGAACTATACCTGATAAATAGCTGGAGAACAGCCAACCCCAATAAAGACTTCACTTTTTATTCCCATCCCTATAAGACATGATCTAGAATAGATTACATGCATCTCCCACGTACATTCTATCACCACCTGGTGAATATCTCACATGGCCCAATTTGCATATCAGACCATGCCATAGTCATCCTTAACCTAAGTATAGAGGGGTAACGAGAGGGTAGACCTGGGTGGAAATTCCCTACATACCTACTTCCTAAGAAGAAGTTTAGGCGTCATCTTAAAGAACAATGTGAAAACTGTAAAAGTACTAACCATACAACTGCACCCTCAAAAACAATATAGTGGAAAGCAGACAAAGCTTATATGCGGCGGGGTGGGGCTATTAGTTACGTAGTCCGAATCAAAAAAGAGAAAAGGAATAAATGTTGTGAATTACAAAATAAACTCAAAACACTAGAAGAAAGGGTGGCTAGAGAACAAACCAGTGAGGTCCTGCAACAGCTTGCAGTGGTTAGGGAGGCATTAAACATGTTGCTTACTGAAGAGGCTAGAACCAGCTGTTTTGTTGCCGGGCATTGCTAGTTCAAGTGGGGAAATAAACTAGGCCCCCCGTTAACTAAAATAGTGAAGGGGAGGAGGGGTCCTGCCAATATCCCAGTGATCTGGGATGGGGTGGGAATCTGGTCCAGAGTAAGGAACAAATAAGAAGGGTCTTTAAAGACTATTATGAACAATTACATATGACAGTGTACTGACAAACTGGATGCAACGCAAGCTTTCCTGGGCGGGATGAATCTTCCCACCCTCTCGGAAGAACAAAAAGAAATGAATGGGGCGGATATCACCTCAGACGAAATAAGAAAAGCAATAGCGGGGTTAAAAAACAGGTAAAGCAGGAGGACAGGACGGCTTCATAGCCGAGTATTATAAGATGATGCTCCCACGGATGGCTGATCCACTTCAGGAACTTGAGAGAGGTCCAGGAAGAAGACTTCCCTAGAACTTATTTGGAAGCAGTTATTTGTGTTTTATTAAAGCCTGGGAAGGACCCGGATAATTGCACTTCTTACCGCCTGATATGTCTTTTAAATTGTTATCTCAAAACTTACTAAAATATTGGCCTGCCGATTGGAGCAAGTCTTACCATGTCTAATGCACACAGACCAAACTGGATTTGCATGAGGCCGCCTCTCATAACATATGCAAGCTACTCAGCGTGGTTTGGTGGGGTTCTCTGCACCAGGGAGCACTTGTGTACTGTCTTTGAATGCCAAAAAGACCTTTCGTCCGCACAGAATGGACTTATTCATTTGAAATCCTAGGCCATTTTAGCCTCGGAGCTGTTTTTTAATTTTTTCTTATACATATTTTATGCCCTGCATTTTTCCCCTTTTTTGCCCATCCCCATTCTCAGCCGCACACATACATATGGAGGCGTGCTCATGCCACGGCTCAAGACACCCTCCCGTGACTTGTTGCTCCCTCCCACCTATGCTAGCCACCGAGCCTCCACCCAGTGGCAGCGGAACTACAGGGGAGCAACGACCAACCCGAGAGGGGAAAGCAGCCTCATGGCTGCTCAATCCTGCCCTCACCACCCCCACACGGTGTTGGCTCCCCGACGACCCGAGTCCGTATCCGAACCCGGATCACTGGTGTGATAAGAGGCAAGGCGTCCAGCGCCTCAGCCCTCTGCACCACTGGGCCGGCTATCAGAGAAGGTTTTATAGATATGGTGGGGGCCTTGTATAAAGCCCCAGTAGCACGAATATGCTTAAATGGCGGATACACAGAAGTATTCCAGCTCCATAGAGGGATGAGGAAGGGGTGCTCGCTCTCCCCACTTTTATTCTCCCTAGCTAGTGAACTGCTGGCAATAAGAGAAAATAATGATATCCATGGGGTGCGGGGCCAGTCGGGGACCCAATAAAAAAAATCACTCTCTACACAATTTACTCATATATAACAGAACCAGATGTTAATTCTCATTGTATTTCAAGAAACTGCTAATTTTACTACTTTTTCAAGTTACAAGATTAAATCAGATAAGTCAGAATTCCTATATCTGGGTCATAATTGAGAAGGGAAATCAAAGGATAATTAGGGATCGACAGAAGTTAAACATGCGATCAAATATCTGGGGATTCGAGTAGGCAAAGATCTAAATATCCTGTATCAGCTGAACAATAAATCCCTCCCTGGCTCCATCCAAGGGGACCTGACGTGACAGAGGGCCCTCCCTCTTTCATGGTTAGGAAGAATTAACCTTCTAAAAATGAATATCCTCCCTCGAATTTTGGGCATAATGTAAATGATTTCTGCATGCTTTACGAAATCAGACATAAAAAAATTTGGAAAAAGGGCTTTGCTGCAGGCCCAGTGGCGCAGAGTGTTGAGGCGCTGGGTTGTGGAACGAGCCCGGGTTGTCAGGGGTCGGCATGGGAGGGAGAGGATCAAGAGTCCGGAGGACAGGTCGCCTCTCCTGGGAGGGAGGGGTCCTACTCAGCTGGCCTCCGGCCCGGCAGGAGAGCGTAACGCTGGAGCTTAGAAGGATCGGGAAGTGGCAGACATCGGTGGCAATGCTTTGGCGATCAGGCGCTAGCCACTCCCTAGAATATGGGGAAAAGGCATACCAGCTCTGGCGGAGAACCAGAGCTTGCCCTTGCGTTGCAGCCACCCACCTGGCACCCTCCCAACCGACTAGAAGTTCATGAGGTGTCGGGCCCCACCTCGTCTCACGCCCGGGGTGGGGGTAAAATCGCAGCTACATGGGCAAAGGAGGGTTGACCAGGTGAGGCAGTCCACAGTGGGATGACTTCTAGGAGCTCCCGAGGAGACCGGAGCTTTGGGGGGGGAGAGTAAAACAAAGTTAAAAAAAAAAGGGGGGGGCTTTGCCACCTTTCTGTGGCAAGGGAAGCACTCCAGGATGAGCCTACAGCACCTAAAAGCAGATTCATCAAAAGGGGGCTTGAATTTCCCAGATCTGAAGAGTTACTATCTAGCAACCCAACTGCAGTACATTCAAGACTGGACCTGGCAGCAAGCTGGCTAGATCTAGAACAAGAAGGGAGTCCTGGCTGTCTCTCGGCCCATCTGACCACAGTGGGTAGGAAAACATATGCGCCTCGGGCCTCCCAACCCTCCTGTGATCTGGGCCTTAGAGGCATGGGAACTAATGCGGAAACGTAGGGGTGCCTCAGGGATAATGCACTATTGGTGCCCGCTGCAAGTAATCCTTACTTTTTACCTAGCATAAATGATAAAGTCTTTACAGAATGGGTGGAGAGAGGGGTACTCTGTCAAGGCAACCTCTACACCCAAATGAGCATATGCTCCTTTTGCAGGCTTGCAGGAAGAGACAGAAAGTCTGGCTTCCTACCACTTCCAGTTCCTACAGATGACAGCTTATGGGAGGAACCTAGGGAGGGATCCCCATTATCACCACTAGAACAACTGGTCTACTATACTAGACTTACTGGGAAGGGACGGATTCAAAATGCAATTAAACAGGACAGAACACTTTTTCCTGACCTGACAAATAAAAAAAAAAAAAAGCCTTATGGGAAAGGGATTTGGGTGTACACATTGAGGAGGATTGGAAGGCGGTCTTACAATCACGCGAGGCTAGTGATATGTAATAGGCACAAAGAATCCCAATACAAATTTATACATCATTTATACCACCCCCGCTTTTGTACATAATATTAACCCCCAGATCTCCCCTCTGTGTGGCAGATGCTGGAGGGACTTGGGCACCTATATACATTATTTTTGGGCTTGCCCCACACTGGAACAATTTTGGACAGGAATGGCTAATGAAATATCTACTACGGCTGGGCGTCCCATCCCTACTGTGCCGGTTTCCTTATTCTTAGGAATGGAGGAGGCAAGCCGCCCGTCAGCACAGCTGTTGGATTTCCACTCGCAATGCCGATGACCTGGGTTCAGGAACGGACCCGTTAGCTGGAGAGACTCGACCGGGGAAAGAAGGATAGAATCCTGTGGACTGCTCTCCTTCTCCGGGGGAGGGTGGGAAGTGTCTGCATGACGACAGACCCTGGCAGAGGCCAGGAGTCATGCAGCTACCAGCGTGAGCACGCACCAGAGGCGGGCAAGCGCTGGACGCCACTGCACGCTCCTCACATCCCCAGAAAAAAAAAAAAATGAAAAAATGGGTGGATCCTCCGTCTACATTAAATACTCCCTGGACTTCAATTTGCCACCACTGCCGGCTCTCCCAACTAGATACTGGTTCTGCGGTGCAGCGGCCCCACCCTCCGGGGGGGCAAGCCGGGGTAACAGGGAGTCTGGGGGCCGTGATCAGGGCAGAGCCTGACAGAGGACCTGCCGGAAAAAGCATAGTAAATATATAGATTGTTTTTATTTATATATATATAAAAACAATGGAGGAGGTGGAGAGCGAGGGATGGGTACCTTTGCCCCGATGAATGAGGGTTCTCATCACTCTCGCCAGGCAATGTATACTTATTACACAGGTCTCCTGTGTTACGCCCATAATACAGCAGTGGAAGACACTGGGCATCCAGATTCTTGCACTACAGAGATTATCCTTCATACTTAAGGATATTTTTGGTAGTATGGGAGCCCTTCCTGAACTCCCTCTCTGCAATGGAAGCTTGAATTCTGAATCAAGGGATTTGCTGATAAAATATAACATGAACTACTTAGGCTGGGAGCCTCGGCATGTCTGACACCCCTATGGGTATAAAATTCAATTGGTTCCAATGGATTGCGAATTATGGTTGACCTCTCAAGAGTAACCAGATGTAATGTAATAGTATATAACTGGTTTTAATAACCCCCCGATTTATGTTTTTAGGAATGGAGCTCATCTTTATCAAAGGTTTTTTTTTTAGGATTTTTTTATAATATTTTTATTGCATCAGATTTTAGTTTGTCTTTGGATTTTAAAAGCTGCTTATAGGTCTGGTGTTTGGTTTTTCTTGTTGAAAAATGAACAAACAGTATAAAAAAAATCATTGTGCTGGTCTCGCTTGTTTACTTTTGCACCTAGCGCTTTTACCAGATTCATCCATCTTCAGTATGCTGGCTTACACATAATGAATTAAAGCTATATTGCTAACAAGCAAGACTGTGCAAGTCTTCGTATAAACGTGTTAGTAAGTTATTATGCTATTCTTACTTGGTTGCTGTCCTTACTGTCTCCTTACGTTTTCTGTTCTGGCAGAACAGAGCCACTGCAAGGCCCTTCCTCTTGTACCTGTGGCACATTTTTTTTTTTTGGTGGGGGGTGAACATGTAACATCACTAGACGTTGAAAAGCACTGTCGCCAAGCAACCATCGCCACAAAGACCGCTTGGCTGTCTAGCCATGCTGTGGGTACATGTGGTTGCATAGTGTGTATGCTAGTATCCATAGTGAATCAATTTAAGTAGAATAAACTGAAAAAGCTCTGACTGTTACATAAAATGATTGTGTGTAGTTTGTGTGATCTCGGTGCTGATAAAAGTACCCTGTGCAAACTACTGACAGTAGTCTCTGGATAGATGTTTATTTGTGACCACTTTACTAAATAATATAGAAAGGTGGCAGGGGACCCGTAACACACTGTAGAGTGCCATGATTCACCAGAATGGTATCACTATATATAAGGGGAAGTGGCTGATGTGGAAAGCTGGGGGTCTTGGGGGGTAGCTCAAAGGGCATGTCATAAAGGAGGTGGGGGTTGTGGATGTGATAAACGCTGTTCAAATCAGGGTCTAGTGGTGTGCTACTGGCTATATTTTATACTGACTCAGCATTTCTGAGTAAAAATGTACCTTAATATCTGGAATGTTCTATTTTTTGTATGATATGTTAAACTATGTGAAAAATGGAATATGCTTAAACCAGAAAGATGATGGGATGTATCATGCTGAAGTTTAACTTTGTCGGCGTACAAGCAGCAGCAGACTTCTTATTTCCTATTTAGTTGACAAATCTATAAAACGGACAAATGCCTGTGTGTTAGGGGTAATGATTCATTATCCATACCTCACCTAGTATGAATGAATCAACCAACAGGTCTGCCAGTTTACCTCTACATTCAGGACCCAACACTGTGTGCATGTGCCCAATTCCAGAATCCATTTAACCTCATGTTTTTCCAGGAGTTTGTCATAATTAGTTGCATTAAGAAAAACAGCAGGACAAAAGGACACAGCATGAGATTAGAGGGAGGCCGATTAAGGGATAATGTGAGGAAGTTCTTTTTCACAGAAAGGGTGGTGAATGCATGGAACGGCCTAACTCAGAAAGTGGTGGATATGAATACAGTGCAGGGCATCAAACAGGCATGGGATAGGGATAAGGGAGCAATACAGACAAGTATGAATAGAAAGGCCATTGACAGAGCAAAGGCTGATGGCACATTTATAAGGTAGAAAAAGAAATGGGCAGAGGGGATGGGCCTTGCGGTCCTTATCTGCCATCAACTTCTGTGTTTCTACGTAATTCCTGCCTCTTTTTGGTGGTATCTATTGTAGGCCTCAGAATCGCAGTGATGCTCCACTGCGGCCTCTAAGGCCCTGTACACATCAGGCTAGTTAAAACGTTTTAAGGTGCTTAAGACGTTTTAACTAGCGCAAACACGGCGCCCGTCCACATTTACGCACGGTTTCAAAGCGTGTTAGGAAACCGTGCTAAAACCCTGCTGCGAGCTAGTCTCAAGTCCGTTTTTAAAAATGGTTTTATGAGAGAAAGCGTGTTACCCTGTAGTGTGGACGGGCATCTGCATATTGCTCCTCCAGGACGCGTGTTAAGGGTCGTGGAGAACCCGTTTTAAAAAAACGTCACTGGAGGCAGATGCAGACGGGAGTCGGATATGGTATAACAGAGTTAAAACTCTGTTGAAGACTGATCTGGACAGGCTGCTGTGGTGAGTTTAAAAACATTTTTAAAACTTTTTTTAAACCGGTGCAAATCTTCAGCTCTAATGTGTACAGGGCCTAAGTGTTCTGCTACACTGGATGATTCATCTTTTCTCCTAATGGTACCCTTGTCCTCCCCAATCCTCTTTTTAATTCTCCGGTGGTTTTTACCCATGTATAGCTTGTCACAAGGACATTATAACAGATATAACCCCCGATGTATTACATGTTATGTGATTATTAATGGGATACACAGTATTTTCCCTGTGTACAAGTGTCTGAATTCTTTTCTGGACATGTTTCCACATACTGCACAGTGTCCACATGGAAGCATACCATTCTTGAGTGGTTCTAACAATACCTGTCCACCTGTGGTTCGACCTGCCAAAACATCTGTGTGGTCAATACGGACCAATCTATCTTTTAAGCTTGGCGCTCTTTTGGAAGGGACTGTAGGTCAGTTACAGAAAGTAGAACTTCTTGAGAGGTGGTTTTGAAGTACCCTCCAACTTTTATTAATAATCGACCAGACTTTTGACATCGGAAGGTTATGTGTGGTGGAAAAAACGGCCCTAACAGGTGTCACCTCCTCATTTGTTTTTGTCTTCAAAGTTTTTTCTCTGCTGCTGGTTTTCGCTCACGTCAGTGCTTGGTTTCAACCAGATTGCTGTAACGTCATTCTCTGAATCTTGTCACTGTAGTGGATTCCTGCTGAAAAGATTCCTGCTGTACTGCAGTTCCTCCGCATGTGCACGAACTGCGAATATGACAAACTGTTTTTCAAGTTTTCTTGGTGGAAGCTTGTGGCATGAAGGATCGTATTTCCATCTGTAGGTTTTCTGTATAGTATTATGTCTAACCTTCCTTGTTTATTAATGACACTGTCCATGAATGGGATCTCTGTACTGCTACAGTTAGCTATGAACTTCAAATTTTGGTCACATCTGTTGATATATATTTCACGAATCTGAGTAAAATTGCTACTGTTCCTGTCCAGATAAACAGCACATCGTTAATGTAACGCTTCCAAAAATTAATTTCTTGTCTAAAGACATTAGCTGATCCAAATACAGTACATATTCTTGTTCATATGCATGCATGTATCCATTAATAACATCCTGGAGCCACAGTGCTCCCCATTGTAGTCCCCTTTATTTGACCACAGAATTGTGTTTCAAAGGAAAAACGGTTCTAATTAAGTACAACTGTTGCCAGTTCTTGTACTACATTGGATAGTGGATGTGTGCCATGTGGTCTGGTGTCCAATAATGTTCCATAGTTTCAATTCCTCTCTCATGGGAAATAGACGTGTAGAGATAGTTTGTATCTACTGTAACCAAGACTACATTATCTGGAATCCCCCTTTGGCTCAGATCTTCTATAATGTCTCGTACATGTGTAGTATGTCTAAGATACGCAGGAGTGTCCTCCACCAATGGATGTAGATGTAAATTAATATACATAAGAAGATAGTGGCTCTGACAGAGATCCTATTTCTGACACAATGGGAACTTCCCGGTAGTCTCTGAGGATCTTTGTCATCTTTGGAATAGCACAAAACAGAGGTGTGATAGGGAATTCTTGTAAAATGTTCTCCTTCCCAATCCTTTAGCCATCCTCCAGCAGTCTTTTCCTCCACAGTTTCCCTAATGTGGCATTGTATCTGTGGTAAGGGATCTTTATCCAAAGTATGACATAGTTGTCCCTGCTATTTAATAATGCCATGCATATGTCCCTGCATTGTGCCCATGGCTGAACAATTCCCTCTATCTGCCGGTTTGGTAATTACACAGAGGTTTCATCT
Source organism: Neoceratodus forsteri (assembly GCA_016271365.2). Lineage (NCBI taxonomy): Eukaryota > Metazoa > Chordata > Ceratodontiformes > Ceratodontidae > Neoceratodus > Neoceratodus forsteri. The sequence continues at coordinate 883,506,083 of CM057455.1, forward strand.
TTTTCCAAATCTCAGATGCTGTTGTAAACGTGCAGATATTCCTTTGGGCTTTTTCATCAACATTCATTACCTGCTGATTGATTTCTTTGAACACTAATCCTATGTATATTTTTACGGCTGCATTCCTCCCTGTGGGGGTGGGGTAAACTTGGATTTGATATTTAGTGCTAGTTTCATTTTCACATGGTATGGATCCTGTTCCTGAGTTTGTGCAAACATAGCTTTTAATCTAAGTGATCTAAAGAATCTTTGTAGATCACATTCTAGAGCGAAGTTATCCAGAGTTCTAGAAGTTGAGAAAGATAGGCCCATTGCTAGAACTTGATTTTTCTGTTGCAGTTCATGCTCTATTACCCAGATTGAATTCTGTTATTGTGGGTATGTTCTTTCCCTCTGCTATGTTCCTTGCTCCTCTGCCATCTCCTGTTCCTCCAGCGTGTCCATCTGTTACTTCAACTTCTCTTGGTTTGCATAAATCATACCTGCTTGGTCCTTCCTGAGGGCCTTCCTCCTGACAGCTGTGTGTTTCCTGTTGTTGCGTCTCTTGTGTACGTGCTTTCCCAACAAAAAAAGGGGGGGGGGGGCCTTGTCTTCTTGATCTTTCCTCATTCTTAGAAGAACCATCAGAGCTGCCTGATCCCTGGTCTGCTCGATTACTACATCTATTTATGCTTCTAAATGTGTAGACTCACATCACAATAATCTATCATGTCATGTTGTAATTTCTTGAGTTTTGTCTGTTTTAAGTTTGTTTCATATTCATTGTTTTTTCTTAATTTCTTATCAGAAACTGCTGAAGTCCTTATTCTTCATCTTAGACTCCAGCTTCCTTCTAGATCATTAATCTCCGCTTGGTAATCATCTGTGTTCATCTAAAACTGCCTCAGTTAATACTAAGATGAAGCCATAACTGCATTTAGTCCTAATGCCATTACATTTATTATGTAGTTTCTCAGTATTAATGCCTAAATTTGGTTCAAATATTTGTAGCCTTCTGGGAATATGCTTAAATTCTAAATATTTTATTAATCTTTTTCCAGGCCATTCAGTAATGCAAGATCTCTGTTCTTAAGTGCTTCTAGTTTTTTTACTATGCTGCTTTGCATTTCCTCCATTGTCAGACTGGTGTCCCCTACTGCCTTTCATAGGATCCAGTCTTTTCCTATCTTCTTCTGCAAAGCTTTCGAAGGTGTGCTCCGACTGTACACTCCCACCTACATCATTAAATTCTTCCATGACTACTAAACTGGCGGCTAAGCAATTGTATATAGCAAAGTAGAAACAAAAATAAGATATCAATCAAAATCTTTATTTACCCAGGCGATCACCATTGAGCAAGCTCATTCACAAGGTGGACCTGCAGTTTGCAAGGACAAAGGTACAGAAAAGTGTACAAGTTAAACATGCATAAAACAGTAGCAAGACATAAACAACAAAATACATACAGTGCAGAAATAAAGATAAATAATATATACAGAGATGCCTTTATAATCCTATAAAAGGTACAACAATCACTGTGCTGCAATAAATTCCAGCTGGCCCATAAGGCCTTAAAGTAAAGATGATTTTTAAGTGGTGAATCTCTGACACTTCTGGATTTCCATTACCCAGGTAGAAATGTTCAAAGGGATAGGTTGTGTCGGGTAATCACTGCTGTAAAGGCATAAATGTTCAGGTGTGGAGGTGGTCCTAGCGTAATTCCTCTTGTGGCAACTGGGGTTTTGGACCGCTCTGGGTTGACTGAAGCCACAACATAAGAAATTTGTCTTAAACAATAATTCTTCCTTATTGATAACCCCAATGTTTCGCCAGGAAATAGTGGCTTCTTCTAGGGGAATTTCTGAAATATTTACAAATACAAATACGTTATACTTGGTGAGTGCGGTGTAACAAAGGTAAATAGGTGCAGTATTGTGTTCTTATAACGTACTTAAATGAAATTTTTCTTAAGAAATTTGAAAACTGTAGATATTTTTGATGTATTATGAAGTTGTAATGCAGAGTGAGTGAGTCACTGAACTGTGGAATGAATATATAAATTGTGCATCGTCAGCCCTATATTAAATTTAATGATTCCCTCCCTGGTGTCTAGTGCCACCCCCAACCTCTGATCAGGCCCCATATTTATGTAAATGTTTCCCTGGTGTCTAGTGGCATCCCCCACCCTCCGATCACCGGTCCCATAATAACTAAATGTTTCCTTGGCGTCTCGTGGTACTCCCCCACCCCCAACCCACCGATCACCAACCCTGTATTAATCAAATGTTTCCCTGGTGTCTAGAATTATCCCCACCCTCCAATCGCTAGCCCAGTATTACTGTTTCCCTGGTGTCTAGTAGCACCCCCACCCTGGGTTTAGTATACTAACTAGTGATCCCCCAATAGTCTTGGTCACAGGGAGCCCATACAACGACAGGTACAGCCCTCCTCTCACCACCTCGGCCAACCGCCATATGCAGCGACAGGGAGCAGTTCATGTGCTCCCAGTTACTACATACGGTGGCTAGCTGAGGCGGGGAGAGGAGGGCTGTGCCAGTCACCATATGGGCTTCCTGCAGCACCAAAGACTATGGAAAGGGTGGGGTGGCAGCTCGGTGTACTAAACCCATTGTGGGCTGTGCCAGAGGGCGTGCTAGAAGCCAGGGAGTTAAACGGCAGCAAGTGATCAGAGGGTGGGGGGTGCCACTAGACACAAGGGAAATGGTCAGTTAATATGGGACCAACGATCAGAGGGTGAGGGTGCCACCTGACACCAGTGGAACATTCAGTTAATATGGAGCCAGCAATAAGACGGTGGGTGGGGGGGGTGCCACCAGACACCAGGGATTGGGAAACGTTCAGTTAATATGAGGTTGGCAATTGGAGGGTGCCACCAGACACCAGGAATTAGGAAAATAGCAGTTACGCAAGACCTTACCGTAGTAGATTTTAGGTTCCTGCAGTAGGGTATCACATACAGGAGTGCGACCCCTGGCATCAGGACCGCATGGCAAACTTGTAGCTAGCAATCGTCGGCGGGAACCGCCCCTCATCATCAGGTGACAAGACGTCAACGTGACTATAAAAGGGGCAGTCCCTCACCCGCCATCCAGTTCTTTTCCACCAGAGAAAGCAGAAAAGAGTAATAGACTCCTGTTATCCTGAACCCAGGAAGAAACAGAGTCCCGGGCATGGAACAAGATAAAAACTCAGGAGCGGGGGGAGGTGGGTGGGGAAACTAGACCTACTGCAGGAACCTCTCTCGAAGATCTACTGTTGCAGTAAGTTCTTACGCAACTACTATATCTTACTTTGAGAGGGTTCCTGCAGCAGGTTTATACATATAGGCCTGAATACCAAGCAGTATAACAAAAGGAGTTAGAGATAAGGTTCCAGGAGGAGGAAGATGTCTGCCAAATAAGGGTCTGTCTAAGACACAAGACCTTGCAAAACGGCAAGGCCGAAGCCAGCTTGATGCCTAGAGGCAATGTCCAGACTGTAATGCTTAGTGAAGGTGTGGGTGGAAGACCAAGTGGCTGCTGCACAGATATTCGCAGTGGACACATTCCTGAAAAAGGCGGTAGAGGTAGTGGCCTTTGACCGCCCCCGGAAAGGGTTTTTCATACTTCTGGTAAGTGTAATGAATACAGTTAGCCAGCCACCTAGACAGAGTCTGTTTCATGATCGCCTTGCCCTGACACTGGGAAGAAAAGACAACAAAGAGCTGGTTCAATTTTCAAACTTCTTTAGTCCGAGAGGTATAGTACCTCAAAATCCTGCGCACATCAAGGGTGTGCAGAAGATATTCCCCCCGTTGGAGTGTTTTGGAAAAAAAAAACACTGGCAATTCAACACTCTGATTTAGAGTCATTTCTGAAACCACTTTCGGAAGGAACGAAGGATTAGTTCGCAGGACTACCTGGTCCATGTGGAAAATTAAACAAGGCTCTCTGCAAACTAGAGCCTGAAGCTCAAACTCTTCGAGCTGAAGTAATAGCAACTAAAAAGAGCATTTTCCATGCTAAAAAACGCATATCGCAACTTGCTGCTGGTTCAAAAAGGGGGCAAAGTAAGCTTTTCCAACATAAAATTGAGATCCTAGGGAGGAAAAGGATTCCGGACCAGAGGTTTTATATGAAGGATCCCCTTCAGAAAGGTTTTACAAACCAATAGCTGAGCTAGGGTTTTGACCTCCACCATCAGGTGGTAGGCAGGCACCACAGAGATGGACCTTCACTGAAGAGTAACTGTGGCCCAACTTTGAAAGATTCAAGAGGTACTCTAACACCTGGGAGGATGAGCAAGAAAAAGCGTCTAAGCCTTTCACAGAGGCCCAGATAGATCTCTTCCTTTTCATGGCGTAGGTGGATCTGGTGGAAAGCTTCCTAGCTTCCACTAAGACCTGAGCCACCCCCCGCAGAGACTCCATAGCGGGAAATCACTATGTCCAGAGGTGTCACGCATGAAGATGGAGAGACCTGAGGCTTGGATGTACCAGGGTGCCGTGCTTCTGGGACAGAAGGTCGTGAGAGAGGCGCAGAGGTACTGGTGGTTCCAAAGTCAGTTGTAACAGCGGGAACCATATCTGCAGAGACCACAGAGGGGCAATGAGGATCATGTGAGCCTCTTCTGCTTGGAGCTTCAGCAGAACCTTCTGTAATGGAGCAAAATGAGGGAAAGCGTATAAAAACTTCCAGATTCAGGACAGAGACAGTGCGTCTCGCCAAAAAGCACCATGCCCGGGAACGAGTGAGCAAAAGTTCGGTAGTTTTGCGCTGGATGGGGAGGCGAACAGATCTAGGTCTGGTCGACCTCACTGAAGAAACAAATCTTCTACTACCTCCTGCTTTAGTTCCCACTCATTAGCCCTGGTGACTGATCGGCTGAGACTGTCCGCCAGAATGTTGTAAACACCTGGCACATGGACTGCTGTCAACGACAGGCCGTGCTGAATTGCCCAGTACCACACCTGCATTGCCTCCCTGCAAAGAGAATATGATCGGATGCTTCCCTGTTTGTTTAGATATCAGACAGTGGCCATGTTGTCTGTCTGAAGGAGGAGTGTTCCTGGAGTCAGAAGTGACTGGAATGTCTGGAGAGCGTACAGCGCCGCTCTCATTTCCAGAATATTGATGTGCAGGTTCTCCTCCATAGGAGACCAGGGGCCTTAGGTTCTGTGGTCCCCCAGATGTGCTCCCCATGCAGAGTTTGAGGCATCCGAAGTGAGGATTTGAGAGGGAGACGGAGGGTGAAAGGAGGCCCCCACCAACAGATTGGCGGGGTCCTTTCACCAGAGGAGATCCCTTTGAAGGCTACTGGAGACCAGGACCCTCTGGTCCATGTCGTCCAGGCGCTGATCCCATTGGACTCTGAGAGACCACTGGGTTACCCTCATGTGCAGCCTGGCCGAAGGAACTGTGAGTATGGCAACTGCGATCAGACCCAGAAGTCAAAGGACTGCCCAAGCAGTGGTCCACCGAGAGGAAGCCACGAATGCGGCTTGTAAAATTATAATCTCCACTCATTCGACTGGAAGAAAGGCATTGCTCTGGACAGTGTCCAGCACCGCTCCAATGAATTGAAGGCGCTGGGAGGGTATTAGCTGGGATTTGGAGAGATTGATAGAAATTCCCAGACTGAGAAAAGAGGCCCAAAGTGAAGGAGAGGGATTCCTTCAGGCTTTATAGCGAGGGGGCTGAAAAAAGCCAGTCATCCAGGTACAGGAACATATAGATGCCCCTGCAGCACAGAAATGCTGCAACCACCACTAAGCACGGTGCTAAGGAGAGCTCTGAACTGGAAATGATCCTCCAGAAAGGAGAATCTGAGCAAGCGGTGGTGGGCTGGGAGAATGGGGATATGGAGGTAAGCATCCTGCATACCCAGGAAGCACAGCCATGTGTTTCGTAGGAGCAGAGGTAACAGTCCCTGGAGAGTCAGCATTCGGAATCTCTTGTATTCTACTAAGAAACTGAGCATGCTGAGATATAAGATGGGTCTTAGATTCTCTCCCCCCCCCCCCCCCCCCATCTTCTTTGGAACCAGGAAGAAGTGGGAGTAGAATCCCCTTCTTGTCTGTCCCGAAGGAATGGGCTCTACAGCTGCCTTTAGTAGCAGAGCCTGCATTTCCTGCCCGACCAGTTGGAGTTGGTCTCACAGGTAAAGGGACCTTCCCGGAGGTTTGGGAGGAGGTCTCTCCAGAAACTCTATTGAGTGACCTCTCTATGAGGTAGAGAACCCACGCATCTGCAGTGATGGCCTTCCACTCGTCCAGGTGGAGGCCATACCTTCCCCTTACCAGTTCCTCCGAGAGAGAGTCGGAGGGAGTGGAAAGAGGGGTAGAGAGTCAGGATGCGGAGGGGAGAGGAGTCTTTCCTCCAGAGGCAGGTTTGGAAAACTTGGCCTGAGGAGTTTGGGTGCCGGAACCTGGGGCACAACGTTTATTTTGTCATTTGTCCTGGTTCTGTCTGTTCCACTTCCATTGGTGGCGAAAAGGCTGCTGCCGTTGTTTCTGTCTGGAAAGGTACATGGAGTGAACATCTCGGAGGGACTTGAGGCTCTCCTGCAGCCCAGTTATAATGTCTTTAGCATCGCCGCCAAACAGAACTGAGCCCCTGAAAAGAGCGTCCAGGAGAGAAGACTGAACTACTTGTGCCAACCCCACCAGGCGAAGCCAGGCTAAGCGTCTGAGACAAACCCCAGTGGCTGCTCCCCAAGTAACCGAATCGACAGTCGTCGTACGTGGCACGGAGGGCATGATGGCAGGATAACATTCATCCTGACTTTTTCCAGAAGTTTATTCCTGAGCTGTTCAACAGGAATCTCCTGAAAGACTTTCTCCAGTTCTGCCAAGGACGACTTCTGAAAGTACCATATGTGAGACGTAGTTCAGGGACCCAATGGCACAGGTGGACGATGCGTAGATTTTTATACCGTACTGGTCCAGCTGTTTGGAGTCCTTATCCAGCAAAGAGGCACTAAGGTGTTTGGGTAGGGCCAATCTGTCATGGGCTGCAGTGATGACCATGGAGTCAGCCTTGGGTTGAGTGGTCAAATGAGAGATTCCTTCCAGGGGAAATTAAGTTTGGTCCGCTTTATGTGATACAGCCAGAATGGAACAAGGCTGTTGCCAAATGGTGGATGCGAGGTCCTCGTGTGGTCCCATCCAGGGGGGAATGGGAAGGAGAGCCACACTGACCAGGTTCAGGTGCTCTGCAAGTCTCTTGCGTTGAGGGTCCAGCTCCTTGGAGGCCCATTCGCAAGATTTTTGTATGGTTTTAAAAAGCTCCCCAAAGGACGGTGACTTCGGGGACTCTACTGACAGGCTCGACCGGAGAGTGAGGCTCCGACTGGCATACATAAACACACACACACATACATACACACACACACACATATATACACATACACACACACATATATACACATACACACATATATATACACACACACATATATATACACACACACACATATATATACACACACATATATATATACACACACACACACACACACACACATATATACACACACACACACACACACACACATATACACACACACACACACACACACACACACACACACACACACACACACGAGTCCTCATCCAACTCTGAGGATTCCGACTTGCTGGGCAAATCCAGAACTTGGTCCCATGGTCTAAGACCCTTTTGGGGAAGAGCTCCCAAATCACTGTCAGAAACATCGCTAGAGGGTACAGGGCTAGGAGGAGGCACCCTGGCAGGAGGGGTGACCGTGATCGGAGGCTGTTCCAGCTCTGAAACAAGTTGGGTTTTCATGTCCTTCCACCACACAGGGATGGATTCGTGATTGGGTTGCGGAGGTGGAGGTTGGTAACCCAGACATCCCGTGATCCTGGCATCAGTTACTCTGGGTCAGGTAGCCCAGCATCCTGTATCCCAGAGTCTGGTAGCCCGGCGTGGGATAACCCGGCGTCGGCGGGTTATAGCCCCGTATTGGCGGGTTGTGACCCGCTGGCGGGTATTGGGGAATATGGGGATTCCCTGAGAAAAAAAAAAAATCACCCACTGGGCCCACAGAAGGAGCAGAGGGGCTCACCGGAGCAGGTGCCGAAGGCACGCTGAAAAGCGGGACTGGCGACAGGTTAGGCAAAAGGCCCAAAGGACCCGCAGGAGGAAGGTCCATGCCTTGCCCGTGAAGGTCTGGTGAGGGATCCGCAATAAGGAGGGGAATCCAGAGGCAGAATAGAGCCTGGGGAAGGGGGGACCTCAGGCAAGTCCCCCAACGACAGGTCAGGAAAGGTATCTGACGGAAGAGAAAGGTCGGGTATCGGTGGCAAATCCCTGGGGGAAGGAACCCGAGGGATGAAGTTAGGTCTGCGAAAGAGATCGGAGCAGTGCAGGAGGAGTCTATGGAGTTGGGGAGGGGCCTTAGACAAGTAGCACGCATGGTAACCTTTTCGGAGGTGCTGCTCGTCTATGGTACGGGTCAGGCTAGGGTACTCCACACCATAGGATTCAATCAGTGGTTGAAAAACTGGTGCAGAGCTCAGGGTTTCAGCTTCACTGGGGACTGGGGCTCCACCTGGAGGGATACAGGCCTATACTGGCCCGATGGTCTGCATCTGTCCAGGGGGGAAACCAGGATCCTAGGTGAGAGGTTTAAATGCTTCATTAAGAAGACAAAGAACCTCTGTCCGCAAACACTGAGGCATGGGTTACCCCAAAGGGCATTTGGGTGGGAAGCCAAGTTTCAAGAAAATACAAAATCACACATGCCCACACAATGCAAAGCATCAAGGGATGCATATGCAAATCACCACAGAATGTTATGCTGGTGCAACTTTAAGCAGAATTGCATGGTGCAGAAAGGCCTCTCGCACAGTTTGCAAAGGGTGCTAACAGATGACAGACACGTGTTTCGTCCTACCAGGACTCATCAATATGCCTAATCTTCATTGGCAAGCATTTAAACTAGCCAAGGGAGGAGGCACCAAATAGGAAAAGAGAAATCCTACCCCCTCCCCCCAAAATTAAGGTAGTTAGTGAGGTAAACACCAAGATAGAGCAGTCGCTAGGGAGAAGGGCAGGGGTAAATGGAGAAAAAGACAAAGGCAGTAATGACAGGGATGGGGCAAAAAGGAATAAAGCCATGAAAAAATGGAGGGTAATGAGTACCAATGTCCATAGTCTAGGTAACAAGCTCCATGAACTGGTGGCCTTAATGGAAGAGGAATGCCTGGATATCGTGGCAGTCACAGAAACATGGTACACAGAGAACCATGACTGGGATGTCAACATACCAGGGTACACAATCTACAAGAGGGATAGGGAGGGAAGAAGAGGAGAAGGAGTAGCTCTCTCTGTAAGGGAAGGGATCAAAACAACAGAACAAAAGACTAAACAGGAAGGAGAGGAGGCACTTTAATGCCTTTATAAGTGACATTGCAGAGGGTCTAGAAGTAAAAGTATGTCTCTTTGTAGATGACACAAAGATCTGCAACAGGGTTGATAAACAAGTTGGGGTGGAAAGGATAAGAAGGGACTTGGCAAGGTTGGAGGAATGGTCAAATGTATGGCAGCTTAAGAGTCAATGTGAAGAAGTGCAAAGTAATGTACATGGGAAACAAAAACCCAGGGGAAGAGTACACAATGGGGGGGGGTGAGATACTGACAACAAAAATGGAAAGGGACCTGGGGGTAGTTATATCAGATGACCTAGAGGTGGGCAAGCAATGCGAGAAGGCAGTAAGGAGGGCTAGGGGGATACTGGGATGCACAGGGAGAGGCATCACCAGCAAAAAAACAGGAAGTTGTTATCCCTCTGTTCAGACAGTTGGTGAGACCACATCTGGAGTACTGCGTGCAGTTCTGGAGACCCCATCTCCACAAAGAAAGGGTGGAGGCTGTCCAGAGGAGGGCAACCAAAATGGTGCAGGGTCTGCACCAGAAGACATATGAAGAAAGACTAAAGGAGCTTAATATGTGTAGCCTCGAGGAAAGGAGGGAGAGGGGGGACATGATTGATTCCCTTGAGGTACTTGAAAGTTTCTAAGTCCAAAAGGGTAGCATCTTTCAGAAAAAGATGTGCAAGAACAACGGGGCACAATTTGAAGATAGAAGAGGGACGGCTCCGCGGTAATGTAAGGAAGTATTTCTTCACTGAGAGGGTTGTATATGCATTGAATGACCTTCCTGAGGAGGTTGTGGAGTCAAAAACAGTGGTGGGAATTCAAGAATGCATGGGACATGAGGCAATTCTAGTGGGTGTAGGAAGAAGTAGGCTGTTGGTTAACTAGGATCTGTATCGTATCCATTAGGTAGGAAAATGGGCAGACTAGGTGGGCCAAGCAGTCCTTATCTGCCATCAAATTCTATGTTTCTATGTTCGTCCCGGAGTCAGGGGCCACATGGGAGCCCGACAGGAGGGCAGTCATCTACGTGGTTGGCAGAGGAGCCATCGACTAGCTTACTAGACTCAGCCAAGCTAACCAGAGTAGAAGCCCGGGTTAGGCTGACTGGCCTGGGCTGAGTGCACAGCGGCAGAGCCAGGGGGCAACTTATCGGCGGTGCTCTGAGCAGGAGACCTAACAAACCTCCGACGAGGCAACCCCCAACTGCCCGCTCACCTCGGGGGGGGGGGGGGCATCCGGTCCACTGGGACAGACTAAGGCCCTGCAGGTGGGGTACTCACGGAGGTGGAGGGCCCACCCTGGTCAGCGTCAGCAGTCTGCCTGGTCTTCCACTGAGAACAGCTCCGCTCCTAGCATCTCTCATCCTTTTTCTTCCTTTTCTTCTCCGGGGCCGGCAATGACGAGCTTTCTCTCAGCTCCTGAACCCCCTTTTCCATGGAAGCCAGTCTCTGGGTTTTCAGATGGGCTTCGAGGGTCCTCTTGCGACAGGTGCACGTGGCCTGGATAAAAAGTCTTGCAGGTGGTACACTCAGCCAACTTGTGCCTAGGCCCCAGGCAGAGGACGCACCGAGAGTGATTGTCCCCGTGCAGGATCTGCATGCCGCACTTCCTTTTGGGACCACTAGACAACATACACAGTAACAGGCGATGGAGGAATATCCGAAAACTCTGAAAGAAAATCACTAAGTAAATGCTAAAATGGCAGGCGACTGAATGCTGTTCTACCCAGTTTGTTGAATGGACTAAGCCACAGCGGGAAAGAACTGAAGGGCGGACGCAGGACCGCCCCTTTTATAATCACGATGACGTCTCATCATCTGACGACGGGAGGGCGGTCCCCACCGACAATTGCTAGCTATAAGTTTACCATGCAGTCCTGACACCAGGGGGCGCAGTTCTATATGTGAAGACCTACTGCAGGAACCCTCTCGAAGTAAGATCATTCAGTTAATATGGGGTCGGCGATCAGAGGGTGCAGGTTGCCTCCAGACACCAGGGAAACATTCAGTTAACAGAGGGCAGCAACTGGTGGGTGCCACCAGACAACAGGGAAACATGGAGTTAATACGGGCTAGCGATCAGAGGACAGGGTGCCACTAGACACCAGAGAAACATTCAGTTAATACGGAGCAGGCAATCAGAGGCTGGGGGGGGGACTGCCACCGGACGGTAAAGTTTTTGTTTACCAGAAACACAGAACTGATCACTGAACTGAGGAATAATTCCATGAATTGTGCATTAACGTATTAGTTCCCCAGTTCAGCAAGAAAATGTGGCAGAACAGGGTGAAAATTCACCAAACACACAGGGAAGATTTCAGATTTTGCCATGAGCGGAAGTTCGGAAAATAAAAAACTTCTGCTAAAATGAAAATTCACAACTTTCACAAAACTCTAATCCAAAATTATCCTGGTATCTACAAACTAACACAGATTAGGACACCAGACATCTCCTAATCAACAGCATGCTCCCTTAAATAATCTGTAGGGGATTACGTAATGCATTGTTTCTCTGGAAAAAAAAAAAATAATTACTTCCTTGACTGCATCCAACCATATTTCTGTATTTAAATGTCAACCTCAAAATGCCCACTTTTAAGTGGAATAAGCCACTACAGACCATGGTTTAAATGATTTTGATGCATTTCCCACTGCCGTAGGGCCTCTCGGCCTGCAGTCTTGTCATTACACCCTTGGAACACACACACACACACACATCAGAATTCTTTAATCTGTCTGTCATGGCTTATTCCAAACTTCACCAACAGCCAAAAGGCCTTGCTCGTTTGATAATTTGAGCATCACACATTCCCAATAAAGTTAGTGGCTACAGCTTAAAGGGGGAACAGACATCTTCAGGATTTAATGTCTGGAAGCCCATTGAGTGAGCTATTGTGCTTACTTGTAAGTTTTTTGTTTTTTTTATACTTCATTAAAAAATGTCAAGTACAAGTCACATAACAGCAAATACATACTGCTTGTATTAATGCCTATGAAAGTTTCCATTGTAGTTTATACAGAGAAAATATTCTATAAGCAGTAGGCACACAAAATGAGCTCAACATTTACAATTGAACTATATCTAATAGAATATATGTAGAATGACGACGCAACAAGATAATCATCTGCTGTCACCCTCAACTAATACACAATGTAGGCATCAGATGGGCCTTCCGTGAGGTGGTGGGTGGTTCTTTGGTACACAAGGCCCATACTTTACATTTTGGCCAGGAGCGCTGGATTTTTTTTTTGGGGGGGGGGGGGGCAACAGGTCAATATAGTGGGACTAGATCACTAGAAAGGTGAGGGTCACTGTTCCCATACTATCCATCTCAGCAGTCCTTTTCATTATTGCACACTCCTTATTTGACAACTACTTCTCCTTCCTCGCCTCCCTTATGTAACTGTATACCTTGGGATGGTCTCTGGTAGCAGGGACACAAACCTTAGAAGGTAGACAGGGGTCTTCTCTATGAACTAGCTTACCCCTTGGTTATGGTTCAGCTACACACACTCAATTTTTACTTTATAAGACCAAGCAGAGTATTAGTATTAAGCAGAGTTTATGCGCCAAGCAGAGTAACTCAGAGCTGTGGAAGCCATCCCTGTTACTATGCAGTGCCACTTTTAGATTCCCCTGCTTCTTTTCTTCACTTTATTTCTTCCCCCTCCCACCACTCCAAATATCAGTGACCACCCCGATCTACACGCCTCCTTCTCAGTCAGAGGCTTTCTGACTCTGGGACCTTGAGTTGATGTCCCCACCCTGTAACATAGCCTATCTAAGCAAAGGTCTCTTCTCCCAAACTGGATCAACTGGGAGGGGGAGGACATGTATCTGGGTCCCAGGGAGAGTCGCATGCTGCCAGCCATGCAATGAACCCCTACGCCTTATCCTGACCACCAGACAGCAGCAGCTTCCTTTTGTTATATACAAGCTATACAAACCTCAACCACAATAAACCTCAGATACCCTTTATTATGTTAGGTTTGCCCTAGTTGTTACTGTTCTTTAGTAAATAGTGAACAGGGAGACAGTATTCTCCCAGAAATATTCAATCAGACTGTCACGTCCTCCGAGAGGCGGTTTTATAAAGTACAGTTCCGTAAGAACTTACCGTAACAGTAGATCTTCGAGACAGGCTCTTGCAGTAGGTAATTACACATACAGGACTGATGTCGGCAGGCAGCAGGACCCCACGGAAAAATTTCTAGCTAACAGTCCCTGGCGAGGGACCGCCCCCACGTCAGGTGACCGGCGTCAGACAACATCGGTATAAAGGGGCGGTCCCGGACGCCCGCCTTCCAGTTCTTTCCTGCCACAGGCCCGAAAGGCCCGGACGAGAGAGAAGCAGATATTTCCCTCAATGGAAAAGGAGCTGAAAAAAGCCTAGGGGATGGCGGATGGAGTAATACCTACTGCAAGAGCCTCTCTCGAAGATCTACTGTTATGGTAAGTTCTTACATAACTGTACTATCTTACTTCGAGAGGGCTCTTGCAGTAGGTAATTACATATAGGACAGAATCCCAAGCAGTCTGGAACAAATGAAAAGGCACCGGGAGGAGGAACTACTCCAAAAAGTAGCAAAAAACTTTGCAAACCTCAAGATAGTAGGCCTTGCAAGACAGCTAACCCAAAGCCTGCTCTACGGCGAGAGGCAATGTCCAAACTGTAATGTTTTGTAAGGTATGGACGGAGGTCCAGGTGGCGGCAGCACAGATGTCTGCCGCAGAAACATTCTTGAAACAAGCCGCAGAGGCTGCTACTCCACGAGTGGAGTGACCTCTGACTTGACCCGGTAGGGTCTTGTTGTACTTGTCATAACAGAAAGTGATGCAATGAGCCAACCACTTTAATAGGCATTGCCTGGAGACAGCATTGCCTCCCCTTTTGTGAGCAAGAGACGAACAACTGATCAGTCTTTCTGAGATCCTTCGTCCTATCGGTGTAGTATCTCAGAATCCTGTTGACATCCATGGTATGGAGCAAGTATTCTCCCTGGTTGGAGTACTGCGTGAAAAATGCAGGTAACTCAATAGACTGATTTAAGGTATACTCCGCTACCACTTTCGGAAGAAACTTAGGGTTCATGCGAAGAGCAACTTATTCTTTGTGAAAAATCAGATAGGGGGACTTTACACATAAGGGCCTGGAGCTCAGAAATTCTGCGAGCAGAAGTAATGGCCACCAGGAAGAGCGTCTTCCATGATAAAAACTTCAAGTCAGCGGAAGCCACAGGCTCAAAAGGAGGAAGGGGAAGTTTCTCGAGAACAAAGTTCAAATCCCAAGGGGGAGCTGGAGTCCGAACAGGGGGCCTGAGATGAAGGACCCCTCTGAGAAAAGGTCTTGGATACCTCTAATTGGGCAAAGGTTTTATCAGCAAAAGGAACATGGTAGGCTGAAACAGCAGCCATGTGAACCTTCAAAGAGGAGTGACTGAGACCCAGGTCGAAAAGATGACGCAAATAATCGAGCAGAACGGCCACAGGACAGGAGAAAGGCTCCACGCTCCTAGAGGCAGCCCAAATGGAAAATCGCTTCCATTTCATAGCGTAGGTGGACCTAGTGGAGGGTTTTCTAGCCTCCACCAGAATTTCGGCCACCTTAGGAGAGACGCCAAAACGAGATTGGACTAGGTCTGCAGGAACTATGCATGAAGTTGTAGAGACTTGAGTCCCGGATGGACCAGGGTCCCCTGATCCTGGGTCAGCAATCCTCGAGATAAAGGAAGAGGAAGAGGAGGAACCTCTGAGTATTGTTGTAGAAGAGAGAACCAGATTTGCCTGGGCCAGAAAGGAGCGATCAGAATCATTCTCGCTCCTTCCAATGCAAGTTTCTGCAACACACGAGGGACCAGAGGAATTGGGGGAAAAGCATAGACGAATCTGTCCTTCCAGCTTAGAGAC
The DNA here is from genome assembly GCA_016271365.2 of Neoceratodus forsteri. NCBI lineage: Eukaryota > Metazoa > Chordata > Ceratodontiformes > Ceratodontidae > Neoceratodus > Neoceratodus forsteri. Next base: position 883,521,369 of record CM057455.1, read on the forward strand.
AGAGCGTCACTCCAGAAAGCGCCTCGCTCTGGAGCGAGCGAGCAAAAAGGTGGGAAGTTTTGCGTTTTGGGAAGAGGCAAACAGGTCTAACTGTGGAGTCCCCCAAAGTTGGAAGATGCCGTTTAGAACCTTTTGGTCCAGTTGCCACTCGTGTGGCAGAGCCGAGGAACGACTTAACCTGTCTGCCAGGACACTGTCAACTCCTGGAACATGGATCGCAGTGAGGTGAAGGTTGTGAAGCATGGCCCATTCCCAAACCCTCACTGCTTCCCTGCACAGCGGGTTGGAACGAGTCCCTCCCTGCTTGCTGATGTACCACACCATGCACACGTTGTCCGTTTGGACGGCCAGGTGACCGGGAAGGATGTATTGGTGAAGGGCTTGGAGGGCATACAGAACTGTTCGTAGCTCGAGCACATTGATGTGGAGAACTAATTCCAGTCTGGACCATAAACCCTGGGTTCGTGAAGACCCAGATGGGCTCCCCAACCTTCGCCTGATGCGTCCGTGGTCAGGGTCTGGGAGGGGGAAGGATGAAAGAAGGGGAACCCCCGGAACAGGTTCTCTCAAGCCATCCACCACTGCAAGTCTCTTATTGGTGAGGAGATCAGTACCAGATGATCTAGGTCATCTACAAGTTGATCCCACTGAGAGCGGAGAGTCCACTGAGAAATTTTCATGTGGAGTCACGCGCGCTGAACCGTCGGGATGGCAGCCGCCATCAGCCCCAAAAGACGGAGCACCGACCTCACCGGAACCTTCCTGCGTTCCAAAAGTAGGGAAATCTGTGACTGGAGGGAGGCCCCCCGTCCAAAGGCAGGAAGGCCTTGAAGACTGTCGTATCGAGGATTGCCCCGATGAACTGGAGTCTCTGGGAAGGGTCCAGAAGAGACTTGGAATGGTTGATGGTGATAACCAGGCCAGAAAAAACCTGCTGGGTGAGGGACAGAAATTGCAGGAGTTCCTCCCTGGAGGAGGCCGCCAGGAGCAAGTCGTCCAGGTAGGGGAAAACCTGAACTCCCAAAGTACGCAGGTGGGCCGCTACCACTGCCAGGCATTTGGTAAAGACTCGGGGAGCCGAGGAAAGACCCCAAATGGGAGCGCCCGGAATTGGTAATGGTCCCCCTGGAACGCAAACCTGAGATACTTTCGGTGCGAGGGGCGAATGGGGATGTGCAGGTATGCATCCTGCATATCCAGTGCGCAAAGCCATTGGCCCGGCCGGAGAAGGGGCAAGAGAGTTTGAAGGAGAGCATCCCAACTTTTTGTATTCCACATAGAAGTTCAGGGAGCTGAGATTAAGAATGGGTCTGAGATCTCCCATCTTCTTTGGTACAAGGAAGAAATGGGAATAGTAACCCGTCCCGTGAAGGTGAGGGGGGATGGGTTCTATGGCCTGCTTTGCGAGGAGAGCAGATATTTCTTCCTTGACTAAAGAAAGATGGTCCCTTGCGTAACAGGAGTTCGGGGGGGGTGGCGTGGAGGTTCCTGCAGAAACTCTATAGAGTGCCCCTCTGCTATGATCTGAAGCACCCATGAATCCGATGTTATCCTCTCCCAACCCGGAAGGTGGAGGGAGAACCTCCCTCCTACCGGTTCCTCCGGGGAGTCCGGAGGCGGTGGGAGAGGGAAGGAGTCAGGTGGTGTGAGGCAGCGCCGCAGCTGGGGCACCCGCTGCTTTTTTGGGCGGCGGGGGCCTGGCAGCTGTGGGGGGCCCGACGCAGGGTGGCCCACCTTCCTGGGGTTTTGCTTGAGGCCGCCGCGCTCGCGGAAGGACGGCGCTGCGGGGGATGGGGACGGTACATGGAATCCACTGATTTAAGGGCCGTCCCCTTCTCCTGCAAGTCGGTGATGATGTCTTTGACATCACCACTGAAAAGAACCGAACACCTGAAAGGTGCTTCTTGAATTGCTGACTGCACCTCTGGGACCATACCTGACACTCTGAGCCAGGCGTGACGCCGAAGACTTACGGCGAACACGGAGCTCCGCCCTGTAGTGTCCACTGCATCGTAGGTCGTCCTCAGAATGTGACGACTGGCCGAATGAGTAGACCGGACAAGGTCAGCTAACTCCTGCTTGACTTGGGAGTCAGGCAAGGAGTCAATCTTAGATTCCGCCTGGGTAAGGACAGCCTTCTGGTAATCCCCCATATGTGCCACATAATTTAGGGCCCTGATCCCCAGTGTGGAAGAAGCATAGATCTTCCTTCCATGCTGATCCAGAAGGCGAGATTCCTTATCCGGGGGAGACAAGCTCAAATGTTTTGGGTGTGCTGACCGGCCATGAGCGACGCTAATCACAACCGAGTCTGCACGGGGGTGAGAGTCTAGAAAGTCTACACCCTCCGGAGCCTGGTATAGCCTGTTGGAAGTGGGGCTGAAGTCGACGGTTGTTTCCAAATAGTGGAAACAAGGTGGGCATGAGGCTCGATCCAGGTTGGCACTAGAGTAGGGGCCGTAAGGGGCAAGTCCAGATGTTCGGCGAGTTTAACCCACTGAGGATCTGGCTCTAAGGAATGCCACTGATGGACTTCCTGGATCTTTCTGAGCAACTCCGTGAAGGAAGGATCCTCCGGAGGAGACTTCGGAGGAGTCCTTGGCCGGGGCTTGGACGGAGAGCGAGGCTCGTCGTCTTTCTTGGAGCATCCGTCGGAGGAATCCGAGGAGTCCGAGAGAGAAGAAGAAGAAGAAGAAGAATTTGAAGCAGAATAAGACTCTAACTCGTCTAGGGGAGGAACGGGTCCTTGGGGGCGCGTGTCCTGCCACTCTCTGGATCCCGACTGGAGAGCTCGGAATCCGAGGCGGAGAGAGAGTGTGCCATCTAGGGAGTCCGGAGCCGGAGGTGGCACAGTCAGTGAGGCGGTTTCCTACTTCCTTGGTGAGCTGGAGTCTTGGCCTCAGCCCACCAGGAGGCCAGACTCTCAAGATCCACCGCGCCTGGGGGGCGGTGGAGGAGGAGGAGGGGATAGTTATGGGATTATATCCGTAAGGGAGATCCGAACCCAGCTGCGGAATACCGAGCTGGGTATTGCGGCGTCGGTGGAGTCGGCACCGGGTACTGCGGCGCAGGATACTGCGGACCCGGGTAAACCGGCGTCGGATAGGACGGCAGATACCCAGGTACCGGGAGAGCTGCCGGAGCAGACGGCCCAGTAGGGAACTCCACAGGCGGATCAACCGTGATAGGCCCATGGGTGGAGGGATATCCCCCGCCGGCGTCGGAACCGGCGTCAGCGGGCCAGCATCAGATCCGTTCCTAGGAGGAGGGTCTGACGGAGAAACTCTCCTGAGCCTCGCCTGGGACGGAGGAGAGAAGTCCCCGGGCAGGCAGGGGGACTTTGGTCCCTGGACGGCAGCAAAGGCTGCGGAACCTGGGCGACAGACGATGGAGAGTCTGTCTGAGGCTCCGATGTCTGCGCACGCCAGAGGAGCCGACGTGGCAACTCACGGGTCGAATCCCGCAGACGCCAGAAGAAGCCAGTGTCCGACTTAGGGGTACCTCGTTGGAGGCGGGCGAGGAGGAAGCGCCCGGTCCGAGGGGGCGCTGCTGTGCCGCCCGGGGTCGGGCGTCTTAGCGCCTTCCCGGCGGACGCGGCCTCCGACGTCCGGCTTATGGGAGGCGCCCACACAGTAGGGCCGCAGCCTCGGCAGTACTGGGGACAGAAGCCTCCTTTGCCCGAGGCCCGTCGGGCGGGCTCAACAACCAGACGGGCGGGCCGCTTCCTCCAAAGCCTTGGAGGCTGCTGCCGTGCTATCTCCGGAGGGGACGTTACCTTAGCCGCGGCTCCAGCCGGAGTCATGGAAGAGGAGGCTTCTCCGCGTGCCTTTTGTCCCGTCTTGTGTCCTTCTGGGAGGTCGCACTGCCTAAGCTTCTTCAACTCCTTCTCCATTGCAGACATCTTTTTAAGGAGATGGGCTTCCAAAGACTGCTGGTGTCGTCTGCAGGTGGCCACGTTGAAATGCAGGCAATGTGGGCACTTGTTGACCGCGTGGTCGGGGCCTAAACAAAAAAGGCAGAGGGAGTGACCGTCTTTGTGAGGCAGTTAGTAGTGCCGCACAGTCGCACTTATTTTTGAAGGGGACGACACAAACCGACGTTCACCTGCAGGGCTCTAAATAACCGGCTGTCCACCCGTCCCGGACAGCCGGTTTTCATTTGGGACAGCTGTTTTTTTAAGTTCGCCTGTCCCTTGGAATAGGCAGTTTGTCAGTTTCATTTTACCTTTCATTTGTGCACTAGGACCCAGTAGAATCAATCGGCTGGCTGTGGAACAGAGCCTGAGGAATCCTGACGTCCTGCAGTCATGCGTAGCTCCGCCCTACCGAATTTTTATTTTGTCGCCTCCCAACCTTAAATAATTTAATTTGTCCCCTGAAATCTTACCTTTACTCCATGAGCCGACTGCTGACTCTCAGTCCGAGGCGGGACAACGTCCGACAGTCCCCATGGTAACCAGTGCCTCTACACTGCCTGCTCTTTGTGGCACCACTCGGCAGAGGGCTCGACACTCAGGTGTGACCCTGAACTTAGGTAGCTGAGAAAGCTGCGCAGCGACTGCTCACCCTGCCTTTCCCCTGTGAACTTAATTTGGCGGTACGGATGTTTTCAGGAGAGAGAACTCTTAGTCTTCCTTGTTATCTGACCGAGGACTAGCCCAGCCCGATCAGATCTGCAGCTGGAACACAAGCGATCATCATCGAATGATGACAGCAGGAGGATGGAGCAAGCAGTGGTCAGACTCAGGACTCGGGAGGTACTGTCAAGAGAGTGAGCGCCGGCATAGTCACCCTGCCCGCCCCCACATCACACAGCACAGGTCATCAGAGGAGGCCGCATCAAGAGACAGTGCAGAGGCAGAACTTAGAAGGTAAGTGCCCCCCAAGGCAGAACGAAGACTTTGTGGGTCGCGATGTCGATGACTCAGGATAACTTGGGAGACTTGAAAGTTCAGCTCTTGCTGCTGCTTCCTAAAAAATGTGCATATTTTGAACAAGTCACTCTGTGCAAATAAAAATTTAATCCTTTTGGTGGTGGTACCTGTACTAGAGTTTGCAGCTATTGATTCTTCTGGGAGGTGAAAAACATTGAAACTAAGGAGCCAATATTGTCACAGCTGAGGCTCCTCCCGAAATCTAAATTATTTCAACCCATGTTTTAAACCTTATACTACACAGGTCCTGAAGGTAACAGCAGCATGGACAAGGTGGGAAAAGAGCTGAATCTGGACTAGGACATGTCAGTTCATTGACTCCAGGCTGTTTTAATTGTGTGGACCTGCCCTATTTGTTGTGCCACATTCTCACTGGCAACCGGGGACCCCCCCCAAAAGAAGTGTACCTATTTTGATCAGTGAAATGTTAGAGGGTCTGTCCTTTGAATCGTTTGGACGTCATGGAGTAGCAGGAGAGTAAGTTCAACGACATTTACTGGCTACATACTATTCAAAAATACTATTCACCACTACATTAAAAAAAAAAAAAAAAAAAACGCTTTTCTGGGCTTCTGGAGATTAAAAAGGGGTAGGCAGGCAAGTCTCCGTTGAGGACTCTGTGGTGGTGGATCTCTAAGTGGTTGGGAGAGGATGGTACAGACAAGGCACTAGACAGTTACTGTGTTGTGTTTTAATTTAAAAAGCATCCCTCCACTTAGTGTGCAAAAGCCTATCCTAGGATATTTGAAGCCAATTGTAAAAACGAAAGAAATTAAATATATAAAATAAGACAGTAACACAGGCAGGCTATTGCTTTTCTCAGTGCTCTTGACTGTTCTAGCAAAATTAGTTAAGGCAGGCTTGCCTTAAGTGTTGTTGTGGGCTCTCTGTATGTGCAAAGGGAGTGGAGAGGGACTAATTAATAAAAGGAACTAATACAACAAAGCAGGCACGGTCAAGTGGAGAGGAAGGGGACGGAATATATTCTGTCTGTCTAAGCTGCTGCAACAGACCTCCATAGTTTTTTTGAGGCAGAAAGCCTTTGCCTAAGTAATAAGCCTTAGCCAAATAAATATATACACATCTGCCCCACAGACTCTCTCTTGTGTTCTGCAAGTGGAGGGGGGTCTGAAATTGAATAAAAAAAAAAAAGAACTTGACCAGACCAAGACTGTCAAACAGTGAGGAAGGGGATTAAAGTCTCTGCATCTGTATTCTTGATCAGACAGTGTTAAAGCCCTCCAGAGTTGTTGGTTGCATGCTGGAGCTTGCAGATCAGTAGTCTTACTAGCTATATTAATATAAAAAAGCTGTACAGGATTGTTGTTATGATCTGCTAGTGGAGGGGATTGGAAAATAACAGCTGAAATAAAGAAGGCACTCACACTCACTGCTGCTGTCAACAGAACAGATGCATACAGCCCTTTAGAGTGTTTGAGACAGCAGTGAAGAAAAGTCTTACAACAATGTGGACAGGTAAAACTTTTGTCGGACAGGCAAAATTTACACCCCACCTGTCCCTCGGACAGGCATCTCAAAAAAATTATTTCTAGCCCTGTTCACCTGACAAATAAATTGCAAAATACTGATACTTTCGGTAAAAAAACGATGAAGCAACAGGGCTAAGCATGAACTTCACCTGGAAGTGCGACATGGAGCCGACGGGCGGGAAAGAACTGGGAAGGCGGGCGTCCAGGAACGCCTTTATACCGACGTCGTCTGACGCTGGTCACCTGACGAGGGGGCAGTCCCTCGCCAGGGACTGCTAGCTAGAAATTTTTTTCCGTGGGGTCCTGCCGCCTGCCGACGTCAGTCCTATATGTGTAATTACCTACTGCAAGAGCCCTCTCGAAGTAAGATCATCTATTACACCTCAGTACTTCTGTTACGAGGGCTCGGTTCACCTTTGTGACTGACTTTCCCAACAGATATATATTATCTGTTAGCTTTAGGAGAGGCATTTGACTCTCCCTCTGTGGAAGTACGTTTATCCAGTTGATTGTTCATATTATATTTCATCAGGCTGCCTTGTTGGAACCATTACAAGTTACAGTTCTTAGCACTTTTCTATACTGCAATGTTATTTTTATAATGGCTATGGTATTGTATGTCACAACTGTACCCTTCCCAGTGGTGCCTTACTTCTATGCTGATCTTTTGGATTTCCTAATTTCCCGCTGTCTTCTATCTACTTGGTTGTTCATCTGCCTTTTCATTTCCCTCTCCTTTTCTTAGGGATGGAGAGGGTTCCTTTCTCCTAGTTTTGTTTCTTTACTCAACTTTAAAAATGGTGACTGTAACTAAAAACACACCTTCAATGTGTACAGTATACATAGTCCCAAACGGATGTGGCTCCTCCAATATCACAAGCATGAAAGACCTGAAATTATTCTGGAAAGAACTGGAAGGGGACAGGATCAGTTGTGTTCCAGGACAGTAGCTGCTACTGTTGTTTTCATAGGGTTCTTGTGGATTTTACTTGGTAGGTTAGTTCTTTTCTTTCTTACTTCTAAGGGGCTAGCAGGGTATTGTTTTGGGTGCTGTTGGATGTTTGTAAACTGATTTGGTGGCTGTAAGTGGGACTCATTTTGTGGATGTTTCACTGTGCAACAGGCTGCGCTGGTAGAGGCCTATTTCTTCTGATTTAAAACCTATTTGGTGGGATTTGCCTGGGCCTAGTTCTTTGGCTGCTGGGCTTGGAGGGGAGACACAGGGCTGATACACTCTCTCTCTCTCGAGTCAGGTGTCTGCCCAAGACCCTCCCTCCCCAGAAGTCTGCAAATTTATAGGGGAACACCTGCCCTGCAATTGGAGGAAAACGCTGCAGGTGCGGCTCATGTAGTTCTAGCCACTGGGGGTAGGATTTAAAGGCTGGGAGAGAGGAGCTTTGGGAGTTGTTCATTTCCCTTATAAGTTTAAGGTGTTGTACTGCACCTAGTAACAGGGTTACTGGTGTACAGTGGGACTGTCTGTAAGATTAGTGGGTGACCTGATTAGGCAGGAGGTATCTTGGACTAGGGGACCTGGTAGCTCACCCAAGGAAACCTATTTGGAAGGGATGGAACCACACATCATTAGGGCAGCATCTTTGGGAGGGTGGTGGGGTGCACAGGGTGTGGGCAGCCATGATGCTGGACTGGGCTTGGAAGTTCGGTGGTTGCCCAGTGTGCTACCAGCTAGCACAGCTTAGGGAGGAGGTTATGGGATTAGGAGAAAGCTTAAAGGGGGTGGTATGGTTGGGGAAAGGGGCTGGGATCTCCACAGGGTTTCACCAAGCACTGGGGGGTGGGGCATAGGGAAAGGAGTGCAGGAGAATACATTAGGTCACATAGGAACCTGGAGAGGGGTCCAAAAGGACACTACCAAGGAAGCAGGCAGGTAACTGGGGCCCCTACAAAGGGGACGGAGGGACAACATTCTCAGGAAGTAGGCAGATGGCCAGGGCTGGACAGAAGGAAGCAAGGGGAAGTGGATCAGACCTACACTCAGTAACCGCTTCACCTCTTTTCTGCTCGAGGATGAGGGGGGTGATGTAGCCATGACAGAGTAGTTAAAAATGTAAAGGGAGTGGGAGGCAGGAGGCAGGGCCAAATAGCAGGAAGAGCAGGGGAGCCTGGAATGCAGGAGAATGGGGGCAGTGAATCGGAGCAGGAGGGGCAGGGGAAGAGGGAGGAAAGCACAAGAAGGACCAGTTGGGAGGAAAGGTAAAGGAGAAGGACCAGAAGTACAAGGAGGATTCAGTAAAGGGAGCTGAGGGTTTAGGCCAGGGGAGCACGACTAGCAAGGAGGAACTAAATGGAGACAGGAAGGAAGGGAGGATTAGCCAGGCTAGTTTAGCAGATGGGGGAGAAGGACCAGTTGCGAGCAGTGAGGGGGGAATTAGCAAGGAACAGAAGGATACTCACGAGGAGGAGAGGCATAGGATTGGAGAGGAGGGGGTGGCATGTGGCACCCAGAAAGGGGGAGGAGCATGGAGCCAGCTGGGTGGAGGGGCCTGTAGAAAGGATGAGGGACATGGAAGGGGAGGAAAAGGAGTGGTCAGAGTGCTCCTGCTGGGGGATTCGATGATCAGGGGTATCAAATGGGATAGGGAGGGAGAAGCCTGGCCAGTTAGAACAAGATGCTTCCCTGGACTAACTGCACACAGGGCTACACTCAGGCATATCAGCTGGCTTAAGGATTGTGGGGGTTCCCACACATACTGGTCCAACCTGGGTACAAATGACATTGAGGGAAATAGCGAGCCAGAGATACACAGGCAAGATTCAGGGAGCTCAGCCAGGTCTGTCATGACATAGGATGCACAGTTTCCTTCTCAGAAATCCTGCCAGTGCCAAGGGCTAGTGGGGAACACAAAAGGAAAATTAGGGAGATAAACCAGTGGCTCAGGGAGTGGTGTGAGGCCAGAGGGTATGGGTTGATGGGGACTGGGGGAGACCTGGGAGGATAAGGAGCTGTATGCTGAGAGATAGACACATCTCAATTTGGAGGAGGGAATCCTTAAGTTGAAAATAGAGGTTCATTGGTGAAAAGTGGGGTTTAAAACTTGTGAAGGGGTGGGATGGGAGAAAAGGCTGTCAAGGGGTGCCGATAAAGGAGGGACTCTGTCTCCACCCCCTGGGGACCAGGAGGATTGCAGGAAAAGGCCAACTGGCAAAGTGCAGACCAGGGAAAACAGAATCCCCATGGGAACATGAGCAGGAAATGGAACTATAGGGAAAGGGTGGAAGGTAGTCCTGCTAAATGCCAGGAGCTTGGCAATAAAATGCCTGAGCTCCAGGCGATCCTAACTGAGGGAGCAGTGGATGTGGCAGCGGTCACTGAGACTTGGGCCACTACAAGACATGACTGGGACCTGAACCTGGAGGATACACTATGTTCAGGAAGGGCCAGAGGGAAGGGGAGGTAGCAATGATGGTCAAAACTGCATTGGCATGAGGGGAGTGGGGGCGGAGGGAACCGTGGGGAGGCGATTTAGGTCACCCTTGATAACAAGGGGCAAGAGAGTAAAACAGGGAGTGGTGTACAGACCCCTGCCCTGGCGGAGGAGCTGGAGGACAGTCTGGTGGCAGATGTTAGGAGACACTGCAGACTGGGCAAGAGGAACGGTGGGTGGTGTTGGGGGACTTAAACATGCCAGGAACAGACTGGAGACTATGACATCCTCTGTGACCAGGAACAGAGGCTGCTGGATGTCTTTCAAGGCGCTGCCTAACTCAGCAGGTGAGGGAACCCACCAGGAGGCACGGGACTGGATGTGGTCCTGGCAGACAGTGACCAGATTGGGGGCCTGGAGGTAAGGGACCCATTGGCGGGAGTGACCATGCCACGGTCTGGTTCTGCCTGGACCTAGGAGGAGTAGAAGGCTGCACAAAGACGGAGTAACAGGACTTCAGGGGGCGGGATTTTAAGGAAATGGGAAGCATCCTAAGGAGCATTTGATGGGATTGGTGCAGACATGGACGCTGACAGTAGGTGGGAAATCATCAGGAGAGGGGTGCAGGATGCTACCAGCACCTGTGCAAGATTAAGAAAAAATGCGTGTAGGGCCCAAAATCCTGTTGGTGGACCAGGGAGGTCCAGGAGGTGGTGGTGCGCGAAAGAAAGCAGCCTATAAGCAATTCAAGTGCTCAAGGAGTGAAAGGGATCGAGGGGAGTACGAGCTGATGGCTAGAAGGGCCACTAGAGTGGTGAGGGCGGCTAAGGCAAGGAAGGAGCAGAACCTGGCCAGGGAAATTAGGAGAGGGAACAAGGGGTTCTTTAGATACATTGGGGAAAAACGAAGGGTGAAGGGGCAGATTAGCAGGATTAAATCAGGGGAGGGATGGGCACAAGACCCGGGGGAGCAGGCTGAGGTACTAAATGAGTACTTCACCTCAGTTTCACCAGGGAAATTGGGGTGCTGCATCATACATGGGAGGAGACAGATACTGAGGACGGGGGGACCCTTACTGATCGGCAGGTCTGGGGAGAGGGGAGGCATCACTGGCAGGTGGGGAGGGCTAAGCAGGAGAATGGGTACTGGAGTGAAATCACAGCTGAGAGAGTGAGGGAAGCCCTCAGCTCCCTTAAGACGGAGAAAGCACCGGGGCCGGATAAATTACATCCCAGAGTGCTGAAGGAACTTGCAGATGTCCTGGCAAAACCCCTGGCAGAGCTTTTCACCATCTCTCTGAGGACAGGGTGGGTGCCCCAAGACTGGAAGGTGGCGCATATAGTGCCTATCCACAAGGGGGGATCAAGGGAGGTGGCAGGGAACTACAGGCCTGTCAACCTGACCTCGGTGGTGGGTAAAGTGATGGAGGGCATTGTCAAGGAGAGGCTAGGGGGGGACCTGGATAAGTCAGGGTGCCTGGACGATAGACAGCATGGATTCATCCCAGGGAAATCGTGTCAGACAAACCTGGTGGAGTTCTATGACTGGGTGACAAGTGCCTTGGACCTGGGTAGACCAGTGGATGTCCTCTTTCTGGACTTCAGCAAGGCATTTGACTCTGTTCCTCACGTGGCCTGTTGGATAAGCTGGGAGAAATGGGTGGGGAACCAGATGATCAGATGGACAGGCAATTGGCTCCAGGACCGGACCCAGAGGGTCGTAGTTGGTGGATAGTCTCATCCCCAAGGAGGTCATTAGTGGCGTCCCACAGGGATCAGTCCTTGGGCCCCTTCTGTTCAGCCTCATCGATCTGACATAAGGACAGGAATCAGGAGTGAGATGAGTCTCTTTGCAGATGACTCGAAACTGGGGGCGGTGGTGGATGGGGAGGAGGGGAAGGTGGCCCTACAGGGGGACCTGGAGGCTCTGGAAAGATGGTCTAGAAAGTGGAAGCTGAGGTTCAATGCAGGGAAATGCAAGGTAATCCACCTGGGGGCCAGAAACCCAGGTCAAGTGTACACCCTGGGGGGGAAATGCTACAAGTCTCAATGGCTGAGAGGGACCTGGGGGTGGTGGTGGATGTCAAGATGAACAACTCTGAGACTTGTAGGAGGGCAGCAGCCAAGGCCAACAGGATGCTAGGATGCATCGCTAGGGGGATCACCTCCAGAAGGAGGGAAGTGATACTCCCTCTGTATAACTGCTTGGTGAGGCCGCACCTTGAGTACTGCGTGCAGTTTTGGAGGCCACACTTAAAGCGGGACATTAACCTCCTGGAGAGGGTCCAGAGGAGGGCAACCAAAATGATTTGGGGCTTGGGGGACAGGACCTATGAGGAGAGGCTCAAGAGCTAAATATGTACACATTGGAAGAGAGAAGTGACCGGGGACATGGATAGAGGTCTTTAGGTACATGAAGAGGGTAAATAGGGAGGAACAGTTGGGGTGCTTCAAGGAAGGAGGAAGGGCCACTAGAGGGCATGGCTGGAAGCTGGAGGGGGAAGATTCAGGGAGAAAGGAGGAGGTGCTACTTCACTGAGAGGTGGTGGAGCCATGGAATGCACTGCCTAGGGGCTGGTGGAGGCAGAGACAGTGGAGGGGTTCAAGAGGGGTGGGACGGGTACAGGGGAGGGTTCTGGAAGCAAATCCAATGCAGCAGAATATCCGGAACTGGGAAGGGAGAAGCCAGAGAAGGCGAGGGGGACAGCAAGGTCAGCACCCAGGTTGGGGACTGACCAAACGAGCAGACACGAAAGACCGTTAGGCCTATTCTGCTGGCATTTTAGTATGTTAGTATGTTAGTATTCTGGCTCCTAGAAACTCATTTATCTAAAGTGGAACAAAGTTCCAGAACATGGACTTCTCCACAGCTACAAATCAGGTCAAAGACAAGGAGTAATTACTTTAATCCCTCAGAGCATCCCTTTCCAACTCCATGATCAGGTGACTGATGCAGATAGCCAATATGTTGTTATATAACAACAGGAATGCTGTATAATGTGCCCATCACGATCACCAATGTCTTCTTCCCTCTGGGATCTTGCAAGCTGGTTGCCCAAACCTTTATTAATAAACTGCTCTCTTGAAAGGGCAATTGATCCTAGGAGGGGACCTCAATGTAACTTTAAAACCAACACAGGACATGACAGGCCCTCAGACTCGATGCTCAACTCTTAGAGCTTACTGACATTTGGAGGCACACTTAACCCACCCTTAGGATATATACACATTATGCCCCCAAAACAAACACTGCAGCATGATTAGACTACGTTATCACTACAGCTGAACATCTTCAATCGATCAACAATATTTATATTGGTGCCACTATACTTTCTGACCACTCTCCAGTATTTGTTAGGTTAACTCTAGGAAAACCGCATCAATCTACATAACGGAGATTGAACTTAACCTTGTTGACTGCGCCTACTCGTCTAGTGTACTACTCATCCTTGGGGACTTTAAAGGTGATCGGAAAATACAGGTTACTCACCTGTAACAGGAGTTCTAGGAATGGTATATGTCATTCATCCACACTGTCTGGCAGGTTCCTTTCCGCTTTAAATCTTGCTGGAAGGTCTTCAAGCTGGCTCCTCCCACCCACTAGGGTGGAAAAACTCTTGGCTCCGCCCCATGACGCCAGATCTAGCCCGCTGGAAGCCAGGTTGTGCGTCGAAGCCGGGGAGGTCGGGTGGGTCATGTGGATGAACAACATATACCATTCCTAGAACTCCTGTTACAGGTGAGTAACCTGCATTTCTAGGGACATGGATATGTTGTTCATCCACACTGTCTGGCAGACTCCTAGCAGTTCTCCGGGGAGGAAGGAGGCAAGGTGCACACCCCCTACTTGGGAAATAAAGACAGGAGAACCGAGGCCCCAAAACCAGCATCCCGGCGTGACTCAAGGTCGATGTGGTAGTGGGTGATGAAGGTGTGTGCTGACTTCAGAAGCAGCCCTGCAGATTTCCTGGATAGGGACATCCCTGGAAGCAGCCACAGATGAAGCGGTAAGTGGATAGAATGAGCTCTATCCTCTGGGAACCCTGCCCGCCCGCAACCCATAGCAACAGATCTATGCAGGAGGTGACCCACCTGCCTATCGGCCTGCTTGGCTGCAGGTCTGCCAGGTGCGCTTCAGCGTGGGTGACAAACAGCTGGTGAACCTCTCCTGAACTTCAGCCATCCGCTCCTTCTAGTAGCGGAGCCTTCTAGGGTCCAAAGTATGGAGTCTATATTTCGCCCCAGGTGTGATTGGGGTAGAACACCGCAAAGTCAACACCTGGTTAAGGTGAACTCACACCACCTTCGGAAGGAACTGGTGGGGGGGCGAGGACAACTCTTGTCCCTGTGGAAGGCCAGATAAGGAGACTCTATGGAAAGCACCTGGAGCTCTCCCATCCTTCTGGCTGACGTGATAGCCACCAAGAAGGCGCTCTTCCACGACAGGTGAGAGATGTCACACCTGTGCATCGGTTCGAATGGCTTGCCCATGAGCTTAACCAATACCAGCAGTAGATCCCACGGAGGTGGAGGTTCTCGCACCGGAGAGGATATGTGATCAAGGCCTTTGGAAAAGCGCCAGACCACCTTCTCCTGTGCCACTGACTGCTTCCCGGCCCGCGCCCGGTAAGCAGAGATGGCTGCCAGGTGCACCGCAAGGGTTACTGACTAAAGCCCTTGCTGAGAAAGGGACTACAGGTAGTCCAGAATGCTTGCCAGGAACAGGAGGAAGGATCCAGGCCCTTGCCCTGACACCAAACAGAGAATCTCTTCCATTTGAAGGCGTAGCATTTTCTGGTCGACTCCTTACGGGATGCCTCAACGACGTTGAGGACCTCATCGGAAAGACCCAAGGCCTGGAACTCTAGCCACTCAGGAACCAGGCCGTCAGGTGCAGGGATTGAAGGTCCGGATGGAATACCTTCCCCTGACTGACTGAGATCAGGTCCGGGCGGGCTGGAAGCCGCCCCGGGAGCCTGGAGCCGAGACTGAGGAGATCTGGATACCAGAACTGGCGGGGCCAGTCTGGGGCTACCAGAATCACCTGCGCCTTGTCCCTCCTCGCCTTGAGAAGCACCTTGTGGATCAAGGGAAATGGGGGAAAGGCGTAGAAGAGGCCCGGGTCACGGCCCGAAGGCATCCCTGCAGCAAGCCCTGCAGGGGGGGGCCGGCATGAAACAGTCTCAGCTTCACATTCTCCCTGAAGGCAAACAGGTCCGCCTGAGGCGTGCCCCAGTGGGAAAACAGATCCTGTACCATCTCCGGCAGGAGATACCACTCGTGGGACGCAGCCCCTATCCGGCTTAGGGCATCGGCCAGGGTGTTGGAGGCTCCTGCCACATGAATGGCAAGGAGACCCGCCTCCAGGCTGCGCACGAGTGACCAAATGCGGAGAGCTTCCCTGCACAGAGGCATGGAGCATGTCCCCCCCTGGCGGTTTAGGCAGTACATGGTCGTGGTATTGTCCGTCTGGACCTGAACCACTTGACCCCGCAGAAACGGAGCAAAGGCGGTGAGGGCTAGATGAACCGCTCGAAGCTCCAGCAGGTTGATGTGGCATCAGGACTCCCAAGGGGACCAGAGGCCTTGAGCTCTGTGCTCCCCCAGATGGGCACCCCAACCCATCAGAGAGGCATCGGTCAATAGAGAGATCGTCGGCTCGAGGCAGACAAATGGGATGCTCTCCTGTAGATGTGCTGGGACGGTCCACCACTGGAGAGTGTTCCACATCCCCTGGGTCACTGTCACTAGCTGATCCAGAGGATCGAAGTGCTGTCACCATAGGCTGGCCAGCACCCACTGAAGGGGACACATGTACCAATGGGCCCAACGGACCACGCTGGTGCAGGCCGCCATGAGGCCCAGGAGGCCCAGGAAGGGCGCAATTGCCCAATCTGAAATGATTGGGCAAAGAAGGAAAGAACCTCGACCCTGTCCGCCGGGAGCTGTGCACTGGCTCGTAGAGAGTCGAGCTCTGCCCCGATGAATTGTATCACCTGCTTTGGCACGAGTTCCGACTAGGCCTCGTTGACGAGGAGGCCAACTTGAGAGCAAACCTGGAGTGCCAGATCTCTGGACCGCTCCACCTCCGCTCTGGAGGGAGCTGCAATCAGCCAGCCGTCCAGGTAGGGGTACACCCGGACCCTTCGGCGCCGCAGAAATGATGTCACCATGGCCATGCATTTGGTGAAGACCCTGGGAGCTAGGGAAAGGCTGAAGGGCACAGCCCGGAACTCATAGAGGGATCCTTCTGCCCTGAAGCGGAGGAATCTCTGGTGGGACAAGAAAGAACGCATCCTGAAGGTCCAGAGAACAGAACCACACACCTCATTCCAAGAATGGGATTATCTGAGCCAGAGTGACCATCCTGAAGGTCCGAGACCTTAGGAACCTGTTCAGGTCGAGCAGGTCAAGAATGGGGCGCCAGCCTCCCCCCCCCCCGTCCGCTTTGGGACCAGAAAGTACCTGGACACAAACCCCGGGTCTAGAGGAGGATCCACCACCTTCCTGATCATCTCTTTTTCGAGAAGCAGGGAGATATCGGCTCGGCGAGTCGACAAAGAGGCTGCGGGCTAAGTAGCCCCCCGGGAGGCGACGGCTCGGAAGGGTGGGGCCTGTTCGAACTCCAGAGGCAGGCCCTTCTACTATCTCCCAACACCCAACGGTCCGTGGTGATAACAGACAGGCGGAAAGAAAGTAGGTGGGCCATCCCGGGGGGGAGGACAAGGCTGGGCGACACCCTCAACCCGTCACTGGGCAGGCTTAGAGGAGGGACGGCAGAGGACCTCCTGGGCCATACCTCCCTGCTTCCCTATTGGAGGAAGCAGCGGGCTTGAGTTTGGGATGCCAAGCACGAGCCTGCTAGCCCTGGTGCTGTTGGGCGGACATACCACAGGCACAAAAGGCGAGGACTTGTGCTGCTGCCATTAGCGGCCTTTGTCCTTCTGGGCAGAGGTGACAGAGTCCAGAGTGGCACTGGACACCGCGATCCGCTGAGGTTGTGATCTTCACTCCAGGGCGAGCGCAGTCCCCAGAAAGGGACATCCACCAGTTGTGCTGGGTATCCGCGTGAAGGTGGATATCCTCAGCCATGCTCTGCGGCGCATGGCCACCGCAGCCGCAACCTATCTCTGGCACAAGGTCTCCAATGTCCACAGCCGTTTAGGAGCTGCTGTTGTCACCGCCCTACCCTGGTCCCGTTACCTGCGGACCTGCATGGTCTGCAGATCGACCTGGGAGATGAGATCACCTCATCCAGAGAGCCATGAGGCGTGGGAGAAGTGTCATCAACATGGCCGAGCTGGCCTGGCGGAGGCCAAGGGGAGGCGCATGGCGTACCTGCGCCCGGCATAGTTCAGCTTTTGGACTCCTTGTCGGGGGCTTGTCCACATCCCCTAGATTTCCCAGAGCGCGGAAGCCTTGTCTATGACCAACCCCTCAGCAGAGGGGTGTTCCAAAAAAATCGGGCAAAGAGCCGGTAGGGACCTCTTACTTCCTGGCCATCCTGGCCGAAGGCGCAGGACAGGAAGCAGGCCGCTGCCAGAGCTCCAAGGCTGGGCCAACAATGGCTTCAGCCACCGGAAAGGCGTCCGTGGGTGAATCCCCTCGGTCCAGTATCTCCGTCACGGGATACTTGGCCCGCTTGGATACAGGCTCCAGCTGCATCCCGGTGGCCTCCGAGATGAGCCGAAGCAAACCCATGAAGGACAATGGGCTTCTGTCAATCGACTGGCCACCAGAGGACTCCAGGTCGATGGGCCTGGATAACAGGGAGGAGTCGTCGTCGGACTCAGAACAGTCCGCGAAGAGCTGCCTGGGGCCTGAGCCACCCTCCACCTGCCGAGGACGGTCGGAAGTGAGGGTGACCAACAACCTGTGGGGCAGGCCCCGACCCGACCGAGAGTCCTTGGTCGGCGCCCCCGATTTCGGTTGTGGAGGCGGAGGTTCCACCACAATGGGTGGGCTAGCTGGTTTCGGCCGAACAACCGGCCCAGGCTTCAGACACCTCTACAGCGAGGGTTTGTTTGCCACTCTGGTGACAGCCACTTGATGGCGGGGAAGGTGCGGCGTTAGTTGTTCCGGACAGAAGTAACTGCTGCATATCAGGTCCTCGTAGCATCGGCGCAACTTACACAGAAGCCCCTCCTCTTCCAAGGAGGAAGATGAGGACGAGCAGCGACGCCGCTTACTTTGGTGCCGAGACCGCCGATGTCTGCGGGATCAGCTGGACCAAGACAATGTCCGAGACCGAGATCCTCAGTGTTTCTAAGCACGGGTCTGGGAAGGGGCGGAGCACACCCACTCTTCCCTCGGCTCGGAAGCTTTAACCGGGGACTGCGGCACCGGAGGCGCAGGCAGTTCCTCGGTCTCCACCAGGGGAACCGGTGAAGAAGGGTTGTCTGCTTCACCAGTCGACAGCCCGTCCGAAGGGTCGAGTAAAATCTCAACCGCATCGACGGGTGTGGGTCGGCTGACCTGGCGAGGACACCGTGGAAGCCAGCGGCCTTAGCCGCAACTTCGACAGGGAGAGTGTCAACTGTCTTGAGAAGGGACCTCTCCGTTCCCACGAGCATGAGCGATGGGACTTACCTTTTGAGTCCTTCTTTCTGGACCGAGAGGAATGTCCCGATGGCCCCTCTCCCTTCGTGGAAAGGGACTGGCAAAGCTCCTTGAAAGAAGCTGAATATGAGGTACCCAGAGAGAGCGGGATAAATGCCGTAACCAAGGAAGAGGATGGTGCCGCCTCCTCCTCGAGAGCGATCATCTGCTCAAGTTGCTCAGCCGAGCCAGCCGCCGCGGTAACTGCCCAATGGGCCTCCTTCGACTTCACGGTGGATGGCGCTATAGGCGCCAAGCTGTACCGAGCAGTGCGGTCTTCCAGAGGCGTTGGCAGCAGGCGGCACAACTTCGCAGGCCTCGCGGTCATGTTCTGAGCAAGGCAGTAGACGACGTGGAGTGCGGGTCCGTCCTAGACATTTTCTGCCCACAAGGGCACCACCAAAATCGGGGAGTCGATTTGTCCATCACAGCTGCGAGGGAGAAACTTGACCAAAGTCCTGAAAATTTTAAAATAAGTTTCGGGCGAACCGAAGAATTACGATCCAGTCTACACGCATAGCGTTAAGGAGGGAACCTGAGCTTCCAAGCGGTAAGGAAGATCTGGCGTCATGGGGCTGAACCGAGAGTTTTACCAACCGGGTGGGTGGGAGAAGCCAGCTTGAAGACCTTCCAGCAAGATTTAAAGTGGCAAGGAACCTGCCAGACAGTGTGAATGAACATATCCATGTCCCTAGAACAGTTTTTACCTCTCTAGATGCCCTCCAGTTCTTTTATTGGCTACCCACTATTCTAATAGGATTTTGACCTTTTTTGTTAAATTAATAATCTAATTTTGTTGCCTTTTTAACTACCCGGAATCCCTCTCTCAGTAGTTGCTGCTTTCTGTTTTCATACTGCCTGAACATTCTATGACATCACAAACTCCCATTCCAGGTCATTCAGATGAATAGCATGGAATGGGAGTTACTGATGTCGTGGAATGTCTTAGAAATATGAAAATCCAAATGCAGGAGCTGGTGAGGAGAGTGGAACTCTATGTAAATCTGAGGGCTCCCTAAAGCTAGGTTATCAAAAAAACCATCAAAGCATATCAGAATACATAACCGGCATGGAAAGAAAGATAGAAACGCAGTTAACTATGTAAAAATTATTTCCTGCCCGAGAGCTCCTTTAATAAAAATTGACTCTCCCTCTCTCCATCCAAATTCTGCCATAACATCAAATTCCTTGATCTAACCCAACTGGTCCCTGATCCCACCTGCCTCAACCACAAATCCCACAATCACACCAGGGATAGAAATCAAAGGATTTTTTTTTTTTTTCAATTTTGTCAAATGGCTCAACAGACACAAGTGTTACTGGAGAGATTTCATATCTTTGATTTACTCTGAGAAATTAAGTTACAGTTGTTACATTAAGTGCTACAAAGCAATAACCCAGGATTTATTTTCCCCACCAAGTAACTCCCATCCCAGCCAAAGCAAGTCAATGTAAGTTTTCAAACAAGCTGGAGAAAGGTAGTACACAGACAGCGGCAGGCATGCAGAGCAGTATAACACAGATTTACTCTGAAAGCTCACCATCACATCCACAGGTAGGGAACAGGTGCCAAGTGGAAGTAGCACAGCCAGCAGAATTACAGTACAGAAACTACCGCAAGGCAACCTCTAACAGGCAGGCATTTATTCTCCCAGTTCCACACAGTAACTACCTCCCCCTCCCCGGCAGTGGTACCACCACCAAGCAAGGTCAAATTGTTCTTTCAAGAAAGGCAGGGACACACAGGTGGGTCACACATACAAGGGTGGGCAACGGGCGTACAGCAGACTAAGCAAAGACAACTGTAGGAGACTGGTGTGGATAGCCACACAGCAGTAGACACACTGCCTGCAGCAAACCTCACTGCCTTGCTGTTTTTTTTTTGTTTAACAGGTGATCACTGATTTATAATATTACTTCAATTTATTTTAATGATTTTTTAAAATTATTTTAAGACTAAAAGTATGAGATTTTGCTCATTTAGACATAACTGCGCTGGAGTGCAGCTTTGTAATCGTCAGCTGTGCAGTGGGAGGTCACACTCACAGTTAAGATTGTGCAGTTATAAAATTACATTAAATTATACTTCAATGCATTGTCCCTGCCAAAAAAAAACCACAGCTGTCAGCACAGCAGCAGAGTTGTTTAATTTGCCAGAAAATAAACAAGTGGGGATGGGGTAAAACCCCAGTTGCTGACAAGTTTTCCAGTCTTCCTGTGATGATATTTAAAAAAAAAAAAGGCAAAACACAATACCCAGCAACAGCTGCTCTGGATTTTAGTTGCTTTTTTAATTAAATTTCTCTGACACAAAGTCCATCTCAAAATCCCCTTGGGGAAGAGTGAAACCCCAACTCCGTTTGCATGCTGTTGCTAAGCAATCAAAGTCTCAGATGCCTAGTTTTTAGTTAAAATAAAAAATTCTTAATTTTAAGCCCAGGCTTTCAGCGATCTCCTGAACAACATACTGCCTGCCTAAGTTTAGATACTAATATTAGTAAGAGGAGGATGGCTTGATCAGTTCCACAGAGGAGCTTCCTGCCAAGTGTCTCAACACTTCAGCTACTTGTAGTTCTGAGACCTGCGCATGCCTATCCCAAAGTTACTGTACCACACAGGTGGCAGAAAGAGACCCACATGATATAGTAACAGTGACAGCATGCTAAACGCAAGTAGTCTGCTGACCCTTTAACTCAATGACAACTCCCCCCCGCCAAAAAAAAACAAAAAAAACAGCCACCACTAATGACTGGCACAGTCACCGAAAAGAATCCCACCCCAATCCCTTCATCACCAGTCACCGACACAGCCTGCAACCTGACAAGCCTACCTTACTTCTTTTGCTGAGCTACTCCTGGTGTCCCACCTTCTGTCCCCACATAGAAACGTAGAATTTGACAGATAAGGACCGCTTGGCCCACCCAGTCTGCCCATTTCCCTGCCTAATGGATAAGCTGCAGATCCTAGTTAACCAACAGCCTACTTCTTTCTACCCCAACCCCCTAGAATTGCCTTATGACTGTCCCATGCATTCTTGAATTCCAACACTGTTTGACTCCACAGCCTCCTCCAGAAGGCCGTTCCATGCATCCACAACCCTCTCTGTGAAAAAATACTTCCTTACATTACCTCTAGACACCCCCCCATCTTCAAATTGTGCCCCCTTGTTCTTGCACACCTTTTTTTCTGAAAGATGCTACCCTCTCAGACTTTGTTGATTCCCTTGAGGTACTTGAAAGTTTCTATCATGTCCCCTCTCCCTCCTTTCCTCGAGGCTATACATATTAAGCTCCTTAAGTCTTTCTTCATGTGTCTTCCGGTGCAGACCCTGCACTATTTTAGTTGCCCTTCTCTGGACTGTCTCCATCCTGTTTATATCTTTGCGGAGACTGGGTCTCCAGAACTGCGCACAGTACTCCAGATGGAGTCTCACCAGCTGTCTGTACAGAAGGATAACAACTTCCTATTTTCAACTGGTGATGCCTCTCCCTCTGCATCCCAGTATCCCCCCAGCCCTCCTCACTGCCTTCTCACACATTGCTTGCCCACCTTTAGGTCATCTGATGAGACTACCCCCAGGTCCCTTGCCATTTTTGTTGTTGTTAGTATCTCACCCCCCATTCCGTACTCTTCCCCTGGTTTTTTGTTTCCCAGGTGCATTACCTTGAACTTCTTAGCATTGAATCTAAGCTGCCATACATTTGACCATTCCTCCAACCTTGCCAAATCCCTTCTCATCCTTTCCACCGCATCTTGTTGATCAACTCTGTTGCAGATCTTTGGGACGTCTGCAAAGAGACATACTTTTCCTTCCAGTCCCTCTGCAATGCCACTTATAAAGACAGAGAAGAGGACCGGTCCTAGTACTGAACCCTGCGGTACCCCACTAGTAAATCGAAATTTAGATACCTGTAAATTTTGTTTCTCCGACGGTTGGTCTCCGGACTTCCTTACTCCTGGGCTATACTTCCTGATGGTGATCCACAGGCAGGAATCAGACCTCTGCAGCAGGAGACATCCAGCCCTCCACTTCCTGTTCTCCTCAGTTCTTGCTAAAGCAGTCCAATGTGGTAATACTACAAGAACTTGGGAAGAAAAATGGGAATTTTAAGGCATATATGGCCATGAGGCCAGCCAACTATATATATTCTGGGAGGGAATCTGAAAACCAGCCGTCTGAGAAAGAAAATTTACAGGTATCTAAATTTCGATTTCTCTCCCCTAAGCTAGTCTCCAGGCTTCCTTCCTTACTCCTGGGATTTACAAAAGCAGTATGTCCCCAGATGTCCCAGGTGGGAAGAATGTCGAGCCCTTAAAGGTTCACCACCGCTTGAAACATTCTGCGGCCAACGGATGCCTCTGCCAAGGATATCACCTCCACTGAGAATTTTATTTTTTTGCGCTCAAGTGTGTGAATGGATGTTCAAAAAGGAGTGTGCTGTCTATGCTTCTCTGAATTACGCCCCTGAAAGGGGCCATGGACTCTCACTGGGCCAGGCAAGTTACTGTGGCCTGATCATAAGCCGTAGAGATGAATAGAATCCTTTGACTATAGAGTCTATTGAATCCTTGCTGCCCAAAATTTTTTTTCCCCTTTTGCTGGCATGAACACAGTTGAAGTTTTGTAAATAGCTTCCTCTCTCTTAATGTACATTTTTCTCCCTCTTCCCAGATCTAGTGTATGACATTTTCCATCCTTGTTGCTTTTAGAGAGTGGGGAGAAGGAAGGAAGAATGAACCCATGATTGTAATAGAGGGAAGACGTAACTTTGGCAAACAGAAATTGGAACTGTTCTAGCCTGAAGAATGAGAGTCCAGCTCTGGGGCAAGCAATGCTTTTAGTCTGCTGAAACTCCTGGCTGGAGTAATAGCTCTGAGAAAAAAGGGGCGACCTTTATTTTGAGATGGATGGCTTGAGGCCGTCTAAAGGGGACCTTGGTTACAGCCTTAAGAACCATATTAAGACTCCAAAGAGATTGCTTTGGTGGATTGAAGATGTTTTAATGCTGCAGCCTGGAGCTACCAGACATGGCGATATGAGCCGAACAATTCCCCAGGGTCCATCAAGAGTGCTCCCAGTGCAGAAAACGAATTTGTAAGGTGGCTGGTTGCAGTCCTTTGTCCATCTGTCTTAAAGGAACTGCAGTAGTACATGTGATTATATTGTGTCGTTCTGGATGTGTCTGGAATGAAGCCAGAACCAAAAGTTTCTCCAGATTCTATAATGCACTTTGGAGGAAGAAGAGACACACGAGTTCCCCATCATGTCAATAAACAGGAGCTGTGCCGTATAGCTCCTTGAAAGTTTTTCCACTCACTCTCCAGGTCTAGAGACACCCGTTGTTAAAATGGGGTGCAGAACTGGACCTTGATGGAGAATGCCCTGGCTGAACCTGAAAGTTCAAGGTGGTCGCCCTGCCCAATGAATGAGAAAACAGCTAAGTGCGGGAAAAACCAAAAGGGACAGACTAGAATCATGACTGTCCTGTCCAAGGCCACTTTGTGGAGGACTCCTGATAGAGGCAGAATTGAAGGAAGGCATACAGGAGACCGAACAGATCCCAGTGTATGGGGGGAAAAAGTGTCCTGAGCCACCGCTGGTTCGTCCTTTGTCAGGGAACAGAATTGCTTTACCTTGGAGTTCTGCCCGCAGGCAAAAAGATCTGTTTGAGTATTGCCCCACTATTCTGTCTGAAAGTGGAAGGCACTGTCCTTCAGCTGCGATCCCTCGGTTGACCCACCTTGCGCCTGAGACAGACATTCTGCTATGACATTTTCCTGTCCCAATACAAACGCCACTCAGTGGTGCTCAACCCACTGAAAGAGAAGGGATTCCTTTAGCATCTCTGAGCTTCTCATTTCGCCCTTATGGTCGGTGTATGTCAGCACTGCCAGATTGTCAGCTGGAATCAGGCTAGCCCGATTGAGGAATTGCTGTTCAGCATGTCTCGGGGCAAGGTCTACTGTTCCCCCCTCAGAAACGCTTATACTGTGCCTTGTGTCCAACAGTGATCCCCTGCCCGGTGCAAACAGCTGATGCAGGTGAGTCCTTCCCAGCTCCTGAGGTTTGCATTGGTCGCGATTCCGACTTAGTGCGGATGGCCTAACTTGTGGCCCTTCATGACCGCCGACCTTTGGGACCGTTCCTGGAGGAAGGGCTTAATCAATCTTAATGAGCTGTGTGAAAAAATAAGCAGGCAGCTGAGGAGCTTACAAGACTCCTTGATGAGCAATTACCGATCCCAAAATCTAGTTTTTCGAGGGGAGAACCTTGTGTCATGACGCGAGCCTCTCCAGAGGATCAAGGTCTGGTTTGGAATTAGGGAGCTCTTCCTCCAGTTGATGGGAAAACCATGTGCCATAGAGGACCTGACTACCTCTGCCACTGCCTATAATGCTTGGTTGAGCAGTGGGGCCTTTAAGTGGACTATAACCACCACTAGCACCTTAAATACTGTCCATGGGTCTGCCATGCCTTCTAGGATTACGAAAATGAGGGAGGAAACATCCCTATTCTAGTCTGAGGGGTAACCTGCTCGTTAGCCCCTGCTAGAAGGAGACTAGCAATTGCTTGAGCATGCCAAGACTAATTGCTTGGGACATTGCTAATCTACTGATAGAAAATTGGCCAGTGAACCATGTGAGGTCATAGATGGCTTTGAGTTTAATTTGTCTGGGAATCGATGATGTACTATGCTCCGAATTTCCTTGTGTGTTTTGGTAAGGACCCATTTTCCCCTTCACTCAAGGATGGGTCAGAGATCTTCGATGCAGCTTTTTGCTGCCGTCACTTCAGGTGCCACCACATCCTCCCCTGTAGTTATACTGGTTGAGGGCAATACGTAACTATGCAGTTTTCCCTGAAGGAATCTGATTCTACCCTTGCTGTAGCCATGGGCACGAAAATGCTTTCAGGAGCCTGGAGACCAGGATTTGTTTCTTTCCCTTGAAGCAGCATGTGTACCTTCTCGGTTTCCTCGAATTCTGTTATCACCTCTTTGAGGGTGACTCCCCACTACAGCGACCTGTCTGCCTGCCATGCCTGCAGCCTTAAGTATGTCGAGTCGAGGTGACTTAAAGCATAGGCCTTGCTGCACAACTGTCAGCCTCCTTTGAGATATCTGCTAAAAATGCAAAGAATACTCCCACTCCGAGGCTGTTGAGGGCTGGGCTTATCTACATCTGGCTCATCAGCACGCTGGAATGCCAGGACAGTGGCCCAAGGTATTGTGGCTCCTATGGAAAAAACAAGTTGGTTGGGCTTGTTTATATGTGGCTCAATCAGCATGCTGGAAATGCCACGCTAGTGGTGTTGAGAACAGGTTGTTCGCAGCTGCTTTAACGGAGGAGTGGAGGACTAAAAGAGTCTCTTCGAGTAGGGCTTTTCCATTCCTGTCCAATGACCATCTCGGAGGGCAGCCTTTATGGTAGTTAAACCATTTTTCCGGTTGCTTCTGTCTAAACCTGAAACTACTAGTATGCTTGAACCATTTTTCCAGTTGCTTCTGTCTAAGCCTGAAACTACTAGTATGCTGTTGGGCCACTGTATAGGTGTGTTCTGGCCCTTGTCATTCCTCCGTTAGCGAGTCCCCTATGGCTGGAGGAATAGGGTAGGCTGCAGCCAAGCGATAGCTGGTAGGCAGAAGCCTGTTTGACTGGGTGGAAGCCTCCGGAGAAGATCCAAGGGGAATCTCAGCTACGACTTTTTTTTTTTTTTTTATACTAGCTGAAAAAGAACCAGGCCCTCAGGCCTTGTGATGCGAGGACAACTACTCTTCTTCAGATGAAGGGCAGAGATGGGGATCTCTTCCTTTAGCTTTCTTGGGAGGTCTCCCACCAGGAAAACCCAGGGGCCGCCCTTGGAACATGCAGGAACCAAGGCGAAGGCCCCATTGGGACCAAGGCAAAGGCCCCCTTTTACCTGCAATAAGGCCTGGGGCCTGAGAGAGGGCTGTGAAGCACGTAGGGTCCAAAGCAAAGGCCCCCCATTTCACCTGTGGGTGATACCTGGGGTCCGAGAGGGGACTGTGGACTACCTGGTCCCCCGTCGGCCATTGCTCTCTTCGCCGTGGTTATCCGTCTGAGTCGAGGGAGGGTTGCGTATTTCGAGATCTCGGCATTCCCAGATGCTGCCTTTGATATTCAGCGTACCCCCCCCCCCGGGGGGGCTTTCTGGCCTATGCTGCTGCTGGCCCTTTAAGGGCAAGATACTGAGTGCTGCCCATTAGCTTTTCTGCCCCTGGGATGTTTGTCCAACATCCAAAAAAGGCTTTCACTTGAAGAAACTTAGTCTATTTGGTAATTAGAGCTGAGCCTGTAAGAGCCACTCAGGAATGACTGTGCCCTTCTCAGGGTCTGGTAAAATAAATCCCTGTCTTCAAGGAGATTGGCTGGGGGCAGATGCTGAACCGAGTCCCTGACTTGGATCCCCTGCCACGGCGCTACCACACTGTTAGGTTCCTAAGCGCTCGACAAAGAGAAGGCAGATTGACAAGCAGCTTGTCGCACTTTTTTGAATGAGCACCTATTAGTTCTACCGACTACGAACAGTTACATCTTTCCCAAAAAGCCGTTAGTTGATCGGAAAACCCCACAGTGCCCGATTAGCCCCTTGAAAGCACTCCACTGCCAAGAAAACACGTTTTCCCTGAGAAACTTGTTGGGACGTGTCACTAAACCATGCTGCCGGTCCACCGTCGACGAGCGGCTGAGATAATGGAATGTCAGCCGTCAACGGGAAGGTTGAATGGTCTCTCTAGAAAAAAGGGCTCCTTACACCCCGCAGTATTCGTCTGCGAGAGCTTTCGGTCGTGGAGCTGCCTTGATATGCTGTCGGTCCCCATAGACGAGCTGCTGAGTTTGTTCAGAAATGAATGCAGCCGAAGGGAAGAAGAATACGGGGCTTCCGTACTGTCTGAGGGGAGGACTAATCTCCCTAAGTCCTTCGCTCCCCCTCCATCTCCAATGACTGAGACAGGGCTGAGCACTGCAGACTGTGGAGAAAACAGCACCCTTCTCACTCGATACTGCAGAGTGTGTGGGAGAACAGCACCACGATAGGGCCATGCATCCTTTATGAGCCCTCTAGTACCGTTCGGACTCCCTGACAAACGCTGCGCCTCTCTGAGCACTCCGGTGCCCGATTTGAATTCCCTGAAGCACACCAATACTGCACTGAGGCAGCATTCCAGGCCGAGAGCAGAAGTGTGGGGGGGGAAGCAACACAGTGAAAGAACGGGCCAGGCTGTGCAGCTTACAAGGCTGAGACTGGCACCCACACTGGATTCCTAAAATACATCTGTCCAAGAATCCAAATTGCTTGACTTAGTCTGCTGTCTTCAACTCTGCCACATGGCAGAGCTCTGCTTGCAGAGGACCTGCCAGTCTGAAGGCAGAAAGTAAACTGAGGAGAACAGGATGTCCCCTGCTGCAGAGGTCTGATTCCTGCCTGTGGATCAGCATCAGAAAGTACAGCACAGGAGTAAGGAAGCCCGGAAACCAGCTTAGGAGAGAGAACCCCCCTTTCTTCAGAGTGGACTCCATTCACTATTACCCTGTGTCCTGTTCTCCAGCCAATTCTTTACCCAGGCTACCATCTTGGGACCCACTCCCAGGCTGGCTAACTTGTATATTAATGTTCTGTGTGGGACTGTGTCAAATGCCTTACTAAAGGCCATGTCCACAGCCTCTCCCTGATCTACTACTTTGGTCACCCAGTCAAAAGAAATCTATTAGATTCGTCTGACATGACCTTCCCGCTGTGAATCCATGCTGCTTTGGGTCCTGTGTCCCTCTGATCTCTAGGTACTCTATAAGTCTTTCCTTCAGAAGTGATTCCATCATTTTCCTTATCACTAAGGTTAAACCAACAGGTCTGTAGTTTCTTGCTTCTGCCCTGCTCCCACATCACCAGCGGTCAGACTTCGGCTTCCTTGGGCAATCTGGCTCTACAGTAGTTCCCTCCTGAATCTCAGTACAGCAAACAGCAGTGGCATTCCGAGGCTCGAGACAAGTCCAGTCCCACGATGAAAGAAAAAAAAGAAAAAGAAAAAAAAAAAAAAAAAAGAGAGAGAGAGACTGAAGCCTGCCCCTCACAGCACGATGAGTCTCCTGCGCCCCTTGTGGTGGCTATTACTGTAGTCACAAGAAAACAACTACATGAACTACAGCGCGTGCAGGGGAAAAACTGCATGCACTAGCCTGTTCCTACTTGCACAGGGAATAGGCTAGGTATGTTAATTTCAGATAGTGAATCACACCTTACTGGACTGGGCTCTTGCCTACCACACCCTACCGTATTATTGCTGCTAGCACCCTCCCAGACACCCTTAAGTGACCACCACACTGTCTACTACGTACACAAAATACATTGACACTGCACTTCCGGTTCCGCCTCCTTCCCATGCGGTGGTAACTTACAGGAGTGCTCAACCCTAGGAAATTTAAAAGTTAAATAACCGCCCTCGTCATTGGAATCTGCACTCAAACTGCAGCAGCAGGACTGAAAGAAGGTATGCCAGCCAAGAATAGGTATAAAGAAACATTATTAGACTACTTATAAAATCCAAAAACGATGGACATGTCAGGCAAAGGAGCAAGAAGGAGCAGCTCTAACTCCACAGAGTCAGCCCAGGCATGCGACTGCAGTGACAATGAAGGTGAAGACTTCAATATAACTTCAAAACAACTATACCTGGAACTAAACAAATTCGGTAGTTCCATGGAAAGAGTTGAGAAAGCGGTGTCGGAAAAGAAAAAATTACTCACCTTGGTAATTGTGTTTCTTCTAATGGAGTCTTGCTGTATTCTGACAATTGCAGTTAGCTCCAGCCTTTGAACTGCCCCGGAGAGTATAGGGTTAAATTTCTATGCAGGGCATAGAACGTTGAGCTCTAGCTCGGTTGAGGACTCTGTCTGCAGTACTTTGAATCCAAACCATCAGAGTCTTACGAGCTAAAAACTCACTGACCTATCAGAATGTGGAAATTGTAAAATTTCTACTAGCCAACTGGCAACTAATGGTCTAGGTTCCCAAAGGAAGACTCAAGTCAGGAAACCCAAAAACCAGGTAATAAAGCATAATAAATTCTTAATAAACAAACTAAAGCAGCCAGAAGGAAGTGTGCTGAAGACACCCCTAGGGTGCAACACTGCACCTGCCCACCCACTTCCCAAAAACAGGTTCTGATAGGGGAGGTAGGGAAGGAGGTCAGAATACAGCAAGACTCCATTAGACGAAACACAATTACTAAGGTGAGTAATTTTTTCTTCAAACATGAAGTCTTGCTGTATTCTGACAATTGCAGACTACCAAGCAGTACCTCCAAGGAGGAGGGACAGAACCTACGTTGGGAATAGGCTCTGAAGCACTGCTACGCCAAATCTACTCCAAGCCTGGATATCCAGGGAGTAATGATTTGTGAAGGTATGAATTGTTTTCCAGGTGGCTGCTTGGCAAATTTCTAACAAGGGAGTATCCCTGGCCGCAGCCAGAGATGCAGCTGTACCTCTAGTGAAATAAGCCCTCAGGCCTGACGGAGGAATTTTTCCCAGTTTCTCATAACAGAATTGGATACAGGACACAATCCACCTGGCAAAAGTTCTTTTGGTGGCAGGTTTGCCCTTACCTACTTGACCACAAGTGAGGAACAACTGGAGGGAGTCAAACCTGTGACCATTTGTATGTTCTATGTAGTAACTAAGGGCTCTTAACATCTCAACTATGTAACCTTCGCTTTCCTGAGGAAGCATGATCAGTGAAGAACACAGGAAGAGACATGGGTTGGTTCAAGTGGAAATCAGAAACCACTTTGGGTAGGAACCTCCTATTGGTTGTAAGGACCACCTGGTCCCTATGGAATGAGATGAAGTACAGTTCAACTGACAGAGCTTGCAATTCACCGATACGTCTGGCAGATGTAACAGCAACCAAAAAACAAGAGTTTTCCGAGTCAAGTACTTGAGCTCTACTGAGGACAAAGGCTCAAAGTGGGGTTGCATAAGCTGAGTAATGCAGACATTCAAATCCCAGGCAGGAGCAGGATCCCTAAAAGGAGGATTGGTATGAAGCAATCCTTTGAAAAATTTACAGAATACAGGATGAGATGACAGAGAGGAAGGCTTTCCAACTGACAGAAAAGCAGAAACAGCGGACAGATGTACCTTGAGAGTTGCTGTTCTAAGGCCTAGACCATTAAGATTAACCATATAATCCAGAACTGTAGACAATTCAGCAGTGTCTGGGGATATATGCTTCTTGGAACACCAAATGCTGAATCTTTTCCATTTGGAGTTCAAAGTTTTTCTGGTGGCAGGCTTTCGAGAGGCTTTGAGAATGTCCAGAACCCCCTTGGGATAAATGCAAATCTGCACATTCTAACTCTTCAAGAGCCATGCCTTTAGATTCAGGGACAGAAGACTGGGGTACCAAATCCTCCCCTGAGATGAGGTTAACAGATTGCACTTCCTGGGGAGAGACCGGGGAAGATGGACTGCTAGGGACAGCAGCAGGGGATACCATGGCTGCCTGCCCCAGTCTGGAGCAATCAGAATTAGTTTGCAGGACTGTGACCTCATTTTCACCAGAACTTTGGACAACAGAGGAAAAGGAGGGAAGTCACAGAGGGCACAGTTAATGCAAGAACCACCGTGAACAGTAGATCTTCTAGAACAGCTCTTGCAGCAGGTTACACCATTAGGGACTGAAGCCGCATGGCCTGGACCCCACGGAAAATTTTCTAGCTAGCAGTCTTCAGCGGGATAGTCTCAGATGTCGGTCCCGCCCCACGCCAGGCGAGTACATAAGGAGGCGGTCCGCCAGAATCCCCAGTTCTCCTACTGGAGACTTCGGCGCTGGACGACACTGTGAAAGGAGACCGAGGACCCGCCATCAGATGGCCAAGACTAAGAACCGACCTTTCAATCCTAAGGATAGTGTAAGGTTGGAACCTACTTCCTCCAAGGGGAATGGTGGTGGAGAGCCTGCTGCAAGAGCTGTTCTCGAAGATCTACTGTTATGGTAAGTTCTTACGTAACTGTACTATCTTCTTTGGGGTACAGCTCTTGCAGCAGGTTACACCATTAGGACTGATTCCCAAGCAATGGCGCCTTGAGAAGCCATCGGGAGGAGGCAAGACAGAGATTCAGACCCGTCCTGAGCCTAAGACAGGAGGCCCTGAAGAACAGCGAGGCCGAAACCCGCTCTTCGCCTTGAGGCGATGTCCAGGCTATAATGCCTGATAAAAGTGTGCACCGAACTCCAGGTGGCTGCAGCACATATAGCCGACGTAGACACGTTCTTCAGTGCTGCAAAGGAGGTAGCCACTCCTCTTGTGGAATGGCCCTTGACCACTCCTGGTAAGGGTTTCTTACGTTTGTCGTAACAAAACAAGATACACTGAATGAGCCAGCGTGAAAGGGTCTGCTTCGAAACTGGGGCCCCTTTCATCCTCTCAGCGAATGAAACAAACAGCTGCTCCGCTTTCTGGTGCTGTTTGGTTCTGGTCAAATAATATCTGAGACACCTGTGAACATCCAGGGTGTGGAGCAGTGCTTCTCCTCGATTGGCGTACTTAGGAAAGTATACTGGTAAATCAATGTCCTGGTTAAGAGTAAGGGCTGAAAACACCTAAGGCAGGAACTTAGGATTCGCCCTCAGGACACCCTATCCTGATGAAAAATTAAATAAAGGCTCCTTGCACATGAGAGCATGTAATCAGATTCTTCTCTAAGTAACAGCAACCAAAAATAACGTTTCCACGAAGAAACGTGTACACGAATCAGGCAGGTTCAAAAGGTAGGTAGGCTGCCCAGGACGAAGGGTAAATCCCAAGGAGGACAGGATCCCTAATAGGCGGCCTAAGGTGGAGGACCCCCCTTAAAAAGGCATGGGTAGTATCCAGCTGGGCCACCATGCGTTGGCCTATGGGGGCATGATAAGCTGAGATTGCACAATAGTGCACTTCGATCGAGGAGTAAGCTAACCCAGACTGAAAGAGGGAAAGCAGGTACTCCAGAACCAGCTTTTCAGGACAGTCTAAGGGTGAAAAACCGCGTGCTTAAGACCACAGGCAAAACCTGCGCCACTTCATGGCTTATGTTGCATGTGTCGCCAGTTTTCTGGTGGCAGAAAGTACCTCTGCCACCTCTTGCGAGACCCCGTGTCGCAACATGGCTATGTCTCGAGGAGCCAGGCATGCAGGTTCAATGAATGTAAGTCCGGATGGACTAGCGAACCCTCCTCCTGAGAAAACAGGTGGCAGCTGATTGGCAAAGGAAGCGGAGGTTCCCGGGATAACTGATTCAGAAGCGGGAACCAAATTTGCCTGGGCCAAAAAGGCGCTATCAAAATAAGCGTTGCATGCTCCCTGCGAAGTTTGAGGAGGACTCTTTGGATCAACAGGAAAGGAGGGAAGGCGTACAGGAATCTGCCCGCCCAGGAGAGGGACAACACGTCTCGCCAGAAAACACCGGGCCCTGGATCTAGCGAGCAAAACCTGGGCAGTTTTGCGTTGGATGGGGAGGCGAACAGGTCTAATTCTGGAGTGCCCCATCTGTGGAACAGATCCTCTGCCACCTCCTATAGAAGTTCCCACTCGTGGACCCTGGCTTGGGAACGACTCAGGCTGTCTGCGACAGTGTTGTCCACCCTGGGAATGTGAACTGCAATGAGGTTAGCGCCGTGTCATATTACCCATTCCCACACCCTCATGGCCTCCCTGCAAAGGGGATAGGAGTGTGTGC
Source organism: Neoceratodus forsteri (assembly GCA_016271365.2). Classification (NCBI taxonomy): domain Eukaryota; kingdom Metazoa; phylum Chordata; order Ceratodontiformes; family Ceratodontidae; genus Neoceratodus; species Neoceratodus forsteri. The sequence goes on from CM057455.1 coordinate 883,554,517, forward strand.
CTCCTTTGTTTGTTGAGGTAATACATCACCGCAGTATTGTCTGTTTGTAACAGGAGAGTACTCGGTGGAATCTCCGACTGGAAGGCTTGCAGGGCATAAAGAACTCTCATCTCCAATATGTTGATATGGAGATGAGATTCTGGGTAGTCCATGTTCCCTGAGACCTCACCCCTGTTCAAGTGTGCTCCCCACCCCAGCCCTGAGGCATCTGTGGAGAGTGTTATCACCGGGGACGGCGCTGTGAAAGGAACCCCCACCGAGAGGGTTCCCGGGTCTAGCCACCATTGCCAGTCCCGAACCACGGTCTTTGTGATTCTGACTGGATGCTGCAGATGGTCTTGCCTTTGGTCCCACTGCACCCTTAACATCCAATGGGTTGCCCGCATGTGGAGTCTTGCCATCGGGACAGTTGGAATGGCCGCAGCCATGTGTCCGAGCAGGCGAAGGACCAGTCTGGCCGGGACGGTCTTCTTCACTGACAGATCCCTTATGAGGGTTCATATGCGTTCCGCTCTGTCTTCGGGAAGAAAGGCCTTCCCCATGACGGTGTCCAGAACTGCCCCTATGAACTGCAGCTTCTGAGACGGTACCAGGAGAGACTTCTTAGTTGATTAAGATGCCCAGAGACTGAAAGAGAGCCTGGGTATGCTGAATGGACACAGCAATGCCTCCTTGAGGAGGCCATGAGAAGCCAGTCAGTCCAGGTACGGAACACGAGTGGCCCTGTCTCCTCAGAGACGCTGCCACGACTGCCATGCACTTGGTGAATACCTCCTGGTGCTGATGACAGCCCGAAGGAAGTGTCGAACTGGTAGTGGCGACCAAGAAACTTGAAGCGCAGGAACCTTCTGTGCGCCTGAGCAATAGGGATGTGCAGGTAGGCATCCTGCATGTCTAGGGACACCAAGAAAGCATCCTTTCAGCAAGGGATTAGTCCGGGAGGGTCACCATGTGAAAGCGCTTGTAAACGACCGACATATTGAGGTCGCTGAGGTCCAAGATTGGACGGCGGTCCCCTGTTTTCTTTGGAACCAGGAAGAAGTGTGAATAACCTGCTCCTCTCTGGTTCCCTGGAACGTGCTCCAAAGCTTCTTTCTGTAGAAGCGTGAGCACTTCCTGCCTTATGAGCAGAGCATGCTGACCCGAGTAACAGGAGAGCAGAGGAGACCTTGTGGGGGGCTTGTCTAGGAATTCTATATAGTGGCCTTTTTCGACCAACTGTAACACCCACCTGTCGGTGGTGATCGACCGACACCCTGGCAGGTGGTCTGCGATGCAACCCCCAACCTTTGTTTCCAGTTGATCCTGAGGAGGGGCAGGGGCCGAGAAGGAGTCATGCTGTGGCAGCAGAGGGTCCTGCAGGTTGGGCCGACTTGGTAGCACGTAGGCCTCTACCTGAGGACGTCTTGACCTGGGCTTCCGAGAAGGAGCCCTCTGTTGCTGACCCGGAATGAGGTTGTTGCCTCTGAGTCCGGCTGCGAAATGACTTGGTTCCTACTGAAGAAACCGAGTCTAGATCTGTACATGGCCTGACAGATCCAACAGCCTTCCCAGCTTCCTGATTTGGTGATGACCTTTCCGAGGCTTCACCAAACAAAACTTCGCCATGAAAAGGAGCTGCCTATAATGTTTTTCTGACGTCCGGGAAACCCTGAGACACAGAGCCATGAGCGCTTCCGAGACATACGCCTGAGGCTGCCGCCTGGCCGAAGAGTCCGTGGAGTCGTACGCGGCTCGGAGTACCTGGGTCTCCACGTCTGAACCCGTGTGGAGGAGCTGAAGGAGTTCCTCCTTTTAGCCACCGTCTGGCAATTTCTCCGCCAGTTCCTGTCCCTGTTTCCACAGCGCATTCTGGAACTGAACCATGTGGGTCAGGTAATTCAAAGATCTAATAGCGCAAGTCGCGGCCGCATAAGTGCGCCTACCCAGCACGTCCAGTTGCTTGGACTCCTGGTCCGGTGGCTGCGTGCTCAGATGTTGCGGTCTCTGAGACCGGTCATGAGAAGCTGTAATGACCAGGGAGTCGGCCAGAGGATGGTTAGCCAGGTACTGGTCCTCCCTTGGGGCCTTGTTCAGGTGGTCAGACTTCTTCAGTATTGCCGGGGTCGAATGTGGACGCTTCCACGCTGCCTTGGTGACGTCCACGAAGGTGTCCACCAAGGGTGGTACTACCATAGGCTTGGGATCTTTTTGCCGAAGGTAGCGGGCAAGGCGCAGTCTTCGGGTCGAGTTCCTCCGCATCCCATCCCATGTTCTCTTGGATGTGTCTCATTGTCTCTGAGAACGAGGAGTCATCCGAAGGAGACCTAGGGAGGTCGCGTGGGTCTGGAGAGGGGATGCTGATTGGTGAAGGAGACCTGGAACATTCAGAGATGTCAGATCTGGAATCCTCCATAGACGGTGAATACCGACATCTTCTAGGGCTCTTGGGGCTGGGTGACCCTGAAGAGGATCTGGACGGAGGCCTTCTCCTCTCTGTAGATCTGCCCCTAGGAGGTGCTGCTGGCTCCTAGGGGGAAGCTGCTCGGCCCGCTGCCCCTTTGGGCGAAGGAGGGGGCGCAGGCGTCGGTGGTGCCACGGGTGTAGGAGGAGGGTGCATGGTGACCACATCCTTTTTGATGGTGTCCCACCACAAAGTGAAGAGCTCCTTCACTTCTGCCAAGTTGAGGCCAGACGACGGACCGGGCGCCGGTGGCCTATCATCAGGGCCGGGTGTCGGCTCCCCAGGGGTCTCTGGTCCTGGGGAGGGCTCCCGTGGGAGCTCGACGGGTCCAGAATCGCCCGCCTGGTCTTCAGGCTGAGTGGACTCCTCCTCCGACAACGCCTCCTGACAGACGTCGGTAGGCGGTGGTGTGGTTTTTCTGGCTGCGGTATCTGACGCCGGTCCCCCCGCCGGCGTCCTGGGGGGTGAATGCCTGACCGGCGATGGGTGACGAACTGTCGCCGGTTCCCAGGAGTGTTTATGTACCTTGGCCGATGTCGGGTGGGCCGACGTCGGGTCCGACGTCCATTTAAGGGAGGTCAGCTCCTTGGTCTTGCTTTGGGGTGGCGGCAGCAGGGAGACTGACTGGATGTCGGGAGCCGAGTGCCGGGATGAGGACTTGTGATGCTCCCCTGACCTGGACGAGGCCTTAGCTGAAGAAGCGGGCCTGGAGGTCTTGGCAGGCCGCAGAGTCGAAGAACCGCTGGCTGATTTGACCACGACGGGGGGGGGGGCCTGAGAGTGGGCTCTAGACGGGGAGCGGTCGGACCTGGAGCCGGAGCTGCGGTAGTCCGAGGCCCTAGAGGGGGATCTAGGTCTCATCTTCTCCTGGTGCTTCTCGTGGTGCCTGTATGACTTCCCCGAAGATTCCCCCCTGGAGGAAGCTTCCGTGGCCTTGAGCTTTTCTTCAAGAAGGAAAGCCTGGAGAGCCTTCTGTCGGCGGATCCTCGTTCGTCTCTTAAAGCCCTGGCAGAAGGAGCAAGCCTGGGTGTCATGGTCCGGGCCCAGGCACCAAACGCAGGCCAAATGAGGGTCTTTGAAAGGAATTTGCTTCCAACAGGCACACTTCGAAGAATGGCCCCCCACTGAAGTTGGGGAGGACATCAGACGAAGAAAAGGCTTGAAAAAGGATTTCTTCCGAAGTTTGGATAGTTTTCCTGGTCGTCGCGTGCTAGAGTAAACCAAAGAGGTCGAGACATGCAAGTCGATGGCGGGAAAGAACTGGGGATTCTGGCGGGACCGCCTCCTTATGTACTACGCCTGACGGGGGCGGGACCGACGTCGGAGGCGGTCCCCGCTGAAGACTGCTAGCTAGATAATTTTCCGTGGAGTCCTGACGCCTGCCGACTTCAGTCCTAATGGTGTAACCTGCTGCAAGAGCTGTACCTCGAAGAAGATTTTCCCTTCCCAGTTCAGAACCAGAGCATCCGGAAGGACAGAGCCCAGTACTGGAGGTCTGCAAAAAAAACAGAGGAAGTTGGTGATTGTCCGGGGCTGCACAGAGATCCACCTCTGGAGTGCCCTACCTGGAAAAAAAAATCACTTCTAGCACTAGGGGGAACCAGACACCGTTTGTGATGGCCCTGGGAGATTCTGCTCAGTGCATCTGCTATCACACTGTCCTTTCCCAGAAGGTGGACTGCAACTAAGGATGTCTGCAGAGAGTAAGCCAGAGACCATAGTTTCATGGCTTCCATGCACAAGGTCGTGGACCGAGTGCCTCCCTGCTTGTTGATGTACCACATGGTGGTGGTGTTGTCTGTCCTGACCTGTACCACCTTGTTCTATACTGACCGAGAGAAGGCTTGCAGAGCCAGAAACACTGCCCTGAGCTCCAAAAGGTATGCAGGAGAAAGACTCTTGATTGGACCACTGTCCCTGAGCTGTGAGAGCCCCGAGATGGGCTCCCCACCCCAACAGAGAAGCATCTGTGGTAAGGACCACAGAGTGGGACTGACTGACGAAAGGAACCCCTGACCTGAGATTGTCCTGATCCTGCCACCACTGAAGTGCCTGGATCAGAGTCTGAGTCACTGGAACTAGTTTGGTAAGAGGATCCTTCTTTTGGGACCAGAAGGACCTTAGATGGAACTGAATGTCCGTCATTTGAAACCTGGCTCCTTGGACCACTGCTGTAGAAGTTGCCATGTGACCCAGAAGCTGAAGGAAATGCCTTGCTGGTTGAGAGACCAGAAGGCGGAAAGAGGGGGCCAGTTCAGAAATGACTGTAACCCTCTGCATGGGAAGAAAAGCTCTTGCCTTGACTGTATCCAGATCTGCTCCTATAACAGTGAGAAGCTGTACAGGTTCGAGAACTGATTTGGAAAGGTTGAGAAGAAACCCCAAGGAAGTGAGCACTTGCTGGGTCACTTGGAGGTCTGACTTGTCTTGGTCTGGGGACTGTCCCACAATGAGCCAGTCATCCAGATATGGAAACACTGCAATCTTCTTCCTTCTTAAAAAGGCCACCACTACTGCCAGGCACTTTGTGAACACCCTTGGAGCTGATGTTAGGCCAAAGGGCATTGCTCTGAACTGATAATGGCCTGAAGACAATTCGAACCTGAGATACTTTCTGTGGGAGCACCTGATGGGAATGTGAAAATAGGCATCCTTGAGGTCCAGGGAGGCTAGCCAGTCCCCTAGCCTTAGAGAGGGAAGAATTATTACCAGAGTCACCATTCTGAAATTTGGTTTTAACAGATGCTTGTTCATACATCTTAAATCCAGGATGGGTGGCCACTCCCCTGTCTTTTTTGGGGTAAGGAAGTACCTGGAGTACAGACCTTTGCCCCATTATAGGTAAGGCACCCTCTCTATGGCCCTTAGAGCCAAGAGAGATGAAACCTCCGCTTGCAAGGCAAGGGATTCAGAGGTGCTTGCAGGTGAAAAAGATCTGGGCCTCAGCTTTGGAAATCTTTTGAAGCCAAGGACCAGTCCCTGGCTTACCACTTCCAGGACCCATCTGTCTGAAGTAACAGACTTCCAGTCCTGGATGAAGTAAGCCAGTCTGCCTCCTACTTGTATGGGGGAATCGACCCAGGCTGATACCTCAGGGTGTCTGCTTGGCAGGAGCCTTAGGCTGAGGGGTGGATGCAGCCCTGCTCATCCCCCTTCTGCCTCTCCCTCTAAAGAACCCCCTCTGGGAAAAGGGAGAAGAGGCCTACGCTTGGTAGAAAGACCTGTGAAAAGGCCTGCCCCTGCCCCTGGCTTGCTGCCTTTGAGGAGTTGCCCGCCTTTCCTTGGCCTGTGCACTCCTGTAAGTGGTCCTGTATTTGTCCATTTTCTTCATGTAATTCTCTGTCTGCTCCCCAAACAAAGAATTACCCACCACAGGGAAATCCATGGCCTTAGCCCGGGTGTCCTGTGAAAGGCTAGTACACCTGAACCAAGCCATTCTCCGAAGAGCCACAGGTGTAGCCATGACTCTTGATGTCCACAGCAGCATGAAACTGAACTTTGGATGCCTCGATCAGATCAGCAGCCACCCCCTCCAGCTCCTTGGCCAGCTGGGGGGAAGCCTGCTTAGCCAGCACCAGTACAGTGTCCCATCTGGACTTCTGGTACCTGGCTGTATAGGCCATATAATTAGCCTGCCCGAGTCCCAAAGAGGATGCCATATACTGTTTCTTTGCCATGGCATTCAACTTCCTGGAGTCGTTATCTGGGGGTGTGTGAAGCCAAGGGAATGCCTGCCCTGTCACAGGCTGCAGCTTGCACTACCCCAACATGGCTGCATTGCTGGTAAATAAACTCCATATCCAAGACCGACAGAGTATACCTCTTGGCCATCCTTCTATCCACAGGAGGTACAGAGTTAGGAGACTTTAAAATGTTTTGAGTCTGCTTCCCAAAAGACTTATGAAGGGGAACAGACCGTCTCAGACTCAGGGATATCCATAATTTCAACGAAATCAGGCTCTTCCTGGTCCTGCACAGCCTCCTCCATAGGAAGCTGGAGGGTTTCTGCCACTTTCCGGTAAAACAGAAAGTGGGGAGGGGGCCCAGAGAGCCTAGGAGGGGAAACACCAGAAGGTCTGTCTGGGGAGAAGTCCGGTTCTATAGGCACATCCAGACTTTCTAAGCACTCATCATCATAATCCTCACATTGTTCACAGTCCCCCTCCTCAAAATCCAGTTCATAAAAATCTCCAGGGGCCTAATCCAGAACCGGAGGGACCGACCAAACCGAACCCCTACCAACCGAGACCGGAACGGTCTGAACCGGATGAAGCGATTCTACAATCCGAATCGCTCGGGCAATTTCTTCCGCGGTCAGAGCATGGAGTTCTGGATCCGAACTGGCAGATTTTTCCTTTCTTTTCCTTTTTGTAGGAACTGACCCCTCAGGATCAGCTCTCCTCTTGCCCGAAGAAGTATTGCCCTGGTCAGAGGGCACTCCTTCTGGTTCGGTGGTAACCGAACCGGGCTGGCCTTCCGGGTTAGCGGATTTCTCGGCCTCCTTCTCCCTAAGTCCACCTAATCTTTTATCCAGGGTAGACTTACGAACATACGAAATTTGCCAGCAGATAAAGGCCTAGAGGTCTATCAAGTCTGCTCGAATTTGCAGCTAGCACCCCTTATTCTGCAGCTGCCCCTCCCTTCCACCCTTCCCCTTCATTAACCCTTCCCCTTGTCCTGTCCCATCCTCGTTTGAAGCAGCCCACTGTTCTACTGCATACCACTTCAGCAGGTAACACATTCCACCCAGCCACCACCCTCTCTGTAAAAAGTGTCTCTCATCTCCTCCTAAACCTTCCTCGCCTCCAGTCTCATATCATGGTCCCTGGTGTCCCTCCCTCCCTTACTTTGAACAGCCCCTCTGTACCTGTCTTGTTTATTCCTTTCATGTATTTAAAGGTTTCAATCATGTCACCCTGTCTCTCCTCTCCTCCAGTGAGTACATGTTCAACTCCTTCAACCTCCCTCTCGTATGATAAGTCCCCCAGCCCCTTGATCATCTTTGTCACTCTCGCTGCACCTCCAGTATAGTCCTCTTCAGATACGGACGCCAGTACTGCACGCAGTATTCAGGTGTGGTCTAACTAATGACCTATACAGTGGCAGAATCACCTCCTCGAGGATATACCCCTTGCAATACAACCCAGCATTTTGTTGGCCTTTGCAGCTGCCTTCCTACATTGTGCCGAGTTGTTCATTGACCCTGTAATGAGCACACCCAGATCCAAACTTGGGAAAATTCTTACATATTCGGCAGTCTGAATTGAGTTGGTCAAACCCCAGACAGTAAACACAGGTGGTGTGAGGATCGGCCTTAGCAAAGACCTCCCCACACTCACTGCAGTGTTGAAACCCAGTGGGCCCATTTTTTTTTTCTTGGGTTTCTCAGACATGGCCAACCTAACCAAACTTACCCTTTTTCCAGCAATCGCCAAGCAAGACTCTCTTATCGGTTTCTAACCTTGTTACAGGTGTTTCAAAAAAACACTAAAAACAATTTTTTATTTATTTATTCATTTATTTTTTTTAATACAGATAAGAACCGGTAACCACACACTAAAATTACTAAATCAAAAGGCCTAAAGGATCGGTTCAGCCAAACCAATTGGGAGTTTTACAATTTCCACAATCCAAAAACACTATCCAAGTACTTACGGTACCGCAGAGAAAGTGAACCACATCGTGGTAAAAAAATTCAGAAAACCAACACTTTAACAGCGTCTTTGAACCGAGCAACAGAAGAAATCTCCGGAGTGACTGTTCAGTGAAGCGGAGTAAAGAACCTGATGGTTTGGATTCAAAGTACTGCACACAGAGTCTTCAACCGAGCTCGAGCTCAACGTTCTATGCCCTGCATATAAATTTAACCCTATACTCTCCAGGGCAGTTCAAAGGCTGGAGCTAACTGCAATTGTCAGAATACAGCAAGACTTCATGTTGTTTGAACACCAAAAACATTATGGAAATTAACCAGCAGACAGCCGACCTCGAGGGTGGCCTTACAGAAGCCACAGATACAGTAGAAAGGCAGGAACAACTACTCAAATTAATTTACCAAAGGGAACAGGAGCTCACAGATCAAACTGATGACACTGGGCCCTCCAGAAGGGACAATCTAAGATTGTACGGACTGCCTGAAGAAACAGAAACGGGCAAAATTGAAACATAGCTGGAGTCCCCACTACAAGAACTTCTCGGAATGTCAAAACTAGAGTCCTTGAATATTGTTCAAGCACACAGGGCACTTACAAAAAAGCCGTCTGACCCAAAAGCCAACCCTAGGCAGATTGTCATGAAGTTCCTAGGACGAAGATGAAAGTCCTCACAGCCTTGTGGGCAAAGAAAGAAATACAGCTTGGAGATAAACGACTGTACTTAGACCACGACTACACACCTATCACTAACCAAAAAAGGAAAGTACTGCTGGGTATATGTAAACATTTAGCCACAAAAAAATATCAAGATGCATCTGTATACCCTGCACAATTTAAAATCTGACAGAGGGACCGAAGTTTCTTCGGGAGACTCGTGGAAGCTAAACTCATGCTGCAGTCATTAGGAGTTCCAGCAGAGCTGTACCGAGGTCCAGGGCCTCCCGCCCAAAACAAAACTCAGAATCAACTCCATTAAAGCCACGCTCCACTAGAAGAAATCCAGACACACAACAGAAAGATGACCAGGCACACCCCGCAGATAAATAAAACTCAAACACTGACCTACACATCGCTTGAAAACATCCATCCCAGTTAAACTTACCAACTGTGTAATGGGCCTTGAAGGAGGACTCGTGAAGCACGGGAGCAGAAAGCTGAATTCAGAAGCGGGAGCGGCCCGCAGAACATCACAAACAGCTATAATGTTGATAGCAGTGCACACCAGGACTGAAATTTGCCCTGGACTCTTGCACCTACTAAGTCGAAGGGGGGTGAAATGAAATATTACACTAAACTTGCCCCATGTGAAGGGGGTGGGGTGATTTGTTGTAATTATCAATGGGGCAGCAATTTCATTACAGTTGCTTTGCCAAAAGGAGGGGAGGAGGATTTCTACGTAAGACAAACATGGTGGGGTGGGGGGGACAACTAAAATAATGCAGTCATAAAGACAGAGGGAGAGGAACTAAATAGTTTAAAAAAAATAGACACAGAACAGAAAGAGGACTTACAAAAAGGGGAGAGGGAGTAAATTGAGAATGAAGGGGATATGCTTTGCAGAAGGGGTAGTCAAATAACCTACACCCACATGGGAAAATACAAGGGGAAGAGGGTTTTGTGTCCTACCGAAAGGACACCTGCCCTCCAGTTTTAACTCAAACAAGATAGGACTCAAGGAGGTGGGGGGTGACTCTCCTCAAAACATATCAATAATACATATATACATGGGGAGAGGGGGAAAAGGTAAAAGGTAACTTCCGTGCACTGCAAACCAACTCATGTGCTCCCACTTTTCTTATAGGTAAGGACACAGTCAGCGGAGCATCATGTCAAAGGAACAGTGAGGGAAGACCTGGGCCTTGCCACCACCCAGTTGAAACAGGTAAGCCCACCTGTTAAATGTATGCCGTGGAGAGTTGGCAGGAGGGTAAACCTAGCAGGGTAGGGTAGTTTCTTACAGGCAGATCGGGGGAAGGGGAGAAGAAATTAAGAGAAGTAAAGGTGTAATATATATTTTGCCTAACCAAACTCTACATGTAATCCTCTTTTCTTAATCTTGCCTTGGATGCAGAGCTCTGCTGGGAGTGCACCGCCTTTTGGAACTGGGAAGGAAAAAGGAAGAAACCCAAGCCCCATTCAACGGACACAGGTAAGCCCCCTGCTGAATATATGCCGTGGAAATTTGGAAGGAGGGTAGACCTAGTACGGCGAGGCATACACTGTTGACAAACCAGCAACTGTGTAAGCGGCAGTGAGGGAAAGAGGGAAAGTTTGTGTGCAAGAGACAGGAAGGAACCAGAATGGACAAAATGGAAAACAAATATTAAGAACCATGGGAAGGGGAGCAACAATAACAAGGAAAGAAAAACTAGATATAAAGGGAAGGGGGGTATTTGCATACAGCACATGCATACAGATAGAAGTACTTGGGGGGTAAGAGAGCAATTGGTAATACGAGATAACATCAGCCAACAGTGTGGCAACTATAAGGAGGTGATAGCCAGATAAAGTTACCTATATCCAAGAAGGGAAGGGTAGCAGAGAAAGCTTACAGCTCCTGAATGAGGAACTGCTCACAATCAGCTGAATTCCAACAGGCAAGTGGATAGGGTGATGAAGTAACCAACTGAAGTGCTGACAAGGTTTTAGAATGTTATGGTGTTCGTTATACCAGTTTAAGATGCCAGCAAGCATAAAAAGTAATTGGAAGAAAGGCAATACAAGACTAAAAGATGGGGCAGAGCAACGCCCGATATACAGTACATGAGTAGAAGTGTCAACACAACAACTAAAAAAAGATGGAGTCAGGTAGAATAATATCATATAACGTTAGGGGATTTAGCCCCATTAAACGTTAGAGTCCTAAGTGAACTAGATAAACTCTAAGCAAAAGTGGTATTTATACAGGAGACCCACCTGAACCAAAAGGAGGGGGCTAAACTCAAGAGGAAGTGTGTGGGGGCAGTGCACCATGCAGACTTTCAAAAGCAAACCCGTAAGAGAGGTGTAGCCATCCTTATTAATAAAAATTGCCCTTTCATAGCAGAAAACACTAAAAAAAGATGCAGAGGGGAGATTTGTGATGATAAAAGGTAACTATCTAGATAAATCGTGCACCCTATTAAATGTGTATGCCCCGAACGAAGACAAAGAATGGAGCATTCTTCAGGAGGGTGGTCCTGGGAATGGTCCCCCCTTCCCCCTTCCAGGGGACCTGTACATTGTGGGAGGTGATTTTAACACAGCACTGGACCCGAGGCTAGACAGATCAGGTACAAACGGAGGGAGGCCGAGCAGAACAGCATCCACAATAAAAGCCATAAACAGGGAACTGGGCCTAAGGGATGCTTGGCAACATATAAACCCAAGAGTAAGAGACTATACATGCAGGTCTGCCCCCACATGCATCATATTCAAGGATAGATCTCTTTCTGATCTCAGCAGAATGGCTTCATGCTTTTTGTTTTTTTAATTGTTGGTCGCTCCACTTATATTATTTCTGTATATGTTACAATCTAGCATTCACCCCCCACCCCCATATAATCCTGGGCAGACAGTGCTCCTCCTCTAACTACTCATTACTCCTAATGCTTGCATCTCTGAATAATGCTTGCCTTAACATATTAAGATAGTGGGTACTGCCGAGATTGTATGTTATTTGCTAAACGAACTGTTTCTAATGTGTTCTGTTAAGCTGCTGCATAATTTGCAATAATCACTTGCTTCCAGCTCTCATTAACCTGCATTGAGGTAGCAACTTTTATCCCCTCAGCTTATATTTCTATCTCCTACCCGCCTAATCCCAGCACCTCCCCAAACTGTCCCTACCTCTCACTGTAACCTTCTCTAGCAGAGTGTAGTGGTGGACTCCACTGGCCCACTTTCCACCTTCCTCCTGGGTCATACTGTGTTGTTGCTATTTGACTCCTGTATTAATGTACCTACTGGCCAGTCACGGTTCTCTGCGCCACAAGGAATTCCCACCTTACCTAAACTGGGCCACTGCCTCCTCCATGTGGCATCCCAGGGGCAGGACTCCTGCAACCGTCCACCTAGCTACCCCCGAATTCTGTCTCGCAAGTTCCCTCTTGGACTGCCAGACAGGTGTATTCTCCTGTCTACCATACATATCCTGTCACTCATGTGGACAGACAGACTCATGTGCTCATGCAACCCCAAAAACACCCAACTCAGGCACTCCAGCCTTCACTCTTCCACCTCTTTCGGCTATCCTACCTTCCAGGGGATAGAGTCACTCCTGAATGTCTACTGGCTCTCAAAAAAAGGGTATATGCTACAGAGTCCTCTGTTACTCATGAAGGCTACGCATCAGAGACCTTCTCTCTCCCAATCCCAAAGTTCTCTGCTTTCTGGCAGCACTGCAGCTCCTAGCAGGGGACACTGAGCTAAATCCAGGTCCCCCTGTTGCAAATCTCACAATTAACTCCCCCCACGATCTCCACTGGACCTCCTCCAAGGGCTTAAAGATAGCGCACATGAATGTCTGCAGCCTATGCCCCAAAATCCATGAAGTCCAAGCATGGCTTGACCTCTACAAACCAGACATTCTTGCAGTCTCTGAGCCCTGGCTGAAAGCACATATCCTGACACACAAGGTTGCAACCTCGGGGTACAACATCTTTCTTAAAGACAGGGATTGTAAAAGAGGGGGAGAGGGAAGGGTACTTAACTATGCTAAAGACTCATGATGTGTCTCTCACCATCCTACAGTGCTGTGACCGCATCGGTGGGGAATCACTGTTCATCCAGATCACCCTCGATCTTGCTAAGCACCTCTCCACTGGGTGTATCTACAACACTACCAAGGCTGAACTCCAATCCCTTGAATCCCTAACCAAAGTCCTAGCTGATGAGGTCTCATCGGAACTCCTGATCCTCAGGGACTTCAACCTTAACTGGGCACAGGAAACGGAGCTGTCTCTCAAGGCCCTGCTTCTGGACGCCAACCTTGAACAAGTCATCACTGAAGCAACCAGGCTTAACCACAAAACAGGGAACCACACCACCCTAGACTGGCTTCTGGTGTCAAACCCATATAACATCCAGATGGCTGGCACCATGGCTGATGCTCTACATACTAACATACTAAAATGCCAGCAGAATAGGCCTAACGGTCTTTCGTATCTGCTCGTTTGGTCAGTCCCCAACCTGGGTGCTGACCTTGCTGTCCCCCTCGCCTTCTCTGGCTTCTCCCTTCCCAGTTCCGGATATTCTTGCTGCATTGGATTTTGCTTCCAGAACCCTTCCCCTGTACCTGTCCCACCCCCTCTTGAACCCCTCCACTGTCTCTGCCTCCACCAGCCCCCTAGGCAGTGCATTCCATGGCTCCACCACCCTCTCAGTGAAGTAGCACCTCCTCCTTTCTCCCTGAATCTTCCCCTCCAGCTTCCAGCCATGCCCTCTAGTGGCCCTTCCTTCAAGCACCCTGACTGTTCTTCCCCTATTTACCCTCTTCATGTGCGTAGAAGACCTCTATCATGTCCCCCGTGTCCCTCTCTCTTCCAATGTGTATATTTAGCTCTTCGAGCCTCTCCTCATAGGTCCTGTCCCCAAGCCCCAAATCATTTTGGTTGCCCTCCTCTGGACCCTCTCCAGGAGGTTAATGTCCCGCTTTTAGTGTGGCCTCCAAAACTGCATGCAGTACTCAAGGTGCGGCCTCACCAAGCAGTTATACAGAGGGAGTATCACTTCCCTCCTTCTGGAGGTGATCCCCCTAGCGATGCATCCCAGCATCCTGTTGGCCTTGGCTGCTGCCCTCCTACAAGTCTCAGAGTTGTTCATCTTGACATCCACCACCACCCCCAGGTCCCTCTCAGCCATCGAGACTTGTAGCATTCCCCAGGGTGTACACTTCACCTGGGTTTCTGGCCCCCAGGTGGAGTACCTTGCATTTCCTTGCATTGAACCTCAGCTTCCACTTTCTAGACCATCTTTCCAGAGCCTCCAGGTCCCCCTGTAGGGCCACCCTCCCCTCCTCCCCATCCACCACCGCCCCCAGTTTCGAGTCATCTGCAAAGAGACTCACCTCACTCCTGATTCCTGTCCTTATGTCAGATACGTAGGCGTTGAACAGAAGGGGCCCAAGGACTGATCCCTGTGGGACCCCACTAATGACCCTCCTTGGGATGAGATCTCTCAACTACGACCTCTGGGTCCGGTCCTGAGCCAATTGCCTATCCATCTGATCATCTGGTTCCCCACCCCCATTTCTCCCAGCTTATCCAACAGGCCCATGTGAGGAACAGAGTCAAATGCCTTGCTGAAGTCTAGAAAGAGGACATCCACTGGTCTACCCAGGTCCAAGGCACTTGTCACCCATTCACAGAACTCCACCAGGTTTGTCTGACACGATTTCCCCGGGATGAATCCATGCTGTCTATCGTCCAGGCACCCAGACTTATCCAGGTCCCCCCCAGCCTCTCCTTGACAATGCCCTCCATCACCTTGCCCACCACCGAGGTCAGGCTGACAGGCCTGTAGTTCCCTGCCACCTCCTTGATCCCCCCTGTGGATAGGCACTATATGCGCCACCTTCCAGTCTTGGGGCACCCACCTGTCCTCAGAGAGATGGTGAAAAGCTCTGCCAGGGGTTTGCCAGGACATCTGCAAGTTCCTTCAGCACTCTGGGATGTAATTTATCCGGCCCGGTGCTTTCTCCTGCCTTAAGGGAGCTGAGGCTTCCTCACTCTCTCTGCTGTGATTTCCACCCCAGTACCCCTTCTCCTGCTTAGCCCTCCCCACCTGCCAGTGATGCCTCCCTCTCCCCAGACCTGCCGACGGGTATGGGCACCCTTCCTCAGTATCTCTGTCTCCTCCCATGTATGATGCAGCACCCCATTTTCCTGGTGAAACTGAGGTGAAGTACTCATTTAGTACCTCAGCCTGCTCCCTCGGGTCTTGTGCCCATCTCTCCCTGATTTAATCCTGCTAATCTGCCCCTTCACCCTTCGTTTTCCCCAATGTATCTAAAGAACCCCTGTTCTCTCTCTAATTTCCTGGCCAGGTTCTGCTCCTTCCTTGCCTTAGCGCCCTCACCACTCTAGTGGCCCTTCTAGCCATCAGCTCGTGCTCCTCGATGCCTTTCACTCCTTGAGCACTTGAATTGCTTATAGGCTGCTTTCTTTCCCCGCACCACCTCCTGGACCTCCCTGGTCCACCAACAGGGTTTTTGGGCCCTACCGCATTTTCGTCTTACTCTTGCACAGGTGCTGGTAGCATCCTGCACCCCTCTCCTGATGATTTCCCACCTACTATCAGCGTCCATGTCTGACCCAATCCCATCCAAATGCTCCTTAGGATCCTTCCCATTTCCTTAAAATCCGCCCTGAAGTCAGTTACTCCGCCTTTGTGCAGCCTTCTACCCCTCCTAGGTCCAGGCAGAACCAGACCGTGGCATGGTCACTCCCGCCAATGGGTCCCTTACCCAGGCCCCAATCTGTCACTGTCTGCAGGACCACATCCAGTACCAGTGCCTCCTGGTCGGTTCCCTCACCTGCTGAGTTAGGAACGCGCCTTGAAAGACATCCAACAACCTCTGTTCCCTGGTCACAGAGGATGTCATAGTCTCCAGTCTGTTCCTGGCATGTTTAAGTCCCCAACACCACCACCGTCTCTCTGCCCAGTCTGCAGTGTCTCCTAACATCTGCCACCACACTGTCCTCCAGCTCCTCCGCCAGGGCAGGGGTCTCTCACACTCCTATTTTACCTCTTGCCCCCTTGTTATCAAGGTGACCCAAATCGCTTCCACGGTTCCTCCGCCTCCTCTACTCCCCTATGCCAATGCAGTTTTTGACCATCATTGCTACCCTCCTCCCTTCCCTCCCCCCTGTCCTTCCTGAACATAGTGTATCCCTCCAGGTTCAGGTCCCAGTCATGTCTTGCAGTGGCCCAAGTCTCAGTGACCGCTGCCACATCCACTGCTCCCTCAGTTAGCATCGCCTGGAGCTCAGGCATTTTATTGCCCAAGCTCCTGGCATTTAGCAGGACTACCTTCCACCCTTTCCCCATAGTTCCATTTCCTGCTCGTGTTCCCATGGGGATTCTGTTTTCCCCTGGTCTGCACTTTGCCAGTTGGCCTTTCCTGCAATCCTCCTGGTTCCCAGGGGGTGAGACAGTCCCTCCTTTATCGGCACCCCTTGACAGCCTTTTCTCCCATCCCACCCCTTACAAGTTTAAACCCCACTTTTCACCAATGAACCCTCTATTTTCAACTTAAGGATTCCTCCTCCAAATTGAGATGTAGTCTATCTCTAGCATACAGCTCCTTATCCTCCCAGGTCTCCCCCAATCCCCCATCAACCCATACCCTCTGGCCTCACACCACCACCCGAGCCACTGGTTTATCTCCTAATTTTCCTTTTGTTTCCCCACTAGCCCTTGGCACTGGCAGGATTTCTGAGAAGGAAACTGTGCATCCTATGTCATGACAGACCCTGGCTAGCCCTGAATCTTGCCTGTATCTCTAGCTCGCTATTTCCCTCAATGTCATTTGTACCCAGGTGGACCAGTATGTCTGGGAACCCCACAATCCTTTGCCAGCTGATATACTGTGCTTAGCCCTGTGCACCATTAGTCCAGGGAAGCATCTTGTTCTAACTGGCCAGGCTTTCCTCCTTATCCCATTTGATACCCTGATCATAGAATCCCCAGCAGGAGCACTCTGAGCACTCCTTTTCCTCCATTCCCCCTCCATGTCCCTCATCCTTTCTACAGGCCCCTCCACCCAGCGGTTCCGTGTTCCTCCCCCTTTCTGGGTGCCACATGCCACCCCCTCCTTATTTACCATGGCCACCCCCTCCCCTCCAATCCTATGCCTCTCCTCCTCCTGAGTATCCTTCTGTTCCTTGCTAATTCCCCCCTCACTGCTCGCAACTGGTCCTTCTCCCCCATCTGCTAAACTAGCCTGGCTCATCCTCCCTTCCTTCCTGTCTCCATTTAGTTCCTCCTTTCTAGTCGTGCTCCCCTGGCCTAAACCCTCAGCTCCCTTTACTGAATCCTCCTTGTACTTGGTCCTTCTCCTTTCCTCCTCCCAACTGGTTCTTCTCCTTGCGCTTTCCTCCTCTTCCCCTGCCCCTCCTGCTCTGATTCCTGCTCCCCATTCTCCTGCATTCAGGTCCCCCCTGTTCTTCCTGCTATCTGGCCCTGCCTCCTGCCTCCCACTCCCTTTTCCATCTCTAACTACCCCTGTCATGGCTACATCACCCCCCTCATCCTTGAGCAGAACAAAGAATTGAAGCGGTTACTGAGTGTAAGGTCTGATCCACCTCCCGCCTTCGCTTCTGTCCAGCCCTGGACATCTGCCTACTTCCTGAGAATGTTGTCCTCTGTCCCCCCTTTGTGAGGCCCCCAGTTACCTGCCTGCTTCCTTGGTAGGTGTCCTTTTGCACCCCTCTGCCAGGTTCCCATGTGACCCCTGAGTATTCTCCTGCACTCCTTTCCCTATGCCCCCACCCCTGTGCTTGGTACAACCTGTGGGAGATTCCCACCCCTTCCCAACCATACCACCCCTTCCCCAGCTTTCTCCTAATCATAACCTCCTCCTAAGCTTGTAGCTGTGGTAGCACACTGGGCAACCACCGAACTTCCAAGCCCAGTCCAGTATCATGGCTGCTCCACACCCTGTGCACCCCACCACCCTCCCAAAGATGCCGGCCCTAATGATGTGTGGTTCCATCCCCTTCCAAATAGGTTTCCTTGGGTGAGCCACCAGGTTCCCCCCTAGTCCAAGATACCCCTACTGCCTAATCAGGTCACCCACTAATCTTACAGACAGTCCCACTGTACACCAGTAACCCTGTTACTAGGTGCAGTACAACACGTTAAACTTATAAGGGAAATGAACAACTCAAAGCTCCTCTCCCAGCCTTTAAATCCTACCCCAGTGGCTAGAACTGCATGAGCTGCACCTGCAGCCTTTTCCTCCAATTGCAGGGCAGGTGTTCCCCATAAATTTGCAGACTTTGGGAGGAGGGCGGGCCTGGGCAGACACCTGACCGAGAGAGAGTGTATCAGCCCTGTGTCTCCCTCCAAGCCCAGCAGCCAAAGAACCAGGCCCAAGCAAATCCCACCAAATAGGTTTTAAATCAGAAGAAATAGGCCTCTACCAGCGCAGCCTGTTACACAGTGAAACCTCCACAAAATGAGCCCCCTACAGCCACCAAATCAGTTTACAAACATCCAGCAGCACCCCAAACAATACCCTGCTAGCCCCTTAGAAGTAAGAAAGAAAAGAACCAACCTACCAAGTAAAATGCACAAGAACCCTGTGAAAACAACAGCAGCAGCTACTGTCCTGGAACACAACTGATCCTGTCCCCTTCCAGTTCTTTCTGAGTGACCACTCACCAATCTTCTGCACCTGGAAGAACAGGTCACCCAAGGTACCTCCCAGAATACTCGCAACTTGTGATTATTCCAAGTTCTCTACTGACTACTTCAATGAGTATCTTAGCACCATGCAGTTTAACGAATGGTTGAAAAACTGGTGTGGAGCGCAGGGGTTTGGCTTCACTGGGGACTGGGGTTCCACCTGGAGGGACACCAGCCTATACTAGCAGGATGGTCTGCATCTGTCCAGGAAGGGAACAAGTCTTTTAGACAATCGGTTTAAATGCTTCATTGGCAAGCTTTTAAACTAAACTAGTCAAGGGGGGAGGCACTGATAAGCAGCAGGAAAATCCCAGCCTCCCCCTACAAAACAGGGTACTAAATGAGAAAAAGACCAGGGTAGAAAGGTCAGTGGGGGATGCTGCTCTAGAAGGTAAAGCCATCAAAAAATGGAGAGCGGGGGGGGCGCTGTTGAGTAGCCGTCTGGCAAGACATACCCGAGAGGAGCTCCACACTTTTAACTGGAAAAAAGTCCTAAAAATTGCCTAACAAGTCGAGAAAGTCAAAATCCAAGTACAGATTAGCACAGATAAAACTTTTCGGACTCTAACGATACCAATTTCAAGTATGGGAAGAACGCAAAAAGCGACCAGCAGTGGACCGAAAGCTCAACCTGCAGTAATAGATCAGGCCGCAACTGCATCGACCTCTAGTGGGTTAGAACCACCATGGAAGGCACTGCAATCAGCTATACAAGCTATCGATACAAAAGTAGAATCTATACTACAGAGATTTGCAGAGCAAGATATTAAAATTGAGGCAGCAAATAATGCCACATCGGCGGAGAAAGTGGCCACTCAAGCGTTATCAACTACTTCTAAGCTGATCCAGGAAAATGCCCAGCTACGCTACAGGCTCGAGGCATTGGAGAACGCTTATCGTGCCTCTCATGTCCGAACTGTGGGCCTCCCAGAGGGAGCCGAGGGAGCAGAGCTTATCACCTTTTGAAAACTTGGCTTTCTGGTGTTAAACCTTCCATCAGGAGTATTGGCTGATAGTTTTTTGAAAGCTTTCCGAACGCCCGGAGCAGCAGCCACGTGGAGACTTACGAGGGTGATTCTCTTGGTTACAGCTAGCTCTATGGTTGAGACATGGTGTTTACAGGCCTTAAGATCTGCAGATGGACTGTCCTTCGAGGGGAATGTGGTGCATTTGTGTCCGGACCTTTCGTTTGCGACGAGGGCAAAACGAAAGTTCGATTCAGTTCGAACCAGACTCAAAGCATTGGGGGTTTCCCACTCGCTGTTGATGCCCGCTAGACTCAGGATCCACTATGGGGGTCGTTTGTACCAGTTTAACGATCCGATGGAAGCGGGAAAAAAAGTCGAGGCCATAAGTCGGGAGTTCCAGGCTTCGGAGGGTCATCGACCGGAGGATTCAGATGAGGAAGACACCTGATGAGATCTGAACTTGATCAGTTCTGAACTTAAATATAGTGCTTAAACATATTGAAGACTTGTTGATATAGATTGAAAGTGTGGGAGCTGGCTATATGGGCACTTAACATGTTATGGTTTTGTATTTTGGACATGGGGACACATTAACACTGGCTGTTAAATTTAAAAACATCTTAAAATGACATTTTTTGGGATTGTTCCCCAAAAGCCTTAGATGGCTGTAGCTTTTTCTTTTATTAGACACACTGTGGTACAATAAAATAATGTGTATTTTCCCCCACCTCCTAGATAATTCTGTATAGGTTCCTATTGAAACCTGCTGTACACTGGATGTATCTGTACATCATTTGATGCCTTACAGATGGGTGTAAACTTAACTTATTGTTTAATCAAAACAATAAAAGTTAAAAAAAAAAAAAAAAATGGAGAGCAAGGAGTACCAATGCCCGAAGTCTGGGTAACAAGCTTCCTGAATTAGTGGCCTTGATGGAGGAACATCCAGATATCGTGGCAGTCACAGAAACATGGTACACACAGAACCATGACTGGGACGTAAACATACCAGGATACACTATCTATAGGAGGGTAAAAGAGGAGGAAGAGTAGCTCTCTACATAAGAGAAGGAATCAAAGCAACAGAACAAAAGGGTAAACAGAGAGGAGAAGAAGCACTGTGGGTCAATTTCGAGGCAGGCAATGGCACCACTATCCGCACAGGAGTTGTATACAGACCCCCCTCTCAGGGGGAGGAAATGGGCAAGGAAATGATAGAAAGTATACTTAGAATGGCAGATAATGGGGAGATATTGCTGATGGGTGATCTGAATATGCCAGATGTTAAATGGAGTGCAGTTGCAGCAGCCACTTCTAAGAGTAGTGTTATTCTAGATGCCCTACAGGGGGCATGCCTTAGACCACTAGTACTGGAACCCACTCGAGAGGGAGCAATCTTAGACCTGGTCCTCTCAAATGGAGATGGAGAGAGGATCACAGATGTAGAAGTGGGCAGCCATCTGGGAACTAGCAACCATCGAACAGTATGGTTCACAATAAACACAGCAATAGAGTCAAGCCATACAAAGGCAAAAGTACTGGACTTCAGGAGGGCTGACTTTGCCAAAATGGGTTAGTGCCTAAGGAATGCACTAGCAAATGGGCAGGAAGGAGGGGTGGAAGAACAATGGGGAATAATAAAAACTGCCATCACAGAGGTAACAAGCCTTTGTGTGAAGCAAGTAAACAAAACAAACCAATGTAAGAAACCACTATGGCTCTCAAAACGAGGTGGCAGTGAAGGTTCAAGAAAAAAAGAAAGCATTCAGAAAGTACAAGGAATCACAGAAGGAGCAGGACAGAGAATTGTATCCGTTAAAGCAAAAGGAAGCTGGGAAGGCAGTCAGAACAGCAAAGGCCCGAAGTGAGGAAAAGATAGCCAACTCAGTTAAGAAGGGGGATAAAACCTTTTTTAGGTACATCAGGGAGCGAAGGAAGACTAAGGGAGGGATAGTGAGGCTTAATAAAGGGAGGAGGGTGGGCAGAGGGCGACTGTGAAAAGCAGATACACTAAACAAATATTTTTGCTCAGTATTTACAACCGAACAGGGAGGTACCTAAAACAAACAATTTTATTCTTTTTTAGTTTTTGTTGACCGGTTAAGTGCACTAGACAAATCTTGCCTATTTTCAGGCACAACCCGGGTGGGGAGATACAGATGAATGCCAACTGACCTTGAACCAGATTAAACTGTTGGTGGTATTTTTAGTGAATGAGGGAAATTTGGCCAGGACACCGGGGAAATTCCCCTACTCTTTTCGATAAGTGCCATGGGATCTTTAACATCCACCTGAACTACCACCAATCCAGGCAGATGGGACCTCGGTTAACATCTCATCCGAAAGACGGCACCTCAGAAGTGCAGCACCCTTCTCATGCTGCACTACAGTGTCAGTACTGGGATATTAACCCAAGTGCCAGATGTGGGAACTGGAACCCACAGCCCTCTGATCTCCGGCCTCAGAGGTGAGTGTGTTACCTACTGAGCCACTGACACTGCCAAAGTTGATACCAGCCCATTTACAGAAGAAAGAGTTCTGAAAGAACTCTTAAAACTGAAGGTGGACAAAGCAATGGGGCCTGATGGGATTCATCCCAGAATTCTAAAAGAACTAAGGGTAGAACTAGTGACACCACTGACTACACTTTTAACAAATCATGGGAGGATGGGGTGGTACCTGAGGACTGGAGGAGGGCAGATGTGATTCCACTTCACAAAAGTGGGAGCAGGGCAGAAGCAGGAAACTACAGACCTGTTAGTTTAACCTCAGCGATAGGAAAATGATGGAATCACTTCTGAAGGAAAGAATTGTCAAGTATCTAGAGGCCAGAGGGCACAGGACCCAATGCAGCATGGATTCACAGCGGGAAGGTCATGCCAGACAAATCTGATAGATCTTTGACTGGGTGACCAAAGTAGTAGATCAGGGAGGGGCTGTGGACATGGCCTACCTAGACTTTAGCAAGGCATTTGACTCAGTCCCACACAAAAGATTAATATACAAGTTAGCCAGCCTGGGAGTGGGTCCCAAGACGACAGCCTGGGTAAAGAACTGGCTAGAGAATAGGACACAGAGGGTAACAGTAAATACAGTCCACTCTGAAGAAAGGGGGTTACTAGTGGGGTGCCGCAGGGTTCAGTATTAGGACCGGTCCTCTTCAATGTCTTTGTAAGCAACACTGCAGAGCGACTAGAAGAAAAAGTATGTCTCTTTGCAAATGACACAAAGCTCTACAACAGAGTTGATGCACAAGGTGGAGTGGAAAGGATGAGAAGGGACTTGGCAAGGTTAGAGGAATGGTCAAATGTATGGCAGCTTAGATTTAACGCTAAGAAGTGCAAGGTAATGCACCTGGGAAACAAAAACCCAGGGGAAGAGTACACAATGGGGGGTGAGATACTAACAGCAACAAAAATGGAAAGGGACCTGGGAGTAGTCATATCAGATGACAAAGGTGGGCAAGCAATGTGAGAGGGCAGTAAGGAGGGCTGGGGGGATACTGGGATGCATAGGGAGAGGCATCACCAGTAGAAAACAGGAAGTTGTTATCCCTCTGTACAGACAGCTGGTGAGACCCCACCTGGAGTACTGTGTGCAGTTCTGGACACCCAATCTCCGAAAGGACATAGACAAGATGGAAGCTGTCCAGAGGAGGGCAACTAAAATGGTGCAGGGTCTGCACCGGAAGATATATGAAGACAGACTAAAGGAGCTTAATATGTATGGGTGGATGGGGAGGAGGGGAGGATGGACCTACAGGGGGACCTGGAGGCTCTGGAAAGATGGTCTAGAAAGTGGAAGCTGAGGTTCAATGCAGGAAATGCAAGGTACTCCACCTGGGGGCCAGAAACCCAGGCCAAGTGTACACCTGGGGAATGCTACAAGTCTCGATGGCTGAGAAGGACCTGGGGTGGTGATGGATGTCAAGATGAACAACTCGGAGACTTGTAGAAGGGTAGCAGCCAAGGCCAACAGGATGCTAGGATGCATCGCTAGGGGGATCACCTCCAGAAGGAGGGAAGTGATACTCCCTCTGTATAACTGCTTGGTGAGGCCGCACCTTGAGTACTGCATGCAGTTTTGGAGGCCACACTTAAAGAGGGACATTACCCTCCTGGAGAGGGTCCAGAGGAGGGCAACCAAAATGATTTGGGGCTTGGGGGACAGGACCTATGAGGAGAGCTCAGAGCTAAATAATACACATTGGAAGAGAGAAGGGACCGGGGGACATGATAGAGGTCTTCAGGTACATGAAGAGGATAAATAGAGGAGGAACAGTCAGGGTGCTTCAAGGAAGGAGGAGGGGCCACTAGAAGGCATGGGTGGAAGCTGGAGGGGGGAAGATTCAGGGGAGAAAGGAGGAGGTGCTACTTCACTGAGAGGGTGGTGGAGCCATGGAATGCGCTGCCTAGGGGGCTGGTGGAGGCAGAGACAGTGAAGGGGTTCAAGAGGGGGTTGGACAGGTACAGGGGAAGGGTTCTGGAAGCAAAATCCAATGCAGCAAGAATATCCGGAACTGGGAAGGGAGAAGCCAGAGGAGGCGAGGGGCAGCAAGGTCAGCACCCAGGGTGGAGGCTGACCAAACGAGCAGACACGAAGACCGTTAGGCCTATTCTGCTGGCATTTTAGTATGTTAGTATAGCCTCGAGGAAAGGAGGGAGAGGGGGGACATGATGAAACTTTCAAGTACCTCAAGGGAATCAACAAAGTGTGCAAGAATAAGGGCACAATTTGAAGATGGGGGCGGCTCAGAGGTATTAACAGTATTTTTTTCACAGAGAGGGATGTGGATGCATGGAGCGGCCTTCCGGAGGAGGTTGTGGAGTCAAAAACAGTGGTTGAATTCAAGCATGCATGGGACAGCCATAAGGCAATTCTAGGGGGTTGGGGAAGAAAGATGTAGGCTGCTGGTTAACTAGGATCTGCAGCTTATCCATTAGGTAGGGAAATGGGCAGACTGGGTGAGCCAAGCGGTCCTTATCTGCCGTCAAATTCTATGTTTCAATGTAACCTTGACTGGAGCCCCATTAGGTTCCTTCCAACACTGGGTGAAGCTCTGGACTACTTCCAGAACTCCTTCACATCAGCAGCTAACCTCTTCGCCCCCCTGAAAAAGCTACGAGCTAAGGGCAGCTGCTACAAATGGATCACCCCAAAACTAAAATCTGATGGTGAGTCGAGACAAGGCCTGCACAAGCACAAGCTTTCAGCTCTACCAGTTGATCTCGTGTCCTACAGGACCCTCAGGAACCAATGTAAGCGAGCCACCAAGCTTGCTCAAAGGGAGTATGTCAAACATCTCCAACAAACCAACCTAGGCAAGCCGATGTTGTTCTCAGCCCACAACAACGAACTTCTCAAAGACGACGGTAAGTCTCCACCAGGCCCCATTGAGGTCAATGGCCAAATGCTAAGTGATAGTCACCAAATTGCCTCCTCCCTTAAAGCGATTTACCAAGTTTTGATATATGAACGCATCTACTGCAAGGTGACTGCATACAGAACTGATTCACAATGTATTTTGATAGCTGCATAGCCTATTTTAGCAAATTAAATCAGGTTTCCCCCTCGCAAACCAGAAAGTGTCATTCTGTGTATTGGAGCCTGTATTTGGTTACCTTTGACACTCATTACCTTTGCAACGTCACCACAAGGAGATCTGTGCTCTGCAATTAAAATTAATTCTTGGTCACAGCAATTCTGCCTTGATAACAGAGCTCTTGGTCGCAGCATGCAGCACGACAATGGCAATGTCAAACAGTTCATTTTCAGGGTCCGATGAAAGCATTATGTTGTCCTCCACTAACAGTGATTTTTCAAGACACTGACATAGTGCCACAATTTGACAGTCGCAGCATAGTAGATCCCCATAGGGATGACCCTATGACAGCAGAGAGAACGATGTGAGCAGTATCTCAGGCAGTCCCGATCCATTCCAGTACAGCAGCGAGAGCAGACTTAGCAACATGGACTGTTAATGTTATATTTTGCTGCTTAGTGCTACAGTTTGGTTCGGTCATTGCTGTCATTTTACTGTGCAAAATCGAGGTATGGTGTGTGTTCTGTTACTGCTGGCATCGTTCTGCCCACACAATTGCTAGTGATAGTACCCTGTTTTTTAATCTTTCTTTTTTTGGGGTGGGGGACTGCTTTCCCTATGCTAACGAGTTGTTGGCCGCTCCAGCTTGACGCAGAGCATGGCTTGATCTGATGGCACTGCATGAGCAGGATAAATGGCTCACAATTTGTACAAATCCAATTTGTCCAAATTCCTCACCTGGTACTAGTTAGTAGTGACCTCCCGCCAATTGATTTATCAGTCACTCACTCTGATGGAGCACAGGGTGGAAATTACAAGCAGGCACCTTGTACTCCAACCACTCCAAACCTCCCAGCCGCACACATACACTTAGAAAAATGTTGCAGCATAGAATTTCTATTATCTGTAAATTATTTATACTGTTTGTGTCTGTCTTTGCCCTAGTGCCAACCGGTCTACGCTATAGCTTTCTTCTCTGTGTATGTGTGTGTTTGGGGGTGGGGAGCCTGCTTGTACTTTCCCCCTTAGATGCATCAGTGATTGAGTAACATGTTGAAGTCACCGGATCCCCCGTTTACGGCATGTTATAAATTCAAAACTTCAAATTATTGCACCAACTTTGTGTTACCTCTAAGCGCTCAGGAACTATACAGACTGCAGCGGTCATTAGTGTCTGCATAAGTATCTGTAATACCATCCTGGCATTGGCTTATTGCTGCTAACATGTGTGCCTCCAGGTGCATTATGAATAGAGCAAAAAATGCACAGTACAATAGGTGATTGTCCCCCAACCCCAAGGTTAAAAATGACACTGCCAATAACCTTCTCATGGAGAAAGAGACTGCATTTATGTTTAGACTGCCTAAGTACCGTTTGATTGGTCCACTACAAAAAGGGACATATCCTTGTGGCAGGTACTCAAGTGTTAGACTGTATTTGAACCACCCTTCCTCACTTATGTCACCATACTTCATTACCACTTCGGTCTGTGTCAAGCAGTTTGTGTTTTCCCATTTTCCCCGTTACAGTGGATCTCTGATGCACATATGTTAAGTGTACAGCAAATATAACAAATGCTGCACTATACTGCCTCCCATGCCTTACCGATGTCATGGTACATTGTGTAGACTCCCTGCATTCATTGCTGTGTAGCCCATATTTTGGTTCAGACATTATTCCCCAAGTATGCCGAACTGACTAGCACACTTTGCAATATAACACCATAGAAACCGTACATTGGTACCACAGTG
This sequence comes from Neoceratodus forsteri, assembly GCA_016271365.2. NCBI lineage: Eukaryota > Metazoa > Chordata > Ceratodontiformes > Ceratodontidae > Neoceratodus > Neoceratodus forsteri. The sequence continues at coordinate 883,581,264 of CM057455.1, forward strand.
TCAGGAGATGATGGCAACTGCAGTCTTCTTTTACTGATGCTCTGGAGCACATACAGTGATGCTACAATCCTAATTATAGAGATTGTCTTTATGTTAAAATGTTATAAAAATATGTATAATTCTGAGATACACTGTAAACTATGTACAATATAACTATGTACAGTATATAAAACTGATTTTATTGCATTCATTTATAAACTTAGCGAGGTGTTGGCAATCTGGAGAAACAATTCAGTGCACTATGCCCCTTTATTCCTGCACATCTAAGCATACCTTAGTGATCAGTGTTATGGTGTTTGCATGAGAACACCAAATGAGCCCAAGAAAACACAGGAGCACAGGAAAAAATATAAAATGTCCATAATGATGGTGACAATCAGAAATGCAATAGCAAAATACACAGTTTACTGCACTGTTCTCTTGGGATTAGACTGTTCAGCTCAGTGCTTATACTCTTACTGCACATTACAATTCTGAACTGTTGAAAAAGTCATCCATTTAACACAGACCTCTATGTACTAATACTGAAAAACTTACTGCAATTTATAGATCGGCCCAGTTCAAAAGTCGTCCTTTTGTATCCCAATACGCTACAGATTACAGCTCCACTCACTTAAAAAAAATGTATTTTTTTATACAGACTTCTTGTTACAATTATGTACTTGCAGCACTTACTAAAAACTATAACACTATACTCAAACAATGTAGATTGTGATGTAGGGATGCCACAATAACACGATACAACAATATATCACGATAATTCCCACTGACGACAACTTATCGCTGTAAAAAAACATTATTGTGGTTATCATGCAAAACAATATACCGCGATATACAGTGGTAAAGCACCTCAGCTTGCTTTATCAGCCGCAACCACGAAGAAAAAAATTACTCACCTTAGTAATGTTGTTTCATCTAATGGAGTCCTGCTATATATTTATTTATTTATTTAAACAGCAGTTTGGAAAACCTTTGAGCCATAGGCTCATTTACAAAGGTACCTTGTCACAGTAAGACAAACGAAAATACACAGTATAACAGTAACTTAAAACATAGATACAAACAAGCTGGTACAGGCAGGACTGATGCAAACAATACCAGAGTTATGTTGTCCTTAGCAGCTTAGTAGTAAGCTTTGTCATAAGTATTGAGTACGGCTTTGACTAGTGGCAATTACAGCTTCCGGTGTTAACAAGGTGGTTCCATAAGGAAGTTTTGAAGCACGATATAGTTGGAGCTTCGGAGATGGAGGGGGGCAGTGTGTTAAACCAGGAGGGGCCCTAAAGCTGAAGGCACTTTGGCCGTGAGAGGTCCTAGCTCTAGGGATAACAAGAGAGGTTTTCCCAGAGGTCCGAGTACAACTAGTGGGACAGAGCGGCGGATGGTGGTGGTCAATCCTGGCGGGGATAGCCCAAGGAGGGTCTTTTTTGTAAGGGTACAGGTCAGATATTTGAGGCGCTCGTCAAGATCAAGTACCAGCGCTTTAGCATACAGTAGACAGGTGTGTGTTAGCCTAGGTGCCCCAGTAATTAACCTGCAGGCCTTATTCAGAGTAATGCGAATTTTATGGAGTGCGGTCTGATCAGCAGCACTATACACCGGCAGTCCATAGTCCACTAGGGACAGGATAGAGGAGGTGACTGCGAGTCAAGAGCCTCCGGGGGGAGGCAGTGTTTATACCGATGTAAGATGCCCAATCGGATATTAGTGGCAGTGGCTAGGGCAGCGATGTGTCCATGGAAGGAGAGGGAAGGGTCAAAATGGATTCCTAGGTATTTATAGGAGCAAACTTGTTCGAGTGGGAAAGAGGACCCAGAGTGAATGAGGAGTTTGAAGTTGCAGGACTTGTTTTGAGGATGAGTGAAGAACATGGTTTTTTTTTTTATTTTTAAGATTTATCACCAATCTATGTTCCTTGAACCAGCCCTCAGCTTCGGCAAAGGACTTCTGCAGCAAGTCCTGGAGGGCAATAGGGTTACGACTCGAGGCAAAGATGACTGCATCATCATCAGCGTATAATAGAATGTTCCCGAGCAAGAGCGTGGAAGGTGTTAAGGTAAAGGAGAATAGTAAGGGGCCCAGAATGGAGCCCTGGGGAACTCCGAAAAGATGGGACAGATGTTTGAGTAGGTCCCATTAATTTTACACGCTTGAGCGGTCAGACAGATAACTGGTGCACCAGGAGATAGGCCCAGCAGCAAAACCAGAGAGACTAAGGGCACTGCAGGAGGGGGTGGGAGACAGTGTCGAAAGCTTTAGAGAGGTCAATGAAGACCGCACTAGCCAGAGAACCAGTGTCTAAGGAGGAGTGGAGAAAGTTGGAGAACTCTAGGAGGGTGTGTTGGTACTGTGGCCTGCCGGAAGCCATGCTGCTCAGGACATAGGACATTGTAGGTGGAGAGGTTGTCGAGATTTGAGAGGCCACCACTTTTTCCAAGGCCTTGAGAGAGGAGAGAATGGAGATTGGCCGATAGTTTCCAGCCACAGTCCTATCACCACCTTTAAAGACAGGGGTGACAGTGGCGACTTTCCAGGCAGTTGGAACCTTCCCAGGCAAAGAGAGCGGTTGATGAGGCACGTATCGGGTAAGAACTGTGTCTAAGACCAGCCGTAGGATACACGGATCTGAGGGTGTCACTGCCGCATTATTACTTTTGAGGGCAGTGACAAGGTGGCCTAAGTTCTTGGGCAGAAACACGCATGGAGGAGAAAATAAGGCGAGAAAGATTTACGGCAGGTGCTGGGGAGGAGGGTCAAAAAATTTGTAGGAGGATAGGGCTAAGGTCAGTGAATGAGGTGTTGAGGTGGTTGCTATGAGGGCTGGGTCTGAGGAGATCACGCCATTAATGTTGATCTGGTGGGGGGAGTGCACCCCATTTAACTGTTTAATGTTATCCCAGAAGGTTCTGGGGCTCCCCCATGAGGCAATGAGTGAGGACCGATAGTGCTCAGACTTGGCCTTTCTGATGGCCCGAGTGCACTTGTTTCGGGCGGCAGCATACAACTGCTTGTCACTGGGCCGGCCAGTCTCAATGGCACGGTGCCATAGGTTGTCCCTATGTTTGAGTTGGTGGATCAAAGCTGGGGTTACCCAGGAGGCATTCTGCCTTTTAGAACGGCGGGTACATTGGGCAAGATATCACAGGCTTGTTAAAAGTCTGGTAAGGAAGGAGAGAGCTGTGTGATGTCAGGAGTTGCCTGTATAGGAGACCAGTCAATTTGGGACAGAAGTTCCTTAAGTTTTATCAGTCCACCAGGTATTAGATGCCGCCGGCATGTGGACTGTGCTATGGGTTTGGGGACTGAGGATGACCAGTGGAATAGAATGGTGGAGTGATCGCTGAGAGAGTCTGGGAGGACTTGTACATTGGGGATCCAATTAGGGCAGTTGGTGAGTACCACATCAAGCAGGGTACTGGAGCCTCTCTTGGGGTTAGTCCTGGTAGGGTGGGTAACTAGTTGCGTTAGGTCTATTGCAGAAAAGGAGTCACGGGTAGAGGAGGAGGAAGGGCTGAGCCAGTTGACATTTAAGTCGCCCACCAGAATTTGATCAGCGGAAGGAGGTAGGAGGAAAGGTATTCTGTAAGAGAGGCAATGGCCTCTGCTTGGTCCCTGGGGACATATGCAGTAGTCAGATAAAGGGGTCCCTTTAAAGGGTCAGGGTTAGTTTCAGCGTGAAGCGCCTGGGCCCTGGAGTCAAGGATGGGAGCAGGCAGGGCTAGTACGGGGAGAGATTCCTTGACATAAATAGCGCAGCCGCCGCCCTGTCTCCCAACACGGTCGGACCGGAAGAGGGTGAAACCAGGAAGGGCGACTAGGGAGTCAGTGGAGGATTTCGACAGCCAAGTCTCAACCAGAGCGATGACATCAGGGTTAATTGATGTTACCAGGCATTGTAGTGAGTCAAACTTTTTTAGGAGGCTACAGATATTCATGGAGACCATGCATAGGCCTGTGGTGCTAGTCGGGGAGCTCCTGGGAACTGGGCCAGGGTTTGGATGAATGTTCCCTGACAGGAGTAGTAGCATGACTAACACGCTGGCTGGGAGATGGTGAGAGGTTTCCATGACTGACATTGGGGAGGCTAAGGGAGCAGGGGGTGGGCAGGGTGGTACAGGAAGGAAGGCAAGAATAAGAAGACACCCAGATATGCCTGAGGCGAGGAGGAAGCTAGGGGGAGGGCAGGGAGGACCAAGACACACAGAGGTCCCAAGGGGCAAGACAGCAGGTTCAGGAGCAAGGGGAGGGAGGGGTGCCAGGGCACAGTGCAGAGTAGCAGATGGGTAAGTGGGCAAGTGCACTGCTAGTGGTGATAGGCACAGGCAGAGCGTGAGGCAGGGCCAATACATTATGGTGAGCAAGATCCAAGGGAAGTAGTACTGTACAGGTAGGAGTAGGAAGTAGCGAGGGAGCTTATGACATATGCAGTGAGTCCCAACCTTCGAATTGCTCCGGAGGTGAAAGAGTTAACTTTCCATGCCAGGCATGGAACTTTGAGCACGAGCTCGGTTGAAAACTCTGTCTGTTGTTCTTCAAACTCAAACTGTCAGATCTTTATGAGCAAAACTCACTAAGGTTCTGTGTGGAAGCCGTAAACCTACACTAGCCAACTGGCTACTAAATATAAGAACACATTTTCTTGGTCCCAAAACAAAGACTCAAGTCAGGGGATCCAAAAACTAAAAACATAACACCCAAACACCCCAAAAAGGAGGGGTGAAAAATAAGGTGGGCATCTACTAGGTGCCAACACTGCACTGCCCACCCACATCCCAAAAGTAGAGGTTCTGAGAGGGCAGGCAGGGAGGTCACATATAGCAAGACTCCATTAGAAGAAACAACATTACTAAGGTGAGTAATTTTTTTCAAACAACATGAAGTCTTGCTATATTATGACATATGCAGACTACACAGCAGTACCTCCATGAGGAGGACAGAACCTACTGGAAATAGGCCCTGAAGCCATTGCTGTGTTAAACCGAGCATCACTCTAGCCTGGATGTCCAGAGAGTAATGCTTGGTAAAGTGTGAACTGTTTTCCAGGTAGCTGCTTGACATATCTCTAGGATAGGGATGTCTCTGGCAGCAGCCAGAGACGAGCTGTACCTCTGGTAGAGTGAGCCTCAGGCCTGAGGGAGGAAACTTACCCAGTTTTTCATAGCAAAATTGGATACAAGAGACAATCCACCTGGCAATGGATCTTTAGTGCAGGTTTCCTTTACCAACCTCACCATAAGTGAGGAACAGTTGGAGGAGTCAAACCTGTGACCCTTGGATGCTCTATGTAGTAACTAAGGGCTCTTTGACATCTAACTGTGCAGTCTCCTCTCACCAGAGGAGGAATGGTCAGTGAAGTACACAGCAGAGACACAGATTGATTAAGGTGGAAGTCTGAAACCACCTTAGGCAAGAACTTTCTGTTAGTCCCGAGGACCACCTTATCTCTATGAAAGGAGATAAAAATCAGGCTCCACTGACAATGCTTGTAATTCACTTATGCGCCTGGCAGAAGTGATGGCTACCAAAAACACAGTTTTCCAAGTCAAGTACTTAAGCTCTGCTGAAGACAAGGCTCAAAAGGGTTGTATAAGCTGAGCAATGCAAATATTAAGATCCCAGGCAGGGCAGGGTCCTGAATGGAGGGCTGGTGTGAAGCAACCCTTGAAAACTTGGAGAATACAGGATGAGCCAAAGAGAAGAGGGTTTACCTGCTGATAAGAAAGCAGACACGGCTGCCAGGTGCACTTTAGGTAGCTGGTCTCAGCCCCAAAGTATTCAAATGCACCATATAATCCAGGACTGTGGGTAAGTCAGCAGATTCTTGGGAAATATGCTTGCCAGAGCACCATATGGAAAATCTCTTCCATTTGGAATTATAAGTAGCCCTGGTGGATGGCTTCCGAGAAGCCTTCAATATATCCAATACACCTTGGGAGAGGTATAGGTCAGCAAACTCTAACTCTTCAAGAGCCAGGCCTTGAGATTGAGAGATCTGAGATTCGGGTACCAAACCCTCCCCTGAGCACAGGTTAACAGGTTGTGATTCCTGGGAAGACACAGGGGAAGGTGGACTGCTAAGGACATAAGGAGAGGGTACCAGGGCTGTCTGGCCCAATCTGGAGCAATCAGGATCATCTTGCAGGGTTGAGATCTGATTTTGACTAGCACCTTGAACAGAAGAGGGAAGGGGGGGAAAAGCAGAGAGAAACTTCCCTACCCAACTGAGAAGGAAGGTATCTAGAGGGACTGAGCCCAACACTGGGGGCCTGCAGCAAAAAAGGGGAAGTTGGTGATTGTCTGGGGCTGCAAAAAGATCTATCTGCGGGGTGCCCCATCTGGCAAATACTACCTCCAATACTAGGGGATCCAGTGACCATTCATGATGGCCCTGGGAAATCCTGCTGAGAGCATCTGCCAGGACATTGTCCTTGCCTGGGAGGTGAACTGTCATAAGGGAGGTGTTCAGGGAATACGCCAGAGACCACAACTTCATTGCTTTGGTGCACAAGGCCGTAGACCAAGTGCCTCCTTGCTTGTTGATGTACCACATTTGTAGTGGTGTTGTCTGTTCTGATCTGTACAACTTTGTTCTGAACAGAGGTGGAAAAAACTTGAAGTGCTAGAAAAACTGCTCTGAGTTCCAAAAGATTGATGTGGAGCAGAGATTCCTGAGGGGACCACAATCCCTGGGTAGTGAGATCGCCCATGTGAGCTCCCCACCCCAAGAAGGATGCATCTGTAGTAAGGATTAAGGAGTGAGACTGAGGGGTGAAGGGACCCCACACAGATTGCTCTGGTCCTGCCACCACTGAAGGGCTTGGATCAGGGTTCGAGTCACTGGGATCAATTTGGTCAGAGGGTTCTCCTTGAGACCAAAAGGCTCTCAAATGGAACTGGATGTCCCTCATCTGAAATCCTGCCCTGCACAACTGCTGTAGAAGCAGCCATGTGCCCCAGGAGCTGCAGAAATGCCTTGCTGGTCGAGAGACCTGCAGGGTGAAAGAGGAGGCCAGAGAGACCAAGGTCCTTGCTCTTTCCAGAGGAAGGAAGGCTCTGGCCTCTTTTGTGTTGAGTTCTGCACCAATGAAGGTGAGAAGCTGGACAGGCTCTAGAACTGACTTTGGAAGATTGAGAAGGAAACCTAGAGATGTGAGCAGTTGCTGAGTTATCTGAAGGTGTAGTCTGACTTGTTGTGGAGACTGGCCCACTATGAGCCAGTCGTCCAGGTAAGGTAAAATGGCAATCTTTTGCCTTCTTAAGTGGGCAACTGCTACTGCCAGGCATTTTGTGAATACCCTCGTGGCAGAGGTGAGGCCGAAGGGCATTGCTCTGAACTGGTAATGGCCTGAGGGCAGTTCGAATCTGAGGTACTTTCGATGGGAGCTTCTGATAAGAACATGGAAGTAGGCATCCTTGAGGTCCAGGGATGCTAGCAAGTCCCCTGGCCTTAGAGAGGGTAAAAATTCCCAGAGTCACCATTTTGAATTTTGGTTTTAAAAGGTGCTTGTTTAGGTATCTGAGATCCAGGACGGGCTACCATTCTCCTGTCTTTTTTGGGGTAAGGAAGTACCTGGAGTACAACCCTTTGCCCTGGTGTAGGGGTGGAACCCTTTCCACAGCTCTGAGAGCCAGGAGGGTAGAAACTTCTGTTTCTAGGGCAAGTGCCTTTGATGGATTCCGAGGTGGAAAGGACCTGGCCTCATCTTTGAAATTTTTGAAGCTGAGAACCAGTCCCTGGCTTACTACTTCCAGGACCCACTTGTCTGATGTTAGAGACTTCCAGTTCTGGACAAAGTAGCCAGCCTGCCCCTACAGGTAGAGAAGAATCGGCCCTGGCTACCCCATCAGGGTGCCTGCTTGGCAGGGGCTTTGGGCTGAGGGGTGGAAGCAGGCTTGCTTGTACCCAGTCTGCCTCTCTCTCTAAAGAACCCCCTCTGGGCATAAGCAGAAGAGGAGGCATGGGCTTGGTAAAAAGACCTATGAAAAGGCCTGCCCCTGCCCCTGGGATGCTGCCTTTGAGGAGTGGCCTGCCTTTCCTTGACCTATGCACTCCTATAGGTGCTCCTATATTCATCCATTTTCTTCATGTAATTCTCTGTCTGCTCCCCAAACAGAGAATTGCCCACAACACGAAAATCCATGGCCTTAGACTGGGTATCCTGTGACAGGGTAGTACATCTGAGCCAAGCCATTCTGTGAAATGCCACAGATGTAGCCATGACCCTTAATGACATCATTAGAGTCTACTGCAGCATGAAATTGCACCTTGGATGCCACAATACCATCCACAGCCACCTGTTCCAGCTCCCTGGCAAGCTGGTCAGGGACCTGTTTTGCTAGAGCCAGCACAGTATACCATCTGGATTTCTGGTACCTAGCAGCATAAGCCATATAATTTGCCTGTCTGAGTCCCAAAGATGCTGCCATGTACTGTTTCTTTGCCATGGCATCAATCCTCCTGGAGTCCTTTTCAGGGGGGTGCGAGGCTAGAGGAATATTTGCCTTGTCACAGGCTACATCCTGCACTACCCCCACATGGCTGTATTGTGTGTGAGGAACCCTATCAGAGCTGATAATGTATACCTCTTGTCCATCCTTTTATCAACAGGAGGTACAGTGTGAGGAGTTTTTAGAATTTTTACTGTCTGTTTCCGAAAAAATTTATGCAAAGGAATAGACAGTCTCCTAGACTCTGGAATATCCATCATTTCTACATAATCAGGCTCCTCTTGGTCATCAACAGCTTCCTCAACAGGGAGCTGGAGAGTTTCAGCAACTTTTTTATAGAACATAAAATGAGAAGGGGACTCAGAGAGCCTAGGAGGAGAAACCCCCGACGGTCTGTCTGGAGTGATGTCCGGTTCAATGGGCACATCCAGACTTTCAAAACCACATTCTCTCTCCTCATACTCCTCTTCCCCTTCCTCCGGTTCATTACAATCCTCAAAATTATAATCTTGAACCGGTGGAACTGGCCGAACCGAGCACTTCCCTGATGGTGTCGGTTCAGTCGGAACTGGGGAAAGTGACTGGACAATTTGAATTGCTTTAGCTATTTCCTCAGCGGTTGGAGACAGAACTTTTGTCTCCACACCAGCTGACTTTCTAGTCCTTTTAGTTGGAACCGGCTCCTCAGAGCTGGCTCTTCGTTTGCCCGAGGAAGTATCGCCCTGGTCAGAGGGCACTCCCTACGGTTCGGTTGGAACCGAACCGGGCTGGCCATCCGGGTCAGCGGACTTTTTGGCCTCCCTTTCCCTGAGCCTACCAACTCTCTTTTCTATGGTGGCAGCAGGAACATTCTTACAAATCTGGCAGTCTGCATTGAGGTGGTCAAACCCCAGACAATACACACAGGTGGTGTGTGGATCAGCCTTAGCAAAGGCTTCCCCACAAACACTACAGTGCTGAAACCCAGTGGGCCCGGTTTTCTTTTTGTTTTCAGACATAGTGCCAGCCTAACCAAATGCCCGCTTATGGCAATCCGCAAGACTTTCTTTATCGGTTCCCAACAGTGTCACGGGTCGTGGAAAAACCGTAATGAAATCTGTTTTTTTTTGAACCAATAAGAACTGGGAACCGCACTTCAAATAAGGACTAGTAAATTTTGAAAATAACCTGATCGGTTCAAACCCGAACCGAAAGCGTTCTAAGTTCCACACAGAATAAATATAAATAAGCCTATCTATTACTTACAATACCACAGACAGAGTTTGAACCGACCGTTGCGTTTAATTTCGTCAAAAAACGATCAAAATAATACTTTAACCGACAAAACAAACCGAGAGAAGAAATCTCCGAGCAACTGTTCAGTGAGGCGGAGTAAAGAATCTGACAGTTTGAGTTTGAAGAACAACAGACAGTTTTCAACCGAGCTCGCACTCAAAGTTCCATGCCTGGCATGGAAAGTTAACTCTTTCACCTCCGGAGTAGTTCGAAGGTTGGGACTCACTGCATATGTCATAATATAGCAAGACTTCATGTTGTTTGAATGCTGATTTTTAGTGTTTTTCCTTAAAATAAGAAATGCAGTGCTGGCCATGTGGCATGGAGTTTTGAGGGCCTGAGCACCTCACCTGTTGCCATGCTGGTAAACCGGGTTCAGGAACAGACCTGGGTTGCTCGAGGGCTGACTGCATGAAGGGGGACTGAGCATCCAATGAAGGATCTCCTTTTTCATTCAGATTTTTTTTATCCCTCTAGGGAACCCCTGGCAGGAGCTGCAGCTTCCCTTTATGAGAAGATTCACCACTCCGGCTCCCAATGTCCCCGTATCGATAGCCCCGGCCAGTGCCCCGTGGACTGCCCCCAGTAGCGGGGCCAGGAGAGAGGGGACCAGCACTCCCTCTCCCCCAGAGTCCCAAACCAGATCGCCAGGGCCAACCCCTGCGGTCGCCGGGAGCCATCACTGAGCCTGCCAGGGTTCAGATTTTCCTGTTTTCTCCCATCCCCACTCCTCCGACATCATGACATCAACGTGTGCCTCCTGACTCATACTGCCCTCCAGCCATCGCCAGAGGGCAGTCAACGAGCGGGACGACATGTTCTCCCTCCCCTGAGAGGGGAAAGTAGTCCTCTGGATGCGCAATCCTCTCTCGCCCCTGCTGACCCAAGCTCATTCCTGAACCCAGGTTGCCAATGTGGTGCAAGGTGTGGCATCCAGCGCCTCGACCCTCAGCACCACCAGGCTGGCAACGGCTCTCAGTTTGTGAGGACAGTGGACAGAGAAAGCCACTGCTTGATCACAATCTAGGGGAGGCTGGATGATGCAGTGGTAGTCTTCTGACTGGGTTCAGGGGCCAAATACATCGTCACATACTCACATCATCGCCGTGAAAGCAGCCCAAGGGATGGGGAAAAAGAAACTGGGGGGGGGGGTATGTGCACCAGACTACTTACTTTACATAAAACTGGCAGATAAAGACGACTTAGCCCATCTAGTCTGGCCATTTTCCCTACCTAAAGTGATATCGCAGACCCTATCTGATCTCCGGCTTTACCCTCCATTTCCTATCCAATAAGGTTCCCTTATGCCTGTCCTATGAGTTCTTGAATCGCGTTACAGTTTTCGCCCCGACCACCACCACTGGGAGGCTTTTCCAGGTATTCACCACTTTCTATAAAGACGTATTTCCTCACATTTCCCCTGAATCTACCCCCCTCCAGCATCACAGCATGACCCCTTTCTCTTGAGCACTTTTTTTTTCCTAAAAAATGCTTCCTCGTAACCTATTTATATCCATGAGACATTTGAAAATCTCTATCATACCTCCCCCACACACACACAAACTTTCTCCAGGTTTTACATATTGATGTGCCTTAGCCTCCTCTTAGGGCTTTTGATGCAGGCTCTGCATCATTTTAGTTGTCCTTCTCTTGACTGCTTCTACTCTGTCCTTCTGGAGATGGAATCTCCAGAACTGGACACAGTACTCTAGGTGAGGTCTCACAAATAATTTATACTGCACTAGCACCACCTTCCTCTGTCTGCCGACTATATCCCTTCCTGTGCACCCTAGCATCTCACTAGCTCTCCCCACTGCCTTGCCACCTTTGGGTTGTCATATATGATTACCCCAGGTCTCTTTTCCTGCTTGGTGGTCATCAATACCACTACACCTCCCACTCAAATCTTGTAGCCACCCTGGGCTTCTTTGCCCCAAGTGCATGATTTTGCACTTCTTAGCATAGAATCTAGCTGCCACACTTTTGACCACTCCTCAAGCTTTCTTTCATCTCTATTCATTTTCACACACACACACACACACACACACACCCCTGCCAGAGTGCCTACCCTACTGCAGATCTTTGTGTCATCTGCAAAAAGGCATACCTTCCCTTCTAGTCTCTCTGCAATGTTGCTAATAAAAGACATTAAAAAGAGGACCAGTCCCAGTACTGAACACCCCGACAGTCTTCCTCTGAGTGAGCTCCATTTACCACCACTCTCTGCTGTCTATTCCCCAACTAATGTTTTACCCAGTTTACTGCCTTTGACCCACTCCCAGACTGCCCAACTTGTTTACAAGTTTATGTGGAATGGTGTCGGAGGCCTTACTGAAATCTAGGCAGGCTACATCCAAAGCTCCACCCTGATATAACAAAAGCAACAAGGCTTGTGTTACTTCAACACTGACTCCAATTTGTACTACAAGTCAGGTTAAAAATCATAAAATTAAGTTTTAATATGCTACCCCGTAGACCTGCATGGAGCATGCGCATCCCCGCACTAGGCATATAATGACCTCACAAAACAAGGAAGCGTGGGGATGGCACTGGCGATCAGGAAGTAGAAGGGATCGAGCGGCTAACCCCCTAGGGGGCAAATACAATCCCTTCCCTTCCTTAGGAGGGTAAGGAGAACATTTTTCAACTACTACGGAGAAACTCCCAGTCGGGTAAGGGAGTCTTCTGATGATTTTGCAGGCAAGGGGAAAAATCCAAGAAAGGCCATCTTTAAAGCAGCAGTACTATGGGGAAATAAAAAAATGGGCTTTTTTGACAGTTTATTCCCTGTACCCTGCTAATCATATACCTGGTACCCTTTCTCGTCGGCACTGCACCATCGCCGAGTAACTTGCTCAGTTATTCTCTGCTTTTGTTTATATTTGTGCCACTAAGCATGTTGCACTGGAACCTCTCTGCTGTCAACTGCACATCTATATGACTTGCAGGGACTTCGGGAATGATCAGCAGAGCGTCCCTCTGCTGTTGTCAAAAGATGCGATGCAACCTGAAGAAAAAGCACAGCTGAAATTAGTCAGCCGCCATATTTGTTGTAGCGATACAACACTTCAAATAAATTGCAAATATCTAAAAAACTAAAGACAGTTGGGGGAAAAAAACATTTACAGGTATGGAAACTGGAACTTTGGCCACATGCTTACAGCCGAAAAACAGAACTTTGATAGGTCACTTCCCGATTTGGTAGTACTGCTGCTTTAAACAAGCAAGTAAAAATATTTGCTCATTCATATTTTAAAAGGTATCTTCTCCCTCCTGGGCTGCTCCTCCTGATGACAGTGATAGGCAGGTCCAGAGCTGCAGCGGAAGGGCATAAGAAGCCCTCCACTTCCGGATACCACCAGTCTACTTCCTACTTTGGTGAAGCAGGTACTCGGCAGCACAGCCCTGTCACTCATGGCAGGGCTGAAGATTACCTTTGCAGCAAGCAACGAGAGTCATTGGGCAAGCCTGTAAGTTAAAACTTGCTCAGGGGAGGTAGCCTCGGTGAGATCCAGCCTTAGCCTTGCACGCTACACAGGCTGGTCTCGCCTCTCGAGAGCAGACAGGCTAGCTGTTTTTTCCCCGCGCACTAACCCCATAGGAGACAATTGCTGGGGGGAGGGGGGGAGAGACAGAGAGAGAGAGAAAGGCGCGATCGGAGAGAAAGGCGAGATCGTTTCAGGGACCATCGCGATCGCTAAAAACGGCTCCAGAGGTGCTTTAACGGCCGTTTTAGTGGTTCTAGCGGTCAGAGCTTTGGGAAGACCGGTCCCGCTACCTCGCGATCAGGGGATTCCTTTTTGGCGCCAAATGAGACTCAGGGCTAGCGCTTCTGCGCGCTAGGCGGCCCTGTCTTATCGGAAGGTTCATTGCGCCCCAGCCTCAGCGACTGGAGCAGAACAAATTAAAGAGGCAATTAAGAACAGCCTAGCTACAATTAAAGGGGCAATCCCCCTCCAGCCAATTAATTTGAAGGTTGGCTTGCTTGTGTGAAGAAGACAGGCATTTAAAGGGACCAGGCTGCAATTTGGCTTGGGTGAAGAAGACAGGCATTTAAAGGAGCCAGGTTACAATTAAAGGGGCCATAGCCCCCCCCCCCAGCCAATTAATCTGAAGGTTGGCTTGTGTGTGTGCTGCGCTTGTTAGCGGTCCTGGTTTTGTGTCTCGGAGGGACTCTTACTGCAGCCAGAAGGGACCTTCTCAGCAGCTGACTAGGGGCGTATAGATCTGTTTATTTACCCACTCTGACCCAGCAGCAAGGAAAAACCATAGAAGATGGCTTCAGAAAAATCAAGTCGAGGAAAAAAAATGCCTACGCTGCAAGTCCCCTCTTTTGATTACCTTTGCTGGCTCACTCTGCCTCACATGTGAGAAGGCAGCGGCAGCTAGTGGGGTCGGCACAACGGGCACCAGTTTGTTGCATGCAAATGGACAGGAGAGGTCCAACCGAACACAATCAAGCGTTCCAGAAAGGTCCAAGCGGCTTACTGAGCGGAGCGCTACATCCAGGGCCCCCCCATCTCTTGACCCCAAGCTCATACACAGGTTGAACAGAGCCTTTTCTATGGACCCCTCTTCCTTTGAGTGGCACCCTCCAGGGTCACCAGATGCAAGACAACACAAGAAAGCCAGGAGAAAAAGGACCCCCACCTCATCCTCTTCTGATGAGGGGCGGCCTTCCTCTCGCCGCTCCCACCCCAAGAAAAAGTTTAGAGAAGAGGAAAGATCTCCAGAGGAAGACAGTCACCATCATTCTAGCCACAGGCGCAGAAAAAGGTCTCGTTCAAGGAGTAGAACAAGGGGCAGACATAAGGGCAGACTGCACGGGGGTACTCCCCGGGCTCCTCAGGTGACAGCTCTTCCACCGAAGAGGGAGAGACAGTAGATTCCTCTTCCAATCCTGACGACTCACCGTCCAGAAATTTCAACCTTGACTTTTATCAAGAAGGTCATATCCAGATTCACCTCACCCCCCGCGTCTCTACGCAGCCAAAACCAGCTTTTCCTGGCCCGCCTCTAAACTGCTACAGCTTTTCCCATCCCTCCCACCATCGAGGACTTGCTAAAGGAAGAATGGCAGGGCCGGAGCGTGTTTTCCGCTCAACGGATATCCAAACTTCTGAAGTTTGACAAAAACAATCAGAGAAGTGGTTAGACTGCCCCAGAATTGACCCATTGATTTCCAACCTGACCAAGAAAACAGTCATCCCAGCCGGGGCTGCTAAGAGACCCAGTGGACAAAAAGTGGACTCATCGCCGAAAGAGCCTTTCAAGCTCGCAACGCCCCTTAAGGATGCGCGGCAAACCTGTTCTCCGCCAGAGCCACCTTAACTTGGGCATTGGATTTAGCTTTTCAGTTCGCAGAAGATCCAGACAAGAATTCTCCCATTATCCAACAACTACAGTTAACAAGGTTGGCCTCCGCCTATGCGGCGAATGTGTCAGAAGAAGCAGTCCGGTGTGCCGCATGGACCATGTTTTACCAAACCTTGGCTCGTCGCAACCTATGGCTCCAGGCATGGCACGCGGATGCTTCCTCGAAGAGTCATTTGGTGAATGCACCATATGAAGGCAACCTCCTGTTCAGGCCGGCACTGAAGGAGGTGGTGAAGGAATCGGGTGAAACCGCGAAGGTGCATATGCCACAGTCTAGGAGCCAGGGCGAAGCCTGGCCTTCAGGCACAAGGTGTATTTTTCATGACAGAGGTTTCAACAAGGGTCAGAATTCCAGTTCTTCAGGAAAAAGGCCATGGTTCTCCCGACGCCAGCGATCTTTTTGGGGAGGTGGATCAGGTGGAGGAGGGAACTTCTGGGATACAGGATCCAGCAACAAGAAAGCACAATGAGGAAATGCGAACTCATCCTCGAGTAGGGGGCAGACTTTCAGATTTTCTCGAGGAATGGGTCCAAACAATGTCGGACAGATGGGTGTTGGACATTATCCACCAGGGATACTTAATAGAATTTGAGTCCAAGCCCCCATTACCACATGTGGTGCCCTCGCCTATTTCAAACAACTCGTCCAAAAGGCAAGCCACACTGCAGGCCATCACGGATCTTCTGCAAGCCGGAGCTATCGAACAAGTTCCCCCCACAGAGCTCAACCGGGGGGTCTACTCTGTTTTTCATTGTGCCCAAGCACACATGAGGTCACAGACCAGTCCTAGACCTCAAATTCCTAAACCGCTTTGAGCGCAGCAGACCATTCAAGATGGAAACATTGGCCTCGACTGCCAAGGAAGTCCTGCAAGGAGACTTTTTAGCATCCATAGACCTACAAGATGCCTATCTGCATATCCTGATTCACAGCAAGCACAGGCAGTACCTGACGTTCAAGCTAGGCAATCGTCACTTCCAATTCAAGACTCTCCTGTTTGGACTGTCCTCAGCCCCAAGAACCTTCTCCAAGGTCCTGGTAACAGTAATAGCCCACCTACAGAACCGGGGGATCCAGCTATTCCCTTATCTGGACAACATCCTCATCAAGGCTCCACAGCTCGACCAAGCAGTACAGGCAGTGGCGGATGTAGTCTAGTGCCTCACGGCTCACGGTTTTCTAATCAACCGGAAGAAGAGCTCCCTAATTCCGAGTCAGAGCCTGTGCCACCTGGGAGCGGAATTCAGGACACAGATCCACAAGGTATCCCCCCCCCCCCCGACTCAAAGTTCAGGGACCTGTTAAAACTCAGCAGCAAATTCCAAAGGAGCAATCAACTGCCGCTCAGTCCTTCTTACAGCTTATTGGGACTCTAGTGTCCCTGGCAGACTCAGTTCCGAGGCTCTGGTACACATGTGGCCCATTCAGACTCACCTGCTCAAGCTGTGGTCCCAGTCCAGCCACCTCGGCTCCACCTCACCCCAGTGTCACAGCAGGTAAAAGCCCCGCATGGTGGTTCTCGAGAAAAATGTGATGAGAGGTCGAGACCTAGGCCATCTGCGTCAGATAAGGATCACAACGGACGCAAGCCTCAGGGGGGTTGGGGGCTCACCTACAACAGACATCAACCCAAGGCAAGTGATCCCTGATGGAATCGAGGTACAGCATAAAAGCTCTAGAGATGAGAGCAGTTTGTATGGCCCTAAAGCACTGCCATCAGCAAGTGCGCACCAGGGATGTGCTGATTCTAATAGACAATCGAACAGCAATGGCTTACATCAACCACCAGGGCGGCACACGAAGCACAAAAATGCTTCGGGAATCCCTTCTTTTCCGATGGGCAGAGAAGCACCTGACAAGCATAAGGGCAGTTTACATACCAGGTCAGGAGAATATCACAGCAGACTGGCTAAGCCGCAAGGACATTCTCCCGGGGGAATGGGAGCTGAAGGAAGCAGCCTTCCAGCTCCTTGTCCAGAAGTGGGACAATCCACAAGTGGATCTGTTTGCATGCCGACAAAACTCAAAGGTTCAGCAGTTCTGCTCCCTAGCCAGAGACGACCTAGCAATAGTACAGGATGCCTTCTCCCTAAACTGGGGTCGCCTCGGCCTCCTGTACAATGTTCCTCCAATCCCACTTCTCTCCAGGGTTCTGCACAAAGTGGCCAGAGACAAGGCGAAAATGATCCTAGCTTGTCCCAGGTGGCCACGCCGTCCCTGGTTCCCTCTACTCATTCAGCTGTCAAAGGCGCCACCTTTCGTTTTCCAGCCCTCCTCAGACCTTCTCCATCAGAGTCCGGTCCTGCACCACAATCTGAGCAATCTATCCCTCTCGGCTTGGAAATTGAGCGGGAAACGTTCAAAGAGTTAGGTTACACTGCTCCAGTCATTGAAATGATGGTCAGCTCCCGACGCGCTTCATTCTCCAGGGTGTATTATAGGATATGGAGAAGATTCTTATTCTGGCTCCGCTCCAAGGGCACTCAGGATCATCCAATAACCCTCCCCGTCCTTTTGCAATTTCTGCACAAGGGATTCGACAAGGGCTTGCAGCCAGCCACCTTGTGAGTGCAAGTTTCAGCACTGGGGGCACTTCTGTTTGCAGACTCTGGGGATACGCTGGGGTCTCACCCTCACGTCAGGAGGTTTATAAGGGCAGCAATGCTAAAACACCCACCAATTAAGCCAATTGTTCCACCCTGGAAACAAGGCTCTCACAAAAGCACCATTCGAGCCCTTGAAGGAAGCATCAGTCATGCATCTTACTATGAAGGTGGTTTTTCTGGTGGCCATCACTTCAGCCAGGAGAATCAGCGAACTGGGGGCGTTGTCAACCAAAGAGCCCTATACAGTTTTTCACCCGAATTCGGTGGTACTCAGGACAGATCCAGGCTTCTTACCGAAGGTCATGTCTCTCTTCCACTGCAACCAGGAGCTCGTACTTCCTTCTTTCTGCCCTCACCCGAAAAAGAAAGAATTTCACACCTTAGATCCGAGGAGAGCAATCAGAATCTATATTAAGAGAACAGACACTTTTCGCAAAACATCAAGCTTGCGTATTTTGACCGCAGGCCGAAATATGGGTAAAAAAGCATCAAAAGACTCTATAGCCAGATGGATTAGATCAGTAATCATCACGGCGTATGACAAGGCGGGAGTATCTCTGCCTGGACCAGTGAGAGCCTATTCCACCAGAGCGATTGCCACGTCATGGGCAAACTTCAGAGAGGCATCTCCAGCAGACTTATGCAGAGCAGCCACGTGGTCATCCATTCATACCTTTACTAAATTTTACAAACTGGACGTCATGTCCTCGGTGGAAGCATCTTTTGGCCGACGAGTGCTTCAGTCAGTGGTGGATTCCTAAGGACACTTAACATTCTTTCCCACCTCGGGATATCTAGGATGCACTGCTTTTGGATATCCCAGGAGTAAGGAAGCCCGGAGACCAGCCCAGGACAGAGAAACAGAAATTTAGGTACCTGTAAATTTTCTTTCTCCGATGGCTGGTCTCCGGGCTCCGGATACCCTCCCAGAATGTAAATAGTTGCTGGGCCTCAGGGCCCTTATGCCGTAACTGTTCATGTTCTTTGTTTCCTAGTTCTCATAGTATTACCTCAGAGACACTGCATTAATAACGACTGGTGGTATCCGGAAGTGGAGGGCTTCTTATGCCCCTCCCAGCTCTGGACCTGCCTATCACTGTCATCAGAAGGAGCAGCCCAGGAGTAAGGAAGCCCAGAGACCAGCCATCTGAGAAAGAAAATGTACAGATACCCAAATTTCTGTATACTCTGTGTGTATAACACATGTATTTATTTATTTGAATCTAGGATTACAAGTACCTTTGAGCTAAGGCTCTTTTATAAAGGTCCCATGTCAAAGGAGGGTACAATACAGAGTAGACAAGACATTCAGTTACAATAGGCAAGGTAAACATCATAACACTAAATACAAGTATGTGGTTATGGACATACGGCTAGCGAACGAGCGCTAGTGCACCGAGCAGCAGCAGAAGGAGAACACTACAAGTTGGGGTGGGTGGGGGAGACTGAGGAGCAGCCAGAGGCATCACATACAGGTAGAAGTGCTGAGGCAGAGAAAATGAGACTGAAATAAAGAATAAAGTGATGGGGGGTAGAGGATAGCTGAAGTGCAAGTTGGGGACTAGCTGGGCAGCTAAGAGTGGGGGGAGGTGGGTTAAATTGATGTACTGAATGTGTATTTTAATGTTTATGTAAAAAATGCAAGCAATTATATAGAAACACAGAAACGTAGACCGACTGCAGATAAGGACCACTTGGCCCACCCAGTCTGTTCATTTCCCTACCTGTTGGATAAGCTGCAGATCCTAGTTAACCAACAGCATACTTCCTCCTACCCCCCCACCTGAATTGCCTTATATCTGCCCCATGCATTCTTGAATTCTGCCACTGTTTTTGACTCCATTACCTCCTCAGGAAGGCCGTTTCCTACGTTCACCACCCTCTCCGTATAAACTTGAAATTTTATTGTGAAAAAATAAATTTCTTTTAATATTTTACAACAGACTTCAAAATAATGTGCATAAATGCTTGGCACTGCTTGAAAAGAGTCACATATGTAAACTATGTAAAAATCAGAATTTAAATAATTTTGCTAACATTGCTGCACTAGTGGCAAAATTATCACGATAACAAGGTTACCGCTATAATTTCATCACGGTTATCGTATTGTCAAAATTTTATCATCATGACACCCCTACCGAGGAAGTGGAGGTGGAAATCACAGTACAGAGAGTGAGGGAAGCCCTCAGGTCCCTTAGGACGGAGAATGCACCAGGGCCGGATGAATTATATCCCAGGGAACTGGCGGGTGTCCTGGCTGAACCCCTGACAGACCCTTTCAACATCTCTCCGATGATAGGGTGGGTGCCCCAGGATTGGAGGGTGGCACATATCGTGCCTATCCAAAAGGGAGGAACAAGAGAGGAGGCAGGGAACTACAGGCCCATTAGCCTGACACTGGTGGTGGGCAAGGTGATAGAGGATACTATCAAGGAAGGGCTAGGGGGTTACTGGAAAAGTTGAGGTACCTGGACGATACACAGCATGGCTTTGTCCCGGGGGAAATCATGTCAGACAAACCTTGTGGAGTTCTACGATTGGGTAATGAGTGCATGGGACCTGGGTAGGCTGGTGGAAGTCCTCTTTCTTGACTTCAGCAAGGCGTCTGACTCAGTTCCTCACTGGGACCTGTTGGATAAGCTTGGGGAAATGGGGGTGTAGAAACAGATGAGCAGAGGGATAGGAAACTGGCTCTCGGAGCATACCCAGAGGGTCGTGGTTTTGTGTGGGGGGGGGGATAGTCTCATCTCCAAGGAGTGTCATTAATGGGGTCCCTCAGGGATCGGTCCTAGGGCCCTTCCTGTTTAATGTCTATTTCTCTGACATAAGGAAGGGCATCAGGAGCGAAATGAGTCTCTTTGCGGACAACTCTAAGCTGGGAGTGGTGGTTGATGGGAGGGTGGCCCTACAGGGGGACCTAGATGCTCTGGAATGGTGGTCAAGGAAGTGGGGACTGAGGTTCAGTGCAGGGAAATGCAGGGTACTGCACCTGGGTGTCAGAAATACAGGCCAAGTGTATACCCTGGAAGGGGGGGGGGATGCTACAAGTCTCGATGGCTGAGTGGGACCCGGGGACGGGGTGGTGATGGATGTTAAGATGAACAACTCTGAGATCTGTAGGAGGGCAGCGGCCAAGGCCAACAGGATGCTGGGATGCATCACAAGGAGGATTACCTCCAAAAGGAGGGAAGTGATACTCCCTCTGTATAACTGCTTGGTTAGGCCGCACCTAGAGTAGTGTGTGCAGTTTTGGAGGTCACACCTAAAAAGGAACATCGCACTCCTGGAAAGGGTCCAGAGGAGGGCAACCAAAAATTATCTGGGGCTTGGGGGAAAGGCTCGAGGAGCTAAATATATACACGGAAGAGAGAAGGGACAGGGGGGACATAATAGAGGTCTTCAAGTACATGAAGGGGGCAAATGGGAGGCTCAGTCAGGGCACTCCGAAGGAAGGGGGGGGCAACCAGAGGGAATGGGTGGAAGCTGGGGGAAAGAAGGAGGTGCTATTTCACTGAGAGGGTGGTAGAACAATGGAATGTGCTGCCTAGCGAACTAGTGGAGGCAGAGACTGTGGAGGGTTTCAAGAGGGGTTGGGACAGGTACAGGAGAAGGGTTCTGCTGGCAAAGGCCAATGCAAGGAGAGTATCCTAGACTGGAACTGGAGAATCCCAAGAGGGTCGGGATGGAACAGCAAGATCAGCTTCCAGGGTGGGAGCTGACCAAACAAGCAGACACGAAAGACCGATAGGCCTACTCTGCTGGCATTTTAGTATGTTAGTTTAGATGGCCGTTCAGAACAGATCATGGCCACTGCTTAGCTAACAAGGTCCGTGTTACTAATCAATACTTATTGATACATATGTTGATATCTACATATACCACCCATATTCAGCATTTTAAAACAGTGCCCACAGGTTTTAATGGAAGAAGCAGAGCGGACTCACTCGGATGACATCACATAGGCACAGACGCCATTTTGTGAGCCAAGCAGATCAGCATCGGAGCTATTCGGAGGGTTTATTTAACATTCTGGGGAACTTTTCAAATGTGACAAACTTTATAAGTCACCAAATTACAGGTAAACAATAACAGAAAGAAACTCAGCATCCCTTACTCTACAAATTCACAGAAGTGTTTGTGATTTCATTCACCCCCAAATTACTTTATTTGTCCTTTAAGCATGTCAAACAAACTTCCGCATTTATGTTTGCAGATCACCTAGGTTCACTGGTTAATGTTTGTTAATTTTATTTTTACGAAGATATGCTGAAAAGCTATTACTTGTCCCAGGTGTAGGCTGCAAATCCGCTGAGTATTGCACTGCATTGCCTAAAGAAAAATTTGGGTACCTGTAAATTTTCCTTTTATAACGGCTGGTCTCTGGGCTTCAATCTGTCATATACCCATGACATTATCGTCTATATGATATTAACTACAAGTTGTGCATCAAGCTGGATGTTTTGAACTAAGGAGCTACTCAAATAAAGCTTTTAACTGCAAAAATACATATAATATGTACGAGTACACACACACACACACACACACACACACACAGTTGTGCCATGTCAGAATGCTCAAAAGAGCAGCAGAAGCCACTATCAATTCGTCACATCATAGCGCCTGGTGCCAATTATGCTATTCTCCAGAAGATCAGTTAGGAATAAAGTACCACTCCCACAACTGCTACCACATGCATTCAACAGATAACATTTCCAGCAGATCATACAGCTTCTGTGAGGCAAAAAAGTGGCTGCCTTAACAAATTGGACAGATGCACTACATTCCATGGGCTCTATTCTTTTCAGCACATAACAGGCTTGTACAGGGGTTTGTTTTCTTTTCATTAGCCAAGAAAATGTTTAAGAAGTTTATGAATTATTAAAGAGAACACATACTTCTGACTAGCCAGAATAGTTTCCAGCTATTATCCCCCAAAAAAAAACCTGGTGATGCTAAACATAAAATCTTTATTTAAAAGTCTAATAACTATCACAGTTTCATTTCAGTCAGTATTTTGTTTGCCAGTTAATGACTTGTTGGAAAAAAAATAAATAAATAAAAAGAGTAGGTAGCTTGGTCAAACTGTCTACGCAACAACAGGGTTGTTGCCTGCCACATCTACGCAACAGGGCTACCGCCTGCAACGTCTGCGCCAACAACAGGGCTCCTGCCTGCAACACCAGCGACCCAGATGTTAGAACAAGCCCTGGATGCTGCGGGTTGGCAGGAAGGAGGACAGAGCATACCAGACGTCCCTCTCCTCCTTATAGGCGGGAGGGTCACTGCCTCCCAAGGTTACTGCCACCTGGGTGACAACAGGAGGCAGTGCAGTGGGGGCACAGAGGCAGGAAGGACATGAGCCACGCTCTGCATTGGCATGCCTTACGTGTGCTCACTTGAAGACACTTGTGTGCTGGTTAGTGCCTATGGGGGGGTTAGACGGGGAACAACATCAGCAAGCAGGATTACAGCAGACCTTCCTGGGTCTCACTGCAGCGACAGGACTCCCCCACCACGTAGTCTCCCATCAGGGAGACAACTACCAGTGGACCATGCCAGCCTGGAGGGCTTCACTTCCAGTGGCAAGTCTGGGGTAATTCCAGTGACAAACAGGACACAAAGAATTATAAAAAAAAATAATGTACTGGTCGATGCCAAATGTTTGTTAGCTTGTATTTGCTGTTTAGTTGTCGGGTATAGATAGCAGCGCTCAACTCCTCAGGAAAGCTGCAGGTGTCTCATGGAGTTCTTCCTGACTGGACAGGCCTGGCTGGCCGACTTAGTAACTATGTCAATAGTGTTTAATTTTCAGTCCCTCCTTGAATTGGCTCCTTGCCATGTACTGCAACAAAGGCAGCCTCTCATCGACCACTACACCCACTGATTCTCCCAAGACTCCTGACCCAACCGATTCTGTGTCTGATAATCACAAGAGGCCACCACCCTCCTGAAGTGGTGTGGACACTAAGAATTCTGGGTTGAAGCAGGACTGGGAAATGAGGAGAGCAAGCCAGTTGGTCTGGTAATGGCAGATTTGAACAGTCTAGTTGGCAGCTGCTCAGCAAACAGCGGTACCTTTCCACTGCTGGCTAGTTTGAGAGAGCAGCCTGGGGTGAGCCAGGTGGGTTGCACAAATCCAGCAAAAAAGACATAGACCCTAGACCCTGAGCAACCTCTTACCTCACCTCAGCCCTGTCTGTGAGCTTGATACCACAAAGGAAGTCTAGTAAAGTGACACACTAGCTACCGAGGCTGGCAGCACATACCACGAAGGAAGGCGAGCAGAGCGACACACTGGCTTCAGAGGTCGGAAGCACCAAGCAACCTAACTAAATGCTGGTGTAAAAAAATAAAAAAAAAATATAGACAAAACCTTAACTCTCCCTTCTGATAAACATGCAAACTCCTACCTGTCAGTACGACTTTCTGTACCAAAAAAAAAAAAATGGAAAGCAGGAAGCTCTTTCCCACTGCCTTTTATTACCTCGACAACTGCGGTGCTTCTCTTTCCCTGGGACCTCCATTTGTTCCTTACTCCTGTACCACAGCTGAAACTTGGTCAGCATGCTCACTCACCCCACATGATCCACCGCAAAAAAGGTTTTAAATAAAATGGACTCTCAAATTAATATCCTGAAAGATGATGGCTCCAACCACAAATCTAAGTTGCAGTCAGACTGCCTGCCACCTTGCTCACTAACAAGCCCCACCATATTATTCGAAACAATGTACAGTAGCCATAGAAAATCAACCAACAGAAAAGCACATCAGTGCATCAAAGACGTCACAGCATCCTCAGCAACCCCTATCAATCACTTCGGTAGGCATAACACAGAGCCACAGCGTACCTTCATAACTTTGGTGTTTTTTTAACATTAGGATCCCAAATTTTCAACATAAGTCTTTTCATGACCCCACTTTGTGAACCTGGTAAGTGAATGTTTCAAATCCTGTTGGAAAGAGGATACTGCAGAACGACTGCAAAAAATCACCTTTCTGCCTGGATTTGAAAAACGATACCAGTCACGTTCATGAGCTAGTGTGAAAAAAAAAAAAATGGCTATGTTGAAAGTTTGGGGTCAGAATACTGTAAATTACTAAAGTTACAAGTGAACGTTGAGAAAATTTAATGTACCTTCATAACTCTGGTGTTTGCTAAGATTTTGACCCCCAATTTCCAACATTGTCTTTATGACCCCACTTCATGAACCTAGTTTTTCAAATCCTGCCCTAATAAAGGTGATTTTCGTGAAGTGACTGCAAAATCACCTTTCAGGGGGGATTCAAAATATTTCACCTACCTTGCTCATGAGATGGGGTCCAAAACAGGCATGCTGAAAACAGTGAAAAATATAAAAAAAAATGACAAGTTACAAGTAAAAGTTCAAAATGCATTGAAATACAAAAGCCGCACTTACCTCGTTTTCGCAGTTCCCATCGGCACTGAAGATGAAGGGTGTGTTTTTTTTTTTCAAAGAGTGGATTTTTGACACTGGACTCTTTTTAGGTGAGGGGTGGGGTGGCTGACCGCAAGAGACACTGATGAATGGTATTCTACTTTGGCTGATATTCTGCTTTTCAGGTGTAATCAAAACAAAAAAAGAAAACCTGGGGCAGAAACGGGATTGGCGAGTGGTACTGAGCAGAAGGATGGGGGGGGGGAGGCACAGAATAATGGGTGGGCAGGGCAGAACAGGTTTGGAAGGTGGTACAGAACAAAGGGATGGAGCAGGTGGAGCAGAAAACAGCAGGGCAGAATGGGGTTGGCAGGTGGTACTGAGTAGACTGATGAAGCGGATGGGAACAAAGAGAAAAAACGGCAAGGCAGAACAAAGATAAATGGCAGGGCAGACCAGTATAAGGACTATCTGATGATGATGCCACTCAGCTGGTTGTTGAGCAGTGTCATGTCGATGAAAGGATCCAGCCACTGCTTGACAGGAGCAGCCGACTCCTTTAAACTACACAAAGTTTCCCGCCCAACCAGCAGAAAAGTGTCATGATTAGCCTTGCTGATCTTTGGTCGATCACTTCTCCAGCACACTGCAGCCTAAGCTGCACTTGAGACAGTGACACATTACTTATGACAATATTTGCTGTGCTGCCTGCACATGCACAAGCAATCATACAAATAGATTTTTGAATGGGTAGCTAGGGACCACCAGTTGGCCAACACTACGTGCTAGCAAACAAAGTTGGGAGTCGACTCAGGACAAGTGGGTGTAGCTGCTGCCAAGGGGCTAATGGTTGATGGGGCTCTGAGGTAATCCCAACCCAGTAGGGTGACATAACTCGGGGTTGGTATATGGAAAAGCAGGCAGCAACTAAAAGTAAAGCTTATTCAATATTTATAACTACTGTTTTGCTTCAGTGTCTCTAGGGTTGTTTTGTGGTTTGTTTTTTTGGGGTGGAGGTTCCTCCTGCTACTGATTTGTTAAATACTAGTATTTCAGATAATGCAGTACACCAGTATCACTGTCATTTAAATAAAATCTGATTGCTCCCAACTGCTGCATGTCACATCACATTCTGTTCTCATGGAAAACACAGAAGTAATGATCGAAGAGACAGACATTTCCTAGAGATTAATGACAGACTTTTTTGGGGGTCATTAATCGACAGCTCAAGATCATTATTGCAGTTATAAGTCTAATCGCTGTAATTCTCTTTTGTGGAGGGTTTATTCCTTTTCTTTCTGTGCTGTGCCGGGCATTTCTAAGAGATTTCAGCCTGGCACAGCAGCCAATCAATGAGCCAGCTAAGCTCATGAATAATTAATTAGACTTGTGTCATTTATAGATCAGGGGAATATTTCTAATCAATCAATCAATCAGTGCTCTCCTTTCCCCTGTGCCCGAGAGACACTTTCTGTAAAGAGCGTCTCATGTGCAGGTGATGCCTTGGAAACAGGCTTGTTTGAGGCAGGTTTTTAAAACTGCTATTTTATTAAAAATCAACCTCACTTAATATAATAATACTGCCATGGAGACCAACCTTACAGATGTTAAGTGTGGTCTCACTTACATTCCATGACAAGTACAGTGGATATCCCATGGTGGGCGGAAGGCCGTCCTCCCCCCCTCCCAAACACATATCCGGAACGAGCCCGGAAGTTCTGTTAGGCCGCAGCGTCTGAGCAGTGGAGGGGCTGCCATGGAGCCGGCAGGTGGCGTTTTCCACTTTTCTTGTTACATCCCCTGCGGCCGTGAGCGTGGAGGCATGCATCACGATGCCACATTACTAGTCTCCCTAGCTCTGGCGCTACCCCGAGCTTCCATCAGGGGGTAGCCAAGGAGCTAGATGGCATGCCCACCCTTCCCTGGGGGAGAAGAGCTGTTGGACGCTTGATCCTCTCCCTCCCCTGCTGACCAACGTCCCGTGCTCGTTCCCGAACATGGGTCACTGGTATGGCGCAAGGTGTGGTGTCCAGCACCTCAACCCTTGGCGCCACTGGGCCGGCAACCCTGCACCATCTTCAACTGCCCTCCTCTGCACTGTTTACACCCTGTCAATATCATTATGCAGGTGCAGCCTCCAGAACTGCACACGGTACTGTAGGTGAGGCCTAACCAGTGTCTTGTACAGTGAGATCACCACCTCCCTACTATGACTTGTAATACCCCTCCCTATACATCCTAACACCCAACTGCTTTTGCGGTCTGTTTGGTGGATTTCAGGTCATCTGATATAATGACCCCCAAATCCCTCTCCTCCCTGGTGACTGCCAACAACTCACCCCCCCAACAAATACCTCCCCTAGTGTTTCTGTTCCCCACGTGCATGCTCTTGTACTTCTTCACGTTAAACCTTAACTGCCATGTACAAAACAAAGGGCACTATTAGGAGAGTTGGGGATTCTCAATGCTTCTTTAATAAATTTTATAAATAGATTTCCAAGATACGTTATAAACCCAAAAACATTATAGAATGTTATAAACCCATATACGTTACAAACAGTAGAAACATTATGAAAGCTCAAAAGGTGCAAATTTTTCAGTGTATTTAAAACTTTTTCCTCCCTTATTTTATTTTCATTTTTCCCTTCCCCCCACCCATAATCTTCAGTGTTGCCAGGTTGCACCTATTCTCTAACTGGGAGGGCCGCCAGCCATGTGGCTGCCTTCAAAGCCAACACCAATGTGACTAATCAGCCGATGGGGGATGTGAACATTGGGCCGTCCACATCTTCCCTCCCCCCCCCACTTCCCTAGGAGTCTAACGTCTCACCACCATAATGCACTTAGCCCCCCAGCAACATTGTGGTATTCCAGGGGTTGCAGGTGAAACCTAGTCTCCTGAGTCGCAACACGATGCACTGCCACTGCACCACTGGGCTGGCTGAGATTTACTTTAAAAATCCACGGTGACATGACCACAGAATTCTGCACTGCTACCTGGGAGACCAGAGTTCTGGTGTGTGCTTACACAGGCCAAGCACTCTGCAAAGTTAAGATGCTCAGTGTGTTTGGGGGCCAGTGCTGCAGATAAGAGGAGTACGATTTATTTTATTCAACAATTTATTAGGAAATACTCTTAAAAAAAAATGCTCATCCCAACTCTTGGAAACATCCATAAATACTTCAAAGAGAGCTATTTTTGCAAGTTTAAAGCACTTTTACTCATCAAAATTACTCACCTAATGTAAGAAATGGTGAGTTCATTACTCTTGAATGCCAATATTATCTGAAGCACGGGGGGGGGGGGGCGTGAACAAGAACCACCAGTCAGACATGTATGCAGGAGTACTTTAACATGTTATTTGCTCACGCACACAGCAAACAATTTAGTACCAGATAAAGAATCTATAACTTAAAAACATGCATGTTTTCAACTGCCATTCAATTACTCTTGGGGAAGGGTTCTGTCAAGCTAAAGTGGAATTCCTCAGATACCAAAGACTGACTTTTTCTACAGAGGGTTCTTCTCCCCAGTCCACCTCCGTGGACTAGGGATATCCCTTGTTCCCAGGGATGTACCCAGTCAGGTCTGGGACCTATGGCTCTCCCAGAACCCTGTAACCCACTGATTACCCCTCCAATGGATTGCAGGGGCTCCAGGAGTAGGGCTGTCCTCTCCCCCCCCCAAGCAGTCCACTATAAGGACTAGGACCCAGCACCAGCAAGCACTAGAACAAACAGGAATCTTCAAGGCCCAGACCATCATTTCGACAAAAGTTGGGATTTTTCTCCCTTTATGCTGGACCCCTCCCGGGTCTCAGTCACTCACAGCTGACCCTGCAGCAGAAGCAAGCTCCCTGGCCCTGCCGGTGGGGTTGCTGTGGTGCTGGCACTCACCACCAATCCTCCCCGTCTGAGGTGCTCTGCTGCACTGCAGCTGCCTTGGCCAGACCTGCTCCCTAACTACACCTGTAGCTATTTAACTGGCCTAACCATGCGATCACCACTGGTACACATCATTCCTACTGGTACCAGACTGGCTTATCCCAGTGCTTTCTGCTCACTTTCCTACTACATCTTGCATGCCATGTTCCCCTTTTCCCACATGCCACATTTGCTTTTCCCTCTGTCCCTCCCCTGGCCTCCCTGCCTTGGCTGGACCACTCAAGAGCTTACCATCTTCATGGGTACCTGTTGATGACAATGTTAATGTGTTTTGACCATAAAATGTGCAGTTTATAAATTTATTATCATTGTGTCTTGTATCATACACAGCTTATTACCGTATAAGACGAACTGTTTTGTTGAATTTACACAAAAATTACAAAAACAGTAATTCAAAAAAAAAAAAAAAAAACTCAAGTGGAAGACAATTCAATCACAATGGCCTCAGGAGTGCAAATGTCCGAGGCCTAGAATGGTCCAGATACAGCAGACGGGTAGTCAAGAGGGACTGCGATGAGCCGGCCCGGTGGCGCTGAGGGTTGAGGCGTTGCACACCACGCCAGCGACCCAGGTTCAGGAACGAGCTTGGGTTGCCGAGGGTCAGCTGGGGAGGAGAGGACTGAGCATCCAACAGCTCTCCTCTCCTGGGGGTAGGGTGGAGCTAGTGACGTCTAGCGGAGACTGGGTGTGCTGCAGCCTGGGACCACATAACCGATAGGGTGAGGTGTCAGCAGACATCCTGTGGGCAGGTGCGGGAGCGTGCCCGGCTGAGTTTGGACGTCATTGCACGTTCACGCCTCTGGGAGGGGAAAGTTAAGAGCATGAACAAGGAAAAGCCCTGCACGTTGGGTAGACGATGGCACCTGACGTCCACGCCCGCCTGCAGCTGGAGTCTCGACTTCAAGGAGCACCAAAGACGGAGTGGTGGCACCACCCTGGTGGGGTACAAGCCATGGAGTTCTCCTACTGCGAGGTAGTTGGGGGTTGGAGTACCGCGGGGGAGACTCAGGAATGGGGGGCCTCAGGTGGGCAAAAGAGCCTGGAGGCCTGAGGGAGTCTCAGCAGAGCAGTGACTGGAGGAAAAAATAAGTTGCAGCAAAAAATAAATAAATAAATAAATAAAAGAGGAGGGTCTGCAATGCATTTCTATTAGTTCAGGTCCGAACATACAGCTCAGTACACCCTCACCAGTAAACAATCAGGGTGGCATGGCAGCCTTGTCTGCATCATTCCTCTGGATGGCAAAGTAGTTAAAGCAGCACAGCTTTTTTTTTTTTTTTTAAACAGCAATCAAAATTAACAAAAATCTGTTCCTTGTGCAAGTGGGAACAGGCTGTGCATTAAATTTTGCAAAGACATTCTGCTTCTGTTCTTCAGTGTGCACACCTTTGGTTCAGTACTGAATGTAGTGACTGTCCCCTGTATGCACCACAGTGCATGTAACACTGAGACTGGTGTCCGAGACTTGGTGGCAATCGCTGCATTGCCTGGAAGAATGCAGAACTAAATGATGATAAAACTATTTTTATACAGGAAACAAACAAATTGGGACCGAAGGCCCCGTTTTCAACTAATATCCTGTGTTCTTAAAGTACAAAAAAGAAGAAAATACAAACAACTACTCAAAAACTATCTTAGATACAAACATCAAACATACAAAATCAGACTACATATCTTTAAGTACAGCATCATACATAACATATACGTTCAGTCTGTAGGTATTCCACCAAATTAAAGATAATAAATAACCTGTCCATTTTTAAAATTAAGTTTTTTGGCAAGTTATTCCATTGACCAGCTATTTGATTTTGCAACTTTGTCTCTCCAATTTTATTATGATATTTTAACATTGGAATTGTGTTAGCATTTCTTGTGTGATAAGCCAAATTATTAGATCTAATGTAACAAATTTTGCCAATGGATGTTTATATTTAGAAAATATAATTTTGTGACAAATGGTTAACCAGATATAGTTTCTTTGAACATCGGGGTTTAACCAGTGTAACTGTTTATATATTACACAATGATGACTTTTGTGTTTGCTTTTAGTAATAAATATTCCCAATCTGCAGTATGCTTGATTTACCTTATTTAATAACTTTTGGGTAGAGTTCATATGTATATATACATGCTCTATATTTTAATACTGGGATTATCATCTACTTAACCAGCTTCTCTCAGACTTCCCTTGTAAATATTCCTGCCACTATTCTAAGAGCCCCCAACCTTTGGCTTACCTTTCTAACCTGGATGTTAATACGGTCTTTAAATGTCATGTGTGAGTCCATTTGCACACCCAAGTATCTATAACCCTTCAATTGAGTACCACTGGATAAATGGATCTGCAACTGTGGTCTGTTCTCAACACGACCTGTGCAAAATATCATGCACTGTTTTTTTGTTGCATTTAGAAGCAGTCCAGAATCACTCATCCACCCCTCCAGTTGGGTCAAGTCTCTCTGCAGTTTCAGCTCTAATTCCTCTATATTTTTGGCTGAAATCAGAAATACTGTGTCGTCTGCATACATCCTAATTTCCCCAATTTTAATATTTTGTACCAAACTATTGACATACAGTAAATGTTAAACATGAATGGTCCTAAAATCGATCCCTGAGGACCCCCCCCCCGATTTATTTCCTCAAGGCGCGATACCATTGTTCCATTAGCAACACATTGCTTACGGACAGCCAAATATGATGTAAACCACTGCAAGGTACCCTTTTGTACTCCAACCTGCCAGAGCCTTTCCAGGAGCTTCCTGAGCTGGATCAAATCGAATGCTTTGCTGAGGTCCACGAACACTGCCCCAGTGCTTCGGCCCTGGTCCAAAGATGTTACAACCAGGTTATGGAAGTCTATCAGGGCAGTGCTCATGGATCTACTAGGTCTAAATCCGTGTTGATTATCAAATAATATTATATTTTCTTCTAAATATTGATTTAGTTGAGAATGGACTCTACATTCTATAATTTTTGAAAGCACAGGTAGTATGGTAATGGGTCTGTAGTTGGATGGTACGATACTATCCCCACCCTTAAAGATTGGTATTACTTTTCCCCTTTTCCATACTTCTGGGACAGTAGAACTACTAAGGCTCCAGTTTAATAAATAAGTTATTATAGGTGCAAGAACATCAGCACCAATTTTTAGAAATATTGCCTCAATTTCATCCAGACCACCAGCTTTATTAATGTTTAAGTTTTGCAGTTCTGATTGTACTTCCCTCAAAGTTAACAGTTTAAGATTAAATTTAGCTTCTGGTTGAACTATTTGTTTTTAATTCCTCGATTTTATTTATTGGCAAATCAAGTGTACGTTTTATTGGTGGAGGAATATTTAAGTCCCCTCATTCAACAAAATAAGAGTTTAATATTCTAGCCACTTCCATTGGTTCAATCAATCAACTTTTCTTCTTGCAGCAAACTTCTCTCTTTTGTAGTTCTGGTAGAATGATTCATTTCAGAAATATTTTCCAAAACATTTTTTGATCTTTTACCTTATTTAATTTGTCAAGATGGTACTTTATGTTTCTACAGCTTTACAACATTTGTTTCTCCATTGTTTAAAACTTTCCCAATCTTCTAATGATTTTGTTTTCCTAGCTTTTTTCCATATTCTATCTCTAATCCTAAATTGTTTCTTTATTTTATCTGTTATCCATGGATCTTCTCTTGTCCTTTTACATTTCTGCACTTTTGGAGCATGGAGTTGAATCATGGATAATAAGGAATCATTAAATTCCTGAACTGCTAGTTCAATGTCTGGAATCATAAATAATCTGCCCCAGTTAAATTCTATAAGAGTTTTTCTAAAACTAACTTCATTAAAATTCCTGAAATCTCTGGCCCAGTAAACATTATTTTGTTGTACTAATGGATAGGAAAATTAATAGTATACATTATGGGGCTATGATCCCAAAGTGTATTAGCAGTACTTCCCATTTTTTTAATGTCCAAATTCTGGGAAACAAACAGAAAGTAGAGTATGGGCCCCGACCCCAGTTCGAAGTGGTTCTGGTGGGATCTTCAATCTTCTGCTCTAATCCCAGGACTTCGAGATTATTTCTGAGCCTTATACTTCTAGCCCTGTTCCAATCCACATTAAAATCCCCCCCCCCCAAAAAAAGTCTTTTTATACTGTGTTAATTCTGAGAGGAGATCCGTGAGGGTATCAAAACATTTAAGTTTTGTTTCTTGGGGGGGGGGCATAAAACACTACTAGGTTTACTGTGAGCAGTTCAATCAATATACAATCAATCCCTTCATGACTGGCTGTTAATAGAATCTGATAAGGGCCTAAGTTGCCTTTAATATATACTGAGACTCCTCCACCCCTTTTTTTTTTATTCTATCAGTTCTCTCTATTCTGTACTCATCAAGATGTACTTCTTGGTTACAAATTTCTGAATGAAGCCAAGTTTCCAACAAGGTCAATAGGTCAAAATCTTTATTAGCAACCCAGGCCCTGTAATCATCAATTTTGTGAACTATACTCCTCACGTTCTCATGAACTAAAGTAATCTCGCCTGAGAATCCTGAGCAGGGTTGACTTCAATAAATTAACAAACATAAGCAGAAGAAACATCCTGACCCCAGGTTATTCATCTGATGAGATATTACTAAAGGTCCCAATTGTTTTGTAATACTCCTCTGTTCGTTTGTAAATGTATTTCTTCTTAAAACAAGTCTTGTATCTTTGGGGTAAAACATTCCCGCCAGAGCTACTAAGCCAGCACTGTTACAATCAGTACCTTTTACAGTGTAGTTACAAGACAAACCCCCCCATAATAATCATACACCCATAATAAGTGCAGGACTCATTTTCTTATCTAACTTTATCCATAGTTTAAAACTATGACCAGATTTATTTCTCCCGAGTGGCACTCACGCCACTCACACCGCTGGCACCCATGTGCAGCACAAGGCACTGTAGTGCATAGCCCCGCCCCTCATGTAATTAGGGATGCCTTGATCCGCCGCCGGATCCCCTCCTTCCAAACTATTGCACAAATATCCTGAAACAACAAATAAGGTGATTCTGACCGTCTGTAATAGGAGCAGCGTTGTAGAATAACTCTCAGATTTTTACAAGCACTTCTACACAGTCTCAGTAGATATCAGCAGTTAGCAACTCTCACCTGCAGCCCCCGGGATGTTTAGGTATATAGCTGGAATTGCAATGGGTGTGCAGCGAGGCTGGGAGAATGGAGAAGCGCTGTTACCCCCACCCCAAGTGGGGCGCAAGCGGAACATCGTGGCTGGAGGGTCAGGCACAGGGCCTGGCTCATACTGCCGGGGATTTTATTTTATTTTTTCTCCCTTGCAGCTAGGGATGTGCAATGACGTTAGTGGGAAAGCATCTGTCCCGAGCTCCACCCCATGTGGCAGCGTGACGCCTTGTCCCCCAACCTCTGCCAGAGGGGCAACTGACACCAGCACCAGCGACTCCCACCCCGGAGAAAGAGAGCAGTCCTCCAGACGCTCGATCCTTCTCTTCCCCTGCCAGCCCGTGCCCATTCCCAAACATGGGTCACCAGCGTGGCATAAGGTGTGGCGTCCAGCACCTCAACCCTCAGCGCCACTGAGCCAGCCCGAGAAAGCACTTTCTTTTATTTTTTTAAAATTACACAAACTTGTGGAATGCCTCTACGCTGTAAGCTGCAGTAAGTGCCTGGGGATGTGGTGGTGTGGCCAAGCCAAATGTAAGCGTGAGCTGTCATTTTTTTTTTTTAAGGCTGCTTGTGTAAGTCACTCAATGTGACTTGCAAGGGGGGGGGGGATCACAACGCACCAGGTCGAATCATGCCAATGAGGTAAGGGGAGGATTTGGGCTAGGAGTGCCTGCTATCAGTCACTCACCTCACACTGATGAACAGAGTCAACATCTCTGGGTTATCACTGTGATAGGCACTGCCGAGCAACGTATGTGTGACCAATCGTGAAAGTATCGCCAATGTCACTGAAATTAAGTGAACTCACATGGCTTGCAGTAAGAGATCCTGTGGCTGCTGCGAAGTCAATCCTGAGTGGCTAATCGAGAGAACAGATTTTTCTTCTTCTGTGAAGAGCATCTATCAACTGGGTGACACTATCTGATGGATGCTGTTCAGCAGAATCAGCTCATAATTAGAAACACAGAACTTGACGGCAGATAAGGACTGCCAGGCCCATCTAGTGTTCCTGTATACCCTACCTTCAATTAGCTGTCGCTGACCCTACTTGGTTAACAGTTGCTGGCTCTCCTTCCCCCTCTAGGGTTCCTTTATGCCTGTCCCATGCATGTTTAAATCCCCCACTGTGCTTTGCTCCCACTACCTCCTGGGGCAGACCATTCTAAGCATCCACCAACCTTTCTGTGAAAAAGTACTTTCTCACATTGCTCCTTATTCTACCCCCTTCCAGACTCATGTTATACCTTATTGTTTTAGAGCAGCTCTTCTTCTGAAAGTTGCTGCCCTGCTATACCTTATTAATCCCCTTGAGATACCTGAAGGTCTCCATCATGTCTCCCCTCTGCCTCCATAATTGAGGATGGGGAAGGAGTCTTGATAAAAGATGTGAGAAAGCACAGATCACTGGTATAGTTCATATACAGCACTCAAGAAGAAAAAAAACTGTGAGGAGGAGGAGGGATAACCTGCCTGTAATGGATGTCCTTAATCAATGTTAGTGGTTACTAAGGCAGGGAAAATCAACTGTATGAAGTAGAGAGCTACAATATTTAGTACTTTTCCATCTCCTTAATTTCAATTTTATTGTATTATTTGTGATCAGTGCAGGTAACCTGTTTCTGGCACATGTAATTTTTTGTCTACATGCACTGTGGTGCAAGTACTAAAAAGTTAACTTCTACCCTTTGTTTTTCTTCCAGCAAAAATCTATGACATCCTAAGATTCATGCTCAATATTTTTAGGTTTCTCAGATATTGCTAAAAACAGCTTTTACAGCTAATTTTCTAATTAATTAATGACTTGCATTGTTAAAGATGGCACCACTATTTTCAAAACTCTTTCGCTGAGGCCACCTGTCGAATGTGCATGCCGGATTTATACTGTAGATAGATTAGGATCACGTTTCTGATAATAAACAGCACAACACTGTACCAAGATATTTAATATTTGGATGGTGGGCATGGCACGGCATTAAAAACTTCAGTATCCTATACCTTGGTTAAAGAATGAAAGAAGACAAAAAAAATGTGCATCTTGGTATTTTTGCAGGCAAACCTTACTGCTAAAATAAAATAAATAACCTAAAAGATTACCAACAAATACTGCTGCTTTAAGAGTCTGCCTTCATAGCCAATGCCAATTCAGCTCCCTGGATAGCCAGTGGGGGTTGCGTGAACACCAGGTTGGAGACCAAGTTCTCCTTCCCTGAGCAATCACCTCAGCCAGCCCCACTATGGGAACCCAGGGCTAGACAGCTGATGGAGGGATTGGCACAGCAGTGTCATTTTACAAATGAATTACTCAGATAGCCAAGACCCAGAAGCAAATGATTTAATACTTTTTATTGGACCAACATACATGTTATAAAAACAAAACAATGTCGAAACTTTCAAACCAACCAAGTCTTTTCTCTGAGACTTATGACAATTGTTCAGTCACATTCTATTAATACCCAGATCATATATAAAAAAAAAAAAAAGACACCCAGAATTTTTTTTTTTGTATGTATGATCTGGGTGTTAATAGCATGTAATTATCTGAACAACTGTCATAAGTCTCCGAGGAAGGACTTGGTTGGTAAGAAAGGTTAGACATTGTTTTCTTTTTGCAACATCTATGTTGGTCCAATAAAAGGCATCAAACCATTTGCTTCTGGATCTGTTCTTACAAGGACCAATACGGCAACTGATCTATTTCTGTACGTCATCATGGAAGATACCAAATAGCCAAGTTAAGATGCAACTTCTCAACTGGGTGCTGATTCACAGCAGATGTACAGCTGTAAGGGGGGGGTTAAGTAACTTACTCGAAGTTCTACAGTGTGTCAGGGGCTGTGGTGGAATACTGACCTTGGGTCTCCCATTTCACAGTTCAGAGCTAAAAACAAGACCATGCTATGATCCAGTGATGTACTGGCATCAGCATACAAAGAACAATGCAAAATTATGATTACTGTGGGCCCGTCAGTACGGCAAAAGGGTTACCCCTCGGACGCTACTGAACCAAGTTCAAGAACAAGTTCAGGAAGCCTGAAGGCTGATCAAAAGATAGAGCATCCCAAAGGACCCTCTCCTCCTCTAGGGAAGGAGGATGGCAGGCTCAACTGTGCTACTACAGGAGTGCCCCCAGGTGTCAGTGTAGACAGAGCAACTAGTTGAAGAAGGAACACCAGCTGGTGCAGTGCACAGCACAGAACATGCAGATGTGCACATGGTGCCCTCTATGCTGACATCCTGGGGATGGAAGAAATAAAGCAGAAACGCCCTGTAACAAGCAGGCTGACAATGCCTTCCATGGCCTGAGTCGCCTACTGGACAGTCCTCACCCCACACTTCACAGACCAGAGGGTGGATGCCCCGACCCTGATGGAATCCACTACAGCAACATGAGTTGTGCACTTTGGCACCTCCAGGTGAGGACGCAAGTGCCAGCGACAGCAAGGGTGGGACTCAGATAGCAGATGAATAGATGAAGGCAACTCTGGAGACAGGTAATAAACAGAATTTAAAAAAATATTAATTATGAGTACAAACAATTCTTGGCCCACAAGCCCCAGCTCCTACCTCGTCTTGGTGGGGGACAGGATGAAACTTGGCTCCACTAAGCACCAAGTGTGGGCTTTAGCAGCCGTACAAGGCACTGCAGCCTGGGGTTACTCTCCTGCAGACTGAGACCCTGCACGATGCAGCAATTTGTTGAAAAGTCCTTCCTGTCTGCTGCTGCTTGAAGAATGCAGTCCAGACTAGAGCAACACCCAACGAATCAGTTTCAGAAATACTGAAAACTTATCGAGGAGAAAAGATTCCCTGCAGACAGTGCTCCAGGTAATGCTGCTAGCAGGTAATAGTACTTAACTCACCAATTCTAAAGTATGAGAAAAATAAAATGTTGGTATATACACGTGCTTTATCTGAAAAGAAAATGATCCTTTTGAAATACCAACAGTATTCTAAAACACTTTTCATAGCCAGCCCGCTGGCGCAGAGGCATAATCGTCATCTGCGGCACAGATGACCCGAGTTCGGGAACAGACTCTGGAGTCGGAGGGCCAGCCAGGAGGAGTAGGACTGAGTGTCCGGTGGACTGCTCTCCTACTCTGGGGGGAGTTGGGGTTGAGTGTCTGACGCACGACTGCCCCTGGCGAGGCAGAGAGAGTTCGCTGGGTCTGTGCCTAGGCGTTCGAGCGAGGCAAATCATAACTACACAGAACTATGAGCAGGAAGTTCCTTTTTATATATATGTAATTCCATTTATGTATAGTTGTATGCCCCATTAATGAATTTAAACTGATAACTCTGATTATGCATGTTTATTGCTATAATTTCGCATGTCAAAGGGAAACTCCTATCAAGTCCCTACGTGCAGTAGTGGCTGCAGAAGCGCCCGATTAAGGCTTTTAACATAAAAGTAAATTTTTTCATTACCTGGTGTCCTGGAATTTTATTAAAAAGATCCGCTCGCTCCATAATGGCGACAGAGCCCCGGGTGGACATCTCGCACACCCCGGGTGACTTCTGCCGCAAAGGTTATGCAAATGAGGGCTACCAACAATTGGCAGATGTTGGAAAAGCCACAAGCCGTTATCAAACATAGTAAAAGTCTAGCACAGCTGTTAGCAGGAGCTGGTCCTTAACAAACGGATGCTTCTGTTTAAAAAAAAAAAAACAGTGCTGCAGTTAAGGAGCGAGGAGTGGCCTGCTAAACTGCTAGCATCTTGGCCTTCAACCAAAGTAGATGGTGGGAGGAGTGAGGGCAGTGAACCAGCTAGTGGGACAAGTTCAAGAACATGCTTTCTAATATATTATTTAAAGAGGGAAAAAGCACCAAAGTCAGAAGAACTTCTTAATTCACATACCTAGTAGGTACTGTGAGGTCACTGGAACACTCAAGCTTTCCTCTTGCATTCTACAACGTCTCAGTACCTACTCGGTGCAAGAACCAGCTTGGTCTTCCCACTTAGGTGTTATTTATTCTCTATACAGCATATGGTTAAACGCTGCTGTGTATGGATTTCCATATACTCAAAACCCATATCGTTTTTGATTAGGGCTTATCGTGCAATGGAATTCAAGCAGCTCAAAAACCTTGTAAAACTCTTAGTGCACATTCTATCATTAACTGCAGCTGCAATAGCCTGGCGCTGACTCACACTGCCTGGTTTCACTTCTCTGTGCACTGTACTTCAGCGCTACAGTAACCATGGTTTAAACAAAA
This sequence comes from Neoceratodus forsteri, assembly GCA_016271365.2. Lineage (NCBI taxonomy): Eukaryota > Metazoa > Chordata > Ceratodontiformes > Ceratodontidae > Neoceratodus > Neoceratodus forsteri. Next base: position 883,620,698 of record CM057455.1, read on the forward strand.
AACCATGTCAACCATGGGTTTGTGTTTTTGTTTTTTTAACTACATACTGTAACAAATAAAATATGGGTGCCCATACACAACTCGCCTTGCGTTTCAATTTCAGGGTTCAGATACCAGCATGGACCGCTTGAGTTTCACTCTTGAGGTCCATATGCTATTATCAACCCCTCGGGGGAAGCAAAAGATGCTTGCTGTGTATAGGCACCCATACATTATTCCTTTATATTGTACATGGGTAAAAGCTGCAGTTCAAAGGTCACAAAAAGTTGCTGTAAATGGTCATCTCTTGTAAAGCCCCCTCATTAATATAATAATCAGCTACTTTTCATAAGTGTTTATTAGGTTTTCAGACAAGAAAAAATGTACATAAACCATGAGTAGTAACAATGAAACTTACAACTACTTTAAGTAAATCCTTAAAACATCATACAATACAAAAAAATCTCAAAACCCTGTAAACACAAGAATCATACTTGCTATGAAAGTGACTGATAGACGGGGGAGCAGATGAATCCTGCTTACTACTGTATATTACAGTACCTGAATGTTTCACTTCAGACATGCAGTAAGCCACATACTACATGAAATGAAACAGGCAATCCTGCTCAACTTCACTGGTGTTTCCAGCTTGGGGATGACATGACATCAGGAACCTCTCAAGCTTCACTCTGGAGGTCCACATGATGCCATCGCAACCCCTGCATGGAAACACAGCCTTGTTGTCATGTATGGTTGCCCACGCATTATTCTCAGTGTGGTGATTCTGAAAAAGCACACCAAGTTCTAACTCGTTTTCAGGTGCAACGGGGGGTTAAAAGGAACAAAAAAAAAAAAACAGTACGTTGCAACTTACAAAAGTAGCAAAACAGTAAACAGCAAAAAATATTAGCATCATCAATTAAGCTTTCCTATGTCAGCCATTCTGCACGATATAAAAGAAACCACTAAATATGAACGTTACAAATGAAATGCTTGTAAGTTTGAGGACTCGGACAGTTCTCGTATATATGCGTGTGTGTGTGTATATATATATATATATATATATATATATATATATATATATACATATATACAACACACATATATATATATACATATACACACACACACACACACGCACACATATATATATATATATACACACACACACACACACACACGTATGTATTGACACCAATTAAGCACTAGATCACGGATTATATCTGGTCAGCTGGACAGGTCACCTTGATTCCGCTATAGGATTTTTTTTTGTTTTAATGTTGCCCGATCTACATATATCTCTAAACCAGAGAAATCGATTTGCCCACCGGACCCGTTCACATTCCGTAACAGCTTGAGGCTGGAATTAAAACTTAAGAACTTTACTAGGGCACCATCGTGTTGCTTCAAACGTGCAGTTCTGAACTGCTGCGCCGTCGGTTTCGAAGACAGACTTTACCAGGCAGCAGAAACACAACGCCGCCCCTAATGTGTTATCAGCCGAGCTCTAGCCCGCTGCCCTCCGAGTCCGTACTACTAACCCCAGGCTCCGTCAGGGCCTACACCAAAACACCAGCACCCAGATGCACACTTAGCTTTCTGTGCCCACCTTGCAAGACATATTTTTTATCAAAACCATTATTCCCGCTTTTTATATTCACACGACTGCTTCGGCGCCGTCAGCTCTTGAAATCAGATTCCACAACGGCCTAACATCCCCCACCAGTAATGAAACCCTCAACCATGAAAACAAACTCCTCAAACACACGTCAACTACAGCCTACACAAACGCTGCTTTTCCCCAACTCTCCTGCTCATGAGCTCCAACTTTTACAGCCCTGGCGAGCGAACCGCACTCAAAATGTGAAAAAGAAGGAAAAAATACCACACACCGAGCACTCGACAAACTTAACATGCTTAGCTTTTTCTACTAATTGATAACTTACCGGGTCCTGCTCCGGGATACATTTTTTTTCCTGTGTGCTTTTAAATAAAATATTTAAATAGCTCTGCTATATAATTATTACAGACAAACAGAAACAGACGGAAACGGGGAAGACGAATTCTAAAACCAGGTTGCTGTGCGCTTGGGGGAGGGGATTACCCTGAAGACGTCACGGGGGCAACGGGCGGGGGAATGGAGGAGAAACGAACGAGTTGCTTTCACAAGGCAGGACGCCGCCGCTTCAAGACTATTTGCCCGTTGCTGTTCCCGCCCTCTGCTGGCGGGAAACTGAGACCGTGTTAAGATATGGGGGGAGGGGGTCCTTATTTCTGCTCACTTTCTACCCGATGAGTCGCGGCCGCTGCGTGACAAACAACAGAACAGACAAGAGTTGGCAACAGCTGCTTTTGCATTGTCGCCATCATATTTTACAACTCCTGGGCAAGCGACCACCACCGAAGATGAAAGAAGAAGATATTACATACAATACAGTGCACTCACAATGGGTATTTTAAATTCCAGTGCCTAGCTGTTTTTGGTATGTTTGAACTATTATTCAAAATGTAATCCATATGTTCCAATCCAGGAAAAGTGGCGTGCCCATAAATGGTTTTATTGTCAGATTCTGACCTATTTATGTTTTTAATATAAGTTTTCCATGTACAAGACAATGGTATAGTGGTTAGCCAAGTCCGGCAGTCATCTTCTGCCTACTCCATTAGCTCTGCCTTCAGTAATTACCTTGCACCTAGCTGCTCCTGCCATGTCCCTTCCTAATCCTACCTTCCTCCTCTAAGCCCTAGACAAACCCTACCCGCCTACTGTCACCTAATTCATTTTACCCTGTGCACACCCTCCCCTTCCCTCTAATTGCTCCCTCTTACTGGCCTCCCTTGATCTCTCACAGAATGTAAAGGACCCTGAAGGCTCTCCATGGGTCCCTCTCCTGCCCCCCAAGGGGCTTGTATCTCTCATCTACCTTTTCCCCCACCATCTTAAAAGGGTCTCTCTGGGACACTGTTTTTTCCCCTTTCTCTTTGGTCCTCCCAGTCCCCTTGAAGGTTTACTCGCATCTTGAAGGGGTCTCCAGGGGCACGACTCTCTCCCCCACCTCACCCCTCCCTCCCCTTTCCCTCTTTTCTTTCATGTGAGCACTTGTTTACTTATTAACCCAGCACTTATTATTGTCCCCTCTTTCAATGTTATGTGTAACACTGTTTGTAACACCTGCCTTACAACTGTATGTTAATGTTGATCTTATAATTTGAGTGTATAATGTCTCATTCCAGTTGTACCCCCCCCCCCGGTTGCACCAGGAGACAAGCGACTTGTTGCTCAGCGTGCCTTCCTGGTGAAACATTTCAATAAAATAACCACAGGAAGCATGCATTCTTTTATTACGGCTGCAGTAGGTGGAGCCTGCAGACATTTTGCATGTACAAAAGGAGTGATGTCATGTTTTCTGTCCGTGCAACTGACTGAAGGTGTAAATAGTCTCCTCCGCCTTACCCTCCTCCAAGAAATGTTTTCCACCCTCAAATAAATACGCTTTCATGTTAGTCAATGGTTGCAGGGTACTATTTTCTTTCTTATATGGGAGGTACAAGAACTAGAACATGAAAAGTTGGAGGCAGCATTAGTTTTTTGGGGGGAGTAGGATCCACCCCTACCTCCATTCGCGAAGCTCCTAAAGATCCACCCCCACCTTTTTTGTATTCATGTGGGGGGGGCATGTGGTGGATCCATCATGTTGGAAAACTGATGATCAGAGCTGCCTGGGGAAGTAATTAAGGAGTGCCTGAAACTGCATATGGGCATATCCCCCCCAAAACACATACACACACACACACATAAGCTCCTAAAGATCCACCCCCACCTTTTTATTTTATTCATGTGGGAGGGGCATGAAGTGGATCTATCATGCTGGGACAAGACACACTAGTTTGGGACCTGGACCAAGCAGCAAAATAAGTCTGTGGAGTGATCGAGTTGTGGAGCCCCTGCATTTTATTAAGGACTAGAAGAATGGAAGATACTTAATGCCTTCAAATTGACTTAAAAATCCTTGGAACAAATGATTATCAGAGCCGTCTGGGGCCTCAGAAGGAAAGAGTAATTAAGGAGTGCCTGAAACTACAGCTCCCAAGGAAAACAAATAGACACAGCGTTCTGATTCAAGTTAAAAGAGCCACAGGTTTTTCTTAAACATTTATATACTAAAAACATAAAGTTCAGCTGTTGGGATTAACAGTATTTGTTTACCATATTCAACCTATAAATCTATATATATCTGTGTGTGTGTGTGTGTGTATATATATATATATATATGTTTGCTTTTTAGTTTCAGAACTTACAAAGCATTGTGTTAGTAATGCATTTAGAAATACATTATTTAATTGTCTTTAAAGTTAAACATGCAGTTTCATGTGAGGGTACATTTTTGGGGGAGGGGTTCAAATAATTTCAGTCATGGGCACAGTACTTGGTAAACATAGACCTTTGATGGTAAAGTGTATTTTTTTCTTTTAAGTTTGAGAAGTATGTATTTTATATAAGTGTAGCAGTGTTGTAAAGGGGATTGGGGAATGAATAATGGTTAAGTCCCTAGATTTTTTTTAAATATAATTGAGTTTATATGTGGCAAGTAGGTAGGGGATAGTGTTTTGAATGTGGCAGTAGGACAGATTTGTTAGGATAAATATATGCTGTCTTGCAAATATGAAAAAAATGTAAGGGGTACATTTTGCAAAACAGTGATATATATTTATATATATATATATATATATATATATATATCATAGGGTTTTCTTTCATGTATTGATGGAAGAAATAGGTATAGCTCATTTTATACTATCAGTAAAAGGAGAGAAGAAAACACTGAACAAGAAAACAATTGGTGATTTTAAAAGATATTCGGATCAGAGCTGACATTAAAAAAAATCTCAACTGTATTTTTTATTTTATTTTATCAGGGACACTAGAAACAGGATGTTAACACATCAGTGAGCACTGATGTCATTTGTCTGTGTTAGAGAAGTTGTGGGTGGAGCTGCCTTGCACATGTTAAAATATATCAGCTGCAATTAACAACTACTTGTAGAAACAAAAGGCTGGGTGTTTTTTTTTCCTACTTTCTTTTCACTGATATTATAAACTAATCCAGGAAAAAAGTAAGATTGAACATACGAACATACGAAGAAGCCAGCAGAAGAAGGCCATTTAGTCTATCAAGTCTGCTCATATTGCAGGGTCCACAGCTTGAGCTAATGTCTATGCCCTCCCTCCCCACTCCTCCCATCCTCCCTACACATGATTCTTACCTTCCCCCTATGCCTATCCCAGCCTCTCTTAAAGCTGCCCACCGTCTTCAATGAGATGACCTCTTCTGGCAGTGCATTCCAAGTGTCCACCACCCTCTCTTTGAAGAAGTGCGTCCTGACCTCCCTCCTAAACCTTCCACCCTCCAGCTTAAGACTGTGCCCCCTTGTGATATGGTTGCCACTCAGCTTAAAGAGACTCTCCTTATCAACTTTATTTATCCCTTTCAAGTACTTGAATGTCCCAGTAATGTCCCCTCTCTCTCTCTCCTGTCTTCCAGGGAGTACATGTTCAGTGCCGTCAACCTCTCCTTGTATGCCTTGCCCTGCTGACCAACTATCATCTATGTAGCCCTCCTCTGTACCTTCTCCAGCAGGTTAATGTCCTTTTTGAGGTGCGGGCACCAGTACTGCACTCCATACTCTAGTTACAGACTTACCAGTGACCTGTACAAGGGCAGCATAATCTCCTCTCTCTTACTACTGATCCCCCTAGCTATGCATCCCAGCATCGTTTGCCTTTGCTGCTGCTTTCATGCACTATGTGGAGTGCTTCAGGTCACTAGTGATCATCACTCCCAGGTCCTTCTCTTCCTCTGATGCAGCTACTCGGACCCCACCCAGGTAATACTCTACCCTGGGATTCTTGGCTCCAATATGCATAACTTTGCATTTCTTGGCCTTGAAGCCAAGTTGCCAGATCCTGGACCACCTCCCTAGTTTTTTCAGATCTTCCTGTAAGTCCCTTATCCCTTCAGCTGTGTCCAGTCTCCCACAGAGCTTGGTGTCATTTGCGAATAGGCACATTTTGCCTTTAATACCATCCCCAATGTCACTGATGAAGACATTGAACAACACTGACTCCAGCACCGAGTCCTGTGGGACCCCACTGGTTACTTCACTGGTGCCAGATAACTCTCCCCCACCACCAGCCTCTGGGTTCTGTCCCTCGATCAGTTTTCCACCCATTTGACCATCTTTTCCCCAACTCCAAGATCCACCAACTTCCTGATCAACCTTTTGTGGGGCACAGAGTCAAAGGCCTTGCTGAAAACAAGATAGAGGATGTCTACCGCTTGGCCCCTGTCTTCTGTCTTAGTGATACAGTCAAAGAAGTCAATCAGATTTGTTTGACATGATCTTCCACCCATGAACCCATGCTGCCTCTCATCCTGGAAACCATGTTCCTGTAGATATTCCACCAAACTTTTCTTTTGTATGGTCTCCATCAGCTTGCCCACAATGGAGGTTAGACTGACTGGTCTGTAATTCCCTGGATCATCCTTGGGTCCACTTTTGTGAAGGGGCACTACATGTGCTGTTCTCCAGTCCTGTGGTACCACACCTGACTCTAGTGAACTATTAAACTACTGAATAGATCAGAGCTGACATTAAAATGTGATGTTCCTAAGGTCTGTTGCATGCAGTATGCTTTAATTTTCATGGGAGAACCATGAGGTGGATCAATCATTTTGGAACAACTGACTATCAGAGCTGCCCGGGGAAGTAATTAAGGAGTGCCTGAAACTGCATCTAGGCATACCCCCCCAAAAACACACACACACACACATAAGCTCCTAGAGATCCATCCCACTTTTTTTTTTTTTCATGTGGGATGGGCATGAGGTGGATCAATCATGTTGGAACAGCTGACTATCAGAGCTGCCCAGGAAAGTAATTAAGGAGTGCCTGAAACTGCATCTAGACATATCCCACCCCACCCCCACCCTCAAACATGCACACACATAGACATCATGATTTTTTTAAATCTAAGCATGTCAATATTTAGCTCTTACAGTATGGGCAAGTTGGGTATAAAAATAAAATAGAAAAAAACGGATCAAGCAGGTGCCTTTTCTTTTGTCAGATACATGCAGACAGAAGGTCACAAATCCTGTATGACATGCTCATTATATGGATGTTTTCCATGTAAAACAGAAATTTTGTTAACGTCATGTCTGTAGCATCATTTGTAGCCAGTAAACTATTATTTTCATAGGTACTGTAAACAACAGGTTTTAATTCAGAAATCCAGTTGTGATAATTTTTTTTTTTTAGCAGTTCTGTAAGATTTATGTCTCTCTGTTGTAAGAGTGCATAGCATAGAAATGAAAGGGTTTCTGTAATTGATTGCTGTTTGCATGAGAAGTGGACGTGACAGTGGCATGCAAGAGTGAAGTCTGAACAGTTTCTTGGCCATTCTTTGATCTAAAGTTTAACACTAGTGTGTGAAGAGAATAAAGTCTTGTGTTTTTTTTTTTGCATTTGAATAGATTTAGTGCTTTGAAGTTAAAATATATATACATAGTGTCATGGGCACGTGAAAAGGAAGGAGGTACTACTAAAATAAATGTTATTGTGATATTTTATTTATGTGTGACATTTTATGTGTAGGTTTGCCTAGGTCACAGACACATAAGCTATAAATAAGGATGGGTGTATTAGTCAAAGCTTGTAGTAGCAAAACAAAGCAAGAAAAATAATATATTGTATGTTTTTTTTTTTCTTTCAATTGTTTAACCAAGAGTGACACACTAAGCTTAAAGCTTGTTTACAATGGCAACCTGGGAGAACACAGAAGTCAAGTGACTTGCTCAGGGTCACCCAGTATGCAAGTGGGGGCTGTGGGATTCAAACCCAGATCTCCAGATTTGTAGTTAAGAGCCTTAAACCACAGTGCTCTACTGCCCTCCTAGTTATGGCAGTCATCTGTTTTATGGTTCATGATGTTGGTGTAGTAAGCATACTAACATACAAAAATGGCATCAGAATAGGCCTAGCCGGCTTTCGTGTCTGCTCATTTGGTCAGTCCCCACCCTGGGAACTGACCTTGCTGCCCCCCCGCCCTCTCGGGCTTCTCCCTTCCCACTCCAGGGTATTCCCGCTTCATTGGATTTTGCTTCCACAACCCTTCCCCTGTACCATTCCCACCCCCTGTTGTACTCATCCACAGTCTCTATCTCCACCAGACCCCTGGGCAGTGCATTCCATGGTTCTAGCACAGTCTCCCCCTTCAGCTTCCACCCATGCCCTCTAGTTGCCCCCTCCTTTCTTCAGAGCACCGTGACTGTGCCTCCCTATTTACCCCCTTCATGTACTTGAAGACCTCTATCATGACCCCCCTGTACCTTCTCTCTTCCAGTGTGTACATATTTAGCTCTTCGAGCCTCTCCTCATAGGTTCCTTCCCCCAAGCCACAGATCATTTTGGTTGCCTTCCTCTGGATCCTCTCCAGGAGTTCAATGTCCCTCTTTAAGTGTGGCCTCCTAAACTGCACGCAGTACTTGAGGTGCGGCCTCACCAAGCAGTTACACAGAGGGAGTATCACTTTCCTCCTTCTGGAGTGATTCCCTAGTGATGCATCTCAGCAATGTGTTGGCCTTGGACGCTGCCCTCCTACAAGTCTCCGAGTTGTTCATTTTGACATCCACCAACACCCCCAGGTCCCTCTCAGCCATACAGCCATAGCAGCGTACCCTGCATAGCAGATATAAAATGTCAATAAGCAGGTCATGCAACAGATGTGCTGAGCAGTTACTGAAGCAAGAAATGTACAGCTGTCATTTTTCACATCTTGTTCAAAATGTGTTTTTGCACCTGTGGTGCCAAATTGCACAGTCACTGTGCAAAATCACCATTCGGCTAATGAACTGATAGTGTCACTGTTCGTGCGGTGGGATCACAAAAAGCCTATGCTGAAAACTTGGAGTGAAAATACAAAGAAAAACATCCAGGACATTAGGGTTTCTGACCATAACACCCTGCACTGTAGGGACTGATAGGCATCAGGGATGTGACTTGGGATTGTCAACAATAATGCTCATGTCATTCCACCCCCATCCCCACCCTGCAGCGTGTCACAGGTATCGAAGTGTGCCTTTGACTCTTCAGCCCCAGAATTCACTCCAGTCTCTTGTACTGTATCCATTTCAACATATTTCCTTATGGAATGGGGTGAAAGTAAAGTCTGAAAACCCTAAGGCACACCTCACTCTTGTCTGTGTCTGCAGGGTAGGGTGAGGTGAAATTGTGTGAGTGTTATGGGCAGTGACCTAAAGGTACACCCCAATGCCTGTCCATGTCTGCGGGGTAGGGGTGGGGTTGGTGTCACTTCAGTACTTTACTGCCATTCCTATTCTGCTTGTCTGTCTGTGTGTGTCTCTCTTTCTCTATCTGTATGTCTATATAATTATCTTTCTATTGATTGTATGTATCGCTATTTTTACCTGTTTCTAAAACAGACGTGCATATCACATTTGCCTGCACTCTAAGCACATACTTATGAAACTGTGCATATTTGTACTCCACTTCTGCGTAGACCTCATACTTTCCTAATATTCCCATTATCACAAGCATAACTACCTTGCCCTTATCAAAAGTGACCCCCTCTGAAAGTTAATATCACATTTTCTCTAACAGTCCATCATCATTACACCTGACTTCCTGACATCAACACATTGCTTAAATATAACCAAACAAAGCCTTCCTAAGCAATGGGCAGGATCATACACTTGCCTTACCCTTCTCCAAAATAATGTGGAATGCAATCCAACTTCTGGCCCCAACTACAAGGTGCTCTGAGACCACCTCTGGCATTCCCACTATGCCACCCCTCTGCCATTCCACAAGAGCAGGGGACACAGTTAAACATGTGTCCGCTATCCTGCTGGCTCAGCTGAATATGCAGATAGTCACCACAAAAGTGAAGAATAACATAGTCAACTCCCACAGCAAGTCATATCTAATAAAACATTTAAAGCTACAAGCTCTTAGAATTGCCTGGCTACTCCCTCTACTCTCGGGGAACGTTCACCCTAACCCTGGACCTAATACTAGTTCCTCAATACCACCAACAGACTGCAAGGCTGGTACAATAACTATTGCATCTCTTAACATATGCAGCCTGCTAGCAAAATTTGATGCTCTCCAGGTATGGATGGCCAAACATAAACCAGATGTCATCTCAGCCTTGGAGACCTGGCTTACTCCTAGAATCCCTGACTCTGCTATCCAGCTTGAGGGCTACACAACTTTCAGGGTGGACAGGCAAGGGAAACGAGGGGGAGGATGTGTTATTTATGTTAATGACTCAGTTCAGTGCAGGGCACTCCCCGTCCCACCCCAGGATGGAAGATCACAAATTCTCTCCGTCCAGGTTCAACTTGGATCCCAGGGTAAGTGTTTAACTATAATCTCGGTGTACATACCCCCTGAAGATCAAGAGGCTGGTTTCAAACTAGCACTTGATTATTTATCTAGTAATCGCCATCAATCTGAAATCATAATGTTAGGGGACTGTAATATAAATTGGTTATCCCCAGATGCTGCACTTTACCAGGATGCAATAGTGGCCATAAACATGACCCAACTCGTTCAGTCCCCCACTCATGTAAACTATCGCACCAGTTCAAGTACTCTTATAGACTGGGTACTAACCAATTGGCCACAAAGAATAACTAGAACCACTGTGCTAGCCGACTCTATCAGAGACCACTTGCCAGTCTTATGTTCCTGGATAAACAAGACCTTGAACCCCCCCAACCCCAAAAACAATAACCTCTAGAATTATAAAAGCTGGACATCTTGCCTCACTAAACTCCTACCTCCGCCAGCTAGACTGGGAGGGGGTCTATGCTGCCACTGACGTGAATGCTGCTCTTGAGTGCTTTATCGACAAGTTTAACACGGCCTGCAACATCTTTGCCCCTCTAAAAATAAGGAAAATCAAAGGAACCAGCAAATCATGGATCACACCACGCTCCTTGAGCTCATGGGGGTCAGGGATAACCTGTGGCATAGGGCTAAGAGCACTGGGTCCCCCTCTGACATACATAAATATAAAGCTGTATATAATAAGTGCACTCAAGGCATCCGCCTTGGAAAAAGATCTCACTTTAAAAGTGAACTGGACAACTCTTGTGCAACAGCTGCAGATTTTGGGACAATATTAAAAACCCTAATAGGCAGAGCAAGAAAATCACCACCATTGCAAATAAACTTTGAGGGTGCAATTATCCAGGATCCCAAAACTATATCCTCTGTCTCTCTATGCTGGTTCCAGAGTTACCTCTCTAACAGGACCCAGCAGGTCAAGATTCTTGACATACTATCCAACCATCGGCATGTCAACACAGGGGTGCACCAAGGTTCCATTTTGGGCCCCCTGCTGTTCAGCCTGTTTCTTAATGAACTCCCCAAAGTCTGCCAGAATAAGATCCTTCCATATGCAGATGATACTGTTCTCTACACATGTCGCTCTACTCTGGAAGAGATGGAAAAAGGCAAGCAAGACGACTTTACTGCTGTGGGAAAATGATTCCTTCAGTCTAAGCTCTTGCTCAACTACACTAAGACTAAAACAATGTTGTTTGCCTCCCATCAAAACTGTCACAAGTCACATCACCTCAATATGTACAATAACAAGTTTGATACACTCGAAATGGTCACCACCTTTAAGTACCTTGGTGTCTACCTTGACATCTCTCTCTCCTACAGCCAACACATAGACCATGTTGCCAAGGCAGCTAGTGCCAGACTAGGTTAGCTCTACCAGCATAGGCAGTGCCTCACCGAAAGTGCCATCAAGCTTGCCATTAACAGCTCCATGCTCTCTATCATAGATTATGGACTGGTAGTCTACAGAGCTGGTACCGATACAGCACTTAGACGAATCAAGATTGTCTTAAACAAAGCCTGCAGACTAGTCCTGGGTGTGGACCGTTTAACTCACACTTGCGAACAATACTCAAGCACTGGTTGGTTAAACCTGAATAGCAGAATTCAGTACCAAGTCTGTCTATTAGCTTAAAAAATCCACCCTAGGTCTTGCTCCTCCTGGAGTGAGGCAACTGCTAAGAAACTCCACTTCCTCCAGACTAACTAGGGGGTTGAGTAAAGCTGCCTTCATTATCCCATTCCGCTGGACCTCACTAGGGGAACGGTCCTTCGAATACAGGGCCCCCTGCTGGCTAAATTCCCTTAACTCTGGGCTGATTGAGGAAACAAAACTATGCCCGTTTAAGGCCAAGCTGCTGCAGTACCTGGCCACTCTTAGTAACTGCGACTGCATCACCTGTGCCTAATCCTACTGTTATTGATAGCTTATCTGTCCTGCATAGCACCCATCCCCCCCACTTCCTCCCCTGCCTGATGTGACTCCACTGAGCACTTACCCCCACGTCCCCTCTTTATCACCCCCGCCTTCCTGCTTTCTCTTCACAAATATTAATCCCCCCAATATTCACCCCTCCCCCGGTTTCCCCTCACTTCACCCCCCACTTTAAAACCCTTTCCTTATCCCTCTCCCCTCCACATTACCCAGCCCTGCCCCATCACCTACTTACGTAACCCTGGTAGACTCCTATCCCATCCCACCCCTCTGACTACTCAACCTCTTATTCTGTCACCCCTTTGTCTCTGCCCCCACCCTCCCCCTGCTCTCATCTATTTTGTCCTCCCCTCCTTTGGTCATCACCACTTCTGACCCTCCATAACTCTACCTGCACGTTCTAAAGCTCAGCTCCCACTATAAATTGCTTGTACACCTTAGGTATGTTCCTAGTACTGTTGCAATAAAGTTGACCTCTCCTACCTGATGTATTTTAACTATACTTGTTTGAATCTGTATTTGTATGTACCCTAATGTACTTGCCTGTTGTATATACCCCTATCTGTTTTGTAATGTCTATGTACCTTGTCTATTGCCTTATGACGTGGAACCTTTGTAAACAAGCTTTTAGCTCAAAGTTGTTATCTGAGATTACAATAAATAAATAAGTAAAATAAGTTGTATCACCTCATGGACAAAAACCCTGTTTCTCTTGAAGAAAAAAAAAACAAAACTGTGTAAATAATCCCAAGGCTGAACATATGCTAGCCATTACTTTTTCATTTACTGCAACCTTCTGTACCATCATGGGGATTTGCATATGTTTCCCTTGATGCTTTACATTTTTGGGATATGTGCAATTGTGTTTTCTTTAAAATTTGGCTATCTGGCCAGTATCATCCGGGATAACACATACATCAGTGGCATTTACTCTGGGGTTCTTTTGTAAGGTTCCTATTCCTTCCATTAAAATGTACACTTCCATATATTTTGCTAATAATGTGTATACCTTCTGTAGAACATAAACTAAAACAAATCTTACTGCTTACAAATAATTGTGTTGTTTCTCCATACCTCCTTAACAATTCCACACAACTTCACTAACTTCATTATGCAGCCATGGTGGAGCTAACCAGACTTTGTTTAGTTTTTTATTGAAATGTTTCAGCAGGAAGGCACACTGAGTGACAAGTCGCTCGTCTCCCAGTGCGACCTGGGGGAAAGGGGTACAATAGGAGTGAGACATTAAACATTCAGGTTACAAGATCAACATTAACATACAGTTATAAGGCAGGTATTACAAAGTGTTACAATAGTGTTGTGCATAATAGGTAGAAAGAGTGGACAATAATAAGTGCCGGGGTAATAAGTAAACAAGTGCTTACGTGAAAGAAAAGGGGGAAGGAGAAGGAAGGGGGAGAGGGAAGAGTCGTGTTCATGTTACATTCAAGTTACAAGATTAACATTAACATACAGTTGTAAGGCAGGTGTTACAAATAGTGTTAAAACAGTATTGCGCATGATATGTAGAAAGAGTGAATAATAAGTGCAGGGTTAATAAGTAAACAAGTGCTTACATGAAAGAAAAGGGGGAGAAGGAGAGGAAAGAGTGGGGGAGGGGGAAGGGTCATGTCCCTGGAGATCCCTTCAGGATGTGAGGAACCCTGCAAGAGGACTGGAAGGACCAGAGAGAAGGGGCTAGGCAGTGTCCCAGAGAGAACCCTTCAGGATGTGGGGAACCCTGCAAGGGAGCTATGGAGCTAGACAGAAAGGGGGATAAGGCTGTAGAGATTTAAAGAGGGAGGAGAAAGAGAAGGAGGAGGTGTGGCTTAAATGCTAAGAGGGGGACTAGGACCTAACCCAAGAGAGGACCCTTCAGGATGCGGGGTACCCTGTCAGAGGATTGGAGAAGGTTAGTAGATAGGGATTAAGAGAGTGATAGGAGAGGGAGAGAGAGTGAGAACTGAACCCCTGAGGGGGAGAGAATTCACACTTTTGGAGCGGATGGGACCTAATTAATAGTTCATCAGCATGGCCCCATGGGGAGCATTCGGGGTCCCTTACATTCTATGAGAAATCGGGGAGGCCAGTAAGGGGTAGCAATTTGGGGGAAGGGGAAGAGGTCTAGAAATTTGGGGGGTGTGGGTGCACAGAGTAAAATGAAGGTGACGGTAGAGGAGTAGGGTTTATCCAGGGCTTAGAGGAGGGAATAAGGGAAGGACATGGCAGGAGTAGCTAGGTGCAAGGTAATTATTGAGGGCAGAGCTGAAGGAGTACTGTAGGTGGAGTATGAGTGCTGGATTTGAGGGGGGAGGGAATTCCAAATTTTTGGGAGGCGGTGAAAGTAACTGGATTGGTCGATTAGGGTGGATCTGCGCAGGATTACCAGGGTGCAAGAGTCGGTTGATCTATAGGAATGGGAGGATGGGGGGGTTGTTATAAAGGAGGAGGTGAGGTAGGAAGGGAGCTCACTCACCCAGTGCTTGGAGGTGAATTTAGCACAGTGGGAGAGTCGCCTGTTTGTAAGAGAGGGGAAGGATAGGGCACAATAAAGATCACAGTGGAGAATGGGGGGGGGCTTCGAGGGCAAAGCGGCAGAAGGAATTGAAGAGGATGTCCAGTCTGGTCAGGGAGGACTTGGGGGCAGCACCATAGACTATGTCACAGTAGTCGAAAATGGGCAGTATCATCTTCTGAACAAGTTCACGCCTAGCTATAGGAGGGATGCAACTACGTTTCCTGAACAGGGCACCAAGCTTGGGGCACATTGTTTTTCTGGATGGCATCAATATGTCCAGAGAAGTTTAGGTGTTGGTCCAACCAAACACCTAAGTACCTGAAGAAGGATGTGTCTTCAAGTAAAGTCCCATCAAGGGTGTGGAAAGTAGGTAGGGAGGGAAGCCTTGAGTGTCTCTGCCTAGTGCCTAAGGTCATAGAGACAGTCTTCTTGGCATTGAGGAAAAGTTGTTGGTTAGCAAACCAGAGCTGAACCCTGTCAGAGGCTTGCTATAGGCTGGTTGTAACCTCAGCAGGACAGGAGCCAGATGCATACAGGACTGTATCATCGGCATACATATGTATAGCGGAGGAGGACAAGTAAATAGAGGGAAGGTCATTTAAGAAGATGGAGAAAAGGAAGGGCCCTACTACAGAGCCCTGGGGGATGCTAGTGCTAATCGGGAAGGGAGAGGAAGTGGTGTCCAAGATCTTAACTGATTAGGTTCTGCTAATAAGGTAGGCCTTGAACCATGTTTGTGGCAGAGGGAGATAGGTCAGCTGCCGGGAGTGAGTCAAGGAGAAAGGAGTGAGAGATGGTGTCGAAGGCCTTGGCTAGGTCAACAGAAATGGCAGAGGTAATTTAGTCATTGTCCATCCCGGTTAGAATGGAGTCTGTGAGCCGTAGGCGAGAGATGGTGGTTGCGTGGTTATTCCTAAAATCAGACTGGAAAGGGGTGAAAAAGGAGGTGTCATATAGAAAAGAGGTGAGTTGGGAGAGGACACTGTGTTCTTGAAGCTTGGCAAGAGTAGGGAGGAGAGAAATGGGGCAGTAGTTGTCAGGCGATGAGGGGGTCACCCCCTTTGGGTAGAGGGAGGACCACTGCATGTTTCCATGAAGAGGTGACCGAAGCAGTAGAGAATGAGAGATTAAGGATTATTGAGAGGGGGTAGGCAATGGCCAAAGTGGAGAGGGAGAGGAGTTTTGGGTCGAGGCCGTCAGGGGAGAAGTGGGGAGGGAGAGGAGTTTTGGGTCAAGGCTGTTGTCACGAGTCCCTGGCCCCCAAACCTTGGGCAGACCAGCAGGACCTCCTGTTTGCAGAGAGGATCCCCCCTTTTTAAGAACTCATAAGGAGGAGTAAGGGTTCAGGAAGACTTCCCAACCTTCCTTTTCTCAGTGGGAGGGTGGATTCTGTAGTTTTGAGTTCCCTGGACTCTGCACTTCCTTCAGTATTTGAATCCCACCACGGCCACTGGGTGTGTGTTGCCTAAGTAGTTTTATACTATATCCAAGCAGTTCTGTCTTTTCAGGCACACAGTCTTTTCAAAACCTTCCTGTTTAAAACGTTAAATCACACAACCAGACCCCAGGCAGAGTTGATAAAATCATAAAAGTTTACTTAAAATAAAAGCAATACAGAAAATTCCACAGTTTGGAAGAACTTTGAAATGCAGACAATAACAAAAGTAAAACTGGATGGTTTACAGAAAACACTAGATACTGTATTCTAAACTGTACAGTGGTGTCCCCAGGATGAAACTCAATTTTGCAGCACTCTGCAGAATGCTGCAGCAGACCTACTGAACAAAACAATGTAATTTCACAGGCAATTAGTCCCCTTTGTCGTGAAAGGAAATGTGACACTGCCAGGATGAAGTGAATGCCACAGTTTCTTGCATGACAAAAGGGACTAATTGCCATTGAAATTACATAGCTTTATTTAGTAGGTCTGCTGCAGCATACTGCAGAGTGCTTTAAAAATGGGTTTCATCCTGGGGGATGCCACTGTATCTTGTTTTGATGTTAGAGTTCAGACAAGATTTCAAATGTCCTTGTAGAGATGAGTCTTTAAGCAACAGTTATGTAACAAGTGTGTATTCCAAGTTAAGTCTCTGAAATGTCCTTTTTAAAAAGTCTTCAGGCGCTTTCTTGGTGCAAAGTCTTGGTTCCAAAATTCTGACTTAAAAATCAGAATTTTCTGTTCAGTATGTGAAGAGTCTAATTCCCATACACTCGGGTCTGGTTTTAGAGATTTTTCCAGGCCTACACATATACTTCTGGTCTACCAGTATATGCTGGCTGGACAGACTATCTGCCTTCCAACTAAACTGGTTTTCAACTGCCCTGAGTTCAGAATATGTGTCTTATAATATACCTGATGGTCATTTTTGGGACACACCCACTTTTGTTCCTCTGGATTGGGGTTAATGGTTCCAAGACAATACAGATATTAAGGTGCATTACTTTGCCTTTTCCTTTAGATGTCACTGTGGTTCCATGTCAGGTTTCATGTCAACTCCAGTGACATCTGGTCCATGCATTTGGCTTAACCCCTGACCTCTTCCTGTCACGGAAAGCTACAGTGGGATATGTTATGCCTTCCTGGATCATATACCTGTCTCCCTTATCTTGAGACATAACAGGTCCACACTAGCCATCTTTTTCCCGGGAGTTTGAACTGCCACGGTCGGACTTGCTGTCTTGGCAGGTAAGTGTTTAACAAATAAATTGCTACCCCAGAGGGGGGAAAAAAACTGACCTGTAGGCTGCCGACACCATACGGACACCAACAAAAATATTTAAATAAATAGTAGGGACACCCATGGACCGCACTGAAACGACCTGCTGCAGCTGGCAACATCTCTTTATTTTATATAATTGCTGAGGTGAAAAAAGGGAAACCTAACAATTATATAAAATAAAATATGGGTCTGTGTGTGTAAACTCGAAGCTTACATACCCCCTTGGGATCAGATGCTATGCATAAGCCCCTCAAGCTTCGCTCTTGGGGTTTATGTAGCATCTAACCCCCCGAGTGTGTGTAAATGTCTCGTTATACACCCCGACCCATACTTTATTCTATGTATACCAGCCCTCTCAGGGGCATAATGAAGCCCAACACCACAGGCAGAGGGCCTTAAAGCCCCTGTAAGGGTACCACCCACCCTGGAGGGTATTATTGCACCTAAACAATGGGTTACATGTAGTATTTTTATGTATCTTTTAAAATGGGGGAAAAATCTACAAAATTATTATAAATGTATTTAAAATAATTTTAATAGTAAAGTAGTCCCTCTGCTGATTAGGAACAAGAAGAGTCGCCTCTAGCAGTACACCTGCCAGCAGTTGTTTTCCTTACTGACATCACCTGTTTGTGGAAGTGTCCCCCCAACCCTACCCCCAACGCTCGCGGTGATCCATTTTATTTCTTTATGGTATTTCTGTATGTGTGTGTGTAGTTTTGTGTGTCATTTCTTAGTCAAATGCACCACAGTCAAGAATGAAGTCCTGGGGGGGCGCTGTTGAGGCTGAGGAAATAGCAGCATTTTGATAAGGCTCTGTTTAATCTCTGGCAAAAAGTAAATAATATCTTTAAAAATACTTGGAAACTTAAATATTCTGAACTATAGTCGAGTGTGGGAGGATAGACTGAGAAGAGATGGGTAATCCCAAAAGAGATAAGGGCACAGGAGAAGGAACTAGAGCTAAAAACGTTACAAGCTCCTCGACTGCAAGGACGGCCCAGGCCCGAATTCAAGAACCAGAGGATTGGAATATAGAGGACCCTCTGGTAGAGACATTGCAAACGGTTAGAATTAAACTAAATCATCTTATTGCCTATGTCGCTGGACTGTCAAATAAGTTTGACACCCTTACCAACAGAGTGGCCACGGTAGAATCATCGATTGAAGCAGTCACGCTGGCCGAGGTTGAATCTTTGAAGAAAGCTGACTCTGCTTTGGGAACAGTCGCAACTATGGTTAAGAAAATAATAAACTGAAAATGAGGTTGGAGACTTTGGAAAACCAAGCACGGTCACAAAATATACATTTAATAGGTCTACCGGGGAGGAGTGAAGGAGATCACCTCATGCTTTATTTGCAGGACTGGCTGATCGAACAACTTGGTGGGGAGATCGAGGCCACGGTACGGCGCTTCCAGAAAGCGTATAGAATTGCTACCTGAGGTTGAGTGGAAGATTCAGAGACACCCAGGGCCATTGTAAGAGTAACAGGTGGTCCAGGCTCCAGGAATCGCATCCTAGCTGAAGCGAGGCTTAAGAAAACCTTACTATGTGATGGCCAACAAATCCGCCTTTTTCCTGACCTGGGATATGCCACCAGACAGAAGCGCAAGAAGTTCGATGGCATCAGGGTGCTCCTGCATGAATCTGAGATCCCACACGGTCTAGTGTTTCTAGCCAGGCTTCGGATAGTACACTGAGGCCGTATCTTCATCTTTTCGGATCCAGCAGACACCATGCGGTGGTGTCAGAAGAACGCTCCGTTTAGACAGCAGCCTTTGCAAGAAGAAGATTCAGAGTCCGAGGATGACCTGAGTGGATTATGAACACTTTCTTTTTTCGATTAAAAAGGTACTGTACATGAGGCCTTAAAGTGTTCGAATGAAAAATACAATTGAGTCCTGCTGAGACATATGTTTATGTCTGTATTCACTATATTGGACATATAGCTCTGTTTGCTTCTCCAATTTCGGCAGAGATTGGACTTCCTCTTTACAAGTTTAAAATAGTTGGTCCTGTGTAATAATTACTCCTAAAGTTTCAATTTATTGCTCATTTGCAGCTGTTTGTAAATGAAAATTGCCAGCAAAGATAAAAGTAATAGGGTTGGTCTGGGTAGTTTAAGCGACTTGTTTTATAATATTGCCCGTTTTTAAATATTGCCTATCTTTTTCAGTGTATTGAATCTAGATTTCTAAGAATAGTTCTGAAGTTTGAATCTTTATGCCACTGTGAATTGACTTTGTAACACCTTATCTATTTAGAGATGCACTTTTGTGCACATACAATGGTTTTAGCATATATGATAATTATTTTTTTGACTCCTAAATAGGATAGTCATGATGGATATTAGACTTCGACCATATTAATATTGTCCTAATGCTCCTCATGGGCTCTTTAAACAGCCTTAATAATGGGAAACTTTGTTAGTACATAAGAGTTTCTTACCCCCAAATGTCGTATCTTTATACATTTGATGTGAAGTATTGATATATTAAGAGGAGTGGCACCCCCATAGTGATAGATGATTATTCATTAAATCAAATGTTGGTAGACTGTACTAAATGTATTGTATAAAACAATAAACGTGTAACCCCCCTGCAAATGGGGGTTCCCAAAAGACTTCCAGGAGCTTGCTTGAATGCTCCAAGCTTGAATGGTGTTTGGCGTTTAAGCCATTTATCAGTGAGTGTTTTTAGAGCCTCTGGTACTGTCTCTTTAAGAGCTGTCTGCTTGCAGACATAATTAGTTTGTATGGGGGGGACTGTGTGCTTCTCTGCTTGAGTACCACTCGAGCTGCTGCAATTCACTCCATTTTGCAGTCACTAGGAGTGCAAAGGGAACCTATCTGAAAGATGTAACTGTTTGCCAGAAATCATTTAGAGTAATAATGAAAATACAGTTTGTCTAACCTGCTTTCTTTACAGTCAGAACTGTGTTTGCCTAGTTCCCCATTCTAGTTTTGAACTGCTGAACTGGACCAATCAGTGTGGGTTAAGGTAGCTCTAAAATGGTGCCTTGGGAGAATCAGAACTTGGACTCGTAATTTGAGCCAGCCACAAGAGGATTGTATGGGCAGTGACTCTGGGAGATGTAGTTTGGACTTCGGCGCCTTTTTGGACCAGCAGGGGCAGTCTATTGTGAGTGACAGCCAATCCAGCCAAGAACTGGGAGGAACTCAAAGGAAGTGCCCGGTTTTGTCTGCTGGAGTTTCACTTGAGCTCTGGCAGTGAAGAGGGAAGGAGCCCTGTGCTTTTTCGGTGTGCAGTTTTAGTCGGGAAACGTGTGTAAGGCCCTGAGTTCCATTCTGCAGCTTGTGTAACTGCTTGTTAGGACTGAATCCGTCCTGTGAAGAGAATCAAAGGATATCTGAAGAGTAGAAACCAGGCTCACCCTGTAGAAGACTGGAGAATTGCTGAATTGCGCTCGGTCTGTCAGGAACTGAATCTGCTGTGTGTTCTCCCGGGTATTGTGCAGTAATTGCGATCGGGATAGAGAAGCAGCCTGCCTGGTATAGTACTTTCTTTTTACCATATAAATGTGTGAGGAGGCTTGTGTAGCTCAAGTGAATCCTGCTGCCATTAAAGGACTTTTGCCTGTTACTGTTTACCATATAAATGTGTGAGGAGGCTTATGTAGCTCAAGTGAATCCTGCTGCCATTAAAGGACTTTTGCTTGTTACCGTTTACCATATAAATGTGTGAAGAGGCTTGTGTAGCTCAAGTGAATCCTGCTGCCATTAAAGGACTTTTGCCTGTTGCAGTTTGTCATATAAATGTGTGAGGAGTCTCGTGGAGCTCAAGAGTAGCCCTGCTGACGTTGAAGGACCCTATCTTGTTTGGAGGTCGTGAGTACTAATTCAGGGTCGCTCCCTCTTGAATTGCCACATTAAATCCAAATGGAATTACTGTAGTGCTGACTGTTTAACTAATTTTTCTTTTCTCTGTGTGAAAGGGCCCCTACCAGCTGCCACGGTTTGGACTAGCCACTAGGGCTTGGGTACCCAGGGACAGTAACTGGTAGGATAGGCTCGTGCACAGAGCCATAGATAGATGAGTAAAGTGATAAGCTAATTAACCTGATTTCCCCTGTCCTTGTTATATTCCCCTAAATAAATCAGAGCTGCTTGTTTCAGCAAAGTTATACTGCCTGAGGTATTTGTCTATGTTAAAGTATTGTACTGTGATTGTTGCACTGTATCTTATTTTACAGGAGGTCCCAGTGCCTGAACCAGTCCTGGGGTAAGTGTATACTGTGAAGGTAATTCTGATATATTGTGTGGGCCACTAGTGGGAAGAAAGGGGTTGCAGTGTCCCAGAGGCTGTGACCAAGTTAGTTTAACTATTGCAAACCCTGACCTCTGGGTGGAGGCACCGCCATCGGATCCAGGCCCCTCAACCTGTTAGTGGCAAATCAGGCAGGGGTAGTAGCCCCTGGGATAGCGCCATCTAGGGGTTGCATCTTGGAGGCTCACCGCTGGGATTGTGTGTCCTCTAGTGGCCATATTTACAAACCACTGTTAAGAAAAAAAATAAATAAATGGGTACCCCGACAGAAGTGGCTGTGCACCGGCTGGTGGAGTGGTGTACTGGGGAGGAGATCGACCCCCAAAATGCTATGCTTATCCTGGACATCCCCCTGGGTATCAATACGGACACTGTACAGGGAGTACTTTCCAAGGTGGAAGGTTTACAAAACCCTGTGGTGGTGGGTCGGCATGCTAATCTGCTCACCCACACTTTCCTGGCCCTAGTAGAGTTTAAGGATCCCATAGATAGCTCCAAAGTGCCACAGACCATTACCCCAGAGGAGCCCTCACTGCTTGAGAGTGATAACTAAGGACAGTAAAGACCTGGGGAAATGAGCCCCCACCACTATCTGAAACTTTTGAGGAGAAATTTGCTAAATGGTTGCTGGGGAAGGAAAACTGTGGAGGACTCGAAGAAACTATTCTTGCCACCTGAGGGTGTTCCTCCCCAACACCCTCTCCGCTCCAGTACCGTAATGGTGGCTGAACCAATGCAGACTCTATTTCTGCACCTGCCATTAGTCACGACTCTTACCGAAGGTTGAGGATCTTCTCTGGCACCCTCCCACCCCCAAGGGGAGGATGACTGGGAGACCTGGATAGACTATGTTGCCCCAAGTGCTAGAATGGCAATGCTCGGAAGCAAGCGAAAGAGGGTTAGTGAGAGCCTCCGAGGTCCTGCCCTGGCTACCATCCGCGCTAAACGGGCCAGTAACCCTGAAGCGACTGCACAGGCCTATCTTGAGGCCTTGGAGAATGTGTATGGGAGCCCAGATTCTGATGAGGACCTATGGTGGAGAGTAAAAATGCACAACAGTACCAAGGAGTTGTTGTCTGTGTATGTATCTCAGCTGGAAAAATTGTTGCAAGAATGCCTCAGAAAGGGTAGTTTGCCAGCCAGTTGAACTGGACCGAACCAGGCTGGACAGGATCCTTAAGTCTGCCCCTTCTCAGAACTGCTGTTGCTTCCAGTTATGCCTGGCAAATCGACTGGAATCCCACCCTCCTATGATGAGTTAATGAGAGAAATTCGAGGAGTTGAGAAAAGGCGACCTCGGAGGGACATGCACCAACAGCTGCGGCTCGACCCGAGTGACTGAGGTGACCCATCAAGTGAAGTTCAGGGCAGAGGTTGGCAGTCAATGAGTGCTCTGACAAGGAAAAGATATGCCACAATGGGGCGAACTGTTGAGAGAGATCCGGGAATTCAAAAACAGTCCTTTATGAAGGCCACGCCTGCAAGTAGGAGCCCTGACCTATATCCGACTGCATCTGCTATGGGGTGGGGTACCCACCATGTGTCTCCTGCTGATAACGGCTCCAAACTCGATTCCTTGACCATGGAAGTGGAGAAACTGACGAGATGTCTCCAAATGCTTATCACGCAGAACAGAGATGGCACCCAGGTTTCCAGTTAGTAATACCCCCGCCCTGGCTCCCAGTGTGGCGCCTTGGCCAGCTCAAACTCCAGAAAGTATGTTTTGCTATAATTGTGGGAAAGATGGGCACATGAAAAGGGAATGCCGGTCCCCAAAAGACACTGACAAAGTTGCATATAGGCTACAAGGAGAGCTTCGGAGAACAAATCAGTGGTTAAGAGGTGCACAAAATGATCCCAGTGAGGGCACCAAAAATGCTAACTCATGTCTTTTTGTGGCAAGGTCAGTTGCCCAGGCCCCCGCTACCGCCTCTCAGACTGGTCCAGAATAGTGGGTCCCTCCATGGAGACCACTGTAAAGGTGAATGGAGTGTCTACAAGAGCTGTATTAGACAGTGGCTCCCAAGTGACAATTATGTTCCAGGATTGGTATCAGAAGCATTTGTCAGACGTGCCCTACAACCATTAGAAGGACTGCATGTATGGGGGTTAGTGAGAAGGCCTACCCTATTCCGGGTATATCCAATTTGGCTGTCTTTCCCACCTCTGTGGCTGGAGTGGCCGAACAAGTAGAGACCCTAGCCTTAGTGTGTCCCCCACTGGACTGTATGATGGTGTCCCTTTGTTGATTGGAACAAATGCTCATATGTTGGAAGGCTGGCACAGTTGTGTTATGAAAAACAGGGTCAAAGACTAGTAGAGCTTTAAGAGTTCCGGCTTTAATTAAGAAGGCCTATGAGGCACAGAGAGATGCTGAAAAACAGAACCAGAGGAACCGTCGGAATTGTATGGAAGAAGGATCCTGAGTCTCTGATCCTGGCGCCAAATGCCCAGTGTACCTTACAGGAGAGTCCGTATCAGAAAGGATGTTAAGAATAAAATTAATGTTGGATGCACCAGGCGATGGAAAATTGCCAGAGGGACTGCTGGTCAAGCCTAGTATTTTGCCCGCTAGAGCCCATGCTTATACCAGAAGGGTAATGGTCCAAGTTCATAATGTGTCTGAAAGAGACATTCAAGTAAATAGAGGTTGCATCCTGGCTAATGTGCATTGTGCAGACACTGCAGTGCTACCCAGCAGCAAGAGTTCAAGGAAGAATGACAGAGTAACGCCTGACTTGTTTGATTTCGGCGACTCCCCGCTGCCAGCTGAATGGAAAGTGAGGATCAGTGAGAAGCTTGCCCAGAGAGACCAGGTGTTTTCTTTAAAGGAATGGGATGTAGGATGCGTGCAAGGAGCTGAGCACAATATCCGGCTGCATGACGAAGACCATTTCATGAGAGGTCTCGACGCCTGGCACCTGCTGACATAGATGATGTGAGACGGCATCTGCAAGAGATGTTAGCTGCTGGTGTAATACAAGAATCCAGAGCCCTTATGCTTCCCCATTGTGGTAGTGAGGAAAAAAATGGGACAGTAAGGATGTGTGTGGATTATCGCTCTTAAACGCGCGGACTATCCTGATCAGTACACAATGCCCCGCATTCAGGATGCTTTGCACTGCCTAAACGGGAGCAAGTGGTTCTCTGTGTTGGATCGCCAGTGGGTACTACCAGATCCCGATGGCCCCAGAGGACCGTGAGAAGACAGCCTTTATCTGTCCGCTTGGCTTCTATGAATTCATGAGGATGTCTCTCAAGGATTTCAGGTGCCCCAGCCACTTTTCAACAATTGATGGAGCATGCAGTGGGGACATGAACTTACTAGAGTGCCTGGTATACCTAGATGATGTTATTGTGTTTGGCAGCTCACTGGAGGAACATGAGGCAGATTATTTAAGGTATTGGACCGACTGGAGGACTTTGGCCTTAAACTGTCCATTGATAAGTGTCAATTCTTTCAAACATCAGTAAAGTATGTGGACACATAGTATCCACCGAGGGAATAGAGACCGACCCAAGTAAAGTTGAGGCCTTGACCACCTGGCCTGGCCCAAAAATCTAAAAGAACTGCAAGATTCCTGGGATTCTGTGGTTATTATCGGCGTTTCATCAAGGACTATTCAAGAGTGATCCGCCTTTACTTAACCTTACTCAAGGGTATCCCCAACCCACAAAAATACCAAAGTCAAAGCCCTCAAGACTGAAAGAGTGTATTTTTCAGTGAAAGTATTTGGGGCCCGCTGGACCCTGATTGTGAGACTGCTTTTCATGAGATCATATATCAACTTACCCATGCTCCAGTGCTGGCCTATGCCAATCCAAGAAAACCTTACGTCCCTGCATACTGATGCTAGCTTGCAAGGGTTGGTAGCTGTGTTGTACCAAGAGCACGAGAATGGCCTGAGACCAGTGGCCTTTGCCAGTAGAAGCCTGACCCCATCCGAAAGAACTATCCTGTACATAAGTTAGAGTTCTAGCTTTGAAGTGGGCTATTGTTGACCAATTCCATGAGTACTTGTATGGGGCTAAAATACTAGTAAAAACTGACAATAATCCTTTGACCTATGTGCAGACCTCAGCTAAGTTGGATGCCACTGGCCATAGGTGGCTTTCTGCATTATCTACATATGACTATGCTCTCGAATACCGAGCAGGTCTGAACCACATAGATGCTGATGCTCTCTCCCGGAGGCCTGTTCCCCAGAATGATTGGGTCAGATTGGCAGAACCTGATATTCGGGCACTCTGCCGGAAGTTTGACAGGGAGGAACAAATGTCCACGGACGAGTGGACTGCATGGTGGATTAGCTTGGGACCCTCTGAGAATTGCATACCTGCTGCTTATTGCCACTTTTCTGCAATAGACATTGGTGCACTGCCTCAGCTGGACAATGACAGTATTCGGCGGCTCAATCCTCAGATCCCATGATCAAATCAGCTTTAGAAGCCCTCTATGCAGGAAAAGATGTGTCTAAATTACGCTCCACTGATTTGAGAACTGCACTGTTATACAAAGAAGGTCCTAAGTTGAAATTGATCAATAAACTGTTGTACAGAGAAGCAGTAGACAGAGGGGGACAAGTAGACAAACAACAACTAGTGCTGCCCACTGCCTTTCGAGACTCAGTACTGAGATCCTTGCATAACCACATGGGGCACCTTGGTATAGACAGAACACTTGACTTGGTGAGATCCAGATTCTATTGGCCTAAGATGGGGGCTGATGTGGAGCAACACATCTGAACTTGTAGTCGCTGCTTACAGAGGAAAGTTTGCCCCAGAGGCTGCCCCTTGTTAACATCACCGCCAATGCACCCATGGAGCTGGTCTGTATTGATTTTCTGAGTTTGGAGTCAGATCAAAGAAATATCAGTAATGTGCTGGTGGTCACTGACCATTTCACGAGATATGCCCAAGCTTTCCCACCAAAGACCAGAAAGCATCCACTGTGGCCAAAGTACTTTAGAAAACTTTTTGTTCACTATGGGCTCCACAAAGAATCCATTCTAATCAAGGGAGAGACTTTGAGAGTCATCTCATCATAGAGATGTTTTCTCTGTGGGAGTGCGAAGTCCAGAACCACTCCTTACCACCCCAGGGGACCCACAGCCTGAGCGTTTCAACCGCACTTTGCTAGATATGCTAGGCACCCTACACCCAAAGGACAAGCCTAGATGGAGCCAACAAATTAGCACCCTGGTACATGCTTATAACTGCATCAAAAGTGATGCCACTGGTTCTCCCCCTACCGCCTGATGTTTGGAAGAGAAGCTCGACTGCCGGTAGATGTGTGTTTTGGGGTCTCTCCTGATGGGGTTCAAGCTGACAACTATTTACAGTATGTGCAAAAGTTAAAGGCCCAGCTAACTCATGCGTACCAACTGGCTCAAACCATGGCTGCCAAAAGAAATCTGGCCAACAAAGAAAGGTATGATAAAAAGGAAAGCACAGGAACTCCAGGAGGAGATCGGGTATTGCTAAGAAATCTGGGACTGCATGGCAAACACAAGATTGCTGACAGATGGCACCATCTCCCTCACATTGTAGTGGGCAAACTAGATGATCTGCCAGTGTACAAAGTAAGGCCTGAGAATAATTCAAAAGATGTAAAAACAATGCATAGAAATCATTTACTGCCCATTGGACAAATCTTGATTGAGTCTGAGCCCCAGAAGATGCCCCTCTGGACCAGTGACTAGAGCTGCTGCTAAGAAAAGATCAAGAAAGTCTGCACCTACAGAAGCAGAGTTAAAGTGTTCCCCTCCACAAGTCCCAGTTGAGCATGACTGTCAGTCCATATCAGAAGAAAGTGAGAGTGACTTTGAATACTATCCTTCTTACGAACTGAGTCAATTGTTTGGGGCAATCCCCTAGTCAATACTGGAGATGAAGCTGGGCCTTCTGGACTGTCTAAGCCCCCAGCTTCGTCCCTGGAGCCAATGCTCCCAGAAAGTGAAGTGCAAAGCATCAGATCAGATGAAATGGAATCATTGTGCATGGTTGAACTCTTTGAGCTTTCAGGGGAGGAAAATGATGGATTGGGGCAGACTGGTGATACACCAGAACAAGAAGAGTATTTTGAGTGCCCTGACAGTCCACTGCCAGTGTCTGAAAGCTCTCCATGCGAGCCAAATGTTGTGGACTCAGAAACTGTAACTCCTGGAGCTGAAAGTGCCCCAAGTTCTAGCCTCTCCACCCCATGGAGACTCCCTTGACAAGTGAGGACAATGCTGAAAATGAGGCTCAGAGTGCAGAGACTGTAACAGTCCCCCTAGAAAGACTGGTCGAGCTGTAAAGCCTGTGGTGCACCTCAGTTATGATTCCTTGGGAGGCCTGTGGACTTGCCTCTCAATGTTGTCCATAAAGGATGTATGTGTCCCAGGCTCATTGCCCAAACTGGCTCAGTGCTAACTCAAGTTGTGTTGCCCTCTAAGTATGGTGCCCTTGCCCGTCCAGCCCCAAGGTAACGGATAGGGAAGGGCCCCTCTTCAGGTTTCATGTACAAGAGGTAATAACTTGAGTTATGGTACAATGTGTGTGTAATACTGTGTAAAGAGTGACATACTGCAATGTTTCAGAAATGTGTTCTTGGTAAATGATATATTGACTGATGATTACATGTGTGAGCCTAATGCAAATGTATATGGTTGCAGTTGAAACTTATGGGTACTTTGCTTGACGCGGACGCCAAGCTTTCCCAGGCCAGGAAGGGTAACCCCTGCAAATGGGGGTTCCCAAAAGACTTCCAGGAGCTTGCTTGAATGCTCCAAGCCTGAATGGTATTTGGCGTTAAGCCATTTATCAGTGAGTGTTTTAGAGCCTCTGGTACTGTCTCTTTAAGAGCTGTCTGCTTGCAGACATAATTTTGTATGGGGGGACTGTGTGCCTCTGCTTGAGTACCACTCGAGCTTGCCAATTCACCCATTTTTGCAGTCACTAGGAGTGCAAAGGAACCTATCTGAAAGATGTAACTGTTTGCCAGAAATCATTTAGAGTAATAATGAAAATACAGTTTGTCTAACCTGCTTTCTTTGCAGTCATAACTGTGTTTGCCTAGTTCCCATTCTAGTTTTGAACTGCTGAACTGGACCAATCAGTGTGGGTTAAGGTAGCTCTAAAATGGTGCCTTGGATGAATCAGAACTTGGACTCGTAATTTGAGCCAGCCACAAGAGGATTGTATGGGCAGTGACTCTGGGAGATGTAGTTTGGACTTGAGCCTTTTTGGACCAACAGGGCAGTCTATTGTGAGTGACAGCCAATCCAGCCAAGAACTGGGAGGAACTCAAAGGAAGTGCCTGGTTTTGTCTGCTGGAGTTTCAGTTGAGCTCTGGCAGTGAAGAGGGAAGGAGCCCTGTGCTTTTTCGGTGTGCAGTTTTAGTCGGGAAATGTGTGTAAGGCCCTGAGTTCCGGTCTGCAGCTTGTGTAACTGCTTGTTAGGACTGAATCTGTCCTGTGAAGAGAATCAAAGGATATCTGAAGAGTAGAAACCAGGCTCACCCTGTAGAAGACTGGAGAAATTGCTGAATTGTGCTCGGTCTGTCAGGAACTGAATCTACTGTGTGTTCTCCGGTATTGTGCAGTAATTGCGATCGATAGAGAAGCAGCCTGCCTGGTATAGTACTTTTCTTTTACCATATAAATGTGTGAGGAGGCTTGTGTAGCTCAAGTGAATCCTGCTGCCATTAAAGGACTTTTGCCTGTTACTGTTTACCATATAAATGTGAGGAGGCTTATGTAGCTCAAGTGAATCCTGCTGCCATTAAAGGACTTTTGCCTGTTACTGTTTACCATATAAATGTGTGAAGAGGCTTGTGTAGTTCAAGTGAATCCTGCTGCCATTAAAGGACTTTTGCCTGTTGCAGTTTGTCATATAAATGTGTGAGGAGTCTCGTGAGCTCAAGAGTAGCCCTGCTGACGTTGAAGGACCCTATCTTGTTTGGAGGTCGTGAGTACTAATTCAGGGTCGCTCCTCTTGAATTGCCACATTAAATCCAAATGGAATTACTGTACTGCTGACTGTTTAACTAATTTTCTTTTCTCTGTGTGAAAGGGCCCCTACCAGCTGCCACAGTTTGGACTAGCCACTAGGGCTTGGTACCCAGGGACAGTAACTGGTAGGGATGAGCTGTGCACAGAGCCATAGGTAGATGAGTAAAGTGATAAGCTAATTAATCTGATTTCCCCTGTCCTTGTTATATTCCCCTAAATAAATCAGAGCTGCTTGTTTCAGCAAAGTTATACTGCCTGAGGTATTTGTCTATGTTAAAGTATTGTACTGTGATTGTTGCACTGTATCTTATTTTACAGGAGGTCCCAGTGCCTGAACCAGTCCTGGGGTAAGTGTATACTGTAGGTAATTCTGATATATTGTGTGGGCCACTAGTGGAGAAAGGGGTTGCAGTGTCCCAGAGGGCTGTGACCAAGTTAGTTTAACTATTGCAAACCCTGACCTCTGGGTGGAGGCACCCGCCATCGGATCCAGGCCCCTCAACCTGTTAGTGGCAAATCAGGCAGGGGTAGTAGCTCCTTGGATAGCGCCATCTAGGGGTTACAAACATAAAGTATAAAAAAAAAAAATGAAGTCCTAATCCCATGGGAACGAGTCAGGCTGCAGTGGAGTGCCGAGTTACACCAGACAGACTCCAATCGGGCATGCAAGCATGGTGCCTCTTCTGGACTTCATAAGGTCATTTATGTTTTTTTTTAAAAAGTGGTCTGGTTCTCTTTGGGTTCAGCGAGCGGGGTTGAGCAGTGGCTAGGTAACAAGGAATGTTAGAAGCGCACTGTGGCAGCACTGAGCATGCGACGTGCTAGCGCTCGTACTTTGAATATGAAAACTGTTGTTTTCTTCTTAAACTTATGGGGAAAAAATAGCATTACTCTTATACAGTGTGTGCCACATCTTGTATTCAGGTATCTGTGTTTGGGTGGGGGGAGCTGACAGCAGCTCAGTAATTCGCTTGGTGAGCGGAGAAAAACAAGGTGGTTTTCCATTTTGACTTTGAAGGTGGCATAGGGATTTCTGTGGGTAATGGGGCAACTGGCACTACAACTTGTTTTAGGTGGGCATTGTTGTCTCATAAATGCCTACCTAGGCAAGTCTCTCAGCCAATCAGAAGCGTCCGACTTTTTTACCCATTTTCTAAACAGAGATACCACATTGGGAGAATACCTCTTGATATGAAAGTCCCAATATAATGTATATAATAGGCTGTGTACTGAGTCCAGGAGCAACATGTCTAATTCAAAATGTCAATCAGTGCCCAGCTTGTCCCAAAAACAGTGTATTTATTTATTGAAATGTTTCACCAGGAAGACATACTGAGCAAGAATTGCTAGTTTCCAGATGTGTCCTGGGTGGGAGGGGAAATTGGGACTAATAAAGCAGGTAGTAACAACAATGGAAGTGCTTTGTTAAAGAGTTAGTTTACTGCTTATAATTAATATTGGTTTTTAAAGGCAGTCAGCTATGACCTTTTATATCTGAGGTGCATTTTCTTTTCCCTTTGGGTAATTAGGAGATGTTTTACCTGATGTTAGTACGTGTAATCTTTGGAACAGCACGCTTCTGGCAGCTGACATATCTAGTTCTAGTCCCCCTACTACATCATCAGCATTGTGACCTCACTGACTGTGACATCACATCTACTCGGGTAGAGCCACTCAGTAGCTGCCAGGTCAGTCATTTGTGATGTCACAGTCAGTGAAGGCACAGGGCTGATGATGTAGTGGAGGAAATAGAACTAGATAAGTCTGCTGCCTGGCAGATGCTATTCGTCATATCCAGCATAATACTGTCATATAGAAAACTTTCTAATGAGAAAGCAGAAAAAGAAAAATACTTCAGAAATAAAAAGTTACAACTTAATACTTCTTAAAACTAGCACCATTTTCCTGTCTGCTATTTTTGATTCTGCTAGGTATTTAAGGATATATTGGTAACAAAAACAACAATGTAAGTGCATTAATATGGAGGCAGGGTAACAAAAACAGTAATTGCATGATCGTAGGATTTACATACAGGGATACATACATGTAACATACAACTTAAGTCTAATACTTAGGGAACTAGAGGAGATACCAGCAAGAGGTGGCAGTGAGTGGAGGTGACGAGAGAGGAGGGTGTGGACTGTAAGAGTTCAGGTGCAGCTGCAATTGAGGATAGTGAATGATCGCATAAGAGAGCAAAGAGCATAAGATGATGGGGCATTACGAATGCTGATAGGGAGGGAGTTCCGGAGCTTAGGTAAGTGGTAGGAAAAGGATGCCTGACCAGCAGAGATTAACCTGGAGGAAATGGCAAGGGTGCGGGCAATGCTGTTCCTGAGGGCACGAGAGGCAGGGGGGATGGAAAGTGAGGATGCAAGATAAGCAGGGAATGCACCGAGCCAGAACTTACCAGTAAACCTGGTGCAATGAGCTAGGCGGTGACCAGTGAGGTAGGGGAGCGCCAGGAAGTGGTATAAAGTGCAGTGGTGAGTGCGAGGAGAGCAGCCAAGGGCATAGAGACAAAAGGAGTGCAAGGGTGTGTCCAGTCTGGCTAGGGTGGCTTTGGAGGTGGCACTGTAAACTATATCACCATAGCTGAAAGATGGAAGGATCATTCTCAGGAGAATTTCTCTGCAGGCTAATAATGGGACACAGTCATGATTCCAGTATAGAGCACCCAACTTGGGGAGCAGTTTCTTACGAATTGTATCCACGTGACTAGAGAAGTCAAGGTGTTTATTGAGCCAGACCCCTAGGTATCTGAAGGAGGAAGTATCTTCCAATGTGGTACCATCCAGTGTGTGGAAGGAGGGGGATGAGGGGAGCCTAGAGAGTCTCTGCCTTGTGCCAACAGTCATGGAGACTGTCTTCTTGGCGTTTAGAAATAATTGGTTTGAACGTAGCCATTGTTGAACATTGTCAAAGTAGGACGCCACCATGTGGGAGGAGGGACCGGATGTATGGCGGATGGTGTCCTCAGCATACATGTGAATGGATGCAGATTGGCAGACCAAAGGGAGATCATTAAGGATTATGGAGAAGAGAACTGGACCAAGGACTGAGCCTTGTGGGACCCCCGTGTGGATGGGTGGAGGAGAGAGTCCTCAATTCTGACAGATTGTGATCTACTCACTAGGTAGGATTTGAACCCAGTTGGTGGCAGAGGGAGACAAACCAGTGTTTGAAAGTTTATCCAATAGGAGGGAGTGGGACACAGTGTTGAAGGCCTTGGCAAGGTCGACAGAGATGGTGGAGGTGATGTTGCGGCGTTTTTCTCGTGCTGCAACATACTTTATTTTAATTAAAAAAGTCTGTGATCCGGAAGTATGGTGGATGCTGGGGGGTTCCATTATCTATAAAGGTGTGGCGCCGCACTGCTAGCTTCAATACAAATGTATAGAAGCAAGTGGAGCGGCACAGCACCTTTACAGATAATGGAGCCCATCAGTGTCCGCCATATTTCCAGGTCGTGGACTTTTCTTTATTAAAATAAAGTGTGTTGCGGCATGAAAAAACACCACAACATACTTAAAAGGCTGAACTGGAGGGTAAGCCTTGCGAGGGTGGGAGCTTGTATTGTTGACCATTTTCCTTTA
This sequence comes from Neoceratodus forsteri, assembly GCA_016271365.2. Taxonomy (NCBI): domain Eukaryota; kingdom Metazoa; phylum Chordata; order Ceratodontiformes; family Ceratodontidae; genus Neoceratodus; species Neoceratodus forsteri. The sequence goes on from CM057455.1 coordinate 883,654,163, forward strand.
ATAACTGAGGTCAGTAAGCCATAGAAAACATGATGGAGTAGCATCTATATGGACACAACTGCTGTTAAAATTCTATCAGTACTGTTGTGCCAATACAATTAAATGTTCCTTTAAAGTCACTATAAGGCACCACTGGCCTAGCTGGAACCTCTGAGACAGGTGCGGCAAAATGACATCTAACATCAGTTCAGCCTGTAGTTGGAATACCTGCAATCTAGAGGAGTCCTCTGTCAGTGGAGTTGGTAAGCCCAAGAGCCAACTGGTAGCAGTCAGGGGGGCTGCAGTAGTTGAATGGGCTGCGATCTGGAGGAGTCCTCCACCCGGGAGATGCCCAAGAGTAGTTGGTGGGGCTGCAGTAGTTGAATGGGCTGCAATGTGGAGAAGTCCTCTGACAGTGGAGTTGGTAAGCCCTGGAACTGCCTGAGAGCAGTTGCAGTCCCCCTGGTAACGCCATTAGTCCCAATATTCTAATCTCGAAAGTTACAGAGAATCTGAAAAAAGAAATAAACAGTGCAGCAGTATACAATTTCTAAATATGCATAGAAACCATTCTCATTTCCACTCATATCCTTAGTCCCGCTTCAGTTCAAAACCATATATTCAGTTAATAATTAGAGTACTGTGAAATAGAGAGAACAGGTAATAACAAATTCAACAAGACACGACGACCTGGAACCAACCTGTGGTTAACTGCAGTAAACTTGGTGACAAGAAACAATTGAACAACATGAATTTAAGCCCAAACTTAAGTCGGGGTTGAAGGCTAAGGAAAATCCCGTTCATATGTCCCCAGCAATTTCATCAGGATCTCCATCCTCTGATCTAGCCTTTTTGTGAAGCAGTGTGTTGAGTGGCACACTTACTGGCCTCCACTGGATCTGAAAAAAGGTACACTTTTCCATCAGAGACAATCCTGAGCCATGCTAGGTAAATCATTGTGTGAGGGACCCAAATGTCTTACAGTGTGCGCCAGACCCCATCAGACTTCTTAGGGCGTTGCCTCATGGCATAGCTTATGTCCGGAAAAATATAAATTTGTTTATTGTCCTGTATGATGGGGCCAGCTCACCTTGAAAGTTGTAGGATGCGGTCTCATACAGCAACCCTAGTCGACACCATCAGTAGGGTGCAGAATTCCTCCAGACTTTGAGGCCATCCTTGAGGGGTGACATGGTAGACCTTCTGTATGCTGGTAATCGGATTGGCCCCTGTTGGGACCAACTTCTCAGCTAGCCAGTCTGCAACAAACATCACAGGTTGATCCCACTTATACCCCTCTGGTAATCCCAGGAGCCTGATAATGGCCGAGCGGGCCTGCGGACTTGGATTCAGGTACTGAGAGGAGGAGTTTGCAGACCTCAACATTGGTGACTGTTCTAACGTGGAAAGGGCTGGTGAGAGGTGGGAGATAGGTCAGAAGGGTGGGCATCAGGGCTAGAAAGAGAGTTTAGGGTGTCTGTAACCACAGAGGGGCCAACGAATTGTTGATTGAATGCATTAGATATTGTAACTGGCTTGTTGCAATTAATTCCATTTATTTCAAAATCAGGAGGGGTACCAGGATTAGAATACCCCAAAGATTCTTTAAGATTTTTCCAGTATCTGCTGGGAATTTTGCATGAGGCTGCAAGCCTCTCTCTGTAAAATTTACTCTTACTTTGTCTGATGGATGTCTTACACTTATTTCTTAGATGTCTGTAGAAACTATGATTGATTTTTATTTTTTTGGTCTGTCATATGTAATCATTGTTTATGTATACTGGTTGACCATGTAAATGGGTCTTCAGCCCATGGACTCTCCAGTTTAAACAGATATAAAACAAACAAATAATCATTGTGGGAGTTAGATGCTTTGAAAGCAGCCCAGCTTTTATCCCTCTCTTTTAGGACAGCGAGTAAAGGATGGGTGAGTCACTTAGTTTTTTGGCCCCTAACCCTCCTAGAGGTGAGTGGGGCATGTTTGTCATGATATTTGAGGAGGGTTGTGCTGAAGTAATGAAGTGTTTGGTCCACGTCATCAGTAGCCTACAAGGGGGCCCAGTCAAGGCTTGCTAGGTCGGATTTGTAGTTGGCTGGATCGAGGAGTGCATGGTTCCGGAAGTGTATTATTCAGAGAAGGGCATGTTCCATGTTAGTCTGCAAAGGAGGTAGTATAGCACAGTGGTCTAAGGCTCTGAGCTGCAAATCTGGTGACATCCAGCAGACCAGACCTGGGTTTGAATCCCACAGCTTCCACTTGCATACTGTGTGACCCTGAGCAAGTCACTTAACCTCCTTGTGCTCCCAGGTCACTCCTGTAAAAAAGCTTTCAGCTTAGTGTGCTATACCTGGTTAAACAACTAAATAAAAAAAATAAAAAAAAATTACAACAAACAGGAGAGTGATTGGTGATGGAATGAGGAAGGATGCCAGCTGAGGAGATTTTATTGGTATTGGGTACAAGGCTCTAGCCTATTAAGATGGCTGTTTGGGCTTTGTTTGATGTTCTAGTGGGTTGCATGATAATTTGAGAGAGTGTCAGTTTCTTGCGCAATATATCAACAGAGTCATTGGTATGATCGAGTCAATTGGTTGGCATCACCTAAGATGACAGAATCACTGTTGCTAACTAGAGGTCCCAGGGAGTCAATAAGGGAGGAAAGCTTACTTTGGTTGTTTGAAGGGGGCAGGTAGACACAGAGAATCTGAAGTTTTTTAGACTTACCTAACATCAGCATCCCGGAGCAAAGTTCAAAGGAGGCTGCCTGATGAGTGAAGAGGGGCGAGAGGGCAGATAAGTTTAAATGAGATTTGAAGTATATCATGATGCCACTACCACTTTGTGGGGGTGCCTATCACTTCTAATGAAACTGTACCATGACAACTCACATAGTGTGTCAGGTACTGAAGGTTTCAGCCAGGTTTCGGATAGGCATAATACAGTATATATGGCTGATAATGGGAGGTCCAAGCAGATAGCTCAGTCATGTTTCATAGTAGACTTCTAACATTTAAATGAACTATTTGTAGTCCTTCAGTTTCACCCCGGGGGGGTGAAAGAGAGATGGGGCTATTATGGCAGGGATCTGGCGAGGTTAGCTTTGATGTCACCAGAAGTGACGAGCAAAAGCCACAGCAAGAGGAGTACTACTACTAAGTAAGTATTGGCCCTTTTTAGGGCAGTTAAGGGGGTGCCAGCAGGGGTGCTTGAGATGGCGCACCATAGGGAGCAAGAGTGTTGTGAGGTCAGTTGTAGTAGAGGTAACTGGTGGCTGAGAACATTCCAAAGTATTCGACATAGTGTAGTCAGTTAAGGTGGGAGGGGCAGTGGGGCTAGGGAAGGAAGGAATGTGGTTGGTGAGGTGAAGAGAAGTCAAAGGGGCTGTTAGGACTTCCGGTGATATCAGCGTGTTATATGGCTGCCTGAACAAAGGGCTCCACTGCAGCATCCCTAATCTTCCCCCACAAGCAGAACAGTCTGTCACAAACGCACTCAGTGGGTCAGGCCCTCTGCTCCCACAGTGCCAACCTCCGAGCGCAGTAATATGAGCAGGTAACAGACAGGGTAACCCTACTGTCTGCTTTTGGGTCCGAATCACCTTTAGTCTCAAGTTGTGGGAGGGTTCAAACTGTGAACCTTATGCTAGCATACCCAAATGTACAGGCTCAGATAATATTCTCTTCAGGAGGATGCAATCTATCTTTTGCCTAAGGGCACCTAACCAGGTATCCAAAATGAACCCTTAAAACTCTATAAAAGACCTTAGGTATATTCTTATCTTTTCCCAGTTTAGTAACACCATCAAGCTTTTGAACAGTTTTCAAACTTAACCACGTATACATCACATGCAAAAAGAACTTGGAAGACACACAGGCAGTCTCTTGAAACAAAGATTTTACTAAAAGATGATAAAATATGTAAAATGTAAACACAGAATAATATACCAAAGAGCATACAATCACTTAAAAGAACAAGGGTAAAAGTACAACACAAAAACTCCTACCACAATACATTTGGACTTTTTCTATCTACTGTATTACCTCTTAAGCGCCTAAGTTAGATCAGAGCGGAGAGTTCTGTCTCTCTAGTGTCCCAAGATGGAATATAACCCCAAGTCCAGATACAGTATTCAGTTTAAAACTCTGTGTCTCCACACCCCTTCTATGAGTCATCTAGATCCTCCTTTTAGAACCAAGAAAAATACAACAGGATGTCCTATCAGGAGGTATATTAAATAAGGTGACATCAGCAAAAACTCATTTCCCAAATTATAAGTCTGTTTGATCCACCAGTTCTCTTGAAGTTTTACAACCCTGCAACCCCTCACCTAAATGTGAGATAACCATGTCCTGTCCTGTAATAAAATGTATATTTAGTTTCCCAACTTCAAAGCATGTCATAAAAAGGCCATAACATGCAATTTCTCAAGGAAGTTAATTACATTACAGAGATCTCCTAGTCAATTCTATATCCTGTAGTTTTCACTGAAACCTGGGGGGGGCACCCATGGAGCACAGACTCTCATACTATATTTTTATATTACAAATTTCGTACAGCAATCATAACCAGCTGGCCAAGTGTTAAACAATCTACAATAAAAACAATTCTACTAACAAGGGAGTACGTACAGAAAGAGATGGGGAAGACGGATCACTATACAAAAGCTGAAAATAAGATGCCAAGAGATATGAGCTGGAGCAAGATGACTCGGAAGCCTTGAGCGCCTCAGGCTCAGTTACTTCCCACAAGCCAGAGAGGGGGGTCTCCTACTAAATCTCACAAGAAATGGAAAAAGTTGGATGCTATACTAAGGGAACTGATAGCTTTCCAGAACGACGTAGCCACCAAGTTTGACAGCTTCACCTCAGAAATCAGCACCCTAATGAAATGGATGGATGAGGCAGACAACCAGCTCACTATCATGGACCGGAGGGTTGACCATCTAGAAATGACGGCACTGCACCTATAGAACATGTATGAGCAGCTTCAGGAAAGACAAGAAGACACCCTGAGCCGTGCCAGAAGAAACAACATTCAGCACTACAGCATTCCAGAAGGAGCTGAAGGACAGGACATGGAGGGATTTCTGGTGGATTTCTTTCAGCAAGCACTTCAGCTGGAGCCAGAAAAACAAATAGATATTGAACGTGCACACCATGTGTTGGGTCCCCGATTGATGGCAACAAACGCTCGGCCACACTCCATTATAGTAAGATTCTTAAACTACAAAGTTAAAACAATCTATTAATTAGAGCCTAGCTAATGAAAGTAGCTAAATTTGAACAAGTAAGAGTATTCTTCGACAACGACTATGTCCAGCAACAATGAAGAGAAGAAGGGCCTATATCCTCTTACTAAATGTCTTAAAGCAACACCAGCTGCGCTTCCAGACCCCCTACGCTGCCAGACTTGTAGTTTTTTATCTGGAAGGATGTTTCACTTATGAGTTGGCTATGGAAGCTACTACGAATCTACAAAAGAGAGGAGTCTTAAAACTAAACAGCCCTAGAGCACCACCTCCCGCTGAAATAGCAAAAGAAGCCTGGATAGAGGTGGGAACAAAGAGGAGGCAACACACAGAGGAAGTAAAAAGGTACACTATTGCGAGACTACAAGCAAAAGACATTTCCAACTCACTGGAGCCTGCAACTAGCCAAGATACTTGAAGACCCAAATTAATTGCTCATTTTTTCTGTTTATGGATCGAGTGTGATGCATCTGATAAGAATTAACTTTTATTATAATCATTCTTGTTCCCCCGATAACAAAAACAGACTTGTACATGAGGCTTTTCAGGAAAGAAAAAAAAAAAGGAAAATGGAATCAGTACCATGACTAAGACTGCAAAATTACCAGGAGAACTTAAAGAAAACAGGCTGAATAAGAAGACATATCGTTGGCTCAAACGTCATATAAGATATCTCTCTTCGCTGATGATATTCTCTTAACTCTTCTCTCTCCTGAATCTTCCATTCTGGCAGTTTGGGAGTCCTTTAAGAAATACAAGGAACTGGCCAACTTTAAATTAAACATTACAAAAACAGAGGCCCTAATGCTCTATTTCATTTCCTCGCAGCACCACAGGGCCTCGTTTCCTTTAAGGTGGCACTGTACTAAATTCAAATACCTGGGCGTACACATCCCACAAAACCTTGAGGATCTTGAGTTAGTTAATTACAAACCGGTATCTCTTTCAGTTCAAGGGGATTTGAACAGGTGGACTAATCTGAAGCTAACTTTCTTCCAAAGGATCGAAACCATAGCATGCATATTCTACCCAAGCTGCTCTACCTGTTTCAGAATATCTCAGTTTTTTTTCCATCTGCTTTGTATTTTAAATCCTGGAATAGGATGATTTCTACCTTCATCTGGGAGGCTCAAAGATCTAGGGTCCGCTTTACCTTACTCTCACTTCCTCTAAACCTAGGTGGGGTAAATCTCCCTGACATGAAGATGTATGTATCAGCAGCATTCCTAAAAATACTTTTTCTTTGGCTCGCTCCCTCTACTTCTCTCATCTGGAAAGATATTGAGTTTCTAATAAATGATCTACACAATATAGAGAAAATCATACTTTCTTCATCTGAACTCTCCTCTCCTCTTAGAGACTTTTCCCCTTATACTGCCCACATTTTCAGAATATGGCGCAGCTTCAGAAACAAGAAGCAATTTAAACAAATTATTTTTTTCTTTACTCTAATATCAGGGGATAAAAAATTTCTTCTAGCCCAACTAGACTTAACTTTTAGGAACTGGCACAGGTTGGGCCTTAATAGCTTTTACCAACTAGTAAATAATTTGTGCATCTTATCTTTTTCTGAACTCCAGAGTAACTATTCCCTCCCTGATAGCGATGCATACCGATATACCCAGGTGAGAAACTACATTTTAAGACAAAGAGATTTCCCTACTTCCTGTCCCACGCCAGTACCTCCTCTATGGGCTCTCTTGAGAGAGATGCTGAGGAGCGTTACTTGGGGGAAAATAATAGGCCACCTATATAGAATAACACAAGACAATTTAGGGGACTCTTCCAAGTCAGTCTTGGAGGCCTGGGACAAGGACCTTGATATGAATATACTTTTCCCACAATGGGAGAAGGCAACCTTGCAGGCGATCAGAATCACGGCATCCAATATCTGGCGAGAGTTCGCATGGAAGTCTCGTTCCAGATGTTTTCATGCCCCAGCCATGCTTGCAAGTTTTGGATAACACTACAAGTGGAACTGGGGAGTTGTCTGAACGAACCTATAGAATTAATGATAGAGATGATCTTACTGTCCATCTTCCTTCCCCATAGTCCAAGATGGACGAAAACCTTACTTCCTCTTTTTTTATTAGCTGCGAAGAAAGCAATCACATATAGAGGGATGATAAAAGAACCCCCCACAGTACTAGAATTGCACAAAATAATTTGCGATATTTACATACTCGAATCTCTGATAGCCAGACTTCATGATAAACATGACCGCTTCCTCATGAAGTGGCAGAAGTGGACACTGTTTTATTTGCAGGTGAACCCTGACATTGTTCCATAGATGGGGACTATACATAGATACATAGATACATAGACAGTGTCGGCAGATAAGGGCCTATGGCCCACCCAGTCTGCCCATTTGAGCTTGTAAGTTCAGTTTGTTTTCCTAGAAGTCTGTTGCACCTTACCCCTGACCTCCAGAATTCCTTTATGTCTATCCCATGCATTCTTAAATCCCGTGATTGTTTCAGCCCCCACCACTTCCTCTGGCAGGGTGTTCCACTTGTCCACCACCCGTTCTGTGAAGAAATTCTTCTCATGTTTCCTCTGAATTGTCCTCCCTCCAACTTCATCCCATGCCCTCTAGTCCTGGAACATCTTTTTCGCTTAAAAATAGTGTTTTCCTGCACCCTGTTCCTCCCTGTAAGATACTTGTATGTCTCTATCATATCCCCTCTCTCCCTCCTCTCCTCCAGGGAGTACATGTTCAGTTCCTTCAACCTGTCTTCATAGGACTTGTGATGCAATGGGGAATATACCTTCCTGGAATTTCTCAAACTTGAATTTTCCCCTATTATTCCCTTTGAGATGGGGTTTGTAGCTATGGCATGTGACTCGCTTCTCTATTCCTGGGGGCCGAGGTCCACCCGCCTGCTTAACAATCCAAGGGACCCTGACTGTTAACTCTAAGTATGAATGTCAATATAACTCTGTACAATTACTGGTGTATACAATTTTAATTGTTCTTTATTAACTACAAAACATAATTTTTTTTTATATTTTTCTCAGTTGTACACCAAATGCTGTATCAATATTGTCTCCCATAAAAAAAATGAAATAAAAAAAGAAAAACAGGCTGAACAAGGTAAGTGGGGAACGGGAAGAATACAGGTCATGATATACACAAGGGGGGATGGAATGTATAAGAGATGGACACCTCTGAGGGCCTCTTTATTGCCTACCATACCTTTACGTCCCGTTGTGGGGGGGGGGGATACGAAGCTTAGTAAAAAAGATGTGGTACTCAGTTTAAGGCTACCAAGTGTAAACAAATTTAAATATGTTCATAGTAGTCAAGCCCATCGTAAATTCTATGCCAGTGATTCAGATAGGTGTTTGTTGTTTGTCTCCTTCTCACATTGAAGAAGCTGAAGGATTAGGTGTGTTTTGGGGGGGGTGGAGCTGGCAAACTTTCAGTAGTTTCCAACAGAAAGAAGGGTTAAAAGGTCAGGTTAGTTGATATCTTGGAGGTAGAAGACTTGGTTTGCTGGCCAAGGCACCTAGTGTCACCTGAGCTCTTTCCTTCTAGATTGCTTGAAAGGACAGAGCAGAGAACCTTACCAGATCAAGAGGAAGGATTAAGACTTCTTTTGGCTAAGCAGATTTACTGTGTGTTGTTATTTTTATTTTGTACTCACATGGATTGCTACTGTTTGTTGCTAACATTTCATTGCTTTATTTTTCTCTGATTCAGATTGTTGTTGCTGGTATACTTTCTTCTGCATTACTACAGGGTGTGCCTACAGGTGTGTGCTAACAGATTACTGCTGTAATCTTTTGATTCAAATTTTCTTTTGCAAGGTATATCTTCTGTTACTGCTTTATTTTTCTCTGTAGCAAAGTGTTTCTTACAGGGTATATCTTCTCTGAAATTATTACAGGTGGGGCTTTACAGGTTTTACAGTTTTATCTAACATCAGGATAAGCTTTCAGGGTTACTGCATTTGTTGTTGACTGATTGTTTCTGCTCTTACCTCCTTGTTCTTTTGTCTGTGGTTCTTCTTTTTTGGCAGAGGAGGGGCCCAGCCACCAACCGCCATCCCCAACCACCCCATACTACACTCCTTTTATAGGGTACTATAGTTGTGACATTTCCTGTGGCAAAGCAGGAAGTTGCAGATCAATGAGGCATCCACAAGGTGAGCTCATTTACAGGGGCAATAGTAATTTAACTTGTTATAACAAGTTATACAACAACAAAACACAAAATCAAACCATTACTTGCATTTTCTTCCTTCTAATTACTCTGACCATGTTATAAACCCAGCAACTTATCTGGAATGGATATCATTAATTGCAGGTACTGCAGAACACTTTTCAGGACAGTCTTACAGGATTTAGGACACTGTCCTACGTGATAGGCCATTGGAGATCTTAGGGCTCAGCTCCGGGCAGCATGGGCAGAGACTGCGCACATCAAATTTCATATTCAAGAGGAAATACATTATAAAAACCACCTGCTATTTCCCCAACATCCAACAGAAGAACCTCGACCACAGAGGGTAGTTGGTCCGGGAGGTTGGCAGGTGGTTAGGAGGGGCAAATCGGGTGCCCTCTCACTCGGTGCTCTCCCAACATATTACCTCCAAAAACCATATAAACACTACAAACAGGTATCTGCCTCTATCTCCGAAATCAAAGGGGCAGAGGACACTGCAGAGCAGGACACTGCAGCACAGGAGCTAGCACAACAAAACTCACCCAAATCAGGAACCAAAGCAAAAGGAAATCCAAAACTTCTGATCATGGGAGACTCCATGATTCAGGAGTTGATACCTATCTCCAGCCAGGGGTAATGGTCAGATGTCTCCCAGGTACATCAGCGTGGAGAGACACTGACTGCATTGCTAAAATTGTTCAGGAAGTAGGAGAAAACATTGATGTCCTGGAACACATAGGGACTAATGATCTTGCCAGCCAGTCAGTTGTGGAGACCAAGGAACACCTGACCAGGCTGGGTGACCAACTATCATCCATTTCATCTGGCATCTCCTTCTCTGAGATCCTGCCAGTCTGGGAGAGGGGGAGCAGATGGACGGAAGGTCAGAGAAGAGGAGATAGGGGAGCTAAACATGTGGCTCAAGGGCTGGTGCCAGGAAAAAGGACACAGATTTGTAGGGAACTGGCAACAGTTTTGGGAGCGAAAGTTCTTTAAATTTGATGGACTGCATCTGACTAAGGAGGGAGTCAGTGCATCGGGGCAGAAGTTTGACGTCTTTGCTGAATATTTAAACTAGCAAATGGGGAGGGGGTGCAACACTCCATACATCAAATGGGAAGAACACCCCTCCCTCCCTCAGCTAGCAGTCAAACACGGATTCAGCGTGTTTGCAGTTCATTTGCATCATCAAGTAAGAAAAAAGGTCAGTCTCCCCATACAACGCACAGGGGAAATGCCAGACCTCACCCAACAACTAACACACCGGAATTTGGCCAATGGAAAATCATGTACACAAATGCTCACAGCCTGGGAAATAAGATCCCAGACCTGCATGCAATAATGTCAGAGGCTAAACTGGGCATAGTAGCAATTAGTGAGACGTGGTTTACCAGTAACCACACTTGGAAGACTTCAGTACCTGGCTATGTACTGTTCAGAAGAGACCGAGGTGCAACGGGGGGGGGGGTAGAGTGGCCCTGTGTGTCAATGAAAATATCAAAGCTACAGAAATTCAGAATACACATAAGGAGCCAGAAGAACTGTGGGTCACCCTGGAAACAGGAAATGGGACAGTCATAAGAACTGGGGTTGTCTACAGGCCCCAGACCAGGAGAGAACATAGACACATTACTGTTAGAAGATATACAATGGCCTGCCGGCGCAGCAGTTGGATTTCCACTTGTGACGCCAGCGACCTGGGCTCGGGAACGAGCCTGGGTCACTGGAGGGGCAGACGGGGAGAAGGATCGAGCATTCTGGACATCTCCCTCCTCTGGGGAGGGTAGGGGCTGGTCCCACCTGCTGAGGCCCCAGCGGAGGCTGGGAGACCCGCAGGACACACGGCCCAATGTTAACTGGGGGAGGAGTGGACGTCGGCATATGCCATGACGTCACTACGCTGCCACCAACAGAAAAATGGAAAAATTGCTCGCTGGCCGTCGGATGATGGCTCTCTGTTCCCTGAGTGCCTCCAGTACCTTCCCAGGGCCTCCTGTTCCTCAGCAGCATCCCCGGGCCCTAGTAGTGTGTGCTGGGGCCATCCCCTCTCCCCCAGGAGACCCACCTGGTGAAGGGATACGTCGGGATATCTCAGGGATCGGCTGTGATCTGAGGACCAGAGGAGGGCTGAGTAAGGGCTGTGGGGCCGGGGGAACTTGTGGAGCCTGAAGGAGTGGGGAACAGCGAAGCATGGGAGGCAGGAGAAAAAAAAAAAAAAGATATACAAAACATGACAGCAAAAGGGGAGGTTCTGATAATGGGAGACTTCAACATGCTGGATACAGATTGGTCAATACCAGCAGGAACATCTGCCAGAACTAGACACATGGTGGATTCCCTGCAGGGGGAGGACCTCAAACAACTGGTACAACAACCCACAAGAGGCAGGGCTATCCTAGATCTAATACTGATTAACAGGGAAGGGATCACGGATCTCCAGCTAGAAGGTCACCTGGGGGCCAGTGACCATCACATGGTATGGTTCAATTTGGCCACTAGAACGAAAGCATCCCATTCCATGGCAAAAATATGGGACTTCAGAGGAGCCGACTTTGATAAGGTGGCCAACAGAGTTAAGCTAGCCCTGGCAAAAAGAAACACAGGTAAGGGGGTACAGGCAAAGGGTGCAAGCATTAAGGATGCAATACTTGAAGCAACATCCCATTGTGTTAGAGAGAAAAGGAAGTACAAAAGAAGAAGGAAACCACTTTGGTTCTCAACATACAGTAGCAGAAAAGGTCAGAGCCAAAAGGCTGGCCTCAGGAAATATAAGGGAACACAGTGGGATGAAGATAGGGAGGCATACCAAACTGCCCTAAGGGAAGCAGGGAAGGCAATAAGGTAGGCAAAGTCCCACACTGAGGAAACACTAGCACAAACAGTAAAAGAAGGTGACAAGACTTTCTGTAGATACATTAGTGAAAAGAGAAAGTCCAGAGGGGGTATTGCTAAGCTCAAAGGAGAAAAGGGGGCGTGTGAGGAGGAGGACCCTGTAAAAACAACTGTCCTAAATAGATACTTTTGCTCAATATTTACTGAAGAGAAGGTAGGGCAGGGCCCACAGCTCAGCACCATGGACACAGGGGGGAGGGAGGTGAGCACTACTCCCTTCACAAAAGAAAGGGTCCTACAAGAGCTCGCTAAGCTCAGGGTGGACAAGGCAATGGGACCTGATGGCATACATCCCAGGGTACTAAAGGAGCTAAGGGTGGAACTAGCAGAGCCATTAACAGAACTGTTTAGTGAGTCTCTGAGCACAGGATAGGTCCCAGAAGACTGGAGAAGGGCTCATGTGATCCCGTCCCACAAGAGTGATAGCAGGGAGGAGGCAGGGAACTACAGAACAGTCAGTCTTACCTCAGTAGTGGGCAAGATTATGGAGGCATTACTTAAGGAAAGGACAGTGCAACAGCTGGAATCCAAAGGGGCACAGGATCCAAGACAGCATGGGTTTACAAAAGGAAGGTCCTGTCAAACTAATCTCATAGATTTCTTTGACTGGGTAACCAGAGTGGTGGACCAAGGGGGAACAGTTGATGTCGCCTACCTTGACTTCAGCAAAGCTTTCGACACTGTTCCACATAGAAGATTGATAAATAAGCTGGGTAGGCTCAGGGTGGGTCAGAAGTTGGTCAACTGGATGGCAAACTGGTTGACAGGCAGAAAACAGAGTGTGGTGGTAAATGGTATACAGTCAGAAGAGATGCAAGTCACAAGTGGGGGGTACCTCAGGGATCAGTCCTGGGGCCAGTCCTCTACAATATCTTCATGAGTGACATTGCATATGGACTAGCGGGTAAGGCTTGTCTGTTTGCAGATGACACCAAGATCTGCAACAGAGTAGATGATCCAGATGGGGTGGGCAGAATGAGAAGAGATCTGGATAAACTAGCAAAATGGTCGGAAGAGTGGCAACTGAGATTTAATGCAAAGAAGTGCAAGATCATGCACATAGGGAAGAGAAACCCTGAACCTACCAATAGGCTGGGAGGGGAGTTGTTGACAGTCACAAAGGAAGAAAGAGACTTGGGCATCATCACTGATGACCTGAAATCATCCAAGCAGACCTCTAAAGCAGTAGGTAAGGCTAGGGGGATATTAGGGTGTATTAGTAGGAGTATCACAAGTCGTAAGAGGGAGGTAATAATCCCTCTTTACAAGACACTGGTTAGGCCCCATCTGGAGTACTGCATGCAGTACTGGAGGCCACACCTTCACAAGGACATTAACCAAATTGAGGCAGTCCAGAGAAGGGCAACCAAAATGGTGCAGGGACTGCATCAGAAGACATATGAGGACAGAGTAACGGAGCTCAATATGTATGCCCTAGAGCAAAGGAGGGAGAGAGGTGATATGATCGAAACATTCAAACACCTTAAGGGCATTAACAAGGTGAAATAATCTAACATGTTTCAATATAAGAAAAATAGCAGGACAAGAGGACACAGCATGAGATTAGAGGGAGGCCAATTAAGGGGTAATGTGAGGAAGTTCTTGGAAGTGCATGGAACTGCCTACCTCAGGAAGTGGTGGCTATGAATACAGTGCAGGGCTTCAAACAGGCATGGGATAGGCATAAGGGAGCAATACAGATGAGTATGAATAGATAGACCACTGACAGAGCAAAGGCTGATAGCACATTTATATGGTAGAAAAAGAAATGGGCAGACTGGATGGGCCTTGAGGTCCTTATCTGCCGTCAATTTCTATGTTTGTATGTTTCTATCTCCTATCTCCTCCCTTTTTATTTCCCCACTATTATCTACTTTCTCTCCCCATAGCTTTCTCTACATGTACTGTATCTACTGTCTGTCCTAGCAGTTTCTAATTTATTCTAGTGAACCACATTACAACTGTTTTTTTTATTGTACATACTGTATGTTCTTGAATAATATACACAAATTACTGTAACTTAACACACGTACTGTGAATCATTGCACATATTACAGTATTTCCATATGAAAGCTTTAAAGTACCCAACAAAGCCTGTGGCTGCTTGAAACTACTGTACTTGTTATTGTCCTCACTATGGTCTATATTGTTTCCCTGATGTGGGACCTTTGTAAAAGAGCCTTGGCTGAAAGGTGTCTTCCGAAATAATAAATAAATAAATGTCCAAAATAAACTGCTGTGTTGAAACAGACCATGAGAAGCATGATAATAAAAATGATTAATTAAAACTAAAAAGACTTTCAATGTCTCTGGTCCCTGTAAAGGATAAAGAAAATATCAAGCATTTTGACAGTTACACACTGAATCTGGGATTATCACTCTACAAATAAAATTCTTTCTTTTTTTCTATTTTTGTCCCCCTTTTTGCTTCACCACTGGCCAGGGTCTCCTTTTACCTATCCAAGCCCTTATGCACCCCGCAGGAGTCCTTTGGTGGTCCTACCACCACCAGCCTTCACTCAGCAACCACCCTGATCATAACCCACAGCTTGCCCCCCATGGGCAGGACCCCCTGGTTCCCCAAGCCAGGAGGAGATACTTAACTCAATGGTTGGGGCCTGTGTGGAGGAGCCAGCGAGGTGTGGGAGGAGTTCAAGTGACCCTGCTGTGGTATGGGGGCAGTGAGTCATGAAACTTAGGTCAGGGTAATGTCTTACTGTTTGTCCATCCTGCAGTAACGTTGTTCTCCTTTTGGCCAATGACAGGATAAAATGTCAGGTGCTGATCCCATCTAGGGCCAGTACAATCATTCTAGGGACATCAAGGTTGTCAAGCCTACTTTTCATAGTCATGCAGTAGGTTTTTGAATAGTCACTGGTCTTTCCTTAATGGGATCCCCAAGTTGTGCCAACCAATTGCTGAGAAACTGGGGTAAATGATCCCTCTTGCTGCCCTCCGGCATGGCAATCACCCATAGATTGGAAGCCCTCACTTGATTTTCAAGCCATTCTGGACATGACTTCAAGTGATGATTTTCCATGATTAAATCGTCGCTCTCAAGGCCACCTCAGAATGCTTTTTTGCCTCCTCAGTTTCAGTTTTTACAAAAACAAAGTCTGTTTCCAAGGTTACTACCCTGTTGGTGACGGTATGAAACTTTTCAGCCAGATCTGCCACTGCAGATCTCAGTGATTAATTTTCACTCTTAGGCTCAGAAGTGTTTCATCTGTTTCCTCCTTTGTGGCGGCTGCAGCACAGGCTACGGTTGACCTTGTAACTGGGGCTCCACCGTTCCAGAGTTTTGTTTACCTTTAGTGATCTCTTCTGGCAGTTTATCTTTTTCAGAATTTCCCATCTTGGTCTGCATACTGTAGGACTTTGGTAGCTATGTCGATCCTTACAGAAGAGCTCCAAAAAAAAATGCAAGTTTTAAACTTTATGAATGAATGCTGCTTGTAGATCTCTAATCCTGAGTGGCCATCTTGCTCAGACTCCACAGCGCCCCCCTCCATAGATAGTATTTTAAAGTCCCGGTATGATATATCAAGTCCTGAAAGAATAGTTTGCACCATATGTACCTACTTACCCCTCCAGTGTCAAATTTTTTTTTCCATAGAACTGTTTGCCTGCCCACCGCCACCTACTCCTGCCATCAGGCCCTCGGGGGAATACCCAGAGGGCTGTCACATATGGCGATGGGGGGGACATAGGCTTTTTCCCATTTTCTCCCCTTAACTCCCTGGGATCCCAGCAGACATGGTTGCGCGTGTGTGTGGAGGCATGCATGCATGCCAGAACTAGCAATGACCCCAATCTACCTATCCGGTGTAGTGCCAGCACCCCACTTGCCTAACACTGCCACCAAGCCTCCATTCAGTGGCAGTGAAGGGCCAGGAAAGCTAACCTCCCCCGTCCGGAAGAGAAGAGCTTGCTCTCAGCCGCTAAGCCTTCTCCCAGCATCCCCCCATCTGACCTATGGTGGCTGAGCTTGCTCCCGAACTTAAGTCGCCAGCATGACGCGAGGTGTGGCATCCAGCACCTCAATCCTCAGTGCCACCGGGCCAGTACCAGTGTCAGTTTTTTAACAGACATTCAAATGTTTAAGCAGAAATATTTAACTTTTTAGTTCAGAAAAAGTCAACAGTTTGTTGGATACAATCTCCACAGGGAAACTTGGTTCAGGGTTCATAGTAAACTATCACTGCTTTATGGTATGTCATCTTCCACATGGCTGAATATGGGGCTCCAAGCTGGCTCCTTCTTCCTACCTGCTGCTTTGCTGCCCACATGCTTGCATCCTTTATGTACAACCAGGAGGCATGCTGGGGAGATGAGGGAATGAGGGATTTGTAGCTCACACAACACTGCATGGTCTCCCTTGAATTTCTGCCTCCTGTCTGGTATCATAACACATGTTGCTCCTTGATGTTTTCAATAATTTTGGTTTCTCTAGCTCCACAGGTAACTGGTTTCCAAATTATCTGTATAAATGTCCACTTAAAAGGTTAGTTTTGTTTAAGGTTAGTTTTAATGGTACCTATTCTAGTGAGAGATTACTAACTGAACAAGTATGTCGAGGATCCATACTTGGACCCTTAATATTTTTGATTTTCAGAAATTCAATTCCTCATGTGTTATAACATTCCCATGCCATCTTACAATCTGATTATATAATGGACACCAGTCCTTATTCTATTGATGACATTAACTCAGCTTTAAATTCAGATTTTGCCAATTTGAATTATTGGTTAATCTAACACATCTTCTGCTCAACAGCAAAAAGACCAAATATATGTTGTTTGAATCTAAGCCCATGCCGGCAAAAAATTCTGCATGTCCTGTTATTTCTGACCTTCATAGTGCCCAGTTAGAAACATAGACTTTGACGGCAGATAAGGACCGCTAGGCCCATCTAGTCTGCCCATTTCCCTACCTACAGGATAGGCCGCAGATCCTAGTTAACCAACAGCCTATATCTTCCTGCCCCCCCACAAGAATTGCCTTGTGTCTGTCCCATGCATTCTTGAATTCTCCCACAGTTTTAGACCCCACAAGTTCCTCAGGAAGGCTGTTCCATGCATCCACTACCCTCTCTGTGAAATAATACTTCCTCACATTGCCCCTGAACCACCCTCCTTCTATCTTTAAATTGTGTCCCCTTGTTCTTGCAAGTCTCTTTTTCTGAAAGATGCTACCCTCTTGGATTTTGTTGATATAGAAACAGAGCAAGTTAAGACCTTTAAATAATTGGGTGTCTTCTTGGACCCAAACCTTACTTTGACTTCACATATCAAGTCGATTAGTAAACAAGTTAATCAAAAGTTAGGTGTCCTTTTTATAATAAAGAACTGTTTGTCACCTGTTACTAGGCAAATAATTATAAAAGGCTTCCTACTCCATATACTGAATTACAATTCTTTTGTCTTCACGAATCCACCTCAAACAGACCTCGTTAATCTGAATGGTGTCTGAAACGACGTTTGTCAATTTTTTTTTTTGATATTTCTATTTTTCCCCTCCTACTGCCCCACAGAGCCGCACCATCGGGAGTCACCCATTAAGCCTGCACCTACCAGTGCCTACCTTGCAACCTTTGGTCCATCCATCCGGCCTCGGCAAACCCCACCGGGTGGGGTCGGGCAGTTCTGAATCCGTCAAGTCTTGTCAGGGTTCTGGGGTGGCAGGCAGGCACTGGCACATTGGGACCCGGCTCAGCGCTCTATCTTCCCAGCTCTGAGGGGTGTTTTTCCCTGTTCTGTAAGGGACGTTGCCAGCCCCTGATGTCAGGGCACAACTGCCGATGTCCGCAACGTCCTCCCCCTAGATGATGCAGCCCCTGGAGGTGATTGGTCTGCAGGCCTCCACCCATGACCAATCAGACCCCGAGGTGAAGATGCGCTTCATGCTCCCAGCCTCTGCCAGAGGTCACACACCGGTCACTTCCCCACCCCCCACCCCCAGAGAAGGCGAGCCATCGTTGGATGCTCAGACATTCTCTCCCCGCTCCCCGAGTCCGCTCCCAAACCCGGCTCACCAGCAGGGTGCAAGGTCTGGCATCCAGGGCCTCAACCCTCAGCGCCACCTGGCCGACTGGCATTTGTCATTTTATTCTCAATGTACCCTTTAGAACAAATCATTGTGCACCTTACAGCAAGCGTGGTTATTTCCTGATGTAAACAGATCATATTTTCTTTATTGCCTGGTGGATAAGACCATAAGGATAAACTCTGATTCACCATTATTCATGCTTTTGTCTTTTAAAAATGACTATACTTTCAGATACGGGCCTTCAGCAGGAGCCTACATAGAGAACCCTTGGAGAGCTCATTACTTTATATCCTGGAGTAGGTGAACCTGGGATCAAGAATCTCCCCTAGCGGGCTCATCGCCAAGGTAGCCAAGCAGGATAGGGAATACTTCCTGGACTTATCTGAAAAAGTACAGAGACAATGGGAGAAAGATCTGTGTACAATAATTTCAATGGAAAATTGGGGTTCGGTACTGAGAACTCACATGAGGCTACAGATGCATAATACATACAAGGAGTCAGCGTTTAAGTTTCCACATAGACTTTATTGTGCCAATGTATAGTCCTCAAATTTAACATGGCAATTTCCCCCATATGTGGAAAGTGTAATGTGGTGATAGGTACCTACCTGCACTATTTCTGCGGGTGTTGGGAGACTCAACCCTTCTTGTCAACTGTGGCACAGGAGATGGCCAGACAGTTTGTTAGGCCCATAGTTGATACCCTGATATCTCTTCTCTTTGGCGTGGAGGACATGGGACAGGAGGGGTGGGAACCATACCCCCGAGCCATCAGGGTACTCCTGACTCTGACAAGATAGTGCATTCAGAATACATGGGTGTCCCATGGTACCCCAACAGGCTGTGAAAATCCCTATTTATTAAAACTCTGGCTCTTGAAAAGCTCACCTACCTGCTGTACAATAGGGAAAAGCTGTTCTTAGAAGTTGGGGGAAGTTTGTGAATGCCCTGCCAGTTGCAGAAGTGGCCCTTCTGAGTCAGGTCATTCTATAGGGGTGACCAAAAAAAGGCTCCATGCCCTATGAGTAGATGGAGTGCCTTCTCTGACCAACAGTACAGGTGAACAATGATCGTGAAACAAATATACATTTTGTAGAGTATGTGACAGACGGAGCCCTGAGCACAGTTGATTTGATGTCTGTTAACTGTAGAAATGTTTGATCTTAATATTTTTTGTCTGTGACCTGTCTTGACCATGTAGAATTATAATATTGCTCTGAAATTGACAGGAGGAGTGATAATCTGATAAATGGGCAGTGTAGAGTTTAGCATATAATATATGAAGTCACATAGATACATAGACACTATCAGCAGATAAGGGCCTATGGCCCAGACAGTCTGCACATTTGAGCTTGTAAGTTCACTTTATGCTTTTCTAGAAGTCTGTTGCCCCTTTACCCCTGACCTCCAGAATTCCCATATGTCTGTCCCATACATTCTTAAATCCTGTGATTGTTTCAGCCCCCACCCTTCCTCTGGCAGGGTGTTCCATTTGTCCACCACCCTTTCTGTGAAGAAATTCTTCGTCACGTTTCCTCTGAATCATCCTCCCTCCAACTTCATCCCATGCCCTCTAGACCTGGAACACGTTTTTCACTGGAAAATAGTGTATTCATGCACCCTGTTCCTCCATGTAAGGCACGTGTATGTCTCTGTCATATCCCCTATCTCCCTCCTGTCCTCCAGGGAATACATATTCAAGTCTTCAGCCTGTCTTCATAGGACTTGTGATGCAATCCCTGTACCATTTTCGTTGCCCTCCTCTGAACCTTCTCTACCCTGTCTATGTCCTTACATAGGTAAGGCCTCCAGAACTGTACAGTGTACTCCAGGTGGGGCCTCACTAGTGTCTTGTATAGTGGAATTATGGCCTCCCTTTTCCTGCTGGTGATGCCCCTGCCTATGCACCCCAGCATCCTATTTGCTTTACCTGCTACCTTGTCGCACTGTTTCCCTACCTTGAGGTCATCCTAGATGATAACCCCAAAGCCCCTTACCTGCTTGGTGCATGCTATATCCTCACCCCCCCAACTGATATGTTGTTCTAGGGTTTTTGTGCCCCATATGTATTATCTTGCACTTCTTTGCATCAAATTTCAACTGCCAAACCCTTGACCATTCTTCAAGTTTTTGCAGGTCCCTCCTCATTCTGTCTACACCCTCTGGCATGTCCACTCTGTTACAGAGCTTTGTGTTATAACAAACAGGGAAATTCTGCCTTCTAGATCCTGCACAGTGTCACTGATGAAGACATTGAATAGGACTGGTCCCAGCACTGATCCTAGAAGGCAGAATTTCCCTGTTTGTGATGACACGAAGCTCTGTAACAGAGTGGTACCCTACTGGTCACTCTTCACTCTGTGGAGTGACAACCATTTACCACCATCCTCTATTCTGCCACCCAGCCAATTACCTATCCACTGCACTAACATCCTGCCCACTCCCATATTCCCCAGTTTGTTTAATAGCCTTCTGTGTGGCACAATGTCAAAGGCCTTGCTGAAGTCCAGATAGGCCACATCCACTGCCCTCACCTGATCTACCTCCCTTGTCACCCAGTCAAAAAATTCAATGAGGATGGTCTGGCATGACCTCTCCCTGGTGAAATCATGCTGCCTCTGGTCCTGTAGTCCATTGGCAACCAGATGTTCTCCAGAAAACCAGGAGGAAGGAGCTACTGGTATAACTAAAACTTCTCTACTGGGGCTAAGAACTAGATCTCTTGTACTGGGACCTTCAATTTAGGGTAAAAAAAAAAAAAGAAAAGGAGTTAGTGTGTTTGTCAAGAGGTAGTTGAAGTAAATTGTTATCTGTTGACTTTGTTATCTGTGTACTTATCTAGGTGCTTGTCACAGGTGTCAGAAGAGAATTGTTATCTGTGAAATTTAACTAAGTGTAGAAAGATTTGCAAAGTAGGGGGAGTGGCTTAGCTAGAAGGAGCCAGGTTAAGACCAGACATAAACACTGCCCTTGATAGCTTCTGCCACAAAGCAGACAGAAAACCAGGAGGAAGGAGCTACTGGTATAACTAAAACTTCTCTACTGGGGCTATATTGCCCTCCTTCCCTCCCCTCCACCCTAAACCAGTTCTACTTTTATAGGCACAGGATTTAACTGACAACAGGAACTTCCTGTTTGGGAGCAGGAAGTGAGTGATCACAAAGCCACAAAAGACTCACCATCCTAGAAGGGCAAGAGTAGCTCTCCGTCCCCCCCCCCCAGCTGCTGGAGGTCTGACTCTGAGCAAGTAAGGAGACTACTGAGAAATATAGGAACTTCTTGTCTCAGAACAGGAAGATCAGGAGCTAAAAGGATGCAAAGACAGAAAGTAAGTAGGGAGAGAAGAGAAAAAAAAAGAATTAAACAAAGAGGAAAGAGTAAGTATTCCAAACAACAGTTAGGAGGCCAGAAAAAAAGACATGTTGGGGGTGGTGCAGTGCAGTGGCTGTGGAGCAGCAGTCTTCTGGGAGATGTTCTGGAGGATGCAGTGTTGTCCCATCTGCAGGCACCTCTCTGGGTTGAGGGAGGAGGTTGCTCATCTCCAGGCTGAGTTGGCCAGGATTTGTGGGACCTCCTCTCCCACCCAGGAACCACCAGGGTCACTGCCATTGCCTCAGAGGATGCCAAGAAAGAGGAGTGGTTGGACCACAGTGGGTTCAGGGAGGCTCAGGGTGGTAGAACAGAGGTGCATCCCTCCAGTTGTACCTCTCCAAAATTTCTATGCCATTCTAGAAAAGTGTGGTTCCCCTATGGAGGCACCCACAGTGGAGAGCAAGGAGGATGCTGGGAACCTCCACAAAGGAGACCCACAGGAGGGTGGCATGGGACCCCACAGGGGAAGGAAACAACTCCTGGTGGGGGACTCCATTGTTAGGAAGGTAGAACTGGGGGAGGAAAGGGAGAGGGAGGTAAGGTGCCTGCCTGGTGCCATGGCTTTGAGGGATAGGGAGCGAATCCTCAGGATCGCAGGAACAGCTGCACAGGGGAAGGAGCTGGATGTCATTGTCCACCTAGGGACAAATGACCTGGCTAAGAAAGGGATCAGAGCAGTGCAAGAAGCGTTTGTAGAGATGGGGAGGGGCCTTGGACAAATAGCACACACGGTAACCTTCTCGGAGGTGCTGCCTGTCTGTGGCATGGGTGAGACTAGGGGGCTCCATACCATGGGATTCAATCAGTGGTTGAAAAACCTGGTGCAGAGCTCAGGGATTTGGCTTCATTGGGAACTGGGGGTCCACCTAGAGGGATGCAGGCCTATACTGGCATGATGGTCTGCATCTGTCCAGGAGGGGAACCAGGATCCTAGGTGATAGGTTTAAATTGTTTGTTTTTTTTTATTTAGTTGTTTAACCAGGTATAGCACACTAAGCTGAAAGCTTTTTTACAGGAGTGACCTGGGAGCACAAGGAGGTTAAGTGACTTGCTCAGGGTCACACAGTATGCAAGTGGAAGCTGTGGGATTCAAACCCCAGGTCTGGTCTGCTGGATGTCACCAGATTTGCAGCTCAGAGCCTTAGACCACTGTGCTATACTGCCTTCTTATAGGAGTTAATGCTTCATTGACAAACATTTAAACCAGCCAAGGGGGGAGGCACTGGAAAGGAGCAGGGAAATCCTAGCTCCCCCCAAAATATCAGGGTACTAA
The DNA here is from genome assembly GCA_016271365.2 of Neoceratodus forsteri. Taxonomy (NCBI): domain Eukaryota; kingdom Metazoa; phylum Chordata; order Ceratodontiformes; family Ceratodontidae; genus Neoceratodus; species Neoceratodus forsteri. The sequence continues at coordinate 883,677,144 of CM057455.1, forward strand.
GTGAGGTAGACACCAACATAGAGATGTCGACAGGGAGAAGCGCTGGGGTAAATGGAGAAAGTGACAAATGCAATAAGGACAGGGATGGGGCAAAAAGGGGTAAGGCCATCAAGAAATGGAGAGAAATGAGTACCAATGCCTGTAGTCTGGGCAACAAGCTCCCTGAACTGGTGGCCTTGATGGAAGAGGGATGCCTGAATATTGTAGAAGTCACAGAAACATGGTACACAGAGAACCATGTCTGGGATGTTAACATACCAGGGTACACAACCTACAGGAGAGATGGAGGGCAGAAGAGGAGGGGGAGTAGCTCTCTATGTAAGGGAAGGAATAAAAGCAACCGAACAAAAGAGTAAACAGGGAGGAGAGGAGGTACTGTGGGTCACCTTAGAGACTGGAAATGGCACCACAATCCGCACAGGGGTTATATATAGACCCCCATGTCCGAGGGAGGGAATGGACAAAGATATGATAGAAGGCATACTTAGGATGGCAGAGAAAGGGGAGATACTGTTGATGGGGGACCTTAATATGCCAGATGTTAACTGGAGCACCTTTGCGCCAGCCACATCCAAAAGCAGGGCCATTCTTGATGCCCTTCAGGTGGCATGCCTCAGACAGCTAGTTTTGGAACCTACTCATGAGGGAGCAATCTTAGACCTCATACTCTCAAATGGGGACAGTAAGAGGATCTCAGATCTAGAAGTGGGTAGCCATTTGGGAACAAGTGACCACCAAACAGTGTGGTTCACGATAAACTCAGCTACAGAGTCAAGCCATACAAAAGTGAGGGTTCTGGACTTCAGGAGGGCTGACTTTGGCAAGATGGGAGAATGCCTTAGAAAAGCACTAACAAACAGGCTAGAAGGAGGGGTGGAGCAACAATGGGGAAATATCAAAACTGCCATCACAGAGGCAACAAGCCTTTGTGTGAAGCAAATAAACAAATCAAAATGAAAGAAAAAGCCACTATGGTTCTCAAAAGAGGTGGCGGTGAAGGTTAGGGAGAAAAAGATAGCATTTAGGAAGTATAAGGAAACACAGAAGGAGCAGGACAGAGAACTGTACCAATTAAGGCAGAAGGAAGCAGGGAGGGTAGTCAGAATAGGAAAGGCACAAACTGAGGAAAAGATAGCTAACTCAGTTAAGAAGGGGGACAAAACATTTTATAGTATATCAGGGAGCGTAGAAAGACAAAGGGAGGGATAGTGAGGCTGAATAGAATGGATGGTGGGTGGGCAGAGAGTGACAGTGAAAAAGCAGGGATACTGAATGAATACTTCTGTTCAGTATTCATAAAAGAGGAAGTGGGGGAGGTGCCAAATCCAATTAACAGAAGCCCTCTGGAGAGGGGGGGTTGATCCCAGTCCTTTCACAGAAGAAAGGGTTCTGAAAGAACTCCTAAAACTGACGGTGGACAAAGCAATGGGGCCAGATGGAATTCACCCAAATTCTAAAAGAATTAAGCAGAGAACTAGTGACACCACTGACTACCCTTTTAACAAATCATGGGAGGATGGTGTGGTACCCAGGACTGGAAGAAGGTGGATGTGATTCCCTTCACAAAAGTGGGACCAAGACAGAGGCAGGAAACTACAGACCTGTCAGTTTGACCTCTGTGGTAGGGAAAGTGATAGAATCACTTCTGAAGGAAAGAATTGTTGAGTACCTAGAGGCCAGTGGGGCACAGGACCCAAGGCAGCATAGGTTCACAGTGGGAAGGTCATGTCAGACGAATCTAATTGATTTCTTTGACTGGGTGACCAAAGTAGTAGTAGACCAGGGAGGGGCTGTGGACATGGCCTACCTAGACTTTAGCAAGGCATTTGACACAGTCCCACACAAAAGATTAGTAGTCAAATTAACCAGCCTGGGAGTGGGTCCCAGGGTGGTAGCCTGGGTAAAACATTGGCTGAACAACAGGACACAAGGTAATTGTAAATGTAGTCCATTCTGAAGAAAGGGGGGTTACTAGTGGGGTACCGCAGGGTTCAATACTGGGTCCTGTCCTTTTTAATGTCTTTATAAGTGACATTGCAGAGGGACTGGAAGGAAAAGTATGCCTCTTTGCAGATGACACAAAGACCTGCAACAGGGTTGATACACAAGGAGGCGTGGAAAGGATGAGAAGGGACTTGGCAAGGTTGGAGGTATGGGCAGAAGTATGGCAGCTTGGATTCAATGCAAAGAAGTGCAAAGTAATGCACCTGGGAAACAAAAACCCAGGGGAAGCTTACACAATGGGGGGAGGTAGTAGCAACAACAAAAATGGAAAGGGACCTGGGGGTAATCATATCAGATGACCTTAAGGTTAGCAAGCAATGTGAGAAGGCGGTAGGGAGGGCTGGGGGGGGATACTGGGATGTATAGGGAGAGGTATCGCCAGCAGAAAACAGGAAGTTATCCCCCTGTACAGACAGTTGGTGAGACCCACTTTGGAGTACTGCGTCCAGTTCTGGAGACCCCATCTCTGCAAGGACATAGACAGGATGGAGGAAGTTCAGAGGAGGGCAACTAAAATGTTGCAGGGTCTGCAAGAGAAGCCATACGAGGAGAGACTAAAGGAGCTTAATATGTATACCCTTGAGGAAAGGAGGGAGAGGGGGGACATAATAGAAACATTTAAGTACCTCAGTGGAATCAACAAAGTCCAAGAGGGTAGCATCTTTCAGAAAAAAAGATGTGCAAGAACAAGGGAACACAATCTGAAGATAGAAGGGGGACGGCTCAGGGGCAATACGAGGAAGTATTTTTTTCACAGAGAGGGTGGTGGACACATGGAACAGCCTTCCTGAGGAGGTTGTGGGGTCTAAAACTGTGGGAGAATTCAAGAATGCATGGGACAGACATAAGGCAATTTTTGTGGGGGGTAGGAAGAAATAGGCTGTTGGTTAAATAGGATCTGCAGCTTATCTTCTAGGTAGGGAAATGGGCAGACTAGGTGGGCCAAGCGGTCCTTATCTGCCGTCAAAGTCTATGTTTCTATGTTTCTCACTTTTGTATAAGGAGACTACATCTGCTGTCCTCCAGTCTTTGGGTACCTCCACTGTTTCCAGTGATTGGTTAAACAGGATTGCCAGAGGTTCAGCCACCACCTCTCTGAGTTCCTTAAGGACCCTGGGGTGCACCCCATCTGGCCCCATTGCTTTATCGACTCTTATTCCTTCCAGTTCCTTTAGGACCCTTTCCTGTGTAAAGGGACTTGTGTCCATTTCTGTGCTGTTCCCGGCCCTTGTACTCCCTTCAGGTCCATTACCCTCTTCTTCTTCAGCAAAGACTGAGCAGAAATATCTGTTCAGTATGTCAGCTTTACTGTTGTCATCCTCCACGTGGCCCCATCCTCCCCCTTCAGTCTCACTATCCCTTCCTTTGCCCTTCATAGTTGTATTTGTGGTACATGTCAATGTATGTGAATGTTTTATTTTTATTTTTTTTTCCTCCTGGCAGGACCCCATCTTCCTCTTCAGCCCTGGTCACGGCCCCCGGAGACCTCTACCACCGTCTATGGCTGCCGAGGTCCCTCAGTCACCCCTGGCTTACCCCCCGGAGGGTAGGGCCGCGGCCACCTTCTTGGTGGCCATTGACCAGTGTGTCTGGTCGGGGACCCACAGCGACGGTGGTATGGTGAGGTCCTCCGGGAGAGCTTCATATGTACGGTGGTCCTTGCCCGCCTCACTTTTTCCTCCATTTTTCCATTACGGAGGCGGACGTGCAATGTCACGGCAGGCAGCATCCGCCCGCCTCCCAAACTGTACACTGCCTGGACGCTTGAGCTCCCCGGCCTCCACCAGGAGTCCTCAGTGCACAGATCGCTGCCCCACCCTCCCCAGAGAAGGAGAGGCAGTCTGTATGATGCTCTATCCTTCTCCCCCAACTTGACCCTCCGATGATCGGGTCCGTTCCGAACCGGGTCTGCGGCATCATAGCCAGAGAAATCCCACCGCTGCACCAGCAGGCTGGCGATGTGAATGTTTTATGCAAAAAATTCAATAAAGCCTATGCCCTCAATGTAAGTTCCAAAAAGGAAACTTGATTCATACGATGGTCACATGCCAACAACTGAAAGAGTATTGGCAAGAAATAGAATGAATCACCTTGCAAGTGGTCACTGTAAGGAAATGGAGTAATGTTGCTTTATGTATTACTGCTGTTTAAACTGTACTGTGTCTTTAAGAAGGCCTTTCTCTCTAATTGCCTTTTCTCCCCAAAGACATCTCCAGGCGCTCGGAGGGTCAGTTAGATAAGCAAGCCGGCAAACAGTAAGGGTCTTCTTTTTCTTTGTACTGTTCCAATCTACAATAAAGCAATTCAAGCTAACCCTTTAAGTCTGCAGCCTGATCATTACATGGTTTTAGAAGTGGGATTGAAGAAAAATCCAAAAAAATTCAAGCAATGACATTCCTTAATCTAGCCGGGCCAGCAGCTGTGAAAGTGTACAACACATGACAGCAAGCAGCAGACAAGGAAGATTTGGGAAAAATCATGGACAAGTTTGAAACATACTGTAACCCCAAAAGAAACCTGACCTATGAAAGACATCTGTTCATGAGCAGAAATCAAGGTCACAGTGAGTCTATAGATGCCTGTGTAACAGATTTAAGATTGAAGGTGCAGTCTTGTGAATATGGGGAATGGACAGATTCCTTAATTTGTGACAGATTAGTCTGTGGGATACAAAGTGAGCAAGTTAAATGGAGGTTATTGCGTCAAGAAAACTTGACCTTAGACAAAGCATTAACCATTTGCAGGGCTGCAGAGCTCAGTGACTATCAATTTAAAACTATTATTTAGACAGCCCAGGAAGAAAGTCTTGTGCATGCTGCATCAGTTAGTCAACGAAAGAACTATCAGGCAAAAACTCATAGCACACATAGCATACCTTCAAATGCCAATAAATTTAAATGTGGGAAGTGTGGCAGACTGCATGAACCTAGATAGTGCCGTCTTTTAGACAGTGTTGCAGAAAGTGTAACTAGAGAAATCACTTTGCAAAGATATGTCATGCAGCTGGGACTCCAGCTGTGCAGTGGCAGGTGATTAATGAAAGCTCAAGCAGCGAGACTGATAGTGAAAGTACCTTTTGCACAGACACTCTGAATTCAGACAAAGCCCACAATGAGTGGAATGTACTGTTAACCATTAATGACCAGGATGTGAAGTTTAAGCTGGACACGGGAGCACAATGTAATGTATTGCCCCAACCCTTTATAAATAGCTGTCTAGAGAAGCCATTCAGCGGACAAGGGCAAAACTGGTTTCCTACTCAGGACACAAGTTAGATGTCTGTGGTAAAGCAATCCTACCAGCATGCTTTAAAAATAAGTATAATCTAATCACCTTCCAAGTGGTTAATGTTCATGTTACACCAGTCCTAGGGCTCCAGACCTGCTCAGAAACAGAACTAGTGAAGAAAATGTTCTCAGTAACTAGTGTTGACAAGCCTGTAGACAGGCTCCTCACTGCTGTCTTAGAACCTTTATAAATCCACACACATTGTAGAAAGGATAAAGAGCCATTGTTATCCAACAATCTGCAAACCAGTACAATGCTCTCAGTGCCCCATCCCGTGAAAAACAGCCAAACGTTTTTGCGCGAAAATGCGCTTTCTCAAGGGGCACCGAGAGCGTTTTACTGGTTTGCCAGATTGTTGAATAAAAATGTTTTTTATCCTCTCTACAACATGCGTGGATTTAACATGGTTCTAAGACAGTACTGAGGAGCCGACCTTTTTTGCTGATTTCCTGCGAGTACTTTCTTTTTGGTTTGGGCCCCGCTATTGGTGCTTGATTAGCCACTTCCTTGGAGTGCTTAAAGCCTGTAGACAGCTCCAAAGATATACTGTCAATGTTTTCAGATATTTTTGAAGAACTGGGGTGCTTGGAGGGGGAGCACAACATCAAGGTTGACAAGTCTGTATGTCCTGTAATTCAACCATCCAGGAAGTTTCCCTTTGCTCTAAAAGACAAAGTACAAGCAGAGCTAAAGAAAATGGAGGCACTGGGGGTGATTGGAAAGGTTGAAAAACCTACAAGCTGGGCCATCTCCATGGTAGTTATAGAAAAGCCCAATAAAGTCAGAATCTGCATTGACCCTCGCAACTTGAATAAAGCAACTAAACGGCGCACTATCCCTTGAAGACAGTGGAGGAGGTTGCTGCAAGGCTCGCAGGAACAAAAGTTTTCTCAGTGCTTAATGCAGGGCATGCATTTTGGCAAATCAAACTAGATGAACCCAGTTCTGAACTTGTGACCTTCAACACATCATTTGGATGCTACAAGTTCAAACATATGCCGTTTGGCATTTGCTCAATGCCAGAAGTGTTTCAGTGGAAAATTTCACAGATGTTTGAAGGACTAGAAGGCAAAAAGGTTATAATGGATGACATTCTGATAGTGGGTGCAGACATGAACATAATGATCGGCTCCAACGGGTCCTGAATATGGCCCAGAAACATCACTTAACTGTGAACCTTACAAAGTCTAAAATAGGTCTGAGTGAAGTTCCAGACATTGGACATAAGCTGAGCAAAGATGCGCTAATAGCCGATCAAAGTAAAATCAAAGCCATTGTGGACATGCCCACCCCACAAAATAAAATGGACTTGCAAAGATTCATGGGCATGGTAAACTACCTGGCAAAATTTATCCCAAATCTGTTCACGATGAACAAGTCTTTGAGAGAGCTACTTGAAAAGGACATTGTGTGGCACTGGGAAACACACCACAATGAAGCATTTCAGCACCTAAAACCTGTTATCAAGAATCCGCCTGTGTTGAAATACTATGATTTGCACACACCTGTAATACTTTCAGTGGATGCATCATCAGAAGGGCTGGTAGCCTGCCTCTTACAAGAAGGGTAGTCTGTAGCATTTGCATCCTGATCGTTAACCAAATCAAAAATGAGATGCTGGCCATTGTCTTTGGCTGCCTCAAATGTCATCAGTACATCTACGGCTAGGTAGGTGTACAAGTAGAATCAGACCACAAGCCACTCAAAAGCCTCTTCAAGAAGCCGCTGTCAGCAGCTCCACCGAGACTCCAGTGGATGATGTTGAAGTTGCAGAGATACAACCTGAAAGTTGGATATAAAGTGGGAAAAAAGCTCCATATAGCCGACACGCTTAGCCGGGCAGCCAGTGCCCTGGCAATAAAGGACAACAGCGACATAGATGAGTATAAAGTGCACAGTCAAAAGGTTACCCATTAGTTGCGGGAAACTGGCAGAATTTTACACAGAAACGAACAATGACCCAGTACTCCAGAAACTTAAGGCGGTCATACCGCACAGTTGGCCCCATGAGAAAGCCAAGCTCGAGTTGGAACTCTGACCATACTGGCACTTTCGGGAAGACATCACCATTGAGAAGGGACTCCTGCTGAAAGGTGAAAGGCTCACTGTGCCAAGATCAATGAGAAAAGAGATCTTGGTCAAACTACATAACAACCACTTAGGCATTGAGAAATGCAAGAGAAGAGCAAGGGACATTCTGTTCTGACCGAATATCAATAACTAGATAAGTGATTTGATCACTAAGTGTGAAGTTTGCAATCATTACAGGAGAGCTCAACCAAAGGAACCAATGCAGAGTCATGAAATACCTGACAGGCCATGACAGAAGGTCAGAGCAGACATCTTCGAGTTTGACAAGGAAAACTACCTAGCAATGGTGGATTACTACTCTAAGTTCATAGAGATCTCTCAGCTGCCAAACCTGACCAACAAAACTGTTATAAGCCACATCAAATCGCAGTATGCATGACATGGTATTCTGGAAGTCCTTATCACAAACAATGGGCCCCAATTTTCATGTACTGAATTTGCAAGTTTCACGGAAAGGTACGATTTTGAGCGCATCACCTCATCACCAAGGTACCCACAAAGAAATGGGATGATGGAAAGAACCATTCAGACTATTAAGAGGCTCTTCAGGAAGGCCAAGAGAGAGATTGAGATCATAAGGATCCATACCTGGCCTTACTGGACCTGAGGAACACTCCAATAAAGGGTTTGGATTCTCCAGCTCAGCTGCTCATGGGCAGGAGAACTAGGACACTGATGCCCACTAGGCCAGCCCTGCTCAGATCACAACTTATAGACAAAGATATCCATGCCAGTCTTGAACAGAAGCAAGAAAAGCAAAAGTTCTATGATGACCAACACACCTTTCCAACCTGTCCTCTGGACAGCCGGTATGGATGATGACAAAGGACAAGAGTGGACACCTGCAGTAGTCCTCACACCTGCCAAAGAGCCATGATCATACATTGTCGAGGCTGAAGACAAGAAATATCAGAGAAACAAGACAGATATACTACATATTCATGACTCCCTGACCGAAGTGCTGATAGAAGCAACGGACACGCAGACTAAGTTTGGGACTCCCCCAATGCACGGACCTGACCTATCATCAATTACTATTCCAATAGCTGGAGTGGAGAACCAGACCGAGGCGGGTACATCTTCAGAGGCTCCACCAGCGAACGACGAACCAGCACCGCCAGCGGAGTCAGTGCAGGGCCCACCTCACAAGTTGATAAGCTGAGAACCCAGCCCGGTCATGAGCTGTGTGAGTGGCAGGGTGATACGGAAGCCAGCAAGATATCTGCAGGACTGAATTACAGTGACTGTTAACCACTACTGAATTATGCACGTGGCTGTTTAGCTCATGATAGACAGCTCAGAATTTTAGTTCCAGTAGTGCTTTATTAAACTACTTAGATTGCATGGGGTGCTAGACTTACAAGGGAGATGTAAAGAAATGGAGTAATGTTGTTTTAGGTATTTGTGTCTTTAAGAAGGCTCCGCTCTCTAAGGGTCTATCTCTCCCCGATACATCTCCAGGCAGCCTGGAGGGTTAGTCAGATAAGCAAGCCCACCAACTGTATGGCTTTTCTTTTTCTTTGTACTGTGCCACTCTACAGTAAAGTAATTCAAGCTAAACCTTTAAGTCTGCAGCCTGATCATTACAGTCACTATTTCCATTAAACTGGGCCCCTGAATGATACTGCTGGGGGACTTGGAGAGTATGCAGGATATACTGGAGGGGCAAAGACAGTTTATTTATATGGCAATCATTTGTAGGAAGTCAGGAATTCTGATGAACTGGAAAAGTAAGATTTCTCTGTCCAGTCAAGTATGACTCAAACAACTGGAGAGCATGCAAACATGGAGAAATTGGTATATAAAACTAGGGTACTTTTTTTTTTTTTTTTTAGCAATTACTATTTTAAGCCCCCTCATCTCTGGCACTGTCACCTGACACACCCCACCGGCCACCGTGATCCAAGAGGACCCCCCACGGAGCCTTGGCTGTACCCCCTAGGTGGGGACAAGGTAGGGGCCCCTTCCCCTTGGGTCCTCTCGCACTGTACCTTGTATCTCTTCAGGGTCCACCTCATGGATCGTGGCACTGGAGGGTGAGGGCCAAAGTTGAGACCTTCTCACCGGTGTCGCACTGGGGCTGAGCATTTTTACATGTATGCCCCTTCTGGAGGTGTGATGTGCGCTGACACCAAGGCATACACTGGTGTCTGCCACGCCTTCCCCCAGTTCAGACTTCGGGCATGCTGTACCTCTGGCCACTATCAGAGGCTGTGACTACACCAAGTCAGTGCACCCCCCCACCCCCAGAGGAGACGGGCAGTCCTTCAGATGCTCAAGCCTCCTCCCCCCAAGCTGGCCCTCTGACGACCCAAACCTGTTCCCAGAACCCAGGTTGCTGGCATCGCAAGTGGTAGCACTACCGCTGCACTGGTAGGCTGGCAAAACCCAGGTATTTTGGAAACGTATGACAAGCAATGGTTGGCTTTTAAAGAATTTCTGGGCTGAGGCAATCCTTCCATGCACATCGAAGTAGAAGGCAAAACAGAGTGAGGTGGGGGATGCCACATTACAACTGGCAGCAAGATTCCTATATAGTTAAATAATACATAATATAGAATATTTGGAGTGCAATTTGGTTACTCCTATTTGGAGCTTAGTTAGGTTGTCATATATGGTTAGGACTTTCAATGTTCTTTCTCCCTTGTAGTTACAGCTCATTGAGCATAGGCTTCACAAAATGTTTAATGGGTTTTCTATACTTGACAACAAGATGTACAAGAAAAAAGTCTTATGCAGTTTGCTGAGACCCATGTAAAGGCAGAATGTTTGTTATGCTGACTGTATGAATGCAAGGTGAAATCAATCAAAGATTAAAAAAAATTCAATAAAAATAAGAAACAAAAAAATCACTATACCAATCTAAGATCCATTAAAAAACTTCTTTTTATCCCATGGGTCTCTACTAACATGCGTCAGCATGCTTTTTCCATTCAAGCTGTAAAATGTTGGAATTAATTGCCTTTGACTATCTGCACTGCAAAAATGCATCTATGAGTTCTCTTATCTTTGAAGTATTTCCTGCATATTGCTAGATGTAATGTATTGCATATATTTGGCATTGTAAATTGTGTTACAACTGTGGCTGCTTTGTACTGTGGTTCCAGACTGCACCTGAAGAAGTGTTTTTTTTTGGTTTTTTTTTAATATTCCTTATGATTTTTGCCCCTGTTACTCCACTAGACCCCATCAGTCCAGCCACTCACACAGTCCTGCCCCCACCATCGCTGGGACTTACCTGTGCCTTGCATGTTCACCCATGGATAACCCCTCCCCCCCATAGGAAGGGCTGCTGGGAGCCAGGCCTTGTAAACTCCTGGTGGAGTTGAAGTTTTGGTTAGCAAAATGCAGAGCCCAGTCGGTGGTACGGAGACTGCAATGAGCGGCAGAATGCATCCTGCAGCAGTGAAAGTTGTTTCCCCATTTTTCTGTCCCACCCTGATGCTGGAAGGCTTTGCTAACACCGAAGCATCATTCCATCGATGTCCCCCTCCCAGATCTTTGATTCTAGCTTGCACTTCCACCTGTGGTCACCCAGGTGGCAGTGCTGCAATGGAGGCCATCCACCCTCCCTCCCCAGAAGAGGTGAGCATCCCTCGGATGCTCAATCATCCTCTCCCTGGCTGGCCCTCTGATGACCCAGGCTCACTCCCAAACCCAGGTCTGAAAAATAGTTTTTGGCTCGGTGTGTCATTCCAGTAAACAAATAAAATTAAATAAATTGAATTGAAATGTGGAATGACAGCACCATTTCCCCATTATACAGAAGAGGCCCATGTCTCTTTCCAAGTCAAAACAGTTTGTCTCTCATCACCACATTGTCTAACACTGCCAGGAGGACCCAGGGTTTCTCCTCCTCCTCCTGTCTCCCTTTTGGTTTAACTCAGTAGGCTTTTATGATCAGTAGTTCAGTCATCTCCAGTTAAGTCCAGTTGATCAGCTGGACATGTCTTTCAGAACAGTGTTGCTTGGTCCCCCTCAACTCTCTCTGTGGATGCCCACTCACCCGAACATGCTACAAACCTGGTTCTCTAGGATTTCTAGTTGGATCTTTGCTAGTTGTGAGTCTTGGGCATTTTGCCCAGAAAGACTTCTGTACATCTCAGACTGCTTCAGCATATCATAGACCTGTGTCTGCAGGACTTCCACTGAAGCTTTCATTGTGCTCATTTGAGTCATCGGGCTGTCAGACTTGGAACTCATAGCCCATGGGTGCAGTCATTGGAGGGATGAGGGGAACCAATCCTCCTCAACTTTTTCATCCTTCCAGGATATTTCGCTCAACTTTAATGGCCTTAATTCAGGTTATATAATTTTTTTTTTTTTACAGCAGTGAGCTCAAGTCCACCAGGTTATCCCCCACAGTCACCCACCAATGTAGCAGTGGGCATCCACCACTCCACACCATGACTACATCAGTGAGTGAGCCAGAACTTTATAGTGACATGACAGTCATTGACTGAATGGTTTACCCAGCCAATGAAGATTCACCCAACCCGGCTCTGCTTCATCTAGGAGGACGAACAGACCGACATCCTGAACCACACCTTCTGTTCACAGGAAGATGAAGGCAGCAGGCTTCTTCCTTCCTATACCCACTCTGACCTCCAGTCTCTCCTGGTTCGCTGCTGGCCTGTTCACGATGTCATGTCCTTGCCTCAGCATAGGGTGGCCCGGGTGAGACTTTTAGCTTGTTGGACATGTGGATGACAGGTCCAGCCTGCCTGGGTCAGGAGTCATATTCATTTTATGGGGGTTCAGGTTGGGGTTGCTGGTGGTTGAAGTGGGATTTCACTGGGTCAGTCAGGTGGGTTGGAGAAGATGATTGGCAGCGGTGTCAGAGTGCATGTGACTATTCTTGACATCAGTGATGTGGGTGTCAAATCAAAGCAAGACTGTAGTCCTCTGGGGTGGGGGGCGGAGGGTGGGGGTGAGTAATTGCTGCTGGCTAGCTGCTGAATGCAGGGCTATGCAAGGTGAGTGCAAAACAAATCTGGAAAATAACACACAGCAGTCGCAGCTAGCAGCAATGGTTGTTTCTCTGGGGTGTGTGAGGGGCGGGTGGGAGCAGTATCAAAACAAATTTTGCAGATCACACTTCAGTTTGGGAACTTTGTATTTTCTACATTCTTTCCACCTGACCCTATGCTTATTTGTCCTCCAAAAAAGACATGACAGAAGTTACAGAAATGTGGCAGAGTGGCCGAGCCAGCCAGCAATGTGTTGTTTTTTCCACCAGCGCCTGGCCTGAGGAAAAAGTTAAGATAGTCATAGTCACAAGGGTTTTGGACTTTAAGAAGATAGTTTTTTTTTTTTTCCATATATATTTTGTATTTTTCATTTACTCCCCTTCCCCTCTGGGACCACTGTGTACACATGCGTGTGCGTGTGTGGAGGCGCACGCACACACCAGGATTTGGTGACCCCCCTCCACCCCTCCCCGGACTTTCGTCGCCACTCCTAGCCTCCTATGCTACCCACCGGGCCTCCACCTGATAGGAGCAGGACTACGGCAGAGCGGGCATCCACCCCAAGGAAGGGAGAGCCAAGGCTCAATCCTGTTCCAACCCCTCTCCCCCTGAGCTGGCACCCCGGCAGCCTAAGGTCGTTCCCAAACCTGGGTCACTGGCATGGCATGAGGTAAGGCACCAGCGCCTCAGCCCTCTGAGCCACTGGACCAGCACAAGAAGATAGATTTTAAAGAAATGAGTGATTGTCTCAGGAGTTGCCAAAGAGGAATGAATGAGTGCCAGGGTGGGGCAGAGGCACAGTGGGAGAGAATAAGAGAGGGCATTACTAAAACAACCTATGCATGAAGGAAGTAAGCAAAACCAGAAGGAAAAGGAGACCATTATAGTTCTCCAAGGAACTAGTAAGGGTGGTAGAAGAAAAAAAAGTGTTGCATTCAGAGAGAGAAGAACAAGGAGGTATACCTAGAAAAGCAGATGGAAGCATGCAAGATGGTGAGGGGAGCAAAGACACAGACATGGGAAAGAACTGCCAAAGGGGTCACTACAAGGGTTAAGACTGTCTTCAGATACATAAGTAAGAGAAAAACGAGAGGAATAATAAACCAAACCAAGCCATTATTAATCTTGGGCTTGGCCTGTCCTCTGACCTTGGGAATCCTAAGGCTGCCGGGGGCTGGCAGGGGAGAGGAAGGATTGAGCGTCCCATGACTGCTCTCCTTCCTCCGGGGTGGGTAAGGGCATTGCACTGCACTGCAGTGGCACCTGGCAGAAGCTGGGTGCTGTGCAAGCTGCAGGCACGACAAGGGGGTGGAGTGCGGTGGGCGTCCACACGTATGTGCGCTGACACCATTCACATCTGGCTACTTGGGGATCTAAATCCTGAAGGAAAAATGGTGGGTGACTGCAATGGCTGATGTCCGTGTCCTGCACCCACAGACCTGTGAAGATGTAGCCACTTGGTGTCTGTGCCGCAGGTCCCTACGGGGGGTCCTGTCATTGGCCGGCCTGTGTGAGCGGGCATACGAATCCACATGACAGACCTAGTCTGGGGATGCTGGTGCCGGTGGCTGAGGTTGTTGGGGGCAGCTCTGACTGAGGAGGAAAAACCATTCAAAGATAAAAAAATAAACAATATTACTGGTAGATCCAATGGTACCAAATTGTGAAATATAAAGAGCAAGGATGGGGTCATCTGCAACCCCAAGGCTATTGCCTCCCTCTTTAATGATTTCTTTGGTGACCTAGATAAATTCCGAAATCCATCCCATGCCCTCCCCCCCTGGATTCACCCCTCACATCACATGGATCCTCCCCACCTAAATTTTACTTCAAACACCTGTCCGTGGGGCAGACTGTGAAATATCTTAGATGCTCCAGTCCCAAAACCACCTCTGGCTGCAATGAAGCAGACTGTCTAATTAAACTGACTTGCAAATAATAGGCATACCCCACTTCTCACATTTTAACTACTCACTCCACACTAGCTCCTATACCAAATCATGGAAGATGGCCACCATCATTCCCATCCACAAATGTGGGCCAAAACACCTCACCTCTAACTATTGCGCTCCCCCCCAAAGTTTTCAGGAGGATAGTCTTTTTCCAGCCAGCTCACCAGCACAGCAGTAGAGCTACCGCTTGTGACACCAGTGACCTGTGTTTGGGAACTAGCCTAAGTTGCCGGATGGCTGGCTAAGAGGAGGAGAATTGAGCATCTGAGGGATGCTCTCTTCCTCCGGGGAGGGAGGGCAGTCTCTCCCACTGCAGTACTGTCACCTGGGTGCACACAAGTGGAGGTACAGCTGGAAGCGCCAAGAGGGAGGGTAGGACATTGGCCGGTGTCTGAAGCGGTAGCACGTTTCAGCGTGCGCATGCTCCTTGGACCCCCCCCTCACTGGTCACCATCCTGGGGGAACAGGGAGAAAATGGAAAATGGACCTCGCATTCACTCCTGGCAATGTGCCCTGGTACCGAGCCTTGAGACCTGGAACGGACAGCCCGACATGATATGTGTAGGTAGGGAGGAAGCTGGGACTCCCTCCTTCCCAGCCTGGGTGGCAAACTGTGGCTGGATGGGGGTTGGTCCTTCCGGGTCTTGAAGTACGACAAGCCACATGGACACCTTGGGAGACCCTGAGAGAGAGAGAGAGGAGCGATGTGGTGCTAAAGAGAGGGCTTAAACAGAAAAGAAAAAAGAGGATAGTCTTTGTCCAAACAACTGCCTACATCCAGCAGTACAACCTTCTCACTAGCACACAACATGGATTTTGCCCCGTGCACAATACTGAGACTCACTGATTATGTGTACCGTGGCATAGACTCTGGGAATATTGTTGCTGCAGTTTTCGTGGACCTCACCAAGGCCTTTGGCCTTGTGGACCATGATTTACTGCTCCGCACCCCTGCGGCACTCAGTATCTCCCCTGTTGCTACTTTTTGGTTCAGTAACTACCTGTTGGGCAGGGTGCATAGGACCGCAGTTGATAGCGTCCACTCAGACTTTCATCCCATTTATTGTGGGATCCCTCAGGGCTCTATCCTTGGTCCCCTACTTTTCTTGCTTTTCCTCAACTCACTCCCCAACACATGCCCTTCCACTGAAACCCTGCTGTATGCTGATAATGCTGTCATCTTCAGCTCAGGCATGGACCTGGCTACCCAAAACAAAATCATTCAACAGGACTTCAGTCACCTCCAGTCTTGTTTCTTAGACAATAAGATGGTCCTTAACACAAAACAAAAAAATCCATGGTATTTTCAGGACCCATAAGAAAATGGCCTCAACCCCTTTTCTTATCCTGGACCAGGAAGGCTCTGTGTTGGAGCCTGTCACAGACTTTAAATATCTAGGCATCTCCCTTGACTGCACTCTATCTTTTGACATCCACGTCAGTCAACTGGAGCTTTTCACAGTGTCAAAAGGTTCCCGACTCAAGAAACAAAGAAATTACTTGCACTCAACCTACTGTTCCCCATCATCGACTATGGCTCCCTAATCTATGGGGCTGCTACTTCAGGCACCCTCGCCAAGGTGCACACAGTCTACAATAGTATCTGCCACTTCCTGACCAGCCTGCCATATAGGACCCTCCACTGCCAACTGTATAATTCTGCTTCTGGTGGGGAGGGGGTGGACATCAGAGGGAAGCAAGGTTACAGTGGGCAAGAGGGGGTGTACACAGGTTCATTTTTAAGAGGAAAGAGTACTGAAAGGATCTGCAGGCCTGAAGGTGGACAAAGCTATGGGACTGGATGGGATTTACCCAAGGATAATAAAGGAACTCAGTGAGATTCTGACTGCCCCACTGACAGCCTTATTCAACAACTCACTAGAAGCAGAAGTAGTTCCAGAAGGCTGGAAAAGGGCTGATGTTATCCAACTACATAAAAGTAGCAGTACTGAGGAGGTTGGCAACACTCACTTCAGTGGTGGGGAAATTGATAGAAACACTGCTGAAAGGAAGGATCATAGAGTACCTTGAATCCAATGGGCTGCAAGACCACAGGGAACATGGATTCACATAGAAACACAGAAACATAGACAATGACAGCAGAAGCAGGAAAAGACCAGAGGTCCATCCAGTCTGCCCAAGTTCCCTATAATCCCTGGAACCTACTGTTCCTCACAGGTACTAATTCTCCCCGTCCTCTCTCTGTTCTCCTCCTCCTCCTTGGTCCTGTCACCCCCAGTAACCACTATTCCCTTTTATTATGTCCCAGCCCTGCTTGAATCACCTGACTGTTTTCACACTCACGACCTTAGTCAACAGACTGTTCCAAGGTTCCACCAACCTTTCTGTAAATTAATACTTCCTCACATCTTTCCTTAACCTACCTCCTGTTAATTTCCATTCATGTCCACGTGACCGCGAATTGGTATTCAGGCTAAATCAATCAATCAGTCAATCAATCAATCACTTTATTTAACCAGGCATAAACACCATTGAGCAAGCTTATTTTCAAGATGGTCCTGGGCATAAATACAATACAGTACACGTCATAAGATTACAACTACGGTGGACAACGGTGCAAAAAAAAAAAAGAAAAAACATTGTGAAGGTGCCGGTCAATATGGGCCTATACATACCGGTCAACATAATTAATATGCAAAGGTACATAATGATAAGCTTTACTGAAATGAGAAGAGACAACAATCCCATATAGTCTCCGCTGGGTAAGAGCTCATACCTAAATGATAAAAAATAAGGAGGTATTAAGAAATAGGGTAGAAATTGGGGTGAAAGAGTAGGCAGCCAAAAGGGAGGCCAGAATAGGTAAAAGGTAGAGAATAGGCAGGGTCATCTTGGATTAAGGGGAACTAGGCTTGTAGGTCCTAGGTTTCTGTTGTTAGGAATGTGGGGTGGATGAGATACTTAGACGTAGGATTTGAGAGTGGCACCCGAGGCTTAGGGGTCATTGGCATCTGAAACAGTTGCATGATTCCTTCAGATAATCCGTTAATAGAGCTTTGAATGTGAAAATGCTTGGAAGTAAGGATAATTTTAATGAGTCTTGCATAGTGTTCCAAAGTGATGGAAGTGAGAAGTTGATTGCTGCTGAGCCAAGGGTAGTTTTCACTCTAGGAATCTGGAAGCAGATTAAGGAGAAGCGTC
Source organism: Neoceratodus forsteri (assembly GCA_016271365.2). Lineage (NCBI taxonomy): Eukaryota > Metazoa > Chordata > Ceratodontiformes > Ceratodontidae > Neoceratodus > Neoceratodus forsteri. The sequence goes on from CM057455.1 coordinate 883,694,611, forward strand.
TCAGGCCATAGGAATCTTTAGCCCGTTTGAAGATGTTCGAGATGTATACAGGGAAGTTATTAGATAATTCTCTAAAAAAACAGAGGAGAGCATTCCTTTTTCTTCTAGTTGAGAGTGAGGTCCATCCCGAAACCTGGTATAGACGACAGTGATGTGCACTATGGGGTAGATTTAAGATAAATCTTAAAGCCCGGTGGAAAAGGGTGTCCAGTTTGTTTAGCATCGTTGATGGGTAATGACTGTAAAGGAAGTCAGCGTAGTCCAGTATAGGTAGGAATGTAGTTTGTACTAGTCTCATTCTGGCGTCTAATGTGAGTAGGTGTTTAACGTGATAGAATAAACCTAATTGCTGTCCTAGTTTCTTCAAGGTTTCGTTTAAGTGGCACATAAATTTGAGCTTGTTATCCAGCCAGAACCCTAGGTATTTAAAGGTATCAACTACTTCAAGGGGTTCTTCTAAGAGTGTTCGGATCTGTGTGATATGTGGACATCCGTAAGTAGACTTTGGTGAGAGAATCATTGCTTTAGTCTTTTTGGCGTTGAGGAGGAGCTTATGAGTGAGAAGGTTGTATTGGAGGGTGACAAAGTCTTTCTGTAAGTACTCATGGGCCAGATCCAAGGATGAATTTGTGGTATTGAGTACAGTATCATCTGCGAATAAGTGCACATTTTCTGTGCCCAGCTGTAAATCCAGATTATTGATGAATATTGCAGAGGATAGGGCCCAGGATGGAGCCTTGTGGGACTCCTCGTAACAAGGATTTTTGTGGGGACAGATCTCCTATGGCTGAGAAGACTTGGTTTGCTGGCCAAGGCACCTAGCTTCACCTGAGCTCTTTCCTTCTAAGACTGCTTGAAAGGCAGAGTAGAGAAACTTACCAGAGCAAGGGAGAAGGATTAAGACTTAGTTTGGCTAAGCAGATTTACTGTGTGGTGGTGTTTTTATTTTTTACTCACAGGGATTGCTACTGTTTGTTGCTAACATTTCATTGCTTTATTTTTTCTCTGATTCAAATTGTTGTTGCTGGTATATCTTCTGCATTATTACAAGGTGTGCCTACAGGTGAGCTAACAGATTACTGCTGTAATCTTCTGATTCAAATTGTCTTTTGCAAGGTATATCTTCTGTTACTGCTTTATTTTTCTCTGGAGCAAAGTGTTTCTTACAGGGTATATCTTCTGAAATTACTGTATTACAGGTGGAGCTTACATTTTGTGACTTTTTATCATTGGGCTAAGCAAAATTACTGTTTGACGCTGTGTTTTATTTTATTCTTGTTTGTTGAAAAGGTTTGTTGTCTCAGAGGTGTTTCAGTCTCCTTCTCACATTGAAGGAGCTAATTGCTTTTCCTCCCACAGCTCTTCAAAGGATTAGAGTGTGTATGTAGGGTGGAGCTGGCAAACTGTCAGTAATTTCCAACAGAAAGAAGGGTTAAAAAGTCAGGTTAGTTTATATCTTGGAGGTAGAAGACTTGGTTGCTGGCCAGGCACCTAGCTTCACCTGAGCTCTTTCCTTCTAAGACTGCTTGAAAGGCAGAGAGAAACTTACCAGAGCAAGGAGAAGGATTAAGACTTAGTTTGGCTAAGCAGATTTACTGTGTGGTGGTGTTTTATTTTTACTCACAGGGATTGCTACTGTTTGTTGCTAACATTTCATTGCTTTATTTTTCTCTGATTCAAATTGTTGTTGCTGGTATACCTTCTTCTGCATTATTACAAGGTGTGCCTACAGGTGTGTGCTAACAGATTACTGCTGTAATCTTCTGATTCAAGTTGTCTTTTGCAAGGTATATCTTCTGTTACTGCTTTATTTTTCTCTGGAGCAAAGTGTTTCTTACAGGGTATATCTTCTCTGAAATTATTACAGGTGGTGCTTTACAGGTTTTACAGTTTTATCTAACATTAGGATAAGCTTTCAGGGTTACTGCATTTGTTGTTGACAGGAGAAGGGCCCAGCCACCCAACCCCATCCCCAACCACCCCACGCTACACTCCTTTTATAGGGTACCACAGTTGTGACATTTCCTGTGGCAGAGCAGGAAGGGGCAGATCAGTGGGGCCTCCACAAGGTGATCTCATTTACAGGGCACTAGTAATTTAACTTGTTATAACAAGTTAAACAAAACACAATTAAACCATTACTTGCATTTTTCCTTTTTTTTCCTTCTAATTACTCTGACTAGGTTACAAACCCAGCAACTTATTTGGAATGGATTTCATTAACTGCAGGTACTGTGGAACAATTTTCAGAAGGACAGTCTTACAGGATTTAGGACACTGTCCCACATGCTGGGCCTTTGAGAGCTTAGGTCTCAGCTCTGGGCAGCATGGGCAGAGATTGCACGCCTAAATTTCATATTGAAGAGGAAATACATTATAAGAACCACCCGCCATTTCCCCAGCATCCAACAGAAAAACCTCGACCGCAGAGGGTAGTTGGTCCAGGAGGTTGGCAGGTGGTTAGGAGGAGCAAATCAAGTGCCCCATCACTCTCTGCTCTCCAACACATTACCTCCAAAAACCATATAAACACTACAAACAGGTATCTGCCTCTATCTCTGAAATCAAATAAAGAGGCAGAAGACACTGCAGAGCAGGACACTCGGCACAGGAGCTAACACAACAATACTCACCCAAATCAGGAACCAAAACTAAACAAGCACAAAGAAATCAAAAAACTTCTGATCATAGGAGACTCCATGATTCGGGAGTTGATACCCATCTCCAGCCAGGGGTGATGGTCAGATGTCTCCCAGGTACATCAGCATGGAGAGACACTGACCGCATTGCTAAAATTGTTCACAAAGCAGGAGAAAACATTGATGTCCTAGTACACATAGGGACTAATGATCTCGCCAGCCAGTCAGTTGTGGAGACCAAGGAACACCTGACTAAGCTGGGTGACAAACTATCATCTATTTCGTCCGGCATCTCCTTCTCTGAGATCCTGCCAGTCTGGGAGAAGGGAGCAGATGGACGGAAGGTCAGAGAAGGGGAGATAGGGAGCTAAACACGTGGCTCAAGGACTGGTGCCAGGAAAAGGACACAGATTTGTAGGGAACTGGCAACAGTTCTGGGAGAAAGTTCTTTAAATTTGATGGACTGCATCTGACTAAAGAGGAGTCAGTGCATTGGGGCAGAAGTTTGGCGTCTTTGCAGAATATTTAAACTAGCAAATGGGGAGAGGGGTGCAGCACCCCATACGCCGAATGTGGAAGAACACCCTCCCCCTCAGCTAGTGGTCAAACAGGAATTCAGCGGTTTAGCCGTCCATTTGCATCACCAGGTAAGAAAAAAGGTTTGTCTCCCCATACGCTGCACAGGGGTAATGCCAAACTTCACCCAACAACTAACACACCAAAATCTGGCCAATGGAAAATCATGTACACAAATGCTCACAGCCTGGGAAATAAGATCCCAGACCTGCAGGCAATAATGTCAGAGGCTAAACTGGACATAGTAGCAATAGTGAGACGTGGTTTACCAGTAACCACACTTGGGAGACTTCAGTACCTGGCTATGTATTGTTCAGAAGAGACCGAGGTGCAAAAAGGGGGGGAGGAGTGGCCCTGTATGTTAATGAAAATATCAAAGCTACAGAAATTCAGAATACACATAAGGAGCCAGAAGAACTGTGGGTCACCCTGGAAACAGGAAATGGGACAGCCATAAGAACTGGGGTTGTCTACAGGCCCCCAGACCAAAGGGAGGACATAGACACATTACTGTTAGAAGATATACAAAACATGACAGCTAAAGGGGAGGTTCTGATAATGGGAGACTTCAACATGCCAGATACAGATTGGTCAATACCAGCAGGAACATCTGCCAGAACTAGACTCATAGTGGATTCCCTGCAGGGGGAGGGCCTCAAACAACTGGTACAGCAACCCACAAGAGACAGGGCTATCCTAGATCTAGTACTGACTAACAAAGAAGGGATCACAGATCTCCAGGTAGAAGGTCACCTGGGGCCAGTGACCATCACATGGTATGGTTCAATTTGGCTACTACATCTAAATCATCCCATTCCAAGGCAAAAATATGGGACTTCAGAGGAGCTGACTTTGATAAGATGGCCAACAGAGTTAAGCTAGCCCTGGCAAAAGAAACACAGGTGAGGAGGTACAGGCAAAGTGGGCAAGCATTAAGGATACAATACTTGAAGCAACATCCCATTGTGTTAGACAGAAAAGGAAGTGCAAAGAAGAAGAAACCACTTTGGTTCTCAAATACAGTAGCAGAAAAGGTCAGAGCCAAAAGGCTGGCCTTCAGGAAATATAGGAACACAGCGGGATGAAGATAGGGAGGCATACCAAACTGCCCTAAGGGAAGCAGGGAAGGCAGTAAGGCAGGCAAAGTCCCAAACTGAGGAAACACTAGCACGAACAGTAAAAGAAGGTGACAAAACTTTCTATAGATACATTAGTGAAAGGAGAAAGTCCAGAGTGGGTATTGCTAAGCTTAAATGGAGAAAAGGAGCATGTGAGGAGGAGGACCTGTAAAGGCATCTATCCTAAATAGATACTTTTGCTCAGTATTTACTGAAGAGAAGGTAGGGCAGGGCCCGACTCAGCATCATGGACACAGGGGAGGGAGGTGAGCACTACTCCCTTCACAAAAGAAAGGTCCTACAAGAGCTTCTAAGCTCAGGGTGGATAAGGCAATGGGACCTGATGGCATACATCCCAGGGTACTAAGGAGCTAAAGGAGGAACTAGCAGAGCCATTAGCAGAATTGTTTAGTGAGTCTCTGAGCACAGGAGAGGTCCCAGAAGACTGGAGAAGGGCTCATGTGATCCCGCTCCACAAGAGTGGTAGCAGGGAGGAGGCGGGGAACTACAGACCAGTCAGTCTTACCTCAGTAGTGGGCAAGATTATGGAGGCACTCCTTAAGGAAAGGATAGTGCAACACCTGGAATCCATAGGGGCACAGGATCCAAGACAGCATGGGTTTACAAAAGGAAGGTCCTGTCAAACTAATCTCATAGATTTCTTTGACTGGGTAACCAGAGTGTTGGACCAAGGGAGCAGTTGATGTCGCCTACCTTGACTTCAGCAAAGCTTTTGACACTGTTCCACATGAAGATTGATAAATAAGCTAGGTAGGCTGGGGTGGGTCAGAAGTTGGTCAACTGGGTGGCAAACTGGTTGACTGGCAGAAAACAGAGAGTGGTGGTGAATGGTACACAGTCAGAAGAGATGCAAGTCACAAGTGGGGTACCTCAGGGATTAGTCCTGGGGCCAGTCCTATTCAACATCTTCATTAGTGACCTCGCAGATGGACTAGAGGGTAAGGCTTGTCTGTTTGCAGATGACACCAAGATCTGCAACAGAGTAGATGATCCAGATGGGGTGGGCAGAATGAGAAGAGATCTGGATAAACTAGCAAAATGGTCAGAAGAGTGGCAACTGGGATTTAATGCAAAGAAGTGCAAAATCATGCACATAGGAAGAGAAACCCTGAAGCCACTTATAGGCTGGGAGGAGTTGCTAGCAGTCACAAAGGAAGAAAGAGACTTGGGCATCATCATCACTGATGACCTAAAATCATCCAAGCAGACCTCTAAAGCAGTAGGTAAGGCTAGGGGGTGTTAGTGTATTAGTAGGGTATCACAAGTCGTAAGAGGGAGGTAATAATCCTTCTGTACAAGACATTGGTTAGGCCCCATCTGGAGTACTCGTGCAGTATTGGAGGCCACACCTTCACAAGGACATTAACCAAATTGAGGCAGTCCAGAGAAGGGCAACAAAATGGTGCAGGGACTGCATCAGAAGACATATGAGGACAGATTAACAGAGCTCAATATGCATACCCTTGAGCAAAGGAGGAGAGAGGTGATATGATCGAGACATTTAAACACCTTAAGGGCATAAACAAGGTGAAAGAGTCTAACATGTTTAAATATAAGAAAAATAGCAGGACAAGAGGACACAGCATGAGATTAGAGGGAGGCCGATTAAGGGGAATGTGAGGAAATTCTTTTTCACAGAAAGGGTGGTAGATGCATGGAATGGCTTACCACAAGAAGTGGTGGCTATGAATACAGTGCAGGGCTTCAAACAGGCATGGGATAGGCATAAGGGAGCAATACAAATGACTATGAATAGATAGGTCACTGACAGCAAAGGCCGATGGCACATTTATAAGGTAGAAAAAGAAATGGGCAGACTGGATGGGCCTTGCGGTCCTTATCTGCCGTCAACTTCTATGTTTCTATGTTGACTTGTTGTAACCTATTGGTTAGGTAGCTGGTGAACCATTTAATGGCAGAACTATCAAGTCCGATGTTACTCAGTGCAGTAAGCATGATGGTATGATCCACGGTATCGAAGGTCTTACTTAGATCAAGGAAGAGGGCAAATACATACTTCTTAGAGTCCAAGGCCATTTGCCAGTCTGTAGTTGCTTTGGCAAAAGCTGATATTGTACTGTGTTTGGCTCTGAAGCCGGACTGAGCCGGGTTTAGCAACTTTTGTGAATTCAAATGTTCTCTAAGTTGGATGTTGACAATTTTTTCAACTAATTTAGAGAGGACGGATAGTATAGAAATAGGCTGGTAATTGTTCAGATCACTCGGATCCCCAGTCTTGAATAATGATAGGATGTGGGCAGTTTTCCACAACACAGGTAGCTCACCTTGAATCAGAAAGGTGTTGAATAACTGTGTAATGGGGCGGTCAGATAGATATGGCCAAGCTTTAGGAAGTAAGGTTCAATATTATCTGCACCCGCACTCTTTTTTTTGTATCCAGAGAAAGAGGAGGTCCTCCACTTGCTTGAACGTAATTGTGAGGAAGCTGAAGGGGGTGGGATGTGGTTGGTTATGGTTGTGATTATCAGTGAAGCCAACAGTGTAGTCTCTTGCTGGGCTAAGTTTGCTGATAGGTGAGGTGTCAAAGGCAAGCCCTGCAGTGGCAAAGTGATTGTTAAGCTTTTCTAGTATATCAGTTTTGTCCGTGTAGGTGGTACCATCAGACACAATTTTGTTTGGAAGGGGTGTTGCAGTGGATTGACCTTCGACTTCTTTGAGGATGTTCCAAAATTTGGCAGAGTTGTTTTTATTGTCTTCTAGTTCTTTTTGGAAGTACCTAGCTTTTTCTGACCTAATTAGCTTGGTACAAGCATTCCTAGTGGTATGGAATGCTAACCAATCAGCCTCCAGGTGGGATTTCCTCGCTTTTTTCCACCAGTAGTCCCTATCCCTAAGTGCTTTCTTCAGGATGGGAGAGAACCAGCCAGGAGTTTTATTTTTTTGATTTGATCAGTCTTAGTGGGGCGTGTTTGTCTATTAGCTCCAGTAAGAAAGGAAATAGTCCAAAAGTAAATAGTCCCTCACAGTTCACTTTGTTACATACGACATACGAAATTGCAAGCAGAAACAGGCCATAATGGTCTATCTAGTCTGCTCGAGTGTGCAGCTTAGTTTAGATTCCTGGAGCTCCCCCCCGCTCCTCCTGGAGTCATCCACCTCCCCCCCATACAGTCTCCTCTGCCCAGAACTGATTCCTCCAATTCTGATTTGCCTTTTACCCTGTCCCACCCCGCCCTCTGAAGCTGTCTACTGTATGCACCACCACCACCTCCTCCGGCAACTTGTTCCACCCTTTCCATGAAAAGTGTCTCTTCATTTCCTTCTTAAATCTACCCCACCCCAGCTTCAGGCTATGCCCTCTTGTAGTACCCTCCTTCCTCAAATTGAATATACCCTCTGATCAAACCCTGTTTATGTCTTTGAGGTACTTGAAGGTTTCTATCATGTCCCCCCTCTCTCTTCTGTCCTCCAGGGAGTGCATGTTGAGCTCCCTCAGCCTCTCCTCATATGGTTTGTCCCCCATGCCCTGGATCATCTTGGTTGCCCTCTGCTGGACCCCATCCAGTGTACTGACATCCTTCTTTAGATAAGGGCACCAGAACTGTACACAGTACTCCAGGTGGGGTCTCACCTTTACGGTGGCAGGATGACTTCTTCCCTCCTAGAGGTGATTCCTCTGGCGATGCAGCCCAACTTTGGCTGCTGCCTTACGGCATTGCACAGAGTGCTTCGTGTCACCCCTGACCAACATTCCTAGGTCCTTTTCCTCCTCTGAGATGGTCACCTGAACTCCCCCCCGCCCCAGCTAATAGCTGACCTGGGTTCCTGACTCCCAGGTGCATGACCTTGCACTTGTTGGCATTGAATCCTAACTGCCAGATGTCTGACCATTTCTCCAGCCTATCCAGATGTTCCTTAACTTCTTGTCTCCCCTTCACTGTGTCCACCCTCCCACAGAGTTGTGTATCATCTGAGAAAAGGCAGATCTGACTTTTGATGCCCTCTGCTATGTCCCCAATAAAAATGGTAAACAGTACAGGGCCGAGTACTGAGCCTTGTGGGACCCCGCTGGTTACAGGCCTAGGTTTGGATAGTCCCCCCCCCCCACCAACACCACCACCACTCTCTGGTTCCTGTCCCGCAGCCAGCTCTGGACCCACCCTAGCAGTTTGTCTCCTATACCCAAGTCTCTCTGCTTGCTGATTAGCCTGCCATGAGGTGCTGAATCGAACGTCTTGCTGAAGTCCAGGTACCCGACGTCCACCACCTGCCTCCTGTCCAGTGACCTTGTAACCCAGTCAAAGAAGTCTATCATGTTTGTTTGACAGGGTCTCCCCCCTGACAAATCCATGCTGCCTGTTATCCTGAAGACCATTTACTTCAAGGAAGTACACCAGCCTTTCTTTAAGAATGGTCTCCATCAACTTGCCCACTATAGAGGTTAGGCTGACTGGCCTGTAGTTACCCAGCTCATCCCTGGGACTGCTCTTATGGAGCTGTACCACATGTGCTGTTCTCTAGTTCTGTGGTACACTCCCCTTTTCCAACGAGGTGTTAAACAGGTCCATCAGGAGTACTGCTAGCACCTCCGCCATCTCTCTGGACCCTTGGATGTACTCCATCTAGGCCATGAGCCTTGTCCATCCTTAGTTCCCTCAGTCCTCTTAAGACCTTCTCAACTCCAATCACTCCATTATATTCCTCCCTGCCCCTAGGGCAACCCCCAACCATCCCGTGTGGCATGGGCCCATCCTGTTCCCTGGTGAAGACAGAGCAGAAGTACTAATTTTGTGTCTCCACCTGTTCATTAACATTTTTTTGCACCCCCCCCTTTAGTCTTACAATCCTGTCCCTTCTGGATCTCCTCTCCTTAATGTAATGGAAGAAGTCCTGTTCCCTGTCCTTAATCCCCTGCGCTAGTCTCAGTTCTTTCGAAGCCTTGGCTGCCCAGACCTCTTTCCCTGCCTCCCTAGCTTTCACTGCATAAACTCCTCTGTCTTCCTCCCTCAGGGTCCACTTGTACCTCAGGAAGGCAATTCTCTTTTCTTTCACTTTACCTGCCACTTTCCTGCTAAACCAGCTAGGACTCTTGACCTTAGAGTTCTTTTTATAAGCCTTTGTGCATGTGTCTGTGGCCTCAGTTAGTCCCCTCTTGATGACGGCCCATTTCTGATCCACATCCATCTCCAGTTTTAGCATAGCCAGGTGCCCCTCTAGTATGTTTCCCATCTTATTGAAGTCTGCCTTCCTGAAGTCCACTACTGTAGTTTTGGTCTTGGCTGTTTCCTTCCTCATGCTGATGTAAAACCACACTATGCGGTGGTCACTGCCTGCAAGGGGATCTCACATTTCTACCTCCTGGATCTGCTCCCCATCTGATAACACAAGGTCTAGTATGGCCCCTTGCTTTATTGGCTCTGTAACACCCTATGCCAGGAAACACTCCTGGATAGCATCCAGGAGGAGCTGCTCTTTTTGACAAGAGGTAGCTGGGGTGCTCCATTCTATTCCAGGTAGATTGAAGTCTTCAACTATTAAAGTGTTCCCCTTCCCTCCTATCTTTCTGATCTGATCCACTAGCTCCCTTTCCAGTTCTATGCCCTGTGAGGGTGATCTGATCACCACCTCCAAATGAATCCTACTCCCACTGGAGCTTTGTAGCATTACCCATAGGGCTTCTGCCGAGCCCTCCTCCCTTTTCTTTCTGGTGCACAGTATCCTGGTGTAAGTTCCTTTAAGGAAATTGAAGGTCTCTATCATATCTCCCCTCTCCCTTCTGGTCTCCAATGAGTACATATTTAGTGCCTTGAGGTGTTCCTCATAGGATCTGGCCCTGAATAATTTTTATTACTCTGCACTGAACTGTCTCCAACGTATTCTTATCCTTTCTGAGGTGAGTGCTCCAGAACTGGGTGCAGTATGTGGTAGGGTTCATGGGGTAGGGTAATAAAAGCATACACACTACTTCAAGATTTGTTCCACACACAAATTCGTTTTTTTTTTAACTCTTTTTATGAATTTTCAACATACAAAGAGCAGCACTCATTGTACATATTCCATTAGACAGTGGATAGCATACATTGTCTATTCAGTAAATTTAACAATAAACATTGTCAGAACTATATATTTCAAGACAAGATCCTCCACTACAATATCAGAAGGAGTAAATGTACAGAGAGAATAAGCATGTAGAAATATCGTGCTCTCACTTCAGGGCTAACAAAAAAATATAAATCCCCTTCTATTCCCCAAGCTTTCCTCCCACTCGCAGACTTAAAATACTGGGGGGAAAGAACCTGTGCAGACTGGACACTATACAGACCTATAGACTGTCTGGGCTCGGCTAAGCTAAGTTAAAACCCTGCACACCCAGAGTCTCAAAGGGAGACCATGCAGGGGGAGGAGTATTTTCTCAGAGTAGATTTAAAGTCTGCAAACAGAGCTGCGCACCGTAGTACACAAATTAAATTCCTGTCCAGTTGCAGATAAACAATTACCAGTAGGTTACATTATTTAACATAGGGCTCATCAAAGATCTTTAAAAATTTGCCGGCCCGCCGGCACAGTAGTAGGACATCCTACGGGGATGGGCAGAAAAAGGAAAAATACCCTCCGGTGCTCCCTGTAGCCGGAGCTTCAGGCCCCGATCCCAGGACCCCTGCCGGCATGATGACGGATCCCCGATGAAACTCAGTCGCTCGGGGTGGTGGAAAGGGGGGCCCGCCTTGTACCACCTGGGGTTAAACCAAACGGCGTGGGGGATGACTGCACCGATGCCGACAGACCAACAGGGATGCACAAGGCATGAGGAGACTCCGAAGATGAGGAAGCACCGGGGTGAGAAGGGGACATAAAAAGAAAGCATAAAAAAAAAAAAAGATCTCTAAAAATAATTTCCCACCTAACCTACAAACATTGTATACTATGAAGCATTCACTGGGAGGTCCACATTAGTGTATCTGAGAGGCCTGACTGGATTTTACTGAATAACATTTAAATCAACTATAATCATATTGCATTCACACAGGTTCCCTTTCAGCATCCGAATCAGAAGCCTCCAGCTCCATTTGAGAAAGTAATTCTTCTGTGAAACTGGAAGCTGCCTCGGGGTCAGTGAAAATATGTGTCTTTTTCTGGTGAAGAATCTGCAGTCGTGCAGGGTAGAGTATCTGAGCTTGCACTCCCTTGGCCAGTGAGGACTTTTTAATGGGTGCAGTTTTTTCTTACGTTCTTGTGTCTGGGAGGCTAAATCCGGGAAGAACCCCAGACGACTCCCCTTCCAAACAATGTCCCATTTCTTCCTGGCTGCTTGCAACAAAGGGATCCTAGCTCCTGGGGTGGATAAGGTAACAATTGCCGTTAATGGCCGTATAGTAGTGCCTCTTTTTGACCTAGGGTGCAGAGGGATGGTGAAGGCTTGCACAAGGGTGACACCCATGTCTTTTTACGTTCGCTTGGGCGCATGCGCAAGGAACATCTTGGGAGAATGGGACACTTTGGAGGTGTGCCTGTCCTGTGCAATCCACTGCTCCGTTGAGCAGGCGTGGCGGTCCTGCACCAGTCGATGTGGTGCTGTGTATGACAGTGGTGGTCTTCTCTTCAAAGAAAACCACCGCTGTGTGCTGGCAGCGCGTCACACCCCCCCCAAATCTTTGGTGCCACGCTGGGAGCCCACCCCAGCGTGGCAAACATCCTGCATCATCTGCCGACGGGGGTGCCCAATCCCCCATCGGCTCCACCTCCTCCCAAACAGCTTTCCCTGCTGCCATGCTGGGAGCCCACCCCAGCGTGGCAAACGTCCCGCGTCGTCTGCCGACAGGGGTGCCCAATCCCCCGTCTGCTCCACGTCCCCCCAAACAGCTTTCCCTTCTGCCATGCTGGGAGCCCACTCCAGCATGGCAAATGTCCCGCGTCGTCTGAGTAAAAAAAAAAAAAAACCTGTAAAAAAAGAAAATGTTCCATCGCCGTCTCCCCACCCCCCTCTCACAACCCACACCCACCCACTGCGCACCCTGCCTCCCCACACACCCCCTCACCCCATACTTACCTCCGGAGCTCAGTGCAGCGATCATCGCCTAGACTGGGAACACGTCTGCACCTTCAAAGCCGACCGCAGAACTGAGGAAATGCCGATAAGCTATATAATGGACTAGATGGGTTTTTTTCAACTTTGTTGCATATCTCAGGCATTTTTTGGAATGTTTGCATCAAATTTTCAACATGGGGTTTTTGGGACCCGTTCTCATGAATTCTGTCACTGTCATGGCGTTATTCGGGCCCGAAGGGTGATTTTGCAGTCACTGCGCGAAATCACCTTTCAGGCCTGATTAACGAAATGACAGTGCCAGCATTCATAAGGTGGGCTCTCAAAAAGCCTATTTTGAAAATTTGGTGGAAAATCTAAAATGACTGCTTTACTTAGCCTGCTATGAGTTCTACGCAGGCTCGTAAGTTTGCAAATTTTCAATATTTTCATTCCAGATTTTCAACATTGCTATTTACCACACCTTCTTATGAGTAGCACAGCTGTCATTTTTCATCTCACCCAAAACATGTTTCCGCCCATGTAGCGCGATATGCGCAGTCGGTGTCTTGAAATCAATGTATGGGACACATTAAGAAGATCACAGTGACACTGTTCATGAGCAGAGGTCTTAAAATGCTGTGTTGAAAATTTGGTGAAAAAATTCCTAAAAAATAACTGTTTTAATGAAAGTGTGTTGCCAGCAGTTCCTATGCACGCCGTAAGTTTGCGTAATTTTCAATATTTTCACCCAGATTTTCAACATTGCCATTTTACCACACCTCCTTATGAGCAGTGCAGCTGTCATTTTTCACATCTTGCCCAAAAGCGTGTTTCCCCCATGTAGCGCACAATTTTTATTTATTTATTTAAGAGATTTACCAGGAAAGCATACTGAGCAGAGTACTGCTCGATTCCAGATGCGCCCTGGGGTAGGGAGTTTACAATGGTACAGTAGATACAGAAACGAATCATAAAACAACTACAATAATAACAGCAGTTTTTTACATAATACGTTTGGTGCAACAATGGATGATGCAGTCATAATATAAGTAGAGAAGTGCATTTTCAACAGCATTTAGCAATATTAGGTGCAGATTGAAAAGGAAAGTCAGGCAGGTGATAGCAGATGGGTGGAAGAAAAATGAGATGGGGGTCAGCGGGGGGGGAACAGGAGCATATGGAAGAGAAGTGAGTTTTAAGAAGGGAATTCTGTTGTGGAGTGCTTGTGGAGTGTCTTATATCAGCTGCCAGGGAGTTCCATAATTTGGGCAGCCTGTAGCTGAAAGCGGACTGGCCAGACCGGGTGGATCTGTGTGGAATGTGCAGGAGCCTAGAGTCTATGTTTCTGAGAGCGTAGGCCGGTGGAGAGAGAGCGGTAAGGGAGGATGACAGGTAGGACGGGAGCGACTGTGCCCAGAACTTGGCAGAGGTTCTAGCACAGTGGAGCAATCGTTGGTTATGTAGCGAGGGGAGGCCCAAGGACTGGTAGAGGTCACAGTGATGAGTATTGGGAGGCTGGTCCAAGGAGAAACGGCAGAAGGAGTTGTAAAGGGGATCTAGCCTCGCTAAGGAGGTTTGGGGGGCACCGTAGACAGCATCACTGTAATCCATAATAGGGAGGATCATTTTCTGAACTATTGCTTGCCTGGTTGGTAGGGGAATGCAATTCTTGTTTTGGTAGAGGGCTCCCAGCATGGGGTGCAATTTTTTGTATGAACCAGTCAATATCGTCGAAATCGAGGTATTGGTCTAACCAGACGCCGAGATAACGATATGGCGGTGCAGGTCTCTAGTGGAGATCTGTCCAGAGTGTAGAAAGTGGGTGGTGCAGTAAGTCGGGTTAGGTTGGCCCGAGAACCGAAAGTGAGGGAGACTGTTTTTTTTTAGTTCAAGAATTGTTGGTTTGAAAGGAACCAGCGTTGGTTGGAGTCGAAGTCCTTCTGAAGACAGGCTGCCACGGCAGTTGCGGATGGGCCAGAGGCAAACAGCACCGTATCGCTCATGCACATATGGATAGCATATTGAGAGCAGGCCGCAGTAGGTCATTTAAAAAAATGGAGAAAAGTAGTGGGCCGAGTACAGACCCTTGGGGACTCCACTGGTGACAGGAAGTGAGGTGGATCTAGCTGAGCCTAAGTAGACTGATTGGGACCTACCTGTCAGGTAAGACTGGAACCAGTTATTTGCATTCATTGACAGACCAGCTTGGGCAAGTTTTGCCAGCAACAGGGGATGAGAGACCGTGTCGAAGGCTTTTGCTAGGTCTATAAATATGGCTGCTGTAATTTCCCCTTTATCGATGCCCGTAAGGATGGAGTTAGTGAGGCGAAGGAGGGAGGTGGTGGTGGAGTGATTCTTTCTGAAGCCGGCTTGGTAGGGGGTGAAAAATGATATGGTGTCTAGATAGTGGTGGAGCTGAGATAGTACAAGGCGCTCTTGAATTTTGGCTAGGTTGGGGAGCAGAGATATGGGACGGTAGTTGGATGGGGAGGAGAGGTCTCCACCTTTGGGGAGGGGAATGACCGTGGCTTGTTTCCAAGCTGTGAGGACTGCCCCGAGTTTAAAAGATAGATTATAGAGCATGGTTAGAGGGTGGGCTATGGCTGGTGCTGAGAGTAGGAGCATTTTGGAATCAAGGCCCGATGGACACTTTCCTTTGGTTGGGTTAAGTGACTGTAGTAATTTTAGCACCTGGCCAGGTAAGACTGGGCGGAGTGAGAAGGGGGTCAGGCAGGATACGATAGGGGGCTTAGTGGGCGGGAAACGGGGGGGGGAGGAGAGAAGATTAAAGTAGTGGTGGAAAAAATGAGTTAAACTCAGTGGCGACCAGACTGGGATCCATGATGATTCTTCCTTCCAGCTTGAGAGCGGGAGTGGGGGGTTGGGTTGGTGGGGAAAGGAGGGATTTTATAGACTTCCAGAATTGAGAAGGGTGAGCGAAGTTATTGTTGAATGCAGATTTAAAGTGGTTTGATTTGGCCTGACGTATAAGTCTTGTACAAGCGTTTCTTAGTGATCGGTAGTGTTGCTGGGCCATTTGAGTACCTGTGGCCTTGAAAGATTTCCAGGCACGGTCTCTGGCTCTTAGGTGTTCCAGGAGGTTAGAAGTTAACCATGGTAAGTGGGATCCTCTTACTCGGGATCTCCTGAGTGGAGCATGGAGGTCCCAGATGGCAAGAAAGTTAGTAGAGAAATAATTTAGGGCCACGTCCATAGATGTGGCCCTGGGGATGAAAGACCAGTCAATGCTGGTGAGGTCGTTTAGAAGAGCTGTCAGATCAAGGGATTTATAAACTCTGATGTGATGCGTGCGGGGTGGAGGGGACATGGGGCAGAAGATTTTACGCACCATATAAATCATATGGTGGTCGCTAAGGGAATCTGGTAGTAGGCCAGCTTTAACTATCCGGTGAGGGTGGGTAGTAAGTGCCCAATCCAGTAATGTGTGTTTATTGGATTTATGGTTTAGGCGAGTGGGTTCCACTATTTGCTGGTGCAAGTTTAGAGCATTTATTGGCATCTTGATTTGGGGGCCTACGCTGCCCTAGTGATTATGATTAAAATCACCAAGTATGGAGTTCTCCGCCTTCAGTAAAGGGACCTCAGATTACCTAGGTGGACGAGAATGCTACCCAGAGGTGTGTCAGGCGGACAGTAGGACCCTGCTATGTATAATGGGATAGTGTGTGACAGGGGGATTTTGACCAGGAGTGAATCAATAGTTTGCATGGGTGCCGACAGAGTGATTATGGAGAAATGGAGTTTTACTGAGATATACATGGCAGTGCTGCCACCCTTCTTTCTGCCCTGTCTGTCCTGGCGGATTAAGGAGTAGCCGAGTATTGAGAATTCTTCATCTCGGTTATGGGGTTTCAGCCAGGATTCGGTGATGATGACAATATCAGGGCAGTGGGCTAGGACAGTGGTTTGCAGGGCTGTGATTTTGTTTAGGATGCTACATACGTTTAGGTGGAGGATTTTAAAACCCTTAGGGAGGTGCGTGGTTGGTGCGGGGGATTGGCCAGCTGTGGGGGTCAGGGGACCCGGGTTCTGTTCAACGTCCCCGGCTACGATGAGAAGGATAGTCAGAGTGTGCCTTAGTAAGCGCATGGACTTTACCGATGTCCCCCGTCGTGTGGGATGGTTGGGATTTAGCGAGTTTGTCATTTGGTATGAGCAGCGTGGGATGTAGAGGACAGGTTGCTCAGCATGGAAAGAGGGAGGTAGGATAGAGGCCCCCAGGGACCAATTGTGCCAGTGGTACCAGTTGTGATCCACTTGTACCGAGGAGGAGTGGAGTGGAGGCTTAGTGACTATAGAGTGAAGTGGCACAGGGCCAGGTAGAATAGGATGGGGTGAGGGAGGAAGGGAAGATAATGTTAGGAACAGCATAATAATGGTTAATGTGAGAAACTGCATTTTTTTTTTTTTTTAGTAGTAGTTGGAATCTGCTCAGTGGAGGCCACTAGTGGCACGAAAATATAAGGAGCAAATGGCAGAGTGGGCTGATTGGTTTACAAGCTCATGTGATAACTTGCTATATAAGGAAGGGCTCACCAAGGGTGGTGGTGGGGGCGGTGGGGAGCCTGCGCATAGCGCAGGCGGGGCTACAGCTCTGAGAAGCTGCAAGATGTGTTTCTACCTGGCTTGCACTGATGCTGCTCCCGATGTCCGCGGGGGGATTTTCTGCTTCTGTGGGGAGGGCTGGGGACAGCTGAGCCCTCGCAACTGCACTACAGGAAGGCACAAAAGGAAGCTTTTAAGTACAGGTAGGTAGGAGGGAGGAACTAAATTTGTAAGTCATAAAACAAAGGAATACTGGCTGTATCAGGCTGCAAAGCAACCAAAATTACTGGCCATTTAAAATGCAATGCTGGCTGTATCAGGCTACAAGGCAACTGAAATACTGGCTGTTTAAAATGCAATGCTGGCTGAATCAGGTTCGTTTTTAAACAGAGAAAGATCTTTTGTACTCAGAGTTACATTTGGTGCAATTAGTCACTGTAAGGCTGTATTTACTCATAATTAGTAAGTATCTGTCTAAAAGTGAGCAGTTTTAAGATTTAGAAGCAGCCTTTAGGCGAGCGCCTAGCCGCAGTCGGTGTGTGAACTCAATGTATGGGACACATAAAGAAAATCACAGTGTCACTGTTCATGAGCAGAGATCTTAAAATGGCTATGTTGAAAATTTGGTGAAAAAATTCCTAAAAATAACTGCTTTACGAGCATGCGTTGCGCAGTTCCTACGCACGCTCGTAAGTTTGCGAATTTTCAATATTTTCACTCCAGATTTTCAACATTGCCATTTTACAACACCTCCTTATGAGCAGTACAACTGTCATTTTTCACATCCTGCCCAAAATGTGTTTCCGCTCATGTAGCGCACAATGGCGCAGTCGGTGTGCGAAATCAATATATGGGACATATTAAGAAAATCACAGTGACACTGTTCATTAGCAGAGGTTTTAAAATGGCAATGTTGAAAATTTGGTGAAAAAATGCCTAAAATGACTGTTTCTGTGACGATGGTGCGCAGTTCTCGCTTGCGTCTAGTGAGGTTTAATTTTCAATATTTCCACTCCAGATTTTCAACATTGCCATTTTACCACACCTCCTTATGAGCAGTACAGCTGTCATTTTTCACATCCTGCCCAAAAACGTGTTTCCGCCCATGTAGCGCACAATGGCACAGTCAGTGTGCGAACTCAATGTATGGGACACATTAAGAAACTCACAGTGACACTGTTCATGAGCAGAGGTCTTAAAATGACTATGTTGAAAATTTGGTGAAAAAATTCCCAAAAATGACTGTTTTACGAGCGTGCGTTGTGCAGTTCCATAGCTAAACGTGAAGATCGCGAATTTTCAATATTTTCACTCCAATGACTTCCAAATGCCTAAACAGCACATAGAAGCAAGCAACATTCGGCACTGACAAATGCTTGTTTATTTTTGCATTCGCTTGCATGCATGTGCAAAGAACGTTTTGGGACAGTACGACTTTTTGAAGGTGTGTGACCCTCCTGTCCAATGCAGTGCTCAGTGTAACATGTGCAACCCTACTGCACTAATGGATGCATGAGCTGTGTATGACAGCAGTTTGGCTGCAGTGGTCTTCAGTTAAAAGGAAAGCACCACTGCAATCAGTGGTGTGAACGTGTTTGTATTTAGCATATTGATGTCACCCTTTTCCCTCTGGCTGCTAATAAAATCCCTCCCACTTCCTCCCTCTGCTGCCGTCTACCCTGCTCCCTTGTTATTGCCCCCACCAAACACATTGTATCTGCAGACGGAGTGCCCAGTCCCCATTGTCTCCAAGCTCCCCCCCAACAAACAACCAGGTGGCATGCTGGGAGCCCACCCCAGCATGCCCATTGTCCCTGTAAATGGGAAAACTGTCCCGCAACATCTTTTGTTTTTTAAAACCTGTGAAAACAGAAAACCATTCCTCGCTGTGTCTTGTGCCCCCTCCCCGAACCTACACCCACCCTCTGCATACCCCACCTCCCCCTCACCCCATACTTACCTCCGGAGCCTGGCGCAATGATCTTCAGTGGAGTGGGAACACGTCTGCACTCTTGAAAGCCGAACGCAAACTGAAGAAATGACGGTAAGCTGTATAATGGCATAAATGTTTTTTTTTTTTTTCAACTAGGCGTATCTCAGGCATTTTGCAAATTTTAGCACCACATTTTCAAAGGGGTTCTGGGACCCCACCTCATGAATTCAGTTACTGTCATGAGAGTTATTCGGTCCCCAAAGGTGATTTCATGGTCACTGCAGAAAATCACCTTTGGGATTGATTAACTAAACAACAGTGTCACTGTTAATGAGGTGGGCTCCCAAAAGCCTATGCTGCAAATTGGTGAAAAATGTCAAAAATGACTGTATTCTGACGTCGTTAGCAGTTTCACGCACACTTATAACTTCGAAATTTGAAATATTTTCCTCCAGATTTTCAACACTGGCATTTTTCACACCTCCTTATGAACAGTGGAAGAGTAAAATGCAACTCTAGAGCTTTCATTATTACTTCTTGCATTGATATTGCATTAGGGAAGGAGTAGGAGTCTGAAGAAGGTTGTGCAATGGCTACTTAAAGTCTCTTTTGAGTGTGGATAGGAAGGATAGGAATATAAAAGCAGTTGCTCAATATATCTAAACGTGTGCAACAAAGGAGGTACGGAAATAAAATGTTTTGCACTGATAGAAGGGAGAGGAGACTCGGGAGTATTTGGTATCCTGCATCTGGAAGGGTGGGGGGTCACTGGTGGGCAACAACAGCAATGGGTAGGTGGTAGGCTGCAACAACTGTGGTGCACCAATCTTTCTAAAAATTGCCTGGAGTGTGGGAGGATGTTTAGTGTGCAACCACATAGAAAAACTTAGAAAGGAGATTGAGGGTCTGCAGGAGGAACTAAGACAGGCAAGGCAGATTTGGGGGGGGGGTTAGCCCAGTACTGGAGGGAGGAAGAAGGGGAGATGAGGGAGGGCAATTTAAGCCAACAGTGGTGAGAAGAGGGTCAGAAGAAGGGAAGCAGAGACAAAGGGGCCCAGGCCAGGAAGAACGATTGCCGGGGAAACCAGGTCAGGAGACAAAAGACAAATGGAAGGAGGAGATAGGGACTTGTGAGGGGAGGCGAAGAAATGGCAAAAGTCATGGAGTGGAAAGGAGAGAACAGGTTACTATGAAGAGAGAGGGAGCGGGCATTTGTGAAGGGCCTTCAGAAAACAGTTGTGCACGGCTAGAAAGGAAGAAGGTGGAGGAGGGAAATTATGAAATTAGAGGAGTAATTGATAAATGCCTGGACCAAACTGGAGCGGGGGGAAGTTCTGCTGGGAGAATTGCAACGAGGGGAAATAATGTGCAGGAGGAAGAAGAGGAGCTGGAAATGAGAGAGGGAGATGAATGGAAGCAAGCAGGGAGTAAGAGGGGTGGAATCTTAGTGCTGGGGGACTCAATACTAAGAGGAGTCAGATGGGGTAGCAAGGGGGAGAGGCATAGTCGCATTTGGGTGGAGGCCATGCCAGGAATGACCGTGGAAAGGGTGGGACAATCTGTTCTGAAATATGCTAGAAGGGGTAGGGACAAGCCTCATTTAATTATACATCTTGGGACAAACGACCTGGCTGACAAAACAGTAGATATAGTCCAGTGGAGGTTTGAGGAACTAGCACAATTATGTGAGGGGGCAGGAAGATCAGTAACTTTTTCAGAGATACTTTCTGTGCCAAAGGCAAGCACAACAAGAAAGCTGAGAATAGAGGAATTTAACGGATGGCTAAGAACCTGCTGTTGTGCTAAAGGGTATGGGCTGTTCGGGGGGCGGGGAGGGACCTGGGAGGACAGTAGTCTCTATGCCAAGGACAGACTGCTCTTGAGTGAGGAGGGAAAGAAAGTGTTGAAACAGAGGATAGAGGAGTACAAAGAGGAAGTTGGGAATTTAAACTAGGAGTGGGGGGTGGCAGTTGGGGAATAGATATGCAGAGACCACAGGTTGGGAAACCATATGAGCTTACCCCCCATAACAGTGACAAAGGACAAATGGCAAGTACTATTGGTGATGCTAGGAAAGGAGGGCAGGATGGGAGGGGGGGAAAAGGGTGGAAGGTGGTTACCCTTAATGCTAGGAGCCTTGGGAGGAAAACTGCAGTTACAGGTTCTCATGGCAGAGGAGAGGTGGCCATTGCAGCCATCACAGAAACATGGGCCACCAATACAATGACTGGGACCTGTCTGTACCAGGGTACAGATTATTTCGTGAGGGACAGGATGATTGGGAAAGGAGGGGTGGCACTATATGTGAAGGAAGGACTGAAGTGTGTAAGGGAGGAAGGGGAGGAGGGTAGTACGGAGTCACTTTGGATGCAAATCCAGGATTCCAAGAATAGGATTCTTAGAATGGGAGTGGTGTACAGACCACCATCTCAGACAGAGGAGTTAGACAGGGAACTAGCGGGACAGATCAGGAGGACCTGCAAGAAGGGTAGTGTGGTGATTGTGGGGGACTTCAACATGCCAGGAGTGGACTGGAGCACCCCAACAACCAGGAACAGAAGGGAGCAGGTACTGCTGGATGCCTTCCAGGACAGCTTCCTGCTGCAAATGGTCAGTAAACCAACCAGGTTAGGGAATACCCTTGACCTTGTGCTGGCAAATGGGGACTTTGTGAGAGAACTTACAGTGGAGGAACCGCTGTCAGGGAGTGACCACCACTCAGCATGGCTCACATTGGATATGGGCAAGGAAGGAGTGGAATCTGGCACTAGAGTGCTGGACTTCAGGAGGGCCGACTTTGGGAGGATGGGGGAAGTGGTAAAAGGGTACCTGGCTGGAATTCAATCTAGTATGGACACTAACCAGAGGTGGGAGCTCATAAAGCTGGGGATAGTGGAGGCAACCAAAACCTGCTGCAAAGCCCAGAGCAAGAAGGCTAGGGCTAAGAAACCGAGCTGGTTGAGCAAGGAGGTCATGGAAAAGGTAAGGAGGAAAACAGCTGCCTTTAGGAAGTACAAGAAAACAGGGAGGGGGGAAGACAAGGAGGAGTACTTGACAGAATCGAAGGAGGTGACAAGGGCAGTAAGCGGAGCCAAAGCATCTCTAGGAACTCAGGCTGGCACAAGGCATTAAAAGGGGAGAAGGACTTCTTAAGTACATCAGGAGAAAAGGACCTGTAAGGACCACATAGTAAGGATTAGGAAGGGAGGGGTTGGGTGGAAGCAGGGTGCGATAAGGCAGAAGCATTAAATGAGTACTTCTGCTCAGTATTTACTAAAGAGAGAGGGGTGACACCCAAGGGGAGAGAAATGGCAGAAGCAGGGGGGGAAGTGGTGACAGATGGGGAAATCAGGGAAGGCAGAGTTCAAGAGGGTTTGAAGGCACTGAGGGTGGACAAGGCGCTAGGTCCAGATGGCATCCACCCCAGGGTACTGAAGGAGCTGGCAGAGGTCCTTGCAGGACCTTTGGCAGACCTATTTAATGCCTCACTACTTTTGGGGTGTGTACCTCAGGACTGGAGGATGGCTCATGTGGTGCCCCTCCACAAGAGTGGCCCCAAGGATGAACCGGGAAACTACAGACCAGTGAGCCTCACATCCATCGTGGGTAAGCTAATGGAGACTATCCTGAAGGAGAGGCTGGTGACCCTCCTAGAGGCCAAGGGACTACAGGACAGCAGACAGCATGGCTTCATACGTGGCACATCCTGCCAAACCAACCTGGTCGAGTTCTATGACTGGGTAACTAGGCAACTGGACAGGGCCCATGCAGTGGATGTCCTATATCTGGACTTCAGTAAGGCAGTTGACTCGGTGCTGCATAGAAGGCTGGGAAGGAAGTTAGTAGGCACAGGGGCTGGTGCAAAGCTGGTGAGATGGGTAGGAAACTGGCTTCAGGGAAGACAACAGAGGGTGGTGGTGGGTGGGGAGCTCTCACACCCAAGGGCAGTGACAAGCGGTGTTCCACAGGGCTCAGTGTTGGGACCAGTGTTGTTTGGGATATTCATTGCAGACATATCATGGGACATCAAGAGCAAGATCAGTCTGTTTGCTGATGATACTAAGGTAGGCGCGGTGGTGGATGACCTAGGGGGATGGCAGGGGTTGCAGGATGATCTGGCAAAGCTTGAAACCTGGTCAGACACCTGGCAACTGGGGTTTAATGCCAAAAAGTGCAAGGTGCTGCATTTTGGGATGAAGAACCCAAGGAGGAGTTACCAGCTAGGGGAGTGCAGCTAGCCCAGACAGAGGAGGAGGAGAAGGATCTGGGTGTGCTCATTACAGGGTCAATGAACAACTCTACACAATGTAGGAAGGCAGCTGCAAAGGCCAACAAAATGCTGGGTTGTATTGCAAGGGGTATATCCTCGAGGAGGGAGGCGGTGATTCTGCCACTGTATAGGTCATTAGTTAGACCACACCTGGAGTACTGCGTGCAGTACTGGTGCCCGTATCTGAAGAGGGACATTAAGTTACTGGAGGGGGTGCAGCGTAGGGCGACAAAGATGATCAAGGGGCTGGGGGACTTATTATACGAGAGGAGGTTGAAGGAGCTGAACATGTACTCACTGGAGGAGAGGAGGGATGGGGTGACATGATTGAAACTTTTAAATACATGAAAGGAATAAACAAGATGAGTACAGAGGGGCTGTTCAAAGTAAGGGAGAGGAGGGCCACTAGGGGCCATGATATGAGACTGCAGGGAGAAAGGTTCAGGAGGGAGATGAGGGGACACTTTTTTACAGAGAGGGTGGTGGCTGGGTGGAATGCGTTACCTGCAGAAGTGGTATGCAGTAGAACAGTGGACTGCTTCAAAAGGGGATGGGACAGGACAAGGGGGAAGGTTAATGTAGGGGAAGAGTGGAAGGGAGGGGCAGCTGCAGAATAAGGGGTGCTAGCTGCACATTCCAGCAGACTTGATAGACTTCTAGGCCTTTATCTGCTGGTAAATTTCATATCTTCGTAGTACAGCTGACATTTTTCACATCCTGGCTGAAATGTGTTTTTGCACATCCAGCGCACAATGGTGTGGTCACAGTGAGAAATCAATGCTCAGGACAGATTATGAAAATCACAGTGACACTGTTCATCAGCAGAGGTCCCAAAATGCCTATGTTGAAAATTTGGTGACAAAAGTCCACAAAATGACTGTGTCATGAGTGTTCATTGCGCAGCTTCCATGTACGCTCGTAAGTTCAAGAACTTGTTGTATTTTCACTCCAGATGTTCAACATTGCCATCCCTTCACACCTCCCTATGAATACTACAGCTGTCATTTTTCACATCCTGCCCGAACTGTGTTTTTGCACATGTGGAGCAGAATGGTGTGGTCGCTGTGGAAAATCAATGCTCAGGACAGAGTAACAAAATAACAGTGCTACTGTTCATAAGCAGAGGTCTTAAATGCATTTATGAGGTGGGGGTAACAAAAAGGTCATGCTGAAAATTTGTACTCCAAATACCAGCAATCGCACAGGGCATTAGGGTAAAGCACCATACGTGCCAAACACCACTGCAAATACCTGCAAACGAACGTCTGGCATTGACAAATGCTTGTTTTAATAGTTCCAGATCCTCGAAGATCAAGTGTTCAAGCGCCGGTAGCAATTCTGCACGACTGGCATATCGTGGTGAGAAACCTACAATCCTGACATTCTTTTGCCTCAGTCCGTTCTCGAACATCTCCACTTTTGCTCTCAGGAAATTGACGTCTCAGATGAGGCCCTTGCTGATCTCGGATTGACGTTCCGAAGCTGTGTTCAGATCAGTAGTCGCCAGGGTATTTTTGTCGATTTTGTTCTGCATGTCCACGAATTTCTGCTCCATAGCCGCCAATCGCCTATTTGTCTCATCTACCATCTCCTGTAACTTTGTTAGGAGAGGGAGAATCTGCACTAGCTCTGTTGATGGTGAGGGAGAAGTTGGGCCTCCTGATTTGCTGGAAGCGCTGGTCCCCGGAGAATTAAAGTAAGTATCCAGCCCTGATTAAACATTCTGATGGTGCTTTTTTGGGCTAATTTTGTTTGCCGTCAGCTCCGATCATGTTTTTTATAAGATGGGCTAGTTTTTGTTCCCGACTATTTATTAAAAAGAAAGGGTTAGAGAAACCAAAACGCAGCGCTTTGAAAAAACGTCCACCCAGTCCAGTGCTCCACAGTGCCCCCCTCAACACACAAATTCTGTGTGATGTTTATTTTTGTAAAAATAATGTAGAGCAAATCATGCTACACAAAAATAAACACAAATCAATAATAGAGTAATCCTGTCTGAAGCTTTAGACTATAAACAAATCAAATAAAGACAAAAATAAGTTCTCCTCGAGCTTCAGAATCACTTCTCTCTTGTGATTCTGCCACTGAGTAGAATACTTTAACCAGTAAAATTTTCTACCAACTTCTGTGCTTTCAGACCAGCCTCTCAGTACACTCTCACAGGATGATCTGACTAACCTTAGCTCAGTGGCAGCTTTTATAGCGCAGTCCTCCTATGACACTAGTGTCAGCTGATCCGACCCTTTTATAATACAGGGGAATATTATGGCTAGTACAAACATATGGGGGATCAGACTGACTGTATACACAGAGGGGAAACATTCAATCATAAGGAGTAATTTATTTATCCTTTTAACACTCTGACACTGAAACAGTAGAGGAAAACCTCTTAATTACTTGTAAACAAGAAAACTCCACCCCTTTTCAGCTGAGTGACAGCTGGAGAGTTTCTTATTATAACAGCCTCGTCATGGGGCTGCTGGCTCCTAGAAGTACATTTTTTTTTTTTTTTTTTTACCAAGAACGCTTAGCTCAGGTAAGAGTACTCTCTGCATAGAATACTAAAGGAAACACTCCTATATTTAGTTTCTGCACATTAGTTATGCCTTCTTTACAGTGTTTATATACAAACTGCTTTAAAAAGACAAATCCCACATCTGTATTCAACACACCCGATGGCTGCAATTTCAGGCCGTCAGAAACAACTTTTATTCACGGCTTTCATATTTCTGCAGGATACATAAATTTATTACATCAGTTCAGCCTGCGGTGACAGGTTCCTTGCCACTGAAACATCTCTTTCGCTACAATTCCTGTTGGGAGGCGCGAGTCAGGGAAAGTGACAACTTTCAATTTCCCGGCTCGAATGTGCCATGCTGCACACCCGACTGTGCAATCAGTCGCTCTACCTCCTACACTGCTGCTAGGAAGTGAGACCACAGTACTCCCTTAATGCTACCCTTGCAGACTGAAAAGGACATCAGAACAATCTGCTGCTAAACATTTCTTGCAGCAGAGTGTAGTTTTACAAAGAGGATACTCGCATACTGCCTTTCACTCCAGTGCACTTTCATTAGTGCAAATGCGCATCGGGGCACTTTTTACATATTATAAAACACAACACTGCTCACAAAGACATCGTCCTGTCTCTGGCTAAGCATTATATTAAATTCTTTACCAGAGCATAACATAATAAACAAGGACACAACCAACTCTGTGTAGATTACATCTGCTATTTATTTGTTTAGTCTTTTTTTTTTTTTGTGTGTGTATATTCTTATTTCCCCCTCTGTCGTGCACTGGGACCTGCTCCTCCTTCAAGCCACCTAGTACCACCAGTGACTCCTTCCCGTAATTCCCCCAGAGCTGCCTACCTCTTATTTACAGCCTTCCTTCGGGTTAGCCTAGCATATCCCTTTGCCGGGAGGGTCCCCCTCCTTCGAGAGGGAAGACACCAGCTGGGGGGGACTACAGCACACTATTTTCTTTCTTGCCTGTATGCTGCTGAGGTGGACGTTACTCTGCCGGGATTGCTCGAGGGCATTGTCAGGGATGGCTGCCATTATTCGGCCAATCCCAGTGCAGTTTCCGCTTTTCTGTGGTGTTCCCCATAGTGCGATCCCTCTGCTGTGCTCCCGGTCTCCACTGGGGGCCGCTGCAGAGTGACCATACATCCCTAACCCACCCCAGGGGAGGAGAGCAGTCCCACAGATGCTCAATCCTACCCCTTCCCCTGCTGACCTCCGGCACCCGAGTCCATTCCCGAACCTGGGTCACCGGCGTGGTTCGAGGTGTGGCGTCCAGCGCCTCAGCCCTCTGCGCCACCAGGCCAGGCAGTCTTTATTATTTATGTCAGTTTGCTGTTCTAATATTTGTTCTCCTTAAGGGCATATGGCAGGGGAGGAAAAGGAATACAAAGAGGGAATAGCCAAGGGAGGAGAGGTACTATTATGGGTGGCCTACCCATAGTAGTAGAAAAATGACAGTTATTCAGAAAAGTTAAGAAATACTACTGCAGTAGACTGCAGGGGTACAAAGAGAAATGTCATAGCCTTATTTCTAACAGGGGGTAGTCTAAACTATCACATAGTACTCTAGGTGAGGCCTCACCAGGGATCTGTAGAGGGCAAATATTACTTCTTTTTTTCTGCTATCAATACTCCTTCCAAGTCCAGCACACTAATTGACTGGGCCCTCATGAACCGACTCACAAGTATAGTCTCTGCAGGCACCCTTGCAGATACTATAAGCCATCACTCTCCAATCTTCTGCATCTGGCGCTCCGCTAGACAACCATCTCCTCCTCTGAAACTCATCACCTTCCGCAACCTGGCTAACTTTAATCAGGCATAGTTTATGCAGGATTTCTCAATGATTGACTGGTCACCCATCTTCGCCTCCTCAAATGCTCAGTCAGCCTTGGAGTACTTCTTTACATGGTTTGGATCTCTCCAGGACCTCCATACTCCCCGCGTCACATGCCGTATATGTGGAACACAAACAAAGTGGCTTACTAAAAACCTTCTTACTCAAATCAGGGCTAGGGACAAAAGCTGGCGGCGTTTCAAGGCCTCAGGGCTACAGTAAGATTACAATGACTACAGGGCTCAGAGAAACTCCTGCAAAAGGAATATTCACCTAGCCAAAAGCTCTTTCTGTAAAGAGTTATTAATAAAAGCCGCAGGTGACTCCAAGAAATTTTGGTCAGTCATAAAAACTCCTTGGAGCCAATCAAATGACATGCTGCTAAATGGCGTACATTGTAACAATCCAGTGACCATCGCCAACTCCTTCAACTGCCACTTTCTTGGATCTATCAAGCTACTCAGCCTCTTTCCCCTCTGGACTCCCCGCGGATACTGAACCCCTGTTCTCTCATCCATCATTTCGGTTTCGGACGATTACCAGAACTGAAGTTTTAAAATTGCTACTCACCATCCCTGACAGCACTAGTTCTGGCGCTGATGGTCTGGAACCCAGGCTCCTGAAAATCGCTGCCCCTCTCATTACCACCCCTTTAACTAAAGTCTTTAACTTGTTGCTATGCCATAGCACAGTTCCCAACATCTGGAAGACAGCGAGAATTACTCCTATTCTTAAAAAAGGTGATCCTAAAGAAATTTCCAACTATCAACCCATAGCCATTCTTTCTTTGCCCAGTAAAATCCTGGAAAAATTAGTGGCAACCCAAACCATAGCGTATCTCCAGAAGCATAACCTCCTCTCTGGTTCTCAGCATGGCTTCCGCAAAGGCCACAGCACTTCCACTGCCCTCCTAAAACTCACAAATAACATTTATGCTGCCATGGAATCCAGTCTCTTGACAGGTGCTGTCTTCAATGACTTAACCAAGGCATTTGACCTGATTAACCATACCCTTCTCCTTACAAAACTTCGTTCCTTTGGTTTCTCCGCCGATGTGGTGGCCTGGTTCAATAGCTATCTATCTAGGCAGTAGCATTTAACTTGACCACATCCAATCTTTCTCCTATACACATTGGCATTCCCCTAGGCTCCATACTTGGCCCCTTACTTTTCTGAATTTTCATCAATGACTTCCCATCACTTGCACCAACCTGCTCTTCCTTGCTGTACATGGATAACCTTGTCATCTACCACAGTGCTAGAAATATCTTGGATATAAACCACTCTCTAGTCTCTGACTTCTTAAGCATACAGTCCTGGCTAACTGAAAACAACCTTGTTCTTAATGTAAGTAAAACGCATTCCATGCTCCTCGGCTCTCCTGCCAGACTCAAAGTGAATCGAAACTCCCTCAAAATATTGTGTGCTGATGGTTCCCCTTTAGTTAGCACCAGCTCCTTCAAATATCTGGGCATTTTTCTCGATGAATCCCTGGATTTTGATCTCCATATTACCGCCACTTGCAAATCAGTTAATGATAAAATTGGAGGTGCCTACCGAACTAGCTATGCCCTTACCCCATCGACCAGGTTTGCTGTGGCACAAGGTCTTCTGCTCCTGGCCCTGGCCTATGGCTCAGTCACCTACCTAGGCACAACAAAGTCCTCCCTCTATAAGTGGGACAGCATCTATAATAACATCTGCCGCTACGCCTCTGCATCAGCACGGTACGAACACCACTGTCAGCTCTATGCTAACCTAAAATGGCCCAGCCCCGCTGCCCACTGACTCCAGTCCTACAGCTCTCTAATTGACGATATAGCCAGATCAGGCCTCCCCCAACCTCTCACCTCCTTGCTTCACTCTCAAACTGCCTCCTGTGGGCTCTGATCTAATGACCAAGCTCCTCTCTACATCCCCAGATGCAAAACCACTATGGGCGCATGAGTTTTCTCATACACTGCCCCAAGTATTGGAATTCTATCCCCCAAGCTATTCACCTAGCTCCTACCCATGCTGGTTTCAAGAAACTGCATTGCGATAATCTACATGCTTCAAATCCCTGCACATGTTTCCATCCACCTTGGCTCATTCATCCCCTCTATCTTTTACCTATGACTTCCCTCACCTCACCTTCTTACCTTCCCCCCGTACATTTTTCATCTTTCTCCCCTTTTTCTCTGCATTCTACCACCTCCTCCACCGCCTACTTGTTTCTACCCTTTCAATGCTTAATGGCCTCATAATGGCATTTACTGTATACTGTACATAACACCATATTCAACCGATACTGTACTTTGTATATTCATTTGTTTTGCACTTGTTTATATTTTTGACTTTGTCCTAACTCTGTATTTCTCCCAGTCTCAAAGTTGTTTGTATTCTGACCTCTTTCCCATGGTTTAACCTATTCTATGAGCTGCGTCACATTGTATTGCTCATGTATTTGACTTGTATCCTCCCGGGTCATGCCTGAAAATAGGCATCCCTATGCCTCATGCACCCACCCAGTTACCAAAAGCAAATAAAGAAATAAAGAAATATATCCCAGAATTCTGTTAGCCTTGCTTTAGGCCTTGTTGCACTGACTCGATTGCTTAAGTAAGTTGATAATGATTACTTCCAGATCCCGTTCCTCAGGTGTAGTGCTAAGTCTTTCTCCTCCCATCTAGTACTTTGTCTTGAGGTTCTTTTTCCCTAGGTGCATTGCCTTGGACTTTCTAACATTGAATTTTAACTGCCAGACTTTTGACGACCCCTCTAGTTTTTGTAGGTCTCTCTATATTTCTCTTATTCCCTCTTCACTATCCACTCTCCCACATAGCTTTGTGTCCTGCATGAAGAGACACAACCTGCCCTGGATTCTTTCTCCAGTGTCACTAATGAACATGTTAAAGAGGACTGGACCCATGACCGATCCCTGTGGAACCCCACTCATAACCTCCTTCTCCTCCGATTTAACCCCATTGACCACCACCCTCTGCTGCCTCCCCTCTAATCAGTTACCCACCCAGTTCACTATGGGTTTAGTTGCACCAAGATCATGCCAAACATATGTAATAGGTTTCTTTAAGTGGGTGACCAGGAAAATTGATCAGAGGTCAGCAGAAGACATGACCTATTTAGACTTCAGCAAGGCCTTTGACATGGAGCCGCATACAAGGTTGATCAAGATGTTGACCAGTCTAGGAGTGGGGTCTATAGGGGTAACTTGGATTACAAACTTGCAAAAGTATAGGAGACAGAGGGTGGTAGTTAACACCATTCATTCTAAAGAGGCGAGTGTGATGAGTGGGGTACTACAGGGCTCAATACTGGGACCAGTCCTCTTCAATATTTTTATAGGGGACATTTTAGAAGAGCTAGAAGGGAAAGTATGTATTTTTGCAAGTGATACCAAAATCTGCCATAGGGTGGACACTCAGTAAGGTGGAAAAAATGTGCAAGGATCTTGAGAAACTGAAGGAATGGTTAGAAAAAATGACAGTTGAGGTTCAGTGCCAGAACGTGCAAAACAATGCAGCTAGGACATAGAAATTCTAGCACTGAGTATAGGGTGGGGGGGAGTATTAACAGTCACTAAGCAAGAAAGGGACCTCAAGGCTATCATATATGAGAACCTTAAGGTGGGAAGGCAGTGTAGTGTGACAAGGCAGTGGGTAAGGCTAGCAGAATGCTGGGTTGCATTCAGAAGAGTATCTCCAGCACAAGGAAGGAGGTTATTTTGCCGTATATTGATCACTGGTGCAGCCACACCTGTGGTACTAGGTTCAATTTTGGAGACTGCACCTCAGAAAGGACATAAACAAAGTAGGACTGGTCTAGAGGAGGGCAACTAAAATGGTGCATGGTTTGCATGCAAGCCCCATGAAGCTTGTTTGTGTATTGCATTTATTCAAAGCACCCCTCCAGGGCTTGGTGTGCCTGTACAATCAGCACAATAAATAAATAACAGAATCACAATACAAAAATCACATTCACATATAAAACATCCATCCTCTTATATTACTAAAAACATGAAATAGACAAACCAATAGTTAAAATAAACAGCTTGGGTTAATCAAAGGCTCCAAAGAATGGTGCCAGCTCAGTGGCGTGGAGGGCTGAGGCACTGTGTGCCTGAGCTCCTGCCACATAGGTGACCTAGGGTTGGGAACAGACTAGGGTTGCTCAGCGGCTGGCGGGGAGAGGAAAGATCAAGCATCCCAGGACAACTGCCCTTCCTCGGGGAGGGGGAAGATGTGGTCCGCTGCTTGCCTGCCATGCAGCAGTGGCTGGATGGCAGCTCATGCAGTGCCACTAAGAAGGAAAGGGAACCCCATATTCCATGGAATTGAAGCATGTACATTGTGGCCATTGTACATCCAGTGGGCCTCGAGGAGCAAAACGGTGGAAAAACACCCTGGTGGCAGGATGAATCCCGACCTTCCGCCGGCCCCGCACCAGTGACTGGGCACAACCCCAGTCCTGTGGCAGGACGACACTGAAGATAAGTCCTGGGGAAGCCGGGTGACAGGGGTTTTGGGAGGTCAGTCAGAAGCGGACCACCAGGGAGGAACAGGAGGACAAAATGTGTGTGTGTGTGTGTGTATGTATGTATGTATATATATATATATATATATATATATATATATATATAGGCTGCAAAGAATAGTTAACTTTTCAGTTTCTTCTTAAATGATGTAACAGAACTGATTGTGTGATCTGAACTTGTACACCCTGGAAGAAAAGAAAGAGAGAGGGTATCATAAAGACCTATAAGTACCTCCAAGGGCAGAATAGGGTACAGGTAGGAAGTACCTTTCGAATGAGATCAAGCAGCAGGACCAGGGGACATGCAATGAAACTGGGGAAGGGATTTCAAGAGTGATATGAGGAAATATTTCTTCACTGAAAGAGTAATGGATGCATGGAATAGATTATCGGTGGAAGTGGTGGAAGCTAAATAAGTGGGGGGCTTCAAGTATGCATGGGACAGACATAAGGATTTATTAGATAAGAGGCAGGAGGGTCAGCGGAGGCCAGATAGGGTCTGCGGAGACAGTAAGGGAACATGTAGACATACAAAGTGGGCTAAACAGTCCTTTTCTGCCTTCCAATTCTATATTTCTATAGTCTGGACACTTAGTTGTGGCCCTTTGCCTTTACTGTGTGTTTGATTGGCCAGTAACAGTTTCAAGTAGTGTTAGTCTATGTGTGTAGAGTGAGGAGTCAGTTGAGAACAAAGTGGAGTATGTGAATGCACCTTTTGGGACTCGGATGCTGTCACATTGGTGGCTATGCTTACGTGGCCTGGCCTACCCAGACTAGAAGTCTGCAGAGATTTAATCTGATTGAGACAGGGGCCAGTGGCCCTCCTGAGTGTCCTGGACTTACTGAGTGCCGATGACACACTTCATGTAAACAGTTGGTGAATAAGCTGAATAGTAAAGGGACTAGGACTGAACCTTGAGACTCTCAACAGAGACAGTCTTAGAATCAGAAACTGAACCATCAATTTTTACTTTCTGCTGACAATTCAATAAATAATCTTTAAACCAAGATACAGTATCTTGGGGACAAGCCCAGTTTGTTAAGTTTTTCAATAGGATACCATCTCTTACAAGGTCAAATGCCTTTAAGTCTATGACAATTGCCCCAACCATATCGCCACTGTTCAAGGCCTTGTAAATATATTCCACGAACTCAGCTAGTGCAGTCTTAGTGCTGTGAGATTTTCTGAATGTATGCCATTAAGCACACTGAACAACATACTTTTGCAAGTAAGAAACAAGCTGATCACCTACAGTTCTTTTGAGGGCCTTAGACAGTGGAGATAAACTAGAGATAGGCCCATAATTGGAAATATTAGTCTGGTCAGTGCTCTTGAAAACTGGGGTAACATGGGCAACTTTCCATGCCTTAAGGAATTATGAAAAATGCAGAAAAAATATTTAAAAAGATTTGTAACTAGTGTCACATACGCACTCAGCAGGTCAGGCCCTCTGCTCCCACAGTGCCAACCTCCGAGCGCAGCAATGTGAATAGGTAACACACAGGGTAAACCTCCTGTCTGCTTTTGGGTCCGAATCACCTTTAGTATCAAGTTCTGGGGGGATTCAAACTGTGAACTTTATGCTAGCATACTCAATGTACAAGCGCAGATTCGTACCCTCTTCAGGGATTGCGGTACAATCTTATGCCTGGGGCACCCAGCCAGGCCTCCAAAATGAACCCTTAAAACTCTATAAAAGACCTTAGGTATATTCTTACCTTCTTCCAGTTTAGTAACACCATCAAGCTGTTGAACAGTTGTCAAACTTGACCATCTATACATCACATGCAAAAAAAGAACTTGCAGATACCCAGGCAGTCTTTTAAATAAAAGGTTTACTAAAATGTTTAAAAATATGTAAAGTATAAACACAGAACACTGTATCAAATAGCATACAATCACTTTAAAGAAAACAAACAAAACTACAGACAAACTCCTACCAACATACAGTTACTTTTCTACCTAATGTATTACCTCTCAGTGCTTATCAGAGCTGTGTCTTTCTACAGTCCCAAGATGGTATATGACAACAAGTTCAGACACAGTATTCAGTTTAAAACTCCGTGTCTCCACACCCCTTCTATGAGTCATCTAGCTCCTCCTCCTTTTAGAACCAAAAAAGTACAAACATGATTTCCTGTCAGGAGATATTTTAAATACTGTGACTTCAGCAAAAACTAATTTCCCAAATTATGAAAGTTTTTAATCAAGCCTTTCCTTCGAACTGGTGGCTGGTTTCTTATTTTCTCAAGGAACATCAATTGTTTTCACAACTCTGCCATACATCACTTAGGTACGAATATAGCCAACAGGAATCAGCTAAGTTATGTCCTGTCCTGTAATAAAATGCATATTTAGCTTCCCAACTTCAGAGGCAGCAACAGGTCATAAAAAGGCCATAAAATGCAATTTCTTAAGGAAGTTAATTACATTACAGAGATCTCCTGGTCAGTTACATCCTGTAACTGAAACCTGGGGGGAGGGGCACCCGTGACACAGGCTGCCTTATGTGAGACAATCACATACTATATTTTTATATTACAAATATTATAGAACAATCATAACCAGTTGGCCAAGCATCACAACTGGATGTGCCAGTTCATCCGCTATGAGTGCCAAAAGCATCATGTCTCTGTTGTCAGACCCCAATTTTGTAGGGGGCCGGGGCAGAGCCTGCAACTGACGGAGATAGACACTCTAAAGGGAGCTCTCTTACAGTATTCTAAAACTGGACTTTTTAAAATAAACAAGTCCAAAAATTTAAGATCTAACTTACATTAACAGCTGCAACTCATTGAACCCTATCGGCAGATAATGAAATCTTGTGGAAAGCAACATGGATAGAACTAAAAACCAACCACCTTTGGAGACTGGGAAGGGAAAACAGCCACAGCCACCTGGGTCACTGGCTCTGGGAGGACATAGCTCAACTGATACATGGGAGCATGGTCTCACCCTTCAGGCCACCCGCAATGCAGTAATAGTGGTGGTAAAAGACATCAGACAAAGTGGATACGTTTAATAGAAGGATTACCTTGGTGGCACAAAAGTAGAACACGTCACCTCAGAAATTAAATCTATGTCAGCAAATACAAATCTTTCACGGCTGTGAATAGAGTCATTAAGGAGAATAAGTTACTGCAATTCAGACTGGAGTCACTGGAAAATGCAGCTAGATCTCCGAATGTGCGCGTCTTAGGCATTCCAGAGGGTCTGGAAACACCTAATCCCAAACAATATATTAATAATCTTTTTGAACAATGGTTTGGAGAAATCTCGGAGGTTACTGTCTTGCAGGTCTACCGGATTAGCCCGAGAAGAAAGCCGACTAACACTACTCTACATCGGATCATGCTAGTAGTCACAGGAGGTTCTTACCAGTGTGAGAAAATCATACTATATTCCAGAGACTGTGCTCTATTACTTCTGGATGGCAATAAAGTTGTGCACTGTTATCCGGTTCTTAGTTTTTTGACAAGGGAACGTCGCTGGGCATTTGATGGGGTTTGAGCGGAACTCCGCACTTTGGGAATTACACACTCGCCGCAGATGCCCACCCGCCTCAAGATCTCTTATGTGGGGAAACAATTTATATTTAATGATTCCACAGAAGCCAGTAAAAAGTTGGACAAAATTAAACAGGACTTTATTTCTACTGCTGAGGAGAGTCCAGACACTGATGGGTGAAGTAGACTTACCTCATTACAGCGAGATGTACCTGTCTTTGTAGCTATATTACTGACTCAAAAGTACTCTGTTGAGTAAACACTAAGCTGTGGCTGAGAAAAAATTACCTAAAATGTTAAGTGAGTTGTACTAGATACCTTGTTAAAGTAAAGCCATATCTTTTTGTTGTCAAAATGGTGGATAGACATTACTTAGTGCGACAGAAGCCTACATGTGCTATCATTTCTTCGAACTAGTTTTGATGTACCCGTCAGTTAATTGTGTTGGATAAAGCAAGGTTATTAAGAGGCTGTAATATGGATGGTTAACTTGTGCATACAGGTCTTCTCCCTAAACGCAGTTAATTATTCTGTATATTTTCTGACATTGTTTACAAATATTTGCAAAAGTTTCAGAACTAGTATTAAGGAAATGTGCAGGAGTGTTGATATGGAGTGTTTCACCTTTTAGTAGTGCCTTCATAAGATGTAATTAAATCTCAATTACTGTTATTTTCTGGACCAATAGACTAAAAGAAAAGCTGATGAATGAATGTCCAGAAGTATTTGAAATAATACTTTGTTTTATTTGGTCCAGTGTCCTGTTGCATGGGCTCATTTACAATGTTTTATGGATAAAATTGCTTGGACAATTTACCGTTGAGATTGCCTCCACGATGATGTAGCAACTCGCTGCATGTAATAGTTACTAATGTTCTAATGTGGACTTTGAAATGGATGTTGTACCATTGCTGCTATGTATACTGTTTTTATTGGATACTGATTACCTCAAACTGTATAAAAATAAAGTTTTAAAAAAAAGACCCCACTCTTGTTTATTTAACACTTTTTAACATATGTTTGTGTTAATTTCAGTTGTTTGAAATATGATTTGGAGTAATCAGCACTGGAACATGGGTCAGTCCCCCCCATCACAGGATAACATCTGGACAAAGTTGGGTATCATCTAACATCAGTCTTGTCTCACAGTCACAGGAGTAAAAAAATCTCAAGGATAATGTAAGTTTATTCCTACATATTCATAGCAAAACCAATACTCCCATCAACTGCCAAACTTTTGTGCAGTTACATGTGCTTTTTCAAGGCTGGCTTCATCAGTAGGCTAGAGGTTTAAATACACCATTTTAAAGTGACAGTGTATCCAATTTAAACAACTGCAATTGTGACAACCAGACAACTTGCCACTGGTGGTCTGAAATATTTTTCATCAAATGCTGGTGCATTCTGTAGCAGTGGGGACCTGGATGTGTTGATCAATGTGACATAAATGGCCTATTTGGCAGACTATCAGTAACCCAGCAGGGTTTCTTAAGTGGTGTGAATGTTCATTTAATTGGCTTCTTTAAAGGAAGCTGAGGTCTGTTAGTAGACAAAGGCTCAGAGAAATGCAAAATCACACATGCCCCCACAATGCAAAGCATCATGGGCTACATATGCAAATCACTACAGAATATTATGCTGGTTCAACTTTAAGCAGAAATGCATGGTGCCAAGAGGCCTCTCACACAGTTTGCAAAGGGTGCCAACAGAAGACATAGACACGTGTTTCGTCCTACCAGGACTCATTAATATGCCTCGTCTGTTTGACACCCCAGTGGAATGAACCAGTTACCCTAAGATGGTCTATCTAGGTTATGTCATGGTGAACCCAATCTTTGGACAACCCAGATCATTGATCACGTCCTGCATCTGGCTGAATAAAGCCCCTCAAATTTCATTTTTCAGTTGACAACCACCTATCCTGTAGGTGACTTAGGTTTACCAGATTTCAAGCTCTGGTGTATGAACACATACGTCAAGTAAGCCACAGTGTGCAAGTTAATTGAAAAGGGATGGCTTTCTGGGCCCTGACCATTGGTTTGGTTACTCCTGCTGTCTAACATCCACTGCTACTGGTGTTGTAACAAGAATATTGGCTCTGTTTGACTTAAATATAATGCTAAATACATAAAACTAAGTAATGTTGTATGTTTTGCTCTCATTATGCAGTTCCTCAAGTACAGTATGGGGGGTACAAGGGGTATGTGTAACAAATACAGGCATGTCCACAACAATGGGGAAGGGGATAGAAAAGAGGCACCAGAGTTTTGGCTTACAATTTTTCCTAGCCACATCACTGCTTTCACCTTGTATTACTGGGCTGCCCAGTTAAGTCTTCTCTGTCCTTGGTTTGATCCGTTGTCCTCAAATCCTTCATTTGGCTATTCTGAAGGAGCTCACAGAGACATGTTTTAACTGACCGTTATTTATGATGTGCCAGGCACACCAGCCTGATTTATCTCACTTCACAGTTTTACAACATCTGAATAAGGACTGGTACAAGGTACACTGTTATATCAATTGCCTGCAGGGAGTAGTACCTCTGACACCTCCATGGGATCACATGTTTTCTCCTCATGCCTTTAAACATACTGGTTTTAAACAATGGAAACAGTGGGGTATCCATTTGGTTGGTCATCTGTTTGAAGACCAAAAAAAATTACTACCATTTAACTAGTTATGAATCAAATCTGGTATCCCCGCCTCATGTTTTTTTTTTCCTATGTCTTTATGCCTTCTTCTCATCTCCCTTCATTCATGCTCCTTCGAGATCCCCCAGGAATTTCCATGGGGACGCTCTCCTTGCACCTACATGATGCCTCCCCTATGCAGCTGTAAGATTACCCACTGGACGGGGTCAAGGTGGAAGATTTACCCCTGAACACACTATGCATGTCAGGAGGCATGTATCTGGCTGGAGGAGCAGTGCCCCAGATATACTGGGGTCTGTTATCCTTGAGCATCATGGTCATTTTCCTTGTTCTGGTCAGACCCCACCATCAGGAGCTCCGTAGTGCCATGACATCTAGGGAGTCATGCTTGTGACAGGTAAGATGATGTCCCAACATCTTACAGAGCTTCCGCCAACCAATCGGTCCTTTGACTGCACTGCCACCTGTGAGCGCCCAGCTGGCAGTATTGTGGTAGAGAATGGGAACCCACCCTTCCCGGAAAGGAAAAGTGTCCTGTGGGATGCTCAGTCCTTCTCCCTCCAGCCAGCCCCTGATGATCCCAAACCAGGGTTGCTGGCATTGTGAGCAGTAGCGCCACTGCTGGCCACCATGCAGTTTTTTTTTGACACTGGAAAATTAGACATTATCTTCTTTCTACATTACAGAAGAGGTTAACTTCAGATGAACCTTCTCTAACTGCCTCCTCACTTGACCAAGCGAACACCAAAAAGGGTATTTTTTTTTGTATTTCATACCACATTTCTGCACTATGCAAACATTTCTAATGACTGTATGAGACAGAAATGGTCCAACTTATTAGACATAACTCTAGACGAGAAACACTGTGCCTCAACTCTGGAGGAGGTTGTTCTGCTTGCTTTAAGCAGCAACCTTAAATGAACCCAGTATTTTGTCTGCAACAGTTGTACTACACCCCTCAAAAGTTAGCTAAGTTCAAGAAGGAGAAAGGAGTGGAGGACCGCTGTCCTAGATGCAAACCCCTGGGGCTGATACCACTGATATGTTGTTATGTATTATATGCTGGGGACCAGTGATTTGGTACAAAAACTGTGTTTGCACCAAACTGCACAAGGACGAGCGTCATGGGCTTCAGAAGGGCCAATTTCAAGACAATGAGAAAATGCCTCAGGGATGCCCTGGCAGGGATAGGGATGCTAGGTGGAGTCGAGGACCAGTGGGCAAAAATTAAAGAGGGCATTGAAAGAGCTATGAATCTTTGTGTCAGGCAGGTCTGCAAGGGCAGGAGGAAAAGAAGACTGCTATGGTTCTCTAGAGAGCTAGCAGAAATAGTAAGAACAAAAAAACTTGCATTTAAAAAATACAAAAAACACAGAAGAGGAAGATAGGTTAATTTACCAGGAGAAACCAAGGGAGGTAGGGAAGACAATGAGGTGAGCAAAGGCACAAACACAGGAGAATATTGCCCAGTGAAAAAAAAGGGGATAAAACCTTCTTTAGATACCATATTAGTGAGAAGAGAAAGATGAATGGGGGGATAACAAAGATAAAGTGCGAAGGACATGGGGATCTGTGAGGAAGGGGACCAAGGGAAGGCAAACATATTGAACAGACACTTTTGTTCAGCATTTACAATAGAAAGGGTAGGTGACGGGCCAAAGGTAATGAACAGGGGCAGAACTGGTAGGGAGGTGGACACTAGTCCTTTCACAGCGAAGGAAGTTCTCAAAGTACTAGCAAAATCAAAAGTTGACTAGGCAGTGGGACTGGATGGGATTCATTCTAGGATACTGAAGGAACTCAAAGAGGTGCTGGTGGCACCACTGGCAGTTTTGTTCAACTTATTATTGGATACAGGGTTGGTTCCAAGGAACTGGAGAAGGGTGGATGTGGTCCCACTTCACAAAAGTGGTAATAGGGAGGAAGCATGAAATTACAGGCCTGTCAGTCTGACTTCGGTAGTGGGCAAGGTTATGGAATCACTATTGAAAGAAAGGATAGTGGAATACCTTGAAACAAGTGGATTGCAGGATCAAAGGCAACATGGTTTAACAGTGGAAGGTCTTGCCAGACAAACCTGATCGAGTTCTTCAACTGAGTGACCAGGGTAGTGAATCAGAGTGGATCGGTAAATGTGGCATACCTGGATTTCAGGAAGGCCTTCAACACCATTCCACATAGAAGACTGGTGAACAAGTTGGGCTGTCTAGGAGTAGTTCAGTAAGTAGTAAACTGGGTATGAAGTTGGTTGAGCAGCAGGAGTCAGAAGGTGGTGGTAAATGGAGTCCACTTGGGAGAAGTCAGGGTGACAGGCGGGGTGCCTCAGGGGTCAGAACTAGAGCACAGAAACCAGAGGGCTACATACCAATTGGCAGGGAAGGTACTGGCTACCACCAAACAGGAAAGTGACCTGGGGGTAATCATTTCTGATGACCTGAAAGTAGCCAAGCACAGTGAAAAGGCTAGTAGAATGCTGGGGTGCATAGGAAGGGGTATTACCAGTAGGAAGAAGGAGGCAGTGTTGCCCCTGTACAGGTCACTGGTAAGATAACACCTTGAG
This sequence comes from Neoceratodus forsteri, assembly GCA_016271365.2. Taxonomy (NCBI): domain Eukaryota; kingdom Metazoa; phylum Chordata; order Ceratodontiformes; family Ceratodontidae; genus Neoceratodus; species Neoceratodus forsteri. The sequence continues at coordinate 883,735,337 of CM057455.1, forward strand.
TACTGTGTCTAGTACTGGAGGCCCCACCTCCAGAAGGACAGAGATAGGGTGGAGGCAGTACAGAGGCGGGCAACCAAAATGGTACAGGGACTGCATCAAAAGCCCTACAAGGAGAAACTAACAGAACTGAATATGTACTCGCTGGAAGAAAGAAGGGAAAGGGGGGATATGATAGAAACATTCAAATATATAACAGGTATTAATAAGGTACAGGAAGGTAGCATTTTCCGCAGAAAGACAGACTCGAGGACAAGGGGTCATGCTATGAAGCTGGAGGGGGGAGGCTCAGAGGGGATGTGAACAAATGTTTCTTCACAGAGAGGGTGGTGGAATCCTGGAATGGCCTCCCGGTGGAGGTGGTAGGTGCCAAAACAGTTGCAGGATTCAAACATGCATGTGACAGATACAAGGGGTGGGGATGACAGGAGATTGTACAAGGACTACGGTGGCACAGTAGGCAGGGAAAATGGGCAGACTGGATGGGCCAAAGGGGTCTTTATCTGCCAACAACCTATATTTCTATGTTTAAGTGGATTGCAGGATCAAAGGCAACATGGTTTCACAGCAGGGAGGTCTTGCTAGACAAATCTGATCGAGTTATTCGACTGGTGACCAGGAAAGTGGATCAGGGTGGAGCAGTAGATGTAGCATACCTGGATTTCATGAAGGCCTTTGACACCGTTCCACATAAAAGACTAGTGAACAGGCTGGCCTGTCTAGGAATGGGACAGAAAGTAGTAAACTGGGTAAGAAGTTGGTTGAGCAGCAGGAATCAGAGGGTGGTGTAGATGAAGTCCCCTCGGGAGAAGGCAGGGTGACCAGTGGGGTGCCTCAGAGATCAGTACTAGGCCTGATCCTTTTCAATGTCTTTATCAGCAACATTGCAGAAGGGCTAGAAGGCTAAGTCTGCCTGCTTGTGGATGACACAAAAATCTTCAACAGGGTGGACACACCCGGGGGGGGGGGGTGGAAAGAATGAGGAATGATTTGCAGAAGTTAGAAGAATTATCAAGTATTTGGCAACTAGGTTTCAGTGCTGAAAAGTGCAAAATCATGCAGTTGGGGCACAGAAACCTGGGTGCTACATACCAATTGGCAGGGGAGGTACTGGCAACCACAAAACAGGAAAGGGACCTGGAGGTTATCATTTCTGATTACCTGAAGGCAGCCAAGCAGAGTGAAAAGGCAGTGGGAAAGGTTAGTAGAATGCTGGAGTGCATAGGGAGGAGTATCACCAATAGGAAGAAGGAGTTAGTGTTGTCCCTGTACAGGTCACTGCTAAGACCATACCTCGAGTACTGTGTCCAGTACTGGAGGTCCCACCTCTGGAAGGACAGGGATAGGGTGGAGGCAGTACAGAGGTGGACAACCAAAATGATGCAGGGATTGCATCAAAAGCCTTATGAGGAGAGACTAAGAGAACTGAATATGTATTTGCTGGAGGAAAGAAGGGAAAGGGGGGATATGATGGAAACATTCAAATACAAACAGATATTAATAAAGTACAGGAAGGTAGCATTTTCTACAGAAAGACAGACTCGAGGACAAGGGGTCATGCTAGGAAGCTGGAGAGGGGAAGGCTTAATGGGGATGTGAGGAAATATTTCTTCACAGAGAGGGTGGTGGAATCCTGGAACAGCCTCCCAGTGGAGGTGGCAGGTGCCAAAACAGTTACAGGATTCAAGCATGCATGGGACAGATACAAGGGGACCTTGGAAGGAACACAAGGGGTGGGGACATTTGGAGATGATGCAAGGAATGTGCTGGCAGAGTAGGCAGGGAAAATGGGCAGACTGGATGTGCCAAAGTGGTCTTTATCTGCTGACAACTTCTAAGTATTGGACAAGACAATGTATCATTACTGAGATCTTATGGACCACAATTAGCCTTACAGGGCAACTGGTCCTTTTGGGAGAGATTTCTTAATCAGAGGATCTACCAATGGGAGATTATAAGTTCCTATATCTGCCCATAGTGTTGGCCAAACAAGATATTTTAAAGCACTGGAAATCCCCAACCTCCCCTGACTGTAAAGAATGGCTGTCCAGAATTTCATGGGTGGCCACTATGGAAATATTGATATTGTAACAGCCCCAAAGTGACTGTTCCACCAAGAATAATAGAAAAATGTAGTTAGTTTTGGGATACCTAAAAACAGGTTAGTGAGGAGCTGGATACTAATCCTGGGGAAGGTAGGAACTGCCAGATAGAGTAAGGGTGGTCCCTACTGATAAAATAAAGGCAGTGTCAGAATTTAAAATAAATTAATAAAGACTAGCATTCTAAATAGTTTAAGCTGTATACAGTGAGCATATTATTAGTGGGTTTAGGAGGAGGATGTAGCACAGGGGCGGAGGAAGGAAAGGACTACCTGGCCCTGGCTTCCTTACCTACATGCAGTTTTGTGCTCATTTTTAGTGATTGGCAACCTTTTTTTATAAAAATAATTGTAATTTGGTAAAAAAAAAAGTTTGAATTCATTGATGGCCAGTGGGCTAGTAACTCTTATGCCCTGGCTACCGTAACATTGCCTTGTCGGTCCAGTGGTTTAATTTGGTCTGCCTTGGGTTTCTCTGCTGTAATTTAATGGGTTTTTTTTAAGAGAATTCCTGTAAAGAAGTAATATGCTGCTCTGTTTTAAGTTAAAAATAGTCAAGAGTGAGCCATCCTGGTGGCACTGAGGGTTGAGGCGCTGGACACTACACCTTGCACCACGCTGGCGACCCGTGTTTGGGAATGAGCACAGGCTGCCTGGGGTTGGCAGGGGAAGGAGAGGATTGAGTGTCTGGAGGACAGCTCTCCTTTCCTGGGGAGGGAGGACTGGCGCTCCCTCTGAACGACTGCCTCCAGGTGGAGGCCTGGTGGAAGTGTGGGACTGCGGGAGCCATGGAACGGAGGGTACTGCGGGACTTCCACAGATGCGCGCATGCCTCCATGTGTGCACATCCTGTGTGTGTGCCCCAGCAATGGGGAAGGGACAAAAATGGAGGGAAAAACACCTCCCAGCTGCAGGATGACGACCAACCCCTCGCAGACTCCATACACAGTGACCGGGTGAGTTCTGGGTAAGTCCCAATGAGACTGGGGTGACGGGGCTGGAGGGGGTTGGTTAGAAGGGGGCTACTGAGGGGAGAACAAGGAGATAAACACCTATATATATATATAAAAAAAAAATATTCAGAGTGGCAGCTGCAGGTGCTGGCTGCGCCTGAAAGAAGAGTGGGGAGTGTGAGCAGCCGATCGTCGGCTCCACAGTGAGACTTGTGACTGAGAGGAATCCCCAAGAAGATTGTGGCAGTCACTCCTCTACCGCAACTTTGGCTACGAGTTAGGTTTTGGCCCACTGCTTGAGCGAAGGTGCGAGAGGGAGCAGTAGCACTAGGCAGTTCTCTCACAGGGAGAATCAACCAGAACATTTTCCTCAACTATAAAGGTGACCAGCGCCAGGAGAGAAACAGGAGTTGGGACTGGCTCACCAAATAAATAAAAATAAAAGTAAAAGTGAGCACAGTCTGGATTTTGGGGCTCTAGGATTCCTTAGGAGAAACGGAGGGTCAAAGTGTGAGAAGCTCATTAGCAGCCATTTTCTGTGCCACATGAATCAGTTTGTGGAGAGCTCATGGCAAGTTTAATACACGTAAAACACATACACAACATATTTAATAAAATTAAAAAAAAACCACACAGGAGCTAATGGGAGTCCTGGGAATATACAGATACCAATAAAAAGATTCAAAAGTGTTTGTATATAAAAACGGAGTGATTTTTAGAGACAGCTTTATGTAAATAACCACTCACACTCAGAGAATGTATTCAAGAGACATGTTTAACTTTAAAAGTGTGCTGCCAAGCCATTTTTTTGTGCAGTCTACCCCAAACTTGGCAGATATGTAGAGAAAACAGCACTTTAATAAGGAAAAATGGAAGCATGGCCAGCAGCCTAGCGAGACATACGCAGTTTGTTGGAGCTCTGAGATAATTACAATTTCAACTAATTTTAAAAAATGTTTTGAAGAGAAATGGAATTAATTTTATAGCAGCCTGGTGATAACTGACCTGACTTGTTGAACTAGAACTCATAATAGAGATAGAAGACAGTAGAAAGGCCAAAAAATGCAGGGAAGAGTGACGTGGCAAAAGTTGGGGCAGGCCCGTCAAAAGCACCGAAGGAGCAGCAACATGGTGACCCACATGGAGAACAACCTGTAACGCTGGAGTCTTTACAGAGGGCACTAACAGCGATCACTGCTACGATCCAGTGGATTGACAAAAAATTGGACTTACAAAATGAAAAGGTGGTTCTATTAGAGCAGAAAGTAGAAAGGATGGCGGGATCCATGGTGGAGGCTGAAAAAACATCAGGGAAAGCATTGGAAGTATCTGCAGCTATGAGCAAGGTGCAATTCAGACCAGATTGGAGCAGATGGGAAACTTAGTAAGATCAGCCAATATCTATATCCTTGGATTGCCAGAAGGCAAAGAAGAGGAAGATTTGCCAGCCTTCCTGGAACGCTAGCTCACCAAAGTGATTGTTCTGGGTTTTGTGGCTCCTATCTTGAAAGCATACAGGATTAACCTTAAATGGGCTGTGAACACTCGAGATGGGTTCTGAATTGTATTATTCACAACCACCATATCCATAGTCCAAGATCAAATACTAAAAGCAGCCAAGAGGACTTCCGGTTGCATCACTGCATCTAATGGCAGCATGAATACTGAGCTCTGCACCAGACCCACAAGAAATCCCCTTACAGAAGGCTTAGTGCAGCTCAAAATGGAAAAAAAAACAAATGCCGAAGGGGAAACAAGCATAAAGGATCGAACTTAATGGAAAACCCTTTGAGATGGCACCCAAGGGGAAAGGATTGAAATCTGAGGCCTCCGACTCAGAATGGTGCCAGGTGTCCACAGAAATGGGCCCAGTGGGACATGAATCAGCAGATACACTCCCTTAAAAGAGAATCAAGCTGGCCACCATATACACAGAGTTTCTTAACTTTACAGCCAAGATGAAACAACTCTATAGAGAGCTCCGAAAAGATGATGAAATTCTTGAGCAGCGGGTTGATGACTCCGAACGGTGGAAAACAGGGTTGATAACCTTGAAATGGCCCTCCAGCATCTGCAAGACCAGCAGTTGCAAATTCAACATTGGCAAGAGGATGCCGAAAACCATGCCAGGTGGAAAAACATCTGTGTATATGGTATCCAAGAAGGAGAAGAAGGGAAGGATATTGTTGACTTTCTTGCTACTGTGCTATCAACTGCCCTGGAATTACCTTCAGATCTGGAAATGGAATTAGAATGCGTACATAGGGCTCTAGACCCCAAGCCTGCAGCAGATGCCCACCCGCGCTCGATCATAGCGCGATTTCTGAAATACATGGTGAAAGAACACGTTTTAGCCACAGCCTGGAGAAAACAAAAAGTTTTCTACAGCCAGTCACTAAGCTACCTGGACAATGATTATGCTCCCACTACCCTTAGAGCCAAACAAGAATATCACCCATACTTTACACCACTAAAGGAAAAGGGGATCAAATTTAATACTCCCTATCCCACTCGAATGGTTATTCACTTTCAAGATGGTCAGAAAGAGTTCGAGTCGGCAGCTGCAGTCAAACAAGAACTGCTATCCAGAGGCATTCAAATCCCTAAACTGCAAGTGGGTGAAAAGAGGGGCCAGAACTCCCTGAGATGGCAAACGGCACAATGGAATCGAGTGGAGCACAAGGCCATGCGTTCGCTTTCAACAGAGGTGGCCCAAACTTTGGCAACTTTCAGACAACTAGCCCGAAATCCTGACTCATTTTAACACCTTCGGGTATGGGACCATGATTTAAATCCATGTGGACTTGCCCGGCACCCCCCTTTTTCGAGATGCACCTGTACCATCCTGAATAATGCTTACTCTCACCTGCCGCCCTCCAGGCCTATGCGGAGTATCCTGCAGTCCCCTTATTGGAAAGTGTCCATTGGTGTCCCACGCTGCCCTGGGAGAGGCACAATTGAGCTAAGTACTTTGATACAGAAACAGTGCTCTGAGCTGACTGAGAACTTCATTTTACTGCCTTGAACAACCAACTAACAGCCGGCAGAATATGATATATTCAGTGTCCTTTTTGTCACATGGGGGCAGCTTGAGAAATATAAATACTGTAAGACCCCGCATAGACTGGGTAAAAAGGTTTTGAATGAATACTGGGGTGGGGGCAGTGTCCTTTACAGAAAGCCCTGATGAGTTAAATTAGAGCTGAATGGATTGGATGACTGAGGGTCTTTAGCTGTCCTGTTATGTAATAGGCCTTCAGTTCCAGGGATCCCTTATGTATGTATGTGGAGGGAGTATATGGGAGGCCTCTTAGATTCCTGCATAACTTTAGCCTACTCAGCCCTCCTAGTGTGCTAAACCTACTTTAATGATCCTAACAAATACAAAATTGAGGTGGAAGAATTGCAGCCTCTTCAAGCTAAATATTTTAGGGTCTAGGTGCAGGGAAACGGGGCAGATGATGCATTTTCTCACCTATATTTGGTTATTGATTTATCTTAGTACCCAGACTTGTTTTGAAGTAATACTTTTTAGTTCTCCTTATTTAAGGGGCGAGAAAGACCCCTGGGAGGCCCAGTTAAAGGTTTTAGCTGGACTACCTCCCTAGAAGCGATAGGAAGTATTGCTAAGGGAAAAGGAGAAATGATAGTTATCCTCCCTACCTGGGAAGTCAATTTTATTAACCTGAGACAAAGTGATGTAACAATATTTAGTGGGGTGGCCCAGTTGGTAACCCCCCCAATGTTTTTTTTTTATGCCCAGATTGCTGGACCCAGTTAACAATGTTTAAAAATGTTAATCTTTTAATATTTGTTCTGCACTGATAGGCTAATATATTTAGCAGCATGATGTTACAAGCTCACTTTGATCTTCAACATGCAAAGAAACAGAAATTAGGAGTTAGTAAATGGCAGACATTGTCTCCACCGAATACCCCAAGAAAAAGAAACTTTGTGATCCTCCTCACTGTAAGAGTGATCAGAGGTCCAAATACCAGAAACTACCAAAAATGATGGCACAATCCTTAACTATGTCATTCAACATTAATGGAATCCATTCCCCAGTTAAGAGAGCCAGGCTTCAGCAGTTAATCAATAGGGAGAAAACCGAATTTATGTTGCTCCAAGAAACCCATCTCCCCCATAATGAACACCTAAAGCTCCAAACTAATAGGTATCTCCTGGTGGCCGACTCATCGCATAGAATGGGATGGAGAAGAGGGGTAGCAATTTTGTTGTCCAAAGGTTCACAATGGGAGCCCATAACAAAAATAAAGGATCCAGAAGGATGATATGCTATTGCTGTTGGTCGTTTGTACTCCAGAGAGGTTGCACTGCTTTCATTATATATACTCCCCGCATCGGACAGACAAGTGGCACAAATGTTCCTAGCAGAATTTCTTTCAATCATGAGGGGCCAGCTTATCATGGGGGGTGATATAAATACTGTCCTGGACACATGTTTAGATGTGTCAAGAACAATGCCTCACAGAGCAAACCTGCTGCAGAAGTATATTAAAAAAAATCGGGTAACCCTAGGGTTTGTAGACATCTGGAGGCACACTTTTCCTACCACCCAGAGTAACACATATATCTCCACCACAACCGGAGTAGCAGTAAGACTGGATTATGCCTTTACCACCATAGAACACATAGATACCATATGTGATATTTGGTATGGCAACACTATTCTGTCAGATCATGCCTTTGTTTACCTGAAATTACAGCTTGGTAGGTCTGTGAGAGTCATGCACTGGAGACTCAATCTGGCTCACCTTAAAGACCCAGATTTTAAACAAGAAATTTGGGATGCAGTCCCTCAAATTCTGTCAGAAAATCGGAGTCAGGAGGTTAGTCCCACTGTCCTTTGGGACACCCTAAAAGAGGTCCTCCGAGGCCTCATAATTAAATATGCGGCACTTAAGAAAAAACAGAGCGAAAAAACTTATAATGCATTACAGGGGGAACTTAGCTTCCTTCAGAGGGTATGGGACCAGGGAGATTACTCGATTAAACCCCAAATTCAACAGGTAAAACAAAAACTGCAGAATTGCATAGACCAGCAGAGTGAACAACAGTTGCTCTACTTAAACACTATTATTATGAGGGAGAGCCCAAAGGGGCACATAGGCTGGCAAGACCGCCAAGGGAGCATAAAGCAAGTTCCTATATTGGTAGTCTGTATGATCCAGACACTAAACAGCTTCTTACCCGCCCACAGAAAATTTGAAATGCCCTAGCCACTTACTATAAAAATCTATACAGCCAGGAGCACTCAACCTCTCCAGACAAGATATGTAATTACCTTAGCCAAGTATGCCTCCCCAAACTTACAGAAAACCAAATGCAAGCTTTACTTTGACCAATAAATAGCATTAAGATAGCTCAGGTATTACATAAAGCTAAAACCCAAAATGCCCCTGGACTGGACGGATACCCTCTGGAGTTTTATAAAGCCTATAAGGACTTGATCACACCCATACTGTTGTTGGCGTTTCATGCTGTGCAGGAGGGGGAGCCACCACCTCCTTCATGGCAATACGCCACAATAGTAGTGATACCCAAGCCACAGAAAGACTTGAAATATGCAGCATCCTACAGACCTACAGTATCTAAACACTTAACTGCGATTATAAGATCTATATGTCTATTCTTGCACACAGAATTGAACCGCTTCTCCTGACACTGATAGACCAGGACCAAATAGGTTTTGTGAGTGGGAGGTAGGCCCATGATGCAGTCTGGTGTACTTTCTTGTTAATAGATTATGCCCACTCATGAGGGATCCCACTGATTACCCTGGGGTTGGATGCTGAGAAGGCATTTGACAGGGTCACCTGGTAATTTCTCTGGGCGACCCTGTCAAACTTCCGATTCCCGGAAGAGTTGATTACACAACTCCAGAACATCTATTCCTCTTCAAAAGCATATGTCAAAATTGTTGGGGCTTTGTGGGAACCATTCTCATTAGCCAGAGGTACAAGGCAGGGTTGCCCCTTATCACCCCTGCTATTCGTCCTCTATTTAGAACCTTTGGCAGCCTCAATTAGGCAACAAGCCCTCATAGAGGGAATTCCCTGGGAGGCAGAGTATAAATTGTCATTATTTGCAGACGATATACTCCTAACCCTTATTAACCCAGAGAGTTCCATTCCTGAACTATGGAAACAGTACAAAATCTTCGGCCAGTTGGCTGGTTACAAAATTAATGACCAGAAGACAGAAGTCTTGCTGTATAATTTTCAGCCTTCCCAGAAATTATTCTTACTCTTTTAGGTGGAATTAAGTCACCATGAGATACTTAGGGGTTAAATTATCAACCGCTATAGAAGTCATAGACATACTAAACTTCGAGCACATAACCCAACAACTCACAACAGACATGTCCAGATGGTCGCAGACCTCCCTCAGCTTCCTAAATAGGGTGGAAGCGGTGAAACAAAATGTTCTCCCCAGAATCCTATTTTATCTTCAAACCCTGCCAGTCAAACCGAGTAAAATTTATTTTCAGGATTGGGATAGGATGATATCTAGGTTTCTCTGGAATGGGAAAAAAAACAGAATTAGGTATACTATACTCTAGCTCTCTAGGAACCGAGGTGGCTTGAATCTGCCAGACTTCCTTGACTACTTCAGGGCAGCTCAAATCTGCACTTTGCTGGGTTGGCTGAATCCACATTGCACCATTTATTGGAAAGAAATAGAAACTATTCTAAATGGGATAGAAGACTTAACAAGCTATTTATTTGGGGAACCCCCACATTGCAGCCAGCTTACAAAATTTTCTCTATACACCAGGGTACCTTTTCATGTCTGGCTTGAGGTACTGGGAAGTTACCTGACCCAGCAAGAGAGGCTATATCTGTGGGCTATAGCCAGGGACCAAGCTTTTATCCCGAATCGCACGGGGAGGGGGCAGGGCAAAACAGTGGCAAAAAAACAAGGGTTGAAATATATCTTTCAGGTGATGGGACCTACAGGTACGTTGCTAATTGTTAATATTCAGGCCAAGTTTTCCCTCCATCAGAGAGATTTCTATAGCTATATGCAATTAAGGTCATACCTAGCCCCTCAGGAAAATAAATTAGCAGATTTGGCGGAAGCACCCCCAACCTTACTGAATCTGATGTGTACTACTTTAAGTGGTGCCTCCATGGAGCATTGTGTCAGTAGAGTATACGGAGCTTTGAGAGAACACTCAAGAGACTCCACAGAGACTACCAGGTTGCAGTGGGCCAGGGAGTTACAAACTCAAATCCCAGAGGCCCAATGGGAGGGAGCAGCTCTACCCCTCAGCAAAGTAATACAGGCTCCCTATTGGAGACAGTTTGCGTGGAAACTTAGACTCAGGTTCTTTCGCACTCTCAGAATGATTTCCAAGTTCAAGGGGGACCCAACAAGGGTATGTTGGAGAGGATGTGGTACCTTACAAGCTGGTCACACACACACATATAATGTGGGCATGTCCATTATTGGGGCAGTACTGGAGAGAGGTAATTCCTGAATTAACCTAAATTTACGATAAGAAAGACTTACTTACCCAATGTTCATCATGACCTTCACTATGCTGGAGGGTCTCAGGGTAGACAAATCAGTTTATAAACAAATTACAGTCCTGCTCCTGGCAGCCCATAAAACAATTACTAGGTGATGGGGTACTATAAACATTCCAACCAAAATCACACGGGTTAAAACGGTTACCGAAATATATACACTGGAGAGAATGTCTGCAGCACTCCTAGATAGGAAAGACGCATTTGAAATTAAATGGAAAAAATGGGTACTATACCAACTAGAACACTATGAAGGGTTTGTGCCCTTAATATAAAGTGAGTGTTAAGACGTTTATGTCTGATGGCTGATTAAATAGTTTGGGCCAATAATTTTAAACAATGGCTGTATTTACAGCCTGGAATGGATTTCCATTGTTCACAAAGGATGTCTGGGATTGTTTAGTACTTGCTGGATAAACTCTAATAAGTATTTTTTTTTTAAGAGAATTGTATGAAAGGTCTAAATGCTTCTATTATGATCACTTGTAACTCACTATTTTTAAAAATAGAAATAAAGAATAAATAAAAAAAAAAAAAAGGCAGTCAAGAGAGCATTCCCTGATTATGCTGGGAGAAGCTAAGTCGCTATTTTTCCATGACTATGCATATGTCACGAGGCTCAGACAGAAAGCACTTGAGGGAGTGACTGCAAAGTTATGAGCAGCAGACGTCCCTAGCAAAATATTCTTTCCAGCATTTCTTGAGTTTACATACAAAGACAAAACCTACAGTTTCACTGATCCTAGGGCATCTGGAGACTTTGCAGGGAACATACCGGCCCAGGCAGAACCTGATCCAGAAGAAGATCAGTCTGACAGTGAGTAACTGAAAGACTCGATACACTATGTCTCCAGGTACACATCCCGTTATTGAAGGCCTGAACTGACATCTTTAGGAACTGTCACAGTGTTATCTGTGGATTTCATGGACCTTTTAATCATTCACAATGCATGTGCATTCCTATGAGTTATTACTTGTGTAAGACAAAATAAGTGTGTCGGGGGTTCTGGAATGTTAACATAGACAGTTGAGCATGGCACTGTATTGAAATGCTATAATTTAACAGATGCAGCTATGAGGTCAAGATGGAGGCATTCACAGTGCTTATTTAAGCCAACACAAGGTGCACAAGACCAAAGCCCTTATTTCCTAAATTTTTTTGTGTGTCGAAGCTATTTGAGAGGGTTCTAGCTCTGTCTATTAACTCTCTTAATTTGAAAGCCCTACAAAGGCATCTATGGTCCACCATAGAACTGTACTTCTTATGCTGGGAATTTATATAAGCCCTAATAAAGAGGATTAAATGTTGAAAGTTTATTCTGTTTGAATGGATTGAGCGTAGCTGAAAACGTCATTACATGCTGGTTTAATTGACAGGTGTATAATGTTGCTCCACAAGCTGTTTTGAAAATGTGTTCTCCACAGGAGACCCCCTGGAGATGTGGCGGTCGAGAGGACCTGTAGCAGCCCTCCCCCAGCAGCCCTGCAGGACACCTCGCCGTGCCGAAACAAGGAGACCCCCTGGAGACATCGTGGTCGAGAGGGCCCGTATCAGCCCTCCCTCAGCAGCCCTGCAGGACACCTCGCCGTGCCAAAATAAGGAGACCCCCCGGAGACGTGGCGGTCGAGACGGCCCGTAGTAGCCCTCCCCCAGCAGCCCTGCAGGACACCTCGCCATGCCGAAACAAGGAGACCCCCCCGGAGACGTGGTGGTCGAGAGGGCCCATAGCAGCCCTCCCCCAGCAGCCCTGCAGGACACCTCGCTGTGCCGAAACAAGGAGACCCCCCAGAGATGTGGCGGTCGAGAGGGCCCATAGCAGCCCTTCCCCAGCAGCCCTGCAGGACACCTCGCCATGCCGAAACAAGGAGACCCCCCGGAGACATGGCGGTCGAGAGGGCCCATAGCAGCCCTGCAGGACACCTCGCTGTGCCGAAACAAGGTAATCTCGCAGCCCCTGGAAGGAAGCATCCGACGACTGTGGTGCATCCAGGACAATTTCCATCGAGCGTTTTTAAAAATGGCTCCTCTTGGCGCCCTGCATCCGGCCTTGCCCCGTGGCGTAGCTGCCCTGTGTAATCCATGGCACCAAATTTAAACTGCTGGAGCCTCTCCGGTCGGTGTAGCAGTGCTAGCTCTGCCGAATGCTGCGCGTTTGGCTCCCCACCGCCCCCACCACCACCCTTGGTCAGCTCTCCCTTAAATAGGCTGCAGGGAGTCAGATGGTGCTGAAAATAACCCGTCAGCCCTGTTTCCCATTTGCAGGTTATTTTCTCTCACAACTAGTGGCCACCCTATCAGCCTGGCTCATACTCTCTCTCACTTGCTGCCCACCCTAAAACCTTGCCCAGCTGTCCACAATTTCCTCCCAAGCTCAAGCCGACACTTGCTGTTCCTCTCTCTGCTGACCCTGTGCTGCCCCCGTTAAGAGTGCACCCAGACCAAGTGGCTGTCACCCATACTTGGTCTAAACCCCAAACTCTCATATATTTGGTCTAATCCCCATACTTTCAGCTCGCTCTCAGGATTTTTCCCTCCTCCCTGTCCCACAGTAGGTGTTCTATTTGCAGTCATTATGACAGTTCCCCCTGCGCCCACAGGACCCACTACGGGTATTGCCTCCCCACTCAGTCTGCTACCCACCTCACTGTCTCTTAACCCCCCCCCCGGCTCTACTCTAATGGACTCAAAATTGCCCTCCTGAACATACGTAGCCTCCTATGCAACCTAACCGAGCTTACTGCGTGGGTTGCTCACCACAACCCAGATATCCTGGGCCTCTCTGAAACCTGGCTTAAGCCCCACATCCCTGATGCCCAGTGCTCTCTCCTCAGTTATAACCTCCTCAGACGTGATAGACCGGGTAAAAAGAAGGGCGGCGGGGTGCTCCTCTATTATAAGGCGCACCTAAACATGTCCCCCATCGACCACTCACCTACCAACCCTCCTGCATGTGAGTTCCTGCATGCTCTCCTCCTGCTGGGTCACACTAAGAAACTTCACCTGATATGCACTTACATCCCCCCAAGGATGGTCTGCCTGGTCTCTCCTCCCTGCTTAACAGCATTGGCATTAAAGCGGGTTGTAACGAAATCCTAGTAATAGGTGACTTCAACCTCAATTGGTTAGGTGCCAACTGCAAACTGTACGAGCCTCTGCTCTCGGACCTTGCCCTGAACCAAGTCATTACCAAACCCACCAGGCTCTCCTCACGGGAGAACAATGGATCCCTTATCGACTGGATCTTGTCCAACAGGCCTACCAATATCATATCCTCAGGAATTCTCCCAGATGTCATCTCTGACCCCTCACCTATCTTCTGCGTCTGGGGCATCCCACAGCCCAAAATCCCAAGTAAAGTGATCGAACTGAGGGACTACTCCAAATTCAATGCCCATGACTTCCTTTCTGACCTCCTAATACTGACTGGTCAGGGGGTCACTGCCTCCAATGACCCTTCACAAGCTCTGGACCTATTCCTAGCCAAGTTTGTCCCCCTTCAGAATAAACATGCCCCCTCATTAGGAGAAGGGTGAGGGGCATCATCACCAAATGGCTTCATGGGGGCCTATTTTCCCTCATGAAGGCCAGGGACAAATGCTGGGTGACCTACAAGGCCTTCCAAAACTATAATGATCTGATGGCATATAAGCACCTCAGAAACTCCTGCAAAAGAGCCATCCGCTCATCAAAAAGCAAGTTCTGTAAAGCTGCCTTATTCTCTTCTGCCAGCAACCCAAGGAGTTTCTGGCAAAATATTAAAAATGCTGCCAGGGGGTCAGTCAGAGCACAGGTCACTGACCTGCTTGTTGGGGGGTCAGCTGCAATAACCCCCTCACCATTGCAAGCACCTTTAACTCCATGTTTTCTGAACTGCCTCCCTCCTCTCCACAGTCCTCAGCCCCCAATCCCCCAGGCGCCCCTCCACCCGGACTTCACCCCCAACCCCTCTTCCAACTGAGACCAGTCTCACCTAAGGAGACCCAGCTGCTGCTCGCCGGCCTCTCCCCTCACAGCGGCGCAGGTCACAACAGCCTCGAGCCTAAGCTGCTCAGACTGGGGGACCACCTCCTTGCCAGGCCCGTCTCGCACTTATTTAACATCTCCCTTACTACTGGGATCATCCCTGACCTATGGAAAGTGGCCAAGGTCGTTCCTGTCCTAAAACAGGGGAATCCCAAAGATCCTTGTAACTACTGACCTATTGCCATTCTGTCCACCACCAGCAAACTTCTCGAGAAAGCCGTCGCCTCCCAGCTCTCCCAATATATACAGGACTGCAACATCCTCTCTCCTGCACAGCATGGCTTCAGGAAAGGGCACAGTACATCCACCACCCTTGCTGTAGTCACTTCTCTGAACAGGACTGCTGCTGACCAAGGTAATCTCACTGCAGCCATTTTTGTGGACCTCTCCAAAGCCTTTGACAGGGTAGATCACTCCCTCCTCGGGTCCACACTCCTATCCCTTGGCTTCTCTCCCTCTGCCCATGCTTGGTTCTTATACTATCTCTCCAACCGACAGCAATATACCAACTTCAATCGGACACTCTCCAACCTCTCACCAGTCCATGTGGGGTCCCTCAAGGATCTGTCCTTGGTCCAACCCTATTCTCACTATTTATTAATGACCTACCGTCTGTCACTGCCCATGGTCACACCACCCTGTACGCGGATGACCTCGTCCTCCTGGCCAGCTCCCAGGACATCTCCACAATAAATTCCCAACTGAATACCGACTTTGAACGCATCCAGACTTGGCTGGGGGACCACAGGCTCACCCTCAATCTCAAGAAAACCCAAGCCATGCTGTTCGGGTCCCTGAACAAAATAAAATCCTGCCCCGCTCCCCTGCGAATCTTCAGGGCCGACGGCTCGCCCCTTGAGATGGTAACTGCCGCCAAGTATCTGGGCGTCACCCTGGACCCGCAGTTGAACCTTACCCTACACACCCGTAATGTTTGTAAGGCCACCAATGGTAAGCTTGACCTAGCCTATCGAGCCAAAAACTGCCTCACCCCTGCCGCTCGCTTGGCCATGGCCAGGGGGGTCCTCCTCCCTTCATTCTGCTACGGACTCGTAACATTTGCCCCAGTTCCCAAAACCAGTATCTCTAAATGGGACACGGCCTACAACGTTTGCTGCTTTGCGCTCTCCGCCCCTTCCCTCACCCACCGCTGTGATCTTTACAGCCGCCTGGAGTGGCTTCCTCTGGAGAAGCACCGCTCCTTCGTACTCGGAAACTTAATTGACAACATTATCCGCCGCCACCCTCAGCCTTGCTCCTTCCCTCAAACTAGGCTACCTATCCTACCACCTAAGATCTGGGATGAACCGGGAACGCCTGTTCCTAGAACCCGCACTCTTGCGGGGGATCGGGCCTTCAACACGTACGCTCCCAAACTCTGGAACTCGCTCCCTGAGCTTACTCAGTCCACCACCTCCCATCCTAGCTTTAAAGCTTCCCTCTGGAACTTCTTGAAACCCTCCTCCCCCTGTTCCTGCACCTCGTAGCTTACTACCTGAGCCTCACTCCTCCCCCTAGCCCGGTGAGGTGGGGGCCTCAGCACTACCTGCACTTACTTCTTCTATAATCTGGTCGAGAAGCTAGTACTCGACCCTCTGCCTAGGGCACCTTCCCCCGCAGGCACTCATCATGGTCATTGTTTTTCGTTTAACCCGCTGTTCACCTCCTAATTTTCATCCTGTATGTTCCTTCTTCTTGTATTGCACTGTGCCAACCTGTTGTTGAGCTAGTATTGAAATGTCTGTTATTTCCTATGTATTCTCTTGATTCCTCAACTGTTCATGTACGAATTTTTACCTGTAACTCTCCCGGGTCACACCTGAAAATAAGCACTTGGCTGTCTAGTGTGCTTACCCGGTTAACAAAAGCAAACAAACAAACAAACAAATATGTGAAAAATGGACTCAATGGTTCTATAATAGCTCTTGGTTAAGTGTAATGTGACATGATGTTTATTAATTAATGTGTTAGTCCAAGAATGCATTGGCTGCAAATGTGGTCATTTGTGTGAAAATGAGACTATTTTTGGTGCATCCCTCTTTTTTTTTTTAACTCTTTTTCCCTCTGGTCATGGCCCACCGGAGCCTCTCTCAGGCATCCTGCCTATTCCTGCCCACCTGAGGTCCCCTCAGCCCTGAACCTCCTCTCCCCCCCACAGCCAGCACCCCCAGCTTAACCCCTCTGCGGTGGGGCCGCCCCTCCTCTTTGGGCACTGTTACAACATAGACTGTGGCAGTAGGTGAGGGCTCAGGTAGAGGAACTGGAAGGCTGGGTGAGGTGGATCTGGCAGTGGACATGGGGGTCAGTTGCCATCACCTACCCTGCGGAGCTGGGCTTTTCTGTGTTCTGGTAACCCTCCCCCTGGTGCGGTGCACCCCTGATGCAATGGCACACGGCAACCCTGCCTGTGTCAGCCATGCTGACTGACATGCTGCTGACTTACTGCAGCGCCCTGATCTCCACTGGGAACCACTGGTACACCAGACGAGCCCAGCCCTCTCGGGAGGAGACACTCATGGTGCTCAATCCTCACCCTGTCCCTGTTGGACCCCCGTGCCCACGCTTGCTCCTAAATTCGGATCACCGGCATCGCGCAATGTGCAGTGTCCAGTGCCTCAACCCTCAGCACCACCGGGCTGGGCGTGGTGCATCCCTATTATTAGGTTACAACAGAAAAGTGTCACGAATTTTCCAGTATTAAGAACAATGGTGTATAATCAAATGTTTCTTAATGTTTGACCTTTTCTTGGGTTATTACTTGATGTAAATAGCAAGCTGAAACACTGCAAATGTCCCCAGTTCACTAAAAATACCACTAACAGCTTAATCTAGTTCAATGTTAATTGGCATCCATCTGTATCCCCCTTCCCTGGGATGAGGCTGAAAATAAGCAGAATTGTCTAGTTCTCCTTTCCCGGTAAACAAAAATGAAACAAATAAATAAAATGTTGGGAAAGGCAGTTAGATTTTAAAAACTGTGTGCTCTATTGTGGCTTACACTGCTGCAGAAAGAAATGTGATTGGTGCTGAGCCTCTAGACAGGTCAGTGTCCACTCAGTGACCAGAAATTAGCATATGCAAATTAGTTGGGGGCATAAAAGTAGCTGCACAGCCAGTGTGCAGAGAGTTCAAGCAGGGAGAATGACCAGGAAGGAGGGACCTGAGCCAAGTGGGTGTACAGTCAGAAGAAGCCTGCTGTCGTGACAGCGCCTGGGGGACAGCCCTCAGCTAAAGTAAAGTAATAGGATTAGGGGACTGCCTGTATCCCAGTGTAGAGTCAGATAGGGTAGTAAGTGAGAGCAGGGAGAGACTAGATAGTCTGCTACTTCAAGTGCCTGATGATTCAGATGTACCAAGTTTTCCTCACAGAGAAAAAAGCTGCAACCTGAAGAATTCATCGCTTCTCCAGGTTCCATCACCACAGCTGCTTGCTCCAGAGGGCCCTCAGAAGAACTCCTCAGAAGTTTCCTCTGAAGATTTTTCAAGTAATCTAAAGAATGTGGTATTGTGAGAATGTATTGTTACAATTTTGGGAACTATTTTAAAAGTCAAGCGACACTGAAGTGAAAGTAATCTACCTCAGTCCTTCTGCATTTAAAAGACTTTTGTAATTTGAAGGATTGAACATTTCAAGGACTGAAGGTGTGGGGAGGGGGGATTGTCCTAGATTTTAATGTATCAGTATATGATATGATGTTAAATGCCACTATTTTTCTTAACTGCTAAATGTGTTTATCTGCTGTAGAGAAACGTTAAATGATTTAACTGTGTTACAGCTATAGAGTTAAGTAAAGACAGTGCAACTGTGTTTGTAGATACCAGGGTGGGTATTTGGTTTAAGGGGTTAGTGGGCTGATTGAGGTGAGATAAGCCTAGTAGCCACACTGCTTGCCCTTAAGGCTATGGTGTAAACAAGCTCAGGGATTAAGGCCAGGGAAGGCACTTATCCTGGGACCAGTTTGTGTTCTGGAGGGCTGGTGGGTGGTGAGTGCCTGCAGTCTCCAGGGGAAGTGTGGTGGGGTGGGGTGCCCTGCAGGAAAAAGAAAAAGTGTTTATTCAAACTGCAATTCACGAAGTTTATGCAAAAGGTGTGTTTTGACATTTGTGGCTGTACAAGCTACTTTTTCACAATGTATTCAGTAAAATTTACCTTCTTTTTTTCATTGATCCAAGTGAAAGTGTCCTTGCTTGCAGAGTCAGTGTCTCACTTTCCTGAAGGTCTCCAGGTCAGTCCAGTACAGCATCTCTCTCCCTTGGCAGCTCTCAGCTACACCAGGTGGGGAGGTAAGGTATGGTATTTATTTAAGAGATTAACCAGGCAAGCATACTGAGCAGGGGCCACTCATTTCCAGATATGACCTGGGGGTTACATAGAGAATACACGCAAGAGCATACATTACGATACAATTTTGCTAAACATGGTTAGGTCTAAGACCCCAGCATATATAGTTGGCTATTGCTTGGTTAAGACCTAAGTAACTCAGAGTGTAAACAGGCAGAGAACATGCAAGTTTCAGTAAGTTGCTGATAGTGCAGTAACTGTCAGGGTACAGTTAGATGCCCCTTGGAAGCGGGTCTGGGTAGCTGGTGACAGTTTCATATGTCTAAGAAATGGTCATGGAGGAGCGGTTTAAGGAGCCTGGGGGTTGGGGAGAGCCTGATGTCTGCAGGGAGGTCATTCCAGAGTTTGGGCACATGATATCTGAACACGGATTAGCCCTTCGAGGTGTGCATGAAAGGGATCTGGAGTAGCCTGGAGTCGGAGCTCCTGAGTGAGTAGATAGGGGAGGGTTGTGCTGTCAAGACTGAGCTGAGATGGGGGGAGGGAGTTAGTCCAGAATTTGGCTACGATGTTTGCGCAGTGTATCTGATGGCAGGCCTCGAGTGAAGGGAGATGTAAGGCGCTGTAAAGGTCACATTGATGGTTGGTGGTGGGGCATTCGAGGATGAAGCGGCAGAGGAGTGAAAGAGGGTGTCCAAGCTGGCCAAGGTTGAGGAAGGTGCTGAGCTGTAGTCCACATCGCTGCAGTCAAATATAGAGGATCATTTTATGTACTAATTCCCTCCTGACCGTGGTGGGCAGATACGCTTTGTTCCAATGAAAAGCTCCCAATTTCGGGTGCAATTTTTTGTGGAGCGAGTCAATGTGGACAGAATAATCAAGATGTTGATCAAGCCAAACTCCCAGATATCTAAAGGAGGTGCAGGCCTCCAATGTGGACCCATCCAGGGTGTGGAAGGTGGGGGGAGCAGCGAGATGGGAGAGTCTAGGTTGTGAGCTGAAGGTTAGGGAGACTGTTCTATTTCAGTTAAGTACTAATTGATTTGACCTGAGCCATTTTTGAACAGCATCAAAATCCTGTTGGAGGACTGTAAACACGTCCCCAGAGGAGGGGCCAGAGGCGTATAGAATGGTGTCGTCTGCATACATTTGTATGGCTGAGTTTGAGCAGGACAGTGGGAGGTCATTTAGGAATATGGAGAAGAGTAAGGGGCCCAGGACCGAGCCTTGGGGGACCCCCATGGTGACTGGGAGTGGAGGGGATACCTGTGTTCCAATTTTTACCAATTATTGTCGGCCCGTCAGGTATGTCTGGAACCAGTTAGTGGCTAGGCAGGAGAGGCCTGCGTCTTCTAGTTTAGTGAGTAGCTTTGGGTGGGAGACGGTGTCGAACGCCTTGGCTAGGTCTATAAAAATGGCTGAGGTGATATGTCCCTTGTCCATTCCAGAGGAGATATAATTTGAGAGTCTTAGAAGTGCGGTGATGGTGGAGTAACATTTGCAAAACCCTGATTGATATGGGGTGAAGAAGGAGGTAGAGTCGAGGAATTGTGTAAGTTGGGTGAGGGCTAGGTGTTCCTGTAGTTTGGACAGAATTGGGAGAAGGGAGATGGGGCGGTAGTTCCCAGGGGCAGAAGGGTCTCCACCCTTTGGTAGCGGGATGATGACTCCCTGCTTCCAGGCGGTTGGGATTTGTACAGTGGAGAAAGAGAGAGAGGTTTAGGAGGTCAGCTAGGGGGTGGCGATGTCAGGGGCTGATAGGTGTAGGAGTTTGGCATCGAGTCCTAGAGGGCATTTGCCTTTGTTGGGATCAAGAGGACATAGTGCATGAAGTACTTCTGCTGTTGTGACAGGATGGAATGAGAATTTGGGGACGGGGGGATGGTGGGTTTGTGGGGAGTGGCTGGGTGTGGCTGAGGTGCATTGGTGGTTTGCGAGGAGCGAAGCAGCGCAGGTAGTGAAAAAGGTGTTGAAAGTTGAGGCATCTTCGCTAGGGTCTGAGACAGTGTTGCCATGGATAATTAGGGTTGGGGTGGGTGGCTGGACTGGGGGAGTGAGCAGGGTTTTGATGGATTTCCAGAGTTTAGAAGGGTGGTTGAAGTTGGAGGAGAGGGCCGTCCTGAAATAGTTCTTTTTTGCCCTCCGAATGGCTTTAGTGCAGAAGTTACGGAGGGTCCGATATCGCTGCTTGGCTACTGGGGAACACGTTTGCTTGTGTTTTTTCCAGGCCTGGTATACAGGTAGTACCCAACTGGAGTGGTGTTGTCAGGGGAAGAGACAAACTCTACCTCACATTACCATGTGTAATGGTCCCAAATGTGGCCAGAGGGTAATGCAGTAGTGGTGTATTATAATATACATAACCAGAAGATGTTTCGGACACTCTGGAAGCATATGACTAAAATTCAATAATTTCATACATAAGTAACATAGTAGTTGGTAGCAGATAAGGACTGCTAGGCCCACCTAGTCTGCCCGTATTCCCTACCTGCGTTAGCGGCTGCTGACCCTACTTGGTCATTGGCTTCTGCCTCTCTCCATACCACTTTAATTTAGTACTGCCCCACAGGAGTCAAGATAGTTAACTAGTTTATACAGCAAAGTGCTTGCCTTATACTCCCCCCTTACAAAGGATTGAACCTCCTCCATTGTCAGTGCAAATATGGAATAATTCTTTTACCAAGAACCCTATCAGGAAACAGGGCTTAAAATACCTCCATCAGTTTCTACAGGAGGAGATAATTAAAGATTATTCAGTGCTGCATCAGGAATTTGGAATTCCTAGACAAGATTTTTATAGATATTTACAATGTAGGCACTACCTCCTGGGGAAGCCTGGAATTGAGGCCCTGACCCATCCTTTTGCTCAAGGAATCTTATTTATATATTATTTATTTATTTAAAGGTTTTACCAGGAAGAACATACTGAGCAGCAAGTGCTCAATTCCAGACACATCGGGGGGGGGCAGCTGGAGACAGTTCAGACAAATGTACATATATACAATATTTTCAGTTAAATAATACAGTAGTAGCAGCAAACAGTTAAGGCAGAGAGTGCAGCATATAATACAAATGCAAAATATATGCAACAACACAGCAGAATTTACAGAATTCATAATTTACAAATTATTTACAGGACAAGTTGCAGCTGTGCAAACAGCAGGGCAGGAGGTGCAAAGATAAGTAAGAGACAGATAAGAGGGTGGTCAGATGGGGGAGGACATGCCAGGGGATTAGAAACATGCAGAAGTGGACTTTTATGAGGGAACTGCAAACCCGAGGGGAAGGGGCAAAGTGAATGGAGCAGGGGAGGGAGTTCCACAGATTGGGAAACCTGTAGGAAAAGGCAGCCTGGCCTATTGAGGTGGTTGGATGAGGGACAGATAAGGTGCAAGGGTCAGTGTTTCTGAGTGTATGTGAGGAGGGGGGAGGAGTGGAGAGGGAGGAGGAGAGATAGGATGTCAGGGACTGGGACCAGAATTTAGCCAAAAAGCTGGCACAGTGGGAATGCTGCCTGTCCTCTAAGGAAGGGAAAGACAGGGATTGGTAAAGGAAGCAGTGGTGGGTGCATGGGGGAAGACAGTCAAGAGTGAAACGGCAGAAGGAGTTGAAGAGAATGTTCAGTCTGGTTAAGGAGGAGGAGGGAGCGGCACTGTAGACTACATCACCATAGTCGAAAATGGGGAGAATCATTTTCTGTACAAAGGCCCGGTGAGCCAGCAGAGGAATGCATCCATGGTTGTGGTACAGGGCACCCAGTTTGTGGTGCAATTTCTTGAGAATGGCCTCCATATGTACAGAAAATTCAAGGTGCTGGTCCAGCCAGACCCTAAGGTATCTAAAGGAGGAGCAGTCCTTGAGCAGTGTGCCATCCAGAGTGTGGAAAGGAGGGAGGGAGGGGAGCCAAGAGAGTCTCTGCCTAGCGCCAAAGGTCATGGAGACTGTTTTCTTGGCATTCAGGAAAAGTTGGTTAGAGTGAAACCAGAGCTGAATCTTATTGAAGTCACGCTGGAGTCTGGCCACCACATCAGTGCTGGAAGGTAAAGGTTTACTTTCAGAAAATAAACATTGCATCTCCCAGATTTACAAATTACTGTTGGGTGGGGTAGGAGTACTAGCCATTCAAAATATTCTGGACAATTGGGAGGAGGAAATTGGAGTGGGACTGGAGGAGAGGGATTGGAGGGTAGTGTGGCAAAATGTACATAGGACCACTGCCTCCCTGATTTCAATTAAATTCAATTAAATTTATTTATTTATAAAAAGGTGCCTTTCCAAAACCAAGGCACCTGTACAATAAAACCAAACACACACATTGATAAAATAACAAAATCAAATTAAAACTAATAAATACAATAGCAGCTTTAATAACTGGAAAATGCCAAGCTAAAAATATGTTTTCAGGGCAGCTTTAAAACTTTGGACAGTCATGCTATCTTGCACCTGATGAGGTAGGGAGTTCCACAGGGTCGGAGCCACAAAACTAAATGACCTTGCCCCAGATGTTTGTAAACGAACCCTGGGAATCTCTAGTAATCCCTCGTCACTGTATTGGAGAGGGCAGAGGGGACAGTAGGGATGAAGGAGATCTTTCAGGTAACTAGGTCCCTGATCGTGGAGGGCCTTGTAGGTTAACAAAGCAACCTTGAAGGTGATCCGCCACTGTATCGGCAGCCAGTGCAGTCCGTGGAGCACAGGCATTATATGACTGGTCCTAGAGATACCAGTCAAAAATCTGGCTGCCGCATTTTGCACTAGCTGCAAGCGGCAGATATCAACCCCCGGTAGCCCTAGGTAAAGGGCATTGCAGTAGTCAAGGCGGGAGGTAATGAAGGCATGGACCAAAGTTGGAAGATCATTGGGAGGAACCAAGTGCTTTACCCGGGCGATATTCCTCAAGTGGTAAAAATAAGGTTTTGACAGCCTCTGACACCTGCAATTTTGGGGTCAGGCAGTCATCAAACATAACCCCCAGGTTCCGCACCTGGTCTGAGGTGGTTAGCCTGGGCACCTCCAAGCCATAAATCTGAAGGAGAACCAGCCAACACACCCGCCTCTCGATGACCTGGGTCCACAACCAGCACCTCAGTTTTTTCCTAGGTTTAACCACAGCCAGCTCACATTCATCTGGTCCTGGATCTCAGCTGGACAGCTGTTAAAGACTGAGGCAGCATCATTCTGACCAGGCACAAAGGACATGTATAGCTGAGTATCATCTGCATAGCAGTGAAAACTCAAGCTGTACTGCCTAATAATTGCTCACAATGGCAGCATATACACCGCAAACACCATGGGTGCCAAAATGGATCCCTGCAGCATAGGGAGAGTGGGGCTGAGGAAGAAAACTCCGACACCACCTTCTGAGTCCTACCCTCGAGGAAGGATTGAAAGCATCTGAGGACCGACCCCGAAAGTCCACAAATGAACCGCAGGTGATCCAACAGCACTTCATGGTCCATGGTGTCAAATGCTGCAGAGAGAGATGAAGAAGGACCAAGTTGGAACGGGTCTTTCGATCTCTCGCTATTAGGAGGTCATTTAGTACCCGGACAAGGGCTGTCTCGGTACTATGTCTCTTCCTAAATCCGGACTGGAGAGAATCATAAATATTGTGGCTGGTCAAATGGTCATCAAGCTGCGATGCCACCACCTTTTCAATAACCTTACCCTCAAAGGGCAAGTTAGAAACAGGCCTGTAGTTAGACAGTCCGGGTCCAAGGAGGACTTCTTAAGAAGGGGCCAAACCATAGCCTCCTTCAGGGGATCAGGAAAGATCCCCCTCTCCAAAGACATCCAGACTATCTCGGCAAGGACTGGACCAATACTATCCACACAGCCTACTAAAAGGCGTATGAGGCCCGGGTCCAAACTACAGTTGGTCAGAAGCAAAGACTTGATAACCATCACAATATTATCGATTATGGGCCAGCCGAAATCACACCACACAAACTGGGCATCCGACATCTCCTGCTGACCACCACAACTCCTTTGAGAGAGGGTCGGGTAGATGCCGGACCTGATTGTGGCAACCTTATCCATGAAGAATCAACCAATCTCCTCACAACGCTCTTGTGAAAAAGCATTTCCAGGCTGGAGACAGAGTGGATTGCACAATCTGTCCGCAGTCTGGAAAGCTAGGCTGGTCGATTCTGCATCTCCCTGGACAGGAATTCTGCCTTCTTACAGGTAATTGCTGATTGATAGACCAAATAATGGTTGGTGAAACTAAGTCTGTCACACTCCAGTCCCGACCTCCGCCAGCGCCTCTCTAACCATCATCCCACTTGCCTCAACTCCCTCAAAGCCTCATCAAACTAAGGAGACCTGGGGTGAAGAGTGAGGGGGTGAATGCAGACAGGAGCAGTAGAATCCAGGGCCTCTGTCACCGCCTTGTTATAGGCTAGTAGCAGATCCCCTGGATCCATGCATTCACTCAGCATACCTGATAGGTCCAGTACCGCCATCAGGCCATTAGGTGACACACCCCTCAAAGGGCAGTATTGGACCATCTCCATAGGGGTAGGCCTATGAGGGGGGCCAGGAAACTGAACCCGATGGTATGACGGTCAGACCACCCGACTGGTTCCACCACCAAGCTGTATATCTCCATCCCCAGGAGAAACACCAAGTCCAATGAAAGACCACCAATATGAGTCGAGGAGGAAATAACCCGTGTGAAGCCCAAAGAATTAATTACCTGGAGGAAGTCCTGTCCAAACTGCGAGAGTTCATCATCAACCCAGGCATTGAAATCCCCCAGGATCAGCCATCTGGGGGATCTCAATGTCAGGTCGACAATGAAGAACCGTGACTTCCAGCAGGAAAACATTCCCATCTCCTGGTGGACGGTAGATGAGAAGAATCCTGCACCTCACACCCTCACCCAAGATACATTCAAAAGAGTTGATGGCTCCCACTGGTACTTCCATCAGGTTCAGCTCCGATCTAAAACAAATGGCCACACCCCTGCCCCTACAATCCATCCTCAGGTGGTGCATCACCAAGTACCCGGCCAGAATTGTTGACACCAGAATGGGACCAGCATTCTCATCCAGCCAGGTCTCGGTGATGCAGGCCAGGTCAGATGATTTAACAAGATCCGCTACTGTAACAGTCTTGTTTTTAATGGCCCTGGCATTACATAACACCACCTGAGTAGGACAGCAGTCGAGGAAGACCAAGTTACCTGCCTGTTGTAAGCAGAGCCCTTGGGTATGGGAACCAGACAGGGAGAATCCCTTTCCTGGACCCATTTCACCCCAGGGTGTCTCCTTGTCCCCACTGTCCCAATCTGCCCACTTCTTTCTATTCCCTGACAGGCCGAGCCCCACCCTTGACCTCCTAACTATCCCCAGTGCCCTACACCATCTATAAACCTCCAAGGACAGAGAGGGACAAAAGAAAGGGCAGAGGTCCCTCAGCTGGAGGGGGAATAGTGCCTGACTGTCATTTTGCCTGCCTAACACATCTCCACCACAGCTCACAAACACCCAATCAGATAACGCTCAGCTCAACTCTCACACTTCCACACACACACAATAAACTATCAACCAAACCCAAATGCAACAGTATAAAATAAATTTTGTTACAAGGTGTAAAAATAATTTTTTAGTGAAAGGAAAAGTCATACAGATTCTCCAGGTTGAATAGTTATTTCCCTCTGTGGAGTTCCCACCTCTCCAGAGATAAAAATTATTGACCCCCCAACCCTATCTCTCACATAGGCCGGGGGGGGGGGCGCTGCCAGCAGATTATCCACAGAATCAGATTAAACAGGGCACTCTCACTGCCCAACAAGGTCTGATGATATATTAAAAAAGAAAAAAGAAGAGTCTAACTGTCACTCAACAGGTTAAATACAATCCACTTTCCAAAGAAACCGATACATATAATGTATTGCTCCCACTGCTACAATTTGACAAATTTTTCTTAAAAGTACTTGCGGCTAAAATAGTTCTGTGCTCCAAGTCCATCCACTCATAGAGTCCAAAAAATGCACTGATGTAGTGAATCCTGGCACCTTCAACCAAAACCAAGAACCAGAACCTGAGAAAATTGGATCACAACCGACCAAAAGGATCAATACCTGAAACCCAAGTAATTCCCCCTTCCTAGGTCTCAGAGGTATACCTGACCTAGTCAGCCAACCACCGAGGCCAAAGACAACCCAGAAAGCTGCCGATTCTCCAGTTGACTCCCTCTAGCTCCACAGGGGAAAACACCAAGGTCAGGGGATCTACCTCACCAGGTCTCTCAAGTTAATTGGTCAGTCCAAAAAGATGACGAATAGATCCTTCTTCAGGTTTTTCAAAAATTTGCAGGTTTAAATCCAAAATGGTATGTCAGTCCACTGCACCACGGCACCCCTCACCTCCGCTGTAGAGCTGCGATCTAGACAAGCAGTGCAAAATCGAAAACCCCAAATCAAAGTAAATCTAGGGCAAAAGTCCTTTAAGATGCCAGAGATACAGGGAGTCAGTTCAAAATGCCACAGCACCCTCTTTCTCCACTGCAAAACTACAATCCAAGCAGACAATGCAGTCCAAAGAAGCTCCAACCCAAGCGAGGCATGGAAAAACAGAACACGGAAGAATCATCAACTGCAAAGCATAGTCAAGTAATTAGAGAGACTTTAGGTGGAGAGTGTGCAGACGGTACTTTATTACTTCTGTGATTTCTAAGTACTACGCCACAAACCCATCAAATCGGTGTTGTGGAGCCAAAGGTACACATTACCACATATTTTGGAGCTGTCCTAGGATTCTGCCTTTTTGGGACCAAGTGGGAGAAACCATTAAGAGAATAATGAGCCTTACCCAACCCCTCAGTTTTAAGAATTTAGTGTTGGGTGTCCCCCCCAAGGGAGATTTCCACAGCTGCCACCAAATATCTATTTTTAATTTTTTTTTTGTATCATGTCTTTATTGAATTTTAAATTAAACAAATATATAAACATTCAGTTAACAACAGTGACTTTAACAGTTAACATACAGCTTAAATGTCATGTTGTCTGATCATTCAAGTTTTAAATCCATTGATTTAGATTCAGCCTAATATGTGTATTAGTATTAACAAAAATAAAACAAGTTCATTCTGCTCAGTACTGCAGATATACTTATTTATCAGAAGTAAACAAGCCAGTGCTCTACATTACTTGGTATTACTTGGCGTGAAAAGACAAAGTAGGCTGAAAGCTCATTGACTTGTCTCCCACTGTTTGTGGGTTTACATTTCAGACAAACATTGGACAAGAAAGGCATATAGTCTTTGTTTAAAATTCTCAAATGTTGGTATCTCCACTATGTCACTTGGTAATAAATTCCAAAATCGGATTGATCTTATTGTATAAAAATTGTGTCTCTTGACTGTGTTAACCTTTGGAATAATCAATTGTTTATTATGAGATCTAGGATTATTGTATCTTGGGTTGTATTTTAAACCACATTGTCTCATAAGCTGTTTTTCAAAATTTTATACAATAAAAAGATGTCACCTCTTTTCCTTCTTGTTTCCAGGGGCAACTGACCCACTGATTACATTCTATTATTATAGTTAAATGTATTAAATCCCCTAATTGATTTGGTGAGCTTCCGTTGTGTTTTTTCAAGTAGACTGAAGTCCCGCTTATGATAAGGACTCCAGATGGGTGATCAATAGTGTAAGTGGAGAATTATGTAGGTTTTATATAATTTCAGAATACAGCTACTATTTCTTGTAATAAATGATTTTTTAATGGAACGAATTAGTCTATTTACTATCTGCGTAAAATGTTTACAGTGGTCAATGGAAGTGAGGTCTTTATTCATCCAGATTTCTAAATCTTTCTCTTTATTTGAAGTCTTCAGAATTTGTCTATCTAGTGTGTACTTGTTGTCGAGGCACAGGTCAGGAAGCATAGGAAAACCAGGTGCAGTTGCAAAATTCGAACAAGTGATTTATTATTAACAGTAAAATAAAAAAAAATGTTCAGTCTAACTAGTTACAAAGGCGGTATAAACAGAGAAAATCCATCTGGGTTTCTTCTCAATTTCCAATCTCAGTCTCTGTCTCTCTCTCTCTCGTGCAAGAAATTGCAGCTCTGTTTTTATAAGTCTTTGCAACCCTCGCTCATTAAGACAGCATGCTTCTCACATAGTGTTCTTGCAAGTTTCAACAAGTGCAGCAAAAAGAACATTGTGACCCAGAACTGAAATCTTGCTTACAGCTTCTCAGAGAGTTTGCAAACTAGCTTCTCTGGTTAACCCCTTGAGTTCCAAACAGCTTTCGGCAATTATTTCAACAGTATAGCTATATATATTTCAACAGTAAAACTATATACATGTCTAAACAAAGGGATCCCAGTATCAGTTACATTTCCACATAATGATTCACATATATTTTTATACCAGCAGATTTGCAGGGGGGAAGAAAAGACAGAACAGCAAGTGAAAGTAGAGAGACAGTGAGAGGCAGAGAATTGCAAAACTGTCAGGGTGATGAAGACCTAGATCTCGTGAGAAAATTTGGTTGCACAACCACACAGAGAAAAGACAGAAAAGGAGAGACTAGAACAGATCCTTGCATTTAAACTGTTTCTCCAGAACAACTGGGACAGGACCCTATTCAGCCCTGTCACATACCCCCCTCCTTAAGAGGGAACCTGTTTAACAAAAACAGGTTTCCAAAACTTTCTTTAAATTCTCGTTTAACATGACAGTAGTTTATAATCTTTATAGTTCAGTGCATATGTAGCATATCAAACAGAGAAGTTTCAACTCACACATTTTTTTTCAACATTCAGAATTCTCAATTCCTGTTCTGTATCTAGACAGAAAATCAGCAGTGACATTCTCATTCCCAGATGTGTGTATCACTTTAAATTTAAATGGCTGTAGTGCCAGGTACCACTGTGTGATTCTAGAATTTTTATCCTTCATTTGGTTAAGCCAACAGAGAGGATTGTGACCAGTTACAAGTGCCAAGTCAGCTCCTAGTAGGTAAAACTTAAGGGACTCCATTGCCCACTTTGCTGCAAGACATTCCTTTTCAATGTTGGAGTACCTTTTCTCTCTGTCGTGCAATTTCCTACTTATGTATAGAATAGAATGTTCTTTCCCATTTATATGCTGACTCAAGACTGCACCTAGGCCTACCTCTGATGCAGCAGTCTTTAACATAAATTGTTTCTCAAAGTCTGGCCATCTTGAACAGGGGCTGACATAATGTAGCCTTAATAGCCTGAAAAGCTTCATCACACTCTGGGGACCATTTTGCATTACTCGGGTATGGTTGCTTTGTGATTTCAATGAGGGGTGTAGCTAACTCTGCAAAGTTAGGAACAACTCTCTGATAATAACCAGCCAGCCCTAAAAATGACTGGACTTGTTTCTTGGTTTTGGGGACAGGGCTGTTAGCTACAGCTTCTATCTTGGAAACCTTTGGCTTGACTTCTTCATTTCCCAAAACATAGCCCACATATCTGGTTTCCTGCATGCCCAATGCACACTTGGTAGGATTAATTGCCAGACCTGCCTTTTTTTTTTTTAATCACAACAGTATTTTTGCCACCTCCACTGACCTGGCAGGGGCTACGACCCCCCCCCCCCGAGAGGTATATCCTCCGATCCATCAGGGTCATCATGGGTCCTGCAGGGTCCTGGTATTTTTTCCCTCTGGTTTTTGCCCACACCCATGCAATGGATGCAGCAACTGTCTCCACCTCTGTGGAGGCAGCCAAGCACCCTGGGTTTGGGCCAAACCATCTTGTTATGCTGACCCATGCAGTGCAACCCCCCCCGAGGAAGAAAAGCAGTCCTCCAGATGCTCAATCCTTACCTCCCCCGCCCGGCTAACCCACGAGCGACCTGAGTCTGTTCCTGAACCTGGGTCACCAGCGTGGCATGAAGTGTGGTGTCCAGCGTCTCAACCCTCAGCACCAACGAGCTGGCTAGACCTGCCTTTTTGAGCGACTGGATAACTGCTCGTAGGTATTCCAGGTGGCTTTTTCAGTCTGAACTATACACCGCAACATCATCCAGGTACGCAGCACAATGACCAGTGTAAGGGGATAAAATTACATCCATGTACCATTGGAATGTAGTGGATGTGCCATGTAAACCAAACGTCATGGTGGTGAACTGACAGAATCATATAAGAGTGGCAAATGCAGTTTTGTCTCTGGATTCTTTAGCTAGGGGGATTTGCCAGTAACCTTTAGTGAAATAGAAGGTATTGATATACTTGGCACTCCCCAGTCTGTCCACCAAATCATCTATTCTGGGCATAGAATGACTGTCAAAGTCTGATACTTAAGTTTCCTAAAATCAAGGCAGATTCTTACATCCCCTTCTTTTTTGTTTACAGTCACCTTTGATGATGACCAAGCACTTCTCAACTCTTCTATGGTACCCGATTTTGTCATTCTTTGTATTTCCTTAACCATGTCTGCTCTTAACCGCTCTGGTAATCTGGTTGTCTTTTGCCTAATAGGGTGAGTATTCTTTGTCGCTATTATGTGCTCAGCACCTTTAGCTCGGTCTAGCACTGTGGTAAAAGTACTATTAAATGTCTTTAGCAAGTTACAGATTTCTGCAGTTTGTTCGGAGGTTAAGGAAACATTCACCTTGACAGCATCAGCAATTACAGTTTGTTTCAGTCTATCATAAGCTACATCAATATATTTTTAATCAGTTTCTGGTAAAACTAACAAAGCAGCCTTTGGTGTTTTTTCAACCCATTTCTTGAGGAGGTTAGCATGGTATATGTTAGTAAGATTTTTCCTGTCAGGGGTCTTAATCTCATAGTTAACTGTGCCAGTACGTCTAAGAACCTTATAAGGCCCTTGCCACTTCATTAAAGTTTATTTTCTATAGTGGGTAACAGTAGCAAGACCTTTTCACCTGGCTCAAAAATGTTTTCTTTTACCCCATGGTCATAATACATCTTCTGCTGGTTTTGAGCCTCTTTCTGATTGCTATGGGCGATTTCAACATATTTTGCCAGCTTCTTTCTCAGGGCTGTCTGACGGTGATAAGGGTAGGTTCTTATGGTAGTGATACCTAGTAGTCTGTACAGCTCCTTAAGTAACAAAGCACCAAAATTACTGCCCTGATTAGTAATGATTTCTTTAGGGATGCCCATTCTGCTGAATATTTTGGCAAGCTCTGCTGTCACTTTTGGGGCTGTGACAGTATGCATTGGAACTGCCTCTGGGTATCGAGTAGCATAGTCACATACTACCAAAATGAATAGATTAACCTCTTTACTTTTGTCTAAGGGGCCAATCACATCCATTGCAATTCTCTCAAAAGGCACATCTATCAAGGTTAGGGGCACCTGGGGCACTTTGTCTTTTTTAGTCACTGGGGCTACTTTCTGACACTCAGCACAAGAACTGCAATAGGTAGCAACATCTTCATGAATTCTAGGCCAGTAAAATCTGTACAGCAATCTGGCAAGTGTGCGATCCCTTCCCGAATGACCAGCCATGTGACTATCATGTGCTATCTGTAACAACTCAGATCTATACTTTTGTGGTATAATGTCCTGTGTCTGAGGTTTAACCCAAACTCTATACAGTAGCCTGTTAAATTTTTTAAACATAGGTTAACCCTGTTTTGGTTTCACCCCCAGCTGCTTAAAATAACCCTGGAGAGAAACACTGTTAGCTTGTTCTGAAAAAAAATCACAATCGGTTATCAGTTTAGTTTCAGCACGTTCATATGTTAACCACTTATGTCCA
Organism: Neoceratodus forsteri; assembly: GCA_016271365.2. Classification (NCBI taxonomy): domain Eukaryota; kingdom Metazoa; phylum Chordata; order Ceratodontiformes; family Ceratodontidae; genus Neoceratodus; species Neoceratodus forsteri. The sequence continues at coordinate 883,767,967 of CM057455.1, forward strand.
TCAGTCTTTTGTTGCCACTGTTTCTTCAGGCGTTGTCTTTCTTTCCTGGATTTCTGGATCTTGGAGTTGTGCTCAAACAAGTTCGAATCAAAATCAGTGAAAGAAAAAGAATCCCCACCATCTAAGATTTTCTTTACCTGAGCTCCTGTTACCACTGCTGCTGAAACATCAGGATTTACTCCCTCTTTGATTAACTCAGTAAATCCTGGAAAGTCATTTCCAATAAATCACAGGTATAGGTAACTTATGTACTACTCCCACTTTCATTTGGTGTGACACTCCATTAACAGTGAGAGTAACTTGGCTGGTGGGATAGTATTGAGTGTCCCCATGGATGCAGATGACACCAGTACCTGGTCCTTTTGGACATTGTTTTCCCAGCACTTCAGTATGCACTAGGGTTTGTCTGCTTCCTGAATCTGTAAATCCCTTCACAGTCTTATATCCCACCTTAACATCTGTTAAGTACTTGCCCTAATTTGCTAAGGACAAATCTGCTCCAGTGTCACTCTTCTTATGGCAATTTCTTGCAATATGACCTGGATTATTACAGTTATAGCAAATAACATATTTGGGCACAGATGTGTTACCCCCACCAGAGTTCTTATTAGAGTTGGAGTTTAAAAGGGAAAAAGAGTGTCTTACTGGGGCTTGGCTGTTACCTCGCTATTATGGTGTTTTTCTGGCCATTTGGTAGTCTTCGGCCAAAGAAACAGCCTTTTCCCCTTTCTGTTCGTGTTCCTGTACCCAAAGCTGCTCATCTGTAGGCAGGATGTTGATGAATTGCTCCATTGCAAATGTGTTGATGATCTGTGGGACTGTTTTGCTCTCTGGTTGGAGCTATTTCATCAGGAGTTCTTCGAGTCGGGTGAAGGCTTGTCGATGATTGACTGAGTTGTACTTCAGAGATCAAAGTCTCTGCCTGTAGGTCTCTCCTGAGATGTCATACCTTTTCAGGATTTTGCTTTTCACCAGATCATTGTTTTCTGACTGTGCAGTGTCCACATTGCTGTAGGCAAGTTGGGCTTTCCCTGTCAGGTAAGGTACCAGTCTGACTGCCCATTGCTGCTTTGGCCACTGGCAGGCTGTGGCATCCCTTTCAAAAGTTGTCAGGTATGCTTCGATATCATCTGAGGGACACAACTTTGTAAGGTTAATGTATTTTAAGTTGTTAGTGTCTTGTTGCGCTGCTGGACCAGTGCCAGATCCTCCAGCTTTGATAACTTGCAAGGCATCTATCTACTGCTGCATCTCTTCTCTGCTGTTTGAGTTGTTGCATTTCTTCTTTTCTCTGTGCTTCTAAACTATTAATTTATTTTTCTCTCTGCTTCTCCATCTTTTTTTGTTCTATAGCCCATCATTTGAAAAAGGTAGTCAGGCCTTCAGGTTCTGTCACTACCTGTTCTTTTTCCATAACTGATGCTAGCTGTACAGTCTCAAATTGGACTTCTGTCTCTGCTACTTTGGCTGCCATTCTCCTGTTAACCATTCCTGGGCTTGCTGCAGAATCCATACCTTTCTTCTATGCTTCTCTGGTACCAGGTCTAGTACCCGTGCACAAAACTCCTGGCTTAGAGTATGCATGGCGTAAATCCCACTGCTAACACTATCTGTCCTCGAGGCACAGGTCAGGAAGCATAGGAAAACCATGTACAGTTGTAAAATTAAAACAAGTGATTAATTAACAGTAAAATAAAAAAAAATAAAACATTGTTCAGTATAACCATTTACAAAGGCAGTATAAACACAGAAAGTCCATCTGGGTTTCTTTGCAATTTATAGTCTCAGTCTCTGTGTCTCTCTCTTGCAAAACATTGTAGCTCTGTTTTTATGTCTTTGGAACCCCAGCTCATTAAGAAAACAGTATGCTTCTCACAGTGTTCTTGTAAGTTTCAACAAGTGCAGCCAAAAGAACATTGTGACCCAGAACTGACCTTTTGCTTACAGCTTCTCAGAGAGTTTGCAAACAAGCTTCTCAGGTTAACCTCTTGAGTTCCAAACAGCTTTGTGCAATCATTTCAACAGTATAACTATATACATTTCAACAGTAAAACTATATACATTTCTAAACAACAGGATCCCAGTATCACTTTGATTCACATATATTTTTACACCAGTAGATATGCAAGGGGGAAGAAAAGACAGAATAGCAAGTAAAGGTAGAGAGATAGCGAGAGGCAGAGAATTGCAAGACTGTCAGGGTGATCAAGTCCTAGGTCTCACGAGAAAATTTGGTTGCGTAACCAAACAGAGAAGAGACAGAAAAGGAGAGAATAGAAGAGATCCTTGCATTTAAACTCTTTCTCCAGAACAACTGGGACAGGGCCCTATTCAACCCAGTCACATCTGTATTCTGGATTCTTATATCTAAAGTGCAAAACAATGCATTTTGATGCATTGAAATTCATTTTATTTAACCGACCCCATGTTTCAATTTGTTTCAAGTCATGACTAAGAATCTGATGGTTTTCTTATGAATTCACTATACCCCCAACTTTGGTGTCATAAGCGAATTTTGATACATTACTTCTCAGTCCAACTCCCATGTTGCTAATATAGAGGCCAAACAATACCAGCCCCAACACAGATCTCTGAGGTATCCCGCTACTGAGCAGTCCCTCATCAGATACCGATCCATTTATCCTTATATTGTAATATTCTTTCTTATGTATGAATATAATCATCCACTCCTTGTTTTTATTATCTAGCCTCTTCGTTAAGATCATAATATGTGGTATATTATGCAAAGGGGAACTGTCAAATTCCTAGCCATCTCCACCTGTTCTTAGCAGTAAAGCTTCTCCTGGTGTGAGGGCATTTAAAAATCATACCCATTCATCTAAAAATTTCTCTTCCCTGCATTTTAATATGAAGATGAGCCAGTCCACCGCTAGCATCTGGATAGCTAACTTTCTCCATTAGTCCAACGTGGGCACCGCCCCAGACACCCAGTTAACCTGTATTCCCTGTCTAGCAATCACTAAGAGGACCCTTATCTATCTGGGGTAAAGAATCCAGTCCTCTCCTTCTTCCATCTCCATCCCAAAGAGAAAAGTGATAAGGGAGATACCTCTATGGTTCCACCTGACATTGCTGAGATCTCTCCTGCAATTCTCCTCCAATATGTAGTAAGGCTTGGGCAATCCCGATAATGAAAATAGGTTCCATGGGCCAGCAGACACCGGCCACGTCGGAGAGCTACCAGGTCAAAATCTGTAGGCCACACGGGAGGGTAATATAACCTGTGTAGAAACTTACATTGAAATTCTTTGAATTTGTTGCAAATCAACAAACTCATGTGAGTAGTTAGCATTCCCAGTTACCCTTAGAAATTTGAATACCAGGTCTTGCTCCCATCGTTTTAGGTTATGTAAGCCATCTGGGAAAAAGTCCCTGTCCCACCTGGCAGCTCTCCCTACTAACTCTTTCTCTTTCATTCTGGCCCTGAAGATTTCTTGCTCCAGATTAGTCAGTGGTGAACCCTCTAAAGTCTCTCTATTTAATTTCCTGATTTAATTTCTAATTTGTAAAATATTGAAAAAATGAGACCGAGGTATTCTCAAGCTCACCTGGACCTCTTCAATGGTGCGTATGCCATTCTTGGCTAATAGATCCCCCAAACATTGCACACCCCTATGCTGCCATGTCATAAAACCTTGGTCTTCCAAACCCGGCAGAAAATCAGGGTTACACACCACCAGGAGCTGTATGGTATTTACCTCAACCCCTCTTCTCTTTTCTTAATGACCTCCCATGCCTCTAACACAGAGACTACTAGGGGGTTAGGATTTTGTAAATGTCAGCATGCTCTAAGATCCCCCTTAGTTAGACAGGCCAAAACTCTGCCTGGACATCCATCTTCCTCTAAATCCAGCCAGCAAGCTACTTTGGTCCTATTTATCCAGTTGTGTACAGTATATATCGGTGTTGAACAGCTAAGTAATATCGACTAATATCTGGAAAATCTAATCCTCTCCTTTCTTTTTTAGCTTTTAACTTAGGGCCTCCTACTGTGCCAAACAAATGTTGAGAAGCTGCATTCCAGTCTTTTGATATCTTTATTTGTTGGGCTCATAGGGACCATCTGTAAGACATAAAGAATTCGGGGTAGTATATTCATTTTTTTTTTTGTGTAATCTACTTTTCCGCCCCTGTGCGCACTGGTCCACCACTCCTTTCGGGCTCTACCAAGTCTCCCCAGCCCCTACTGTCCTTACCCAGCCTCCTCTGATCCTCTAGATGCAGCCAACCCCCTCGGATATCCCAGTGTATCCTCGGCTACGGGGTCCTCTCCGAGGGGCAAGTGCACCCGGGGAGAGGCATGACCCCAGCACATACTCTCTAGGGCCCAGGGATGCTGCTGAGGAACAGGAGGCCCTGGAGGTCTTCAGGGAACAGAGAGCCATCATCCGGCATCCAGCAAGCAATTTTTCCTGGTTTTCTTTAAGGTGCGTGATGTCCGGACGTCAAGGCAAGAGCCGATGTCTATCACGCACCACCCCAATGACCCTGACATGTTGCTCTACCCCTGGCCTCCACCAGTGGTCGCTTTCAACACCGGGTAGCAGCCCCTTCCCTCCCTGAAGGCAGCGAGCAGTCGTGGGACGCTCAAGCTGCCTCCCCCGGCGGGCCTTCCAGTGACCAGAGCTCGATCACGAACCTGGGTCACTGGTGTCGCAAGCAGAAATCCAACCGCTGCGCCAACGGGCCAACTGTATATTCATTTTTAATAAATTAATTCTCCCCAACCAGGAGAAAGGGAGTGCCCTCCATCTGGTTAAATCTTTAATAATTGTGTCAAATAGTGGTGTGTAATTTAATTGATATAATCCCCCAATGTCCAGCCCCACTTGATTCCCCAAATAGGTAAGGGATCCCTTTACTCTTTTCAGGCCCCAATGGGCATTGATTATTCTTTCCCCCTTCCTTATCTATAAATTGCAGTTCAGATTTGTGGATATTAAGATTATATCCTGAAAGCAAGGCAAACTGGTCAATAATTTGCAATAAGGCCAGTATTGACTCTTCAGGCCTAGTAAGAAAAAGCAAAATATCACTGGCATACAACGTTATAGTATGCTTGTGTCCATCCCTACTGGGGACCCCATGAATAGAAGGACTATTCTGCACTTTGATCGCTAGTGGTTCAATAGCTAGTGCAAATTAGAATGGGGAGAGGGGGCATCCCCGGCTCGTGCCTCTCCATAGCCTAAACTCCTCTGATAGTGTCCTATTTGCCAGTACCTGAGCCAATGGGGTTCAACAGAAGGCACCGACCAGCTCCACAAACCTATCTCCCAGTTCAAACCTTTGCAAGATAGTCATCATATAAGTTTATTCCGTCCTATCAAAGGCTTTCTCGACATCCATGAACAGCACACAGACCTGCCCAGGATGCCAAGAGCCCCACCAGATCACATTTAGCAATCTCCTCATATTATGATAGGATAATCTTCCCTGAATAAACCCCGTCTGGTCCAGGCATATTATATATGGTAATATTTTTTCTAGTCTTAGGGCTAATACTTTTGTCATAATTTAGGAGGGAGATGGGTCTGTACAATGCACAGTCGGCACCATCTTTGCCTGGTTTAGGTACGACACATATATTAGCCTTGCAGCATGTCTTAGGTAGCCCCCTCTCCCCTCTCGCTTCCTCTAAGAGGTCCCTAAGTGGTCCGGAGAAGTCCTCCCTTAATTCTTTATAATACTCGGCTTCAAAACCATCTGGGCCAGCTGCTTTTCCTCTCTGCAAAGTTCCTATGGCTTTAAGCACTTCTTCTTTAGTAATCAGTGTACCCAGTGCCTCTCTCTGAGCATCTGTGATTTTTGCAAGAAGCATCCCCTCCAGAAATGTTTCCATTAAGTTTTCTGACCCTCTACATTCTGACCTGTATAATTGCTTGTAAAAATCCCCAAAACATCTACGAATCCTAGTATCCTCATGTACTACTGTGCCAGATCTAGCTTTTATTCCAGTAATCTTTTTGATTGTTCTTCCTCCTTTATAAGAGAAACTAATAGTGGGCCTGCTTTATTTCCCCATTGATAAATCTTTTGCTTGGCAAACATTAGCCTCAATTTAGTGTCCTCTGTGAGGCAAAGGTTTAATGCCTCTCGGGCAGCTCTAAGTTCTCTCAGTATCTCTTCCTCGCCCCTTCCACTACCTTCTTCTCTAAGCCTTTGACCTTCTATTCCAATGTCATTATTTTTTCCTTCTGATTTTATTTATTCTTAATTGTATAACTTATTATGTTCCCATGCATTAAGGCTTTCCCAGACCCCCAAAATACTCCCACAGAATCTAATGAGCCTCTATTTGTTTCTATGTACCCCTTCCATTATTGTTTCAGTTACTTCTGGAATTCTTTCTTTGCTAGCAGATAGTTTGGGAACTGCCATCCCCGTTCCTTGGGCTTTAATCTTCAAATTAATGTCTAATTGAACCATGGCATGATCCGAGATAACGATCGGACTATGGTTAACGTCCACTATTCCCCCATACCAATTCCTCTGTATGTATATGTAATCTAGACGTAACCATGAAGCATGTGGGTGTGAATAAAACGTATACTCTTTTGCTCCAGGATTTGTGGTACGCCAGGTGTCAACATAATCAAGATCCGTTAGTCCCAGATTCCATTGTGAGATTGCTTTCACCGCCCTGTGCCTCACCCCAGAATAATCCAAATTTGGATCTACTACACAATTAAAGTCACCCCCCATAATTAAATTTGGGAACTGCTCACTGTTTAGGATGTCCAAAGTTTTCTGTTAAAAATTAGTCTCAAATACTGATGGTGCATAAATACTTCCAAATGTCGTATTTTGGCCCATTATCTCCCCCACTATAAACACATATCTCCCATCCACCGGATCCTTCACTATCCTGTGAAGAACAAATGGAACGTTCTTATGTATTAATATGGCTACACCCCTTTTATGGGAATTGTAACATGAGGCATAGCAGTCCCCTACCCATCCCCCATCAGCTTAGAAAGTTCCCTTGGAGTCAAATGTGTTTCTTGTAGTAATACCACCATGGTGTATTTCTTTTAAGGGCTGCAAGAATTTTGGAACGTTTTGCAGGAGTAGCAAATCCTTTTACATTCCATGATATAATTCTGTCTCTTCTACTGTTATTCATACTTGATATATAGAATTGCCTGTGTCATCCCTTTATGTTTTGGGAGTAGATAAACATCATATAAGAGCATTTCATTATCCAAATACCTAACTTGAGCAGAAACAAAAATAATCCACCACAAACTAGCTTGCCAACAATGAACTTTTACAATTAGTATTAACATCCTAAACATAAAAAGTCAAATATTTCCCCTTCAAATGTTCTGACCCCTCTATAGATCCAGTAATAGCTTTTCCAAGTAATATCTTCAGATTTATCCAAGTTATCCCTTCCCCTTCTGCACAGAAATTAAGATGATAAAATACAGACCATAGGACTTCCAGTGATGTCACGGAGCAACAGGGAGCCTAATCTCAGGAACTCTGCATCTGACCCATTTTAAAACCCTCCAAACACAAGAATTCAGCCTCAATAATATCACGGAGCTCAGGAGGGGGAAACCTGGAAGCTAGTAGAGGCAGAAATCAGAACAAGGGAAAGAACAGTAAGGATAGCAAGCGATTACCTGAGGAACCCCCCCAGCAGATCCGTCTCGCCATCCAGCTCCCATGTGGACGAATATGGCACCGACGGTGAGAATAAGCATTTATCTCACAGTCAATTCAAAACTCTCATCAAAGAAATCAAAGAATCTTGAAAAGAGAACAGACAAGAGTTTCAAGCTGTGCAACAGCAACTTACCTCAATGGAGACAAAAACTGGCCTGATAGAAGATCGCATAGCTGAAACTAAAGATGGCACAACCCAGCTAATGGAAATTGTACGGTTGTTCCTAGTTCAAACGGGGGGCATACAGACTGTGTCTTGACCTAGGTCATCAGTTTCGCCGAGACAATTTTCGACTTCACGGCCTCCCAGAGGACATGGAGATTTCTCCGATTGCACCTTTCATCAAGAATTTGCTGAAGGATGATTTAGACCTGCCATCCACCTACTCTTTTCATGTCGAGCGGGCGCACTGTTCACTGTAGGCTAAGCCATTAGACCCTGCAGCTCGACCGCGCTCGATAGTATTTAAAGTTAGCTCCTTCAGCACAAAGGAGGACACAGTAAGATGAGCCTGGGCTAAAAAGGAGGTTAAATACCTTACTCATTGATTATTTCTAGATCATTGCTATCCCCATGAAATACAGCAGCACAGGTTGCATTATCTTCTGAAAAGTCCATCAAGTTCCACATGTCTTATCCCTCTAACTTAAGGGTGTTTTGGGAAGATGGTGTGAAAATCTACGCCACAGTAGATGAGGCAATGACAACCCTCAAGGAAAGGCAGATACAGGTACCAGAAATCCGGACCCAGGGAGAAGGGCAGAGCGGAGGGGAATGGCAGTGCACTGCAGGAAGGAAGCGCCCCAGATCCAAAACACCGCTGCACTCGGAGGCTCTACGCAAAATTCAACAGATGCTGAAGAAGAGGACTGGATCGGAAGACAAACAAACTTGGAATAGGATAGACTGTGGCAGTTGGATTGCTCACTCATCTTTTCTGGTCGTCCCCCCCCCCCCGGTGGACTGCTCAGGGCTGAGTATATATATGGTTACTATTATTCATGTCTCCCTCTTTGTTTCAGGTCATGGCAAATACTGAAGGACTACGGGGAGTGAGTAACAAGTAAAAAACATGTGCAGGGTTTTATTTTATTTTGATGCAATGAGGGCAGAATGGGGACAAAAAGCCAAAATTATGTTTATGTCTACAACAATTAGCAGGTGGAACTGACTGAAAAAGTCCAATTTGGATGTATGGCTTAACCCCAGTAGAGGGGGGATATACTTAATCCTTTAAATTTCTGTCTTCTGTGCACTGGAAGGAGGTGAAGATTGAGGAAAGAGATGAAAAGGGGCTATGCCTGCAGAGTTGATTAACGCTGGAATTGTTTTCTGTACGGTTGTTTTCTGGAGGCGGTGCTCTTATGCTCTCCCAGGGGGTGCGGAAGGCAAGAGTTGAGGCAGGTGACAACCCTGCAATTCTCGGCGCTCGGCCACGCCTGCACCAGATTTGAGCTTACCTGCCTAATGTTTTAATTAAAATGAAAGGATAATGGGTCGGGGTGCAGAGGTGTGTTGGGACTCTAATGCTGCCCGTGACCCTTTGTACCTTTTGGTACCTTTTCTTGAGAGCCTTATTAGATCCTGGATCTGGAGGAGGTCTTCCTCAAATGGAAGCACTAGTTTACCTCCTCGCTTTTTTCGTATGTGAGAAGACACAGAGGATAATTTCATACATTAGCCTCCTCCCTTGGAAGCAGCCCGTTGTTGTTGTCAATGTTTCAGTTGAAATAGTTGCCATATTGACCATTTTTACATTTTCACAGTTTATTGGGCTAAAAGAACCTCGGAATAGTATTTCTAAAAAAAGAGGAATCTTCTATGTTCTGGAATAGGGATTTGGGAACAGTTTTTGGTGGAGTTTTTAAAAGGGAGAGCTATCAACGTGGTGAAATAGAAATTACATAATTATTACACATCCTTATACTATCTGCACATATAACGAGCATGGAATAACCAACCCCATAAAATGGAGTAAATTACTTCAGTATTTAAAGAGAGTGTGGGGGGGGGGACATCATATTACTGTAAGAAATGCATTTATCCCAAATAGGACACAAGAAATTTGAGTGTTTTGGATTTTCCCATGTGATAGACTCTTCTTATAGGGGTGGAAGGAGGAGGGTTACCGCAGTTTTGATCAGACAGGGGGCCCAGTTTGAATTACAGGATCAGGTCATAGATATGGAGGGGGAGATATGCAATGGTTAAGGACACCCTTGATGGACAAAAGGTAACTACAGCATTGATCTATTTTCCCCTGACCTCTGAATTCAATGTTTATCAGGCTTTTTTCCTTCAACTAGCTCAATGGGCTGAGGGGTATGTACTTTGCGGAGCTGACCTTAATCTCAACATCTCAGAGGGAGCCCAGAGCCAGACTCCCCAGAGTAAAATGAATAAAACTACTAGAGAGCTGAGAAAACTGCTCAAAGAGTTAGGGTATGAAGATGTTTGGAAATTTCTAAATGGTACTGCAGTTAGATATACATTCTCTTCACAGGCCCACAATACATACTCATGCCTGCACTTCTTCCTGACCTCTGGAGAACACCTGGGCCTGTCTCACAGAATTTGAGCAGGGGATTATGTGCTTTCCAGTCACGCCCCAATTTTCTTTAAATTTCAATCAAACACACGTCGGAAGAAAACCTTTTGAAAGTTTAATCTATCATTACTAAGGGACTCGGGGGTAAGGGAAGAGGTCAAGGACACAATAAAACAGGCCCTACACAACAACGATAATAAGGACACCACAGTGGCGATTTTATGGGACACTACAAAGGCAACAGTAAGGGGGAAACTAATAGGAATATCTGCTTATAAAAAAACAGAGAGAGGCTCGTAGAAAATCCCTAGAATGAAAAATTAGGGAATTGGAGGAACAACAGCAACTCCGAACCAGCAGAACTAGGGGCCAGAAGCTCATAAAATTAAAAAAAGAATTAAACAATATTTTGGATTATGTGGCAGAGCAGAAACTGGTCTTCTTGTGACACAGATATTATGATGGAGGCCCCTGGTTCCTAAGATTAGTAGTCGACCGGTTAAGGGCTCAGAAAGCAAAGGCCACCATCTTGAAAGTTAAAACACCCCCACTCCAATGAACAGAGGAATACTATTCAAGGCATCTCTGAAGCATTTGTAGATTTCTACACTCAGCTGTATGCAGCTGTTCCAGCTCCCTCTGATCACAAAATTTTTGACTTCTTGTCCTCCCTCCAGTTGCCTATTTTAACAGAGGTGCAGAGATCCCAGTTAACCTCCCTATAACAATAAAAGAAATAGAATCTGAGATAGGCCTATTAAAAACAGGAAAGTACCCGAGGTCCGATGGGCTCCCAGGAGAATTCTATAAAACCTTCTCTCAGACCCTATCCCTGCTGTTGAACAGGGTATTTTCTTTCGTATCTTTGGTGGAGGGAATAATCTCCCATCCTGGAATGACATTATAATCTTGGTCAGCCCCAAGCCAGGCAAGGACCTTTCCCAGTGCTCTTCATATAGACCCATATCCTGGCTAAATGACTCATTCAGTTCACCCCTAGTTTGATTAATATGGATCAGTGTGGATTTATTCCGGGAAGACAGGCCCAGGACGATATCAGATGAACCATATATTTACTTGAACATATCCAAACCCAAAAGAGCTTGTCCCTCTTATTAAGCCTAGATGCAGAAAATGCATTCAATATGGTGTCCTGGGACTTTCTGTGAGGGGTCCTTACCTCCTTCGGCTTCCCGGAACAGTTCTCTGACATTATATTTAAATTCTATAAAACCCCAAAGGGATACATAAGAGCCAATGGCCATATTTCAGAGGGCTTGCTCCTGTACAGAAGGACCCGACAGGGGTGACTCCTATCTCCCCTCCTCTTCAACTTTTATATTGAACCCCTTGCACAATATATCAGATTCTCCCCAGAAATAAAGGGCATTCTGGTGATAGGCACGGAAAGTACAGTTACGTAAGAACTTACCGTAACAGTAGATTTTCGAGAGAGGCTCTTGCAGTAGGTAATTACATATAGGACTGACGCCGGCAGGAGGCAGGACCCCATGGAAAAATTTCTTGCTAGCAGTCCCTGGCGAGGGACCGGCCCCACGTCAGGTGACCGGCGTCAGGAGACATTGGTATAAAGGGGCGGTCCCAGAAGCCCGCCTTCCAGTTCTTTCCCGTCACAGGCTAAAAGAGGCCGGACGAGAGAGGAGCGTATATTTCCCTCAATGGAAAAGGAGCTGAAAAAGCCTAGGGGGATGGAGGGCGGGAAGGTATTACCTACTGCAAGAGCCTCTCTCGAAGATCTACTGTTACGGTAAGTTCTTACGTAACTGTACTATCTTACTTCGCGAGGGCTCTTGCAGTAGGTAATTACATATAGGACTGAATCCCAAGCAGTCTGGAACAAAGAGAGGCACCGGGAAGAGGAAATCTACTCCAAAAGGTAGTTCTGGTTGTGCAAGTCTCAAGATAGGAGGCCTTGCAAAACAGCCAGCCCGAAGCCTGCTCTACGGCAAGAGGCAACATCCAAACTGTAATGTTTCGTAAAGGTATGGACGGAAGTCCAGGTGGCGGCAGTGCAGATGTCTGCCGCAGACACATTCTTGAAACAAGCCGCAGAGGCAGCTACTCCTCTTGTGGAGTGGCCTCTGACTTGACCCGAGAGGGTCTTGTTGTATTTGTCATAACAGAAAGTGATGCAATGAGCCAACCACTTAGACAGGCATTGCTTGGAAACAGCATTGCCTTCCCTTTTGTGAGCAAAAGAGACGAACAACTGATCAGTCTTTCTGAGATCTTTCGTCCTGTTGGTGTAGTATCTCAGAATCTGGTGAACATCCATAGTACGGAGTAAATACTCCCCTTGATTAGAGTACTGCGTAAAAAAGGCAGGTAACTCTATGGACTGATTTAAGGTAGACTCTGCTACTACTTTAGGTAGAAACTTAGGATTCGTGCGAAGAGCAACTCGTTCCTTGTGAAAAATCAAGTAGGGGATTTTACACATCAGGGCCTAGAGCTTGGAGACTCTTCAAGCCGAAGTAATGGCCACCAAGAAGAGCGTCTTCCACGAAAGGAACTTCAAATCCGCAGAAGCTGCAGGTTCGAAGGGAGGAAGAGTAAGTTTCTTGAAAACAAAGTTCGAGTCCCAAGGGGGAGCAGGAGTACGGATGGGGGGGCCTCAGATGGAGGACCCCTCTGAGAAAGGTCTTGGAGACCTCCAGTTGAGCAAAAGCCTTGTCTGCGAAGGGAACAAGATAGGCCGAAATGGCCGCCATGTGTACCTTCAGAGAGGAATGGCTGAGACCCAGGTCAAACAGATGACGTAGATACTCCAGCAGAAGCCCCGCTGAACAGGAGAAAGGTTCCACGTTCTTGGAAGCAGCCCAAATAGTGAATCTTTTCCACTTCATGGCATAAGTGGATCTGGTGGAGGGTTTTCTGGCCTCCACTAAAATCTCCGCCACTTTGGGAGACACTCCAAAACGGGATTGGGCTAGGTATGCAGGAGCCATGCATGCAGTTGAAGGGATCTGAGGCCTGGATGGACCAGGGTCCCCTGATCCTGGGTCAACAAACCTCGAGATAGAGGAAGAGGAAGAGGAGGATCCTCTGAATATTGTTGTAGAAGAGAGAACCAGATTTGCCTGGGCCAGAAAGGAGCGATCAGAATCATTCTTGCTCCTTCTGAAGCTAGCTTCTGCAAGACTCGGGGGAAAGGCATAGACGAATCTGTCCTTCCAGTCTAAAGACAGAGCGTCGCTCCAAAAAGCGACTCGCTCTGGAACGAGCGAGCAGAAGATGGGAAGTTTTGCGTTTGGGGGGGATGCGAACAAGTCGACCTGTGGTGTTCCCCAAAGTTGAAAGATACTGTCTAGGACCCCTTGGTCCAGTTCCCACTCGTGAGTCAGAGCAGAAGAGCGACTTAGCTTGTCTGCCAGGGTGTTGTCGACTCCCAGAACATGAATCGCCGTGAGGTGAAGGTCGTGTTGTGTTGCCCAATCCCAAACCCTCATTACGTCCCTGCATAGAGGGTAGGACCGAATCCCTCCCTGCTTGTTGATATACCACACCACGCACATGTTGTCCATCTGGACGGCTAGGTGGCCGGGAAGGATGTATTGGTGAAGGGCTTGGAGATCATACAACACTGCCGAAGCTCGAGCACACTGATGTGGAGAGCTTGTTCTAGCTTGGACCAGGAGCCCTGGGTCCGATGAGGGCCTAGATGGGCTCCCCAACCTTCACCTGAGGCATCTGTGGTTAGATTCTGGGAGGGGGGAGGATGAAAGAAAGGAACTCCCTGAAACAGGTTCTCTCGAACCATCCACCATTGCAAGTCTCGCATCATCGGCGAGGAGATCAGAACAGAGTGATCTAGGTCGTCCACTAGCTGATTCCACTGAGAGATCCTCATGTGGAGTCGAGCGCGAGGTACCATCGGAATAGCAGCCCCCATGAGCCCGAGAAGGCGAAGGACCGACCTCGCAGGGACCATCCTGCGGTCGGACAACAGACTTATTTGGGTCTGAAGGGTGACCGCCCCTGTCTGGAGGCAGGAAGGCCTTTACCCATGGTCGTATCAAGGATCGCCCAATAAACTGTAGCCTCTGGGATGGGTCCAGATGAGACTTGGAATGGTTGATGGTATACCCAGGCAGGCAAAAACCTGCTGGGTAAGGGAGAGGAAGCATGGGAGTTCCTCCTGGATAGACCGCCAGAACCAGTCGTCCAGATGTGAAACCTGCGCCCTTGGTGCTGAGGTGGGCCGCCACCACTGCCAGGCATTTGGTAAATACTCCGGGGGGGGGGCAGAGGATAGACCAAACGGGAGCACCCTGAACTGGTAGTGGTCCCCCTGGAACGCAAAACGAAGGTATTTGCAATGAGATGGGTAAATGGGAATGTGCAGATAAGCATCCTGCATATCCAGAGCACAAAGCCATTGACCCAGCCAGAGGAGGGGCAGAAGGCTCTGCAAAGAGAGCATCCTGAACCTTTTGTACTCTACGTAAAGATTCAGGGAACTGAGATCCAAAATTGGTCTGAGATCTCCTGTCTTCTTTGGGACCAGGAGGAAATGGGAATAGTAACCCATCCCCTGAAGATGAAGGGGGACAGGCTTTATCACTTGCTTCAGTAGAAAAGCTGAGATTTCCTCCTGGACCAAGAGAAGATGTTCCCGTGAATACGACTTCAGAGGGGGGTGGCGGGGTGGTTTCTGAAGAAACTCTATGGAGTGTCCTTCTGCTATGAGCTGGAGCACCCAAGAATCTGTGGTTATCCTCTCCCATCCCGGAAAGTGGAGGGAAAACCTCCCTCCTACCGGTTCCTCCGGGAGTCCGGAGGCAGTGGGAGAGGAAAGGAGTCAGGTGGTGTGGGGCAGCGCCACAGCTGAAACACCCGCTGCTTTTTTGGGTGGGGGGCTTGGCAGCTGCAGGGCCCGGCGTTTTGTGGCCCGCCTTCCCTGGGGTTTCGCCTTTGGCCGATTCCGTCTGCGAAAGGGACAGCGCTGCTGCTGATGGGGACGGTACATGGAATCAACTGACTTCAGAGCCGTCCCCTTCTCTTGCAAATCGGTGATGATGTCCTGACATCACCCCGAGCACTGACCCTCGGAAGGGTGCTTCCTGGATAGCAGATTGCACCTCCGGGACCAAACCTGACACGCGGAGCCAAGCATGACGCCGTAGGCCTACAGCGAAAGCTGAACTCCGCCCAGCAGTGTCCACTGCATCGTATGTCACATGTAGCATGTGTCAACTGGCCGAACGAGCAGAGTGGACGAGATCAGCCAACTCCTGCTTGACTTGGGAGTCAGGCAAGGAGTCCAGTTTGGCTTCCACCCGAGTCAGGATGGCATTCTGGTAGTCCCCCATGTGTCCGACATAGTTCAGGGCTCTGATTCCCAGTGTGGAGGAAGTGTAAATCTTTCTCTCATACTGGTCCAGAAGGCGAGATTCCTTATCAGGAGGAGACGAGCTAAGATGTTTAGGGTTCGCCACACTGTAGCAAGGCACTATGAAAAGACAACTGTATGCTGCCATGCATAGGTAGCAGGATAAACAGCTGAAGCAGCGAGGTGGTTATGCCACTGAACAGTACCATGGTTAGTCAACACCGGGACTATGGGGTCCAGTAACACTGCCGTGTTAACTCCATGTGACAGTGTTGCAAAGGAAATGACAGCACCAGTTACCATGGCTCTGCCATTTGTGGCAATGAAGTCGTCCCCCGACTGGCTACCATCTCTGTGCCACTCCTGCGCTGGGGTTCATGCCACCACTGTAGTACCATGCCAGTACCAGTTGTGCAAAGAAAGTAATACCAGCATGATATTTGTGCAAGGCATGTCCATTTCCTGTTAGGAAAGTATTGGCATAATTGCCCACAATGCATGTGGCAGTCCTGACATTGAAGTACTGCTAAAAATGGCAAACATCTGTGTGCCACTCTTCCCTGGTAGGTAGTTCAACCAATGTGGTCCCATGGCTGTACAGGTATTTACAAGTAGATCATGCAGCCTTGTCATGTGAACTCCATGTGACACTGCTGCCAAGGAAATTCAACAAGTGAGTACCACGGCTGTGCCACTTGTAGCAATGGGATGCATAGGGAGAAGCATCACCAGTAGAAAACAGGAAGATGTTATCACACTGTACAGACAGCTGGTGAGACCCCATCTGGAGTACTGTGTGCAGTTCTGGAGACCAAATCTCTGCAAGGACATAGACAAGATGGAAGCTGTCCAGAGGAGGGCAACTAAAAGGTGCAGGGTCTGCACCGGAAGACATATGAAGAGAGACTAAAGGAGCCTAATATGTATAGCCTCGAGGAAAGGAGGGAGAGGGGGGACATGATAGAAACGTTCAAGTACCTCAAGGGAATCAACAAAGTCCAAGAGGGTAGCATCTTGCAAAAAAAGAGGTGTGCAAGAACAAGGGGGCACAATTTGAAGATGGGGTTCAGAGGTAATGTAAGGAAGTATTTCTTCACAGAGAGGGTTGTGGTTGCATGAAACGGCCTTCCGGAAGAGGTTGTGGAGTCAACAGTGGTTGAATTCAAGCATGCATGGGACAGCCATAAGGCAATTCTAGGGGGTGGTGGTAGAAAGAAGTAGGCTGCTGGTTAACTAGGATCTGCAGCTTATCCATTAGGTAGGGAAATGGGCAGACTGGGTGGGCCAAGCTGTTCTTATCTGCCATCAAATTCCATGTTTCTATGATGTCACACCCCAAGTGGCTACCATCTGTGTGCCACTGTTGCCTGCGACTTCATCACACCACTGTGGTAAGATGTCAGTACAAGTCTTACAAGGCTTGCAATGATGGTAATAAAAGCATAACTGTGCAAGCCAGTACAAGTAGTGCCACAAGTGGCCATAATGCCTGTGTCACTGTTGCCATTGAAGCGTTGCTGAAAATGGATAGGTCCAAGGCACTCGTCACCCAGTCACAGAACTCCACAAGGTTTGTCGGCCACGATTTCCCTGGGATGAATCCATGCTGTCTATCGTACAGGCACCCCAAATTTTCCAGGTCCCCCCCCAGAATCTCCTTGACAATGCCCTCCATCACCTTGCCCACCACCGATGTCAGGCTGACGGGCCTGTAGTTCCCTGCCACCTCCCTTAATCCCCCCTTGTGGATAGGCACTATATGCGCCACCTTCCAGTCCTGGGGCACCCATCATTGTCCTCAGAGAGATGCTGAAGAGCTCCACCAGTGGTTTCACCAGGACATCTGCCAATTCCTTCAGCACTCTGGGATGTAATTTATCCAGCCCTGGTGCTTTTTCCATCTTTAGGGACCTGAGGGCTTCCCTCACTCTCTCTGCCGTGATTTAGACCTCTGCTACCTCGTCCCCCTGCTTTGCCTTCGCTCCACCTGCCAGTGATGTCTCCCCCTCTCCAGACCCGCCGATCGGTAAGGGTCCCCCCTCCTCAGTTTCACGTCTCCTCCCATGTATGGTCGCCCCCCATTTTTTCTTGGTATAGTTATAGTTGTTTCCTTTTAAAAATAAATCACTGCCTTTTTCTTTTTGCAAGTGAAATGACAGTATCAAGCCGACACACTGAGCAATAAAAGCTTGTAATACCAAACTTATGCACACCACTGCCAACCAATCTGTCACAACCCCACTCAGCAGGTCAGGCCCTCTGCTCCCACAGTGCCAACCTCTGAGCACAGTATTGTGAACAGGAACAGAACAGGGTAACCCTCCTGTCTGTTTTGTGGGTTCGAATCAACCTTTGGTCTCAAGTTTTGGAGGAATTCAAACTGCGAACCTCTTGCTAGCGTACCCAATGTACAGGCTCAGATAATTCTGCTCTTTGGGGAAATGCCAGATATCTTTCGCCTACGGGCACCTAACCAGGTGTACAAAATGAACCCTTAAAACTCTATGAAAAGACCTTAGATAAACTCTTACCTTTTCCCAGTTTGGTATTACCAGTAAGCTATGCACAATGTCAGCTTTAACCATACATGCTTCACTTGTCAAAGAAAGAATTTCAAAGGCACACCAAGTAGTCTCTTAAAATAGAGGTTTACTTTAAAACAGATAAAAATATGTAAAATGTAAATACAGTACAACATATCACAAAAACATACAATCACTTAAAAAGAACAAAGTTTAAAAAGTGCAAATTAATTCCGACCACCAGACAATTAGACGTGTTTATCTAAAGTAGATGTTTCTTCTTCAGAGTCCAAACATTAATTAATCTAAGTGGAAAACAGAATACTGTTTAAAACTGGCTTTGCCAACCTCTTTGCATGAGGTCACCTAGCTCCTCCCTGTCAGAATATAAAAATTATACAAAACAGGCTATCTTATCATTCAGAAGGTAAATTAAATAGGTGACATCAGCAAAAACTCACTTCCCCATAACCCTTTGATCTAGTGTGTCTTTTTGACCTTCACAGACATCAAACGAGCGTTTATGACTTAGCACCTAAGTGACATAACCTGGTTTCTTCCTCTAAATATCATAAAAGTTTATGATTTTCATCCTAGCAGCTGGCAGCTTCAATTAAGCCAGATAAACAGGAGATCCTTAATTTGCATCTCTTCTAGCCTGTAATTATCTCCTAACTTTTAGGTTAACAGCTTGTAGTTGAAACCTGGGGGGTCATCCCACAGGCTGTCTCAGCATGTCTCATGAGAGACATTCAATAACACATTTTTATATTACAAAAATCATAGAGTAATCAGAACCAGGTGTCCAAGCATCACAGGTCATGCAACCATGTGATCTCCACTACCTACGACAGTGTTGCCAATGAAACTGAAAACAATACTGGGTAGAATGGATGTGGCACTCTTGGCAATATATTAGTACCAAAATGCCCTTTACCTTGGGCTGCCAGAGGTTGATAAAGGGTCTGCTATAGTCAGGACTTGTTAAAACAGGAGCACTGCACAGTGCCTCCTTCAGTCTGGTAAAGGCTTCTTCACAGGCTGGTCCCCAGGTAATTTTCTTTGGCATCCTTTTCTTTACCAGGTCAGATAGGGGAGCAGCCAGGGAACTGTAATTGGGTACAAATTTTCTATAGTACCCTGCTGTCCCAAGAAAACTCCTGACCTGCTTCTGCGTTTCTGGTCTGGGCCACGCCTGGATTACCTCTATCTTTATTTGGTTAGGACGGAGCTGTCCTCGGCCTGCCACATGCCCAAGGTATGCCACTTCTCCCATGACCACCTGGCACTTCCCAGCTTTGGCAATGAGCCCGGCCCTCTGTATCTTGGCCAGCACTTCCCTAAGGTGGGATAGGTGTTCCTTCCAGCTGGCACTAAAGATGGCAGTGTCATCCAAGTATGCCACAGCGTACTCCTCAGCACCATTTAACACCTGGCTCACCAACCTTTGGAAAGTGGCCGGGGCGTTCTTCATTCCGAAAGGCATTACTTTAAATTCAAATAAGCTGTCGGAATGATGAAGGCCGACCTATCCCTAGCTCTGTCCGTCAACTCTACCTGTAATATACCCCTTGGTCAGGTCACTGGTTGTAAGGTAGCTTGCCCCTCCCAACTTGTCCAGGGGTTCATCCGTCCGGGGCATCGGGTGGGCATGTGACTGCATTCAGTCCACACAGAAATGAGTAGAGCCATCTGGCTTGGGCACAAGGACTACTGGTGAGGCCCAGGAGCTGTGGCATCTCTGGATTACTCCTAATTCCAGCATCTCCTCCACTTCCTTCCTAATGTCCTTTTGGACAGCTTGACACCCAATATGCTGTCCGCCGTATGGGCGTCTGTGTCCGTCTCCACACTGTGCGTCGCTAAGGGGGTTAGTCCAGGCTTGGTGCTAAACAATGAAGCAAAGTCTGCTAAAACCTCCCTTACTTCCTGGATCTTGTCCGGGGTCAGCTGGGGAGACAATTTAACTGCCTCCACAGAGGACTCCCACTTACTTTCTTCCAGCAAGTCCAGAAGGGGTCTCCTTCGTCTGTCCCCTCCCCAGGACTACATACAGGCTGCTTGCAGCTGGTGTAGAATGTGGCAGCCAGGCTTTTGACTGGTACCTCTAGGACCAGCCATATAATGCCTTTGCTCTGCGGACTGCACTGGCTGCCGATACAGTGGCGGATCATCTTCAAGGTTGCTTTGCCAATCTACAAGGCCCTATACGATCAGGGACCCAGTTACCTGCAAGATCTCCTTCATCCCTACTGTCCCCTCCGCCCTCTCTGATCCACTGATGAGGGATTGCTAGAGATTCCCAGGGTTCGTTTACAACATCTGGAGCAAGGTCATTTAGTTTTATGGCCCTGACCCTGTGGAATTCTCTACCTCGTCGGGTGCGAGATTGCCTGACCGTCCAAGGTTTTAAAATTGCCCTGAAAACATATCTTTTTAGCCTGGCATTTTCCGATTTTTAAAGCTGCTACTGTATTTATTATTTTAATTTTGTTATTTATTAATGTTTGATTTTATTGTACAGGCGCCTTGGTTCTAGAAAGGCGCCTTTTTACAAATAAAGAATTGATTGATTGAAAAATGGATGCAATCTGTCTACGACTATTGAGTGGAATGTCCTGCCATCACTGTAGTACCATGCCCGTACCACTGTACAATGCCTGTATCACTCTTGCGAGGGAAATAGTGCCACAAGTGGGTACAATGCAACTAGCAGCCTTGCCAGTGAAGTACTCAAAAAAATGGAGTACCATCTGTGTGCCAATCTTGCATGGCAGGTCAAACCAGTACTATTTAACCATGCAAGTAATGCTCCAACCGTAGAAGTCATGCCACCATCTGGCATACGATGTCTGTAACAGTCTTACATGGGAACTCATGAGACAAGTTGGTAACACATGTGTACCACTAATCCTAGATAAATAATGGCACAGGATGGTACCATCCATATCTTATTGGTGCCAGGGAAGTAATAACTAATAGGGTTCCATTACAGCAAGATACTGTTACAGCAATACTATAATCAAGTCACTACTAATATCCATGTAACAATATGGCCATTGTCCTGCTGCCACAAGTCTGGTAACATGATGGTGCCAGTTTTGCCACTTTCACTAGGTCATGCTGCCCACTGCTTCAGACTGCAAAATATTGCCAGCATAATAAACACAAAAAAAAAAAAACATCTAGAGTGCTGGCACTGTCTGTGGTCATACCGTTTGAATTAGGGTTACCACCTTTTAAGAAGCCTAAAGTGGGACATTTCTTACTGAAACATGATTTTTTGCAGGACAGTATGTAACCTCGGCCAATGCAACAGACTTGTTTTCTCTATATAATCAGAATTAAGGTTAAGTATTGTAGTTTCCTAGTAGCTTTTATTGTTTATCATTTTAAGACATTTTAGTTACGGTATCAGTTTTCTGCCAGATTTATTGGAAAATTAGAAAATATTTTTTCTACTATAAAGTCAGGACATGCAGTATTTTCCATGTGTTTTTTGCAGGACACAGCTGTCCAAATCAGGACTGTCCTGCGAAAATCAGGACAGGTGGTAACTCTAGTTTGAATGTGTGTGTGGTGGTGGTGGGGGGAAGGAGAATGACTATCACAATGCAAAAGTAGGACCTAGAAAAGCTAAAAAACTCACCACCAAGATAAGAAATCCAGAGTGGGGTTACCAAGAAAAATCACAAGTGTGCTAGGGAAACATTTATGATGACACAAACAGAAATTCACATACCAGGACAACCGCTCATCCTCCTACTTACTGTCTGAGGTGACATTCGTAACGATGCGACACTGCCATGCTGCGATCGACTTCTGGTTCGATTTGATGTGACAGCATAGGTGTAGGCAGGCATACTGCATGGTGTACAGTTTTATTTGGGGAATCCACAAACGGGTTGTGAACTGCTTCCCTTGTCCATTAAAACATAACACAGAAACAGCTGAACCTTTCGAAAACTGTATCCATAAGAGTCCAAAGTAGAAGGATTGGGAGCTTAACAGGCTCTAGGCTGGTATGAGGGTGTCTGAGGGAGCAATGTGTAGCATCTATATTTACCCATGTGGGGGGGGGGGCAGTAATTCGTGTCACGAGGTACAAAAGTCATATTTATTGTGCCAGACTGGGCAACAAACACAGTCCTTGTGTACATATTTATATTGTCTGGCTACACCCCTGTGTGGGAGCACGCCAAAAACCACTCGATTCAGAGTTCATGTCTTCGGAGTCTGAATCCTCGGGAAACAAAACTGAGAAGCCACCCTCAAGAGGATCAAATTCACTGCTGCAATCGGAAGGCATTGTGCTGGTTTACAATGCAGCAAGTACTATATAGCAGGTAATTTTAGCATTCTTAAGATTTTCGCTATATTCGCGCTATTTGAAGTCTATCCGCAAAATCTACCTGAATGTGATAATTAACTGCAACTGCACCCTGTGCTGACTAGTACCACATCTGCAGCGATATAACGGTACAAACATGACTCGAGTCACTATATTGTACCAGGTACTGTAATTAATGTTCTCTCTGACCTACTTTATCCCAGGACATAGCACAGGATGAAGTTTTGTGGCTAGCATATTGCCAGAGAGAGTGCAAGCTAAGACAACAGAAACCAGTCGCTTGTCGCCCAGTCCAGTCAGGGATACCTGTTTCGAGCCAGTGGCCTCCATGGTCCACTCGGAAACAGGGAGCATGTTGACTCTTGTTTCGTCAACATTGATAACCAAATCGGGGGGGGGGGAATTAGCTCTTGTGCACAAGCTGTAGCTATTCTCTTCAAGAATCCGACTTTTAAACCATCAAAATCAGAGGGGACCTTCCTCGCTACTTTGGTGCCCTTGCGTTTGCTAAACCCCATCCGATTTAGGAAACCCCCACGCCCACCTAGAGCTCAGCTGTAAATGCCCACCATTCTCCAATAACAGTTGTGGAGACTTGGCCTTCACAATACCAACTGCCACAGCATGTATCACACAGGCGTTTACCACCGCTCCTTCACCCCTCATTGATCTATTTTTTTAAGCTGTTCTTCAATATCATATTCTAGGTGTATGGGTCTGCCACGCGGCTTCCGAGGCAGAAAAGGGGACATGTTTGTAGGGTAATCAGCTTTGTTATCAGCAGCCAGCTAGTCGCTCTTAAATTTTCGCACTGTACTCTCATTAATCACACTACCCGACAGTGATAGGTGATACCGTACAGCCGCCATCACCCCGTTCTCAGCAGCGTACTTGCCAAGCTGAAATTGTAAGTCAGGGGTGTAGGTGGCATAGAAGGATGGTCACTTTTTTTTTTTTACTCTCTCCAGGTGGTGGACCAGAAACGTAAAGCTCCCTGACAGCTGACGAGGAAACATGAGGCTCTACACCAGAGCTTGCGGCAAGTGTATCGCTGTCCACATCGCTTGCTTCCAGAGGGTACTTTCGCTTTGTTCCGTTAATCCAGTGTAGTAGAGACACGACTGACTGACGGCAACGCACGGCGTTTTGACAGAGATTGAGCAAGAGGTGAATCAGTGCTCCCATTTAACTAGTGTCCTCAATGTGAGATACCTTATTTTGCAGCTGACATGATTAAACACGCAGGCTATACTCCGTGAATACTGGGGACCACGAATTTAACCTGCTATACAGTACTTCTCATGCACATCCAGTATAGAGCACATTCTCCTCAACTGCCAACTATACATAGGATAGTGCATGGGGAACAGTTGACAACAGGGCTATTCTTTCAAGAGTTGGCACTATGACGACGGATTACCTCGAGAGCGCAGCTTCGAGAGGTAATCTGGCGTTATAGTGCCAACGAGGTGGAAGATGCCCTGTTGTCAACTGTTCCCCATGCACTTTTCTTTATAGTGTATGGTGGAACGTCGTTTTTTTTGGGGGGGAAAATCAGTTACTAGAAGGAAAAAAGAACTTTACATTTTGAAAGTTTTCACGCTTGACATTTTAACTGCTTAAGAACTTTACATTGCGTTTCAACGCTAAACGTTAGTACTGCCGCCGACATTGCTGCTTTCGCCAGGTGTCCTGTCTATGGAGTGAGCCCTGTCAAATGCTGCTCGAGGACACAGTGTGATGTTCGCAGTACAGTAGAAAACATCATTCTGTTGCACTGCGAACGTCACTAGTGTGTGACTACAAGGTTTCGAAAACGATGGATTTCGGTGGAGAACGACGTTCCACCATACACTATATATAGTGATATCACTCGAGATGCAGCCGAGGGAACAAGCAGCACAGGGAAGGCGCGAAGACACAAAATGAAGCGTGGTTTTTAACATTAAATATGCAAGACTGGAAAGTCTTAGAAAAGAAACACAGAAATCAAGTATTTCCAACAAGTATGACTTTATGCAAGAGGTAGGCACAGGTGTGGTCTATAGACCACCAGCCCAGGAGGAAGAAACAGATAGGGAGCTGATGCTAGCCATCCAAAGGATGGCAGACAAGGGTGAGGTAGTACTGGTTGGAGACTTCAATATACCAGACGTGGACTGGAGCATCCCAGCAGCAGCATCAACTAGGAGCAGATTTATCTTGGACTCCCTTCAGGGTGCCTTCTTCAAGCAACTGGTCATGGAACCAACTCGGCAGAAGGCAATACTGGACCTTGTGCTCACAAACAGGGACAGTGTGATGGGGGTAACAGTGGGGAGCACCTGGGTAACAGTGACCACCAGTCATTGTGGTTTGAAATCACAGAAAGAGCAGAACCAAACCACACAAAAACACGTATCCTGGATTTTAGGGGCAGACTTTGGGAAAATGGGGAGATGCTTGAAAGAGGCATTAAGGGAATGGGACAGGAATCAGGGATTGAGGAACAGTGGGCAGTATTTAAAATGGGATTATAAGAACAACAGAATTATGCATTAAGCAGGTTAGCAAGAGGAAAAGAAAGAGGAGACCATTATGGTTTTCCAAAGAGGTAGCAAAGAAAGTGAAAGCCAAAAAGATTGCATTCAGGCAATACAAAAAGACACAGGCAGAAGGGGATAGGAGAAGTACCAGGAGAAACAAAGGGAGGCAGGAAGTCAGTAAGGGAAGCCAAAGCTCAGACAGAAGAACACATTGCAAAATCAGTGGTTAAAGGGACAAAACCTTTACAGGTACATAAGTGAAAAAGAAGGACAAAGGGAGGGATAGTGAGACTGAAGGGGGAGGATGGGAGCCGTGGAGGATGACAACAGTAAAGCTGACATATTGAACAGGTATTTCTGCTCAGTCTTTACTAAGGAAGAGGGGGTAATGGGTCTGAAGGAGTACAAGGGTGAGAATGGCAGAAATGGACACAAGTCCCTTTACACGAGAAAGGGTCCTGAAGGAACTGGAAGTAATAAGAGCTGATAAAGCAATGGGGCCAGATGGGGTGCACCCCAGGGTCCTTAAAGAACTAAGAGAGGTGGTGGCTGAACCTCTGGCTATCCTGTTCAGCCAATCACTGGAAACAGGGAGGTACCCAAAGACTGGAGGACAGCAGATGTAGTCCCCTATACAAAAGTGGGAACAAAGAGGAAGCAGGAACTACAGACCAGTCAGCCTCACCCTGTAGTGGGAAAGATCATGGAAGCACTACTGAAGGAGAGATTGGTGGAACATCTGGTTGTCAATGGACTACAGGACCCAAGGCAGCATGGTTTCACCGAGGGAGGTCATGTCAGACCAACCTCATTGAATTTTTGACTGGGTGACTAGGGAGGTGGATCAGGGAGGGCAGTGGACATGGCCTATCTGGACTTCAGCAAGGCCTTTGACACTGTGCCACATAGAAGACTATTACACAAACTGGGAATATGGGTGTGGGCAGGACAGTAGTGTGGTGGGTAGGTAACTGGCTGGGTGGCAGGACACAGAGGGTGGTGGTAAATGGCTGTCACTCCACAGAGGGAAGAGTGACCAGTGGGGTACCACAGGGATCAGTGCTCGGACCGGTCCTATTCAACATCTTCATCAGTGACATTGCACAGGATCTAGAAGGCAGAATTTCACTGTTCGCTGATGACACAAAGCTCTGTAACAGAGTAGACACACCAGAGGGTGTAGACAGAATGAGAAGGACCTGCAGAAACTTGAAGAATGGTCAAGGGTTTGGCAGTTGAAATTCAATGCAAAGAAGTGCAAGATAATGCATATGGGGCACAAAAACCCTGGCACAATATATCAGTTGGGGGTGAGGATATAGCATGCACCAAGCAGGAAAGGGATCTGGGGTTGTCATCTCTGATGACCTCAAGGTAGGAAACAGTGTGACAAGGCATCAGGTAAAGCAAATAGGATGCTGGGATGTATAGGCAGGGCATCACCAGCAGAAAAGGAGGTTATAATTCCACTATACAAGACACTAGTGAGGCCCCACCTGGAGTACAGTGTACAGTTCTGGAGACCATACCTACGTAAGGACATAGACAGGGTAGAGAAGGTTCAGAGGAGGGCAACAAAGATTGTGCATGGGTTGCATCACAAGTCCTATGAAGACAGGTTGAAGGAACTGAACATGTACTCCTGGAGGACAGGAGGGAGAGAGGGATATGATAGAGACATACAAGTATCTTACAGGGAGGAACAGGGTGCAGGAAAACACTATTTTAAGCGTAAAAAGATGTTTCAGGACTAGAGGCATGGGATGAAGTTGGAGGGAGGACGATTCAGAGGAAACATGAGAAAGAATTTCTTCACAGAACGGGTGGTGGACAAGTGGAACACCCTGCCAGAGAAAGTGGTGGGAGCTGAAACAATCACGGGATTTAAGAATGCATGGGATAGACATAAAGGAATTCTAGAGGTCAGGGGTAAGGGGAAATAGACTTCTAGGAAAACAAACTGAACTTACAAGCTCAAATGGGCAGACTAGGTGGGCCATAGGCCCTTATCTGCCGACACTGTCTATGTTATGTGAAAGTTCCTCTTTAACTCAAGGTGCCCAAACATTGAGTTAAAGTATGGACACCTGAGAACACATGATGCTGTGTGTCCAATGAGTCGTAACCCTTTTTCTTCCCCATGTTACACGAGTGTATAGTTTCTATGCAGCGGACGTTTTTGTCCCGTCTCAATATTTTATCTCCATTCTTAGTGTGGTGCGTCAGAGAACGCTAAGAAAATACATAGCAAAAGACAAGAAAGCGAGCGCGCTGCTTTTTGCAGGAAACAAAACTGTCTCATGAAAAACGAGCATACACAAGTTTGTAAAATCAGCCTACCAAGTCAGAAAACAACCCTATTGTTATTTATCAGCAGTTTTCTTTTTATTGCCAAATGCCGATTTCGGCAAAACTTTCAATTCAAGACGTAAATAAAAACAGAGATGCCAGTATTTTTCTTTGATAAATCGTCTTTATCTTCCATAGCGGACTTTCACTTTTTTGTGAGAAAATAGGAAGCCTTTCTTTTCGTACAGTTCATTTGGGATTGACTGCATGTTTCCATCACAACACCTTC
This sequence comes from Neoceratodus forsteri, assembly GCA_016271365.2. Lineage (NCBI taxonomy): Eukaryota > Metazoa > Chordata > Ceratodontiformes > Ceratodontidae > Neoceratodus > Neoceratodus forsteri. The sequence goes on from CM057455.1 coordinate 883,795,540, forward strand.
AAAAGCAAACTGACAGAGAAAGCAGAAAAAGAAAACATTTCTATTTTGCATGTAGCGGTCACTGTTGCTGCGTTTCTCTCCCGCCGACTGTCGGCCTCTTCCGCGTAACCCTCCAGTGTCTCCACTTATCGCTCACTCTCTTCAGCGTCACAGGAGTACTGCACAAACACTCTAACCCACAAGCCAGAGAGAACGGTTCAGCACTTCAGCAACATACAGTATTGAGCGCATTGCCAACACTGAAGGTAAAAACACGCATATTAAAAATGTACCAGGCAAACATTGCCAACACTGAAGGTAAAAACACACATATTAAAAATGTACCGGACAAATGTACTTGCTGCCTGGAGGGAAAAACAAGCAAACCAGCAGTTCTGAGGCGCGACCTAAAACTCCAAAAATAAGCTCTGTAAACCTGTAACATGGAGAAAAAATGTCAGAAGTGAGCCAGCCCCCTTTTTTTTTTCTTCCCTGTGTTACAAGAGAATTAACCTTCTCTAGAGCATCACAGCCCTAGAACTTCCCACTACCCAGAACGTCAAGTGTCCACTCTTTACTTCCTTTAAGCTCTGTGTGTTCTCCGTCAGCCAACTAGTTTGATTGGCGTGCGTGAGTGCAACTATAAATACCCGAGGCCTGCAACTTCACTTCCCTTTCTACTGTGAGAACAGCTCGATAACGAGGTGCTCGGTCCTTCCAAGTGAAGCTAAGGCCGACCGTACAATCCGGCGACTAGCACCCTTTGGTTTAGGCATCTGTCTCCGGAAAGTCCACCCAACTGTATAGCAATGGCCTCTACATCCGAATTGGCATGTATTTACTCCGCTCTCATCCTCCACGACGATGAGATCTCCGTCACGGAGGACAAACAAAATCAACGCCCTCATTAAGGCATCTTGCCGTCTCTGATTATGGCGGCTCGTTGCGAGTTACAGTGCAGAAGCGGGTAAATAAACGGAAAAAAACATGCAGCCCGGCTTTAGTAGGGATGAGGTGACGTCTGTGTTGTTACTCGACACGAACCGTTTCCTAAGTCCGGTCTAGCTAGACGTTTTTGTTCTTTTTGAAGTTCCTCGCAAGTAAGGTATGAGGAAAGGAGAAGGGTGGTGGTGCCGCGGAATGCGAGCGCGCCAGAACGTACGTGAACTCAGTTACGGGAGCTGAAGTGGGTCCGTAAAACGGAGGCCCAGAAAGGTGCTATATAACCATTCGTGATGTGTCAGTTTTGACTGGATTTGTTAATTTGGATTCACCGGAATATAGAAACTTCGCTGGTCCGCGGAAAGTGGCATTAATGTGACTCAATTTATTTATAGTTGTGAATGAAGGGTGTAGAGAAAGGGATCTAGTGTTGGACCGTTCTGGTATTGGAGTGTGCCCATGTCCAGCAACTCGCTTACATAATGGATGCGGTCTTGTTTATAGTGAATAATTTCCATTTTCTTGGTGTTTCAGCAAGGTTGCAAAGCCTCCCAACGGACCCGAAAAGAGTCGGTGTTACATTACTGATTTGCCAATGGCTTTCGTAGGTGACTGTGCCCATGGCGGTAACCCTGGCAAGCGCGTTTACAGGCGGGGCTTAATGGATGGGATTGAGCTGGGTGGGGGGAGCTACCGGCACCAAATAATAGTTGGGCGATAGGAGGTGCTGTTGTACACCAAGGATTAATTGCATCACACAAGTAACTTGTTGCCCAGTCCTGTACTGTACAACTGATGTGTAGTGGCCCACACATGTACATTTGTTTGTATATAGCGTTCTAATTGGTATTGTGTAATATGCTGATAGCTTGTTATACTGTATATGAGCAGTGTATTGTACTTTTCTCTGTAACTAATTCTGGGTCACACCTGAAAAAGGGACTCTTTCTCTTAGTGGGCTCACCGAAATTTAATAACGTAAATAAGTCTCAGAGGCATTATAGAATTTGATAGCAAATAAGGACCGCTTGGCCCACCTAGTCTGCCCATTTCCCTACCTAACGGATAAGCTGCAGATCCTAGTTAACCAACAGCCTATTTCCTCCTACCCCCCACTAGAATTGCCTTATGTCTGTCCTATGCATTCTTTAATTCCCCCATTGTTTTTGACTCTACAACCTCCTCAGGAAGGCAATTCCATGTATCTACAACCCTCTCTATGAAGAAATACTTCCTCACATTACCTCTGAGCCGTTCCCCCCCCATCTTCAAATTGTGCCTCCTTGTTCTAGCGCATCGCCTTTTCTGAAGGATGCTACCCTCTTGGACTTTGTAAATTCCCTTGAGGTACTTGAAAGTTTCTATCGAGTTCCTCCTTTCCTCGAGACTATACATCTTAAGGTGTTTTTTTTTTTGTTTGTTTGTTTGTTTTGTTTTTTTAAGTCTTCATATGTCTTCTGGTGCTGACCCTGCACCATTTTGGTTGCCCTCCTCTGGACAGCCTTCACCCTGTCTATGTCTTTGCGGAGATGTGGGTCTCCAGAACTGTACACAGTACTTCAGATGTGGTCTTACCAGCTGTCTGTACAGATGGCCAACAACTTCCTGTTTTCTACTGGTGATGCCTCTCTCCGTATGCATCTCAGTATCCCTCCAGCCCTCCTTACTGCCTTCTCACATTGCTGGCCCACCTTTAGGTTATCTGATATGACTACCCCCAGGTCCCTTTCCATTTTTGTTGTCCGTATCTCATCCCCCATTGTGTACTCTTCCCCTGGGTTTTTGTTTTCCAGGTGCATTACTGTGCACTTTTTTGCATAGACCCTAAGCTGCCATACATTTGGCCATTCCTCCAACCTTGCCAAGTCCCTTTTCATCCCACCTTGCGTATCAACCCTGTTGCAGATCTTTGTCATCTGCAAAGAGACATACTTTTCCTTCCAGTCCCTCTGCAGTGTCAGTTATAAAGACATTAAAAAGGATCAGCCCCAGTACTGAACCCTGTGGTATCCCACTAGTAACCCCCCCCCCCTTCTTCACTGTGGACTCTATTTATTATTACTCGCTGTGTCCTGTTCTCCAGCCAGTGTTTTACCCAGGCTACCACCCTGGGACCCACTCCCAGGCTGGCTAATTTGTTTATTAATCTTTTGTGTGGGACTGTCAAATGCTTTGCTAAAGTCTAGGTAGGCCATGTCCACAGCCCCTCCCTGGTCTACTACTTTGGTCACCCAGTCAAAGAAGTCAATTAGATTTGTCTGACATGACCTTCCTGCTGTGAATCCATGCTGCCTTGGGTCATGTGCCCCACTGGCCTCTAGGCATTCAACAGTTCTTTCCTTCAGAGGTAATTCCATAATTTTCCCTACCACTGAGGTCAAACTGACAGGTCTGTAGTTTCCTGCCTCTGTCTTGCTCCCACTTTTGTGAAGGGGAATCGCATCCACCCTTCTCCAGTCCTCGGGTACCACACCATCCTCCCATGATTTATTAAAAAGGGTAGTCAGTGGTGTTACTAGTTCTTCCCTTAGTTTTAGAATTATTTTCCTCTGTTTGGGCCTTTGCTATTCTGAATGCCTTCCCTGCTTCCTTCTGCTTTAACTGGTACAGTTCTCTGCCCCTGCTCTGACTGTGTTTACTTGTACATCCTGAATGCTATTTTTTTCTCTCCCTTACCTTCCCCGCCACTTCTTTTGAGAACCATAATGTTTTTTTCTTTTTATTTTAATTTATTTGCTTCACACAAAGGCTTGTTGCCTCTGTGATGGTGGTTTTGATGTTTCCCCATTATTGCTCCACCCCACCTTCTTGCCTGTTTGCTAGTGCTTTTCTGAGGCACTCTCCCATTTTGACAAAATCGGCCCTCCTGAAGTCCAGTACCTTCACTTTTGCATGGCTTGACTATACAGCTAAGTTTATCATGAACCACATTGTTTGGTGGTTGCTTGTTTCCAGATGGCTACCCACTTCAAGATCGGAGATCCTCTGTCCGTCCCCATTTGAGTACCAGGTCTAAGATTGCTCTTTCCCGAATGGGTTCCAAAACTAGGTGTCTGAGGCATGCCCCTGTAGGGCATCGAGAATGGCCTTGCTCTTGTATGTGGCAGCAGCAAAGGTGCTCCAGTTAACATCTGGCATATTCAGGTCCCCCATCAGCAAAGGCTCCCCTTTCTCTGCCATCCCAAGGATGCCTTCTGTCATTTTCTTGTCCGTTTTCTCTCCCTGAGGCGGGGGTGGAATGTGGTGCCATCTCCAGGGTGACCCACAGTGCCTCCTCTCCTCCTTGTTTACCCTTTAGTTCTGTTGGTTTGATCCCTTCCCTTACACAGAGTGCTACTCCTCCTCTTCCCTCCCTGTCCCTCCTGTAGATTGTGTACCCTGGTATGTTGACATCCCAGTCATGGTTCTCTGTGTACAGTGTTTCTGTGACTGCTGTGATATCCAGGAATCCCTCTTTCATCAAGGCCACCATTTCAGGGAGCTTTTTACCTAGACTACGAGCATTGGTATTCATTATCCTCCATAGATAATTTTTTTTTTTATTTTTTCTTTTGTGGCTTTCTTTCTTTTTGTCCCATCCCTGTTGTTACTGCCTTTTTTTTTTTCCCCCCTCCATTTCTCCCTGCCCTTCTCCCTATTGACTGCTCTATCTTGTAGTTTACCTCACTAACTACCCTGACTTTTTGGGGCGCAGGATTTCTTTCTCCTTTCAGTGGCCCCCCGGCTAGTTTAAATGCTTGCCAATGAAGCATTTAAACCCATCACTTAGGATCCTGGTTCCCCTCCTGGATAGATTCAGACCATCGCGCCTGTATAGGCCTGCATCCCTCCAGATGGAGCCCCAGTCCCCAATGAAGCCAAATCCCTGAGCTCTGCACCAGTTTTTCAACCACTGATTGAATCCCATGGTGCGGAGTACTCTAGCCTCATCCATGCGATAGACATGTAGCACTTCTGAGAAAGTTACCGTGTGTGCTACTTATCTAAGGCCCCTCCCCAACTCCACAAACTCCTGTTTCGCTGCTCTGATCATAGTGCCTTCTGTTTGGCTAGAGGTGGTAAGTGGCTACTAATTTTATATGTAGTGTGCCCCATGCTTGAAAACGTACCACTGTCCTACCTCTCCCCTAAGGTGGTGACTCTTCCATTCCTGGAAACTACCGCCCAATCTCCCTGCTTCCTACCCTTGCCATACTCAAGAACATCGCAACATAAATGTTGGCAGCAGATAAAGATCCCTGTGGCCCGTTGAGTCTACCCATTTTCCCTGTCTACTGTGCCATCGCACCCCAAACAATCTTCCGGTTGTCCCCACACCTTGTGTCCCTTCCAATGCCCCCTTGTATTTGTCCCCCATGCATGTTTGAATCCTGCTACTGTTTTGGCACCCACCTCCGCTGGGAGGCTGTTCCAACTTCACAGCGTCATGACCCTTGTCCTCAAGTCTGTCTTTGCACAGAAAATACCTTTCTGTACCTTATTAACACCTATTAATGTGTTTGAATGTTTCTATCGTATCCCCCTTTTCTTTCTTTCTCCACAAAGTACATATTCAGTTCTGTTGATTTCCTCATACGGCTTTTGACGCAGTCCCTTCGCCATTTTTGTTGCCTGCCTGTACCGCCTCCACCCTATCCCTGTCCTTCCGGAGGTGGGACCTCCAGTATCGAACGCAGTACTTAAGATGTGGTCTTACCAGTGATCTGTGCATGGGCAACACTACCTCCTTCCTGCTGGTGATACCACTCCCTATGCACCCCAGCATTCTACTAGCCTTTTCCACTATGCTTGGCTACCTTCAGGTCATCAGAAATGATTACCCCCAGGTCTCTTTACTGTTTGGTGGTTATTAGTACCTCCCCCGCTAGTTGGTGCATAGCGCCCCCCTGATTTCTGTGCCCCAGTCGCATGATTTTGCACTTTTTAGCACTGTAACACAGCTGCCAAACACTAATGTTCTTCTAACTTCCGCAGATCGATCATTTTGTTCACCCAGTTGCAGATATTTGTGTCCTGCAAACAGGCAGACTTTACCTTCTAACTCTTCTGCAGTGTCACTGATAGACATTGAAGAGGATCGGGCCTAGTACTGACCCCCTGAACACCCTGCTTTCTCCAGAGTTCAATATAGAAACAGAGAAATTTGATGGCAGAAAAGGAACTCCAGGCCCATCCAGTCTGCCTATAGTATCCTGCCACATAGGTAACCCTAGCCCTAATTGGCCACCTTTGCCCCTTTGTACCCTCCTTGCCCCGATGTAGATTCCAGTCCCTGTTCCTTTTCAAGGTTCCTACTCCTCCCTTTTTTGGTTAATCCCATGCCCTCTTAAATTCACGTACTGTTTTCACCCCCACCACCTCTGCCGGCAGTCTGTTCCAGGGGGCCACCATCCTCTGCATGTAGTACCTTCTCCTGTTCCATCCAAACTCCTCCCCCCCCAAACTTTAAATTGTGCCCTCTAGTTTTTAGACTTGTGTTCTTACGAAAGATGCTCCCTTCCTTACCTTATTAATCCCCTTCAAATGTTTAATTGTCTCAATCGTGTCCCCCCCGCTCTCCTTTATTTCCATGGGATAAAGCACTAGATCTTCCAGCCTCTCCTCATAGGGCTGCCGATGCATGCCCCGCACCATTTTTGGTCACCCTGCTCTGCACGCTCTTCATCCTATAGATATCCTTACAGAGGTGCGGTCTCCAGAACTGGACCCCATACTCAAGGTGGGGTTTCACCAGGGACTTGTAGAGGGGCAGTAACAACTTCCTCTTCCTGCTAGTTATACTGCTTCCTATGCATGCCAGCATGCATGTTGCCTTTCCTACTGCTGTGTTGTGCTGATTTGCTACCATTGGGGCATCTGAAATGATCCCTAAATCCCGCTCTTTTTCAGTTACCATAACTATTTTTTTTTTTTGTTTGTTTGTTTTTTTTAACTAGGAGCGAGACACTAAGCTGAAGCTTGTTTACAGGTACGACCTGGGAGCACAAGGAAGTTAAGTGACTTGCATACTGTGTGACACTGAGCAAGTGGACTGTGGGATTCAAATCCAGGTTTGCAGCTCAGGGCCTTAAACCATTGCGCTGTACTGCCTCATCTTTTGATTCTTCTCCCAGCATGTATGTGGCCTGTGTGTTTTGTGCCTAATGTGCATTATTCTACACTTCTTTGCATTAAATCTAAATTGCTACCTTTCCGACCACCTTTCCAGTTTTCTCAGGTCCTCCTTCATTGTTTACTACCCCTCTGGTGTGTGCACCCTATTGCATATCTTTGTATCATCTGCAAATAGACACGCCTTACCATTCATTCACTCCGCAATATCACTGATGTAGATGTTAGAGATTGGGCCCCAATACTGACCCCTGAGGCACGCCACTTGTTACCCCAGAGTGAACCCCATTTACCACCACCCTCTGGCATCAGCCATTAAGCAAAGTCTGCACTCATGTACTTATTTTTGTCCCTGCTCCTAAGCTGCCCAGCTTGTTCACAAGCCTCCTGTGAGGGACGATGTCCGGGGGGGGGGGGCGCGCCTTGCTGAAGTCCAGATAGGCCACATCCACTGTCCCTCCCTGATCAACCACCCTTGTCACCCAGTTGGAAAAACTTGATCAAGTTTGTCTGGCATGGCCTCTCCTCTGAACCCATGCTGTCTGTCATCCTGAAGACCACTGTTAGCAAGGTAATCTATCTCATCTTCAGGAGTGACTCCATAATCTCGGCCACTGATGCCGGTTGACTCCATTTACCACCACCTTCTGACTGCTGCCACTCAACCAACTTCTTACCCAGTTTACTACTTTCTGTCCCACTCCTGGACAGGCCAGCTTGTTCACCAGTCTTTTATGTGGAATGGTGTCTAAGACCTTCTTGAAATCCAGGTATGCCAGATCTGCCACTTCACCCTGATCCACTTCCTGGTCACCCAGTCGAGGAACTCTAATCAGGTTTATCTGGTGAGACCTCCCCACTGTGAAAGCATTTTGCCTTTGATCCTGCAATCCACTTGTTTCAAGGTGTTTCACCACTGTCCCTTCAGTAGTGATTCCATAACCTTGCCCACTACTTTTTTTTTTATTAATTTTGTTTATTTAGAGGTCCTTGTTACATTTTACATTGATAGTACAGAGGAAGCTTTTTCATCTAACGTAGTGGTACAGTTCAGCACGAGTACAGAGATAATACACATGAGAACACGTTCTTATAAAAAAATATATATTGTACATCCTAAGGAAGCTTGAAGAAACCTCTCCCACCTCCCAGTCACCTCGGTAGGGTGAATGACCACACTGGGTTTCCCCATCTCCTTGGGCACAATATCCTGCCTATGGTTCATCACCCATAATAGCCATTAATTCCAGAAATCCCTGGCTTTCTCCTCCCTAAAGTTGATCTTTGCTGTAATTTTTCCATCACATAGATTTGGTATATCAAGTCCTCTCACTCCCCTCTCGGTGGAGAAACCGGCATGAGCCATCTTCTAGATATAGTTTTCTTGGCAGCCAGAAGTATAGTGAACAATTTTCTAGAGTGCATACCCTTTACTTTTGGGGGGAACCAGTGCAGAAGTGCCAGTCCCATCGAAAGCAGTGTCACCTCAGGGAACACCTGTTGTGCTGATTCTCCACCCCCCCGGAACAGGACACAACCAGAATATATGGCTGTGAGTGACCATGTCTTCTCCACATGCCCTCCAGCAACCTCCCCTGCCTAATCTGTCATATTTTGCTGTGGTATGTAGGGTTCTAAAAAAAAAAAAAAAAAGGTTCACTATACACTTCCGTACATAAGAAGTTGTAGATTTATGAAGGTTTGTGAATATCCCTTCCCAGTCTGACTCTTGACACATCATCTCCCAAGTCCACCTCCCACAATTTACTAACATACTAAAATGCCAGCAGAATAGGCCTAACGGTCTTTCATGTCTGCTCGTTTGGTCAGCCCCCACCTGAGAGCTGACCCCTCTCCCTCTCTGGCTTCTGCCTTCCCAGTCCCGGATATTCTCGCTGCACAGGCTTTTGCTTCCAGAACTCTTCCCCTGTACCTGTCCCACCCCCTCTTGAACTTCTCCACCGTTTCTGCCTCCACCAGCCCCCTGGGCAGTGCATTCCATGGCTCCACCACCCTCTCAGTGAAGTAGCACCTCCTCCTTTCTCCCCTGAATCTCTTCCCCGCCCCCAGCTTCCACCCATGCCCTCTAGTTACCCCCCCTCCTTCCTTCAGAGCACCCTGACTGCTCCTCCCTATTTACCCTGTACCTGAAGACCTATCATGTCCCCTGGTCCCTTCTCTCTTCCAATGTGTACATATTTAGCTCTTCGAGCCTCTCCCCATAGGTCCTTTCCCCCAAGCCCCAAATCATTTTGGTTGCCCTCCTCTGGACCCTCTCCAGGAGTTCAACGTCAGTCTTTAAATGTGGCCTCCAAAACTGCATGCAGTATGTGAGGTGCGGCCTCACCAAGCAGTCATACAGTGGGAATATCACTTCCCTCCTTCTGGAGGTGAGCCCTCTAGCGATGCATCCAAGCATCCTGTTGGCCTTTGCCGCTGCCCTCCTACAAGTCTCTGAGTTGTTCTTCTTGACATCCACCACCACCCCTAGGTCCCTCTCAGCCATCGAGACTTGTAGCATCTCCCCCCGCCACCAGGGTGTACACTTGGCCTGGGTTTCTGGCTCCCAGGTGCAGCACCTTGCATTTTCCTGCATTGAACCTCAGCTTCCGCTTTCTAGACCACCTTTCCAGCCTCCAGGTCCCCCTGTAGGGCCACCCTCCCCATCCACCGCTGCCCCCAGTTTTGTCGTCCGTAAAGGGACTAGTCTCACTCCTAATACCCTTCCTTATGTCAGACGTAGGCGTTGAACAGGAGAGGCCCAAGGACCGATCTCTGAGGGACTCCACTAATGACCCTCCTTGGGGATGAGACTACCCCTCCAACCACGACCCTCTGGGTCTGGTTCTGGAGCCAATTTCCTATCCATCTCATTGTCTGGGTCCCCACCCCCATTTCTCTCAGATTATCCAACAGGCCCCCATGAGGAACAGAATCAAATGCCTTGCTGAAGTCAAGAGAGAGGAAGTCCACTGGTCTGCCAGGTCCAAGGCACTTGTCACCCAGTCAGTTTTTAACGAATTATGTTTACTAGATTGGATGGCTTTATAGAGAACTGAAACTGAATGTTCAGGTATTTGGCCAGTTTTGGTTTCTAACATTATTTGGACCAGAGTATGACCATCGGTTAATTGCCAATTCGAGCCACATATCTGCTGTATATAGTGCTGGATCTGAAGGAACTGATAACCTTGCCCACTACTGAAGTCAAGCTGACAAGTCCTGTAATTTCCTGCCTCCTCCCTATTCCCACTTTCGTGAAGTGGGACCACGTCCGTCCTCCTCCAGACCCTTGGAACCACCCCCCGTATCCAGCGATAAGTTGAACAAAATTGTCAGTGGTGCTGCTAGCACCCCTCTGAGCTCCTTCAGTATCCTAGGGTGAATTCCATCCGGTCACATTCCCTTGTCAACTTTTGATTTTGCTAGTACTCTGAGGACTTTCTCTTCTGTGAAAGGACTAATGTCCACCTCCCTACCAATTCTGCCCCAGTTCATTATTTTTGGCCTGTCACCTACCCCTTCTGTTGTAAATGCTGACTAAAAGTATCTGTTCAATATGTCTGCCTTCCCTTTGTCCCCTTCATCACTGACCCCCCCCCCTTTTTTTTTTTTTATTGCGCCTTCCCCTTCTTGGCTGCCCACCCTTGGTCTCTATTGCCCCTCCGACTGCCTGCCCCGACTCCCACACCAGCTACCAACCTCATATGGCAGTCCCCCAGGTAACCCGCGATCTCCTCTGAGGGGAAGGCACTGGGGGCAGCCAGCACACTACTTCATTGGCCCGGGTTACTGCTGAGGTGTGTTGGTCATGGGATCGACGGCAGCGGAGGACAGAGACCATCATCCGGCCAGCCAGGAAGCATTTTCCTGTTTTTTCTGTGGGGAATGACGTCCTGACAGGGCATACGCCGACATCTGTCACTCCCCTTGAGCATCGGACCAGGCGTCACTGCTGTGCTCCCAGCCTCCGCCAGGAGTCAGTGTGTGCCTGTGTGCATCCCCCCCCGAGAAGGAGAGCTGTCCCCGGATGCTTTATCCTTCTCCCGGCTGGCTCCTTTCAGCGACACGAGTCCGGTTTCAAACCCGGGTCGCTGCTGCCGCAGACGGAACTCCAACCGCTGCACCGGTTGGCCGGCCCCCCTTTATCCTTGTTACCTCCCCCGTTGATCTTTTTCTTCTCTCTAGTATATCTAAAGCGTACCTATTTTCTTACTAGGCTTACATACATGCTGCCTTTGGTTGTAATCTGTATTCCTGTTTACTGCTGTATATTTTTGACTGTGAAGTGTTTCTCCAATTCACTGTGTAAATGTTGCGCACCTTGTACATCATGATGTGCTGTTGTATTCCCTAGCCCAATGTTGTAACCTCCCGGGTCGTGCCTGAAAATAATCACTTTGGCTAGTGCACTCACCCAGTTAACAAATGAAATAAAGATTTTATCTTTTTTTTTTTTTTTTTTTTTTTAAATTGATGGGCAATGTTCTTTTCTGTTTGCCTTTGCTCGCCTAATTGCCTTCCCTGCCTCCCTCTGTTTCTCCTGGTAAGTTAACCTAGCTTCCTCTTTCTGTGTCTCTTTGTATTTTTTTAAATGCGGATTGTTTTTTGTCCCCCCAATTGTTTAACCAGGTGAGACACACTAAGCTGAAAGCTAGTTTACAGGTGCAACCTGGGAGCACAGGGAAGTTAAGTGACTTGCTCAGGGTCACACAGTATGCAAGTGGGGGCTGTGGGATTCAAACCCAGGTCTCCAGATTTGCAGCTCTGAGCCTTAAACCACTGTGCTATACTGCCTCCCAAAGAGGCTTATTATTTCTGCTAGCTCTCTAGAGAACCATAGTGGTCTTTTCCTCCTGTCCTTGCAAACCTGCCTGACAGATTTGTAGCTCGTTCAATGCTCTGTTTATTTTTTGCCCACTGGTCTTCTACTCCACTTTGCATACCTGTCCCTGCCAGGGCTTCCCTGAGGCATTCTTTCATTGTCTTGAAATCTGCCATCCTGAAGTCCATGACCCTTGACCTTATGCGGTTCGGTGCAAACCCAGTTTTTATGCTAAACCACATAGTACAGTGGTCCCTGGTCCTCTGGTGCGTGCCCCCCCCCCCAACTGTGACATCAGCAATACTGTCCCCATTTATCAGTAGTAGGTCCCGTACTGCTCCCTCGCGAGTGGGTTCCATTGCCAGTTGCCTAAGGGATGCCCCCTGAAAAGGAATCTAGGATATCTCTACTCCTGGAACTTGCTGCTGCTGGGAGTCTCCAATCCAAGTCGAGTAGGTTGAAGTTTTCCATTAGTAACAACTCTCTTATGAGCCAGCCTTTGGATTGCTTCCAGCATTTCCCCACCCACTTCTTCCATCTGTGCTGGAGGTCTGTATAGTACTCCTGCACTGATAACTGCCCCCTTTTCTCCAGAGTGGCCACAGTGCCTCCACTCTCCCCTGTTGTATTTCTGTAGCCTTTATGCTGCCCCTTACATAAAGAGCCCCCCCCTTCTTCCGACCCTGTCCCTTTTGAACAGAGTAAAACCTGTACTGCCATCTCCCAGTCTTGGACTTCATTGCACCAGCTCTCCATGATGGCATCCAGATCCATGGTACAGTCCTCTAGTTCTGCAATCTTATTGCCCAGACTTCGAGCATTCGCACATGTGGCTCTCCAAATCTTTCACCCTCCATTTCCATCATCCCCTCTTCTATTCCCTGCCATGACCCTCATTTGTGGGGGAGTACCAGCTAATCCTCCCCCCCCCCCAACCTCCATGCCTTCCCTAGCCTCATACTCCCCCTTAATCAGTTGAAATGCAGTTAAAGAACGCTTGGTGCTTTCCCAGCTCTCACCCTTCCTTGACTCGTCCTTCTCCTCCTCCTTCAGCCCTTTCCAGTCTGGTTTCTGAAGATCCCACTCCACCTCCACCTCTTCCTCCCTCCTGAGGCTTGCTGACTCCATACTCTCAGGTATGGACCTGGTCAAAGCCTATGACACTGTAGCCTATCTCCTTCTTGTAAAGCTTGCAGCTGAGGGACTCTTCATCCCTGCTACTGGTTCCGCTCCTACCTTGTGGGTAGTACTCGCTTAGAATTGGAGATTCCCTTTTTCCCCACCGCACCTCTTCTGTCAACACTGTTGCACCCCAAAGATCTGTCATTGGCAGTATACTGTTCTCTATTTCCCTAAATAACCTCCCTGCACCACTGTGTCCATACATATGTTCGCAGATGATAGTTCTATATTTTCCTCTGACTTCTCTCCCCACCCCCACCCCTAGATTGGTCATCCATTGAGGATGTTCTTTGTCAAGCCACCCAAGGTCCTTGAGAATCACCTCGACTTCTCTGGTCATGTGAACGCCATCCACAAAAAGCTGCACCCAGAATTAGGTGTGCTATACAGAAACCGTGGCCGCATCCTCATGCTGGCTCGCAGAGCCATTCTGCAGAAAATGATTCTCCCTATTTTTGACTATGGAGACATTGCTTACAGTGCTGTGCTCCTAAGTCCACCCTTGCTAGACTGGATCCTCTCATTCCTTCTGCTGCTTTGCCCTAGACAGTCCTCTCCACACTCGCCATTGCTCCCTTTACACCTCCCCTCTCCCTTCCCTCTCTTGAAGCCAGACGCCTCACACACTTTTCGTCCCTTGTTGCTAAACACTGGCTTGGCTCTCTTCCCCTCTTACCTCTCCACTCCCTCTCCTTCCTTCTGCTCTCTTTGCAACACTGACTTTTACTTCCTTGCACTCCCTTTAAAGAGCATCCACAGCTGGCCATGCTGCCTTCTCCTACTGTAAATTGTGGAACTCTCTCCCTTTCTATCCACCCTGTCTCTTCCATGTGCTTTCTCTCCTCTCTTCTAAATTACTTCATCTCTCCCTCTTGCAGTTTTACCTGATCTGCTCTCCACCTCTGCTCCTCCCCCCAGCTCCCTCCCTCCTTCTCCCATTTGTCTTTTTCCCTCCTATACCTCAGCCCCCCTCCTACCCACACCCTGAAACATACTGTTTTTAATTTCCACCGCCTCTGGTATAGTTTGGTGCACCAAAATTTGTTCCTCTGCTTTTTCCAGGACTAGCTTGTATTTGTAAAGTTGCCAATTGTTGCAAATATTACTCTACTGTAAATGGCTAATTTGTTCTATTCCTGATTGTAAATATTATTCTGATTTATGTTTTGCTTCCCATTGTCCGTCCCCCTGGACACATCTGGAAACAAGCTAACTAAGCTCAGCATGTCTTTCCTGGTGAAACAAATAAAAAATCGCATTTACATTGCCCTGCACCCTCTATTGGTATTTCGGGTAATGGCTTAATGGGAGTGTGCGCCAAGTTCCTATTTTGCACCATCCTCAAATGCAGCTGAGTGGATCCCAACATTTCATAGGATTTATTGATGTAGAAATAAGGAATGCCTAAGTGGTTGTCAGATATAATTTTATCAACTTCTGGTGACGTCGGCGTACAGATGGCAGTCTAGCTCTACGGCTCCCACCCCGATGCGACAAAAATCTAAAGCCGTGAAGGACAAAACCAGTGCCTTCCCCAGCCAAGGCCACCAGATTGAAGGCTAGCAGACCCCCTCACACTCCCGTGCAGAAACTTAGAGAATTGCTGCAAGCGGAACAGGAGGATGCTGTGGAGAGTCGAGCAGAAGTGGATGGCCCCCAACTACCGGCACAGCATGGTGCGGGCCTACTGGCGGAACTTATTAAATCAATAATGCAAACGGCGCAAACTGTCCAAAGCATCGACCAAAAACTGTCAGACCTCTGCTCAGATTCAAACCGTATCAACCACAAGACTGAGCAACTAGAACACTCACTCAAACATTGGAGCAGGCTGATAGACATGACCGACTTCTATTATACCTCCTAGCCAGGGACAGAGAGCTGACTCAGTGCATCGATGATCTGTAGAGTAGGTCCAGGTGTCAGAACATCAGATTTTATGGAGTCCCAGAGGGCGCAGAGGACAAGCATAAAGACACTGAAGCTTTCCTGAAGGTTTTACTACGAGTCCTCCTGTCCCTTCCGGAAGACCTAGACATCTCAATGGGTCGAGCCCACCGATCCCTGGCGCCTAGGCCCAGCGACCCCAACGCTAGACCAAGGCCTCTGATCGCACACTTTACTTTTCTACAAGTTGAAGCAGGAAGTGCTGAGAAGTGCTTGGCAGCAGAGCCTCCTAACCTTTCAGGGCCAAAGAATTACTCTCGAGAATGACAACACAACTTCAGTTCAAGAAGCAAGAAGAGTCCTCTGGCCAATAGTGAAACTCTTGAAGGCCAAATCCATCAAGGCCCAGGTTCTCTTCCCTGCACGACTAAGTGTCAACAGATAAGGGGATGAAAATTTACCCAGATTTACTTACTGTATCTCACTACTTGGAGACTCTTTCTATACCTACTCCAACACTATATAAAGAAAAATTGGAAAAACACCTGCTGGCATCTGCATGGTCGGTGGCCCAGAAAGGATTGACACTTTCAGGCTCTGTTAAGAAGGTGCCTTCATCGAATTTACACTCTGACATCTCTGCACCTTTACGAAGATACAGCGACCCCCTCCAGAATCGATACAGGTGCAGCACTTGAGAGCAGACCAGAGTTCCAGCCAATTGGAAGTAGTGAACACCTGAACCGAGGGATCGATGAGGTCAGTACTTTCTTTCTTTGGCCTCCCCCCGATTTGGGATTTCCCAGAACCTCCCTGCTGAGTTCCCCTCCCAGGTAGCTGAATGCGAACTCTTCTCCATCTCCCTTCTTGCTTCATGCTGGCCCCCGAAATGCGTTTGGAGCTTGATTGGCGAATCTGTTAGGAACAGCTGCTCCGAGGGATCTGTTTGCTCGAATACTCTAAAGTGGACTTCTAATTCATCCGCGTAAGATATGCCTTGTGGCCTGGACTTTTACAGGGAGGAGGAGAGAGGCGTTCAGGGAAAGATTACAGCGGGATGTCATCCCATCTGGAGAGGGGCGGGGTGCCTGAACTTGGGGAGGAGGAACGGTGTCTGGGTGTGATGGGGAATGTTTGCGGCCTGAAATTTGGACCTGAAGTGTCTCTCCCGGTCATACCAGACTCGAGGTCACCCTGAGGGTATATGTCCTGCATGCAAGACCAGTGTTGAGAGGAGGACCTCTGGCGGGTTGGCTGGGGGTGGGGTTGTATCTTACTTTCCTTTGGGAAATTACAGGGTTCATTCATAAAAACACCTTTGGGCCTCTGAATTAGCCACTGGCCCCTCATATTGGTAATAGGCCTCCGGAGGGGAGGAGGGAGAGGCATAATTCTAAGTTGCATAAATGGCTTTGCATTTTTTCATATTACTTTAAATTACACTCAGGAAGTCGTGGGCATTGCTGGCCGGTATGGCTACTGGCGTCATGGGGCTATGCCCTATAAGGGGAATATCCCTTGGGCTATTAAGGTGTCTCTCACTACTTCCGAGCTCCTTGTCTTTAGCTTTCGATGCTAATGCCCATAAGCTGGGCTTGTCCCAGCTTAGCCTAGGAAGTCGTCATTATTTTGTTGCCTCGAGTGTAGACCTGGGCCAAATTACCCGGGCACACTCTAAGCATTACAGTCCTACTGTCTACATGGGTTGTATGATGGTGGGACAGGTTAGTTACTTGGTTACAATGTTTAGTTTCTAGTTCCCAGTTTGTAGTTGTTAGTTCTATGGGTAGTAATTGTGTTATTTGGCAAACCAGTATCAGTCTTAAGTTGGGAAACTGTTGTAAGCACAGCAAGGCAAAATGGTACAATATAAATATTAAACATGGCTAGACAGCTTTCAAAAATTCTCTGATTTTAATATAATTGGGTGGACTAGCCCAGTAAAGAAAGAAGTTGTTAAGGTACTTGTCACTTCAAAATTGCAAAGTTAACTTTCTTCAGGGAACACGCATAACTCCATCAGAAGTGTTGAAATTGAAAACCAGAAGATTCCCCCAGGTATTCCATTCTTCTCTTCAGAATGGTAGAAAGAGAGGAGTTGCAATTTTACGTGCAGCCTCCCTTCCATTCGAGGTGCAGGAAGTGGTGAAAGACCAGGGCGCCATATACATTATTGTCATTGACAAGATCCAGGATACTCTGATCACACTAGCCAGTGTCTATGGCGCCCCCCCCGGGCTCACCAATCTTTTTATTCCTCCCTTATACAATTGATTACAGAAAAAGCAAAAGGTACTTTAAATTCCAATATCCCCCCCCCCCCATTATTAATTTTTAGTAGGGCCCTTGACACCATTTCCCAGATACCAACTCCTGATCTTAGAAAAGCACGCTCTGTTAAAAAAAAAAAAAAAATAAATTTGTGGAGCAGGTAGGGTTAAAAGACATCTGGAGGGAAAAGTATCCTAGGATTAGGGAATATACTTGTTGTTCCCCTAGGTTCAAGATTTTTTCCAGGTTGGATACTTTCTTTACCTTCTCACAGGACCTGGCCGGGTTATCTGCCATGTGGGTGGGAACATGTATACTCTCGGATCACAACCCGATATTTCTTGAGATGGATCTTAACGTTCCAGTGAAGAAAACACACTGGAGATTAAACTGCTCACTCCTTCAAGACAAGGATGCAATCACAGAAATTAAACGGCATATTGCCAGAACCTTGGAGGAGAATGTTGGGGAACTGCCTCACAGATTATATGGGATACTGTTAAGGTCTTGGTTAGGGCGAAACTCGTCTCCGTTACCTCTGCTTTTAAAAAAAAAAAAAAAAAAAGGTAAACGGATAGCAAGAGTTATTGACACACACTAAACATTTAGAGGCATAAAAGCTTAAATGGGATAAGACTAGGGAACAGGAACTTAAAACAAATGGAGACCTAGGGACTTCAAAAAGTAGAAGTGGAGAAGGCCCCTTTTTTTTTCCTAAAACAAGTTTTAGGGGGCAAATTACTGGCTTTAGGCTTAGGCAACAGCAGGCTAAGACCACTATCACTAAAATAATGTCCCCAACAACTGGTAAAGCAGTCACTAGGCTAAGTGACATTTCGAAGTCCTTTGTCTCATGCTTCACGAACCTGTATCAAGCTCCTGAAGAGACTGCCCCTGCCAAGAGGGAGAAATTTGACATCCCTCTCACTGCCCACCCTTTCCCAGGAAGCAGACCAATTTCACAAACTGAAATTTTAAATACAATTAAAGATCTAAAAACGTGCAAGTGTCCTGGACCGGACAGTTTCAGTGCTGAGTTCTACAAAACATTCAAAGGGGAGGTGGTTCCTCTCCTTTCGGAGGTATTTACTGCCATTTGGAGAGACTGTAGCCCTGCCCCACCCTCCTGGCAATATGCTACTATTTCCTTGATTCACAAGGATCATAAAGACCCAACTCACTGTGAATCCTATAGGCCCATTTCACTACTTAATTCAGATAACAAAATTTTCACTTCAATTATAGCCTCCTGATTAAACCTTCTGCCAGACTTGATCAGATGGGATTTGCTTCTGGGCGTCAGGCCTCGGATAGTGTCTGGACCATTCTGAACACCATTGACTCCATTCACTGGGCTCGAACACCTGCATGTCTCATGAGCTTGGACGCGGAGAAAGCCTTTGACAAGGTATCTTGGAGTTTTCTATTTCTAGTACTTGAGACTGTGGCTTTCCCGCGCCCTTTCATAGACTGCATAAAATCACTGTACACTGGTCCACAGGCCTACGTCTGGGTGAGTGGGAGCCTATCTGAGAGATTTAGACTTGAGTAGAGGAACCAGACAGGGCTGCCTCCTTTCCTCTCTGCTATTTGCAGTCTATATTGAAACGCTGGCTGAAGCCGTTTGCCAATCTGAAACTATTTGTGGAATCAAAGTGGGAGGACTGGAGAGAAGAGTCTCTCTTTATTCAGATGACGTGCTCCTCTCTTTCAGACCCAGAGTTGTCCATTCTTGAGGTGTGGTCAGTGTTGGAGGAGTTTGGGAGGCACGCGAGTTACTCGCTTACTAAAACCATGACGGAAGTACTTACATTCTACTGTACCCCATCCCAGATAATTTTAAGTGCCCTACCTTTGAGATGGAAGGCTGAGAAGATGACATATTTAGATACACTGGTTTACTAAACACCCCTTCCAACTTTTTAAGGCCAGTTATACTCCCCGAATAGACCAAATCTAAGAAGACTTCAAGAAATGGTCCCTAGTTAACCTTCCAATATATTCTAGAATCCAGATAACCATGAATGTCCTTCCTAGGTTCCTCTGTCTGTTTCAGTGCCTACCCCTACACGTACCCAAATCCCACTTTTGTACCTGGCACAAATTAATATCCAAATTCATCTGGAATAGCAAGAGGCGTAGGATCAACTTAAGAGTGCTTCAGGCACATAGAAGTAGAGTGGGCAGATCATTGCCTGACTTGGAGGACTATTACCAAGCTGTGCAATTAAGGAGGGCACTGTGCTGGTCCACCCCGTCATATCTGTCGAACTGGAAGACAGTAGAACTGGGAGAGACTGAGGGAGAGGTCCCCTGAGGTATATGAACCCTAGCATCCAGAAGTCTGTTAGGGCACCCCCAAAAAAAAAAAAAAACACCCTCTTATGTCTGTTAGAAACACCATAACCGCCACACACAGGATCTGGCAAAAAATATAAACTGGGAGGCTCCTTTTGGCCCCTGTGTAGAATAGCATGGGCCCCCGGTTTCCTTCCAGCACACTTGCACCATAACTTTAGGACCTGGGAGAGATTGTGCCTAACCTACAGTACCTAGGTCAGTTTATTCAGGGAGAACAAGTTGTAGCCTTTGCTACTCTTAGGGACACCTATGCGCTTAGAGGTGGATCATTATAGATTCTTACAAGTAAAAACATATATAATCTGATGTCAGGGTTTGAATCGCACCTCAGCCAGAGCAGCCCCCTTCCTTGATTGCCTTCGGGCAATTTTATGAGGTCAAATCCAAAAGGGGCTCATCTCAATAATTTATAAAACATTATCAAGATTAAAAGGACCCCTGGATAAAATTAAGACTAGCTGGATTGGGGGGCCTGGGCCTGGGCCTAGAGGAGAGGGATTGGGATAAGGTTTTCTATGTCACCACTAAAACCACAGGCTCCCCCTACTGGCAGGAGTTCAAATGGAGGGTGAAAGTACAGTGGCATGAAAAAGTATTTGCCCCTTCCTGATTTTCTCTATTATTGCATATTTGTCACACTGGATGTTTTCAGATCTTTAGACAAAATGTAATATTAGATAAAGGGAACCTGAGTGAACAAATGACACTTGTTGCGTTTTTTTTTTTTACTTATTTCATTTACAGGTATTTAAAGAAAAAAGTTAACCAACACCAACTGGCACTGTGTGATAAAGTAATTGCCCCCTAGTTAAATCAACCCAATTAAAGGGATAATTAGTCAGCTGATTGAACACAGCCAGGCTTGATTACAGCCAGCCCTGCTCAATATAAACCTCACTTATTTTGACCCTTACCATCAGAGTCATGTTGCCAGCACAAAGATTCAACAAGCACATTATGCCACGATCAAAGGAAGTTCCTGAAAAGATCAGAAAAAAAGTTGTTGCTATCTATCAGTCTGGAAAGGGTTACAAAGCTGTTTCTAAGGCTCTGGGACTCCATCGAACCACAGTGAGAGCCATAATCTCAAATGGAGAACACTTGGAACAGTAGTGATTCTTCCCAGGAGTGGCGGCCTGCCAAAATTACTCCAAGGGCGCAGCGTAAAATCATCCAGGATGTCTCAAAGGATCCTAAAACAACATCCAAAGAACTGCAGGCTTCTCTTGCCTCAGCTAAGGTCAGTGTTCATGACTCCACAATCAGAAAGAGACTGGGCAAAAATGGGCTCCATGGGAGAGTAGCAAGGCGGAAACCACTGCTAACCAAGAAGAACATAAATGCTCGTCTCTCATGTGCCAAGAAGCACCTGGATGATCCACAAGCCTTTTGGGAAAATGTTCTATGGACAGATGAGTCCAAAGTGGAACTTTTTGGACGTCATGGATCCCATTATGTCTGGCGTAAAGCAAACACCGCATTCTACAGTAAGAACATCATACCAACAGTCAAACATGGTGGTGGTGGTAGTGCGATGGTGTGGGGATGCTTTGCTGCCTCAGGACCTGGACGACTTGCCATAATTGAAGGAATCATGAATTCTGCTCTGTACCAGAAAATTCTTAAGGAGAATGTCCGGTCATCCGTCCGTCGGCTGAAGCGTAGTTAGGTCATGCAGCAAGACAGTGATCCAAAACACAAGCAAGTCCACATCAGAATAGCTGAAAAGAAGTAAAATTAAAGTTTGAGTGGCCTAGTCAAAGTCCAGACCTAAACCCAATAGAGATGCTATGGCAGGACCTGAAACGAGCAGTTCATGCTCGAAAACCTACCAATGTTACTGAATTAAAGCAGTTCTGCGAGGAAGAGTGGGCTAAAATTCCTCCACAGCAATGTGAAAGACTGATATTGAATTATAGGAAGCGTTTGGTTGCAGTCATTGCAGCTAAAGGTGACGTAACCAGTTATTAAGTGTAAGGGGGCAATTACTTTTTCACACAGTGCCTGTTGGTGTTGGTTAACTGTTTTCATTAAATAAATGAAATAAGTGTGGGGAAAAAAAAAGTGTTATTTGTTCACTGAGGTTCCCTTTATCTAATATTACATTTTGTCTAAAGACCTGAAAACATCCAGTGTGACAAATATGCAATAATAGAGAAAATCAGGAAAGGGGCAAATACTTTTTCACGCCACTGCATGTTTTTTTTCCTCACTCCTGTGGCTCTTAACAAAAGGGACTCCACCCAGGCCTCAGTGTGTTGGAGGCAGTGTAGTGAGGAGAGGGCTACGCAGCTACATGTTTTTTGGAACTGCCCGAAGTTGGGGACCTTTTGGGGGAAGGTGCAGGCTGCCTTGACAGATATTTTCTCATTGGCCAAACTTTAAGTTGGCCGAACATGTTTCTGGGTATACCTCCCAGAGATCTCTGTGGGCCTGACGCCGTTTACCTCTGGGCAATACTGCTAGTGGCAGCACATAAAACCATAACTCGCTCTTGGCCAAGGCCTACCCACCTTCACTTCAGGTTTGGTACAAGATAATACTTGAGATCTCTGAGCTTGAGGAGTTGACCTTTAAAATTAATCATAAAACACACATCTATACAAGAAGGTGGACAAGGTAGCTTCTTTTGGTGTGACACGCACCCGGAATTAACTCGCTGAGTGAAGGATGGGTCTGGTCAGGGAGAGGGGGTATGGGGTGGGAGAGTGACCCTCCGGAATTGAGCCATTTTGGCTTAAGTGATAAGATTAACCTACTGTAATGAAATTACTATAATATAGACATGCTGATGAAACACTATTGTGCAAACGTAAAGTACAATATGTTCAGGAAGAACAATTAACTATGGCTGTAAAGTGGATTTGTAAATTGAGTCTGATAAATGTTTATGTACCCATTTGTTAATAAACTTGAGTTAAAAAAAAATCATTTTATCTTTGCATGGTCAGTGACCTCTTGACCCTCAAGTGGCGAAGCCATGAGTGAGGGTTCAAGAGGTCACTAAACAAGAATGAAGATAAAAATGGTATCTGAGAGCCACCTATCAGATGTCCTGTTTATACAGTCTAATGCTTTTATAGAAGCAGCGGCAGTAGCGTGGCTCAGGAGAGCGTGAACACAATGTTCATTGTGGGTTCAGAATAACATACCCCACTAGCAGGATAAAAATTTAACTAGTTGGGGTTCTGTACCCCCCCCTTTTTTTTACTTTTTTCTTTATGCCAATTCCTATCTGAAACATAGAAACATAGACTTTGATGGCAGATAAGGACCACTTGGCCCACCCAGTCTACCCATTTCCATACCTATTTGATAAGCTGCAGATTCTAGTTAACCAACAACCTACTTCTTGCAACCCCCAGCTATAATTGCCTTATGTCTGTCCCATGCATGTTTGAATTCCCCCACTGTTTTAGACCCCACAACCTCTCCAGGAAGGTGGTTCCATGCGTCCACCACTCTCTTCATGAAAAATAATTTCCTCACATTACACCTGAGCTGTTCCCCCTCTAACTTTAAATTGTGCCCCCTTGTTCTTGCACATCTTTTTCTGAAAGATGCTATCCTCCTGGACTTTGTTGATTCCCTTGAGGTACTTAAAAGTTTCTATCATGTCCCCCCCTGTCCCTCCTTTCATCAAAGGTATACATATTAAGCTCTCTGTCTCTCTTCATATGGTTTCTGATGTAGACCCTGCACCATTTAGTTGCCCTCCTCTGGACTGCTTCCATCCTGTCTATGTCCTTGCGTAGATGAGGTCTCCAAAACTGCACACAGTACTTCAGATGGGTCTCACCAACTGTCTGTGCAGAGGATAACCACTTCCCTTTTTCTACTTGTGATGCCCCTCCCTATGCATCCCAGTATCCCCCTGGCTCTCCTTACTGACTTCTCACATTGCTTACCCACCTTTAGGTCATCTGATATGATTACACCCAGATCCCTTTCCATTATTGTCGTTGGTACCTCCCCTGCTATTGTGTACTCTTCTCCTGGATTTTTATTTCCCAGGTGCATTACTTTGCAGTTCTTTGCATTGAATCTAAGTTGCCATATGTCTGACCATTCCTCCAACCTTGCCAAGTCCCTTCTCATCCTTTCTGCCCCCCCTTGTGTATCAACTCTGTTACAGATCTTTGTGTCATCTGCAAAGAGGCATACCTTTCCTTCCAGACCCTCTGCAATGTCGCCTATAAAGACGTTAGAGGACTGGACCCAGTACTGAGCCCTGAGGTACTCCACTAGTAACTACCCCCCACTTCAGAATGTGTTCCATTCACTATTACCTTCTGTGTCCTGTTGTGCAGTCAGGCTACCACCCTGGGACCCACTCCCAGGCTGGCTAACTTGATTATTAATCTTTTTGCGGGACTGTCAGATGCCTTGCTAAAGTCTCTAGGTAGGCCATATCCACAGCCCTTCCCTGGTCTATTACTTTGGTCACCCAGTCAAAGAAATCTATTAGATTTGTCTGACATGACCTTTCTGCTGTGAATCCATGCTACTTTGGGTCCTGTGCCCTGCTGGCCTCTAGGTACTGAACAATTCTTTCACAAGTGATTCTATCATTTTCCCCACCACTGAGGTCAAACTAACAGGTCTGTAGTTTCCTGCTTCTGCCTTGCTCCCACTTTTGTGAAGGGGAATCACATCTGCCCTCCTCCAGTCCTCTGGTACCACCCCATCTTCCCATGATTTGTTAGTGTGGTTAGTGGTGTCACTAGGTCCTCCCTTAGCTCTTTTAGGATTCTAGGGAGAATCCCGTCAGGCCCCATTGCTTTGTCCACCTTGAGTTTTAGGAGTTCTTTCAGGACTCTCTCTATTGTAAATGGACTGGCGTCAACCCCACTACCCAGAGTGCTTCTACTGTTTGGTTTAGGTAATTCCTCCTCTTTTTCTTTTGTGAATACTGAGCAAAAGTATTCATTCAGTATCTCTGCCTTTTCACGGTCTGCCTCTGCCCACCTCCCCTCTCCTTTATTAATCTTCACTATCCCTCCCTTAACCTTTCTATGCTCTTTAATGTACCTATAAAAGGTTTTATCTTCCTTCTTAACTGAGTTGGCTATCTTTTCCTCGGTTTGGGCCTTTGCTTTTCTGACTGCCTTCCCCACTTCTTTCTGCTTTAATTGGTACAGTTCCCTGTCGTACTCAGTCTGTGATTCCTTATACTTTTTGAATGCATCCTTTTTCTCCTTAACCTTCCCTGACACCTCTTTTGAGAACCATAGTGGCTTTTTATTCCGCTTTGTTTTTTGTTTCTGGTTGCTTGATCTCTCTTCTCGGTTTGTTTTTGCCCTGCCTGAAGTCCCCAGCCGCAGTCCAGGTTTGGGCCTCTCTCCACTCCAACTCCACAGGCCGCTAGATTTCTCCCCCCACCGATTCCTATTGGCGCTCTATCTAGAATCTAATTGAGACCAGGGAGTAGAGAACCAGATGCCAACTGGAAGGACCCAGCTATGGGTGTGGGGGCCGTCCACTGGACCCACCTTCACCTACCAGGAAACCAGGGTTTTTCTGTCCCTCCCTTGTCTCGGATGTGCAATGCGCAACAGCGCGTGTGCTCCCGCGCATGCTCACAGGAGCGCCACCACAGCCAGTCCCCTGCTAGAGATCCCGATGGCTTCTGCATCGGGAGTTGCCAAGCACTGGGATCTATGACCCCCTCTCAGGAAAGGAGAGCAGTCCTCCAGACGCTGAATCCTTTCATCATCAACCCCCCCCTCTCCCCCAACGAGGTGTGGCGTCCAGAGCCTCAACCCTCTGTGCCACTGGGCTGGTTGGATTCTGTGCTTTTGACAGTGTTTTTATCTTGGTGAGGGGAAAAAACCCGCAAATTTGTATAATTGGTAGGTTTTCTTAGGGCAGCTTAGCTTCAGAAAACTTGGAAACGTTTTCTGTATTACTGTACAGTAGTTACTTATTTTTGATAGTTGCATGATCAGGGGATTATGCACTGTAAATTAAGAGACCCGTGTGTGTGTGTGTGTGTGTGGGCTCTTTCTCTAGCATTTTCTTGCAGCTTTGTTTTGAAATCTGAGGGAGTTCATTCTTTTTCACCTAAGCTGTTGAAGTCTGCCTTCAGTGTGCTGCCCCCCACATATTAACCATGGCTACAACAGCATGCTAGTTTCATTGTCAATTTTGCAGCTTTAAGCGGCTGCAAACTGCAATTTAAATAACTAGTTGAAGTGGGATTTTAAGTCCTGATACCATTGATCTTGCATCATATTGTGATGGTATTATGACTTCTTGGCATCACATCAGTACTATTACGGACTTTGGTAGCTCTGGTGTTGAGTTTCTGTTTGGGGGGGGGGAGATACATTAGCCATGTATTACAGTGTTTATTTTGAAATGATTTGTCCTGAGCTCTCATCTCTAAACTGCCATGCTTTGAGCCCTGTGACTATTGCTGACAGGCATACATGGGTCAGTGGTCCACACCTTGCATCAAGGCTCAGTAGGATGTGAGAGGGTGCTGTTTAAGAGGATGACACTGTTCACTGAAAGTGATGCATATAAACTGTTCCTGGGTATGAAGTCCAGGCTGATGTGCTTGCTGCAGTGATAAGTATGCAGATAATTGCTTTTTGCAGAAGTTGAAGACAAAGATCCCAGTTTGGCTGCCTCCTTGACTGTTTTACTTGGTGTAGAAAGGCAGTTATAATCCTGAACTGTAACATGCATTAAGAAGCCTGTTTAGGAGTGGCTTTATTTACTTTGTCTGCTTCAAATGAGACCATCGGTTAGTGCGTTCTTTTCAGTATAATGCTGTGGTCCTTCAGCACTGATCAAATAAAAATGTTTTTTCTTTTTTGTGGCAGTGAGATACTCCAACCTAACTTTCAAATATCTTTGACCCTGTGTTTTAGGAGGACAAAATCAACGCCCTCATTAAGGCAGCTAATGTCAACATTGAGCCTTTCTGGCCAGGTCTCTTTGCTAAGGTAAGTGTGTTGCCATTATGAAGTATCGTTATTAAGGCCAGTGGGTTTTTGTGTGTGTGTGTGTGTGTTTTTTTTTTTGGTTGTTAAACATTCATTACTAGACAGGGTTATAATGCGAATTGTTTAGGCTAATTCACAGTCCAGGTTGTTGTACAAATTGCTCCTGGCTAACTAATGTAACACCCCTCAACACCAGTCTTCTGGCTAGCGCAGAGAATTGCACTAAAGTTGCTATTAATTTCTAGTAGTGGTTGTCATTGGCAGGTGTTCAAAAGCATCTGCTGATTTGGATAGGAAATTCTATGTACTCTGTAGTGTTCTATAGCATAGAGAGTATTAATAATGGAGGCTGCCAGTGGGCAGCTCAGTGTGTGTTGTGGAGGGAAGGAGCTTAAGGGAGGGCTGACTTGACCCCACTCCAGTGGCCAAATTTAGTGCAACCAATCTGGAAGAGGTGGGTCTAGAATCTGTCAAGACTGGAAAATATTGGGGGGGTGAAGGACAGCTAGCTTAAGTTTGCTGGAACAAATATCAGGGTAGACCGACCATAGGTCCCTCTATATGGATCTTTTGCCCGTGTTTACTATCTCAGTGACCAAACTGGGAGCTCAGTCATTACACCAATGGGTACAGATGTGATAAATGAAGACATAGTACAGTCGGATGCTGATTTATTCAGAATAAAAGGACAAAGTAAAAGCAGAGTGTTCAAACCATCTCACTGCATTTAAAACACAAAACAATGGAGTTTGGATTGCCTGCACTGTATATGTTCAGATGTGAGGGACAGAGTTCTTGGAGCTTGAACTGTGAGCCATTGTCAGTGAGGTCTGTGTCGAGGTTTCTCCTGGATATCTGTCTCTGGTCTCCAGCATGGGTAGGTACACACAACTCTTGGGTTCAGAACAGTCAGTTTACATCAGAGTTCAGTCTTTAACTTTCCCATTTCTGGTGCTGCACGCTGGTAGGAACATAGAACATAGAATTTGACGGCAGATAAGAACTGCCAGGCCCACCTAGTCTTCCCATTTTCCTATCTAACAGATAAGCTGCAGATCCTAGTTAACCAACAGCTTACTTCCTCCTAACCCCTACTAGGACTGCCTTACACAGACTTACACAGGTCAGACTAGTGTGTATATGTACACACACACACAATGATTCAGCTCACAGTTTGGGTCTACTCTGGCTTCTCTGACTACAAGTTCGCACTGTTAGGATAAACTGGCTGGCAACTGCAAAATGTCTCATGATTTGCTATATATGCAAATTCCACTGCAAGAAGAATTTGGGTATTAAGACTGTTGGTCCTGCCTGTGCCGCCTCCTCTCCCTCCTCCTCTGTGCATGGTCTGCAACCTCCGGGGTGGGGCCACCCCCCTCTTTGGGTGCTCTTAGAGACAGACTCCGACGTGGGAGAGGACCCGGGTGGAGGAACCTGGAAGGCCAGGCAGGATGGACCTGGCCTTGGGCATGGGGGCAGGTGCCGTTGCTTATGCCACAGACAAGGTTTTTCCTTTGTTCTGGTGAGCTCTGTCTTTCTCTTCTCCCCCCCCCCCCCGCATGTGCACATCCCCGATGCTAGGCGCACGGCAATCCTTGCCTGCATCTGGGCACGCTGAATACATGCAGCTGAGCATGTTGCAGCGTCCCGGTCTCCACCTGGAGCCGCTGGCATGCCTGGCAGTCCCTGACCCCTCCCCCCCGGGGGAGAAGAGCAGAGCAGCCCATCAGGTGCTCAATCCTCACCCGCCCCTGCTGACCACCGGGACCCAAGCTTGCTCCTGAACTCGGGGGTGCTGGTGTAGTGCGAGGTGTGGCATCCAGCGCCTCAATCCTCGGCGCCACCCGGCCGGCAAATGGGAGAGGGATTGTTAAGGTGTCAGTACGGGGGCCTTCCTGATTGAAGGGGTGGGAGTGGGGTAAGGGGGTTCCATGAATCTGAGTCTCTGGCAGAATGTGGATCACAGATGTATAACAATTTGACTGCATCTTTCCCTCTACAGTTGTATTGCCACGAACTGACACGAAATTATGGCTGTATAATTCTGCAAGTTATACTATGGCTGAAATGTACTGTACCTTTTAAAACTATAACTAAAAAAAAGTCCCTTGAGATGGCTTGTAAGCGCCCTAGCTTGTGTTCACCAGTATGCCATCCAGACATGTAAGCAAACCATCAGTCTCTCAGGACTCCTTTCTTCTCCATGCTAGCTTAGGAGCTCATTTTTTTTATTTAAATATTTTTTTCTATTTCTGTTTATAGCCCCCTCAACTCCGGCATTGTCACCCGACTGACCTACCTGACACCTCAAGCCCCAGGAGGCCCCCCCAATCCTACCTTGGTTAACCCCGCAGGCAGGGACAAAGTGGGAGAGGGGGGCCCTGGCCTCAACCCCATAACGTACCTTAAGTCCCACTGGGGTCCATCCTTCAGGCAGAGACGCTGGTGGGTGAGGGCTTGTATCCACTCTCACGTCGGTGTCTAGCCGGGCCAATCTTTTTCATGTACGATCTCCCAGGCGTAACGTGTTTAACGCCAAGGCGTAGCTCAGCATCTGTCACACCTCCCCCTCTATCTGACTCTGGCAGCCAGTTCCTCCAGCCACCGCCAGTAGCCAGACTTGCACCAAGTCAGTGCATTCCCTGGAGGAAACAAGCAGTCCCCTGGATGCTCAAGCCTCGGCCCTCCGACAGCCCGAGCCTGTTTTTGAACTCTGGTTGCTGTCGTCGCAAGCAGTAGTGCTACCACTGTGCTGGCAGGCCGGCTCTTGGGAGCTAATTTTTATTGTCGTCTTGACTCTCCATCTCGTTGGTCAGTCTCACTCCAGTAGGGTCCAGCCCCACCCACCAGAATGGAGGAGGAGGGGGAAGGAGGCCATATCAAACTCCTAACAAAACACTACTTTTTAGTTGGAAGTACCCAGGGGAATTCACTTTTTACATTTTCTGTCTTATCTCTGATCTTCGTGCTAGCTGGTGAAACCTGAGAACTCTAACGCTTAAGCTGTCGACAGAATAAGAACATAAGGGGTTTTGGACTGATATCCGTCCGCGTCCCTGCAAGGGTTAGCGTGCCTGACACAGTTGAGACCACTTTGGCAAAATGTAATATTCAGACATAACTGTAGCTTATATTTTTAATTCTGTAATTCTCACCCTTATTTCCTTATTCTAGGGGTATTTGCATCAATACAGGATCTCTGCTCTTTGAGCTCTGGCTGCCTGCCTACACCTGACATCATAATTCTGTGACATCAAAATATGTTGCTGTGGAAATAATTATGATGTCATAAACGGGAGATTGTGATGTCATTTGTAGAGAAGCAGCCAGAGTAGATGGTCTAGGGAACAGGGACCTTGTTTTCATGCAACTGTTTTCAGTAGTAAAGAATATGGGGAATTTAATTACCGAAAATTATGTGAAGTACTAAAGAATACGGGATGGAGCTGAATATAAATTTCTTTTTTTGAAGTTTTGCTAATGCTATCAGCAGCTCTTTAAGGTCCCAGTCCAGGCTTTAACATCTGTTAACACATTTGTAATGGTGCTTTGACCTCTTAAACCTTAATGTCTTGGTTTGAGTCGCCACTGCAGCAACAGGTCTGCATACCCTGAATACCCAAACACACATTTCATATTTCAGACAGCAGATAGCAAGGTACAGTTTGAAATTTAAGAAGGCTAGTCCCTACAGGGTCTAGGTAATCAAAGTAGGAGAAGGAAAAAAGATGGCGGTCTTAGTACTGCCATCACCAGGTGACACACATGGCCTGCTGATTTGGTTGTAAAGGCAGTGTTTATGTATTCTGTTAGGAAAAGTTCCTAGGTTCTGACTGTGCATGTAATCATGCCATTTGGTTCAGAAACCACTGTAGCTTGTGAGTTATGCTCACTGTGTGGGAGTTTATGTATAGCAGTTGAGATGGGGCAGTGTCCTACACACTTGAGTTGGTAATTTGTGTTCACACTGTAGGTATAAGTATGGGTGTCTCCCAGCATGCAACAGTTGGGAGAAGATGGCACTTGATGTATCTTTTCCTACGTTCATGGAATTGTTTGCATATCATTTTGTAACATTCAGCAGGGGGCTAACTCAGCCCTCTGGATTTGGCTCATGGAGGTGAAACAGAGCTGACCTGTATGTTTGGCAGGTAATTGGACTTAATCGCATTTATTCACTTTCTGGCCATTTATTTGCTAGGCCCTTGCCAATATTGACATCGGCTCATTGATCTGCAACGTTGGGGCAGGAGGTGGCGCTCCTGTAGCTGGAGGTGCAGCTCCTGCTGGTGGTGCAGCTCCTGCTGCTGCTCCAGGTGAGGAGAAGTAATGCAGGCCTGATATTCTGATACACAGTTCCTATTATTAATTCTTCCAAAAATTGCATACCTCTGAACAGTCCCACATTATTAGGAGGGGCATTTTGAACTTGAGTAGCCCTCTGTTTTATTAATGTTTCCATTTGCACATTTAACAATGGTGAGTAGATCAAAAGTTCCACAAATGAAGATGCAGGTAAACCGGTCTGCTGCAGATAATGTCTTTTCTGGCACTAAGAAAACTGTTGCAGACGGGCTGACCTGATGGAAGAAACGCTAGTCCAAAACGACTTTTAGTCCAGGAAAAGGTATCACCTGCAGCTACTTGTACTTTTTCCTGCATGTTTCTCTGGTTTTACACTGCTTCCAAATTTTTTTCCAAACACAGGTGATGGAAAAAAGATGAAGCCTGCACGGTATACAAGTTTCCAAAGTTTAATTTAATCTTTGTTGACTTTACCTTTAAGAATAAACTGTTTGTTTTATATATATATATATACACACACACACACACACACACACACACACACACACACACACACATACATATACATACATACATATATATATATATATATACATACATACATACATACATACATACATACATACATACATACATACATACATACATACACACCTCTATCTCCATGCTGTCTTTCCCCCAACATTATCCTCTCTCATTTTTACCACAGTATCTCCCTTTTGGGTGATGGAAAGGTGAGGGGTATAAGGAACTCTACACCTTAGAAGAATTTGTCTGCTAAAATGAGACTTTGTGAGATCAGTATGGTATGAATAGTAAAAGGAGAAATTTTTGTGGTGGTATGGTACGGGGGTTAATGTGTTCAGTTTTGGATCTGAAAAGAATCTGCTTCATTACAGTTGGGCATAGAATGTGGAGGACAGAAAGACCCTAAAGCCCATCCAGTCTCTCCTGACCCTATTATTGACCACATAACAGCAGCTGGCTGCTGTGGTTTGGGTTTCCCTGAGCCAACCAACACTGCAGCCATTTCAGCATTCCACTACTTTTGTGAAGAAAAACATCAATGTTTGTTAGGGACGTAGGCTCACAGTGTTTGAAAAAATATAATTTTATTTTCTTTGTAGACTTGTCTTTGTGTTGGCTCCTCCAAGTCTGGCACTACCAACAACCTCCCATCAAGACAGTTGCAGTGCTGTACTTTGCAGAAATGGAGCCAGTGTACTGGAAACCACCATACTGATGGGTGTGGTTGATCCCCTCTCCTCCCCCTTCCCCCGGACCACCACTCGTGTTGCAGACAATGCAAGGTCCTTTAGCTGCTATGGAGATAGTTGTGGTAGCAGAATGGAGCACCTTTATCCCCATGTCAAAGGGCTGCTGCCTGACTGCTGAGAGCCTGGGTTTGCGTGTTTAATCCAGGTCACCTGCAGGGTTTCTTTTCTTTGTTTAATTTTGAATTTTCTGTGCCTCCCCCGGTCAGGGCTAACCACCACCTAACTTCCCTTAAGACAGTCCTTCTGTACTGGGCCCCTCATAGTGGGGTGTCACTCTGCCAGAGGTTCTGTCTTGTTTGTCGAGGCTTTGATGTGAGGTTAGTGTGCTACTCTCATGCTGGACTTTATGGAAATTTTTCCCTGTATAGCCCTTCTACTGTGCTCCACTGATTCTGAACCTGGGTTGCCTACAAGGAGGAAAAGCTGCTTCCTTTCAGGACACTGGGAGCTCCTTCTTAAAATTTTTTTAAAGCCTGGGTACAATGTTCTTTTTGTCTCTGTATTGATTCACAAGTATGGTCTGATTTGTTTGGAACTGTGGGCCACATTGATGGACTTGCTGATATGGATACCTACTCTTTGTATCCATTTTTACGGAATAGCATTTACATTGACCCTGGTTTCGAAGAGTTACGATTAATTACTGCATGAGATACTTGGAATGAGCCAAGAACTAGCGGTCTAGAGTGCATGTATTTGTATCTAGTTGTGTAATGAATTGTATTTCTATATTTTCATTGGGCTTTCTGGTCTGTTGATTGCCCAGCCCCATTCTGGGTGACCATACATGGGGTTATTCACCCCATGGCAGAACAGTGTAGTTACATACAAGCACCTCATGGGGAGGAACAAGGTGCAGGAAAACGCTATTTGTTTCAGAGGAAGAGATATTCCAGGATTAGGGGTGATGGGATGAAATTGGAGGGAGGTTCAGAGGTAATGTAAGTATTCCTTCACAGAAAGGGTTGTGGACTACCCTGCCAGAGGAGGAGGTGGTGGGGGCTGAAATGATTATGGGATTCAAGAATGCATGGGATGGGCATCTGGGGATCCTAGCAGTTGGTGGAAGGGGACAACACAGTTCAACAAACTTGGAGGCAAAATTACATGTGCATTTGGGCAGACTAGGTAGGCCAGAGACCCTTATGTGCTATCAGTATCTATGTAGTGAGGTTCATCTGCTCCCACTTTGCATCCCAGTATCTGGTTAGTGTGGTTGGCTTGGGTGTGAGTTGCCCTTAGTAAAGGTGTGAGTCATTGCATTGTATAGAC
The DNA here is from genome assembly GCA_016271365.2 of Neoceratodus forsteri. NCBI lineage: Eukaryota > Metazoa > Chordata > Ceratodontiformes > Ceratodontidae > Neoceratodus > Neoceratodus forsteri. The sequence goes on from CM057455.1 coordinate 883,828,908, forward strand.
ATAGACTTTGACGGCAGATAAGGACCACTTGGCCCACCCAGTCTGCCCATTTCTCTACCTATTGGATAAGCTGCAGATTCTAGTTAACCAACAGCCTACTTCTGCAACCCCCCACTATAATTGCCTTATGTCTGTCCCATGCATGTTGGAATTCCCCCACTGTTTTAGACCCCACAACCTCTCCAGGAAAACGGTTCCATGCGTTTGCCACTCTCTTGCAGCCCTTTATAATCCCATCTGGCACCAAGAAGTCTCCATGAATTGGCCCATTGCGGAGGGTGACTGAGCCAATCTGCCTTTTCTGGAAAGCAGTGTCATGCAGCAGTGTGTTCCTCTGGGAACCAGCTGTGGTCACCCCTGTGGGCCACCAGGCAACCCATATCTTTATTTTTTTTATTGCTTGCTGGCACTCACTTGATCTTGGCTGCTACTGACATCACTATGCCATAAACCAAAAAGCCAAAGCCAATCTTGCATTCCAGTCCCAGACAAACCTCTGGTTGTGGGCCAAGAGCAGAGGAAAGACATGAGTGGGAACCAGGGCTGTGATGTGAGGTAGGGGACTTGCCATTGTTGGTGGTGGGGCAAGTCATAATTTTTACCACCCTCACTTAACATAGTTGTGTCAAGTCTTTACTGCTGTAGTCCCCACAACATCAAGACCCCCGATGCACAGCTGCTGCAGTGGGAGATGATCATCCACAGCACTCCCTGCTTCTCTTACGGGTCAGGCTGGCATTAAGCAGTTAACATTTTCCTTTGAATGTTTTATGCGCCAGTCAGCCAAAAAAAGGGTTTTAATCAGACCCATTACCATCATTCCAAAATAAAAACCGAATCCTAAGCCATTCTTTAAAACAAAACTGCATTGAAACATGATCGTGTCCTTTACAGATTTTGTGCACTTACGCTAGTCCAGATAGTGTCACAAGTGAAGGATTGACCTCTGCACCTCAACAGAAGCAGGCAAACTGAGCTGCAGGGGTCACACATTATTTGTGTGATTGTCAAAGAAAATATTAGCTCATTTTATTTTGGGTAATTCGGGTCTGCTGATGCCAGCTTGTTTTTGTTGAACAGAATCCTTCTTTAGAACCTGCCATTAAAGCAGACTATGGATTGTTCAGCTGATCCAGTGGCACAGCAACACACACGTACCACCTGGGTGAACCACATTAATGGCAGACTTTGTCTTGCTGTGGGACTGGCAGGAGGCTAGATGCATTAAAGGGTGGGAGTCTGGATGAACACCTGCTTCATTTTCACCGCCCTGGCAGTCTGGGCCAATGTGGCTACATTCTTGTAGCGAGCAACTGCCCTCATAGCAAACATGTGCAATTGGCTGTATGCAGCCCACCTACCACCCCAAACCTTATAACATGCCTGGTTTCCCCCATACATTTTGCATACAGTGTTGTTTTGTACAGTGCCTGGAGTGTACAGGTGGAGTACTAGGCTAGAGAGGGAGAGTGAAACTGCAGGTGAGTTGAGAACCAGACTTTCCAGAGTTTTTAGTGAGATTTACAGGATTTTTTTATTTCTAGGAAGTACCTTTGAGCAAGAGGCTCTCTTTTTACAGAGGTTCCATGTCATAGTAATACATGGACATAACATTTTACAGTGGTTAAGTACATAAACCGATACAAGGAGGTTCCATGCCTAGAAAGACATGAGTACATCAGGTTAGAGGTTACATAATTACAAAACTGGGATTATACAAGTAAAAATGTACAAACACATAATTTAAAGCAGGATTGGTTGACAAGTTAAGTGAACAACTTGAGAATTTACAGGATATAGAGTGAATTGGAACCGAGGATGATACAGTCTGTAAAGTAACTAATACTAAACGCAAGGAGGTGAGAACTTGGTGGGCTGCATTTCTTTTATCTTAAGTGCTAAAGAGTGTAGTCATAAAGGAGGGCTAGACTCTCGGGGGATGCTGAGGCTGGGACCTCTGGAGCCTACTGTGGGAGTGTTAGCAAGAAGAGAGGAGAAGGCAAGGGTGCAGGTTAGAATGAAGGTAGCAGAAAGGGGGAGGGAAGTGGGGAGCTCAGGTCTCACAGTCCCAGTGCCTGTTTGTGGCGAGGGCCACTCGGAACTTCTTTAAAGGGGCCTATTCTGTCCTTTTTTGTGATGCTTAGGTCAAGCATATTAAGCCAGAGTGGTGCCCGGTATTCGTAGGACCATTGGCCTTGCATGATTCTATGGAAAGGGATACAGAGGGCTGAGTTGTTTGTACCCCAGTGCATCTGATGGAATTAGAAGCATAGAAACATAGTATTTGACTGCAGATAAGGACCGCTTGGCCCACCCAGTCTGCCCATTTCCCTACCTAATGGATAAGCTGCAGATCCTAGTTAACCAACAGCCTACATTCTTTCTACCCCCAACCCCTAGAATTGCCTTATGACTGTCCCATGCATGCTTGAATTCAACCACTGTTTTTGACTCCACAACCTCCTCCGGAAGTTCGCTCCATGCATCCACAACCCTCTCTGTGGAAAAATACTTCCTTACATTGCCTCTGAGCCGCCCCATCTTCAAATTGTGCCCCCTTGTTCTTGCACACTTTTTTTTTTTTTTTTGAGATGCTACCCTCTTAGACTATGTTGATTCCCTTGAAGTACTTGAAAGTTTCTGTCATGTCCCCCCCTCTCCCTCCTTTCCTCGAGGCTATACATATTAAGCTCCTTTAGTCTCTCTCTCTCTTCATATGTCTTTTGGTGCAGACCCTTCACCATTTTAGTTGCCCTCCTCTGGACAGCTTCCATCTTGTCTATGTCCTTGCGGAGATTGGGTCTCCAGAACTGCACACAGTACTCCAGATGGGGTCTCACCAGCTGTCTGTACAGGGGGATAACAACTTCCTGTTTTCTACTGGTGATGCCTCTCCCTATGCATCCCAGTATCCCCCAGCCGTCCTTACTGCCCTCTCGCATTGCTGGCCCACCTTTTAAGTCATCTGATATGACTACCCCCAGGTCCCTTTCTATTTTTATTGTTAGTATCTCTTCTCCCCCCCCCCAATTGTGTACTCTTCCCCTGAGTTTTTGTTTCCCATGTGCATTACCTTGCACTTCTTAGCATTAAATCTAAGCTGCCATAGGTCGGCTAAAGAGGGTTTGCAGGCCTAGGGTGGTAAGTACTAGCATATACTTCTTGGCAAGCATGCATACTTGATACTGGAGGTGACTGTCAAGGTTGAGCCGTTTTTGTTTGATTGTACAACTCGCAGGTGTGAGTGAGATGAGGTACACCTAGGACTAAAGAACACGCTTTTAGTGTTTTGATAGACAGAATTGGCCCAAAGCGAGACCACAGGGAAAGAGGGCCACTAAACATCGCCCCTGCCCAAGAAAGCAGCGGGAGCTTCAGCTGTGGCGCTGCCCCACACCACCTGACTCCTTCAGTCTCCCACAGCCTCCCCGGAGGAACCGGTAGGAGGGAGGATTTTCCCTCCACCTTCCGGGCTGGGAGAGGATAACATCAGATTCATGGGTGCTCCAGCTAATCGCAGAAGGACACTCAATAGAGTTTCTGCAGAAACCACCTCGTCACCCTCTCCCAAGGTCGTCATACACTCGGGAACATCATTTTCTGGTCCAGGAAGAAATTTCAGCACTTTTGCTGAAAGAGGCGATAGAACCTGTCCCCCTTCCCCTGCAAGGAACGGGTTACTATTCCCACTTCTTCTTGGTCCCGAAGAAGACAGGAGATGTAAGACCTATTCTAGATCTCGGTTCCCTGAACATTTTCGTGGAGTACAAGAGGTTCAGGGTGCTCTCACTGCAGAGTCTTCTGCCCCTCCTCCGCTTGGGCCAGTGGCTGTGCACTCTGGATATGCAGGACGCTTACCTGCACATATCTATCTGCCGGTCTCACTGCAAATATCTTCGTTTTGCTTTCCAGGGGGACCACTACCAGTTCAAGGCACTTCCATTTGGCCTCTCCTCTGCTCCCCCAGTATTTACCAAATGCTTTGCGGTGGTGGCGGCCTACCTGCATACCGGTAGGGGGGGTACATGTTTTCCCGTACCTTGACGATTGGCTCCTGGCGGCCTCATCCAGGGTGGAACTCATGCACTCCTCACCCAGCAGGTCTTTGCCTGTCTGGGTATTACCATCAACCATTCCAAGTCTCGCTTGATCCCATCCCAGAGGCTCCAGTTTATTGGGGCGATACTGGGCACGACCCTAGGGAGGGCCTTCCTGCCACCGGACAGGGCGGCCACACTCCAGACTCTGGTAAGCCTGTCCAGCCGCAGGCAGGTCGGTGCAAGGTCTGTTCTTCACCACCTTGGGTTATGGCGGCTGCTATCCCAACAGTCCCTTGCGCTCGGCTTCACATGAGGGTCTCTCAGTGGACGCTTTGCTCTCAATGGGATCAGTTGGTAGACGACTTGGACCAGTTGGTCCTAGTCTCCTTTCCCATGATTCGAGACTTGCAGTGGTGGATGGTTTGAGAGAACCTTCTTCGGGGAATTTCATTCTTCCTTCCTTTTCCCTCCCAGACTCAGACCACAGATGCCTCGGGCGAAGGTTGGGGAGCCCATCTCTGTCCACGTCGGACCCAGGGCTCTTGGTCCAAGCTCGAACAATCCCTGCACATCAGTATGCTCGCGCTTCAGGCGGTGCTCTGTGCTCTTCAGGCTCTCCACCTGCATCTTCTTCCAGGCCACCTAGCCGTCCAGACGGACAATATGTGTGTGATATGGTACATCAACAAACAGTGCGGGACACAGTCCTACCCTCTTTGCAGGGAAGCGATGAGAGTTTGGGATTGGGCAGCACAACACTACCTTCACCTCCCGGCAGTTCATGTTCTGGGGGTTGAGAACTCCTTAGCAGACAAACTAAGTCACTCGTCTGCTCAAGCTCACGAGTGGGAACTGGATCAGGGGGTCCTAGACGATATCTTCCTACGTTGAGGGAACACCTCAGGTGGACCTGTTCGCTTCACTTCTAAATGCAAAGCTTCCTGACTTCTGCTCGCTCGTTTAAGAGCGAGGCATTTTCTGGAGAGATGCTCTCTCTAGATTGGAAGGATAGATTAGTCTGTCGCGCGCCCCCACCCCAGATTCTTCTGATCCAGCGTGTCTTGCAGAAACTTTGCTCAGGAGCACGAATGATTCTGGTCGCTCCTTTCTGGCCCAGGCAAGTTTGGTTCTCTCTTCTGCAACAATACTCGGAGGAACCTCCTTCCTCTTCCACTGTCACAAATTTTACTGACCCAGGATCAGGGGACCCTGGTCCATCCAGGTATCCAGTCCCTTCAACTACATGCGTGGCTCCTGCAGACATAGCTCAAGCCTGCTTTGGGGTTTCTCCCCAGGTGGTTGAGATCTTGGTGGAGGTTAGGAAACCCTCCACTAGGTTTACTTATTCCATGAAGTGGAAACTGTTCTCAATCTGGGCTGCTTCAAAAGGATTCGAGCCTTTCTCCTGCTTGGTTGGGCGACTGCTGGAGTACCTGCACATTTCTTCGACCTGGGTCTTTAGTCACTCGTCTCTGAAGGTACACATGGCTGCCATTTCGGCCTACCATATTCCCTTCGTAGATAGGACGTTTGCTCAACTGGAAGTCTCTAAGACTTTCCTCAGAGGGGTTCTTCACTTGAGACCCCCTATCAGAGTTCCCACCCCTCCTTGGGATTTGAACTTCATTCTTGAGAAACTTACTTTGCCTCCTTTTGAACCGGCGGCCTCAGCAGGCATGAAGTTCCTTTCATGGAAAACTCTCTTCCTAGTGGCCATTACCTCTGCTCAGAGGATTTTTTGGCTCTAGGCCCTGATGTGTAAAATCCCGTACTTGATTTTTCACAAGGAACGTGTGGCTCTGCACACCAATCCTAAATTTCTCCCCAAGGTGGTAGCGGAATCTACATTGAACCAGTCCATAGAGTTACCCGCTTTCTTTATGCAGTACTCCAGTCAGGGGTAGTATCTGCTTCACACTATGGACGTTCACCGAAATCTGAGATACTGCACTAACAGAACAAAGGATCTCAGAAAGACCGACCGTTTGTCTCTTTTGCACCCAAAAGAGAAGGCAATGCTGTTTCCAAGCAATGCCTGTCTAAATGTTTGGCTCATTGCATCACTTTCTGTTATAAGTACAAGACGACTCTTCCGGGTCAAGTAAGAGGACACTCCACCAGAGGAGTCTCTGCCTCAGCGGCATGTTTCAAGAACATGTCAGCGGCAGACATCTCTGCTGCTGCCACTTCTGTCCACACATTTACAAAACACTACAGTTTGGATATTGCCTCTCGCCGTAGAGCAGGCTTCGGGCTTGCTGTTCTGCAGGGCCTCCTTTCTTAAGGCCTTCACGGCTATAGGATCTACTTGAGTAGCTTTCCTCCTCCTGTGTGCGGCTTTTTGTTCCAGACTGCTTGGGACTCAGTCCTGTACGTAATTACCTACTGCAAGAGCCTACTTGAAGTAAGATAGTACAGTTGCGCAAGAACTTACCGTAACAGTAGATCTTTGAGAGAGGCTCTTGCAGTAGGTAATACCTTCCCACCCTCCATCCCCCTAAGCTTTTTCAGCTCCTTTTCCAGTGAGGGAAATACCTGCAGCTCTTTCGTCCAGCTTCTTGTGGCCTGTGGCTGGGAAAGAACTGGAAGGCGGGTGTGCTGGACCACCCCTTTCTCGTGGGGACGGCCCCTCGCCAGAGACTGCTAGTTAGAAATTTTTCCGTGGGGTCCTGCCGCCTGCCGACGTCGGTCCTATATGTAATTACCTACTGCAAGTGCCTCTCTCGAAGATCTACTGTTACGGTAAGGTCTTGCGTAACTGTACCTCTTGCATTTGACGACTTTGCGACTGTGTTTGTGTTCGTTAAACGAGAGAGGGTGCGGTCCAGTGTCAATCCTAGGTATTTAAATGTTTGAACAATCTCCAGGGAAGTGTTCTGATTGTTATGAATGCAAAGTTGGTGAGTGCAGTGTTCATGTGGTGGTGTCAATAAGATAGTCGTAGGTTTTTATTTTATATAGAGATAGATATAGATAGGTATATAGATATATGTATATATTTAATTGAGGGGCAGTTTTAATTGAAGGAACCAATGCTCAGCCGCAGTGAAATTAGCCTGCATTTGCTTTTCCAGTATGTAGGAGTCAGAATTACATGAATATAGGACCGTGTCATCTGCATACAGTAGTAGCTGGTCGTTTACCGATTTGAGAGAGGTTGTTTAAGAACAGGCTGAACAGAGGACCAAGGATAGAGCTTCGAGGAACGCCTGTGTTAACACTAAGGTTGTCTGAGAAGATGTCAAGGATTTTCACTTTTTTTTGGACCCTCCCAGAGAGGTCGCTTCTAAACTGTGCTACTGTTGCAGGGGAGAAGCTGGTATTTGAGAGCTGATCCAGGAGCAGATTGTGATTGACTGTGTCGAAGGCCTTGGTGAGAACAATGTATGTTGCCCCCACCAAGAGTCCTCTGTCTAGCTTGTTATGGATAAAGCTAGTAAACTCCACTAGAGTGGTTGTGGTACTGATTTCGAAATCCATGTTGTTGCTAACATTGTAAATGGTGCTTGTCTAGATATTCCGTTAGTTGGTCGTTTACGATTCGCTCCGGGGCCTTGGAGAGTGGAGGATATTGGGTGGTAATTTGTAGAGTTGGCCCTGTCACCACTTTTGTAAACTGGTAACCACCGCCACCTTCCAGATCCGTGGGAGTTCAGCCGATACCAAGGAGAGATTTAAGACTATGGTGAGGGGTTTGAGAGCTATGTCCAGAGTGAGCCTAACTAGTTTTTAGGTCAAGTTGATCAGAGCTAGTTCTGCAATTACCTAGCACTTTTAGGATGTACTTTTTTGCTTCCATAAAGGTGATGGCTCTGAAGTAGAAAGGCAGATGGGAGTTTGGGTCCCCAGGTTTCATTCAGTGCAAGTATCTGATTGGTGTTGAAGGAAGCTAGGGGGCAACACTCCACTGAGGTCCGTAAAAGCTTTGTTGAAGACATTTGCTATGCGACTGATCCTGCGTGGGTTGGCCTTCAGTGTTCAGGAAGGTGTTTTTGGGGGTTATTGGATTTACCAGTTAGGGACTTGATGATCTCCCAGAGCAGTCTACTGTCACCCTATGAGTTTGTCAGCTCATCTTTAAAGTGCGTGTTTTTGGCCTTGCAAATATCGAAGTTTATGCAGACTTTGTAGGTATTGTAGGTGTAATGCAAATAAGTCTGGGTACCCCCCCCCCCAAAGGAAAATCTGTGCTTGTGGTGGTGCTTGTCAGTGGCATAAAAGACTCTCTCCCTCAATCTGTGATTTATAACAAAAAAAAAAAAAAATTGGGCACAGTCGGCAAGCAAGATACTGCTTTGAAGCCTTCTAGTTTCGTGGTTAGTGCTAGAACAGCCCTCCTTGTCCAAGAATGCCCTCATGTGGAACACATGTTCTGGTGCTGTGTGTAGTGTAGGAAAAAACAGCAGGCCCTGAGAATGATACTAAATCTGTGGTCATCGTTAACAGTACGGCTTCGGTCTTGGTGACAGGAGTAGTGGCAGCATAGCTAGTAAACTTTTGTGTCACCAAGTTTAAATGGTATGGGCAGGAACACTGGGTGGTTATTTTTTTTGCTCAGCGTACCACTTAAGTGGATCTTGTTCATCCGTGAGCATGTATTTTAAATAAAGCCATGTTTGAGATGCAGTGTGAAACAAATTTTGATAGACACGAATAAAATATCTGGAAAGGCAGACTTGACACCCTGAATATTTCACTTAACAGGTGAAACCAAGTCCTTTGAAAATGTAGACTAAGGTTGTCTGTTTTTCTTTTTAGCTGAGGAGAAGAAAAAGGAAGAGGAGAAAAAAGAAGAATCGGAGGAGTCTGATGAAGACATGGGCTTCGGTCTATTCGACTAAAACAACTTTGGTTACATGGAAACTAATAAAGTTTAAAAACAAATTTGGCTGTCTTCCTTTGTTTTGTGGGTTCTCTGAATTTTGTTGCCGGAGCTGAAAGGAACTATGGGTATGGTTCTATCCCTCTAACTACTGCACCAGTGGTGTATAGGAGATCTAGCGTTTAAAGGAGTAGTACACCCTCACATATTGTATGTTTTAATGTAATTCCTTGTCACCAGTCTCTTCCATTTTTTCTATACAGGTTTTTTTTTTGTGTGTGTGTGCACCGTGGCTGCCATCTATGCCCTGACTCTATCCCCCTTGTCCATTTGCTGTCTGCCAGTCATGCAGTGCCCCATACCTCCATGGATTTCCCCTGTGGCGAAGCTGGGAAGGGGAGCGCCATTCCCCCCCCCCCAACCCGGTGATCCTGCATCCTGTTTTGGGGTCTAGCGGATGGGTGTTGGAGTGGGACGAGGGCAGACTGGTACAGCTTCATGAAGCCGCGACCACCATCTTCCTCCAAATTATTCCCCCGCCATGGTGGCTGTAAGTGTGTGTGTGCATGGAGGTGCGCACGCACACACACACCATGTAAACGCATCCCGTTATGTGCTGCTCAGCTGGCACTGCCGCCTGGCCTCCAGCAGATGGAAGCTGTGGAGCAAGACAGCAGACTTCCCCCATCCCAGGAGAGCCGTTAGGACGCTTGCTCTCTCCCTCCCCAGCAACTCATGCTTGTTCCCGAACACAGGTTGCTGGTGTGGCAGGAGGTAAGGCATGAATGCCTCATCCCTCCACACCACTGAGTTGACTCATCTCCCATTTTTTTTATAGCTGTTGGGGATGTGAACTTTTACATGTATTTGTATTGTTAATTGTTCCCTGTAATGCAGCTATCCTTGGTGCCATCATTTTCTGATTGTTGGACTCGTGTCTGTTTTGGGAGCTGCATCCGCAGCTTCAGTTAACTCCATTTTTGGAAGAGAGTGACTTCCACAAATAAGGCAAAAACTTCCAGAATAAGGGGGGATGAAGTCATTGACTTCCAAATGGGGAAAAATCAAAATTGTCTGACTTCCAAAATAGAAGGCATAGAAGCCAAGAAATTGCTTTTTTTTTCTAAAAGCAACAGTTTTACCAGTAATGTTTATATTAACATCTATAAACTGATCCTTCCTAAAATATTGGCATCTGAATTGTGGAATCTGCAAAGTATTTTGGCTTCCAAAAATTAGGAATGCCATCTAGATTTTGACTCATGAAAGTATTAGACTTCCACTAAAAATAAATTGACTGAACCTCTGGCTGCATCCCCACCTTTTTCCAGCACACTGTTGCAGAGTGCGATAGTGACCTCAGAGAAAGGCTTGAGACCCTACTGGTACAACGGTGCAAAACGAGGGGCTATTTTAAAGCCAAGTATGTTACAACTTTGGTATGTGTCCCTTGTGACTGTACGGGGCCCAGGAATTTTCCATAACCACCTAATACAGCACAAATTGCTACTTTCAAATGGTATGCCCTGTGCAAGACCTTTCAGAAACACGTGTCCTCTGAGTAAAACACATGATAGGGTGTTGGTTATCCAGGAATTACCATGCATCCTGAGTGTGTGAGACACAAGGCTCAGTGCCTTCAACAACCCAGAAGTGTCATTATTCCCATTAACTACACATCCTGAAATGTGTTGGTGAGCTTATTAAATGGATGTCAGCATTATTTACACAAATGTTGTTTAAAGCAGCAGTGAAGTTTTTTTTTTTTTTTTTTTTTAAGCTTTAATATTTTTCTGGCAAAAATATCGTTTTCTTTCATTCCTGAACAGATACAGGATCCAATCCTGGGCCATGAGTAAGTTAAGTATCTTGATACAGTACTTTGCTATTTACCATCAAAAACAGATGGTAACACCATCTTAATATGTCCACGGTATGAATTAAGCATGTACATCGAACAGCTAATCTCCTCAGAAGAACTTAAGAATTGTGAGTTACAGCCATCTCTCTCTCTCCCCCCTTCCCCCAAAAAACTTTTTTTTAATTTCCTATAGTGCCTACGGAGTTGTGCCTTATATTTGCCCACGGTGTGTCCCTATCAGTCTCCTACCTGGCATCTTCCTGGTCTTACCTGCTGGAGTAACAGCCATGGCTCCTGGTGCCCCCACCGTCCTGAGGCTCGAGGGGGAGAGATGGAGATCAACTTTGGTCACCGGTGACTAGACCCATTGTTATTCGGATGGCTCTGGGAAGGGTTTCCTGGCGTCATGGTGCACATCTTCAGAAGGGTTTTCTTGTCTTTGGATACCTGCTGGTGGAGTGAACGTGCAGTGAGATGCCAGTGCATATCTGACACACTACTGACGTGCAGGCGTCCGCTGTTCCACCGATCCCTGCATCTGCACTTGCATGTGGCGTACCCTCCCTGTATTACCAAGTGCCAGATCTCTCCCTCCCCAGAGAAGTCTATTGGATGCTCTTCCTCCTCCCCCTGGCCAGCCCTCTCAAGTATGGAGTTTACTCCAGACACTGGCTTGTCAGTGTCTCTAGTGGTAGCACTACTGCTGCACCAGTGGACCGACTCGTTGCAGCCATCTTTAATGACTTCTGTCAGAAATACAGAGGGTGAATCTTAAGATGTCAAATACATTTCTACTAAAAGGCTTTTTTTTTTTTTTGGGCCAGATACAAATATTGCTGCTTTAAAAGTAATACAGAAAGACTTGTGATAGTTTCATTTAAAATCCTTCCTCCATGTGGGCGGGGCGAGGATCAAGCATTCCAGGAAGGAGGGCAGCTGGCTGTGCTGCAAAACTGACACCTAGGTTACCACAGGTGGCATTGCAGTCATAGCAACTTGCAGGAGGGATGCCACATCTGCCACAGTGCTCCTTACTCAAGGGAAAACAGCTTGCCCCTCTCACAGCTGAGAATACTGTACTTTAGAAACAAAGTATGCTATCTGTAGCCTTCTCTGAGATGCTAACCACTTGTCAGTTATAAACCAATTATTGGTACCTCAGGCTCAGTAACAGAAGCCTGAAGTATATTGGGTCTAGGGGATACTAGATAGTACAAGGTTACTAGGTGAATTGGACAAAAGGAGGCCAGTGGCCCTTCGTGATTGTCCCCGGATCAACGGGAAAATTAAACCAGTTTATTCTTGGAAAAATATGCTATATCCAAACTTTTCTTAGAGTTCGAAATTCTTCATCTCCACCAAATCTTGTGGCAGCATATTCCAGGCTTTAGCCACTCGTATTGTGAAGAAATTATCATGTTTCTTACTGTTGGCTTCCTATTAAGGGATTGCATGTTATCCCTAGAGATGGTAAATTTTATTTCCATCTGACTACTCAACATGGTATCTTGTAGAATTTTGTCCAGCAGCAGACTATCCCCTCTGTCTCCTACACTCTAATGAAAATAGATTATAGTTTTGTGTAGCCTGTCCTCGTATTTCAACCCCTTACAATTGGGAATGAGTCTTGTTGCGGCTCTTTGCACACCCTCAATCATTGCCTTATCCTTTGATCTATAAGATGACCATACCTGGGAAGCATAATCTGTAAGGGGTCTTACAAAACTCAATAAGGGTAGAATACATTGTTGTGTTTTACAGATAAATGCTTTCTGTATTCTTTTAATAAGCCCCATTGCTTTCTTAGTTACAATTTTACATTGGTCTAAGGAAGTGAATTTATTATTGTTACCGCAAGATCAACTTTGGAGCTACTGGATTTAATTATTTTGCTATCTGTGTATTTATAATTGGGGTTACTTATACCAAGATGCAAAACAGTAAACTTTTCAGTGTTAAACATTCTATTATTTACTGCCCAGTTTTCTATTTGTCATTAAGAAGTGTCTGGTGCTTGGCAGAAGTATCGGCCTCACAAATCAATTTAGTATAGTCTGCAAACTTGAAGGTTATATTATTGGTATCCAAATTCATGTCGCCAACACATATTTCAAACAAGGTGGGACCCAAAACTGTACCTTGTGGGATGCCACTACAGACAGGCATTTCCTTGTATAGGTAACCGTTCACTCTTACCCATTGTGTATGATCTGATAACCAGTGATCAATCCAGTTAACTATCCTTTTATTGAAACCCAGTTGAAACATCTATCAGTATCGTGGAATTTTATGAGTTGATTTTTGCAAAGTTTTAACAGAATTACATCAGTTGCTTTTCCTAAATCGGTACTATTGCTAATGTGATGAATGGCCTTTTTTAAATCCGTGTTGGGAGTCCTCAAATTTCCCTTTCATTATCTAATACTGATTTTTATTAGTTTTTCCAAAACCTTGCAGGACACCAAAGTTAAGCTAATCAGTCTAATTTTCAATGTTGCATCTATTACCCTTTTTGAAAATTGGATTTGCCTTTAGACTGGAGAACAGCAGAGGTATTTCTCCAGAGCACAAGGACTTACTAAACAAAAATGTTAAAGGATATGCCAGATCTGTCTTTGAGGATGGAGCTCTTGCAGCAAGTAATGCCATTACGACTGAAGCCGGCAGGCGTCGGGACCCCACGGAAAACTTGTAGCTAGCAGTCTGAGGCAGGGGACCACCCCCGATGTCTGTGCTGCCTGACGTCCTACATGGTATAAAGGGGCGGTCCCCTGGCACCCCCAGTTCTTTCTCCCGCCGCCGTACCCGCTGCATCTGCTCATGACTCCTCTCTGCAGTTGACTGCTTCGAATGCCAGATAAGTAGTTTTCTTTTTTAAATAGTATAAATCTTCCCAATGCCTTGTTTGTCTCATCGCCCTCACGACCATGACGAAAATCCAAGTGTGCCTGCAGGAAGTAGATTAAGGCGAAAGACTGCCACACAGCCTGCCTCATCTACCTAGGCCCGGAACACCAGCCTGACTCCTGCGGCCACTGCCAGAAGTTCAGACGTGTGCCAGGAAAGCCCACGCCTTGAAAACCTTCCTTCTTTCCTAGAGAAGAAGCTTGCGGCCATGCACCGAGGTTCGGGGGCCAGCTTGTCCTCTCCCGCTAGAGACTCCTCTTCCAAAGAAAAGGTCTCCGGGGAATGTATCACAAGGAGAAGGATTGGGCCAGGTCTGAATCCTGCCATCCGTCACCAGCTAAACAGGCGTTGTCTTCTACTTCCAAAAGGTCTGGTTCGGTCCCAGCAACTGACTCTTCCCACTCTTCTGAGTCTGCCCCGGGTCTCCACCAGGAGTCTGCATCAGCAGGACATCACTCTTCTTCCCTGGCTTATCTATCTCATAAACCCACAGGGCCGACCCAGGAAAGTCTGCTCAGGGCTCTGGACAAGCCTAGCTCCTCTGAGAAGAGGAAACGTTCTGAGGAACATTCTGGTAGGCAAGGGGACGACCGGTCTCTGATGCCTGCCCCCACCCCCAAGGTGTGCCCTCTGCCAGATGTCTGCCCACCTAGCCACTTGCCTACCCTGATGACCTGCTCCCCAGCGCCAGACACGGGGCGGTCGCTGGACGAGGATCAGCCGTCTGCCCCATCACCTACAGGCCTGACGCCAGCTGACACTGGCCTTCGGACACCAGCCTACTGGACCAAATGCCTGCCATGCCAGTAGAGGTACCTGGTCCCCAGACGCCAGTTCCCAAGGACCCAACGCCCGGTCCGTCTGACCCGGCGTCTGCTATAGTTGTCCGGTGGGGGACATAGGTAATTTATTTACCACCTGGTGGAATAACGTAAAGGGGGACCTTCTATACAGACCAGCGGACAAGGTCCCTACTCCACCTTCTATGGGTCGTCCTCCTACCCCAGACAAGGGCCAACCGGATGAGCACCCAACTCCACGTACGAAGGGGAAGCGAAAGACACAGTCTCCATCCCAGTCTCCTTCGTTTCTCTCTCTCCCCCACCCACCCAGATAAGTCTTCCTTGGACGAGGCAGGCGTCCACTCTGACTCTTCAGAGGATGGGTTTTTAACCCCTTCACCAGGACCCAGGGCGTCTCCACAGTCCCCTCTGGATGATCCCTCATTCCTTGACATCATGAGGCACATCCAGGCTATTTACGAATGGGATACCGAGGCTCTAGACCCAGAACAGAAATGTCTAGCTAAGTTCCTGGGAGAAAAGGAACAAACAACCCTGGTCATCCCACCGTTCGTAGAGCCCTTCCAGGATGTTGTTCGCCTTGTCATCTGTCCTGGCAGTTCTGAGAGAGGCTGACACTCTACAAGCCTCCCAAATCGGAACCATTCCTGGCGGAACAACCTAAGGCTAATTCATTAGTCCTAACAGCTGCACAGTGCGGAGGCAATCAAAGCACTTAAGCTCACAGCCCCCAGATCACGTCTCAAAGAAACTGGACAGCTGGGGCCAAAGAGTTTCCCCAAACTACAGGGTCCATCAGGTCCTTGAATTTCATGGCCCACATGATCTCCTAACAATACCTGTGGAGAAAGACCATGGATTTGGTTGGTAGTGACTCTCCCTTACTCCGACTCCAATCTGGAGATTTTGGCCTGTGCTCAGTCAGGCCTGGACGTGGACAAGCATGCTCTCCGGTGTTATGATGCTGTTGATATGGCCTCCAGGGTCGCAGCATCAGGCATATGCATGAGATGGCAGTCCTGGCTCAGACTTAACTGGTTTCCAGCAAGATCTTCAGGACTCTATCCTGGATTCCGTCTTTCAGGGCTTGGTCTTGTTTGCCTTGAGGTGGAGCAGATGATGAAACAACTGCAGGAATGTGGGAGAGTGGTGGCGGATGTACAAGTCCCAACCCCAGACAACTCGCAGACGTCTTTTTTTTTTTTTTGTCAGCGTCGGACCCAAGGACAAACTAGCAAACAATCCCAGGGAAAGGGATTTAAGAGATGGGGTCACCCTGCCCCTTAAGGTTCCCAGGGTCCTCCCACCCCCTCTACATGACTCCCAGGACTGCCTTCCTCCTCTCGGGGACAGGAATGAGCAGGTACGAGGGCGGTTTGCGCTTTACCCTCTCCAGTGGTCCAGTATCACTACTGGCCAGTGGGTACTGGCTACCATTCGGATAGAGTACTTGATAGAATTCTTTCTCCCCACGGACAACCCCCAAATGTCCTGTTGTCCACAGCAGCACAATCTCCTCTTGGAAGGAGAGATGCAACATCTCCTAGACAAAAAAGTAATTCAAAGGGTCCCTCCAGCCCAGAGAAGAAAAGGTTTCTACTCCTGTTTCTTCCTCATCCTGAAAAAGACAGGAGACCTTCGTTCCATTCTGAACCTCAGCCAGCTCAATCTCTCGGTGAAATACCAGAGGTTACACATGGTCACCCTGGGGTTACTCTTCCCCCTGCTCCAGCAAGGAGACTGGCTATGCTCTCTGGATATGCAGGACCCCTACCTGCACATCAAGGTCCTGAAGACCCACAGACTATTTTTGGGGTTCTGCTTCAGAGACTAGCATTACCAATTTGTGGTTCTGCCCTTCGGCCTCTCGTCAGCACAACAGAAACGCAGGCTCTGTTTTTAGTCCTTGGGCATCACAGTCAACTGGCCAAAGTCTCACCCCTGGCCGACGCAGTGGCTGCAGTTCATGGGAGCCATCCTGGACACCAAACGGGAGGGCTTTTCTGCACCCAGACAGAATGGAAGGCCTTCAGGGGTTAGCCAGAAGCCTCCAATGAAACCCCTTCTCCCCTGTGTGGGTGGTTCTACAGCTGCTGGGTCATATGGTGGTGGCCATCGCCACAGTTCCCTTAGCCAGGCTCCACATGAGGGCACTGCAGTGGCACCTCGGTACAGTGGGACCAGTCGGTGGATGATCTGGATCTCCAAATCCAGATCTCTGAAGCAATTCATTGTTCTCTGGAATGGTGGCTCTGCATGGACAATCTGAACGGTGGCATTCCCTGCTGCAGACCCTGACCACAGATGCCTCTCTGTCAGGATGGGGGGGCTCATCTAGGGCATCACAGGACCCAGAAGTCCTGGTCTATCACCGAGCGCTCTCTTCATATCAATGTCCTGGAAATGAGAGCGGTACTGAATGCACTCTAGGTGTTCAGAGACCAGCTTCCGCCGGGTTCTCTTATGGTGGAGACAGACAACACATCTGATCTTTGTCAACAAACAAGGTGTAACTCGCTCGTACCCCCTTTGCAGAGAAACTATGAGTGTGTGGGATTAGGCAGTAGAACGCAGTCTCTACCTCACGGCAGTTCACCTGCCAGGGGGCCAGAACGTTCTTGCCGACTGTCTCGGTCGCTCTTCCTCTCAGAATCACATGTGGGAATTGCTCCAAGATGTTGCAGATGACCTCTTTGACAGATTTGGGGGGGCGAAAGACCTGGAAAGCAGGACCGCAGTTTTAGAACAGCGGTCAAATGGAAGGGGAAGGAGTATTCCTTATTGCCAGGAGCCTAGATAACATTCACTGAGCTCCAGGCGCTGATGGCAAGACACGGAGATGAACCTTGTGGCCATCATGGAACACTGGGCCACAGAGGGTAATGACTGGGAGATGACTGTCCCTGGGCAGTCACTGTTCAGGAGGGTTAGAACTGGTAGAGAGGAGTTACCTTTTTGTCAAGGAGGGCGTTTAAGTGGCAGAAGATGGATGCATTAGGAGTAGCAATTGGAGAGGCTGAGCCAGTATGGATGCAACTCATGGCAGGAAAAGATGCTTTGGGGTGATCTATAGGCCTCCTGGGCAAGGGAAGGAAAGGGACAGAGAATTCTGGAAGGAACTTAAGAGTGGTGGGTGACCTGAACCTGCCTGAGATGGACTGGGCAGTCCAGTGGCCAAGAGTGCCAGACGTCTGATATCTTGGATGCCTTCCAAGACTGTCTACTTCTGCTGCTAGTTAAGGAACCCATCCGGTAGACTGTGATGTGGTGTTTACCAGCTCGGAGATGGTGGGTGCTATGGGAGTAGGGGAGCCACCACCGAACAGTGGCCATAAGTCTGTGGTTTGAATTGGCCCTTTGAGCTGTCAAGTCACAATTGAGAACTGAAGTTCTGACTTTAGAAGGGTGGACTTTGATAGGGTGAGGAAACTGGTCAAGGATAAGTTAGGGGTGGAGGAGAGAAGGGTAATTAAGGGAGCCATCCTTCAGGCATCGAAGGTATGCATAAAAATAACAAAGGCTGGCCTGATGGGGTGGAGGTGCTGGATGCCACACCGGTGACCTGGTTTCAGGAACAAGCCTGGTTCATTGGGGGTTGAGTGTCCCAATAGATGTTCTCCTGTGGTGTGGGAGGGACACTTCAGGCAGCAATACTGCCTGTAGCAGTACTGGTGGAAGCACGGCCAGTAGGGTGCATGGCTGTCTGAGTTGGGAGGGCTCTGATGGGCACTTGACTAGGACGTGCGTCAGCCTGGATGCAAGTCCTTCATGCCGGTGCCCTTGGGTGGGGACCACACGAGAAAAAGGGAGAAACTCTCAGGTGCTGAGCACTATGATGATAGGATCCTGGTCGGCCAGGACCCAGCCAGAAGAAGCTGGGGCGGTAGGTACCCTGGGAGCCGAAGCACAGGAAAAGTGTTAAACAGTAACAAAGACAGGTTTAAGAGAGCACTGTGGTTCTTGGCTAGGGTTAGGGAAGTGGGGCCAAAAACAAGGCCTTTCTATAAATGGAAGGAAAAGGATTTACAGGAAAAAATGGGCAAAGAGGGTTGTCAGGGGAAAGCAGATGGTTGGGTATTGTGGTGGGGGGTCAAGAATGCAGAAGAGTTTTTCAAATATATTGGTGTAGGAAAAGAGGGAATTGCATAGCTAGTTTAGTGGGTTAGGAAGATGGGCTTAAGACCACTGTCTTGAATGACTATTTTTGCTCAGTAGTCACCAAGGAGGACCGTGGGTCCATATCAGAGTGATATCAAAGGGGTCACTAAGGGAGTCCTGGAAATGAACCATTGCTTACTAGTGAAGGGACTGGTGGCCCTTAAGATACGACCCCAGGACCAGATGTGTTGCATCTGAGGATACTTGGGGAATTGGCAGTGGAGCTGGGTGAACCATGGGTTAGGCTGTTCAACAGCTCTGTTCTGGGGAAGTTCCAAGGGATTGGAAAGGGATGAGGAGCAACTGGGGAACTACAGGCCTGTCTGACCTGTATCATTGGGAAGCTGATTGAATTATTGATCAGAGAGGATCTTGTAGACTACCTGGATAGCAACAGATTCCAGGCTAGTGATCGGCACGGTTTCGTGGCAGGAAAGTCTTGTCATATTATCCTGATAGTTTAAGTGGGTAACAAACTGAGTAGATGAGGGTCATACTGTGGATCTGCTCAGCTGTACTTTGACTTCAGCAAGGCTTTTGATTTGGTACTGCACAGAAGATTGCTTAAGAAGATGGAAGGCTGGGTGTGGCTAAAACTAGTGAACTGGGTGGATAATTGATTAGAAGGGAGGTAGCAGAGGGTGGTGATCACTTGGGTTAAACCTAGAGGAGAGGGAGGTTATGACCGGAGTTCCACAGAGATTTCCAGGCTCTGGTCCTCTTCCACATGCTTATTAATGAAGGAATCTGGGGCAGATTGTGCCTTTGTAGATGACACAAAACTATGGAATTGTGGATAGTTAAGAGGGAATAGGGAATATACAGAGGGATCTACAAAAGCTAGAGGGGTGGCTGAAGGTCTGGCAGTTAACGTTCAATGCCAAAAAGTACAAAGTTAATACACCTAGGGGGAAAAGAACTCCGAGACAGAGTAGTGGATGGGTGGTGAGAGATTTAGCAGTACGGCTGAGGGACGGGTCTAGGAATTGCTATCAGTAACTCTCTTAAGCAAATAAGCCTGTGCAACGGCCTGTAGCAAGGCTCACAGGGTGATGGGATGTGTATCAGGAGGACTAGTGATAGCAGAAGAAAAGTGGTCATACTTCCCTTCTACAACTCCGTGGTGAGGCCTCACCAGGAGTACTGCGTCCAGTTCTTGAGTCCTCACCTCAGAAAGGACAAGGATAGTTTGGAGACCGTGCAGCGCAAAGTAATAAAAATGATTCGGGGCAGATCCTTTGAGGAATGCCTCAAGGCACTAAATGTGCTTGCTGGAAGCCAGAAAGGGGTGGGGGAGAATACTGTGGACCTTGCAGTTCCTAAAGTGAATTAAAGTGAACGGGGAATTATTTAGCCTGAATACGAACTTGCGGTCACGTGGACATGAAATTAACAGAAGGGAAGTTCAGGAGGAATGTGAGGAAGTACTTCACGAAAAGGGTGGTGGAACCTTGGAAACATCTTGTCAGCCAAGATGGAGGCAAACACGGGGAATTCAAACAGGCTTGGGACAGAATGAAGAATACTGGTTGCCTGGCGTGACGAGACCAGGGAGGAGAATGGAGAAGGTTGCCTGGGGTGACGAGACCAGGGAGGAGAATGGGAAGAGGCCAGAGAAGGTTAGTACCTTGGAGGAACAATATGTTTCAGGAAGGTTCCAGGAACTATAGGGAACTTGGGCAGACTAGATGGACCTCTGGTCTTTTTCTGCTGTCGTCTGTTTCTGTTTTTAATATTGGATGGGGTGGAGCTTGCAGCCCAGGCGTCTAGACTTGTGTCACATTGGCTCCCACTTCATTTATTGTACTTTAAAAAAAAAAAAAATTTTAAAAGCTCAGTTTCTGATGCAAGTTCCTACAGGGACTGGGAAGTACTCCAGGGCGATCCTGACAGAGTTTCAGCTCAATCCAGCTATGGGAAAGCCTAAATCTATACTGAGCGGTTCCCAGAACTACTTTAAGCTGAAGTTGCAAGCCAAAGAGACTGGAAAAGCAACAGTGGAGGGCCCCAATGAAACAGTAACTTTGTTGGCATTAAATAGAACAATGCAGCAAATGCATAAATCATTAGAGCTGCTGAATGCTAAATTTGACATTTTCGCTGATTGACTGCAAACAGTTGAACAGACAGTGGAGTGCCAAGTGTCTGAGGTTGCAGAGGCAAAGAGTACTGCAGGCAAGGCCCTCTCTGTCTTGGCGGGCCTTGTTAAAGAGCAGCCAACTTCTACGTACTCTGGAACATGCTGAAAATTTGCTTCGAGAGGAGAATGTCTAAATTAATGGCCTGAGAGTGGGATTTGAAGGGGACTCCCCTGTAGAGCCTTAATTGCCTGGATGGGGAAAGCACTTGACACCAGTCGCTGGACCAACAACTCCCAAGTGGTCAAATGCTGTCATATCACACCGAGGAACAGGGCCAACGATGATGCTCCTTGCATGCTACAATTAAAAACCAGCTCAGTTTCTCAGCTGGACCTCATTTTTAAAGCAGCATGCCAAATTAAGAACATTGAAGTTGATGGCTGGAGAGTTTTTTTTTTTAAACCCTGATCTCTGCTACTCTACGCGCCAGCAGCAAGAGTTTCGATGACAAATGGAAACTTCGGGACCTCCATATTCCTTTCAGCACAGTCTAACCTGCCAAAGTTCAGTGTGCTGGGCAGTCACACATTTTTGGAGATCCGAAAGACTTTGATGGACTGCTGGCTAAAATTACAAAGGATAGCCCTGGGCTCACAGCAGAGGATTGGGACTCTGAGCCTTGAACTTTGTGACTGCAAATAATAATTTCTTGGGCTAGATCTATAGTGAAAATGGAGGTCAGATCATTTAAAATCTGAACGGTCTGGTTTAAAATGGTGTATTTTCCTCATTGCCATTTTGAGGTGCTTGACATTTTCTACATTGAGATGTGGCCTTCCTCCACAGTGGCATTTTTCTAATAAATATACAAACCATGTTTTCTCTTTAGGGCCAAGTGGTGGATGTTGCTTAATTTTCATTATGGCAGTTTATAACTCTGTATTATATGGGGCTTTGGAAAGATGAGCTACGGCACTGGCACCATAGTGGGTATTAAAGCCCCCAACATGTTTATGGCTGGTAAATGGGAACCTTTTAAGTTTTGTTTTTCACTTTGAACCTGTTATTAGGTTATTGGGTAAAATGGCTTTCCATGCAGCTATTTGTTGGCTGCAGTACGTTGAAAAGCCTGATCTGTTCTATAAGTGGAACCCAGCTCATTGGCTTAAAGTGCTTTTCTTTTTTTATCAACATTGCTGTTACACTGTAGACAGCAGTACATCTGATATCCCTCCAAGGATGTAATGAAAAGAGTGTAATTACAGTGCAGGGCTTCCAACAGGCATGGGATAGGCATAAGGGGGCAATACAGACGAGTATGAATAGATAGGCCATTGACAGAGTAAAGGACTATGGCACATTCATAAGCTAGAAAAAAATGGGCAGAGTGACTGGGTCATGCAGTCCTTATCTGCCATCAACTTCTATGTTTATTACATTTTCTGTCATAACTACTAGAATAAGTAATTGATTACATTGCTCTTTTGCAATGAAATTGTGTTGTACAAAATCATAAAGGTAAAAAAAAAATTAATATTTCAAGATATTTACATGTAATACAGAATACTACACAGAGACTATATAGTGAACAGTATTCTACAGGAATAAAATGTTTTGGACACAGCAAAAGAGAACGCACAGAAAATTCTTACTGCATTTCCTAATTTATTCATGGCTTACCTACACAGGACACCTTGGTGAATCAGGGCAGACTTGAACCTTAGATGTTTATTCGGAGTCCCACCCTGACTGACTGACTCAAGCACTGGCAGCCCTAAGTCCCTTCAGCTGTCTCCCCCCCATGAGACATGAAATTGTAATCATGGGTTTTGTGGATTGCAAGGTTCATATCCTTTGATCTTATTTTAAGAGTGTTCCTTCAACTGGTCATTACATATAGAACTAGTTCCACCTGGTGTTTGGGCCGCACGGCAGACTTTTCTAGCAATGCCTAACAGAGGACTGCCAAACCAACGTCAGCATGACTGTATATAGTGGGTGGTCCCCACGCCCGCCCTCAAGTTCTTTCCCTCTGTCACCTTGTGTGAGTCGCATTGCAGACTTCCAGTAGCGATCATTGTGAATAGTTCTTGCGACTGATTCTTCCCTTGCCTTTTTTTTTTTTCCCCCATTTTCTTGCTCATGTCTTCACTTAAGAAGAAGTGCTTGTCCTGTGGCACTCAAATTCCCCACAAGGATGGCCACCTTAAGTGCGTAATCTGCCTGGGTCCAGACCACCCTGTCTCATCCTGCCCGGAGTGCCAGCCTTTCAACCAAGCCACCAGAAAGCGGAGACGGCAGGCTTTGAAGGCCCATCTTTTAAAAGTCCGTCTTGCTTCGTTAGAAAAGGAAATGAACTGTATCTGTGAATCCTCTTCAGAGAAATCTTCTCCCTCAAAAAAGAAGCAGCGAAAGGAGAAATCGAGGGAGCGCTCCTTGGAGGCCCAACCAGAGGCCTCTCGGCCCTCAACAAGCAAGGCCGCTTCTCAGCCGCCGCCTAAAGTGAAGACTTATGACAGTAAGTGTGACAAAACTTCCACGGATAAGTCGACTGTCTGCTCCTCTGGCCGCACTACTACTGCTGCTAAGTCGACCCCCGGCTCCTCCAGGGACTGCCCGGCTCGGTCTGGTAAGATGCCTGTCTCTGTTGCTCAGGCATGGTTCTACCATCGGGGGCCTAACTGCGCCTCACCTGATGTCCAGACGAACCGGGGGAGACTGCCCCCTCCCCTTTTCTTCCCCACCAGTGCAGAGCCCCTCTATGTCTAAGGCCATTCCTCTGGGTCACTTCTGCAGTCCCCTGATGGGGTCACTGGGAAGGATGCCCCTCCTCAGCCATCAGGCCTAATGGTGGAGGTCCTTCCTCTCCCATCAGGTGGGATCCCTTCAGGTCCGGCAATGGTCTCGATCCACAGTCTCATCCGGAAAACCCTCACCTGATGCTGGAACCTCTGTCTGCCCCAGCCTTTGGCTTTGGTGCCAGACATGGTCCCCCTGTCTGGTCCCGACACCGGATCCTTTTCCAGTGCCAGATCGGGTGGTGCTAGTTCCGACGTCGGTACCTCAGACGTTAGCTATCCAGACACCGGATCCGCCACTGATTTATATGACGGTGGGTCCCCGCTCTGTCAGACTCCCCTGATGGGGATTTATTCCAGACCCCGGACTGTTCCTCATTACCCCCCAGGCTAATGGACTGCTTCAGGACAGTACTACCCTGGGTACAATCACTACCAGGGGTACCACTACCCACCTCCCCCTGGTAATCCCTCCTCCTTCTCCCCCCCCCAGCCTCAACTTCCTCCCCCAACCCCTCCACTGACTTCAGCCGTGCCAGACTTTAAGATCCTAATTCAGGCTTGGTGGCAGGGGGCACACTCTGAGTTGGTGTCAGATCTGGAAAGCAGGCTTCCACTACTATGCTCTCCCAGATCTCTGTCCCCGTGGAGTTCTTCTCCTTCATTCACGGTCCATGTCTTGGGGACAGTCTGCAAAACCATTGTTTTCCTGGACCGTTGCAACCTTCTGGACTAGGGGGTGGATGATGAGGAGGAGTAGGAGGTGCCCACGGACGAACCCAAGGTTCTGAAGGGCAAGGTTCTCTTCCCCCCCCCCCGGGGAGGATCCTGCCTTTTCGGACCTCTTGAGGTCCATTAAAGACTTTTTTGACTGGGAGTCTGAGGATCAGGACCCCATGCGACAGAGGCTCGCCGAACACCTGGACTTAGTCTCTGTCGCCGGTACTGATTCCTTCTTGGATTGGACCTCACCAGGATTTCACCTCTATGGTCTGGCAGATGCCTCATTCCATCCCAGCTGTCCCCAAGAGGGTGGACAGTGTACTGGGCACCTAAGGAGGCTCCTTTAATTAAGGCACATCAAATGGCAGACTCCGTCATTATTTCAGCTGCTCATGGTCGCTTGTCTGCACCCAAGCACCTCTCCTCCAGATAAGGAGTCGAGGTAAATGGACTAGTTTGGTAGAAAGGTTTATTCATCTGCCTCATGCACGCTCTGGTTCCTAAATTACGTGGCCCTTATGGTGTTGCACCAGAAAGCTACGTTGACCAGGCTGGAGGCCTGAGTCCAGGCTATGGACCCCTCGAGCCTCGAGGAGCTCGCCAAGGATCTACGCCCCTCACTTGTTTCCTGTAGGCATGCTCTGTGGGTTACATACATCTCCGACTTGGTAGCCCGCACCTCAGCAACGGCTGTCACCTTAAGATGGCATTTCTGGCCTCGCCAGTGAGGTACAGTCTGTCAATTAAGACACCCCATTCCGAGACTCTCAGCTTTTTTGGTGACGATACCAAAGACATCATCAGCGACCTCCAGAATAGAGGCCTTGCCCTGAGGTCAGTGCGGTCCATGTGCCGATCGGGCACTCAACAGCAGCAGCAGCCCTTTCCGAAAAGGACCTGGAGGCAGAGGAAGCAGACCACGGCTCAACGCCTGGGGAAATGCAAGGCCACTGGTTCTGCCACTCCTCCTACCTCCAAGAGTCAGAGATGCTCAGGCGGTCCTCCTCCTGAACACCCTGCCACCTTCTAACTCCCTATCCCTGCCACCTCCTCAGCCTCACGGCAAGGAGCCAGTGGGGGTTGGGGGTTCGCCCACCATGTGCAGGACGTTACCTCTGATGCATGGGTCCTGCAACTGGGGTCCGTCGGACACACCATAGAGTTTCTGGAGGTCCCACCAGACTCTCCACAAAAATGGTTTTCCTATTCCAGGGATCAGGCTCTTCTCGTTCGAGAAGAAATCCAAAGCCTCTTGCTCAAGGGAGCAATAGAGCACGTTCCCCTCTGGAAAAGGGGAAGGGGATTTTACTCCCACTTTTTCCTGGTTCCAAAAAAGATGGGAGACTTGAGACCCATCCTCAACTTGAGCAGTTTCAACCTGTTTGTCGAATGCAAAAAGGTCTGGATGCTGATGCTCCAGAGCCTTCTCCCACTCCTTCTGGAGAATCATTGGCTGTGTACTTTGGACATGCAGGATACTTGCCTGCACATTCCTGTCTTCTCCAGCCACTGCCAATTCCTGCGGTTCTTATTCCAGGGGGAGCACTTCCAGTTTCGGACCCTCCCCTTTGGTCTGTCCTCTGCACCTCTGGTGTTTACCAAGTACGTGGTGACGGCGGCTTTTCTGCGCCACCAGGGTATTGTGGTTTTCTCTTACCTGGATGGTTGGCTGATTTTGGCTCCTTCCAGAGTTTCCTTACTGGAAGCTCCGTCCTTTACTCTGGACCTTTTTGGCAAATGGGGTTACTGTCGGTATTCCCAAATCCTCCATGATACCGTCCCAGAGACTTTAATTCATGGGGCGGTTCTGGATACGGTCCAATGCAGAGTCTTCCTTCCACCAGACAGGGTGGAGACACTGGTCCGTCAGGCTTCCTTAGCGGCTTCGTCCAGGACCATCCTGGCCTGGAAGGTCCTTCGACTTCTTGGCCTGATGGCAGCCTCCATCACCACCATTCCCCTTGCGAAGCTACACGAGACTTACTCAGTGGTCCTTGCGGGTGCAGTGGGATCAACTCCTGGACGACCTGGACCATCCGGTCCTGGTGTCATCAGCAGTTCAGAAAGAATTGCTGTGGTGGAGGGACCCCTGCAACCTTTCCTTGGGTCTTCCTTTCAGGGAGCCTGGCCTCCTCTGCATCCCTGACTACGGATGCATCAAAGATGGGATGAGGAGCACACCTGGGGGAGCACCAAGCACAAGGACTGTGGTACAGCTCGGAAACAACATTACACATCAGTGTTCTGGAGATGAGGGCGGTCTTGTATGCCTTACAGGCCTTTCAGACCCTCCTTCCCAAGGGATCATTGCTTGTCCAGATGGACAATACATCAGTAGTTTGGTATCTCAACAAACAAGGAGGGACCCTCTTGTACCCCCTTTGCAGGGAGGCGATGCGGGTGTGGAACTGGACAGTCCAGCACAATCTGGCCTTAGTCGCTGTGCATGTTCCAGGCATTCACAATGTCCTGGCAGACAGTCTCATCAGGTCTCTGACTCTAAATCACGAATGGGAACTAAATCAGGAAGTGGCAGTCTCGCTTCCTAAAGTGGGAGTGTCCGGAACTCGACCTCTTCCCCCCACTCCAGAGCAAAACTTCCCAGTTTTTGCTCGCTCATTCCAAGGCATGGTGCTTTCTGGCACAATATGCTTGCTCTCTTGGACAGACATCTTTGTATGCCTTCCCTCCATTTCCCATTCTCCAGAGGGTTCTCAAGTTTCAGGCAGAGAAGGAGAGGATGATTCTCATCACCCCTCTCTGGCCGATACAGATTTGGTTCCCACTGCTGCAACAGCTAGCGAGAGAACCGCCGGTTCCTCTTCCAGTGACTCACGACCGCTTGACTCAGGATTAAGGTCATCTTGTTCATCCGGGACTCAGAACACTGCATCTTCATGCGTGGCTCCTGGAGACATAGCGGTTTCCTGCTTTGGGGTCTCCTCTTGAGTCGCTCAAATCCTAGTAGAGGCTTGAAAACCCTCTACCCGTTCGAATTATGACATGAAGTGGAAATGTTTTTCAATTTGGGTGACTTCCAAGGATTGGAACCCATTTTCTTGTTCTGCCCTGAAAGTCATGGAGCATCTCCTCCATCTTTCAGACTCTAATCAGTAGGTGGGAAATCATCAGGAGAGGGGTGCAGGATGCTACCAGCACCTGTGCAAGAGTAAGACAAAAATGCGGTAGGGCCCGAAAACCCTGCTGGTGGACCAGGGAGGTCCAGGAGGTGGTGCGGGGAAAGAAGGCAGCCTATAGGCAATTCAAGAGCTCAAGGAGTGAAAGGGATTGAGGGGAGTATGAGCTGATAGCTAGAAGGGCCACTAGGGTGGTGAGGGCAGCTAAGGCAAGGAAGGAGCAGGACCTGGCCAGGGAAATTAGGAGAGGGAACAAGGGGTTCTTTAGATACATTGGGGAAAAACGAAGGGTGAAGGGGCAGATTAGCAGGATTAAATCAGGGGAGAGATGGGCACAAGACCCGGGGGAGCAGGCTGAGGTACTAAATGAGTACTTCACCTCAGTTTTCACCAAGGAAAATGGGGGTGCTGCATCGTACATTGGAGGAGACAGAGATTCTGAGGAGGGGGAGACCCTTACCGATCGGCGGGTCTGGCGAGGGGGAGGCATCACTGGCAGGATGGGGGAGGGCTAAGCAGGGAGAAGAGGTACCAGAAGTGGAAATCACAGCAGAGAGAGTGAGGGAAGCCCTCCGCTCCCTTAAGACGGAGAAAGCACCGGGGCCGGATAAATTACATCCCAGAAGGAACTTGCGGATGTCCTGGCGAAACCCCTGGTGGAGCTTTTCACCATCTCTCTGAGGACAGGGTGGGTGCCCCAGGACTGGAAGGTGGCACATATAGTGCCTATCCATAAGGAGGGATCAAGGGAGGTGGCAGGGAACTACAGGCCTGTCAGCCTGACATCGGTGGTGGGCAAAGTGATGGAGGGCATTGTCAAGGAGAGGCTAGGGGGGACCTGGAAAAGTCAGGGTGCCTGGACAATAGACAGCATAGATTCGTCCCGGGGAACTCGTGTCAGACAAACCTTGTGGAGTTCTGTGACTGGGTGACGAGTGCCTTGGACCTGGGTAGACCAGTGGACGTCCTCTTTCTAGACTTCAGCAAAGCATTTGACTCTGTTCCTCACGTGGGCCTGTTGGATAAGCTGGGAGAAATGGGGGTGGGGAACCAGATGATCAGATGGATAGGCAATTGGCTCCAGGACCGGACCCAGAGGGTCGTAGTTAGCGGGATAGTCTCATCCCCAAGGAGGGTCATTAGTGGGGTCCCACAGGGATCAGTCCTTGGGCCCCTCCTGTTCAACGCCTACGTCTTTGACATAAGGACAGGAATCAGGAGTGAGATGAGTCTCTCTGCGGATGACTCAAAACTGGGGGCGGTGGTGGATGGGGAGGAGGGGAGGGTGGCCCTACAGGGGGACCTAGAGGCTCTGGAAAGATGGTCTAGAAAGTGAAAGCTGAGGTTCAATGCAGGGGAAATGCAAGGTACTCCACCTGGGGGCCAGAAACCCGGGCCAAGTGTACACCCTTGGGGATGCTACAATTCTCGATGGCTGAGAGGGACCTGGGAGTGGTGGTGGATGTCAAGATGAACAACTCAGAGACTTGTAGGAGGGCAGCAGCCAAGGCCAACAGGATGCTGGGATGCATCGCTAGGGGGATCACCTCCAGAAGGAGGGAAGTGATACTCCCTCTGTGTAACTGCTTGGTGAAGCCGCACCTTGAGTACTGCATGCAGTTTTGGAGGCCACACTTAAAGAGGGACATTAAACTCCTGGAGAGGGTCCAGAGGAGGGCAACCAAAATGATTTGGGACTTGGGGGACAGGACCTATGAGGAGAGGCTCGAAGAGCTAAATATGTACACATTGGAAGAGAGAGAAGGGACCGGGGGACATGACAGAGGTCTTCAGGCATGAAGAGGGTAAATAGGGAGGAACAGACCGGTGCTTGAAGGAAGGAGGAGGGGCCACTAGAGGGCATGGGTGGAAGCGGAGGGGGGAAGATTCAGGGGAGAAAGGAGGAGATGCTAC
Source organism: Neoceratodus forsteri (assembly GCA_016271365.2). Lineage (NCBI taxonomy): Eukaryota > Metazoa > Chordata > Ceratodontiformes > Ceratodontidae > Neoceratodus > Neoceratodus forsteri. Next base: position 883,858,152 of record CM057455.1, read on the forward strand.
TTCACTGAGAGGGTGGTGGAGCCATGGAATGCACTGCCTAGGTGGCTGGTGGAGGCAGAGACAGTGGAGTGGTTCAAGATGGGGTGGGACAGGTACAGGGGAAGGGTTCTGGAAGCAAAATCCAATGCAGCAAGAATATCCGGAACCGGGAAGGGAGAAGCCAGAGAAGGCGAGGGGGGCAGCAAGGTCAGCACCCAGAGTGGGGGCTGACCAAACGAGCAGACACGAAAGACCGTTAGGCCTATTCTGCTGGCATTTTAGTATGTTGGTATGTAATCTATCGTATTCTTCCTTGAAGGTCCACCTTTCGGCAGTTTTGGCATACCACGAGCTGGTGGATGGTAAACCCGTGGCTCAGTTGGAAGTCTCAAACCTTTATGAAAGGGATCCTCCATCTGAAACCCTCCATCCGCAGCCCTACACCCCCTTGTGATTTGGACTTTGTGTTGGAGAAACTTACTCTCCCACCATTTGAACCAGCGATGAGCTGTGATTTACGTCTTCTCTGTAGGAAGATGTTATTTTTGGTTGCTGTTACTTCAGCTCAAAGGATTTTGGAGCTTCAGGCTGTGGTATGTAAAGAACCTTATCTTATTTTCCACAGGGACCGGGCGGTCCTCAGGACAAATCCTAAGTTTTTAACCAAGGTGGTGTCGGAAGTCGCACTGAACCAATCAGTGGAGCTTTCAGTTTTCTTTCTGTCCCCTCCAAACAGAGGTGAGGCACCTGCACATGATGGATGTCTATCGGATCCTTCGGTGTTACACACACTGCACAAAAGATATCCGTAACTGCGATCAGCTCTTTGTTTCCTTTGCCCCCAGGTTGGTGAGCAAAGCTGTTTTCTAAGCAGTGCCTTTCCAATTGCTTAGGTAACTGTATTCGCTACTGTTACCAAAAGTATGACGAACCTCTGCCGCATCCCATCGGAGGTCATTCTACCAGGGGCATGGCTGTTTCCGCTGCCTTTCTGCAGAACGTTTCTGAGGCTGATATCTGCGCTGCAGCAACTTGGTGTTCTGTCCATACCTTTACCAAACACTACAGTCTGGATATTGCTTCTACGCAGAGGGCAGGTTTTGGCCTAGCTGTTTTGCAGGGCCTTTTGTCCTAGGCTGGGTCCATTCTAGTTCCCAGTTTTGTTGGAGTTTGTTTCTCTCCTCCTCCCATGTTTCTCTTGGTCTTTCTTCTGAGGGACTGCTTGGGATTCAGTCCTATATGTAATGACCTACTGAAGGAACCCTCTCGAAGTAAGATAGTACAGTTGCATAGGAACTTACTGTAACAGTAGACCTTCGAGAGAGGTTCCTTCAGTAGGTCATATTTTTCCTTCCCTCTCCCCCCCTTTTATTTTATACACAGAGACTCCAAATCCTGTTTACTTCTGCTGTCAGACCACTTCCAGGCTCCGGCGGGAGAACTGGATGGTGGGCGTTGGGACTGACCACTATATAGGGTCATGTGATGATGGGTGGGTGGTCCTCCGTCAGGTATTGCTAGAAAAGTCTGCCATGCGGCCTGGACGCAAGGTGATGCTAGTCCTTTATGTAATGATCTACTGAAGGAACCTCTCTCGAAGATCTGTTATGGTAAGTTCCTGCGTAACTGTACTATCTTACTTTGAGAGGGCTCTTGCAGTAGGTAATTACATATAGGACTGATGCCGGCTGGCGGCAGGACCCCACGGAAAAATTTCTAGCTGCAGTCCTGGCGAGGGACCACCCATCGCCAGGTGACCGGGCGCCATACGACGCTTTACAAAGGTGGTCCCGACGCCTGCCTCCCAGTTCTTTCCCACCGTTGACTCGTGCAGCGCCTCGCGGTAAAGTTCGTGCTTCGTCAGCCCTGTCTTTTGTCGTTTTTTTACCGAAAATCAATATTCTTTTACAGTCATCAGGTACATCGTCGGTGTATGTCGTCCCCTACACCCTCCGAGCACAAAAACAAGTGCGACTCGTGCGGTGCCCAACTGCCACACAGGGACGGCCATTCCCTGTGCCTTTTCTGCCTAGGCCCCGATCACCCGGTCAATAAGTGCCAGCATTTCCTGAACTTCAACGCTGCCACCCGTAAACGGCGCCAACAGTCCATGGATGCCCATCTCCTTAAGAAAAAGATGTCTTCTATGGAGAAAGAGTTGAAAAAGTTGAGGCAGGCATCCACTTCCCCAGAAGGACATCGGAAAAAGAAGGACAAGGAGAGGCACTGGGAGAAGTCCTTCTCTACCGCGTCTCCCACTGGAGTCACGGCTCAGGTAACATCCCCTCCGGGGGACCGTTCGGCAGCCTCCAAGGGTTTGGAGGAGGCGTCGGCTTGCGCTCGGGCCTTGCGGGTGCCTCCGGGCGAATGGAGACCTTCGCCCCCGGTTCGGCTGCAGGTTCGCGGCCTACTGGCGTGGGCGACTCCTCTAAGTCGGATGTCGGCTCCTCTGACATCCACATGGAGAGGGTCAATAAGATGCCCAACCCTTGAGGCGGCACGCACCACTTCCCCATCGGACCGGGCCCCCTCCTCGTTAGCCCGCCGGCGTGAGGCTCCCATAAGCTGGGCGCGGCACCTCTGGTGCCCACGAGAACTCACCCTAAGCGCACATCAGCTCCTCCGGCCTTGGCGAGCAATGGAACCTATGATGGACCCCCTCGTCCGTTGTACCTGGTTCCCCGCAGCCTTCGCTGCCGTCTGGGAGCCCAGTCACCCCAGCCTGACCCGAGGATTTTCTCCTCCTTCCCGTGCGGCGCGAAGATTTTCCACCTCCGTCAGACCCTTCTCAATGGACTAGGATCGGACTCGGCCCCTCGATGCGGTACCTCGACGCCGCGGTCCTGCCGACGCAGGGGGTATTCCCCTTCCGCCGGGCCCTCCGCCCCCAGGCCCATTAACGTTGATCCGCCTGTGGGGTCAGCTTAATGGGGCAGCTCTGCTCCGCAGCTCCCACCGCCTCCCCGGTACCGCCTTATCCCATGCCGCCATACCCGGAACCACAGTATCCAGCGCCGCAGTACCAGACGCCAGTTCCTCCGCCGCAGTACCCGACACCACATTACCCGGTGCCGGGTTTCCCACAGCCGGGTTATGGATACTCACCTTACAGGTACAACCCGTACTCCTTTCCCCCTCCTCCTCCACCTCCACCGCCCCCCCGGTCGCCGGTGGATCTGCAGGAGACTCTGGCCTCTTGGTGGGCTGAGGCCAAGGCTCAGCTCACCAAGGAGGTGGAGAGCCACCTTACGACGACGGTGCCGCCCTCAGCTCCCATACGTCCAAGGCGGCACACTCCTTCACCGCCTCCAGATTCCAGGGCTCTTCCTTCTGGATCCAGAGAGGGGCAGGATACGCACTCATGGGCACTACCCAAGGAGCCCGTTCCTCCCCCTAGTCATGTGAGGGAGTCTTATTCTTCTTCTGCTTCTTCTTCCCTCTCGGATTCCTCGGATTCTTCCGACGGATGTTCTGAGAAAGACGACGAGCCCCGCTGTCCGTCTAAGCCCCTGCCGAGGACCCCTCCGAAGTCTCCGGAGGATCCATCCTTCACGGAGTTGCTTAGAAAAATCCAGGAAATTCACCAGTGGTGCTCCTTGGAACCAGATCTCCAACGCCTAAAACTCGCCGAGCATTTGGACCTGCCTGTGACAGCTCCAACTTTAGTGCCACCCTGGATCGAGCCTCACTCCCATCTTGTTACCACGATTTGGAAACAACCGTCGGCGTTAGCCCCACTTCCCAGGAAGTCTAACAGGCTATACCAGGCTCCCGAGGGCGTAGACTATCTGGACTCTCACCCTCGTGTCGACTCAGTTGTGATTAGCGCCGCTCATGGCAGGTCGGCACATCCAAAACATTTGAGCTCGTCTCCTCCAGATAAGGAATCTCGCCTCCTGGACCAGTATGGAAGAAAGATTTACGCCTCTTCCACACTGGGAATTCGGGCCCTGAATTACGTCGCCCACATGGGGATTACCAGAAGGACATCCTTACCCAGGCGGAATCTAAACTAGACTCCTTACCTGACTCTCAAGTCAAACAGAAGCTAGCAGATCTTGTCCGTTCTGCTCGTTCGGCCAGTCACCATATGTTGCAGGCGACATACGATGCAGTGGACACTGCTGGGCGGAGCTCCGCTTTTGCCGTAAGTCTATGGCAATGCCTGGCTCCACGTGTCAGGTTTGGTCCCGGAGGTGCAATCCGCCATTCAAGAGGCACCTTTCAGGGGGTCGGTGCTTTTCGGGGGTGATGTTAAAGACATCATCACCGACTTGCAAGAGAAGGGGGCGGCCCTGAAATCTGTGGATTTCATGTACCATCCCCATACTCAGCAGCGCCGTCCTTTTCGCAGACGGACTCGGCCTCAAGCGAAACCCCAAGGAAGGCGGGCCACTAAACGCCGGGCCCCCGCAGCTGCCAGGCCCCCTCCACCCAAAAAAGCAGCGGGTGCCTCAGCTGCGGCGCTGCCCCACACCACCTGACTCCTTCCCTCTCCCACTGCCTCTGGATCTACGGAGGAACCGGTAGGAGGGAGATTTTCCCTCCACCTTCCGGGTTGGGAGAGGATAACCACTGATTCTTGGGTGCTCCCGCTTATTGCGGAGGGGCACTCCATAGAGTTTCTTCAGAAACCACCCCGCCACCCTCCTCCGAAGTTGACGTAATCCAGAGACCATCTTTCCTTGGTCCAGGAAGAAATCTCGGCCCGTCTAGTGAAGCAGGCCATAGAACCCGTTCCCCTTCATCTTCAAGGGACAGGTTACTATTCCCATTTCTTCCTGGTCCCAAAGAAGACGGGAGATCTCAGACCCATTCTAGATCTCAGCTCCCTGAACCTTTATGTGGAATACAAAAGGTTCAGGATGCTCTCTCTGCAGAGTCTTCTGTCCCTTCCTCGGCTGGGTCAATGGCTTTGTGCTCTGGATATGCAGGATGCCTATCTGCACATTCCCATTCGCCTTTCTTATTGCAAGTACCTTCGTTTTGCTTTTCAGGGGGACCACTACCAATTCAGAGCGCTCCCATTTGGTCTTTCCTCGGCGCCCTGAGTATTTACCAAATGCCTGGCTGTGGTAGCGGCCCACCTGCGTTCAATGGGAGTTCAGGTGTTCCCTTACCTGGACGACTGGCTCCTGGCAGCCTCTTCCAGGGAGGAACTCCTGCGTTTCTTCTCCCTTACCCAGCAGGTTTTTGCCTGCCTGGGTATTACCATCAACCATTCCAAGTCCCATCTGGACCCCTCCCAGAGACTTCAGTTCATCGGGGCTGTCCTTGATACGATGGCGAGCATGGCCTTCTGGCCTCTAGACAGGGCGGCCTCTCTTCAATCCCAGATTTCCCTGCTATAAGAAAGCAGGAGAGTTCCGGAGAGGTCGGTCCTCCGTCTTCTGGGGCTAATGGCAGCCGCTATTCCGACGGTCCCCCAAGCTTGACTCCACATGAGAATCTCTCAGTGGACTCTTCGCTCCCAGTGGGATCAACTTGTAGATGACCTAGATCAACTAGTCCTGATCTCCTCGCCGATGGCATGGGACTTGCAATGGTGGATGGTTCGAGAGAACCTTTTGAGGGGGGTCCCCTTCTTTCATCCTCCCCCCTCCCAGACTCTGCCCACGGATGCATCAGGCGAAGGTTGGGGAGCCCATCTGGGCCCTCATTGGACCCAGGGTTTATGGTCCAGACTGGAACTAGCCCTCCATATCAACGTGCTCGAGCTTCAAGCAGTGCTATACGCCCTCCAAGCCCTTCACCAGTACATTCTTCCCGGCCACCTAGCCGTCCAGACGGACAATATGTGCGTAGTGTGGTACATCAACAAGCAGGGAGGAACTCATTCCAACCCTCTATGCAGGGAAGCTATGAGGGTTTGGGATTGGGCAACTCTTCACAACCTTCACCTCACAGCGATCCATGTTCCAGGAGTCGACAACACCCTGGCAGACAAACTAAGCCGCTCCTCTGCCAGGGCACACGAGTGGGAATTGGATCAAAAGGTGCTCAACGATATCTTTCAGCTTTGGGGGACTCCGCAGGTAGACCTCTTCGCCTCCCCCCCAAAACGCAAAACTTCCCAGCTTTTGCTCGCTCGCTGCAGAGCGAGGCGCTTTCTGGAGCGACGCTCTGTCTCTAGACTGGAAGGACAGATTCATCTATGCCTTTCCCCCAATTCCTCTGATCCCAAGAGTTTTGCAGAAGCTATCCACGGAAGGAGCGAGAATGATTCTCATCGCTCCTTTCTGGCCCAGGCAAATCTGGTTCTCTCTTCTACAACAATACTCGGAGGTTCCTCCTCTTCCTCTTCCTTTATCTCGAGGTTTGCTGACCCAGGATCAGGGGACCCTGGTCCATCCAGGCCTCAAGTCCCTTCAACTTCATGCATGGCTCCTGCAGACCTAGCTCAATCTTGTTTTGGCGTCTCTCCAAAAGTGGCGGAGATTCTGGTGGAGGCTAGAAAACCCTCCACTAGGTCCACTTATGCCATGAAATGGAAGAGATTTTCTATTTGGGCCGCCTCTTGGAACGTGGAGCCTTTCTCCTGTTCAGTGGCTGTTCTGCTGGAATATTTACGTCATCTCTTCGACCTGGGTCTCAGTCATTCCTCCTTGAAAGTGCACATGGCTGCTATTTCAGCCTACCATGCTCCTTTTGCGGATAAAGCTTTTGCCCAATTGGAGGTCTCTAAGACCTTTCTTAGAGGGGTCCTTCATCTGAGGCCCCCCATCCGAACTCCTGCTCCCCCTTGGGACTTGAACTTTGTTCTCGAGAAACTTACCCTTCCTCCCTTCGAACCTGCAGCAACTGCAGATCTGAAGTTTCTTTCGTGGAAGACGCTCTTCTTGGTGGCCATTACTTCCGCTCGAAGAATTTCCGAGCTCCAGGCCCTTATGTGTAAAATCCCCTATTTTATTTTTCACAAAGAACGAGTGGCTCTTCACACGAATCCTAAGTTTCTACCTAAAGTGGTAGCAGAGTCCACCTTAAATCAGTCCATAGTGTTACCTGCCTTTTTCACGCAGTACTCCAACCAAGGGAAATATTTACTCCATACCATGGATGTTCACCGGATTCTGAGATACTACACCAACAGGACAAAGGATCTCAGAAAGACTGATCAGTTGTTCGTCTCTTTTGCTCACAAAAGGGAAGGCAATGCTGTTCCCAAGCAATGCCTATCAAAGTGGTTGGCTCATTGCATCACTTACTGTTATGACAAGTACAACAAGACCCTTCCGGGTCAAGTCAGAGGTCACTCCACTCGTGGAGTAGTGGCCTCTGCGGCTTGTTTCAAGAATGTGTGTGCAGCAGACATCTGTGCTGCTGCCACCTGGACTTCGGTTCATACCTTTACAAAATACTACAGTTTGGACATTGCCTCGCACCGTAGAGCAGGCTTCGGGCTAGCTGTTTTGCAAGGTCTCCTGTCTTGAGGCCTTCAAGGCTACCGCTTCTTTCTGGAGTAGTTCCCTTCTCCCGGTGCCTCTTATTTGTTCCAGACGGCTTGGGATTCAGTCCTGTATGTAATTACCTACTGCAAGAGCCCTCTCGAAGTAAGATAGTACAGTTACGTAAGAACTTACCATAACAGTAGATCTTCGAGAGAGGCTCTTGCAGTAAGCTCTCCCGCCCTCCATCCCCTAGGCTTTTTCAGCTCCTTTTCCAGGAATGGAAACATCCGCTTCTCTCTCGTCCGGGCCTTCCTGGCCTGTGGCAGGAAAAGAACTGGAAGGCGGCATCCGGGACTGCCCTTTTATACCGACGTCTTATGACGCTAGTCACCTGACGTGGGGGTGGTCCCTCGCCAGGGACTGCTAGCTAGAAATTTTTCTGTGGGGTCCTGCTGCCGGCCGGCGTCAGTCCTGTATGTAATTACCTACTGCAAGAGCCTCTCTCGAAGATCTACTGTTACGGTAAGTTCTTACGTAACTGTACTTTTTCTCTCCTGTCTTGTACAGCAGGAGTGACTGTTTCACTTGTAGATCAGGGCCCTTGATGAAACATGAAAGGGTAATTTTTGTTTTCAGCTCTTCCATTAACTGGCCATGGGGTCCTGCAGTACAGGTTAGAGATTGTAATTGCTCTCCAGAGTCATCTGGTATGACTCTGGCAACTAACTTCATTACTTTTTTTTTTAATTAGTAATTTTTGCGTTTTTCCCCATTTTCTCTTAAGACCCCAGCAGACACACAGGTGCATGGAGGTGCACACACATGCCGGGTGCCGGCTCAGCCCCTTCCATCCCACTCCTGGCAATCGCTGCCACCCCTTCCTGCCTATGCTTCCCATTGGACCACCACCTGATGGGAGTGGAACTATGGGGGGTGCCAAACAACCAGCCCAGGAGAGGAGAGCTGCCTTTCAGCTGCTCAGTCCCACTCCACCCGCCGCAATATGCCAGCTCCTCGATGACCCGAGGTCATTCCTGAACCTGGGTTGCTGGCGTGGCATGAAGTAACATTTTATCAGTTTTTATCTTGGCTGAAATACAAGCGGTCTGATACTAAAAATGAAACCGAAACATAAAAAAAAATGAGACGTTGTAACCCCCCCACCAGAAATGGAAAACCAAATTCTTTAGCACCACTAAATGATGGTTGTTTTTCATTTGAGCTGGTTGGCTCCATATGCTATGCCTTTGGTTCACTCTTTGGGTGAACTCCACATTAGTGTCTTGTAGCACCTTTCCTACTACCACACATACACACAAAAGTATCAACTATTGTTTGGGCAGCCTGTCTGCATTTCCATCCTACTGCCTGCTGTGGTGCCTAATGTCCGTATTATAGGACTGCAGAACAGGCTCCACCTTTTTGAGTTCTCTCTGCTGGTCCTATGCAGTCATTTAATGGGGTTGTGGTCAGTGACCAGGGTGAACTCTCTTCCCATACAAATAAGGCTGTAGCTTCTGCAAAGCACAGACACTACCTAGACACTCCTTTTCTGTTGTGGCGTAGGCCTCCTTTCTGGGCAGCAGCTTCCTGCCCAGGTACAAGACTGGGTGTTCCTCTCTTGAGTGCGTGACCTGACTCAGAACTGTACTTAGTACATGATCAGCTCCATCTACAGAGCACAGTTACCCCACACAATCCCTCCTTTAGCTGGCAGAACATGGTATCACGGATTTCTGTACACTGAACTGTTTTTGGCGTCGTCTTGCTTGTGAACTTGTTCATGGGTTTGGCCATGCTACTGCAGTTTGGCACAAACGTATGGTAATACTCTTTAGTTCCTAGGAAGGCCTGTACTTTCCTATTGGTCATGGGTGTGGCCTATTCCTGGATGGCCTCAATTATCACTGGCTCAGGCCCGATCTACCCACTCTCCACCCTGTGCACCAAGGTATGACACTTCTGCCATTGCTGTCTGGCACTTCTCTGCTTTGACTGTCCGCCCAGCAACCTGCAGTTGGTGGAATACCTTGGTCCGTGCCTGACATGATTGTCCCAAGCCTGGTTATGGATGGCAATGTCATCCATGTACACCAGAGGGAAGTCTGCCCCATTCAGAATGTTGTCTATGAGCTGCTGAATGGTGGTTATCTCATTCTTCATCCCAAATTGCATTACCCTGAACTCAGAGAATTGAAACAGGGTGACAAAGGCTGACACCGCTCTCTGGTTTCAGGAATCCAGATATTTGCCAGTAGCCCTTCGTTGGGTCTGTGGTAGACAGGTAAAGGGCTCATTTGGGACCTCATCCAGCCTGGGCATGGGGCACCAACTGTGCAGCTGCTGAGGTTGTGGTAGTCCTTTTTGGGGATCAGTACCACTGTGGAGGCCCAGAGCCTACTGGACTCCTGGATCACCTGGAGAACCAGCATCTCCTTAATCTTCCCCTTATGGCATGTCTTACTCCTTCTGAGACTGTAGGGTGGCTGTCTCAGTGGAGCATGTGTTAGGGTTGTTAGCCCTGATCAGATTCTTTGCGGTAATGGACATGTAAAAGAGACATGAATAAGTCTCATATCAGTACTAAATCTTCTTTATTACACCAAAAGGAATCACAGTTGTCCTAAGCAGTTCTTACCATAAGACACTGGGAGTCGAGCTGATTGTTCCCCAATACCCTAAGGCGTGAAGAAGGTCTCAGAGGGGAATATGTAATACAGTACATTATATACTACTGATAATAGTTATGGTAACAATTAGTAAGAAGCAGTGCTAGATACATAAAATAAGCCCTACTGGCTAAAAGTTAGGTGGCTCCACAGTGTTATCTAGTCTTATACAATAAATTCTAAGTCAGCTATATCATAAAACAAAGAATGCATAAAGAATACATGAAAAACACAGAATGTAATGTAGTTATATATAAATCCAAAAGATGGCAGCATTGTCTGGCTAATAATCATACAAAGACATAAGTGTCTTGGCCTGCTACATGCTATTACCAAGCATAAAGAAGCAGGTTACATACAAATCCTAATGTTTCCCTGACACACTCTAGTATAGTAAGTGTCCTTGCTCTATATGTTAGAATAGCGAGCATATATATATATATATATATATGTGTATATATATATATATATATATAATGGTGTGTCTAAGGTGTACAGTGGTATGCCATTTAGAGTGTGTGGACCTCGTATAACATCATCTCTTCTCCACCCCATTGCCTTACCAAAAAGGCAGCAACACTATGGGAAAGTAGTGGGAACAACTCCATCATTTACAGACCCGACTTGTGAGCCTTGTAAAGGAACTTGAGCTGTTCACAGTGGTGTTTGAGCATATGCCTTAAACAGCAACATGTTAGTATCATAAAAATAATCAAAAATGCTTGAATAATAACAAAACCTTTAAAAGTAACTTCTAAACAAGTATTAGAAAGTGCATTACTTAAATCATCATCATCATTGATAAGAGTGTTAAGGGCATCTCCAGCTGTGGAGATATTGTTACTGATGTGGATGAGGTGTGTACCCTTTCTATCTAGAAGTGACTTTAAAGTTAATGTCAATGTGGACATTAAAAATAGGCAAATATTAAGGTAGAGCGAGCAAATATTCAGTGTCACTGTCGATAACATCTGGTTCTGTGATGGGAACATGAGTAATCACTGTGTGGCCAATTATTGTAGTTTGATGATGAATAAAAAGTTAGGGTATTGGATGTTGCAAACCTTGTCACCATAGGAGAAAGATTTATGGTTAGTAACAATGCAGTACTGTCCATCAGAATTATGTCATTTTAACAGTTGGTAACCTCCATTTTTGCAGTTGAACTGGGCAGGTGAATGATTCATAAATCTTGTAGTTAGCCAATGAACCTCTTCTGAATAAGTTTTGTAGAAACGTCCAGTTTTGGCAACTGGTGATGGTGCTAATGATGCTTCAGGGGTATCTGTGTCATTAGAGTTAATGTTCATGTACAGACTGAATGACCACTCTGTGCTGTCTGGTGAATATCCACATACCATTTTTATTTATAGCATTTAGTGCATAAGCAGTAAAACACTTACATCCTGAGCAGGTACACATAAAATGAATCCAGTGGTACATTACATAGGATAATGAATATCTGTTCCATTAGTACAACAGAAAGGGGTCATTCCATTTATAAAAAAAAAAAAAACACAGACATCCAGTGTTTTGCATACATGTCAGGAGCTTGTTGTAACCAGTGCCTTAAATTATTTATCGGTATTAAAGAACATTATTATTAACTGATCTTCTGAGCTCCATATAAACTCTCAACAACATATAATATTAATTAGTTTACTTTCCAGAGCTCCCCTGCTGGAGGGAAATAACCAGTATTGACCGCCCAACATTCCAAAAATAATCACCCAACAAAGCGTAACTGTATAGAATGCATTAACTGGTGCCTATAGAAATAAATTGCCTCAAAATTAGCTTGTGCCCCCAATATTATATCAATGGCACCAAGGATTGCCGCACATAGTGTTGGGCAATTAGGAGTGCTTGGCTGAGGGTTATAACCCTCTCTAGATACCCCACAACATATATTCATACCCCCATAAACAGTTGTAAAACCCACTATTGTGCTGCAAAATCTTATTTAGGGGTATAAACATGTGGAGAAAAAAAAAACTTTAATACAGCATCTTTTAATATTCACAACTCGAGAGACCTGCATCCTTAAAGAACTTGATGGACAGGGATAGCAGTCTGTAACGTTCCAAACTGCAATAAAAAGCAGTAACACTTCTATATCTTGAACAACTGTGCAGTTAAATTGGGGCATAGTGACATATTACAAACAGTACAGACCCTAAGTAGGTAGATCATTAGTCCAAGCAAAGTCAGTCCCCAACAGCATCTTCTTCCTCCTCCTCACAGCTCTCTTCCTGATGACGTTTTGCTGCTATGCTCTCCACACAGGCCCCGGCCTGTGTAGCATCAGAGAAACAATATTGCCGGTGGCCTTCGTAGAAACATAAGCGGGCTGGGAAAGCAAGAGAGTAGGTTATGTCCAGCTCACGGAGTCATTGCTTCACTCAGTTGAAGGCCTTTCTCCGCATTCGAGTGGTGTAGGACAGGTCCGTAAAAAACAGGATACGAGATTCATTCATAGAAATCGGACCCCTATTCCGAATAGCACCAAGCATTGCATCTCTTTCCCCAGAAGATACGAGTGTTATAAGGACAGTTTGAGGGTTATCTAATCCACCTGGTCACCTAGGAGAGATCTGATATGCCTTCACAATGTGAAAGTCCTTTACATTGGTAAGATCCTCAAGCCATGTACGCAGAAAATCGTACAAATTGTTACCTTCCAAGTCTTCAGTCAGACCTAAGATTCGCAGCCCTCACAGCATTTTCAGGCTGTTCCACTTGGGATCTTAATGTGGCCTGTTCTTTCACTGAGGTGGCTGTTACAGCAAGGGCCTTCCCAGCTGTTGCTTCCGCCATCTTAGTCACCTCCCCCATGGCCTCCAACCAATGTTCCATAATTAGAAATTTCTCCGTAAACCCATCTAGCTATTGGTCCATCTGTTGGACCGTTTTTGTTAAGGCACTAACTGCGATCTGTAGAGTGGACAACGTGGCTCCAGTAGGATCGGCACCAGCAGCCTTTGTCGGGCCGGGGATATCATCTGGCAGCTTAGCATTTTGTTGAGCGCGGGGAGATGTTGTCGGATTTATTCGACTTTGTGCTCCCCATCTTCATTGTTGATTTTAGCTCTCTGGATGCAGTAAGTCTTCCCAAAGCAGTAGCTGGTATTTTAAAATTGAAAGCTGTAGAAAAAGACGCTTTATTCAAGCAAAGTAGGTAGGTGTATAGGGAGCTCTAGAAAAAGTCAGTTGCTGGCTGGGCTGCTAGCTCCTCCCCCCCTGGCCACATACCGGTTTGATGATGTCAAATACATCACGACACAAATAATGATGGCCCTTCCTCACACAGCAGTCTGTATGAGGTGAGACCCATGCTTCCAGGGTAGGATGAAATAACAGAAAAGGTGGCAGATCAATGCATTCTCTGTACATATCCTTGTCAGGGTGCCCAATGGAGTGAATGGAGGCAAGTTTATCAAACAAGGCAGTTTGTGGATCAAAGCGGGGTAGGGACACAGTGAAGGTAACGAACATAGTATCCCAGACAGTGCAGTGTTTAGCTGTGTAACATGGACCTCTATTAGGATGGCGTGTGACATACCCTAAATTTCTAGCAGTAGATATTAGAATAGAAATAGATTGAGACATGCACATTGTAATACAAGAAGTAGATCTACGATGTGGGCAATACCATTTAGCAATTCTTCTATCATGAATAATACCTGGAATATGTTAAGATTCCAAATCACGGCAGAGATTGACAGTGGTTACGATATAGCCATAAGCAGAGCAAAGGAGTTCCGTGGCAATATATTGCTTGTCTGCCTCCTTGTTATTTTGAAAAACAAGTTCATTTATTTCGTTTTTAGCATCATTAAAACTTTTAGCAATATATTTCAAGTTGTAAACAGTATATCTTTCTTCCTAAGTCCATCCACACCATGTAACACTGGGGATGAAATATTTTTCATGGCCTCCTGGAATTTGATTGTATGACTTTTTATGGCAGCAATGTCTGCCCTGTTCCAGATGGACATGCCAGATCCAAAGAGTGCGGATATGGTACCAGCAACACCAGCAGTATCACGTTTCTTTCATGATGAGGGATTTTTCTGAGTTGAAAGGTTAGGCCTAGACCTAAATAAACCTACGTGTTCAATAGTATGTACACCAGCTACTGGGTCTTGGGTACATGTTTGGTAGGCTGCAAGACTATCTAGTAACATAGTACTGAAAAACCTAGAAGTGTTGGTATTAGTGCACATTCCACATTCTGTCATATTCCAATGTGTGAGATTAAAAATAACAGAGATGTGCATAAATTGCACATTATTAATTAGGGTACCTGGAATGGAAATTGCAGTGAGACCACTAGGTGGACCAGGTTTCTGTGGGGGACATTCGGTAAGTTCTGCTTCAGTAGGGGATAAAACAGATAAAAACATGGTGGCTGTAGCCATATAATTGTGGGTATAGGAATCTCTTGTGGAGTCTTATGGGAACCTCTTGCAAAAGGCAGGGTCAATCAAAGTAGTAAGATTATGTAAACCAGAATGTCTATGATTAGCTTGGCAAATGGACAGAGTACCATTTGGTGCAATTTTGGTGTTGGGCCAACCACGGAAAGTACCTTTGGATAGGCAGGTCACAGGGAGAGTGTGTCCATATAAATCTTGGTTTGTAGGGAAGATTTGTCAGGGGCCACAACTGAGGCAGTGAGGTAGGCATCTTGTCTTCCTGGATGGTAATTAATTTGTTTGGGACATTAATACTAACTTCTTTAGGGATGATAGTAGGAGGATGGTCAAAGTGTGGAAGGATGCGGACCACCATGCCTTGGATACAAGGGAATGCCCCTGAGAGTAGGAGAACCAGATGCAAGATAACCATCTTGCAGGAATACCTGCAAGGAAAAAGAAAAGATCAGTCGGTACAATTCCGCCTAATGGGGTTAGGAAAAGTAATTATACTCTTTTATAAAGCCTTAACTGGTTTGCATGCAACCATTTCTCAGTACGTTTCTTGTTCTGGATAAGCATAACTTGATAGACTGCTGGACTGAGCTTGTTGATAATGGGTTAGGGCCCTTCCCATTTATTGGAGAAGGGAAGTGTAGGGTGAGCAAATCAGAGTACCATTACTTGATCTCTGACTTGCCAATCTACTTCTTGTGCATGTTTGTCAAATTGAATATTGGACTGTTACTGGGCCAGGCCCATGCGATGTGCAGCATACAGATGAGTTTTAACAATGTCATCTGAGTTTTGCAGCATATGTGTCTACAGACACTCTGTTTGCAGTGGGGGTGTTCAGATCAAACAGGTGTTCAGGTAATCTCACAGTTCTACCAGTTATCACCTCGAAGGGTGTCAACTGGGTTGTGGCTGAAGGAGTACCCCTAACTGCCATAAGGAGTAAAGGCAAAAGGGAATCCCAATCCTTGGGATTGTCCTCAATGAATTTGGAAGGCATGTGCTTGATCTATCTGTTGACTCGCTCTACTTGACCTGATGATTGAGGGTAGTAGGGTATGTGGAACTTCTGGTGTACCCTAGAAGTTCAAGTGTTTCTTGCATCAACTCCCCTGTAAAACTGGGTCCTTTGTCAGAGTCTACCTTGAGAGGTAGGACCCAGCTGGAGAATATATGTTCTACCAGGACTCTTACAGTTGCTTTGGCTGTACAGATCTTAGTGGGGAAAGCTTCAACCCACTTGGAGAATAGGTCAGTAACTACAAGTGCATACTTGTTGTTCCTGCTGATATTGGTCAAAGGACCAGTAAAGTCAATCTGAATGACATGGCAAGTACCGGAATGTCTTTGAGGAAGTAGTTTGGCATTTCGTTTGGTTGGGGATGGATTGTTCTGTGCACAAATTGGGCAATTCTCTATATAGTGTTTGACATCCTTAGTGATGCCTGGCAACCAACCAACAGATTTGAGTCTTTGGAGTGTATTTTCCACTCCCTGGTGTCCACCAGTTGGGGTGTCATGAACTTGATGAATAAATTCTAATCTCAAAGATTCAGGGACTGCCCACAACTTGTAGGGTGAGTCCCCTGGCTGATACCAAATTAATTTGCCATCTTGTGACAAATATAACCTACTTGCATGTCTCTTGTAGGGACTGTGAGTTGGTAAGTCATGTTCAGTTCCTTTGTCAAGGAACCTCAACACCTCCTTTCAGTTGAGGGTCAGAGTGTTGGTTCTGGTTTCTTCTTGATAGCAGCTATTTGTACGGCTGCAAGGACATCTGGGTGATTCATTGTCCATGTCTTTCTCCCCCCCCCCGAGCACCCTCTTTTACAAGAGTATCTGTTTGGTCATTGAATGGCTGATAGGGACCAGATTTTGAATGGGCTTTAACCTTGTGGATGAATAGTTTGTGCTTGAAAAGCTGTGTGAGCTCATGAATGTACACAAAGAGTGCTTTGTACTTCACAGATGTGCCATCAGAAGATGCGAAGGGGTTCTTCTGCCAGAAAGGTAAAAATTCTGTCAGAGAGCAACAGACCCAATTAGTCTATAAAAATGATGGTGTCCTCGGTACCATGTTGTAAGAATTTGAGGGCACAGGCTACAGCTGCCAATTCTGCATACTGAGATGATGCGACACTGCAATGCTTGGAGGTACAAACAGTGTTGCCATTAGGATACACGATGAACAATCCAGCTACCTGTTCTCCTTGATAGTATGAGGCTGAGCCATCTGTAAAAACATGACACAGAGGTGTCTGCAAGGAGTTTTGGAGTAGCAGGAAGGAAAGGGCCTTGTTCAGGCAAATCGGGGGGCTGTAGTGCACAATCATGTGGTGCTCCGTGGTATAGAAGACCATGGGCTAAGATTGAGGGTATCTTGGCAGGGTGGACCTGTATGTCACAGTCCTGGAGAAGAAGAGATCAGTGAGTCAGTCTGAAGGATGGATCAGTATCCATCTGATAGCAAAAAGGTTGCTGGGGTGTGTGTTCAGAATGATAGGTGAGTACCCAATGATATATAGAAAATGTTTGATAGCCCACTAGGTAGACAGAAGGTTTCTTTCATAAAGACTGTACTTCTGTTCCACTGGTGACAACATTTGGGATGCATCAGCAATGGGTCTCAGAGTACCATTTACTTTCTGTGCAAGAACTGCAGACATGGCAATGTCTGAAGTGGCAGATTCCAGATGGAAAGGTAAAGTTGGATTGGGGTTCACTAAGGCTGGGACAGAGGCCAAGGCCTGTTTCAGAAGTGACACAGCCTGAGTGTGGATGAGACCCCAAGTCCAGGGGACATTCTTTTTAAGGAGCTCATACTGTGCAAAATCACAAAGTCCCTGGAATAGTTGGCTATTCCCAGGAAACGTCTGAGTGTTGCCACACTGGTGGATAGTGGCAAATCTTAAAGTCTTGGATTTTCTTCCAAGCTGGGCTTTTGCCCTGTTCTGTAATGCATAGGCCAAGAAAGATAACTTCTTTCTGGCAGAGTTGTGCCATTGCAGGATTACATTTGAGGCCTGCCCCCTGTAAGAGGGTCAGTTGTTCATCTTGGAGGTCAAAATGCTGTTCTTTGGTGGCAGTTGCCAACAATAAGTCATCCACATACTGCAGAATATATTGTGAGGTAGAGAAGTCCTCCAGGGCATCCATCATGTGCAGATGGAAAAGGGAAGGGCTATTGTGAAACCCCTGGGATAAGCAGGTCCATGTGTACTGTCGACCTTCAAAAGTAAAAACAAATTTGTATTGACTTTTTGGATCTAGGGGCAGTGACCAAAAGCCATTGGAGATGTCAAGGGCACTGAACCACTTGTGATCTGGTGTCAGCAGTCTGAGCATGTCAGGTGCTGGTGCTATTGTAGGTGAGCAGCTAGGAGTGACTTGATTAAGTCTCCTGTAACCAGTAGTGAGTTTCCAAGATCCCGTGGACTTTTTCACTGGCCAAATTGGCAAATTTGTGGTCCAGACAGTAGGCCTGATTACACCTTGTTTGAGGAGTGACTGAATGGTTTCTCTGAGTGATGGTAGGGCCTCAGCAGGAAAGGGAGATTGCCTTTGCCTGTCATGTGCTGGGCCTTGGATTTCGATGACAGTCTGCATTCTCCCACAGTCCTGCTTGTGTAGCAAAAACATCCAGATGCTTCTGCAGGATGGGTAGACATTTCTTGAAAAACTCATGGTTCTGGACTACAGCTATGATGTCATATTCCTTGTCATTAGTGATAGTAACTGCAACCACATGTGAAACAGAAATCATGACAGTGTGGTATTGTCCTCTGATCTGGGTCAGGAGCATGTTGGCCAGATCCACCACACAGCCGTGTGGCGCAAGAAAGTCACTTCCTAAAATACTGGGATGATCACGTAACACCATAAGGTCGAAGGTACAGTATGGTGTGAATTGAGGTTGCCTATAACCACCAGAAGTACAGTAGAGCGGTACATGAATAGCTTAGTGCCATCCACGCCTGACGTACTGGTCCTCCATCTGGTGGACCAAGAGGAATTTGTTGGATCCTCCTCATGTAATACAGAAACGGCTGCACCTGTATCAAGCAACATAGTCAGTTGGCGGCCCCAGACCATGGCCGTTGTGCAAGGCCTTCTGTTTGTGTCCAGAGTGAGCTTGTTCACAATACAGACTGGGGCCTGTAGTTGTCAATCCAAACTGCTGTTACCAGGAAACTCCTGGAGGAATAATTGGGCCTGGTCTTGCTGGGTCTCTTCCTGGTCCTGGATCGCAACAAAGGGTGCAACATTGGGGTTTAGGCCTACTGCGGCCTGGTCCCCTGTGGCTCCGGTGTCTCTTTGGCCTAATGAGGCCTGTTGTCCCGGAGCTAGGGCTGTAACGGTACATGTCGGAATCATGTCCACTACTATTCAGACTTGTCCAAGAAAGTTATGGAGGTTGTTGTTCTCTGCGATTTCCTGGTGTGAGAGGCCTGGTCGATGGTTTTGTTTGCCCTGGTTGGAATTAGAATTCCAATTCCACTTGTTCTTGTTATGGTTCCAGTTCCCATCTCCAGACTGGGAGTACTGTCAGTTGTCCGAAGATGTGGGCTTTTTGTCTTGGGCCTTGCCCTTTGTTGTATAGTGGATTGTGGACTCACTGATAGATTGTACTGCGACCACCTTCTTTGAACCAGGGTTCAGATCGCGGAGGTAGAGCTGGTAGACCCACTCTGCCTTCCAAAGGATGTCTGCAAATTTGTCCATTCTGAGGAAAATTGTGGGCTCCGCTTTTTCATGGACAGCAGGAATCATGTTCCGGAGAAATATGTTTTTGTACTCTATTAGGTCAGTGTCCGCAGCTTCACTGGAAAGAATTTGCCAGTATGATAAGCTATTCTTAACCTTTGGCGGTATGTCATTGAGCTTCCCTTCGCAGTCTGTATATGGGGTGGGCCAACATCACGCCAACCATACGTGGGTTGTGTGCGGTGATGAGCTCCCCTGCGATCTCATCAAAGGTCGCCTTTGTGTCTTGGTGGACCACATCTTGGGGTTTTGCCCAGAGGCCGGGGTCTATGGTCTTCCAGAGGATCCGTACCTGGTAGTCTGCCGGCAGGCTGAGCATCTCACATTTTGAATGTAGTTTCTCCAAATGGCAACTGAGATTGTCACTGGGGTTCTTGTGGCCTATGCTGTCGGTGATCTACTGTACAGAGTGAGCCAGCTGAAGGGGATTACTGTGAACACGGTCGGGGAAGGGATGTCTCATGCTCCACGAAGGGCGCCCCCCACTGCGGCATCGGCCACAGTGCAAACGACGGATGTCTGGACAGCAGCATCCTTCATCTTTTCCAGATGCATTTTGAAGGCTTCCTTGCTTTCCTCAGAAAAACCTGCCTTAGCAAGGGCAGCCTCAATCATCTGATTGATCTCCTGCTTGTTGGCCCTTGTCAGAGTGGCAATCAGAGGGGCCTTACCTAGGCCTCGGCCTCCCTCCATCATGGGGGTTGCCATCTTGGCGTCGCACATGATAATCATCATTCTGCTGATGACATAGGATAGTGCTGTTGTAGCAAGGGGGATCTGCCTTCTTGTGGATGGTGGAGGGACACTGGACCACAGTGACGGTATGGCTGGGCACCATCTTGACAGGTATCATTACCAGAGTCGTCATTACCGGATGATGTGAGGTCAATGGGTGTGTAGTGAAACCCGCCCATTGGCTTGTCGTGACCAGCCAACAGCTCTCACTGATGGTGCAGTTTTGACATCTTTAATCAGCAATCTTTGTGACTAACTTTTGCAGTGTTCTGCTCCACACCTTTCGCAACTTCTTTCTGTAACAGTCTATACGTGGTGCTCAATTTGCAGTTGTCCCTAAGCTCGCTATCCAACTCTTCACTTACCCATTTCAGATTGTCTCATAACTTGGTCATCTCTTCACACAATTGTTCATTCATGTCACTCAACAAATTATTCATTTGCAAAACCTGTTGCCTATCCTGTCTCAAACTTTCACATTCATCCTTCAACATACTTAAATCTGACTGGCCTGGTGGTGCCGAGGGGTGAGGCACTGGACACCACACCTCGCGCAATGCTGGTGACCCGGGTTCGGGAATAGACTCGGCACTGGGGGTCGGCAGAGGAAGGGTTGAGGTCTGAGCACCTATGTGGTGCTCTTCTCCCCGGAGCAAGGGGATGGGATGGGATGGCCCAGCGAGCCAGTGACATCTGGTGGAGACCAAGGGGTACTGTAGTGAGTTGGGCAGGCACGTAGTAGTGTGGCCAATGCAGGCAGGGTTGCCATGCGCCAGTTGCATCAGGGCGTGCCCATGCACGGGGAGGGAGCACAGAAAATGGAAAAACCCGGTCCTAGGGTAGGCGACGGCACCAATTCCCATGCCCACGATCAGGTCTGACTCTGCCAGCCTTCAGGATCTTCTGCCCGGGGCCCATGTCTGCAGCTGGAGTCTAAACGTTGAGAGCGCCCAGGGTAGGAGGGGCGGCCCCACCCCGGAGGGATTAGCTGGGAGTGCCAGCTGCGAGGCGGGGCAGGGGAGAGGAAGGTTTGGACAGGGGGAACTTCAGGCAGGGCAGGAATAGGTTGGATGCCTGAGAGAAGGCTCCTAAGACCACGACCGGAGGGAAAAAGAATTGTAAAATAAATAAATAAATAAATAAATCTGTCTCACTACCTTGTACAGAACAGTGCAAAAGAGTCTCATTCTTCATGCGCAATGACTAAAGTTCTGCTTCAAGCTGTTGCTCCTTTTTCAAACTTTGACACCTGCAATCTCATCCCTTTCTTAAGGGATGAGAGTTGCAGTTTGAGGGAATGAAACCTCGATTTGGAGGCTTCTAAAGCACCATATAGAGCCGCGACCAATAACCCTTTAGCTGCACGCTTTTTGGCTATTTGTCTCGTCTCGGAGTATTGGGTTAAAATCCCCAGAACGGGGTTTTCGGATTGACTCATATCCAGCGCAAAGTCATTCCAGTCTCCATGGGAGGTAAGGAAGTTGGAGATGTCGAGTCTCAAGCCTGCACAGATATTTGACATAGTGGTATCGACAACATTTAGGGGGAACACAAAATGTTAACCTGTCAGTGGGTGCTGTGCTGTGTATCAATCCACAACGGGCAAACCAGCAGACAGGTGGCCTACTGTACTCTCACAATCCTGCAATTCAAAACTGCCACTGGTCTCGGTGAGTCGGCATCGACCATGCCCAGTAAGCTGCCAGACTTTACAAAATGCTACAGACTCAAAAGCACGGGTGAGGTAATGCGGGGTGCACACCTACTTACTACATGCAGGGAAGGGTAAATTTAAACAACAAGTGTAACTTTGCAAAATCCAAACCACCTGCAATTGGTCACCAATATGTTAGGGTCATTAGCCCTGATCAGATTCTTTGCGGTAATGGACATGCAGAAGAGACACAAACAAGTTGCTTATCGGTAATAAATCTTGTTTATTACACCAGAAGGAATCACAGTTGCCCTAAGCAGTTCTTACCACAAGACGCTGGGAGCTGAGCTGATTGTTCCCCAGTACGCCAAGGAGTGAAGGTCTCTGAGGGGAATATGTAATACAGTACATTATATACTACTGATAGTAGTTATGATAACCATCAGTAAGAAGCAGTGCTAGATGCGTAATATAAGTCCTATTGGCTAAAAGTTAGGTGACTCCACAGTGTTATCTAGTCTTATACAATAAATGCTAAGTCAGTTGTATCGTAAAACAAAGGATACATAGAGAATACATGAAAAAAAAAGGATGTAATGTAATTATACAGAAATCCAAAAGATGACAGCATTGTCTAATAATCATACAAAGACACAAGTGTCTTGGCCTTCTACAGACTGTTATCAAGAATAAAAAAGCAAGTAAAATACAAATCATAATATTTCCCTGACACTCTTGTATGGTAACTGATCATGCTCTATATGTTAGTATAGCATATATATATTATGAAGTTTATAAGGTGTACAGTGAGATTCCAGTTAGTGTGTGGACCTCGTATAACACTTAGGACCCTGTGTCCACATGGTGCTCTGCCAGTGTGGTATACCTGTGAACATTTCACCAAATATATGCAACACCCCATGCATTTCGGGAAATTGGGCTGGTGTCAGCCACTCTGACAGAGTGATAGCATCTACTGAGGATTCTCCCTTAACCTCTCCCAGGAGATCCACCAGTGGATCTGCTTTTACCTTCTGCTCCAGGTAGTTGCACCTAGCCATGACTATCTTGTCCCTGTCATGGTAGGGTTTCATCATGTTTACATGGTAGACTCTCTGTTTGCGCCTCCTGTTCGGTAGCTCCACCACATAATTAACATCCTTCATCCTGCTGACCATCAAGAAAGGCCCCTCCTAAGTGGCCTGTTGTTGGTTCTGCCAGGCAGGGATGAGCACTATTACATGTTGCCTGACTTCATACTCCTAGGCTCTGGCTTCATGGTTGTACCATGTCTGCTGCCTCTTTTGTGCAGTGGTTAGGTGCTCCTGGGCAAACCCCATGAGCTCCTTGAGCTGTGACTTGAAATTCAGGACATATTCCACAACAGATTCCCCTTGGGGAGCAAGGTTACCCACCCATTCATCTTTTATCAAATCAAGGATGCCTGTTAGTCTATGGGCAAACAGGAGCTCGAAGGATGAGAACCCTGTAGACTTCTGGGGAACTTCCCTATAGGCAAATAAGAGATGGGGTAGGTATTGTCCCACTCTCACGTGCTGGTCAGTAAATGCCCTTAACATGGTCTTGAGAGACCCATTGAATCATTAGTCTGGGGTGGTATGGCAAGGCCCTGAGCTGCCTTACTCCACACTTCTTCCAAAAACTAGCCATCAAATCAGACATGAAGTTGGTGCCTTGGTCTGACAGAATCTCCTTGGGGAACCCACCTGGCTAAATATCCACAGCAATTTGTTGGCTACCTTCTTAGCCTTGATGGAGGTCAAGGGCACTACTTCTGGGTACTTTGTTTTGTAATTTATGACCACCAAAATGTACTGCTTGCCAGTGTGACTTGGGGTGCCAAGTGGCCTCACAATGTCCACAGCAACTTGCTGAACTGACTCTTTGATAACAGGTAGTGGAAGCAAAGCCACCTTAGCCTTGTCCCCAACCTTTGCCACCCTCTGGCACTGCAGACAAATCTGGCAGTACTTTACCATGTCTTTAAAAAATACTGTGCAGTAAAAATTGTTAGCCACCTTTTAGTACAGCTGACCTCTAGGTGTCCAGAAAAGGGAATGTCATGGGCTAAGGCCAGAAACTGCTTCCTATACTCTTTAGGAACAACTAATTGCTGGAGTAAATCCAAAATAGCATGCTCAAACCTTTTAAGTTGCTTCATAAACTAGAATTCACATTTCTTCTAGGGGGTGCTGTTGGATAGTGGCAAACAAACAATCCAAAAGTACCAGCACCCCCAACCCCACAAACATACACAACATAACATATTTAAACTTTCCACTGCCAAAATTGGCCATATTTACCCTTGGCTCCATGCAAGCAGTGGGTCCTCTTAGTTTCAGACTGGAATTCCAATTTGAGTAAGCTAAATTGCCAACATCAAGGTGGGACCCTTGATTTAGTCCCTAACTTTCCAATGCCTCCATGGCTAATGTATCTAATTGGCTCCTTTTATACACTGTGCTCCCATCAAGGATTTTACACAGGTGTTCGAATGGAGCATGTTGAAAAGAAACTGGAGTACCCTTTTCTCCTTTCCTCCCTTAGGAAGCAATTCACAGCACAGGAGTCCATTCTTCCAGTACACCACACTTTTCCCAGAACTCAAGAGAGTCAGCGTCCACCCACCTGGTGACTAATTCCTTTAGTTTTCACAGGGATGGGTCAGCTTGCTGAGCTCTCCCTAGCTCTGCATGCCTGACCTTTCCCAAAACACACACTGCAGTGGGAGAGCCGCCCATGGTTGAACTCTCCTCCATCTGTAGCTGTCCCTCCCCCATCACCTTTGCGATGAGAGGATGGTTGACTGGATATGAATTGATCAGCCCGCTTGGCTGCCTTCCTCACAGAGCTCTGAGTTCTAGCCAACAACCATATTCTCAGTTCATCAGGTGCAGTTTTTAGGAACTGTTCCAGAAGAAATAAATATTTTATTTCCTCTGCAGAGCGAGATTTTGCACCCTCTACCCAGCGTTCTAACAAAGTATGCACACATTTCAGCATAGCTGTCCCCTGGTGCCTTTCTTAATGCTCTAAATTTCTGCGTATAGGCCATGGAGGTTAACCCAAAACACTTTAGCACTGCATTTTCACTTTATCAAAGTCCATGCAGTCCTCATTGTCCATTCTGGCAAAAGCTTCTAATGCCTTGCCTGTAAGAAGTGGAAATAGGTGAGTTGCCCAAGAAATCCTGTCCAATTCAAATTGCCCACAGATTCCATTGAAAGATCTTAAAAACAAATCAAAGATCATCCCCCTCCTGATATCTGAGAAACATTTTTGCAATTAATTTTGGCTTCCTGAGTCGAACCCCTTATGCCGGTACTCAGTTTGTGGTGGTATCCTCTGGTGCAGAATTTCGGTCGATCTCTCATTCTCAAGCTCCTTTATCTGGATCTCAGGCTGGCACTCTTTCACTCCTCTGCTTCCAGCTGTATCTTCTGCATCTCTACCTCAGCCTTTGTCTGAACTAGGGCAAGCTTCAGCTTCAAACTCTGTACCTGCAATGCTGCCTCAGTTCTTGGCTCTGGCTCACTTTCATGCTCTCCAGCGTCTGTCTCATGACACTGACTACCAGTGACCACTTTTACAAAACATCCCTTGTCACTTTTTTGAGGCTATCAGTTCTGCACGTGTTTGGTCTTCTCATAGTCCAGTTCTTTCCTTTGGCACAGCTCCTGCTGGTTTAGCAGTGTACACTTCTCATATGGCTAGTCATAATGCCTTCTATCTATCTAGTCTTACTTAATAAAATAAAACTGGTAGAATATACAGTCCAATTTGTGTATACTGTCTGTGACTGGACAGATAACTACAGACAAAACTGTTTCAGATCCCGCCTGCTGCCTCTAGTATGTGGCAAATTGGTCTTTCCCAGATTCAGCCTGTGATTGTTACAAGTGTTCTTGAACCCTTCAGATGCTTGCTAGGATAGTCGGTAGCTGCCATCACTCAGCATAGACACCCTGTTGGAGAACTTCTAGGTCTAAATCCCTCCAGAGCCACTGCTGACACAGTACAGTACTCCTTGCCTGAGAGGAAATGACCCACCCCTCTGTCACTGCTGAGAACACCTTACTTTATACAAAATATGGTAACTGTAGCCTTCTCCTCAGAGATGGAAAACACAGCCTTTTTTCAGTCGTAAACTAGTTATCGATATCTCAAAGGACCTCAGCCACAGATGCCTGAAGTATATAAAACATACTATTTTAATACTTCAGGATATTTACATGTATAATTCTACACAAAGACTATGGGCAACAGTAATTCTACAGAAATAAATCGAGAATGTTTTGGACACAGCAAAAGAAAACACCCAGAAAAATCTTACTGCACTTCCTAATTTTCTCAAAGTGGAATAGCTTACCCACACAGGACACCTTAGTGAATCAGAGAAGACTCAAACTTTAGATGTTAACTATTCAGTGTCCCAGTCTAACTCTTTCAGGATCTGTCAGGCCTCAAAACCCTTCAGCTGTCCCCCCATGACACATGAATATGGAATCTTGGGTTCTGTGGATTGTAAGGTCCACCCCTTTGTTATCCCTACTGTCTCGCACAGCAGGAATTACTTGCTTCACTCTAGCTTTCCCATTAACTGTCCAAGTGGTCATGTAGTATGGGCCAAAGAGATTGTAACCACTGTCCAGAATCTGACATTCCTCTGGCACTAACTATTTTAGACAGAGTTTATCTTAGCTGAAATACAAGAGGTCTAGCTGATAACAAAAACTACACATAGAAAAAAAAAAATTTTTCACAAAAGTTGTTACATACACGCAGCTGTAAAAAGCACACAAATTCCCAAAGGTCATCAGTGCTATCATTAGTGAAGACTAGCTTTTTTTTTTTTTTTTTTACAGAATAACCCACTTAGTTACACTCTGGTGCTTGCGAAACTATAAATGTAGCCTTAATTAGTGCTCACTGGATAAGGAAAGTTACTTAAAATCAAAACTCTATTGCTGTAAAATTGACTAATCCATTACTTGCTTAATCTATGGTACTAGATGCTTCACTGTCACATGGAACAGGAGGCACTGTAGGAAAAGAAAATGAAAAATGCATACCGAACCCAGCCCGGTGGTGCCGAGGGTTGAGGTGCTGGACGCCACACCTCGTGCCACGCTCGTAACCTGGGTTCAGGAACGAGCCTGGGCCATTGGGGGTCAGCAGGGAGGGAAAGGATTGAGCATCCTGAGGACAGCTTTCCTCTCCCAGAAGGGGAGGAGTTGCGCTCCTGCCGAATGACTGCCCCCAGGTGGAGGCCTGGGGGAAGTGTGGGTCTGTGGGCACACAGAAGAGGTGGATGCTGCAGGACTTCCGTGGATGTGCACACACCTCCACACACTCGCGTCTGGCGTGTGCGCCCCAGCAACGGGGACCAAGGGAGGAAATGGAGGAGAAAAATCAAATCCTCCGGTCACAGGATGAAGACCGACTCTCCGCTGGGCAGAAAGGTAAGCCCTGGTAATTCCGTGATGTCTGGGCTGGGAGGGTCAGTTGGAAGAAGGCACGGAGGACAGGAGCACAAATAAAATATGGAAAAAAAAAAGGAAAATACATACTGGTACATGGGGATCCCTAAGGCCCATAAAAACTAATAGCAAAAAAATAAATAAGGGCACACTAGAACTACACCCCAAATCAAATTACTGCACAAAATGTTTTTTGAAAATTCTGACTGTAGTACTTTAAAACAAGGGGAGCTTCTTTTTTAACCTTTTTTCAGTTTTTTTAACTGTCAGATAGTTCTGTGGCATGTACTGGAAAGAAGGGCTCAGAGGAAAGTGGAGATTGGGAGGACGGTTATTGTTGCTTTGTGCTGGGGGGGGGGACTGTGGAGACACGAGGGAGAGCCTGATATTGTGAGCCCTGCCTGACCATGAATCTTTGGGAACTGCGACACATAGAACCCTGTACTACAGTAGGGTAAGGCAGACTGGTGTACTTGAACTAAACTGGGTTGTGCATGTGATTGAAACCAGAATACTGTTACTGAAGTGTCACCTAGATATGGAATGAATGCTGTGAACTAAGCAAAACTGCATCACACAATCCCAGACTACAGCAGGGTAAGACTGGTTGGCAGCTGGGATTAAGCCAAAATGAGTCGTTATTGTGTTGGAAACGGGGTTGTGTCTGAAACCAAGATACTGCTGAGGGCTGGCCAATATACAAGGTGGGAGGGCTGCTGTGAACCAAGTGGAGCTGCATTAGAGCTGTGGACTGCAGCTAAGTAAGGCAGACTGGTGGTCTGGAGTGGAGCAAAACAGGGCAGTGTTTATATAAACAGATTTGTGTGTTAACCAGTTCATGTCTCAGAGAAGTCCTGCTTTGTAGATCTGGTGAAGCTATGTTTCGGGGGGGGGGGGGATGGCTAAATGGCTGTCAATTAAAATTTTGGGGGTTTGTTGTACTTGTGTGTGGAGGGATATCTATTGTGCAAAGTCCCACTAAATTAAAAAGGTTCCAGCTGTGGTCCTTGGAAAATAATTGCACCCTTTATGGCTGATGTTGGCCTGTCACTTTATAGTAATGGTTCCCTACCTGTTTTATAATGCACCAGTGGTGACCACTCTGGAGTCCAGTGCATATGCATTTATAAATGATTTCCACGTAGTGTTAGCATCAGCATGCCATGGATTCAGTCCTGTTCCTTTGCTTATTTAGATGTACTCAAATGTTCTGTGCTTACTTTGGTTTCTTACTTTTGCACCCACCAAAGTACAAGGTGTGGCATGGGTGAACTTACTGTGAAGTGGATGGAGATTAGGTGATGAAACAGAAGAACATATGCAGGATGACATGCTGTTGCTGGCCTTCCCCATGCCTAGCAGTGAAGATAGACTCTCCTGGGAACCACCATCAGGCACCAAGGTGGAACAAACACAGCAATGATGGCAAAAGCATGCAAGTTACTTCACTGGACAGAGGCAACCTTCCTCTACCTGTCTGCACTACATCTGGCAGGTACTTTAAACTCTTAAGCTGACTGGCTGAGTTGGCAACTCCTCCATCCAGTAGAATGGGAGTTCAGTCTGGATATTTTTACCTCATTATACAGGCGTTGGGGTAGGCTGATTCTAACCCCAGGAATCCTTCACTCATTATTTACACTTTATTCATCTATCTCCATACAGAGAGATACCTCAGAGGTGGAATGTTATTCAAATGATGGAATTTAGAATGTAGATTCTTTCCAGCTTAGCACCCTGGAGGAGATGGGGTTGTGACAGTAATTTTGTGACAGCATTAGAACCCTCTGTGCCTCCAAACAAGCTAAAATTAAAGTAAATGGAATTCTAGCAAACCACTTTCACCTGACTATGGGCACGAGGCAGGGTTGCCCTCTTTCCCCTCTGCACCATGTATTGAACCTCTAGTGATAGGATTTAGGAAAAATAATAATATCAAGAGGATCAATGCAGGATACTAATCAACATATCGCTTTATGCGGATGATTCCATTTTTTTTATCACTTCCCCTAAGACATCTGTTCCAGCCCTATTAAGGGAACTGCAACTCTACGGGGAAGTCTTCAAATAAAATCAAACTTTATTTGTAAAAAGTGCCTTTCCAAAACCAAGGCACTTGTACATAACTCATTAAAATAAATCAATAAATAAAAGTTAATTAAAAATCATCAATAACAGATAAAAACTCATGACAACGGCATTTAAGAATCATTATATGAAAAGCTAAAAATAAATGTTTTCAAAGCTTCTTTAAAACTTTGGACAGTCAGGCAATCTCGCACCTGACGATGTGGAGAATTCCACAGGATTAGGGCCATAAAGCTAAAAGACCTGGCCCTAGATTTCTTTAAATGAACCCTGGGAATCTCTAGCAATCCCTCATCAGTGGATTGGAGAGAGCGGGAGGGACAGTAGGTATGAAGGAGATCTTGCAGGTAACCAGGTCCCTGATTTTGTAGGGCCTTATAGGTCAGCAAACCGACCTTGAAGGTGATCTGACACTGTAGTGGCTGCCAGTGCAGTCTGTGAAGCACAGGCATTATATGACTGGTCCTAGATGAACCAGTCAATAGCCTGGCTGCCGCATTCTGCATGAGCTGCAGGCAGAGAATAACAACCCCCAGTAACTCAAGGTAAAGGGCATTGCAGTAGTCGAGACAGGAGGTAATGAAGGCGTGGACCAAAGTTGGAAGATTGGACCAAAGTTGGAAGATCGGCGGAAGGAACCAGGTGCTTCACCCGGGCAATATTCCTCAGATGGTAAAAAGAGGCTTTGACAACTGCCAACACCTGAAATTTAAGTGCCAGTCATCAAACATAACGCCCAGGTTCCGCAACCGGTCTGAGGTAGTTAGCTGAACACCCCCAAGCCATAGACCTGAAGGTGATCCCGCCAACAAACCCGCCTCCTGGTGACCTGGGTCCACAACCAACTCTTCAGTTTTATCTGGGTTTAACCACAGCCAGCTCACAGTCATCCAATCTTGGATTTTGGCGAGACAGTTGTTAAAGACCGAAACAGCAGCATCCTGGACAGGCACAAAGGACATGTACAGCTGAGTGCCAACTGCATAGCAGTGAAAGCTCAGGCCGTATCGCCTAATAATCGCTCCCAATGGCAGCATGTACACCACAAACAACATGGGTGCCAAAATGGAGCCATGCGGCACCACCCCAGGATAGGGGGAGTGATGCCAAGGAAAGAAATCCCAGACACCACCCTCCGAGTCCTACCCTCAAGGAAAGATCGAAAACCAGCTGAGGACCATACCAGACAGTCCACAGATGAACCGCAAGTGCTCCAATAGTGCACCATGGTCTACGGTGTCAAATGCCACAGAGGGATCAAGAAGGACCAAGATGGAACGGGTCCTTTGATCTCTCGCTATTAGGAGGTCATTTAGTACCCGGACAAGAGCTGTCTCGGTACTAAGTCTCTTCCTAAATCTGGACTAGAGAGAATCATAGACATTGTGGCTGGTCAAATGATCATCCAGCTGCGACGCAACCACCTTTTCAATAACCTTACCCACAAAGGGCAGGTTAGAGACAGGCCTGTAGTTAACCAGTCTGTGTCCAAGGAGGACTTTTTAAGAAGGGGTCGAACCACGGGCTCCTTCAGAGGATCAGGAAAAATCTCCCTCTCCAAAGACATCCAGACTATCTCGTCAAGGACCAGACTGATTTTATCCACACAGCCCACTAGGAGACGTGGGGCCCGGGTCCAAACTACAGTTGGTCGGACATAATAACTGGATGATCATCACAATGTCACTGACTGTGGGGAGGCTGGGGTCAGACCACACAAACTGGGTGTCCGACATCTCCTGCCGACCACTACAGCTTCCATTAGGGAGGGTCAAGCGGATACTGGACCTGACTGTGGCAACCTTATCTGAAAAGAATCGAGAACTCCTCACACCATTCTTGAGAAAAAGCACTTCCAGGCTGAAGACAGATTGGATTGCACAATCTGTCCACAGTCCGGAAAAGCTGAGCTGGTTGATTCTGTGCAGCAGCCATCTCCCTGGATAGTAATACTGTCTTCTTACGGGTGATTTCTGATTGATAGACCACATAATGGTGCATCAAACTAAGTTTGTCACACTCCAGGCCCGACTTCTGCCTGCGCCTCTCTAGCCTTTGTCCCACTTTCCTCAGCTCCCTCAGAGTCTCATCAAACCAGGAGACCTGGGGCGAAGAGTGAGGGGACGAACACGAACAGGAGCAATGGAATCCAGGGCCCATAACACCACCTTATTATAGGCAAGTACCAGGTCCCCTGGATCTTTGCATTCACTCGGTAAACCCAGTAGGTCCAGTACTGCCATCAGGCCATCTGGGGAAACACCCCTCAATGGGTGGTATCTGACCATCTCCGTAGGGGCTGTCCTACTAGGGGTGGCCTCGAAACTGAACCCAATGGTGTGATGGTCAGACCACCAAACTGGTTCCACCACCAAATATCTCCATCCCCAGTAGAAACACTAAGTCCAATGAATGACCGCCGCTATGGGTCAAGGAGGAAATCCACTGTGTGAAGCCCACCTCCATTAGGCCCAGTTCCAATCTAAAACAGATGGCAACACTCCTGCCCCTATGATCCATCCTAAGGTGGTATATCATCAAGTACCCGGCCGGAATTGCTGATGCCTAAACTGGGCCAGCATTCTCATCCAGCCGGGTCTTGGTGATGCAAGCCAGGTCAGATGATCCAACAAGATCCGCTATTATAGCACCTTGTTCTTAATGGACCTGGCATTGCATAACACCACCCTAGTAGGATGAGAATCCAAGGATGATCGTGCTACCTGCCTGCTACAAGCAGAGCCCTTGGGTATGGGAACCAGACAGGGAGGATCCCTTTTCTGGACCCATTTCACACCATGGCGTCTCCTTGTCCCCACTATTCCTATCCACCCACTCCTTTCCATTCCCAGCTCTTGTCTTTCTCCTCTTAACAATCCCTAAAGCCCTATACTGTCTATACACCTCTGGTGACAGTGGAAGACAGAAAAAAGGACACAGGTCCCTGAGCCTGGAGGGGGAATAATACCCGACCATCCTTGTGCCTTCCCAACACATCTTCACCACACTCCACAAACACCAGCAATAAACAGTCCCAAAATACCATTATAACCCACACCCAAACATACAACACAAACATCCACACCACACCCCAAACTAAAAAACAAATACAGTAACTTCTCCTAACAAAAAAAAAAAAAAAGTCTTGGCGTATAAAATCAACTTTGAAAAATCAGAAGCTATCATGATGGGTGGGTCATGCACAAGGGAACTTCTGGCCAATTTCCCCTTTGAATGGGTGACAAAGAAAATAACCCTGACTTGTGTGTGAGAGGGGAGGTGAGGGTGACCTGTTCCAGGAAGGTCCCCCCCCCCCTCGGGCACCTCCATGGGAAGCAAAGCCGAGTCCTGAGGTGCCGGGTGCGTCTGCAGCCCCGGCGGGCCTCCTCGGCGGCCGTGCGGGAACACAGTTCAAGTTTCCCAGCCTCTGCACAGATGCAGGATTCTTCTCACTACCGTCGGACCTCCGCTTTTGTGACCTGTACTCACCGCAAGGACGACATCGTGCTGCTGAGCTTCTCCACGGGAGGGTGGCTGAGGGACATTTTTCTTTCTTCATGGCGGATAACAACGAACAAAAGGGTCTCCCTTAATTTGAACTCTTTGCACCGAAAGCGCCCCTGCTGATTGGCTGCTCTGCAGGTGGTGACGCTCCATGTGTCTTCTACATAGGGAGAACCTAGTCCCACTAAGACTCACTCATAACCCTGACTTGTGTGTGAGAGGGGAGGCGAGGGTGATCTGTTCCAGGAAGGTCCTCCCCCCCCGGGCATCTCCATTGGAAGCAAAGCCAAGTCCCGAGGTGCCGGGTGCATCTGCAGTCCCGGCGGGCCTCCTCGGCGGCCGTGCGGGAACACAATTCAAGTTTCCCGGCTGATTTTCGGCCCAGCCGCCCACCCCGTTCCCTCCTCTCATTAAATCCCTGTTAGCTCCGCCTCTGGATCCACCCTGCCCTATCAGCGGTGGGGGGGTGGGTCTGACAGTGCAACTTGGGCTCAGCACAGTCTAATTCCCTTCCAATGATCTCTTCTCTGTCCCAGCTATTGACTGCATCTGACACTGCAGTGGTTAGGCTAACCTCCTGTGTAAAGTTACGGATAAACTTATCGCTGTTAGCCTGCACTCTAAATCTCTGGTCCCTGCTGTTGGACTCTAGCTCAAGACTGTAATTTGAATTGTGCGTAGCCAGTTTGGTTATGGGGTGTCATTACTGTTGCTGTTATATACTCTTATATATTCTTACTAGATATAGTGTCTACTGAGTATAACTTGTACTGATTATGTGAGACTAACGTTTAATTCCTAATAGTAGGCAAACATTATTTTGTCTACCTGACCCCTACTGTAGCTTGCTGTTCCCAGAGGGGATTAAATCTGGTAAATCATTGTGTATACCATATGTGTACCACTCAACGGACTAATTAGGCTTCTCTAGTAATCCTCTGGGCCTATTACTGATAGCCTAATATCCCACCAGTCCTCAGGAGCTATTCCATCCCCCCTCCGTCAGCTGCTCCTCAACCACCACTGCCACTAGGCTAAACAACCTAGCCTGACAAACGTCTCCTGCCCAGATGTGGTTCAGGCTTCCCTCCTTCACACTCTGGGAGGGTGGGCGTACCTTCTGTGAGATGCTCCAGGGCGTTCTGCCCGTCATCCTTAGGGCTTTGGCCCTAGTGGGTCTGGTACTATGGCTCACCCTGCTCTATGTGGCCACCACTCCCCTACCTGCCTCGAGGGGGTACCGGGAGAATTCTCCCTCCCCTGGGGTGTCCGACTTCACCTTCTCCAACATCCTCGTGACCCCCCGCACCCCCGCCTCCTACTGCCTAAACCTTAGGAGACTAATACACACTGTCAGGGTAAAACGACTTCATGCCGCACTTCTGGCCAATGGCCTATCTTTTATGAGTTGGTGTCCGCTCTGGCTTCTCCTTGTGCTTATACTACTCTTGGGGGACATTGAAATTAATCCTGGACCAAATACCCCAGCCCCTTCAATTCCCCCAGGTTGGCAGATGGCCAAGGGTCTAAAAGTGGCCCATCTAAATGTTAGGAGCCTGATACCCAACCGGGATGAGCTTGTCTCATGGATGGCTCTCTATAAACCTGATATCCTTGGCGTGACAGAGACCTGGCTTAAACCCAAGATCCCTGACTCCGTATGTGCTCTCCCAGGCTATGACTTTATTCGACAGGACCGCATAGGGACAAAGAGGTTTGGTGGCATCCTGATCTACTACCAGGGCCACCTCAAGGTCTCCCCAGTAGTCCTCCGGGAATCAAATGTGTCCTTCTGTGAGGTGCTACATGCGCTACTCCTATTAGGGGACGCCAAGAAACTTCATCTGGTCTGTACGTATAATCCCCCTAGAGGTGGGCTCCCAGGGTTGACCCACCTTCTGGACTCAGTTGATTCCAGCATTGGTGGCAATAAACTTAGAATCATGGGAGACATCAACCTAAACTGGACCGGTGAGAATGGAAGGCAGGCCGAGCCCCTTCTTGCTAATCTCGCCCTGGCTCAGCTCATTCAGGAGCCAACCAGGCGTGCGGCAAATGGTTCCTCCAGCTGTCTCCTGGATTGGATCCTGACAAACCGTCCAGACAGGATCGCCTCTGTGGGAACACTATCTGATGCAATCTCTGACCACTCCCCAGTCTACTGTGTGTGGAAAGTTCCCTTCCCTAAAATCCCACACAAGATCATGCATGTCAGAAACTTCGCCAGGTTTGATCCGGGAGAGTTCCTTGATGACATAAGGCTCACTGACTGGTCTGATGTGTTAAGAGCTAATGACCCCTCGGTGGCAGCTTCACATTTCCTAACCACCTTTGGGGTCTTGCAAGACAAGCATGCCCCAATGATCACCCGTAGGGTGAGGGGGACAGCCACCCACTGGTTACACGGGAGTCTCCTAGCCCAAATGCGGGCCAGAGACAAGTGTTGGGCTAACTCTAGATTGACTCGTGACCCTGCTATGTTGCAACGATACAGACGCCTCAGAAATGAGTGCAAAAAGGCTATCAGGAGTGCAAAAAGCGACTTCTGCAAGTCTGCTGTCACCAACTCTGCTAATGATCCTAGGAGGTTTTGGAGAAATGTAAAAACACTAGTCAGCGGCTCCTCCCACCCAGGGGTAACTGACATGATCTTAAATGGCGCCTCCTGCAACAATCCCTTCACCATTGCCAACTCTCTAAATATGCACTTCTCTGACCTCTCGGCCCTTACTGCTCATTTCCCTCCGGGGGGGGGGGACGACCTACCTCCCTTCCTCTAACCGGGGGGAGGATCACTCCCTACATCAATCGTTTCACATCAGGGTGGTGACAATCTCTGACACACAGAGACTCCTAGCTGGACTCTCCCAGTACACTAGCCCGGGCCTAGATAATATGGAGCCCAAGCTTCTAAAACTTAGGGCCCCCCTCATTGCCTCCCCACTAGCTCATATCTTTAATCTATCACTGTCACTGGGGTCCATCCTAGATATATGGAAGGAAGCAAGGATAGTCCCTGTCCTGAAGCAGGGTGACCCCAAAATACCGGACAACTATCATCCAATTGCTATTCTTTCATCCCTTAGCAAGCTCCTTGAAAAAGTTGTGGCTGAACAGCTCTCAGAGTATGTCCAGCATCACGAGCTGCTATCCCCGTCCCAGCATGGCTTCCATAGGGGGCATAGCACCTCCACAGCCCTGATCAAGGCCACCACCGGCATCAGATCAGCCATGGACCAGGGCAAGCTCTCTGGAGCTATACTTATCGATCTATCCAAAGCCTTTGACCTTGTTGACCATGCACTGCTCTGTCAACAGCTGGGGTCACTTGGTTTTTCCCCTACTGCCATGAAATGGTTTTCGGGCTACCTGCATGGCAGAATACAATGGACCTGCTTCAATAAAGTCCTGTCCATACCCCTACCGGTCACATCAGGTGTCCCCCAGGGCTCGGTCCTTGGTCCCCTTCTCTTCTCTCTCTACATCAACCAACTGCCTACAGTGACAACAAATTGCAGAACCGTCCTATATGCAGATGACCTGGTGATACTGGCCCACTCCAGTGACACGGCCACTCTCACCAAGAGCCTGTCCGAGGACTTCAATAAGGTCCTGACCTGGGTGACAGACCATAAATTGGGCTTGAACCTAAAAAAAACCCAGGCTATGCTTTTTGGCTCTACTGCCAAAATCAAAGCCTCAACATCCCCCCAAACACAATTAATCCGGACGGCTCTTCCCTCCCTGTGGTAAACTCGGTCAAGTACCTACGGGTCACCTTAGACCCCCGACTTGATATGGGACGTCACATCGCTAAAGCCTGCAAAACAGTAAACTGCAAGTTGGGACTGGCCTACAGGGCCAATTACAACCTTACCCCTATGCCAGGCTTGCCCTAGCAAAGGTGTCCTTCTTCCTCCCTTGGCTATGGACTGCATATCTTCGCTGTCTCCACAAAGGCCCATCTCACCAGGTGGCATACTGCATACAACAATATCTGTCGCTTTCGCCTCCAGCGGCTCCCCATCTCACCCATCGCTGTGAGCTCTATAATAAACTCAGGTGGCTCTCCCCAGCCAGATACCTGGACTTTAGATAGGTTGCCTTACGCAAGGTGGATCAGCGCCCGGTACCCCATCGGGACTGGTCCAGCTCCTTCCACCAGCTGACTTTTCCCCACTCGCTAGGTCTCAAGCCCAGGGTTGCTCAAAGTCCTGCCACAAGAACCCTCATGGAGCTTGGGAATTTCATTGTGTGAAGGCCTAAACTCTGGAACTCCCTTCCTGAGTCTGTTCGCCTGGCCTCCTCCCATCAGTGCCTCCGATAATCCATGTGGGATTACTTGAAACAAGCCTCAGCCTGTGACTGTTCCAGCCTTCCCAGGGCCTCTTAGTCTCTTTCAGGGCTGTCCGGACTCTACTGCCGCCTGCCCCACTCCACTACCACCACCTGACCTGGATAGAACCGTTGGCCTGGTGTCCTCTGGCCCTGTTAAACTTAAATCCCTATCATATGTTATTGACTCATCATACTCTTAACCTAATGACTATAAGTTGTACCATTGCTTTCTACTTCTTTGTAATATGTGCCTATTGTACCTTTGCTTCCTACTTCTCTGTAAAATTGTGCCAACTGTATTCCCTCTCCTTGCCTTGCTGTTATTATGCAGTTGTGTCCTTAGTATTTCCCTCTTATATTGCCCATGATGTCAATTAGTACTTGATATGTTGTCTTTGTACCATTATGCCCATGCTGTCAACTTGTATTTGATGTGTTGTCTCTGTACCATTATGTTGTACTCTCCCGGGTCATTCCTGAAAATAGGCATAATACATGTCTAGTGTACTTACCCGGTAAACAAAAGCTAAATAAGTAAATAATATCTTATGAGTGAGGAGAGCACCTAATGTAGCCTTGCCATTTTGACTGTGGTATGAAAAGCTCTTGGGAGAGATCAGAGCGGACATAAGTTGGACAGTTCTCCCCCCTCTCACTGGGGGGCAGAATTGCAATAATGAGAATGAATATCCAACCATGTCTCCTTTTTCTCTTTCAGGTCCTACCCGTCAACATCCTCAAGCCCTTCCGGGACAAGTTCAAAAACTCTTATTGTCTTTTGTGCGGGCCAGAGGAAGACACAGGGAAAGCAAAAGAATGCTATTTTCTCCCTCGGGAGCAAGGAGGCTTGGCTATTCCAGACTTTAAGTTGTACTACTTTGCTGCACAGTTGACACTCATAGCAGTGTGATGACACAGGATGGGTGAAATAGAGGCTTAGCAGCTTCATACTGTCCCATTGTTTGTTTCTCCCCATGCCACATTTTCCCCTAAGGTTTTGAGGGACATAACCACTCCCTGGATGGAGCATAAACTTAGAGTCTTAGCCAAAGCCAAAATCATAACCCAAACACCAAATGAGGTTGGACATCTCTTAATAATAATTGGAGATCCTGACTTCCTCTCACCCTGCACAGAGCTGGGATTTTTAAAAGTTGTTAACCAGGAAAGGCACAGTGAGCTGAGGCTCATTTCTAGGTGCGACCCGAGGGAAGGGGGAAGTTACAAGTATATCATGAGGGTAGAAACACAACACAAAGTACAAATGCGAAAGGCAAATGCTAACATTCAACTGGTCCTATAAAATCACTTATTTTTATTTATTTCAGTTTAGGATTAATGCCTTTGAGCCCAGGACTCATTTTAAAGGGTTCCAGGTCATTGCTGAACAAACATGACAAATATAACAGTGTTTACAGAGATCAGAAAACAGTTACACAGACATTCAAATACCAAAGAAGTTTATATATCCAACTAAAGGTTGAAGAGGACAGGGTAAATAGGGTTCAGCATTGTAGTTTACTATTTAGTTGGTCAGTCTAGCCTAAGGGGGGTAGAGGGTCAGCCAGGGATGGCGTCGTGGTAGTGGTGGAAGTGGTTTGTCAGCTGAGTGGGCCTTGTTCGGGGATGGGGTTGATGAGATAAAAAGGGGGGGTGAAAGGGAGAGGGTTGGGTGGCTGAAATTCTGCCATATTAGTACAGACAAGCACAATTCTTTTTTGTGTCAAGAAGGGATCTGAGCCCAGATTTGAAGGTACTAATCTTGGGTGATTCTGTAGGGTTAGCAGGTAACTCATTGTACCATTTTGATCCTTGGTACAGGATGGAATTCTGGGTGAGTTTCGTACTTTTGAAGGGAATCACCAACCTGTCTGTAGCCGTGCTTCTTGTTGATTTGGTGGGAACTGCTGGTATAAAGAAGCAGCCCAGTGCAGGGGGAGAAAGCTCAAGAAGCACTTTTTTTCAGAAGTAGGCAGGTTTGATATTGTGCTTTAAGATGGAGTGTGAGCCACCCAGTTTTGGTGTAGAGCGTGCAGGTGTGGGTGTTCCGGGCAGTCCCTATGGCTAGTCGACAGGCCTTATTTAGTAGTGTGCTGACCCTGTTTAAAGCAGTTTTAGTGCCTGCCCCATAGATAGGCAGCCCACACTCTATGGAAGACATCACTGAACTACTGATGGCAAGTTTCAGAGCATCTGGTGTGGTAGAGTGCCTGTGGTGGTAGAGGACCCCAAGTTTTGTATTCGCTGACTTGACGACTGAGTCTATATGGCCAGAGAAGGTTAATGTATCATCAAAGATGATGCCCAAGTATTTGAACTTTGTTACTTGTTCCAGTGTTTCACCATTATGGTTCTGGATGAGCAAAGGTTGTTTTTTCTTTTTGCTTTGAGAGGTAGAGAAGAGTAGACTTTTCTTTTTTTTTATGGTTTATTAGTAGTTTGTTTTGTGTGAACCAGGATTCAAGCTTGAGGAAGCTGTCTTGGAGTTCGGTTGTGATGTAGTTGTGATCTTTCCCAGTGATCGATATCACCGCATCGTCAGCATAGAGAATAGCGTGTGCTGTACATGCAGATGGTGCAGAGCTGATGAGGCTGAAAAGCAGTGGGCCAAGAATAGAGCCCTGTGGGACCCCAAGTGACACTTCCATAGCAGATGATAGGGTGTCTCCAAT
The DNA here is from genome assembly GCA_016271365.2 of Neoceratodus forsteri. NCBI lineage: Eukaryota > Metazoa > Chordata > Ceratodontiformes > Ceratodontidae > Neoceratodus > Neoceratodus forsteri. The sequence continues at coordinate 883,897,880 of CM057455.1, forward strand.
TTTGACTCGTTGTGACCTGTTTGTGAGGTAGCTTCTGAACCACAGTACCGTGTCCGGGGATAGACCTGTTGAATGGAGGCAGTTTAGGAGTTGTTTGTGGTTAAGAGTCAAAGGCCTTTGTAAGGTCGATGAAGACCGAGCCAACTGCCTCCCCATTATCTAAGGCATCATAAAGCTGGGAAGAGTAATCAACAAGGGCAGTAAGTGTGGAGTGATTTTTTCGGAACCCATGCTGCTGTGGGCAAAGTAGGTTATATTTATCAAGATACTCCGTAAGCTGCTCCAAGACCATTCTTTCAAGTGCTTTAGAGAGTGTTGGTAGGATGGATATTGGTCTGTAGTTGGATGCTAGAGTTTTGTCCCCGGCTTCAAAGACAGGCGTGATATTGGCTAACTTCCATAGTTTTGGAAACACCCTAGCAGTAAAATTGTAACAAGAGGCAAGGTTCTTAGATCAATAAATCACCACATGGTGACAGCAAGATATCAGAAATGTTAAGAGTCAGGCATTAGTGAATTTGCCCCAGAAACCACTGTGGACTAGGTGGGTTGAGGTGGAAGGAGGGGTTGAGAATTTGAGGGGCAGGAGCAAGGGGGGACTGGAGAAAGCCGTAGCAGATGCTGGACGGCAGAGGGAGAGATTGGGAAGAGTGAATGGGAGAGGGGAGCTGATTCCAGTAGAAAGGGAAGTGGTGTGATTGTCCAGAGGTAGTGTGGGGATGTGGTAGTGAGAAAGTATGGGAGTCCCTGGAGTGCAGGGGGTATTGGAATGGGTTAGTGAGTGATAGAAGGGAGGAGAGGTAGGATGGAAGGGTCCCAAACCAGTATTTGGCAGTAAAGGCTAAACAGTTGGTCAGACGCCGGTGGGGAGGAAGATTGATTGATAGAGAGGAGTACAAAGAGCAGTGATGTGTGCAGAAGGGGGAGCTGGTGGCAAACCAGCAGAAGGAGTTAAGGAGTGTATTGAGCCTGGCAAGGGGTGCAGTATGGGTGGTACCATAGACTATATCAGCATTGTCAGAAATTGATAGTATCATTTTGGTGATTAAATTGTGTCGGACAGGGAGAGAGGGAGTCTTTGTTTTGAAATAGGATTTCAAGCTTAGGGTGGAGTTTGGATAGATACATTGATGTGGGTGGTGTAATCAAGGTGACTGTCCAACCATACCTCTAGGTATCTAAAGGAAGATACTAAGTCAAGTGGGAGGCCATCGGGAGTGGAGAACACTGGTGGGGCCTGGAGCCATGCCAACTTTTGCCTGGCACCAAAAACCATTGAGATGTTGTTTTTAGTGTTAACTGTGACTTGGTTGGCTTGAAACCAACTCAGTCATGTGGAGAGGGGATTGCCCATTAGTGGGGGAAGGTCCTAATGTGTAGATTACAGGATCGTCTGCATACATGTGAATGTGAGTGTTGGTACAGACAGGGGAGATCATTAATAAAAAGGGAGAGTAGAATAGGACCAAGTATTGAACCTTGGGGGACCCCAGTGAGGATAGGGAGAGGGAATGAGAGGACATTACCTACCTGAACTGACTGTTGCTGGCCAGAGAGGTAGGAGCGGAACCAGTTTACTGTTGTGCTTGATAAGCCAGCAGAGGCTAGCTTGTGTAGGAAGAGAAAGTGGGATACAGAGTCAAATGCCTTTGCTAAGTCTATAAAGATTGCTGCAGTAATATGACTCTGGTCTGTCCCTGAGAAGATTGAGCCTGTAACCTGCAGAAGGGAGGATATGGTAGAGTGATTCCTCCAGAATCTGGCTTGGAAGGGGGAGAGGGTGTCAGTAGTGGACAGGAATTCAGCAAGTCTGGAATAAACAATGGATTCCTGCAGTTTGACAAGGGACGAAAGTAGGGATATGAGCCAGAAGTTGCCAGGGAGAGAGGTGTTGCCACCTTTGTGAAGGGGCAGCACCTTTGCTACTTTCCAGGCAATAGGGATGGTGCACATGAGGAAAGAGACATTTAAGAGGTGTGTGAGTGGAACTACAGTATATGCGACAGAGATGCAGAGCAGCTTGGGGTGGAGTCCGTCCGGGCTAATTTTGGAAGGGTTATGAGACAGAGCTTGAAGGACCTCCTGAGAGGAAGTGGGGGGGGGGGATGTAGTCTCCAGATGGTGGATGGGAGGAAGTGTCAGATGAGGCAGGTAGTGGGTGAGCTGGAAGTGCGCAGGTGGCAAAGAATTTATTGAAGATCCCAGTGACGGAGGAGGGATCAGTAACAGGAGAGACATTCACTACTAGGGTGGGAGGAGTGGACTGGAATGGTGGGTCAAGAAGAGAGCTGCTCACATGCCAAAATTTTGAGGGTTGGCTTCGATTTGTGTGGAGGTGGGTCTTAAAGTATTCAGCTTTGGCTATAGGGATTGCCTTTGTACAGGTGTTCCGGAGAGATCTGTATGTTTGTCAGTCAACCTGGGAGTCGTGGTTTTAAAATGTGCCCAAGCTCGGTCGCGAGCCTTGCACATGACAGTGAGATTAGTTGAGTTCCAGGGGTGGTGTGTTAGTTTAACTCTGGTTTCCTTTAAAGGGGCATGAAGGTCCCATATCTGAGAGAAGATTCTGGTAAAGTTGCCAAGCGTGGAGTTAATATTTGAGGTGGAGAACACTGGAGACCAGTCAGCACAGGTGAGATCATGAAGAAGGGCATTTGTATCAAGGGTGCTGAGTGGTTGGAACCAGGTGTATTTGGGTGCTGAGTTGGGAAGATGTACCTTTCTTTTTTTTTTTTTTTTTGTAATTAATTTTTATTCAAAAATATAGTGGATAATATAACAGATAATATAACCATAGATCTTACTTCAAGAGGGCTCTTGCAATAGGTAATTACAATGCCGGCCGGCGTCAGGACCCAACGGAAAAATTTCTAGCTAGCAGTCTCTGGCAAGGAACCGCCCCTACGTCAGGTGACCGACATCATGCGGCATCAGTATAAAGGGGCGGTCCCCTACGCCCGCCTTCCAGTTCTTTCCCACCGTTAGCTCATGTCAGCGCCTCGCAGTAAAGTTCAACGCTCGTCAGTTCTGTCTCCGGTAGTATTTAAAGTCATTTTTTCGAATTATTCGACTTAATCATCAGCCTTTCTTTGGTGTATGTTGTCCCTATACCCTCTGAGCACAAAAATAAGTGGGACTCGTGCGGCGCCCAACTCCCGCACAAGGACGGCCATTCCCAGTGCCTCTTCTGTCTGGGCCCGGACCATCAGGTGGAGAAGTGCCAGCACTGCCTTAAATTTAACACCACCACCCGCAGACGGAGGCAGCAGGCCCTGGAGGCCCATATTCTTAAGAAGACATCCTCCATGGAGAAGGAGTTGAAAAAGCTCTGGCAGGCATCCACTTCCCCCGGAGGCCATCGTAAGAAGAAGGACAAGGAGAAGCATCGGGACAAGGGCTCCTCTTCCACCGTGACTCTGGCTGGAGTCACCGTGCTCCAGGTACGTCCCCTCTGGGGGACCGCTCCGCAACGGCCATCTTGGAAGTTTCCAAGGTGGTGTCAGCCCGCCTGTCTGGCTCGCACTCTGGCCCTTTGGACACCTCCAGGCTGTTGGAGGCCTCCGCTCCTAGTAAAGCCATCACTGTGCCACCTACTGGTTTGAGCGGCTCCGGTAAGCAGGACATCAGCCCCTCTGACTCCCACACGGAGACGGTCGATAAATCGCTCGACCCTTTGGGGTGACGCATGGCCACTTTCCCACCCGACCAGGCCTCCCCTCCTTCGCGACCTGCCTTGGGCGATGAGTCCACTAAGTTGGACGCCGGCTCCTCCGACTTCCACCCAGACTCCGCTGGTAAGTCGGACATCGGCCGACCAGACGTCCACGCGGCAGCTGAGCAGACATCGGACCCTTTTACATCCGCTGTTCCTGGCTCCCCACAGACTTTGCTGCCCTTTGGGGACCCTGGGACTCCTCAGCCTGACCCCGGGGAATTTTCCCCGCCATCCCCAGGCGATGCCGAGGTTCCTGCTGCACCTCTGTCAGGCTTCCCTCCCACTGGACTGGACGACCTGACGTCAGTTCTTCGGACGCCGGTTCCGACACTGGTAACACCGACGCTGGGCAACATCCCTCTCCTGGATGCCGCTCCAACGCCGGGCCATCCGCCCGCTGGGCCTTCTGCTCCAGGCCTGCCCGCTGGGCATACAGCCGGGCTGTCTGCTCTGTCAGACCTCCCCGGCCCCCGGGTATCTGACTCCGTCTTATCCAGTGCCGTCTTACCCAACTCCGCAGTATCCGCCCCAGTTCCCGATGCTGCAATACTTGGTGCCTCACTACCCAACTCTGGGTTACCCGTCGTCAGGTTATGGATACTTACCCTATGGGTACACTCAGTATCCGTATCCCCATCTTCCTCCTCCTCCACCGCCCCCTGAGCTGCCGATGGACTTGAAGGAGACTCAGGCCTCCTGGTGGGCTGAGGCCAAGGCTCAGCTCACCAGAGAGGTGGAGAGTCATCTCCCGGTGATGGTACCAGTTCCTGTATGCCCCAGACGACAGACTCCCTCCCCACCTCCGGATACCGAGGGTGAGCCTTCTGGTTCCAGGGCAGGGCAGGACACACTTCCCTGAGGGCTTCCTAAGGGGTCCGTTCCTCCCCCACGCCAGGAGAGGGAGTCTTCTTCTTCTTCTTCCTCTTCCTCTTCCTCCTTGGACACCTCTGACTCCGGTTGTTCCTACCCGGACGACGAGCCACGCTCTCCAACCAAACCCAGGCCTAGGACTCCTCCGAAGTCTCCTCTGGAGGATCCTTCCTTTTTGGAGTTGCTGAGCAAAATCCAGGAAGTTCATCAGTGGTGCTCTTTGGAGCCAGACCCACAGCGTAAGAAACTGGCTGAGCACCTGGATCTGCCCGAGACCGCTCTGACCTTGGTGTCACCCTAGATTGAGCCTCATGCCAACCTTGTTTCCACCATTTGGAAGCAACCGTCGGCATTAGCCCCTCTTCCTTGGAAGTCTAATAGGCTATACCAGGCTCCCGAGGGTGTTGACTTCCTTGATTCTCACCCTCAAGCTGACTTGGTGGTGATTAGCGCCGTTCATGGCCAGTCAGCTAATCCGAAGCATTTGAGCTCATTTCCACCTGGCAAAGAATCACGTCTTCTGGACCAGTACAGCAAGAAGATCTATGCTTCTTCCACTCTGGGTATTAGGGCCCTGAACTATGTTGGTCACATGGGGGATTACCAGAAGGTGATTCTTAGTGAGGTGGAATGCAAGTTGGACTCCCCTTTCTGACTCTCGGGTTAAACAGGAAGTGGCTGACCTTGTCCATTCTGCTCATTCGGCCAGTCGGCACATGCTTCGTGCCATGTATGATGCAGTGTACACTGCTGGTAGGATCTAAGCTTTCACTGTAGGCTTATGGCTTCATGCCTGGGTGCTCCAACTCATCGCAGAAGGACACTCGATAGAGTTTCTACAGAAACCCCCTCGACACCCTCCCCTAAGGTCGTCGTGCTCACAGGAGTATCTTCTTCTGGTCCAGGAAGAAATTTCCTCCCTTCTCTTGAAGGAGGCGATAGAACCCGTCCCCATTCCTCTTCAGGGAATGGGGTACTATTCCCCATTTCTTCCTGGTCCTGAAGAAAACAGGGGACGTGAGGCCGATTCTCGACCTCAGCTCCCTGAACTTGTTCGTGGAGTACAAGAGGTTCAGGATGCTCTCACTGCCGAGCCTCCTGCCCCTTCTCTGGCAGGGTCAGTGGCTGTGCGCTTTGGATATGCAGGATGCCTACCTGCATATCCCTATCCACCCTTCCCACCACAAATACCTGCGTTTTGCATTTCAAGGGGGACCACTACCAGTTCAAGGCCCTCCAATTTGGTCTTTCCTGGGCATCCCGGGTGTTCACCAAATGCCTTTCGGTGGTAGCGGCCTACCTGCGTACCCAGGGGGTGCAGCTTTTCCCATACCTGGACGATTGGCTCCTGGTGGCCCCATCCAGGGAGGAACTCAAGTCTTTGCCTGTCTGGATATTACCATCAACCAGGCCAAGTCCCATCTGATCCCATCCCAGAGGCTCCAGTTTATCGGGGTGATCCTGGACACAGCCTCTGGCATAGCCTTCCAGCCACCGGACAGGGCGGCCACTCTCCAGGCCCAGGTCAGCCTGTTGTCCAGCCGCAGGCGGGTCAGCACCAGGTCAGTCCTTCGCCTCCTCGGGCTAATGGCGGCTGCGATTCAGCCAGTCCCTCATGCTTGGCTCCACATGAGACTCTCTCAGTGGACGCTTTGATCTCAGTGGAATCAGCTATTGGACAACCTAGATCAACTTGTCCTGGTCTCCACTCCCATGGCTCAGGACTTGCAGTGGTGGATGGTTCAGGGGAATCTCTGCCGGGGAGTTCCCTTTGGTCTCCCTCCCCCCTCGCAGACATTGTCTACAGACACCTCCGGCGAGGGTTGGGGAGCCCAACTCAGTCCTCACAGGACCCAGGGCTCCTGGTCCAAGCTCGAGAAGTCCCTTCACATCAGTGTGCTGGAACTAAGGGCAGTACTGTATGCTCTTCAGGCTCTGCATCTGTATCTGTCTCCTGGTCACCTAGCTGTACAGATGGACAATATGTGTGTGGTCTGGTACATCAACAAACAGGGAGGAACTCGTTCCTGCCCCCTTTGCAGAGAGGTGATGCGAGTCTGGGATTGGGCAGTGCAGTACAATCTTCACCTCATGGCATCTAACATTCCGGGGGTCAAGAACACGCTGGCAGACAGGCTCAGCTGGTCATCTAATCTAGCTCACGAATGGGAACTGGATCAGGGGGTCGTAGATGACATCTTCCTGCACTGGGGAACTCCACAGGTAGACCTGTTTGCATCCCTTCAAAACACAAAACTTCCCGTCTTCTGCTCGCTCGCTCTAGGGCGCTGCAGTTTTTGGAGAGACACTCTGTCTCTAGACTGGAAGGGCAGATTCATGTATGCCTTCCTCCCCCTGATTCCACTGATTACGAGGGTCTTGCAGAAACTCGGTTCGGAAGGAGCTCGAAAGATTCTGATCGCTCCTTTCTGGCCCAGGCAAGTTTGGTTCTCTCTTCTGCAACAGTACTCGGAGGAACCTCCTCTTCCTGTTCCTCTGTCGCTATTTTTACTGACCCAGGATCAGGGGACCCTGGTCCATCCAGGCCTCAAGTCCCTTCAGTTGCACGCGTGGCTCCTGCAGACGTAGCTCAAGCCCGATTCGGGGCCCCCCTCCCGAGTAGCTGAGATTCTGGTGGAGGCCAGGAAACCCTCAACCAGATCTACTTATGCCATGAAATGGAAGCGGTTCTCTATTTGGGCCGCCTCCAATGATGTCGAGCCTTTCTCGTGCTCTGTTGGCCGACTTCTGGATTACCTGCGACACCTCTTCAATCTGGGTCTCAGCCATTCATCCTTAAAGGTTCACATGGCAGCCATTTTGGCCTATCATGTCCCCTTTGCAGACAGAACGTTTGCTCAGCTGGAGGTCTCTAAGACCTTTCTGAGAGGGGTCCTTCACTTACGACCCCCTATCCGGGTTTCTGCCCCTCCTTGGGATCTGAATTTCATTTTAGAGAAGTTTACTTTGCCTCCTTTTGAGCTGGCAGCATCAGTGGACCTAAAGTTCCTTTCTTGGAAGACTCTTCCTAGTGGCCATTACTTCTGCTTGATGGATTTCCGAGCTCCAGGCCCTGATGTGTAAAATCCTGTATTTGATTTTTCACAAGGAACATGTGGCTCTGCGTACCAACCCTAAGTTTCTCCCTAAGGTGGTACGCAGCACTCTAATCAGGGAGAGTACCTCCTGCATACTTTGGATGTTCACTGGATTCTGAGATACTACACCAACAGGACGAAGGATCTCAGAAAGTCTGATCAACTGTTCATCTCTTTTGCTCATAAAAGAGAAGGCAATGCTGTTTCTAAGCAATGCATATTGAAATGGTTGGCCCATTGTATCACCTTCTGTTATGACAAGTACAACAAGACCCTGCCAGGTCAAGTTAGAGGCCACTCCACCAGAGGGATTGCTGCCTCTGCGGCTTGTTTCAAGAATGTGTCAGCGGCTGACATTTGTGCAGCTGCCACTTGGACTTGTGTCCATACCTTTACAAAACATTACAGTTTGGACATTGCCTCTCACCGTAGAGCAGGCTTTGGGCTGGCTGTTTTACAAGGCCTCCTTTCCTAAGGCCTTCACAACCAGAGGGTCTGCTTCTGAGTAGCTTTCCTCCTCCCGTTTGCTTCTCCTTGTTCCAGACTGCTTGGGACGCAGTCCTATATGTAATTATCTAGTACAAGAGCCCTCTCGAAGTAAGATAATACAGTTACGTAAGAACTTACCGTAACAGTAGATCTTCGAGAGAGGCTTATGCAGTAGGTAATACCTTCCCACCCTCCAACCCCCTAAGCTTTTTCAGCTCCTTTTCTAGGAGGGGAAATATCCACTTCTCTCTCGTCTTGCCTTTTGGCCTTTGGCAGGAAAGAACTGGAAGGTGGGCGTGGGGGACTGCCCCTTTATACTGACGTCACATGACGTCAGTCACCTGACGTGGGGGCGGTTCCCCACCAGAGACTGCTAGCTAGAAATGTTTCCGTTGGGTCCTGATGCCGGCCGGCATCAGTCCTATATGTAATTACCTACTGCAAGAGCCTCTCTCGAAGATCTACTGTTATGGTAAGTTCTTATGTAACTGTACTTTACATATGCATAATACAATACTGTGTAAATCTTTGACAGATGAGAAATTTAGCAATATACAGACACATTCTTTCTGGTTTGTATAAAGGTAATTAACATTGCCCCTTCCATCATATACATCAACTTATAATCTTATATTCAGGACTACATAAAATATAAAAATCAGTGTAAACTCACCAACTATGTACATAAGCCTGGATTTCATACAAAGGTAAAAATAAAAGAGACTAAGCACTTGGATGACTGTCCCGTGTCTACTCTTGTATTAACCTAGGTGGTAATATTTCATCAATCTGTTGTAATCAAAACTATTGTTTGTTACCCTCCTCCCCCAAAAAGTAAAAAAGGGGAAAGAGAAGCAGCCAAATGAGAGGGAAATTGTGAATTATGATAAGGAGGGGCCCAGCTGGGGCCTCTAACAGCTGGTTTGCGGTCAAGATATTGTAAACACAGAGGATCATTCTGCAGTTCTGGCACTGAAATCTGTGTGGTCAACATTATTCGCTCCTCTAGATGACTATTAAGGATAGAGAGGGAGGTCATCCCATCTTAAGTGCTGCGTCCATCATGCCCCCTGTCTTCTGTCCAACTAAACCATGGGTCCTACAACATCCTGTATTTCTCTTTCCTCAGATATATTCTGCGCATCATATGCACCAATTTGCAGATGTGTGACATCCTGTTTATCCACTCTTTAAGAATGGGAGGACATACACTTAACCAATGTGATGTAATACTTTTCAGAGCTGCCACCAGTGAGGTAAGAACTAATTTTCTCTGAGAAGGGGAGAGCCCCACAGCCGTGGGGGTGCCCTGAACCCAATCGGAGAAGTTGTCTGGAATGTCAACTGATATAATCTGCTATACCGCTTTGTCTCACCGAAAGCCAAAATGTTCTGATTATTGGGCAGGCCCAAAAAATGTAATGAGATTCTAACTCACCACAGTTCCGCCAACACTAAGTGGTGTAAGAGGTATGGAAATGGTAGGTCACTGTAGGGGTTCGGAAAAATCGTACTAGGATTTTCCAGAAAAATTCCTTCCACCCAGAGGAGGACGTGACTCTCCATCCTACTCTCAGCCTCTTGTCCCAATCCTTCCTGTGAATTATGCTCTGGATTTCCCTTTCCCATGCTTCCTTCACCCTCCCCATTGAATCTGGACCTTATTCACTCAATAAACGGTACAATTCTGATATGCACCTTAATTCTCTCTTTAGAGTAACTATGCCTTAGATAAAATCTTCCCAGGGTGACCTGGGTCTACTTAATAGTGTCACATGGTCTGCACTTTTAATAAAGTGTCTGACCTGTAAGAACCTGAAGAAATCTGTTTTCTGTAGCTGGAATTTAGCCTTGAGCTGTTGGAAGGACAAGCACGTGCCATTTGTCAGGAATTGTGCAAAACATGTGAGACCATTGGCTTCCCAATGTGCATATCCCTGATCTAACCTGGGAGGGAGAAAGTCTGGAAGGTGCCGAATCAGGGATAGTGAGCCCAGGAAGATACAGATGCCAGTCTACGTCTGACCTGTCCTAGCAGCTTTAATGAATGTTTCACCCATGGGTTATATAGCACCTCTCTACAGGGTTCCACCACCTCTACACAAGCCAGGGTGAAAAGAGGCTGGCCATCGTCAATCTCGTACCATCCTGATGCATGGCATTGTTTTGCCCAAGTGCAGATTGGTATCATTTGGCTTGCAAAGTAATATTTCTGCAAGTCTGGCATACCCATGCCTCTACTAGGCTTGGGACTCTACAGTATTTTCATTGCAATACGAGGTCTGCATCCTCCCTATACAAATCTACTTAACCCTGTTTTAACTTTAACCCAGGAGCTAGGTGGGATGGGGAGTGGCAAAGTGGAAAATAAAAACAAAAAGCAGGGACATAGGTTCATTTTAGCAGAGTCAGTCCTTCCAACTAATGACAGAGGTAACAATGTCAGCCTTGCCATATCTTTCTCCATCTCAATCCGAAGAGATGCACCTTTGTGACACAGTATGTTGGCTAGTGGTCACTGAGGACATCTGGGAGGACACCTGAGGTGATGATGCAATGGGGATGGGTGGAGAGGACCCAATCTAGGAGGGAATGGTTAAAGGAGTATGGGTTATAGTGAGTAGATTCAGTAACTAGTTAGGTAAGATTTAGGGACTCAACTGTTTGTGTAGAAGGTTTGGCGGAGGAGAGCTAGTCAAGGTTGAAATCACCTAGGAGGATATGTTCGACGGAGCCTGAGTAGGAAGAAATTGAGGTGCTGAAGGAGACAAGTGATGCAGGTGATAGCTTGAGGTGGCACAGAGCACACCCACATTGACTGGAAGTGAAGAGGGGAAGGGAAAGGGTGGCAATAATAAGTTCTTGGGAGGAGGGAGAGGATTCATGTAGGGAAATGGAGCAGGAAAGGAACTGGCGAATGTGCGAGGTAACCCTGCAGTCACGTTTTCCACAGTCTTTTCTGTAGAAATGGAAGTTGGGAAGGGAAAGGGAGGAGTCTAGGATCCTGGGGGACAACCAAGTTTCAGTGATGCATAGAATGTCAGGGGAATACTGGGCTATACATAGCTTAAGAGTGTCGAGTTTGGGGAGGAGGCTCTTGGTGTTTAAGCGGATGAGGCTGAGCCCATTTGGAAGAATGGGAGTGGAGGCCTGAGAAGTGGGGCCAGGGTTGGAGTTGATGTTCCCTGACAGTAGAAGGAAGAAGAGTGGGTGTAGGAAGGGGTGTTTGTGTTGTTTGGGAGAGTAAGAGGGGTAGTGGAGGAAAGAGGGGAGATGGCAGCAGTGAAGAAAGAACTCAGTTGAGCAGAGGGGAGAACAGCATACCAGGGTGTGTGTTGGGGTCTGGGGAGAAGAAGATAGAGGCTGGGGTGGGAGCTAAGAGTGGAGAGCAAGTTGGAGGGCTCAGAAGGGGGTAAGTGAAGAGGGGTGAGGAGAAGCTGAGGTATTTGGGTAGGACATGGGTAGGAAGGACAGCAGAGAAGGCAATAGGATAAAGAGGTAAGTCATGGTAGGAAGGATGCTTGCTGAGAGAATAAGTGGTGAGTGTGGAGAGTAACAGATGGGGTGGGGTAGGGTAACAGAGCACGGTGGGCAAATAGGAAGTTATTTCCAGAGAAGTGGCTTGAAATTAGAAATGTTCAGTGCACAGAGATTAGCAGTTAGCAGGCAACTCAAATATAAGATTTGCAATGCAATGAGTTCAGCAGCTAGCAAGCAGTTCAGAAAGGTAAGCGAGCAGGCTGAGGTTTATAAAGGGTGTGAATTAGGTCATAGTGTGAAGGGGTGATCACATGTTAGAAAATCAGAGAGAGGTGGAAGTCCTCACCGGCAGGGGAGGAACGGGAAATCTAAAGTCCAAGTATAAAGGAAGAGAATCCCCCTGGGAAGGAGGGTGGGATAATCCTGTGCTGAAGTGTTGCATATCCCTGCTGCTGTTTAACCTGTATGAGCTGGGTTTAGTGCCATGCGAATGAGACATCATAGAGAACAGAACATGTTGAGGACTGGGTGTGCTAGGGATGTGTTGTATATGTAGGGCAGGATGGGTGAGAATGTTACTATAGATGACAGAGGGGAGTGGACCACAGAGGCATGCTAAACAGGAAGAACGGAGTGTGAAGCTATGAGATGCAGGTGCAGGGAGCTGCAGGATCCACTTCTGCAGGACTGTCCGTACAATATAAAGGGGAATGTCAATCCCAGGTGCTTGGATGGGCTAATCTGTTTGGCACCAAGTCAGTATAGTACCTGTTGTCTCTGTGTCGGAGTCCACGGCATGCTACTTGTGCATGGAGGGGTCCGATCTCAGAAACTGAGGAGGGCGGTAGCCCTTGTGGCCCTCGCAGAATCAACCTCAGGAGCAGCACTTAGTGGAACAGAGGGGCTGGGGACAGAAATATAAGGCATGAATTTAGTGGGCAGGTATCAGAGTTAGGAGGCAGGGATTACACAGCTGTAAGTAGAGACACTCTCGGTATCACCCCTCCCACTCCTACACCTACTCCAGGTAATACATTTTATGACTAAACAATGTCCCATACAAAACATGGATAGTCTAGTAGTATAAAATATAACTAAGCCTCAGGTTACAACCAATTAAATTAATGCAGAGCGACATCAGATTAGGACATGCAGCTTAAAAGTTAGAACCAATGCACAATAATAAAACTAAATTCATTTCAGCAGAGCAATATCAGGATTAGGTTGCAACATAACTATAAATATAAATACAAAACCACCTGTAGGTACAAGTTATGGCTGCAACACAACTAGTACTCTAAGTACAAGACTACAGAGAGTACAAACCATGTTGGAACATTGCATGAAAGTACAAACAATGAAGGAACAAATTACTCATATGTGAGTTTATTGGCAAAAGATAGAGAACAAAATGGCCAACAAGACCACCACGCCACCATAGGTCAGACGCCAACAAAACAGTCCAATGTAGCATGGCTCAGGGACACAAATGCGAGTCTCTAATCCATTTGGCACCAAGCCAGTATAGTACCTATTGTCTCTGTGTCTGAGTCCACAGCATGCTACTTGTGCGTGTGGGGGGGCGATCTCAGAAGCTGAGGAGGGTGGTAGCCCTTGTGACCCTCGCAGAATCAACCTCAGGAGCAGCACTTAGTGGAGTAGAGGGGCTATTGTCTCTGTGTCGGAGTGCTGCTTGTGCGGTGGGATGGAATTGGCTAACCCTAAAGTACAGTAACAAGAACTTACCGGAACAGATCTTCGAGAGAAGCTCTTGCAGCAGGTCACTCTGGGAAGACTAAGACATCAGGCGCCAGGACCACACAGAAAACTTCTAACTAGCAGTCTACCAGGAGGGACCACCCACTGCTGATGTCAGCCTATCCTATAAAGGCAGGCAGTCCCCCACACCTACCTCAGTTCTCCCACCGGAAACCCCAAACGGGCAGCAAATGGAGAACCAAAGAGGTTCCTGAGAGCCAAAAGAAAGGCAGAAGCAGTGCAAGAGGAACAAAGAACAGCAGGGAGGAGAGAGGGAAAGCAGTGCCTGCTGCAAGAGCTTCTCTCGAAGATCTGCTGTTATGGTAAGTTCTTGCATAACTGAACAATCTTACTTCGAGGAAGACTCTTGCAGTAGGCCCCACTAGTAGGACTGAGTCCCAAGTAGTACCAGGTATCACCAGGAGAACAACACTGGGAGGAGGACAGATCAGCAGTCAAGAGCTCAGGAAAGAAGGCCCTGAAGTATTGCTAGGCTGAAATTGACTCTGCGCCTAGAGGCGATGTCCAGACTGTAATGCTTGATGAAAGTGTGGACAGAACTCCAGGTGGCAGCTGCACGGATGTCCGCAGCAGAGACATTTCTGAAAGAAGCCATAGAGGCAGCCAAACACCTGGTGCAATGGCCCTTGTCCACTCCCGGAAGGGTCTTGTACTTGCAGTAGCAATAAACAATACAGTTCGCAACCCACTTAGGCAAACACTGTTTGGAAATGGGCGCCCCCTCTCTTGGGGCAAATGAAACAAATAATTGATCAGATATTCTCAAAGGTTTGGTGGGGTTTGTATAGTACCATAAAATCCTATGTACATCCGAAGTATGGAGCAAATCCTCCCCTGATTAGAATACTCAGGAAAATAAACTAGAAGGTTGATGGAGTGATTCAAGGTAAACTCTGACACCACCTTAGGTGAAAACTTAGGATTAGTTTGCAAAGACACCCTGTCTTTCAGAAAAAAAACAAATAGGGTTTCTTATACATGAGAGCCTGGATCTCGGAAATCCTTTGAGCAGAAGTAACAATAACTAAAAAGAGTGCTTTCCACGACAGAAAGTGCAGCTTGCAACTCATGGCTGGTTCAAGAGAAGGTAAAATGAGTTTCTCCAACATAAAGTTGAGGTTCCATGGAGGGACTGGGTGCCGAATGGGAGGTTTCAGATGCAAAATGCCCCACAGGAATGTGTGGGACACTTCAAGCTGTGCAACAGTTTTTCCTTCGATAGGTGCATGGTACGCAGAGATGGTGGAAAGGTGCACCTTGAGAGAGCAGTATCCTAAGCTGGAGTTCAAAAGGGAAAAGAAGGTACTTCGGATTTACTGAGCAGGTGAAAGGCTCCAAATGGGGAGCAGGAGCCCAAAGGGTGAAACGCTTCCATTTCATAGTGTAAGCGGCTCTGGTGGAGGGTTTCCTAGCAGCCACCAGGACAGCTACGACTCTAGAGGACACCCAAAGTGGGCAATAGTTAGGTTCACAGGAGGCACGTGTGGAGATGCAGGGACTTGAGGTCTGGATGGACTAGGGTGCCCTGGTCTTGGGAGAGCAAGCCTGTGCACAGGGGCAAGGGCACCGGAGGTTCTGCTGCAAGCTGTTGCAGTAAGGGGAACCAAATCTGATGCAGCCAGAATAGAACTATGAGAATCATCTCTGCCCTTTCCAACTGGAGCTTGAGCAGAATCCTCTGTAGGAGCGGGAAGGGAGGAAAGGCATACAGAAACCTTCCCTTCCAGGAGGGGACAATGCAACTTGCCAGAAAACTCCAGGCCCAGGATTGAGCGAGCAGAAAAGCAGCAGTTTTGCCTTGCGTGGGGATGCAAACAGGTCCAACTCTGGATGGCCTCACTGGTTGAAGAGATCTTCAACCACCGAGGTTAGAAACTTCCACTTATGAGCCCCCAGTCTGGAGTGGCTGAGACTGTCTGCCAAGATGTTTTGGACACCTGGAATATGTATGGCTGAGAGCTCCAGACCATGCTCTGTGGCCCAATACTAGACTCTCATCGCCTCCCGACATGGGGGTAAGAAAGGGTCCACCCCTGCTTGTTGATGTAATACACCACGCACATGTTGTCCATCTGCACCAGCAATGGGATGGGGAGGAGATGTGTCTGAAAAGATGCAGTGCATAAAGGACCACTCACATCTCTAGGACGTTGATATGGAGACCCTGTTCTACATCTGTCCAGGTACCCTGGGTCTGGTGGTTGGACAGAATGAGCACCCCACCCCAGGCCAGAAGTGTCTGTCGTGGACATAGTAAGGGAACCTTCCCCCAGGCCACACTGGACGGTAGGAAGGGAACCTCCCCCATCCAGGGAGCACCAAAGCCACCACCACTACCTCAGAGGTTACGAAGAAAGCACAGCAGTTGGACCACAGTGGGCTCAGGGAGGGTGAGGATGGTGGAACAGAGGCACACCCAGTCAGTTGTTCCACACCACAATCCATACACCATTCTGGGGGAGCATAGCTCCCCTATGGATGCACCCGCAGGGGAGACTAAGGAGGCTGAGGACAACTGTCACAAAAGAGGCCCACAGGAAGGAGGCAGAGACAAGGAAAGGAAGCAGCTCCTGGTGGGGGACTCAATTATTAGGGGGATAGAACTGGGGGAAGCAGGGAAAACTGAAGTAAGGTGCCTGCCTGGTGCCATGGCTTGGAGAGACAGGAAGCACATCCTCAGGATCACGAGAACAGCTGCACGGGAGTCTGAGCTGGACGTCACTGTCCACCTAGGGACAAATGACTTGGCTAATCATGAGATTAGAGCAGTGCAGAAGGACTTTGTAGAATTGGGAGGGCCAAGACAAGTAGCACACACATCCTTCTCTGAGGTGCTGCCTGTCAATGGCATGAGTGAGGCGAGGGTACTTTGCACCATGCAGTTTAATGAATGGTTGAAAAATGGTGTGGAGCACAGGGTTTGGCTTCATTGGGGACTGGGGTTCCACCTGAGGGACACCAGCCTATACTGGCAGGATGGTCTGCATCTGTCCGGAAGGAACAAGTCTTTTGAGCAATCGGTTTAAATGCTTCATTGGCAAGCTTTTAAACTAGTCAAGGGGGGAGGCACTGATAAGCAGCAGGAAAATCCCAGCCTCTCCCTACAAAACAGGGTACTAAATGAGAAAAAGACCGAGGTAGACAGGTCAGTGGGGGATGCTGCAAAAGAAGGTAAAGCCATCAAAAAATGGAGAGCAATGAGTACCAATGCCCGTAGTCTGAGTAACAAGCTTCCTGAATTAGTGGCCCTGATGGAGGAGGAACATCTGGATATCGTGGCAGTCACAGAAACATGGTACATACAAAACCATGACTGGGACATAAACATACCAGGATACACTATCTACAGGAGGGACAGGGAGGGTAAAAGAGGAGGAGGAGTAACTCTTTACATAAGGGAAGGAATCAAAGCAACAGAACAAAAGGGAAAACAGGGAGGAGAAGAAGCACTGTGGGTAAACTTGGAGACTGGCAATGGCACCACAATCTGCACAGGGGTTGTATACAGACCACCTTCTCAGGGGGAGGAAATTGACAGGGAAATGATAGAAAGAATACTTAGAATGGCAGAAAAAGGGGAGATATTGCTGATGGGTGATCTGAATATGCCAGATGTTAACTGGAGTGCAGTTTCAGCAGTCACTTCAAAGAGTGGGGTTATCCTAGATGCCCTATGGGGGCATGCCTTAGACAACTAGTATTGGAGCCCACTCGAGAGGGAGCAATCTTAGACCTGGTTCTCTCAAATGGAGATGAAGAGAGGATCGCAGATGCAGAAGTGGGTAGCCATCTGGAAACTGGCGACCATCGAACAGTATGGTTCACAATAAACACAGCAATAGAGTCAAGCCATACAAAGGCAAAAGTACTGGACTTCAGGAGGGCTGACTTTGCCAAAATGGGTGAGTGCCTAAGGAATGCACTAGCAAATTGGCAGGAAGGAGGGGTGGAAGAACAATGGGGAATAATAAAAACTGCCATCACAGAGGTAACAAGCCTTTGTGTGAAGCAAATAAGCAAAACGAACGATGTAAGAAACCACTATGGTTCTCAAGGGAAGTGGCAGTGAAGGTTCAAGAGAAAAAGAAAGCATTCAGGAAGTACAAGGAATCACAGAAGGAGCAGGACAGAGAACTGTATCAGTTAAAGCAAAGGAAGCTGGGAAGGCAGTCAGAACAGCAAAGGCCCAAACTGAGGAAAAGATAGCCAACTCAGTTAAGAAGGGGGATAAAACCTTTTATAGGTACATCAGGGCGAAGGAAGACCAAGGGAGGGTTAGTGAGGCTTAATAAAGAGGAGGGAGGGTGGGCAGAGGGTGACTGTGAAAAGGCAGAGATACTAAACAAATATTTTTGCACAGTATTTACAAAGGAAGTGGGGAGGTACCTAAAACAAACAGTAGAAACACTCTGGATACAGAAGTTGATACCAGCCCATTTACAGAAGAAAGGGTTCTGAAAGAACTCTTAAAACTGAAGGTGGACAAAGCAATGGGCCTGATCGGATTCATCCCAGAATTCTAAAAGAACTGAGGGTAGAACTAATGACACCACTGACTACCCTCTTTAACAAATCATGGGAGGATGGGGTGGTACCCGAGGATTGGAGAAGGGCAGATGTGATTCCCCTTCACAAAAGTGGGAGCAAGGCAGAAGCAGAACACTACAGGCCTGTTAGTTTAACCTCAGTGGTAGGGAAAATGATGGAATCACTTCTGAAGGAAAGAATTGTTGAGTATCTAGAGGCCAGAGGGGCACAGGACCCAAGGCAGCATGGATTCACAGTGGGAAGGTCATGCCAGACAAATCTGATAGACTTCTTTGACTGGGTGACTAAAGTAGTAGATCAGGGAGGGGCTATGGACATGGCCTACCTAGACTTTAGCAAGGCATTTGACATAGTCCCACACAAAAGATTAATATACAAGTTAGCCAGCCTGGGATTGGGTCCCAAGATGACAGCCTGGGTAAAGAATTGGCTGGAGAATAGGACACAGAGAGTAATAGTAAATGGAGTCCACTTGGAAGAAAGGGGTTACTAGTGGGTACTGCAGGGTTCAGTATTAGGACCGTCCTCTTCAATATCTTTATAAGCTTACATTGCAGAGGGACTGGAAGGAAAAGTATGTCTCTTTGCAGATGACACAAAGATCTGCAACAGAGTTGATGCACAAGGTGGGGTGGAAAGGATGAGAAGGGACTTGGCAAGGTTAGAGGAATGGTCAAATGTATGGCAGCTTAGATTCAATTCAAGAAGTGCAGGTAATGCACCTGGGAAATAAAACCCAGGGAAGAGTACACAATGGGGATGAGATACTAACAACAACAAAATGGAAAGGGACCTGGGGTAGTCATATCAGATGACCTAAAGGTGGGCAAGCAATGTGAGAGGGCTGCAAGGAGGGCTGGGGGATACTGGGATGCATAGGGAGAGGCATCACCAGTAGAAAAAAGTTATTATCCCTCTGTACACACTAGTTGGTGAGACCCCATCTGGAGTACTATGTGCAGTTCTGGAGACCCAGTCTCCCAAAGACATAGACAGGATGGAGGCTGTCCAGAGGAGGGCAACTAAAATGGTGCAGGGTCTGCACCGGAGACATATGAAGAGAGACTTAAGGAGCTGAATATGTATAGCCTCGAGGAAAGGAGGAGAGGGGGGACATGATAGAAACTTTCAAGTACCTCAAGGCAATCAACAAAGTCCAAGAGGGTAGCATCTTTCAAAAAAAGAGGTGTGCAAGAACAAGGGGGCACAATTTGAAGATAGAAGGGGGGCGGCTCAGAGGTAATTTAAGGAAGTATTTTTTCACAGAGAGGGTTGTGGATGCATGGAACGGCCTTCCGGAGGAGGTTGTGGAGGCAGTATAGCACAGTGGTCTAAGGCTCTGAGCTGCAAATCTGGTGACATCCAGCAGACCAGACCTGGGTTTGAATCCCACAGCTTCCACTTGCATACTGTGTGACCCTGAGCAAGTCACTTAACCTCCTTGTGCTCCCAGGTCGCTCCTGTAAAAAAGCTTTCAGCTTAGTGTGCTATACCTGGTTAAAAACAACTAAATAAATAAAAAAATAAAAAAAACAGTGATGGAATTCAAGCATGCATGGGACAGTCATAAGGCAATTCTAGGGGGTTGGGGTAGGAAGAAGTAGGCTGTTGGTTAACTAGGATCTGCAGCTTATCCATTAGGTAGGGAAATGGGCAGACTGGGTGGGCCAAGCGGTCCTTATCTGCCGTCAAAATCTATGTATCTACGTATCTATGAGAATCTGATGGGGGGGGTCGAGAGCTGAAAAGAGACTCCCCAAAGGAGGTTGGCCAGCTGCAGCCACCATGACAGAACTCTCCAGACCTGGTTGGAGACCAGGACCAACTGGTCCAGATCATCCATGCGTTGGTCCCACTGGACCCTCATGGTCCAATGAGGAATCCGCATATACAGGCGGGCCAGGGGAACCATTGCAATAGCTGCCGCCATGTGGCCCAAAAGGCACAGGAAAATCCTGGGGGGACCTGATGACTGGAGGAAACCAAATGGGCCTGTTCCATCAGTCGTTCTGCCCTGTCGTTGGGCAAAAAGGCATTGCCCTGACTGGTGTACAGGATCACCCGTATGTATGGAAGGCTCTGGCAAGGAGAGAGGCAGGACTTTGGCAGATTGACAGTGATCCCTAAGGCCTGAAAAAGATGGAACATGCATTCCAGAGTCTGAACCAGGTGGTCCCTGGAGGGGGCTGCTAACAGTCAGTCGTCCATAGGGGAACACATAGAAGCCCTGCCTCCTCAGGCAGCCACCACTACTGCTAAGCACTTGGTAAATACCTGGGGGCCGAAGAAAGGCCAAAAGGGAGGGCCCAGAATTGAAAATGGACTCCCTGAAAGTGGAAGTGGAGGAAGTGACGATGGGCATGAAAGATTCAAATGTGCAGGTAAGTATCCTGCATGTCCAAAGAGCAGAGCCAATCCCCCTGGTGCAAAAGGGATAACAGCACCTGGAGAGTGGCCATCCAGAAGCGCTTGTACTTGCTGTACAGATTCAGATGGCTCAGGACCAGGATGGGCCAAAGATCCCTGGTCTTTTTGGGGACGAGGAAGAAGTGGGAGTAAGACCCCCTTTCCCATTGAGCCGGAGAGATGGTCAGGTGGGTGGGAGGGTAAGTGGAGTTTACTGGGGGATTTGCTGGAGACCACTCTAGAAACTCCAGTGCTGAGCATGCTGTAGGAACTGAAGCACCCAGTTGTCTGGATCCCCCGGGATCCTAGGCTGCAGGGTGGGGGGAGGTGTTGGCTAAGGAGTCAAGAAATGGGGGTGGGTGCTGGCAGGGTGGACACAGGTGCCCGTGGGGCTCTGGCGGCAGCAGCTGCAGGGGCCGTTGTGGATTTACACTTATGCTGACCTGTGTCAGGCTGGTTCCAAGACTGCTTATGGGAGGACCTATGAAAGGACTGATGTTGGCCTGCTCTCTGCTGATTGTGATGGAGCGAATGCACTGACTTGAGGGCCTGTTCTGACTCCTGCTGGGTGGAAATAATGTCCTGGACATCCCTCCAAAACAGGACTGAACCCCGGAAGAGGGCGTCCAAAATGCTTGACTGTATGTCTGAAGCAAAGTCAGATACCCAGAGCCAAGAATGGTGCCAGAGGCAGACCCCAGCAGCTGCCCCACACCTGAAGGCATCCACAGCATCATAAACAGCCCAAAAACTGTGATTGCCAATGTCCAAGCCCGAATTCAAGAGCTGGGCAAGCTGCAACTTGGTGGAGTCCTCTGGCAAAGTCTGCACCAGGTCCCTGGTTTGGTCCCAAAGAACATTTTGATATTGGACCATGTAGGCCAGATAATTCAGGGCCCGGATAGCCAGGATAGTATATGCAAACATGCATTTGCCCAGGTGGTCCAGCTGTCTGAACTCCTGGTCCAGGAGAAGGGCACTAAGGTGCTTGGGCTTTTGGTATGATCATGTACTGCATTGATAACCATGGAATCCACCTTAGGGTGGCCCCCTAAAAAGGGTTTGCCAGCCGGGGTATGGTAAAGATGGTCTGCTTTCTTAGGCAAAGGAGGGGTGATAGATGGGTGATTCCATAATGCACTTGTGACATCCTCATAAGTGTCAATCAAAGGGGGCACCACCATGGGGAGGACATCCCGCTGCTTAGATAAATGGCCAGGCAGTGCCTCTCTGGGTCTTGCTCCTCCATCTGATAGCCCATAAGGGACTGGATGTGGCACATGACATCCATAAAAGTTGGAATGTCTAGGGGGCGCTTGGGAACCTCCTTGGGAGGGTTTTCCCCATCTGGGGACTCCCCTGGTGATGAGGAAGATGCCAAAGAATCTGATTCATCCTCAGTAGTCTCACTATCTGGGGCTGATGCCAGTGGCTGGTGCTCATCCCTGTGAAAGCCTGATCAGATGTTGAGTCAAGCCCCGGAGGGGTTCACTAGGTCCAGCCTGGCCTGGATCTTGGGGCAATGGGTCCCAGGGAGGATGGAGGGGAGACTTCAGAGATGGCCCTTGAGGGGTGGGTGTCTGCCTCTGGATAAAGGACCATGTTGCCAAGAATAAGGCATTATAATTCACTGGGGGTGGGAGGTTATGCACTGTGGATAAGGATAAGAGGGTGCTGGATAAGGGTACAATGGTGGTAGGGCCAGTGTAGGGTACCCAGGTGCAGGACCACCTGACGCCAACTGAGGATCCAACATCAGCCGAACGGGTGTTGGCGGCTGCATAGGTTGCAACAGAGGTGACGATGGAATTGGGCCCATAGGCTGGGGCAGAGGCAATACTGGTGGTGGCTCAACAGGCATCAGCCTAGAGTGCCCGGAGAAATTATCCACTGGTGGCGGCCTAGCCAGAGAACCTGAAGCCTGAGGGGAAGGAAACCTCTGAAGCAAAGGCAGAGGCAATGCCAGAGAGGAAAAAGTGGCAATAGCCTGCTGTGGGTGTTGCTTTGAAAGGCTAACATCGGTCCCAATAGCAGGAGCCGATGAAGGCAGCACTGTGGCTGGGGGCAAGGCAGTGAATAAACTGACTCCTGATGAACCAACACCGGCCGAGCCACTTGGCTGAGAGCCTGTCTAAGATGAGGGCCTGAGCGTCAGGGGCTGGGGAGCAAGAGACAAAGCCCCCTGCCCCAAAGAGTCACTGCCTGAAATAGCTATGAGGGTGGGCAGCTAAGCTGCCAGGAGCCCGGAGGAAGAGAGGGCTGGTGGGGCTGAAGGGGCAGAACCCCCACGGCAGGGTGACCCCATCTCAGTCGACGGTTTGTGGAGGAGCCGTGAGCGGGAAGCTGACATGTCCTGGTGTTTATCCCAGTGCTTGTGCTTCCCACCGGATTTCTCTTTTTCAGAAGAAGAGGAGGCCCCAGAGGACTGTGCCAGCAAGACTGGAAAGCTCCTGGCCTGCAGCTCCTTTTCTATCGCGACCAACTTCTGCTTTAAAAGATGGCTCTCCAGAGTTTTTAGACAACGTCTCCAAGTTGCCTGATTGAATTTTTGGCAAAACTGGCAGACTTCGGTGTCATGGCTGGGGCCCAGGCAAATGAAACATGCTGAGCGGATGTCCATTTCAGGGATCTGTTTGTCGCAGGCACACTTTTAGGAGCAGTTGGAAGACGAGGCTAGTGGAGAAGACAAACTCGTCGATGAAAACACTGAAAATTCGATGTTTAACACCAAGGAAGAACGAAAATAAAAAAACGCGGCATGCACAGGTACTGAATCTTCACTCCTGCATCAGAAAGGGTTGTGTGGGCACCGTCTCCAGCCCCCCCCCCCCCAAGCAGCCGGCGCTGATTCCTACAGGGTTTTACAGGTGCTAGGACTGTGCTGCTTTTGGCATTTGGCAACTTATTGTAATTCCTGGATTTTTGGTCTGCATACTGCAACTTGCTTGACTCCAATGTGGGGATATTCCTCCTACCCTCCCCCCACCACATCCACCCAGGTTTGGCAGTTGCACTTTGTTTCCCTGGCCACTCCCACACACCCAGTTAAGGAATCGTACTCTACCCCTGCTATTTAGTTTCACTGCCAAGTAACCATAGCTCATGAACTACACAGCTCTCTCAAGCTCATTCGCCCAATTTTTAATGCCCCCCCCCAAAATAATGTTTCACTCCGCCTCACTCAGCTGATTAGCCCTGCCACTCTGCAATTAGCAGCACACCTCTCTCAGCATTCCCAGGCTAGCCACTTCCAAAACCCTAATTAGATTGTGTCAATATTTTTTTCTCTCTCCAACTACATTGTCTGTTAGGCTAGTTCCAGTATCAGAGTTGCTCAAAACTACTCACACAGCCTTCCTAGTGTCAGTCTCAAATTGTATTTTTTACTAGGGGTCCTCCTGCCTCCAGATATTACTTGTGAGGCTACTGTTTCAGCAATTTTCTTTTCTCCATTACATCATCTGTAGTGTCTAGTTAAACTGTCTAAACTATACTGTAGCTTCCAGTATCCAAAACACCCAGGAATCTAATCAAGCTCACCTGAGGCTTATCCCACCCCATGCAACAAACCTATCTTTCAAGTTGCAAACTCCTCCTTTGTAATCCGCCTGCCTTCACTCTACTCACTCATTTGCCTGCCGAAGACGGTCACAAGCCTATTTCAACGGCACCTTGTCTGACACCCTCCTAATGGCCAATACATTTATCACTCTCCTTTATCCCATTACCTCCTGCCTGCCGGGATGGCATTCACAGGGCTTTGCTTAGGTCTCCTATACTGCTTCCTATTTCTCACTTTGGACACTGCTTTTCAAAGATCTGCTGCCCTAAGTACACATGATCTCAAGAATAACACTAGCTATCACATTTCCCCACATCCCTTCACTTTCCCAGTTGCTGGACTCATTTGTAAAAGACACATATACCCGCTTGAATTTTGCTCTGCCCCTCTACATACCCCTGTCTTGTAACAGCCACAGCACTGTTAAACCCAGTAACATACCTTCTTCTATTACTCTCTGGGGATGTAGAAACAAACCCTGGCCCACCACTTACTACCCCCACACCCCTCAGATATGAGAACACCACTAAGGCATTCAAATCATCTCTTACCACCCAAAGTATGGCTCAGAAAATGCATGAATTAGAGACGTTTGCCACATTGCACAAACCCCATATTCTTGCACTCTCAGAGACTTGACTCTTCTCTTCAATTAATGACTCAGAAATCTCTCTTCCAAACTACGCCATCCTATGAAAGGACCGACCCTCCAAAAAGGGAGGCGGAGTAATGTTCTGCACCCACTCCAACCTAGAAGCTGAAATTCATGAACCTCTCTACTCCCCAGTGTCACAGTGTTAATGGCTGCTCATCAGCATCTCAAAGGGCCCCAAGAATTTAAAAATCTTCCGTCTACAACCCTCCCAAAGCGAGACAGAACGGCCTAAATGACATTTCTTTTATGCTGAATCATCTCCCTCCATCTGAATTAAAAGTATTAGGCGACCTTAAAGAGCTACTGATGCCTCAAAGAAAACTTTAAAAAACGTAATTATTAGGTACAAGTCTGCCTGCATTCCATTTATATTATATATTTTTTCTGCCATTATTTATTACTAAGCAAATGTGCATGAATATATGACATTTAACCCTTAGAGTTCCTTTAGAGTCCATCTGCCTCTATAGCTTACTCCTTACCTCAAGTCATAATACTCTGTAGTGGCATCAAAATCTGTTGCCATGGGAGTAACTGTGATGTCACAAGCAGTGTTGTGTGACTTCAGGTAGGGAGAACACAGCAGGAATAGACAGACTCTTTAGGAGCAAAGATCCTGTTTTCTTACAGATGACCTTTGTAATTAATAATGGGGAGTAATGGGGAGGACAAATACAGTACTAATGGGAAATCACTAGCTCTTTAACTTGAACTGGCTTGACAATAAAGCACAGTAGAAGTCTCACCTACAAATGTTCCAGCTGCATCAAATCCTAAGCACCTCTACCAGACTCTGCCATAAATCTGGCAATCACTCCCTGATCGACTGTATTTTGGTAAAAAAGCCAGAAAGGATCCTTACCTCTAGCATTTTAAGCGACTCAGTCAGTGACCACCTGGCTGTTTATTAACTGTGGTAAAACTGTATCCCCCAAAACCCTCTACCCAGGCTCATCTCTTATAGGAGCTACTCCAGTTTTGATTCCTACTCCTTTCTAAATGACTTGGCTCTTATCAGCTGGTCTTTCCTGGATGCTGCCCCTGATGTTAACACTGGACTGGATCTTTTTATCACTTCCTTCACTTCTGTGCTCAACAAACATGCCCCTATGTGCACACAGAGTCAAACCACAGAAATCTTCTTGGCTTACAAGCGACATCTTTGCACTCATGCAGAAAAGTGACGTGCTTTGGGTCAAGTACAAAAAGTCTCAACTCGCATTAGACTGACAGGACTATAGGACCCTGTGAAATGTGTGTGAAAAGGAAACTCTTGGTGCCAAATCAAAGTACCTAAAAAACCAACAGCTCACTAATTTGGATAACCCCCAAAGGTTTTGGCAATCAGTAAACTCCATAATCAGTAATTGCTCCCACCCCACCCCCAACATCAACCTTGATGGTTCCAGTCACACTGACCCTAACACTATTGCAACAGTGTTTAACAACTTTTTTCTGTGACCTGTCCAAATATAGATCCAAGGGCCCTCCAGCTGTTAACCCAGACACTAACAAAGTCAACCCCCCCAACCCCAATTTTATCTAAAAAGGGTAACAGCTCAAGATGTTCTTAAACTTCTTGCTATACTAAAACTGGACAAATCTGCTGGCCCTGATGGTCTGTTATCTAAATTTCTCAAACTAGCAGCTCCACAAATCGTGTCCCCTATCGCTAAACTCCTCACCATGTCATTCTCATCTGGGATAGTGCCTATGCTATGAGAATCCTCAATTGTCATCCCACTTCATAAAAAGGGTAATAAAACATCTCTTGATAAATATCGCCCGATCTCACTACTTTCTGTTCTTGAAAATCTACAAGAAAAAATAGTGCATCGGCAGCTAGTGGACCACTTGCAGCAATGTGACCTTATCTGTGCTGAACAACATAGTTTTTGCAAAGGGCACAGCAACAACACTGCTCTAATAAAATTCACTGATGCCATTTACCATGCTACGGACAAAGGCCTTGTAACTGGTGCAGTGTTTGTGGACCTGACCAATGCCTTTGATCTGGTTGCCCACAAGAAACTAATAAATTGACTTGATGCTGTCGGCCTAGGGCCACCAGCACTTGCCTGGTTCAAGGACTACTTGACTGACAGAACTCAGGCTGTCAAGATTGGAAACATACTTTCAGGAGTTAATAACATCACAAGCGGAGCCAGCCCATCGGCACAGCGGTTGGATTTCTTCTTGCGACGCCCGCAACCTGGGTTCTGGAGTGGACTCGGGTCACTGGAGAGCCAGCCAGGGGAGAAGGCTCGAGTATCCTAGGGACTGCTCGCCTTCTCCGGGGGGGACAGGATCCGCGGCTTGTCTGACCCTGGGTGGAGGCCCGAAGTACAGCAAGCTGGTAGGACAGACCAATGGGAAGCTGTGTCATGGATGTTGGCGTAATGCCTTGACATCAGGGCACACACCACACAGAGAGAAAACAGGGGAAATTGCCACCGGAGTGCGGGTAGACGGACTCTAGTGCCAGCCCTGATTGCGACTGCCAGCCTGACCACGAGGGACCCAACAAGACAAAAGATATCAGGGGTCCAGGCCTGCCCTGTACCCACCTGGGCTCCATATGAGGGAACCTCCGGGGATTCAGGTAGGTTAGTCGCGGGGGAGGGGGCACATAGGAGTCTTCAGAAGAAGCGCAGCTCTGGGGCGGGGTAAGGAGCAGAAATAGAAAGTTAAAAACCAAAACAAATGACATGACAAGCAGTGTACAGCAAGGTTTTATTCTCAGCCCCCTCTTGTGTACCCTTTTCATAAATAATTTGCCTGCAGTCTGCAGACCTGTATGGACCCTTCTATATGTGGATGACACATAGTAATGCCATTAACCTTTCATTCAGTTCCTGCCTAACCAGGCTTCAAAAGTTGTTTGTAATGGAAAATATGGTGCTAACCTTCCCAAGATACAGTCCATGCTATTTGGGACTAGGCACAGAATAAAAAAAGTATCTTGCAGTTTCTGTGTCCTTATCAGCAACGGTACACCCCTAGCTAAGACGCTGTCTTGCAAGTACCTCAGGGTTCATCTTGACCCTACATTATCTTTTGAATCCCATCTCCAACACACCACCTCTCTCTTACATCAGAAGTTAGGTGCTCTCTACTGTGTTTGACATTTCTTAACTCCTGAGGCCAGAACCCGGATTGCACTGGCAAACCTAGTCTCATCATTAGATTATGGATCGATTGTAATTGATGTTGCCAGTAAATCCACACTACAGCAAAAACACACTGTATACTACAAAATATGTAAATTTGCCTAAGGTTGCAGGTCCAGTGTTCACCACTGTATGACTCTCAGATCCTTTAATTGGTTTACCCCCTGACATCAAATCCAATCTAGCTATTGCAACGCTAGTAAAGAAAACTATGCATACTGGGACACCTGCCTACCACAGTAGCCAAATCTCTTTCGTCAACCTTCCTTCCTGTCACTCTGCAACCAAAACAACATAATAATACCCAAGTTTCGCACAAATATGGGTCAGCGCTCTTTTAGTTATCGTGCAGATTTTGTTTGGAATTCCCTACCTCCTTTTGTCAAAATCTCTTCCTCTCCCTATGCCTTTGCCAAGCTCCTGAAATCACACTACTCCTCAGCTGAAGCCTGCTCTTGCTTCTGATAACCTCTCCCCTGTCATGACCTCCCATCTTATACTAGCTTATCACACCCACCAACCAATCTCGGTCACATTTTTCGTTCTGCTCTTCCATCCTCCTCCTTTCTCTATCATCAATTCTGCCTTTGTTTATTACATTACAAGCACTTTTGCATATTACATTGTATACCACATTGTATATTTACAAGTATGAGCACCGTATGTGCTGATGTTTGCCTACAACTTGCTGTAAATTCGTATGTATTCACTGTAATTTGTTTTCCTGTTTGGCAGTGCTTCTACACCCAGGTCATGCCTTAAAAAAGTACTTGTTACCAGTGCACTCACCCAGTAAACAAAGTTAAATAAATAAATAAGTGTGGGTAGTAGCGATTGACTGTAGCTACAGCTTCCACTAAGGTCCGACATGCACGGGTTGATGGCGGGAAAAGAACTGAGGTAGGTGTGGGGGACTGCGTGCCTTTATAGGATAGGTTGATGTCTGTGGCTGATGTCGGCAGTGGGCAGTCCTCCATGGTAGACTGCTAACTAGAAGTTTTCTGTGTGGTCCTGGTGCCTGACGGCTTAGTCCTACCAGTGTGGACTACTGCAAGAGCCTTCCTCAAAGTAAGATCTAGGTATGAAGCAATGGTTAGCAATAAGACTCTGCTTTCAGTTAAGGAATTACAGGAGAAATATGGCATCCAGCAAAAGGATTTATAGGTACCTACAAGTGAGGTGCTGCAGACAGAGAGCTCATGCCCCTGTATTGGGCTGTAGTGCTTGCAGGAAGGGGAGGGACTGTATCAAGAACTTATAAAACTCTGAGAGGGGAAGATCACCCAGAATTCACTAACTTGAAACTACAATGAGAGGCTAATGCTGTGATAAATATATTTGATGAAGATTACAAGTGGACCTAGGAGAGGGGATGGAAGGTGACCACCTCACCAGGCTTCGAAAGAGTATAGGTGGAAATGTACGACTAGATTTTTTTCACATGCCAGCAATAACACACCAGTTCCAGGCAGGTAATGTTAATGTATGTTGGAGGGGATGTGCAAACATTGGTTCATGCCATCACATCTTCTGGGCCAGCTGAAAGCTTGCAGCGTACTGATCCTAAATCCACACAGAATTCAACAGGTTGTGGAATGTCCCCATTCCTTAGAGTTTAAAAATCTTATTTTGGGGGTGAAGATCAAGGACATAAGAAACCTCAAGCAACAAGGTCTCCTTAGAACCCTCTGTACAGCAGCACAAAAGGAAATCACAGCCAATTAAAATTCAAATCAAGTTCATTGATCAGCGTAAGCTTTTACAAATCTTTAAAATGTTTTTCAAATTTATCAACAAATGCAAATAAAGAGTATCAGATTAATCTTATCCATACAAGTGCTCTCCATACAGTGCATCAAAGGAATGGTCTCACATGTCTGTCCTATATACAGAATATTTTACAAATGAAGAGAGAGTAGAAACTTCAACATTTTCTCAAGAATCAACATATTTGTATTGTTAAATAGAAAAGAGACAAGTTGGTCAGGTGGGAGGTAAGTGTCGGCCAGGATTTCCCCCAACCATTTTTTTCCTAGGGGAATTATAAAGAGGACAGAGCAATGTTATGTGTTTCAAGTCATCTTCCATTTGGTTCCCACATGGGCAGAAGGGAGACTCCAAATGTCCTCTCCTCTGTCCATGGTAAATGTAATGGGCCCTATACAGCTCCATTCTATATCTAGTGAACAGGTGTCGAGATTGAGGGTTGGCAAATTTGGTTAGATAAGAATCCAGATTATGTGTTTGTTTAATTATTTTATACCATCTGTAATTTTTTAAGGAAGTTATTCTTTCCAGATCTTTTGTTCTGGCTATGTCTCTAATCCTAGTTTTAACCTGCAATATAATCTCTTTCATAGGTTTGGTTACTTGGTTTAGTGGACAAAAGGAGGCAAATGCCCATCAAGATTGTCCTCCACACAAGTGGAACATTAGCCCAGAATTAATTAAATAACCATTTATCAAGTTTATTTTTGAAGATTGTAATATTTGTTGCATCAACTATGCCCTGTGGTAGTGTATTCCACAGCCTTGGCACTCTAATTGTAAAGAAATTCTGTCTTTTATTGTTGTTGGCTCGATTAACATTGAGTTGCTTACTGTGTAATCTAGCTACAGTCTTTTTATTGGAATAAGAAATACCACACAGTTGCATTAATGTCCACAATTGGAGAATTTTAAATAACTGTAATAGAGCGCCCCTTGTTCTTCTAAGCTTGAGTGAATATAAACCAGTTTTCCAGAGTCTGGTGTTATAGTCTAAATGTGAAAGGTGAGGGACAAGTTTGGCCGCCCTTTGCTGAATCTGTTCTATTCTTTTAATATCAGAGAGTAGATATGGGCTCCAAAAAGGAGAACCATAATCTGTATATGGCCTAACATAGGACCTGTACAGGGACAAGATACATTGTTCAGTTTTGGAAATAAAAGTGCAGTTTATCCTACGTAGAAGCGTATTTGCATGATTCGCTATTGTATTACAGTGGGATGACTGGGATAATTTATTATTGACTAGTATTCCCAAATCTTTCTCTATATTTGATTCTCTAATGTGAATTTTGTTTAAA
The DNA here is from genome assembly GCA_016271365.2 of Neoceratodus forsteri. NCBI lineage: Eukaryota > Metazoa > Chordata > Ceratodontiformes > Ceratodontidae > Neoceratodus > Neoceratodus forsteri. Next base: position 883,928,720 of record CM057455.1, read on the forward strand.
TGGTAGACTTGTTTAGGGTTATTTTTTTCCATGTGTAATACTGCACATTTTGGGACGTTAAAATGCATTTTATTAATATGGGCCCAGTGTTCTGTGGATGCAAGGTCAGATCATAAACTTTTTATATTGGTCTCATTCTTGACCTTACCCCCTAATTTGGTATCATCAGCGAATTTTGTTAGGATATTGTCAGATGAAATGTTCATATCACTGATAAAAATATTAAAGAAAGTGGGCCCCAGGATGTAGCCCTGAGGAACACCACTAGTAAATTTTCCTATATCTGATAGTGCACCATTTACCCTAACCCTCTGGTTTCTATTAATCAACCAACTACTTATCCATGCAACAATAGATGATGAAAAACCTGAGAAGGAGCTTGTTAACCAGGATGGTAAGAACATGTCCTAAACCCCTGGGGTAAAGTTCTTTATGAATAAGTTGTACCACTCGGGAGGGAGCAATCTTAGACCTGGTACTCTCAAATGGAGACAGAGAGAGGATCTCCGATCTGGAAGTGGGTAGCCATCTGGGAACAAGTGACCACCAAACAGTGTGGTTCACAATAAACTTAGCTGTAGAGTCAGATCATACAAAAGTGAAGGTACCGGACTTTAAGATGGCTGATTTTATCAAAATGGGAGACTGCCTCAGAAAAGCACTAGCAAACAGGCATGAAGGTGGGGTGGAGCAACAATGGGGAAACATCAAAACCACTATCACAGAGGCAACAAGCCTTTGTGTGAAGCAAATAAACAAATCAAAATGAAAGAAAAAAACACTATGGTTCTCAAAAGAAGTGGTGGGGAAAGTAAGGGAGAAAAAGATAGGATTCAGGTAGTATAAGGAAACACAGAAGGAGCAAGACAGAGAACTGTACCAGTTAAAGCAAAAGGAAGTGGGGAAGACAGTCAGAATAGCAAAGGCCCAAACCGTGGAAAATATGGCCAACTCTGTTAAGAAGGGGGATAAAATCTTTTATAGGTACATTGGGGAGCAAAGAAAGACTAAGGCAGGGATACTGAGGCTGAATAAAGAGGAAAGTGGTTGGGCAGAGAGAGGCAGTGAAAAAGCAGGGATACTGAACGAATACTTCCGCTCAGTATTCACAGTGGAAAAGCAGGGGGAGATAACAAATCCAGTCAATAGAAGAACTCTGGATAGGGGGTTGATATTAGTGCTTTCACAGAAGAAAGGGTTCTGAAAGAACTCTTAAAACTGAAGGTGGATAAAGCAATGGGGCCTGATGGGATTCGTCACAGAATTCTAAACGAACTAAGGGAAGAACTAGTAACACCACTGACTACCCTTTTTAATAAATCATGGGAGGATGGTGTGGTTCCTGAGGACTGGAGGAGGGTGGATGTGATTCCCCGTCACAAAAGTGGGAGCAAGGCGGAGGCAGGAAACTACAGACCTGTCAGTTTGACCTCAGTGGTAGGGAAAATGATGGAATCACTTCTGAAGGAAATAATTGTTGAGTCCCTAGAGGCCAGTGAGGCACAGAACCAAAGGCAGCATGGAGTCACAGCAGGAAGGTCATGTCAGACAAATCTAGTTGACTTCTTTTTTACTGGGTGACCAAAGTAGTAGACCGGGGAAGGGCTGTGGACATGGCCTACCTAGACTTTAGCAAGGCATTTGACACAGTCCCACACAAAGGATTAATAAATAAATTAGCCAGCCTGGGATTGGGTCCCAGGGTGGTAGCCTGGGTAAAACACTGGCTGGACAACAGCACACAGAGGATAATAGTAAATGGAGTCCACACTCAGAAGAAAGGAGGGTTACTAGTGGGGTACCGCAGGGTTCAGTATTAGGACCGGTCCTCTTCAATGTCTTTATAAGCGACATTGCAGAAGGACTGGAAGGAAAAGTATGTCTCTTTGCAGATGACACTAAGATCTGCAACAGGGTTGATATGCAGGGTGGGGTGGAAAGGATGAAAAGGGACTTGGCAAAGTTGGAGGTATGGTCAAATGTATGGCAGCTTAGATTCAACGCAAAGAAGTGCAAGGTAATGCACCTGGGAAACAGAAACCCAGGGGGAAGAGTACATAATGGGGGGTGAGATACTAACAACAACAAAAATGGAAAGGGACCTGGGGGTAGTCATATCAGATGACCTAAAGGTGGGCAAGCAATGTGAGAGGGCAGCAAGGAGGGCTGGGGGTTACTGGGATGCATAGGGAGAGGCATCACCAGTAGAAAACAGGAAGTTATTATCCCTCTGTACAGACAGCTGGTGAGACCCCATCTGGAGTACTGTGTGCAGTTCTGGAGACCCAGTCTCCACAAAGACATAGACAGGATGGAAGCTGTCCAGAGGAGGGCAACTAAAATGGTGCAGGGTCTGCACCAGAAGACATATGAAGACAGACTTAAGGAGCTTAATATGTATAGCCTCGAGGAAAGGAGGGAGAGGGGGGACATGATAGAAACTTTCAAGTACCTCAAGGGAATCAACAAAGTCCAAGAGGGTAGCATCTTTCAAAAAAAGAGGTGTACAAGAACAAGAGGGCACAATTTGAAGATGGGGGGCAGCTCAGAGGTAATTTAAGGAAGTATTTTTTCACAGAGAGGGTTGTGGATGCATGGAACGGCCTTCCGGAGGAGGTTGTGGAGTCAAAAACAGTGGTGGAATTCAAGCATGCATGGGACAGTCATAAGGCAATTCTAGGGGGTTGGGATAGGAAGAAGTAGGCTGTTGGTTAACTAGGATCTGCAGCTTATCCATTAGGTAGGGAAATGGGCAGACTGGGTGGGCCAAGCGGTCCTTATCTGCCATCAAATTCTATGTTTCTACGTTTCTATTTTGATCCTTGAGCTGCATACTTTGAACTTCGGCTTATATTTTGAGGTTTTGTTCCCTGGGATATTGCAGAAGTGTTTCACCATTGCCAGGGGCACTGCTGGACCTTAGAATAGAAGGGTCTAGCAATTTATGGTGTCCCCTTTGATCTTTCATAAGCTGCATACTCTGGGGACTTTGCAACAATTACTCATTGTGTTATTCCCCCATGTGGTAACTGTTGGGGAGGTGCCTTTGTCATGGTTTGTCTATGACCATTTTCAATGTATTTTTATTTGTGTTATCCTCCTATGGGTACGTTTTGCCTTGCAAAATATCAATAAATATATAATGTGAAAAAAAAGATTGGGGGTTTCTCCATTCTTAAGAAGGGAAAAAGACTCTGTGAAAGCATCAACTATATGCAGGACCTGTGCTCTCATAATCAGTCCTATATGCCCTCATTTGAGGACCTGAGATCTTTACACCCTATCCCGAGAAAGGACTTCTAGTTCTACTTCCATCTTAGTGCACTACTGGTTCCATGCCTAAGTAAACACACCAGAACAGGCATCAGACATGCTATAAGTAAATGGCTAGCACTGCTGAAAGGTACGGCAGGAGCCGTTTACAAGTCTCTTAGGGGATAGCCCACTACCCCCTACTGAGGGCCTAAGAATAAAGTGGTTGGAAGAACTGGAGATAATATCTATTGATCAGTGGCAGCTGACTGGAAGAACTGGAGATAACAGTATATGTTGTTCAGTGGCAGCTGGCATGGTACCAGGCCCATACATGTTGTAGAGACACCAGGTCTCAACTAATATAACTAAACAATATTGCACAGGTGGTACAGAAACCCACACTGCTGTCAAAATGATAGGTCTCCTGTCTTCTGATCTGTGCTGGTACTGCAGTTCTCAACCTGGCACTCTATCACACATTTGTGGTACTACCCCGGCCATAGTGCACTTCTGGGATGCTGTTACATATTTCTACACAGCAGTCTGTCCCCCTGAAACCATGTTCAATCCAGCTGTACTCATCCTCAGTATCTGTCAACATAAGTTAGCTAAGAACCACTCACTTCTGAAGTGGGCAATTGCAGCTACCATAATGGCTAAACACATCCTACTAAGAAGGTGGAAATTAACTGATTCCCCTACCTTCAATTGAGTGGCTTATGGCTATGGGAGAAAACTCTACATTAGAACGCCTCTCACATTTGGCTATGAACAAACTAGAGACTTACAAAGTTGTCTAGTCTTTTCTTGCCCTCCGACACCCCTCCCCCACACCCCCCAACACCAACTGCCACCGACAGGAACAGAGTGAGCAGAAACTCTCCTCAACTTAATGTACTCAGGGTGCTGGCGGGTCCGGTGGCATGGAGGGCAAAGGCACCCATTTTGCCTCACCTGCCGCCATGCCAGCGACCCGGGGCTGGCCAGGGAGAGGGGGGCTGAGCGTCCGGAGGACAGCTCTTCTCCTCTGGGGTGGAAGGGTTGCAGGTCCTGGCACCTGTCTGGCTCCTAGCGGAGGCTTGGGAATCAGTCAGCAGTACCAGCATGATGGGGGCTTGGAAGGTTAGTGGTCATTGACATCCCACACAGGGTAGTGTGTGTGATGTCTGAATGACATTGCATATCCATGCCTCCATGAATAATTAGAAAAAAATAGGCCAGTTGCAACATGGATGAAGCTGACCCTACACAAGCTCTGCGGCGGACTGCAGGACCCCTCTCCCATACCGGATCCATAATGTCGATGGGTGACCCCTGCCACCGGACCCCGGCATGGGGGGGTAAGCCATGGAGGAAGCAATCTGGATCCTGTTCTTCAGCTGTGGGGAGCCCCCCCATTGACATCCTGCCACAGGGGGCAAACCGTGGGGAGATTGGGCAAGGTGAGTACCTGGATGCAGCAATGGGGCTGGGGGGTCAGTGGAAGGTTCAGCTGCACCAGATATAAAAATTAACAGCAAATAAAAATTTACTCAGGTTGGGGACCACACTCCACTTAATCCCCCGGCACCTCTGTAGCCTCAGCCCTGTATTAAGGCCTCCTTAAAGATTCAACAGAGTTGGTCCAGGGTGGACAGCACTCAAGCACCGGTTACTTTCTATTAGCACCCTATCTTTAGGGTAGAGTGCTGCTGTTACCCACTAAGAATTATTATTTGTTGAATATGGTGTAGAGAATTAGTACTTACTATATGATATGTTATGGTATGTTACCTTTTGGTTTTTCAGTGTCCTCCTTTTATTCCTAGTGTTTTGTACTGTGATGTAGTTGGTAAAAATGAATGCCTGCATCTGCTTTGTTGTGTGTTAAAATTAAACATTTTCAATAAAAAGGTTAATGTTCAAAATAAAAATAGCCAAAACGACTCTTGGACTAAAAAAAGATGGACCAAAGTTCAGTTTACAGTTCTGTAATAGGAACTGGTTAATTAACGTCAAAGGCCGCAGACAGGACTGGAAAGTGAAAGCAGTTCGGGTTCTGTAAAAAGCTGCACAGTATAATTGAAACTACAGTTGTAAAAATGTTGGATAGTGGTTTCTAAATGAAATTTAGTAAATATAGTGAAAAATTAATTAAGTAGCCAGTCAGGGTATTCTCTGGTTGCTGGGAATTGATAGGGAACCGGAGAAACCAAAATACTAAGAAGAACACCATAACTAGAGTAGAGTAATAACGGTAACATATAAATGTAACTTTTTAAAGACACCTTGAAAATAATTAAATGTCTGGAGACCAGAGAAACTGGAGCCGACTTCAGGGCAACTACTCTCTTCAGGTAGAGAAACACACCTGAAGCAACTGCTAGAGTGGAGCGTGAATGCAGAGTTAGAACCTATAATCTATTTTTTTCAACTCAGCCTTCTTGTGAGAAGTTAGCACATTATGAGTTATTGCATCACAGTGTCTACATAATAGTGTTGTGCTACATTGATATTTCTGTTATTTACAGTAAAGCTGTTTTTCATTGCAATGCTTGTCGTTTACACAATAAAGTCTACTAACTTGTAATATTGCACAGTACATTGTATCTTAGCTTACCTTTAAATTCATAGAAGTGTGACAGCAGAAAAGGACTGACAAGACCCACCGAGTCTGCCCATTTGTCCTGCTATCTGCTTGGACCTGCGCCCCCCCCCCACCCTTAACACTCTCCTGTAGTTGTCCCATGCCCTTTTGAATCCCTCCACTGTTTCTTCTCCAACAACCGCCTCTGGAAGTTTGTTCCACTTTTCCACCACTCTCTCTGTGAAATAGTATTTCCTAATGTTACCTCTGAACTGCCCCCCTCCACATGCAAGCCATGCCCCCTCGTCCTCTGATTACCCTTCATCTGGAAGATGCTTTCCACTGGCACCCTGTTTATACCCTTAAGGTACCTGAAGGTCTCAATCACGTCCCCCCTCTCCCTCCTCTGTTCCAGGGAGTACATGTTCAGATCTCTCAGCCTTTCTTCATAGGATAGGTGGCTTAACCCCTTCAACATCTTTGTCGCTCTCCTCTGAACCCACTCCTGCCTACCCACATCCTTTTTGAGGTATGGCCTCCAGAACTGGACTCCATACTCCAAATGTGGTCTAACTAGATGGGTGTACAAGGGTACTATGACCTCCCTATTTCTACTGGTGATCCCCTTTCCGATGCATTTCAGCATTCCACACCTGCCTAGCCACTGCCCTCCCACACTGCCTTTCCACCTTCAGGTCCCCCAATATAGTGATGCCTAGGTCCATTTCTTGTTCCATTATCTCCAGATCCCTGCCCCCCATACAGTACCCTGCCCTCAGATTTCTGTAGTCAAGATGCATGATTCTGCACTCTTCTGGATTGAATGCAAGCTGCCACCTCTTTGACCATGCCTCAAGCCTCCCCAAATCTCTCTGCATTTTTTTTTTACCCTTTCCTGTGTGTCCACCCTATTGTAGATTTTGATATCGTCCACAAACAGACTCACACCTCCCTCAAGGCCCTCCACTGTGTCCCCTACAAATATATTGAATAGTAGGGGCCCCAGCACTGATCCCTGAGGGACCCTGCTTGAGACCTTGCCACCCCAAAGGGTGTAGGATTGGTGGGCCTTGGAGAAGAAGGTGTAATCCCGGACACCTCAATTGACCAGTCACCAGACATCTGTGAGGGTAAGCTGTTGCATGCCCTGGTGGAGGGCAGCCTGCAAGCATTGCAGAGGCTCCACATGGGTGCCAGGCCTGTCTAGTGTAGGGTCCAGTGCGAGGTTAAAGTCCCCTCCCATACATCTGGGATTGTGGAGGCTGCCCAGTCGATCAAGGTGTGATGAGTTTGTCAGAAGAAAGAGGGAGACTCCTCATTAGGGGCATAGGAGTTGATTAGAATTAGAGGACCTTGCGGGGTTGAAAATATTCCCATTGTCCAGTGCCCATTCCCATTGGTCTGGGCATCCATCACCTGCCATTGTAGTGCCATGTACCACAAGATGGAGACACCTCTTTTGGTGGTCACTGCTGTGCTACATAGTCCCCACCCACTCCCTCTTCACTTTCTCCACCTCTGTGGACAACAGTTTGGTCTCCTGTAAGAATGCCACTTTGGCCCTCAGTTTCTTGAAGTGGGCTAGAACCTTTTTTTTGCTTCATGGGGGAGTTGAGACCCTGAACATTCCAAGATATGGATATGGTATCAGCCATCTGAAATGGGAAACTAAATGATGGGTGAATACTACACTATCTGGGTGTTGGTACCCCCTTCCCCCCACCTGCCATAGACAGACTGCTCTTCTGTAAAGTATGGCAGACTACTGGGAGACAAAGTGGCAGACCTCTCAGGGTAGTTTGTAAGGCAGATGCATATCTGGAAAGACCAGTTTAAAACAGATAAAACTGTAAATACTAAACAACCAACTAAGAGGTGATGGCATCTAACTGGGACGAACATTAATAACAGTGCAAGTAGAGAGTTATGGTAATACACAGTTCTAGAACTCATCCCACCCTAAGCCACAGGAACCAGCAACCAGACATTCACAGGCTGTCATGGTATACAACTACCCAAGTGAAGGAAGCTAGTGAGAGAGCGGCTTGTTCCGCACCAACCAAATATATAACTAAACCTTGAAATGCTCATTTAGTGTCTTAGACAAGAAAAGTGAGTGCACATGTTAGTGGACAGCCTCGACATTATAACCCTGAGGGGTTGAGTAGTCTAGCAGCTAAGAGAGTGCCTCTTGCAGTAAGAGGAGGGAGGCCTATAGCATACAAGCAAACGCACCCAATCCCACATACAACCTGTGGGATTTGCTCTCTGTATTCCTAGTATGGCTCCACAATGGAAGGGTACCTGAGATATTTCCATGTTACTAAGCTGAACCCTTCTGAAAAACAGAAGCATTACCCACCATTTTAGCCCCCCCCCCGGTGAACACTCTGTACAAGACCATATGAATGAAATAAAAAGAACACTCTTTTAATCGTGCACAGTTCAGGTTGTTCATTGCCATGAGAGTTGAAAGAAACACCTCCGAAGCTGTAAAATGACAAGAGAAGGTTAAGCAAGGCTTTCCAAGTTAAACTACTTATAAACTGGTAAAGGGTATGAGTTCAGTGGTTGTGGTGTCATGTCCCTGTTAAGGCCAGATGGGTCACTGATGTGGAACAAATAGTGTTCAAGGAGGGGATGAACAGGGGAGGGTCAGACTTAATTGATTCAATAGCTAACAGGGTTCAAAGGTGTTAATCAGCTGAGGTCATGAAGTCCATGATAGGCAGTCTGGATAAGGATTTGGGTGGAAAAGCAGCGGTTGCTGTATAGAACTTGAGGGGTGTTGCTGTAGCAGATGGAGGAGTACTCGATGGCTGGGGGACATGTTCAGGGAAGGAGGCAGCAACAGGCAGTGCAGCTAGTAGTATTGTGGAGGAGGCCAATGGGGCAATGATAGAGTGGCCGTTCTCTGGATTGGGCCTCATCACTAGTGTGGATGAGTGCTGCGAGTCTGTTGCTTGAGGTCTGGTCAATCAAGTGTTGGAGAGTTCCTCTCTCTCTCTTTTGGCTTCTACTCTGCTACACTGGCAGTGAGTCTGAGGAAATTCTAGGTGAGCCTCCTTATCTTTTTAACTGCCAGAGCCTTTCCCCTTTTGACAGAAGGTGGGTTGCCAGTCATCCCCCTCTTGCTCGTGTGAGACATGAGAGGAGCACGCCTGAAGTCCTCTTCATGGAGATGGGCCATGATGTGGTTCGAGTAAGCCTCTTGGTGAACTACTTGCTGTTTAGCATATGTGACTCATTGAGCTAGGCTGGTCACATTCTTCACATTTCGATATGCCACAGATTTAATGTCTCCGATATCTAGGAGTATCTTACTGCATATATCTTTGATCTCCTCCAGATCCACTGGAGCTATCAGGGAAGCTGTGCCAAGGATTGCCATTTCCCAACAAGGAGCTGGGACCCTGAGGGAGGATGTAAGTGCCAATAGCAATGCTGCTGGAGACCAAGAAAAAAGGAAAAAACAGAGGCAGAGTCACTGGAACCTCGACTATCAGGTATGGACTTCAGTTGAATCAGAAGGCAACATTTTGAGAGTGATTTTGTAGGATTTGGGGAGGAGAGAGCTGACAGATGAAGGTGCCATCTTGTCAGTGACAGAGCCATGCAACTGTTCTGGCTATTTACAGGCTTTAAAAACTGTAACAAGTGTTTTCAGCTCCAGGCAAGGGAACAGTGCCATGAGGTCTGTTTATTTATTTATTTCATAGATCAGATTTACAAACCTTTGAGTCAGAGACTCATTTACAAAGGTACCTCGTTGCAGGGAGGGGGGGACAAACATATTTGTGAGGCAAGACATTGGTTAACAATACAGGTAAAAAACAGCTTCACTAATTGTGAATTCTATCTTAAAATTTGCCCTAAAACCTTAAAGAAAAGAGCTAAAAAAATAAAATAAATGATGGCTTCTCAGTCTTCCTCTATGTCAACAAAAAATTAAAAAGGTTCTGAGTTCCCAGTGATGGTGGCAAACACACATCAGAAGGGTCGGTCTCCTCATGTACAGCAGTAACCCTGTAAAAGGGGAAGGAAAAAAAGACAAAACTGCTCAGTCATCTGATTGGCATGATAAAAATGGATCACATACCACAGTGTCCGAAAGGGGGAACCCTGAATCCAGTGATGGTAAAAAATAAAAATAAAAGAGCCACAGAGCAGACACTGGAAATGGTGTCTGCAAAAAAGAAACAACTAAAAGAATGTCACTGTCATTTCACCTGAAAGGAGAAAGGAGCAGGCAGATGACCCAGGAAAAGTGCCCCCATCTGAGGGCATATCAAAAAATATGGCAATTTTTTCCAGGCCCTCCAGGCATTGGAAATTTTAATAATGTGCATGACCCCCCGCTGAGACTCAGAAATTTACTATATACAAAAGAATGAAGGTGACTGTGATATATTGTTGGTCAGTGCAAGAGAGACTCATACACTGTGTGTCAGTTCAGTAGCCATCTTTGTTCTACTCAGATATAGTGGTCTTACATCCTGGACATACACAAAGAAAAGCTTACTGTGCATGTCAGGAACTTACATATATAATGAACTACAATACTCATATGTATAAACTACAATGCTAATCAACTTCCTACCATATATACCCATGTATATACTACCATACATATACTACACCCCCCCCCAGACAGAAACTTGTCTAAGATACTTCAACGGTAACATTTCTAACTTCCGAGCTGAAGCAGACTGTTCGGTACCCAGAAGCAAGTACAGGGGATAATTCTGCTCCTTGAGTAGAACTTGTCACTAAGTAACAGTACAAGTAAGATTTCAGTTACCCAGAGGTATAAGTTTATTACATGACTTTAAAGGTCAAGTCTTTGTGTTGGTCTTCGGTGCCTCAGGGGATATCTGCGGGCTGGAATAACCGCTGCTGGTGGAACAGGTGTTTCATCATTATTTGACACCAGCTCCGGTGGAACTTCATGGGTAGGCTCAAAGTCCCCTGTGTCACTATCTTCAGCTGGAGTGACGTCCTCTGCTGCATTTACTGGAAGCTTGGAATGCAACAGGTGATCCACATGTACGTGAACAAGTCGATGTCCCACACAAGTTGCATAAATCAAAGGCCCACGTGTTTCAATCACCACCCCAGGAATCCAAGAAACCTTGGGATGTCTACAGTCTCGAATGATCACCTTCTCCCCAGGATGAAAAATCTGTACTGGCTTGACTGACTTGTCATGACCCTTTTGCTGTTGTAGTTGATGCTTTGCGATAGTGTCGGCCAAGTCTGGCTTGAGCAATGGCAAACGGGTACGAGGTTGACGATTTAGGAACAGTTCAGCAGGTGTTCCCTCTGTGACTGTGTGAGGAGTGTTCCTCTAAGCAAACAGAAAACAAGCCAACCTTTGAGCTATAGGTACTTGCTGTGTATCTGGTTTATTCCAAGCTTTTTTGAATGTCTGAACAGCTCTTTCAACTGCGCCATTTGATGCTGGATGGTAAGGTGGAGTCAAAATATGTTGGACACCATTATGCTTTAAGAACAGTTTAAAGACATGGGAAGAAAATTGGGGACCGTTGTCTGACACTAACTCCTTTGGTAGTCCATAAGAGGTGAAAAGTTGTCTCAAAAGGTCTATAGCCTTTTCAGTAGTTGTGACTTGTGTGGGCAATACTTCCAGCCATTTGGAGTGGACATCAATTACTACCAAGAAATGTTGTTTGTCCACCTCAGCATAGTCAACATGGATGCGATCCCATGGTGTGGTAGCTCAGGATCAAGGATGCAGGGGCGTGGTAGCAGGTTGGTTATGGACAGCCACACATAGCGCACCTTTGATATCTTGATCAAGTCCTGACCACCAGAGGTATCCTCCGGCTAATGCCTTCATTCGAGAGATTCCAGGATGACTGTCACGTAAGTTAGAAAGTAACCTCTTGCGGAACTTTGGAGGTATCACCACTCGAGCTCCCCACAGAACACAGTCTTGCTCTGTGGACAACTGGTCCTTCTTTTCTAAGAAAGGTCAGAGGGTTGGGCCTCTCGTTAAGTTAGGCCAACCACTTAGGGTGAAGTCTAGGACTTTAGAGAGGACAGGATCTCATTGTGTCTCTGCTGCGACATCCTGTGAAGCAATGGGTAAGTCCTCGAGATGTGAAAGATGGAATACTGTTGCATCATCTTCCTTCGCAGTAGCATCCTTGCATTGCAGTCTCGACAATGCATCTGCATTTGCATGATCTTGAGAATGTCTGTATTCAGTGTCGTAGTTGTATGTCAACAAAATCAGGACCCATCGCTACATCTGGAGTGCTACGAGAGAGATGGTATTGTGGCCTTTGGCCCCAGAATTGCCAGTAGAGGCTTGTGCTCCATTAGCAGAGTGAATTTCCATTTGTACAAGTAGTTATAGAACTTCTTGACACCGAAAATTATGTTTAAGGCTTCTTTCTCAATCTGAGCATAGTTTCTTTCGCTTGGGGACAATGTCCGGGAAACAAAAGCAATCAGGTGTTCTGACGAAGGGGCTACCTGAGACACCCAGATTGTGGAAGGTGTGAGGAGCCAGTCGGGGGAGAACCCGGATGAAGGGATGAGGAGGGGTATGGAAGAAGGGGAAACCCAAGGGGTGAACAGGGAGGCAAGGGGAGGTTAGAGTACTGCTACTGGGGGACTCCATGATCAGAGGCATCCAGTGGGAAGGGCAGAGGGAGGGTAAAACTTGTCTGATCAGAACCAAATGCCACCCAGGCCTGATGGTGCACAAGGCCAAGCATGAGTTGTATTCACTGGCAAGGGAATGCGGAGGGAACCCGGACATTCTAGTGCACTTGGGGATAAATGACATAAATGGTAATAGTGAACTAGAAATTCAGGCAAGGTTCTGGGAGTTGGCCAGGATATGCCTTTCCATAGGCTGTAAGATCTCCTTTTCGGAAATCCTGTCGGTGCCAAGGGCTAGTGGGGAAAACAAGAAGAAGATTAGGGAGATAAATCAGTGGCTTAGGAAGTGGTGTGGGGAATTAGGGTATGGCCTGGTGGGGTTCTGGGGGGAGACCTAGGAGCATAAGGGGCTGTATGCTAGGGACAGGCTCCACCTTAATTTGGAGGGGAAGGAAATCCTTAAGCTCAAACTAGCTGGGTTCATCAGCGAAAGGTGGGATTTAAACTTGTGAAGGGGGAGTGATCAAAAAAGGGGCAATGCCAGCAGGTATGATAAATGAGGAAATGATCTCCACTCCTCTAGGGGGCTAGGGAGATATGGAAATGGGTCACCAGGTAGGGTGTAGGAACTGAGAAATGGGAGCTCAGGAACGGGGAAGGAGAGGAGGGAAAAGGGGTGGAGAGTGGTCTTGATAAATGCCAGGAGCTTAGGAAATAAAATGCCTGAGCTGAAGGCGATGCTAGTTGTGGGGGAGGTAGATGTGGCAGCAGTCACTGAGACCTGGGCCACTCAAGGGCATGAGTGGGACCGAAATCTGGAAGGCTATACTGTGTTCAGAAAAGATGGGGAGATGGGAAGGGGGTGGTGTAGCACTGTGAATCAGAAATGGCATGGGTATTGGAGGGGTAGAGAAGGCAGAGGGGAACGTGGAGGCTATTTGGGTCACCTTGCTGACACTGGGGGTAAGAGAGTAAAGGTTGGAGTGGTATACAGACCACCAGCACTGGCGGAGGTTCTGGAAGAAAGTTTGGTGGCAAATCTCAAGGGACACTGTAGATTGGGAAAGGGAAGGGGTAGTGGTAATGGGGGACCTCAACATGCCAGAAACAGACTGTGGAACTATGACATCACCAGAGGCGAGGGAGCAGAGGTTCCTGGATGTCTTCCAGGATGTGTTTCTGACACAACAGGTGGGTGAGCCAACTAGGGAGGCCCAGACACTGGATGTGGTCCTGGCAGACAGTGATCAGATTAGGGGCCTAGAGGTGAGGGACCCATTGGCGGGGAGTGATCACACCACAGTTTTGTTCTTCCTGGACCTGGTGGGGGGGAGGAAAGCTGAACAAGGGCAGTAGTAACTGACTTTAGGGGTGCAGACTTCAGGGACATAGGAAGATTTCTTAAAGATCAGTTGGACAGGATAAGGCCGGATATGGATGCTGACAGCAGGTAGGGGATCATTAGGAGGGGAATACAGGAGGTTACCAGATCCTGCGCAAGGGAAAGGTGTAAGTTCGGTAAGGCCAGAAAACTCTGCTAGTGGACCCGGGAGGTACAGGAGGTGGTGAGAGACAAGAAGGCAGCCTAAAGGTGCTTCAAGCGCTCAAGGAGTGAACGGGATCAGGAGGAATATGAGCTGACAGCCAAGAGAGTCACCTGGATGGTGAGAGCAGCTAAGGCAAAAAATAAGCAGTCCTTGGCCAGTGGAATCCAGAGTGAGGACAAGGGTTTCTTAAGATAAATAGGGGGAAAAAGGAAAGTAAGGGGGCAGATCAGCAGGATAAGGATAGGGGGATGGTTAGGCACAGGAGGTGGGGGAATAGGCAGAAGTCCTAAATGAGTACTTTGCCTCACTTTTTACCAGGGGTGATGGAGGGGCTATGTCTTGCAGGGGGAGCATGGACAAACCGGAGGAGGGGGTGGGACCGGGAGAGATCAGAGGTCCTGACGGGTCTGGGGAAAGGGAGTGGCCACCGGAGATATATGGGGGGCCAGCAGTACAGGGTGAAAAGGGGGAGGACATGGAGGCTGAAATTCTAGTAGAGAGAGTAAGGGAAGCCCTCAAGTCCCTTCAGACAGAGAAAGAACCTGGGCCAAATGAGATACATCCCAGGGTGCTGAGGGAACTGGCGGATGTCCTGGCAGTCCCCCCTAGCTGAGCTTTTCAACATCTCTCTGAGGATTAGGTGGGTGCCCCAAGACTGGAAGGTGGCCCATGTCGTGCTGATCCACAAGGGGGGATCAAGAGAAGAGGCAGGAAATTACAGGCCCGTTAGCCTGAAGTCGGTGGTCGACAAAGTGATGGAGGGTATAGTCAAGAAAAGGCTAGGGGGTTTACTGGGGCAAACTGGGTATTTGGATGATAGGCAGCATGGCTTTGTCCCAGGAAGACTGTGCCAGTCAAACCTTGTTGACCTCTACGACTGGGTGATGAGGGCCCTCAACCAGGGTAGGCTGGTGGACATCCTTATTCAATGTGGGGAAGTGCAAGGTTCTGTACCTGGGAGTCAGAAATCCAGGCCAGGGGTATACCATGGGAGGAGACACAATTCAAGTCATGGGGGGTGAGAGGGACCTAGGGTAGTGGTAGATGTCAAAATGAACAACTCAGAGACCTGTAGGAGGGCAGCGGCAAGGGCAAATAAGATACTGGGATGCATCACCAGGGGGATTACCTCCAGAATGGCGGAAGAGATCCTTCCACTGTACAACTGCTTGGTTAGGCCACATCTTGAGTATTGTGTACAGTTTTGGAGACCACATTGAAAGAGAGACATTACATTCTTAGAGAGGGACCTAAGGAGGGCAACCAAAATGATCTTGGGCCTGAGGGAGAGGACCTATGAGGAAAGACTCAGGGAACTCGACATGTACACCCTGGAGGAGAAGAGGGACAGGGGGGACATGATAGAGGTCTTTAAGAACATGAAAGGGATCAATACGGGAGGCCCAGTCAGGGTGCTACTTGCCGGTGGGGCAATGAGATATCACAGGTGTAAGCTGGAAGGGGGCAGGCTCAGAGGGGAGAGGAGGAGGTGTAATTTCACTGAAAGGGTTGTGGAGCCATAGAATGCACTGCCCAGGGAGCTGGTAGAGATGGAGACTGGACGGGTTTAAGAGGAGCTGGGACAGGTACAGGGGGAGGGTAAATCTGACCAGGCCCAATACAGGTGGAACATTTGGAACTGGGAACAGTATAACCCAAGGTGGGGGGCACCAAAATCAGTCCTCAGTGCGGGTGCTGAAAATCGAGCAGACTCGAAAGATCATTAGGCCTAATCTGCTGGCATTTTAGTATGTTAGTATGTTCTTCTCCAGAATGTAACACATGTGAGATGACAGCCCTCACTCCATATGGTGATGCATCGCATGCCAGCCTCAGCAGGGGTGTAGCCAGGAATTTTAAACTTGTACTCAAAACTGATGCACTGTTGCCCCCCGTTAAGTAAACATTAATCAAAATATGCACTGCCATGCCACACCATTGTCCCCCCTCCCCCCGTTTGCCATGTCTGAGTTCAAGTAATCAGTGTCTTACTGTAATCCTCCTTCCTCTGTTTTTCTGCCTGCCTGCCTGCCTGATAAGTTGTTCTTATTTCTGTATTTGGCTAGTGGCATCAGTGCTCCATTGCAAGCAACAAAGGCAAAAGGGCTCAGCATGACAGAGACAAAATGTGACTCACCATGTCCTTGCTTTCCTCTTTTTGTTGCCCCTGCCTGATATTTTTTACTGTACTCTGCTGCGTACAGTGCGTATGCCTGCCGACACCCCTGAGCCTCAGAGGTTTGGCTGGGTCGTAGTGCGCTAACCATTTGCTGCCTAGAAGACATTTCTTGCAAGCCTGGAATGCTTCCTCACACTGTGGTGACCAATTCCATTGAACTTCTTTCTGTAGCAAATCATGGAGTGGTTGCAACAATGTGGAGAGATGACCTAGGAACCGTCCATAATAGTTCAAGAGATCTAGAAATGATCTTAACTCTGTTACATTTGTTGGTGCTGGTGTCTTGACTATGGCATCCACCTTGCTGTCTGCTGGGCGTAGATCTTGGGAATTGATCCAGTGGCCTAGGTACTCAACAGATTTTTGCAGAAATTGCCATTTTGCTAGCTTTACTCTTAGTCCATACTGTTGCAGTCTGGTCAGAACTTGGTCCAGGTTTGTCAGATGCTCTTCCACTGTGTGTGCTGTAACCAAAATATCATCCATAAAGCATACTACATGGTCCAGTCCATGCAGTATCTGGTCCATTGTGTTCTGGAAAATTGCTGGCACTGTGGAAACTCCATATGCCAAGCGATGATACCGGTAAAGTCCCTTGTGGGTGTTGATGGTTAGATATAGTTCTGACTCTGGTTCCAGTTCCAGTTACTGGTATGCAAAAGATAAGTCCAACTTGCTGAAGAACTTGCCCCCTGAGAGTGTAGCAAACAAGTCCTCTGCACTGGGTAATAGGTACGGATCTTGCTGTATATAACGGTTCACTGTAACCTTGTAGTCACCACACAACTTCACTGCTTTGTCTCATTTCAGTACCACAATGATAAGGACAGCCCAGTCGCTCCTCTCTACTTGTGAGTTGATACAGTGGCTTTTGAGATGGCCCAGTTCCTTCACTACTGCTTCTCTTAAAGCATAATGTCTGGTCGATGCTTGTGGAAAATTGGAATGGCTTCTGGTTGCACTCAGATCTTTGCCTTGAAATCCCGGATCCTGGAAAATAGGATCATGTTTGTCCAATACTTTCTTTAGCGCATCTTGCAGTGCTTTGGTCACTGTATTTAAGCTGAAGATCTTTTCCCAGTTCTAGTTGATCTGCATGAGCCAGTCTCTGCCTATTAATGCAGGTCTTTCTCCTTGTACCACCACCAGAGGCAAGGTCCATGTTCCTCCCTCGTAGGTGACTGGCACTTGGATTTCCCCTAGCACGGGGATTTGCTCTCCCATGTAAGTTGAGAGCTGAATAGATGATGGTTGCAATGGACATTGCTGAAGTTTCTCTCTGTAGATGTTCTCTGGCACAAGCGATACTGAGGCTTCGGTGTCTAACTGCCTGCTCAAGCTGGAGGTAAATTTTCTTTCCAGTTGCCCTTGTTGCATAAAACATGAACAGGCGCAATGCCTCATCTTCTGTTGCAGTACTATCTGTGACATTCCGTGCAATAGCAGTCCGTGATGTACTTTTGCACACCCCTTGTATGTGACCCACTTTTCCATAGCTGTGGCATTTCTTGTGTTAAAAGCGACATGTGCTTTGGTGGTGGTTACCTCCACATCGGTAACACAGTTTTGACTTTGTGGAAGTGCCCTATGGTCAGGAGTCAACTGTAACCTTTTTTTGCACTAGCTGGCAGGGCTAGTTGAATCAAAATTGCACTAGCCCGCAGATAGTTGCACTAGCCCTCAATTATAATGGCAAATTTTGATCACTTGTATAGGAAACAATGCAAGCCAAGAAATACTATGATTATTGCACATTTATCCTCCTCCCACATTGCTTCCAGCTCCCCAGCAGAAACAAAGACTGCAATGCCATCACACACAGTGAGCTCCCCCCCCCATTGTTTTGTACGATGGCTTCCTCTCCCTCTTTCTGCCCGTCCCCCTCCCTCACACCACCACCACCACCAAACAAGAGTACATCGCAGCAGCATATATTCAGTCAAGCAGTCCTAGTTCTGCACACTCAATAGCTGACATCATCATGCACCTCACCTCACTGTCACCAACACCCACAGGGCAATGAACAGAGTCAGGCAGGGAAAGACACTCTCAGCCCCCACCCCTATAGTCAAATGAAAACCTGCATTTCTGGAAGTTTTTGTACAGTCTCAAGTGAGCCAGGAGTACATCTAAGATTTCTCTGGTGTGGGAGCTACACAAACCTAAAGGGCTTGGGGAAATAGAAAACTATGACATTTTTATTTTTAAAAGCACTGATTTTAGTATGCTGTGCCCCAACAATAACAGATTTTTCTTTAACCCTGTCCTGTCACAGCCCAGGGAAAACAGTACACAGGCATAATGCTATACTATTTCTATTTCTATATAGTGTGATCTCTGTACCCCAGAAATGCCTATTTTAAGCTTTCAAATTATGTGTTTTATTAAGGTCTATTTTTGTACCATTACCATACATGATCCAAAACTGTTTTTAGGATGAAAGGATATGCTAGGTGGGATGAGGGTGGGACTGAATGGATAGTGATGGCTGGCATGGTCCAGTTAGAAGAGCTGGGGACCACCTACACTTGCCAGCAATGGCAGCTGTGGATCTGTGAATGGTTATTTCAGAGTCTGGTCTACAGTGGTATACAGGAACAGAGTTGAGATTTGGAGGGGAGAGGGAAGTTATGGTGAGACTGGGATAAAATCCACCACCTGCAGTGCCGACCCTATATACCTCTTCGCATTTTGTCACTGAAATGTTGGATACAAACACTCAAAATGTAGAGCAATGATGGGCACTGGTCTTAATAATATGGGACAAACTATTAGAGACACATTCAGAAAACTGGAAGCTAGTGACTTAACAGCACTCTACCCTTGATCACACCCTGGACACTAGCTGAAAGTCCAAACAGTGGAGTGATAATGACTCACATTGAGTCTTTTGTGGGATCCCCCTTTTGAACTGCCAGGTAATTGCAGCTCTTAATGAGCTGTTAATCACACCAGGCCATCTGGAACATTGAGAGAGATTAGCATGAGGACTAGAGCCTGCTAAAGTAGAGACTTTTTTAACTTCATTAACAGCCATGAAAATCTGTACTAGTCAAGACGGACAAGTAGAGAGTTATCTGCACTAGCCCTGGTCAATTTGCACTAGTGTTCGGGCTAGTAAAACAATGTTAAGATCGACCCCTGCCTATGGTGCTGGCTTCCTAAATGTTTGGGGTTGCTGACGAACGTGTGATGGGCCACTGTGTGGTATGGTGTGGCATGTCCCTTTTGTTCTAGGGTATGGGTAACCTTGTGTACTTCACTTCCTTGGGGTTCAAAGTGTCCTGCCAGTGCTTGGGAGCCTTTCTAAGTGAGCTACATAACGATTGCAATGTTACAAGCTGTCTTAAAGTCTAATTTTTTTCTTGTAAAAGCCTTTTTCTGTAAGCTTCTCCTCTCAGATCGCAGACAAAGTGATCCCAGAGGGCATCATCCAGGGACTGACCAAGCTCACAAGTGCATGCTAGATGCTTTAATGTGATGATGTAGTTAGCAATAGGTTACCCTTCTCCTCGGTTGCACTGATAGAAGGTGTATCATTCAGCAATGAGAAGGGGCTGGGGTTTGAAATGCTTTGCAAGAGCTTCAGGGACTTGTGCATATGTGAGGGTCAGGATGTCAGCTGGGGCTGTAAAATTCCATAGAAGGGCATAAATCTGTGGTTGTAAGACTGCTAGCAAGACAGCTACTTGTTCATCGTCTGCTGTTTTGTTTGCCTTAAGCCAGGCATTAGAAATGCTCTAGATATAAATCAAATGTTTCATTGGATTCATCAAATTCAGGTACTCTGCCAATTGTAGTCATGATGTCTGTGGCTAGGTGCTCAGGAGCTGCAGTGCCCACACACAAAAACAAAAGTGTCCTTTTCTGGCTTTTTTTTCTCTTAGTGTGTGATGCAATTGCACTGGTGTGCCTCAAGAGGCTGTTGAGCTGCATTTACTGCTAAAGGCAGTCTGACTTAGTATAACAGCTGAAATACACAAAAGGAATTTTAGGTTTCAGATTGGAGCCATAATTCAGGTGCCTTGTGGAGACATACTAGCAACTGTGTTCTCTCTTTTTCAATACATCAAAGTAACAAACAGCTCTTTAGGATTCTGTTTTATCTTTCTTTAGATAAATCTGTAGCCAGAGCGTACAAGCGAGCAATTTATGGAGTTTTCAGCAAGCAGCCATAGAGAGACAGTTAAGTGGCCTGACAAACAGGATAGACATAAGGAGCTGGAAAGATTTACAGAGCAGTTTAAATTAAAAAATACATGCATTAGTTTACATGATCCTTCAGTTGCACTCGTAGGAGTTCTTTTATATGTATCCTTGTTACCAGTGTGATATATTGAGGGTCAGCGCAGGAGAGACTCATACACGGTGTGTCAGTTCAGTGGCCATCTTTATTCTACTCCGAGATAGTGGTCTTACATCCTGGACATACACAAAGAAAAGCTTACTGTGCATGACAGGAACTTACATATATAATGGACTACAATACCCATATGTATAAACTACAACTCTAATAAACTTCCTACCATATATACCCATGTACTGTATATACTACCATACACATCCATGCATTTACTACAGTGACCCCTTGGAATCATAGGGTGCATCTGAGCAAGAGTTTGGCTCTCCTTCAAGACGTAATAAGGACTATTAGTGGGGGTGGGTTCAGAGGAAACATTAGAAAGTTCTACTTCACGGAGAGTGTGGTGGATAACTGGAACAGGCTCCCAGAGGAGGTGGTGGGGGCGAGAACTGTGGAGGGATTCAAGGGAGCATGGGATAGATACAAGGGTTTTTTGGCTCGGGGGGAGATGGTAGGAAACTGCAAAAGTCCTAGCAGCTAGTTAGGCACACTAAACAGACTGGTTGGGCCTGCGGTCCCTTTCTGCTGACACATTTCCATCTTCCTACGTTTCTGTTCTTCATTTTCCTCATTAGTCAGACAAACAGTAGATACCCTCACCATCTTCCCAAGAAACTGAGGATGATGAAGAGGAAGCTGAATTTATGAACATGATGGGGGTAGCACCTACAAGGAGGCTGCTGGTTCCCCATACACAGATCACTTCAGAAGGCCTTGTCAAAAATCAAGTCTGTATCTACTTCAGCTGCAGCCATAGACAGAAAGATTGAAATGAAGTATCAGGTGGACAGATAGGGGTTGGGGTGTGTGTGTGTGTGGAATACCTGTATGCCAACCCTGATCATCAAGAGGTAGTCCAGGCTGTTTCCTGCGAGAGGGCAAAAGTTCCCTTCTCTGCACAGCCCCCGAAACAGGACTCAAAACATTGAATCCTATGGCCAAAAGAGGTTTACACATCAGCTTCCCTGCTTCTCAGGCAGGTAGCTAATTCAGCACATACAGCAGAATACCAGCAAGCACTGTGGAATACAGGTCTGGCATTGGCCAATAAAGTAAATGGTGAGCTAGCACAGGACTTAACTGCCACAGCAAGATCAGCCCTGGATGTCACTAAATACATTTTCCACACTGCTGTGTATACCAGTGACACTGCTGCTAAGGTTTTAGCTCATGTAGTGTCTTTAAGATGATTTTCCTGGTTAAAAACAGCCATCCTTTCCCAGGACACTCAGACCAAAGCCATGGAGTTCTCCTTTGATGGAAACTTACTTTTTGCTGACAAAACAGAGGTACAGTATATGTGAAAAAAGTGGATGAATACAATACCACTTACAAAAGTAACTAATAAATACAATACCACTTACAAGAGTAAGTCAGAAAAAGAAAAGGCCTCCACTTCCTAAAGGCCTTATGGAAGGGGAGGCACGGGTGGTGGTTACTAACCAAGGGCAGACAAGCACTATTCAAACACCCTTGAGTATGCTGGGGCTACCAGCCAACCCGTTACACTCTCAGCCACTAAGGTCGAGGCTCAAACAGCTCACCACCCACTCGAAAAAAAAGCCAATGGTACAACAAGTACTCAGCAAAGTGCTATTTTATTGCACTTAGCCCCAAACTCCATTTTACCTATATACAAGCAGCAGCAGAACCACATCAAAAAGCCAACAACGTTTCACATGGAATTCAAAGGATGGTGCCAAAGAGCACAGACACACTGCAGTCTTGTAGCACCCCTCCCAGGCTGAAGTCCCATAACCTCCTTAGTTATTTAAACAATCATTTTACTTGAGAACTGATGATTCTTTCATAGAAAAGTTACTTAAGTTAACATTGAAATCACAGCTAAACAAGATTTTTACTTGCCTAATGCATTCTCACTGCCTCACGGCCTGGTTTTACAGCTGCAGGCCTGCTGCACCTCAACGTCCAATTTAGTTTTCTTTTGTTTTTTTCACCCGGCTCACCTGGGATGACTTCGGAATCACTTCAAAGTACTGGCAAGAATACAGCAGCTTAATAACCCCCCACCTCATAACATCTATTTACATAGAAACATAGACTTTGACGGCAGATAAGAACCACTTGGCCCACCCAGTCTGCCCATTTCCCTACCTACTGGATAAGCTGCAGATTCTAGTTAACCAACAGCCTGCTTCCTGCAACCCCCCACTATAATTACTTTGTGTCTGTCCCATGCATGTTTGAATTCCCCCACTGTTTTAGACCCAATGACCTCCTCAGGAAGGCTGTTCCATGTATCCACCACTCTCTCCGTGAAAAAGAATTTCCTCACATTACCCCTGAGCCGTCCCACCTCTATCTTTAAACTGTGCCCCCTTGTTCTTACACATCTCTTTTTCTGAAAGATGCTACCCTCCTGGACTTTGTTGATTCCCTTGAGGTACTTGAACATTTCTATCATGTTCCCCCTGTCCCTCCTTTCATCAAGGGTATACACATTAAACTCTCTTAGTCTCTCTTCATATAGTTTCTGATGTAGACCCTGCACCATTTTAGTTGCCCTCCTCTGGACTGCTTCCATCCTGTCTATGTCCTTGCGTAGATGAGGTCTCCAAAACTGCACACAGTACTCCAGATGGGGTCTCACCAACTGTCTGTATAGAGGGATAACCACTTCCCTTTTTCTACTTGTGATGCCCCTTCCTATGCATCCTAGTATCCCCCTGGCTCTCCTTACCGACTTTTCACATTGCTTACCCACCTTTAGGTCATCTGATATGAATACCCCCAGGTCCTTTTCCATTTTTGTTGTTGTTAGTACCTCCTGCTGTGTGTACTCTTCTCCTGGGTTTTGTTTCCCAGGTGCATTACTTGCACTTCTTTGCATTGAATCTAAGTTGCCATATGTCTGACCATTCCTCCAACCTTGAGTCCCTTCTCATCTTTCTACCCCTCTTGTGTATCAACTCTGTTACAGATCTTTGTGTCATCTGCAAAGAGGCATACCTTTCCTCCAGACCCTCTGCAATGTCACTTATAAAAGATGTTAAAGAAGATTGGACCCAGTACTGAGCCCTGAGGTACTCCACTAGTAACCTTTCTTGAATGTGTTCCATTCACTACTACCTTCTGTGTCCTGTTGTGCAGCCAGTTGCTACAGGCTACCACCCTGGGACCCACTCCCAGGCTGGCTAACTTGATTATTAATCTTTTGTGTGGGACTGTGTCAAATGCCTTGCTAAAGTCTAGGTAGGCCATATCCACAGCCCCTCCCTGGTCTATTACTTTGGTCACCCAGTCAAAGAAATCAATTAGATTCGTCTGACATGACCTTCCTGCTGTAAATCCATGCTGCTTTGCGTCCTGTGTGCCCGCTATCTCTAGGTACTCAACAATTCTTTCTTTCCAGAAGTGATTCCATCATTTTCCCTACCACTGAGGTCAAACTTACAGGTCTGTAGTTTCCTGCTTCTGTCTTGCTCCCACTTTTGTAAAGGAATCACATCTGCCCTCCTCCAGTCCTCAGGTACCACCCCATCCTGCCATGATTTGTAAAAAGTGTGGTCAGTGGTGTCACTAGGTCCCCCTTGTTCTTTTAGGATTCTGGGGTGAATCCGTCAGGCCCCATTGCTTTGTCCACCTTGAGTTTTAGGAGTTCTTTCAGGACTCTTTCTTCTGTGAATGGACTGGTGTCAACCCCTACCCAGAATGCTTCTATTGTCTGGTTTAGGTAACTGCTCCTCATCTTCTTTTTTGAATACTGAGCAAAAGTATTCATTCAGTATCTCTGCCTTTTCCTGTCTCCTCTGCCCACCTCCCTCTCCTTTATTACTATCACTCTCCTCCTTAACCTTTCTATGCTCCCTAATGTACCTATAAAAGGTTTTATCCCCTTTTGACCGGAGTTGGCTATTTTTTCCTCGGTTTGTGCCTTTGCTATTCTGACTGCCTTTCCTACTTCTTTCTGCTTTAATTGATACAGTTCCCTGTCGTGCTCCTTCTGTGATTCCTTATATTTTTGAATGCAGCCTTTTCTCCTTAACCTTCCCTGCTACCTCTTTTGAGAACCATAGTGTTTTTACTCTGCTTTGTTTTCTTTATTTGTTTTACACAAAGACTTGTTGCCTCTATGATGGCAGTTTTGATTTTTCCATTGTTCTTCACCCTCCTATTTGGCCATTTGCTAGTGCATTCTTCAGGTGTTCACCCATTTTGCCAAAGTCAGCCCTTCTAAAGTCCAGTATCCTTGTTTTTGTATGGCTTATCTCCATGGTTGTGCTCATTGTGAAGCACACTGTGCAGTGGTCACTTGTTCCCAGATGTCTACCGACTTCTAAATTTGTGATCCTCTCTCCATTTGAGAATACCAGGTCTAGTATTGCTCCCTCCCAAGTGGGTTCCAGCACTAGCTGTCTAAGGTCTGCCCCATGCAGGGCATCGAGAATGACCCTGCTCTTGAATGTGGCTGCAGTACATGTCCTCCAGTTAACATCTGGCATATTCGGGTCCCCCATCAACAGTATCTCCCCTTTTCAGCCATTTTGAGAATGTCCTCTATCATTTTCTTGCCCATTTCCTCCCCTTGAGACGGGGGTCTGTATACAACCCCTGTGAGGATTGTGATGCCATTCACCATCTCCAAGGTGATCCAGAGTGCCTCTTGTCCTCCCCCTTTACTTTTTAGTTCTGTAGCTTTGATCCCTTCCCTTATGTATAGAGCTACTCTACCTTCTCTTTTACCTTCCCTGTCCCTTCTGTAGATTGTGTACCCTGGTATGTTGACATCCCAGTCGTGGTTCTCGGTGTACCATGTTTCTGTGACTGCCACAATATCCAATTGTTCTTCTTCCATCAAAGCTCAAAAAGCTTGTTTCCCAGACTACGGGCATTGGTAGTCATTGCCCTCCATTTAATGCTGGCTTTATCCTTTTTTCCCCCCATCCCTGCTCTTATTGCTCTTATCTATTTTACCATTTACCCCCGTCCTGCCCTGTGTTGAGCTCTGTACCTCAGTGTTTACCCTACTACCTGCCATGTTTTGTGGGGGGAGGCTTGACTTTTCCTGCCTTTTATCAGTACCTCCCCCCTTATCTAGTTTAAAAACTTGCCAAGGAAGCATTTAAACCTGTCACTTAGGAGCTTGGTCCCCTTGTGGACAAATGCAGACCGTCATACCAGTATAGACCTTTATCTCTCCAGGTGGACCCCCAGTCCCCAATGAAGCCAAAGCCCTGTGCTCTGTACCAGTTTTGCAACCATTCATTAAACTGCATGGTGTGCAGTACCCTAGCCTCACTCCTGCCATGGACTGGTAGCACCTCTGAGAAGGTTACTGTGCTTGCTACCTGTCTGAGGCCCCTCCCCAACTCCACAGATTCATTCTGCACTGCACTGATCCCATGCCTAGCTAGGTCATTTGTCCCAAGGTGGACAATGATATCTAGTTTTCTCTCCTGTGATGCTGCTTCTGCAATTGTGAGGATTCGCTTCTTGTCCCTCCAAGCCATGGCACCAGGCAGGCAGCTTACTTCCTTCTCTCCCTTCCCCAGTTCTACCCCCCTAACAATTGAGTCTCCTATCAGTAGCTGTTTCCTTCCCCTGTGGTGTCCCTTGCCACCCTTTTGTGGGTCTCCCTTGTGGATGTCCTCAGCATTCTTCTGGGTCTCCACTGAGGGTGCCATCATAGAGGAACTTTGCTCTGCCAGAATGGCATATGATTTGTGTAGAGGTACAACTGGGGGGCTTCGACTCTGGTCCACCACCCGCACCCTCCCAGAACCCACTGTGGTCCAACTGCTCTTCATACTCCGAAACCTCTGACTCAGTGGTTGTGGCAGTGGTGCTCTTTGGGAGGGGGAGGCCTCCTTAGTCCTTGCTAGTTCAGCCTGGAGGTGGGCAACCTCCTCTCTCAGAGCTGACAGTTGCCTACAAATAGGACAGCAACGCAGTTTCCAGAATGTCTCCCGGAAAACTGCTGCCCCACAGCCAGTGCATTGCACCACTCCCCACATGTCCCACTCCCTTATTATATACAATATGTAATTATATATATGTATTATTATTTGTTTTGTGTACCTACTCTTTATGCACGTTGCAGGGTTATTAGGAATATGACAGTTCTGCCCCAAGACCTGTTGAGGAAGTGATGTCAGAACTGTGGCTATAAAGGAAATGCCACGCCTGGGGGGTGGGGTGGGGGTGGGAAGGGAAGGGAGGGTGGGTGGGTAGCGCACAGCCACTGGTGACTGTTTGAAACAATCAAATACACAACTGCTCCACCACC
The DNA here is from genome assembly GCA_016271365.2 of Neoceratodus forsteri. Taxonomy (NCBI): domain Eukaryota; kingdom Metazoa; phylum Chordata; order Ceratodontiformes; family Ceratodontidae; genus Neoceratodus; species Neoceratodus forsteri. Next base: position 883,955,510 of record CM057455.1, read on the forward strand.
CTGGTAAGTACTGTCCTTTATAGTAATACAACTAACACCACAATTTACTAGACCACTGCTCCAACACAAACCACTCTACTGAGTCCAGTGATAAAAATGAACTCACTCCTCAGCCAGCAGGACACTTAAAATGTTACAAAAAATATCCTTCCAAATCCTAGGTCTCAACCCCAGCACTCAAGCAAATTCAGTTGTATCTCACTCCCTCTAGTTATAAAATTACTACACTTTTAATGGAATCCTGCAATTCTCTGCTTAATGCCAATAAGGAAAAATAAAAATCAAACTTTTTGTAGAAAGCGTAGCTCCCTTTCTTACCAAGTGCTCTGCAGTATTATGCCTTAATGAGGTTTCCAGGTCCTAAATGGAGTTGCAGTTTGTTCTTTGCAGTAAGTTTCTCAGCTGCCAACAGACAATTTAAAGTCAGTGTGACTGGCTTCTAACTGTGAAGGATGTCTAAGACAAGCACAGTGATGAAACCCCACCCAGAGCCAATTGATTGACTAGTGAGACCTGTGATGTAAGCAGGCTTTCAATGCAGACAGACTGCTATGTCTGATTCCAATACACAAAACCTTTCAGTGAAACCAGGGATAAAAACTTAACTTCTCAGCCAGCAGGACACTTAAAATGTTACAAAAATATCCTTCCAAATCCTAGGTCTCAACCCCAGCACTCAAGCAAATTCAGTTGTATCTCACTCCCTCTGGTTATAAAATTACTACACTTTTAATGGAATCCTGCAATTCTCTGCTTAATGCCAATAAGGAAAAATAAAAATCAAACTTTTTGTAGAAAGCGTAGCTCCCTTTCTTACCAAGTGCTCTGCAGTATTATGCCTTAATCAGGTTTCCAGGTCCTAAATGGAGTTGCAGTTTGTTCTTTGCAGTAAGTTTCTCAGCTGCCAACAGACAATTTAAAGTCAGTGTGACTGGCTTCTAACTGTGAAGGATGTCTAAGACAAGTACAGTGAAGAAAAATTTAAGAAAAAAGCATAATTCTACAGAATAGAGAGCGGGCACTGAGATTAAAGTTTAATTGCAATGGATTCCTTATTGAATAGAGACAACTTTCTGGACAGAAGATCTGAAATTAATCCTTTAAAAAAGATCTCTCATTGAAGAGGACAACTCGGTTAATAACACTGTAAGAAAATAAATTGTCTCAGCCACCACCCTCACTGTAGAACTTTTTGAACTGCTCATGGCTGAATTTAACTCTCACCACTCTCTCAGATTCCACCCTAGTTTCACTTTATGTATGCCAATTTTGAATTAGAACAGGAAGGGATAGTGGAGTGATGAATGGAAACAGGGGTGGTTTCCTATTGTTTGACCTGACCAGGAAGATTTGGTTGATGCCTTGTGGTTCCTGGGACTGTCCAGAAACTGCCTGTGAGTGTAACACTAAACAATCTTTTTTTCTTTGTGTTTATCCGATTGTCATTTCTGCCTGCTGTTCTCATTATGCTGCAATCCTGATTTTGGCTACCTAAGGGTGGCAGAGTAAGTGGCTGGGTACGGTTTCAGTGAGGTTTAGAAGTTGCTTTTCATTTCATCTTAAACTGGTAATTCCTTATATTTTGAGGGGGGGGGAGTCGTGGACTGCAGCTGTTGCCAGATGTGTTTGCGGAACAGTGCTCGGGGTGAAACAAGGCTTTTACTAATGTTAAATAGAAACCTAAAGCTGCTTTTACTGTGTTGTAGAAATGGAATTTTGTTTCTTAATCTTTAACGCATGGATATGAATTCTGCTTTGATGACTTGTTGGTAACAGTCTCCTTAGTGCTGACTACGTCTCAGACTCAGGCATATTCGGAATGTGAAGGGGATACTCTTGCCCAACCTGAGTTCTTTACAGAATATTTCACTTTCCGCCATTTTGAGAACTACTAAAGGCAGAGCTAAATCTGGTACTCTGAATTTCAAATGTGCAGCTTGCCAATAACAGCATCAGGGACACCTCCTGCTGACTTTCATGCATGCTCACCTGTGCATGTTTACATTTATAACATGAGGTGAAAGCAGGAGACACAGGGATTGGATAGAATGCATCAGGTGACTGTGGATTAAATTCACCATTCAATCCACAGTTTCTGTACCCAATCTACTTGGCAGCAATGCTGGAGTGTGCATGTCTGTGTGGAGGCATATCCCTCCCCATTGTAAGCGATCGGCTCTGGACAGCAGCCATTTTTTTCCACAGGTACAGAAACTGAGGGTTAAATAAAGCAATGGGGCCAGATGGGGTGCACCCCAGGGTCCTTAAAGATGATAAAGCAATGGGGCCAGATGGGGTGCACCCCAGGGTCCTTAAAGAACTAAGAGAGGTGGTGGCTGAACCTCTGGCTATCCTGTTTAGCCAATCACTGGAAACAGGGGAGGTACCCAAAGACTGGAGGACAGCAGATGTAGTCCCCTTATACAAAAGTGGGAACAAAGAGGAAGCAGGGAACTACAGACCAGTCAGCCTCACCTCGGTAGTGGGGAAGATCATGGAAGCACTACTGAAGGAAAGATTGGTGGAACATCTGGTTGTCAATGGACTACAGGACCCAAGGCAGCATGGTTTCACCAGGGAGGTCATGTCAGACCAACCTCATTGAATTTTTGACTGGGTGACTAAGGAGGTGGATCAGGGAGGGCAGTGGACATGGCCTATCTGGACTTCGAGCAAGGCATTTGACACTGTGCCACATAGAAGACTATTACACAAACTGGGGAATATGGGTGTGGGCAGGACAGTAGTGTGGTGGGTAGGTAACTGGCTGGGTGGCAGGACACAGAGGGTGGTGGTAAATGGCTGTCACTCCACAGAGGGAAGAGTGACCAGTGGGGTACCACAGGGATCAGTGCTGGGACCGGTCCTATTCAACATCTTCATCAGTGACATTACGCAGGACCTAGAAGGCAGAATTTCACTGTTCGCTGATGACACAAAGCTCTGTAACAGAGTAGACACCAGAGGGTGTAGACAGAATGAGAAGCGACCTGCAGAAACTTGAAGAATGGTCAAGGGTTTGGCAGTTGAAATTCAATGCAAAGAAGTACAAGATAATGCATATGGGGCACAAAACCCTGGCACAATATATCAGTTGTGGGGTGAGGATATAGCATGCACCAAGCAGGAAAGGGATCTTGGGGTTATCATCTCTGATGACCTCAAGGTGAGAAACAGTGTGACAAGGCAGCAGGTAAAGCAAATAGGATGCTGGGATGTATAGGCAGGGGCATCACCAGCAGGAAAAGGAGGTCATAATTCCGCTATACAAGACACTAGTGAGGCCCCACCTGGAGTACAGAGTACAGTTCTGGAGACCATACCTACGTAAGGACATAGACAGGGTAGAGAAGGTTCAGAGAGGAGGGCAACAAAGATGGTGCATGGATTGCATCACAAGTCCTATGAAGACAGGTTGAAGGAACTGAACATGTACTCCCTGGAGGAGAGGAGGGAGAGGATATGATAGAGACATACAAGTATCTTACAGGAGGAACAGGGTGCAGGAAAACACTATTTTTAAGCGAAAAAGATGTTCCAGGGCTAGAGGGCATGGGAAGAAGTTGGAGGGAGGACGATTCAGAGGAAACATGAGAAAGAATTTCTTCACAGAATGGGTGGTGGACAAGTGGAACACCCTGCCAGAGGAAGTGGTGGGGGCTGAAACAATCACGGGATTTAAGAATGCATGGGATAGACATAAAGGAATTCTGGAGGTCAGGGGTAAGGGGCAACAGACTTCTAGGAAAACAAACTGAACTTACAAGCTCAAATGGGCAGACTGGGTGGGCCATAGGCCCTTATCTGCCGACACTGTCTATGTATCTATGTATCTATGTAAATAGTTAATTTAATCCACAGTCACCTGATGCATGCTATCCAATTGCTGTGTCTCCTGTATTCAACCCATGTTATACATTTCCAATCTTGTGTATGCTTCATCCCTAGGCAGTCAGGATGAACTAGTGAGCAGCACTACTTCATAGTGGTGTCCACTGGCTTCCATATAGACAAATGATGTATAAAATATAACAAATTCCTGCAATGTGGCTAGAAGCACAATATTACAGTATTCTGGTTCCAGAGGCAAGTGCGCAACCTACTGAGCTACTTTGGACTGGACAGATTTCTGATTACCAAAGAAATCACAGGGTGCCTTGGGTATTAGTGTAGGTGGGGGTAGCCCTGTAAATAGATACCTTTGTACAGCTTATATATTAATCTGTGCTTATTGGGAAGGGGTGGAGTCTAATGGAGCTGGAGACCCTTCTACCTATTTATTTTTTTAGATGTTTTTCTGCATATAAAAGGTGCCAGATTGACAGCACTGGAAACTGGAGCCCTCTGTTTATCCAGCAGACAAATACAGCATGGGTGAGCACAGTGCAAACTTCCCCACTCTGCCCCGCCAGTGTGCCTCAGCCCTGTCATGGAGTGACCAATATGTAGGTGAGATGTCAATTTAGACTCCATACTCAGTTGAATCTTGACCTCTCATGTGAGACTGCCAACAAAGGTGCCTGTAAGTGCCAGTTGTGTTGGTTGTGTTGTGATGTGGAACTGGACTACGATAACACAAAGTTAGTTATGTCTGTAATTACATTGCTCTGTTAGTACTATTTTATAAGTGGAGTGTGCCCTCTGCTGGACAAAAGAAATAATAAAAAAAAACTACATGAGTTGAATGTTCATAGAGTTAAATACAGGGGTTGATTTTAACATTGATTTACTTACCTGGGGCCTAGAGCAAATCATCCAGTTACCCCCATTCCTGTCTGTGCTTGCTAGTGTGGAGAATTGGGCTGAAGGTACTGCTCTTCACTTCTGGGAGCATCACAATCAGTTCTAAGAGTGACATAATTAAAAAGTGAACGTCTGAATTTCTTGGGCAGACTTTATGCTTGCATTTGTCCTTACTGACTGTCATGTCAAATCCCTAGTCGGTTATGACTGTGGACTAGTGAATACTTGTGCAGGCTAGTATACATTTTTATTTTAATTAAATTGGCCTGCAGGCTTGTGCAAAAAAAAAAAAAAAAAAAAAGGCAGATCAAGGCATGATATACAACACAATCACAATATTTTTGGGCAGGGTGTGTGTGCTGCTATGACTCGTGGCACATTGCAGACTACACAGTAAGGATGGTGGATACATTTATAGTATATGGGTTTTTGACCATGCCCAGTAATTTTATTTTGTGTGTGTGGAGGTGAGTGCTTAGGCATACTGTATGTCCCTTGTGTCACTGAGACGGTGAGACACAAATGCCTTGCCTAAATGTCTCAGGAGTGCTGCAAATAAGAATGTTTTTAAAAATTATGTGTTTGGAGGCTGCTCGATGGCTCAGCAGAAGCATGTCCTGCGTCCGTGAGCCCAGGGGGCCAGGATCAGTGTGGCTAGGGCTGGGGAGTTCTGCTGAGCACAGTCCGAGTCAGCCTGGTGAGGGAGATATCTGAGTGCCAGCGTATCCTTGGCCCCTCACAGTGAGGTGGGAGCCTGTTCCCTTGCAAGGGGTGGCCTCAGCCAATAGCGCACAGCTACGTCTGAAGCTGTCAGAGGCATAAGCCCGAGGGGATATGGCATGGACACGAGGCAGGAAGAAAAATGAAAGAAATGTGCCTTGAGCTGTTTACATAATGGTTATCAGTTCCTCGGGCCTTGCTTAGTACAGATCCCCATCAGCTTGATGGTGAGGGGAGCAGGTGACCAGGCTGGGGGAAGACAGGGGCCTGAAGCAAGGTGGAGGTAATGGCTCAAAGGACCAAAAAGCTATAATGAAAAAAAATGAAGTGCTTAACTTACGTAATACCTCTTGAACTAATTGTAAGTTTTCGCTATTATTTACCTATTGTTTCTTGATGCATGTTTTGGTATAACTGATGTTAACTGACTGCTGTACTGCTCTCCCCCTGGGTCCTTATTTAATGTGATGTGGTTCTGCTTCTTAGGAGCATATCTGGGTGTACAAATGTGAACTGCAAATGAACAGAATTCATGATACATGTACTATTTTTTTTTTCCTTTTGCCTCATCTCCTTTTTACCTCCTTTGGTCCCCAGGTGCTCCACTTATTCAGGTCCTCAAGGCTGATTCTGTTGCCTACTGCTGGACTCATAAAATCAACAAAGCTGCTAGGCTATCTGGATACCCCCCACCTGCGCTGCCACCAGAGGGGCGGGATTCTGCATCTAATCTACGGAGTTCAGCTAGGGGAGTACATGTAGTACTATAGAGGGTTGGATAACATGGGAGAGCATGCAAAGGCCATTATCTGGGGCATCCCAGATTTGCCTGTTTCCTATTTTTCTCCCTGCCCTCCCAAATGCCTACATGCTTGTGGGTGTAGGCCCATTGGAAATGGCTAGGTTATGACTGGCCCATAAGAGTGGCCCAAGGGATGAACCAGGGAACTACAGACCAGTCAGCCTTACATCCATAGTGTCTAAACTAATGAAGTCCATCCTGAAGGAGAGGCTGGTGGCATTCATGCAGGAGAATGGTCTGCAAGATGAACATCAGCACGGGTTCATCCAGGGGAGGTCATGCCAGAAAAATCTGGTGGACTTCCTTGATTGGGTCACTAAGGCATTGGATGGGGGGAAGGCAGTTGATGTCCTATACTTGGAATTCAGCAAAGCTTTTGATTTGGTGCCACATGGTAGGCTAGGGGGCAAACTGAGGACCCTAGGTGTAGGGGAAAAATTGGCTACATGGAAAGAAAGCTGGCTGAGCAACAGACAGCAGAGGGTGGTAGTTGGGGGGGGGGCTTTCAAAGCCCTGGGCAGTCATTAGTGGGGTCCCACAGGGATCCATTTGGGGGCCTGTGCTCTTTAACGTCTTTGTTGCTGACATAACAAGGGGAGTTGAGAGTAAATTGAGCTTACTCGCTGATGACACCAAAATGGGTGTACTAGTGGACGTAGGGGAGGGTTCTGCAAAGGGATTTAGATACATTAGGGGAATAGTCAAAGACTTGGCAATTGGGATTTAACGCCAAGAAGTGCAAGGTTATGCACTTCATGTCCAGGAACTCTAGGTACAGCTACCACATGGGGGAAGGCTGAAGGTCTCAGAAGAAGAAAAGGATCTTGGAGTGATAGTAACAGGGAGGTTAAATCACTCAGAGCAGTGCAGAAGGGTGGCAGCCAAGGCCAACCAGATGTTGGGGTGTATAGCCAGAGGGATCACCTCCAGAAGTGAGGAAGCTATCCTGTCATTGTATAGATCATTGATAAGGCCACATCTGGAGTACTGCACTCAGTTCTGGCACTCCTACTTAAAGAAAGAAAGACATCAAACTCTTGGAAAGGGTCCAGAGAAGGCAACCAAAATGATAAATGGGATGGGAGGGAGATCCTACGAGGATAGGTTGGGGGAGCTCAACATGTACTCCCTGGAGGACAGAAAGGACAGGGAACTGGAGACATGATAGAGACCTTTAAATATTTAAAAGGCATAAATAGGGGAGATACAGACCACATGTTCAGGCTAAAAAGAGAGGGAGTCACTAGGGGACACAACATGAAGCTGGAGGGGGGTAGATTCAAGAGGGAACTAAGGAGAAACTCTTTCACGGAGAGGGTGGTGGCAGAGTGGAATAGGCTACCAGAAGAGCTGATCTCATAAAAGACAGTGGATGCCTTCAGAAGAGGGTGGGATACAGTCATGGGTAAAATAAGTACAAGAGGGGACCCATCTAGGAGATGAAGTGTTGGTGGGGGGGAGTAAGCTGTGGTATAGACCACAAGCTGAACAGTTGAGCAGACTTCACAGACTGACAAGGCCTTTATCTACTGGCTTCTTTCATGTGTTTGTATGGTCTGGAACTCTTTTAAAACAGCTTTCTTAGCATACTTTTTTCAGAATAACCAAGCAAGGATTGTGTTAGTTCAAGCAAACAGTTCATTTCCATAGAAGATCTCAAGCATCAGAGATATACCCACATTGCTGCATTAAAAATTCAAACTACTAAAGCCTCCTAATGAAATAGGACCCCAGGAAAAACATCAGGCTCTGCAACTCTGCAGTAATAGGGAACAACATCCTTAGGCAGCCGGTGTGTCTCAATGTAACCTTCCACATTGGCTGCCTGGAATAGACTGACTTCCAGGGCTCAAGTGAGCTCTTTTATACCTATCCAAGGGATTACCTGACCATTAGTCAGTAACCCAAACACACTATTAACTCCCAAAAGTACCCAACATTGGACTTTTTCCAACAAGCATGCACTACAGACCTTTCTCTGGACATCCGCTAACAAACTACCACAAAATCCCACATGTAAAAATATTGACAAAAACAGAAAAAGTATCAGAAAGCCTTAACTGGTGTTCCCACCTCAGCACTAGAATGGAGGGACTGCCATGTGCAGGTCCCTTTAAATATTAGGAGAGCTGGCCCGCATGGTTGCATAGGCAACCAAGATGTACCTGGTCCCCTGAGACTGCAGCCATGCTGCTCCAGGTCTCTCTCCCTACCTGCCTTTAGAGCTTTTGGGCTCCCAAAGCGGGTATAATGACCTCCATACTGTAATGGACATTACTGAGGATGTAGTATCACATCGCAGGGGCTGCCTGCGCTGTTGTGCAGGCAGATTGCCAGCTGGTAACCACAGAGTTAACCCCCAGAGCTAGGCTGGTTCCACCCCCAAAGGGGATGGGGCTTGATGCAGCAGCAAAATTCGCAGTCATCTCTGTCAGTTGGAGAGAGAAGAGTGAAGTGTAATGTGTGGCTAAGGGAGAGGTCTCCCTCAAGGGGCATGACTGATGGCCTTTCCGGGCCTGGGTTTCAGCCAAGGGTGGAGGTGCCCCAGGGTCATCTGCCCAACTATGGGAACCTCAGCACAGAGAAGGTGGACTGCAAAGAGAGAGAGAGAGAGAGAGAGAGCAACAGGGCACCTGTTGATGTCACCAGAAGTTCAGACTCGGTGGTGGAGGTACTGTAAATCATGTAGGGTAGAGGGAATCTCCAAGTAGATGCTGCATTCCCGTGGAGCCACATTCCATCAGCAGGCGGGAGTGTGGGAGGGAGCATATTTCTATTCTGGGAGGGTATAGATCCTCAGAGGGCATAGATGCCATTGTCCTGCCACGTGTAGCTCATTCTTTGGGCTGGGATCATTTAGACAGGGGTCAGCACCTGGGTCTAAAGTGTTTAAAGTTAGAGCTGTGCAAGGGAGGAGTATGAGGAGAGATGAAGGAGGTTATGATATGCAGTCCACTGTAAATAGTTGTGAGGGTATCTCCCTCAGATGTTTGCAGTGAAACTAATTAATTGCCTCTGTATTTATAACAAGTCTGCCTGATTAAATAACATTCCATCAAGTTCCTTGTCAACCTGTGTGGACACTGATTTTTATTCCTTTGGGAAGGAAATTTACCCCAGATGGGGTAGGGTAACTCTTTTGCTTGGTGTGCTACTTCCCACAAAAATATTTTTTTGAATCTGTACTTGCACCCTGTGTTAGCCAGGGATCTAGTAGTAACCACTCCATGGGTTACACATACTATTCATTTAAGTGTAGTTTAGTTTTAGTTTAGTATACTTGTTTATTGCCAGGTAGGACCACTGGCATAGCAGTGCTTTTACAGGGCTGACCCGTAGGTCAAGAATGCATACACAATTTCTACAATGATGTACAAATTAGTAATACTATAAGTAAACAAGGTCTCCGAGGGGTGTCTCTTATGGTATAAGATACCCTGAGCGGGAGGTTTGGGGGAGAGGATTGCAAAGTGAAGCTAAACAGTTCTGTCTGCCCAAACCTCACAAGAGGAGTCTCATACCGTAAAAGACACTCTTTGGTGGCCCTGTTGACTTATTATAAATCATGCTAGCTTAGCTCAAGTGATTTATAATGAGTTTATAGGCTTTTTTTTTTTTTATTTGACTGTGCAGGCCTCCTCCTGGCACTCTAGTGGAGTGCTCCCTCTAAACATTCCCACACAAGAGCTCACTGTACATAGGATAAGAGGTGCAGTGGCCCTGCATGGTGATTGGCTGAAATCATGTTAATGATTAATAAATAAAGTTAAAATTAAGTCTGACCTGGATAAGGACTTCTAGCAACTAGAATCCTGGTTCAAGAACAACTTGTTGGTGCTGAACTCAAAAAACACAAAAACTATGTTGTTCAGGCATACCTCATTCAATATAACATCTCAGCCTCCTCTAGTGGTCCTTACCTCCTCAGGAGTGCCATTAGAAGGAGTGCCCTCCTTTAAATATCTGGGCATGTCTCTCGATGAGCACCTATCCCTTGATCTGCATGTGTCCAGTGTTATCAAGTCAATCAACCAAAAACGTGGCCTTCTATACCGTTCTGCCCCCTATCTCACATCACATGCTCGGAAGACTGTTGCCTCAGCCACTCTTCTTCCTATGCTATTTTATCATGCCCCAATTACTCGCACTATCAAAACATCTACACTGGCCAAACATAAAAAGGCCTACCATGGAATCGCATGCTTTGCGGCCAGTGTTCCAGCCAGGACCCATCACTGCGATGTGCTCAACACCCTTAACTGGCCATCCTTTAAGGCTAAAATGATTTCTCTGTACTATGCACTGTCTTCAAACTTATTCACCTTCCTGTCCCACCCATCCTCGCTAACCTACTCTCCTTGAAATCCTTCCCTAGGGCCCTCAGAACCTCCCACCTAACTATACTAAGAATACCTAAAACATGTACAGCCATTAGTGAGAGAGAGCCTTCTCTTCCACAGCTCCTCAGAAATGGAATAACCGCCCTTAAACCTGCTTTTGTGTAAGTCTCCCCCCCCCCCGTTCAAGAGACTCTTCAAAGAAACTTTCTTTCTACCTCCTGTATGCAATGGCAGCTGTGCGTAACCCTCCCTGCTAGCCTGTTGCTTTCTCTCCCCTTTTTCTCCTCCCCCTCCTCTTCCTTTTCATTCACTCTGACACTATCATCCTCTCACCTCCCCCCTTCTTCTTGATCTCACCACCTTACTTGTTACTTGTATTTTATGTATATACTGTACTACATATATTATTCACTTACCCCTTATCACTTTGTACTCCGAAGAAGCAACTTATTTTTATTGAATGTCTGCTGTGCTATGTAAAAAAAAAAAAAAAAGTGTCTGCATACACTTGCTGTGTGATTATTGTAATTTCTGTATCACTGTCTCATCCCTTTCTAACCCTTTCCCCCGGGTCACCCCTGAAAAAGGGACACTGTCTCAGTGGGCTTACCTGGTCACCAAAATTCAAATAAATAAAAATAAAATAAAATCAGAGAAACATTAACAATTACATGTTATAGATACGTTTACATAAAAACTGATCTATAAAATACTTTTGTTAGTTGCAAAAGAAAAATACCATCTCCCAGGTCTCTGTGTGGGAAGGGCAGTTCCTGTTCCTCACCCTAAACCCCAGTCCAGTTACCATCCAGTTGGGTCTCTATCCTCCTCTGATGCTCCCCAAGCCCATGGCAACCAGTGCTACCTGCTCTGCTGGTGCAGAGACTGGGAGCACTTGGTTGGGGGGGGGGGCACACTTGCACACCTGTCCTAACAACCTTCCCAGCTCCTTCTTTCTTGGAGACTGCTGGCGCTGCCTTCCCTGCCAGTGGTCACCACTGGATCGCAACCAGACAAGCTGTGAAGCACCCACCGACATAGACATAGAAACATAGAATTTGCCAGCAGATAAGGATTGATTGGCCCACCTAGTCTTCCCATTTTTCCCTTCCTATAGCATCACCGCAGATCCTTCATGATCTCCAGCCCATTCACCCCCCTTCTCATTCCCCAAGATTCTCTTTTGGTTATCCTGTCCATTCTTGAACCCCACCACTGTTTTGCCCCACCCCCACCTCTGCTGGAAGATTGTTCCAGGAATCCACCACTTTTTCTGTGAAGAAGTACTTCCCCATATCTCTCCTGAATCTACCCTTTCCAGCTTCTTATCATGCCCCCTTAAGCATCTTTGTTCTCAAAAATACTTCCCTCCTGTACCTTATTTACCCCCATCAGGGATTTAAAGGTCTCTATCATGTCCCTTCTCTCCCTCCTCTCTTCCAGGGTGTACATATTTAGGGCCTTAAGACTCTCCTTGTAGAGCTTCTGATACAGAACCTGCACCATTTTTATTCTGGTTTGTTTAGTATGCTTTTTTCCCTGGCTTCCCCTAACCCCACGAGCGGGGTTTGCCTTGCTGCAGCGACCGACCCCCACATGCTCAGGGCTGACTCCCCCCCGAATGAGGTCACCAGTGGCGGAGTTAGGTGGCCAGAGGGATCAGTGCTGCAGCCGGCTCATTAGTGGGAGCAAGATTTTTCAGGGTTTTCGGGGGCTGGGGCGTGCAATGGCCCGACTTGGCGTCTGTGCCCCCTTGCACGCAGGCCCGGAGAGCGCTTTGTGGTACCAATAGCCTTTGCTGGGGTCCACATTGCGCTGGACACTCAACCCTCCTCCTCCCAGAGCAGGAGAGTAGTCCTGAGGATGCTCAATCCTGCTTCCCCCAGCCGGCCCTCTGACACCCAGATCCGTCCCTGAACCCGGGTCATCGGCGCCGCAGACGGTCACCATGCCTCTGCACCAACGGGCTGGCTAGAACCTGCACCATTTTAGTTGCCCTCCTCTGAGCCACCTCCATTTTGTCTATGTCCTTCCAGAGATGTGGTCTTCAGAACTGGACACAGTACTTTAGGTGGGGTCTTACTAGCGATCTATACAAAGGCAATACCACCTCCCACTTTCTGCTGGTGCTACCCCTCTCTATGCACCCCAGTATCCCACTAGCCCTCCCAACTGCCTTGTCACACTGCCTGGCCACCTTTAGGTCATCTGATATGATTACCCTAAGGTCTCTTTCCTGCTTGATGGTCTTCCGTATCACTCCTCCCATTTGTACTCTGCCCCAAGGTTTCTGTGCTCCAAGTGCATTACTTTTCACTTTTTCACACTGAAGCCCAGTTGCCATACCCTTGACCACTCCTCAAGTTTTCTCAGGACTCTACTTATCCTTTCTAACCCCCTCCCTTCCTGTGGAGTGTCCACCCTATTGCAGATTTTGGTGTCATCCACAAAGAAGCAGATAAAATTGGAGGGCGGGAGATTATCAGGCATCATGAAGGTGAACAGGATAAGGTAGAGAGGGTCATAATTCTGGGGGACTCAATACTGAAGGTGTAAGATGGGGAGGTGGGGTGGCAGAAAAAGCAGCATCTGGGTGGAGTGCATGCCAGGCATAACAGCAGGAAGTGTAGGTCAGCATATTGGCAGATGTGTGAGGAAGGTAGGGGTAAAACCAAACATTGTGGTGCACCTGGGAACGAATGACCTAGAAGGGAGAAGGATAGAGGAAGTACAGGACAGCTTCAGGGAACTAGGGAAACTATGCAGTGAATGGGGAAGGTTGGTAGCCTTCTCGGGAGTCCTACCAGTACCAAAAGTGAGTTCAGCCTGGAAGCAGAGAATCACGGACTTCAATAATTGGCTGAGGGACTGGTGTGGGACCAAGGGGTATGGATTGGTGGGGAGTGGGACAGCAAGTGGGATAACACAGATCTGTACGCTGATGATAGGCTTCACCTTAGTAAGGAAGGTTTACAGGTTTTGAAGCAGAGGCTGGGGGAATTTATCAAAGAGAGGCATAATTTAAACTTGGTGGGGGGGCACTGGAGGTGAAAATCACCAGTAGAGGGGGTCAATTGGACCTCCCCAGTCGTAGCAAGGATGGAGCAAAACTTAAGTAGGATAGAGAATGGTGGAGGGGGAAGGGCACAGTAAGGATAGGATCAGGGTGGATGATAGTATCAGTAAATGCTAGGAGCCTGGGGAACAAGATGGCTGAGTTGCAGGCGTTGATGGCAGAGGAGGAGGTGGACATAGCCACCATTACTGAGACGTGGGCATCCCAACACCATGACAGGGACCTAGCCATTCCAGGTTTCCAAGTATTCCAGTGGGACAGGGAAAAGGGGAAAGGGGTTAGTGGCCATATATGTTAGGGAAGGGATCAGATGTAATAGGGAGGAGGGGGAGGAAGGCAGGTCAGAAGTCATTTGATTGCATCTATACAACCCAAGAGGGACTAAGATCAGATTGGGGGTTGTATACAGGCCCCCAGCCCAGAAGGAAGAGATTTATAGGGAGCTGGGGGAGCAGTTAAGAGTGGCAAAGGGAGCACTGTGGTGGTTGGGGACTTTACCAGGGGTGGATTGGAGCATCCTGGCTACCTCATGTACCAGGAAGCAGAGTCTCCTGGAAGCCTTTCAGTATGGCTTCCTGACCCAGAGGGTAACAGAGCCAATGAGGGAGGGGACCATTCTAGACCTGGTGCTGGAGGACAGGGAGCAGGTCAGGGATGTTGGGGGGGAGGAACCACTGGTGGGTAGTGATCGCCGCACAATGTGGATCTCAATCAATCTGGGGAAGGAGGTAGCCACTACTAAAAATAAGGTCCTGGACTTCAAAAGGGTAGACTTTGGCAGGATGGGTAGCATACTGGAAAGACACATAACTAGCACCCACCCAGACATGGACACTGAACAAAAATGGTCAGTCATCAAGCTAGGACTGACTGAAGCCACTAACACTTGTGTCAAGAGATGGAGCAAGAAATCCAGGACCAAGAAGCCAAGCTGGATGAGTAGGGAGGTAGTGAAGAAGGTGAGGGAAAAGAGGACTGCATTTAGAACCTACAAGAGATCCAACAGGGCAGAGGACAGAGAAGAATATGTGAAGAAATCCAAGGAAGTGAGCAGAACGGTAAGGGCAGCCAAGGCGGCTAGAGAACTGAGGCTAGCGCAAGGGATCAAAGAAGAGGGAAAGGATTTCTTCAGATATATACAAGAGAAGAAGAAGAGCAAGGATCAGATTGTTAGGATCAAGAAAGGCAGTGGTTGGGTAGAAAAAGGGGCTGAGCAGACAGAAGTACTCAATGAGTATTTATGTTCAGTATTCACAAGGGAGAGAGATGGGCCTGTACCTGAAGGGAAGGGTGGAGTGGTGGGGGGGACTACAGATGGTGAAATCATGGTGGAAAGGGTGATGAGGAGCCTTAAGTCTTTCCTATTTAAATCCATTGGCAGCATTTGCATCAGGTACAAGGTCCTGGGTAGAGTGTTCATTTTTATCAGGTTTATGCGTCCCAGCCATGATATAGGTAAATCTCTCCACCGCCTCAGCTCCTCTTCTATATTTTGTGCCATGTGGGCAAAGTTTAACTTATATAATTGACCCAGCTCATGGCCAACGCGAATCCCCAGATATGTAAATTCCATCTTTGCCTTCTTAAGGCCCCAAGCTGTATCTCCAAATTCTTTCTCAATTTCCCCCCTCAACATTATTTCCGACTTATGAATGTTTATCTTATACTATACCCAGAAAATGCTGCAAATTGCTTCATGATTGTCAATAATGGGGGAACAGATCTGGCCGGGTCTCGAACATATAACAGCATGTCGTCTGCATATAATGTGACCTTATGTTCTCTCCCCAACCCCACCACCACTCCTTTAATTTCAGCCAAGCTTCTAATTGCTATCACCAAGGGTTCTATGGCCAAGCGGCGATAGGGGGCCCCCCTGTCTAGTACCCCTGTGGAGGGTGACTTTCTTAGTTAGGCTTCCATTTACTAAAACCCTTGCTTCTGGGGCTTTGTACAGACTCTCTACCAACCCTATAAATCCTCCCCAAGTCCATATCCTCGGAGAGCTTCGAACAGGTATTCCCATTCTATACAGTCAAATGCCTTCTCTGCATCCATTATTAGAACTGCTGTTTTTTTTTTTGACCGTAAGAAGCTCTCCACACCACATGAAGAAGTTTCCTCATATTATGGTATGAGCTTCTCCCAGTAACAAAACCCGTCTGGTCCGGATGCACCAAACCCGGGAGGACCCGGTCCAGCCTCCTAGCCAAAATCTTGGCCAAAATTTTGGCGTCACAATTTAATAGGGAGATCGGCCGATATGAAGCGCACTCCTGCCCATCCTTCCCTGGTTTTGGGACCAAGCAAATGACTGCTTCTCTGAATGACATTGGAAGGTCCCCACTTCCCTCGGCCTCAGAGAATACCCGACACAGGGGATACACTACCTGCCCCTTTAATATTTTATAAAATTCTATGGGAAACCCATCCGGTCCACTGGACTTCCCTTGTTTCAAACATTGTATTGCCTGCCTGACTTCTAAATGAGTGATCTCCTCCAGCAGCCTTCGTTGTTGATCTGTTACATGAGGATTTTAACTCGCAACGAATTGTTTCCAAGAATTGTTTTATTCTGTCTCCAGTGCCAGAACACTCCGCCTGATACAGCTGCTGATAAAATTGCTCAAATCTGGTCCTTATTAAATCCTTGTCCCTTAATAATTTCCCGTCCTTGTCCATAACTCCAGCTATGCTTGTATATACACGTTTGCCCTTTATTAACCGGACCATTAACGGGCCAGATCTGTTCCCCCATTCAAATAGGTGACTTCTGGCTAGCATTCCTGCCATTCTTGCCTCCCTCAGGAGAAATGCATTCAATGCCTCCCTTGCAGCCTTCAAATTCTGGACCTTCTCCTCTGTTAGCCTATCCACGACCGCCCTTTCCCACCTTTTGACCTCTTCCTCTAACTCCACCCAAGTGGCTTCTTTCTTTTTTTTATATTGGGCCATGAATCTAATAATAGCCCCCCTTATAAAGGCTTTCCCAGCCTCCCGGGGATTCCACCGAGTCCTCATTAGTCTCCTTATACAACTGCCACTGTTGCTTAACGTATTCTATAAACTCCTTTTTCCCCAACAAGTACCTTGGGAACTTCCAGGGTGGGGGCCCCTCTTTCTGTTCTTTTAGTTCCAGCACCATCCGAACCATAGCTTGGTCCGAAAGGAGAATGGGGCCATGATCAATTTGATATACCCTGCTCAACCAAGGTCGGGGGCTATACATATAATCTATCCTAGACCAGGTTTTGTGCGGGTTTGAATAAAACGTGAACTCCTTCTCTGCTGGGTGCAATGCTCACCAACAGTCAATCATATCTAAGTCTATCACCCCCTCCTGCCAGTGCTTCAACCTCCCTCCATGCTTGCACCTGCCCCCGGAGTGGTCTAGATCCCCTTGCATTACTGCATTAAAATCCCCACCCATGATCAACCCTTCAAATTGCTCCCTAATCAAAACATCCAGAATCTCCTGATAGAAGGCCGGGTTAAAGACCAAAGGGGCATACACACTCCCAAAGGTAACCTTCTCCTCCAACAACATTCCTTCCACGAAAATATATCTGCCCTCCCCTCAGTCTGTAACTACTCTTGTACAGGTGAATGGAGTTGTTTTACCTATCAACACCGCCACCCCTCTTTTATGCGAGCTATATGATGACGCATAAAATTTACCTACCCACCCTCTTTCCAATTTTCAATGTTCTTGGCTGGTTAAGTGCATTTCTTGTAAGAGGGCTATCTGAGTGCTCTGTCGGAGCAAAGCCGTCAAAATACCTGTACGCTTTACCGGAGACGAGATCCCCTTCACGTTCCACGAAGTGACTCCCAGTGTTTTTTGCTTAGCCATTGGACCAGGACACTTTTCCCTCCATCCTCACTGCCGCCATCATTGTAATCCCTTTTCCCCACCAGCCAGGATGACAATCATTATTAAATCACTCCTATACATTTCACAGTTTCTTGTTGAGAAAGATGAGAGACTTTCCAATCTTATAACAGAAGTACAAAAACTGAACATTGACAAACCCCTTTTCCCACGTACCGCCCTCATCCTCCACCCTCCATACCCCCCAAAAAATAGCCCCCTCTATTCCTTTTACTAGTGCTTAAAAATAATCGCATCCCTGCCATTCAACTCCTAGAATGGCCCTACGTCACGTACTGCAGACGTCCCTGCCTCCCCACCCCCCTGCTGCCCTACATTTGCATGGCATTTAAAGTTTAAACTTTTAATAGAGTAACATTTCCCCTTCTTCTTTTAACATAGCTACCCTCTAGTGCTTGTATTTAAACTTTTAAAATCATTTTAACTGTGAAACTGGCTACCCCCTTCCAGCCCTCTGCCCTCCCCCTCCCCTGCCCCACTGGATTCCACCCCATAGGCAATTCTTTTCATTCCCCTTATCCAGAGCACACATGGTTACTTGAAAACAAAATTGTAGAGGCTTCCGGGGCACCGATGCTACCCTAGAAATTCATGTAGCGTCAGTCCACCCCCCCAGGCCCCCACTTACCAGACCTCCGTGATGCTTCTTCTGTCGCCAGTATATACCAGGCACCTCATCATTTGCAAGTCCCTTCACACGTGGGTGCTGAATCCCCACAGTCCATTCTTCCTGGTAATGCCTCTTTCCGCTAATCGTCCACGGCTTAATGCTCAGAGGCCTTCCGCTTACATTGCCTGTCCCTGGGTCAACAATCATTCCAGAAAGGCAGCAAAGAGGGGTACCAAAGAAATAGCAAAATAACCAGATAACAGGGGGTGCGAAAAGATTCACACTCCAACTCACAAGTATGAAGCATCAACAGTTGTTCAACTTTTAACAATTTAAATTCCAGTCAACGTTGAAACACTCCTCATGGTCACCACGAGTACCTCCTTCACTTCTCCTCCCAGTTTGCTCCATTCAGCCCGCCTTTTTTTTGAGCTCCTCCACAAAAGCAACTGCCCTGTCCAGCTCCCAAAATTAATAGGTCGCCCTTTCATGTTTCACCGTCAAAATTGCAGGGAAAACCATGAAGCACTCCACTTTAAGCTCTCTCAGTTGTGCCATCACGGGATTAAAAGCCCTTCTCTTTTTGATTATGCGATTGGAGTAGTCCTGCATAAGATACAGTCTCTTTCCCTCATATCTCAGCTCCTTCATTCCCCAATAAGCCTGAAGTATCTCTTCTCGGTCCTGGCAATTATGGAACCTAAAGATGATTTATCTCGGGGGGCTGCCCTGTTGCTGGACGTGCTGCTACTGCTCTGTGGGCTCGTTCCAGTTTTAGCTTTCCCCTTTTCAGCTTCATGCCCAACATAGATGGGAGTTTTTCCGCGCAAAAGGATAAAACATCGGGACCTTCCTTTCCCTCTGGGAGCCCCTGGAGGCAAAGATTAAGGCGCCTAGCATAATTCTCTTGATAATCATGGAGCTCTGTCAGGTCTGCCAGCTCTTTTTCTAATTTGGCCACGTGAACAGCTATAGGATCCACCTCGTCCTTCAGTTTCGATATCCTCTCCTCCACCTCTGTAACTCTTGTTGCCTGCGTAGCCACTTGCTCCACTAAACTTTGCAGGCGACTGTCGATTTTGCCCTCGAGCTTACTCCGCTTCTCTTCTAGCGCCTCCAATACCTGCTCAGACACCTCGTGGCCTAGCACCGCCATTTCTGCCGCCGAGAGTGAAATTGGGCCCATGGCTTCTGAGGGCTGTGCTGTCGTCCTCTTTCCTTGGTTTTTGGCCGCAGATCTCTGGCTTTTCCCAGGAGTTGGATGTAAATACTCTTCCATACCATCTAAACTATTGAATCTTGTCACTCTGGTATGTTTTTCCAGTTGGATGCCGTTAAAAATAATGTTTTATTTAATGCAGGGTCGGGAGCAGCGGGAACCCACGTCTTCATTGCTGCCTGCTCATCAGCGCCCCCTGTTTCCTCTCTTCTGATGGGTTGGTGCCATCAGTGTTCCAACCCAAGTGAGGAGCATGAAGCATGATGCAGCTCTCTATCTCTCTCTCCAACTCTGCCGACTTGCTGCAGATCCAAATGGTGGGTGACAAAGAAGCATCAGAAATAGGCTCCACATGCCCTTCTGTGCCCCACCTTCTCCTACTGTAGTTGGAAGGGATGGGCACTCTGACCAGGCCTCACAGTGGGGGGAGTAGGAAAGAAATAACACAACAAATAAAAAAAGAACCCCCAATAGCCCTGTCCAGAAAGGCCATCCCAGGTCTCTCAGGGCCCTTAACAACAGGAACTTCACTAGCCCATTCGGTCCCTGGCTACTAACCCCTCCAAGAGGGCCACCAAGACAACCACCCAACCAGTCTTGGAGTCAGGATCCCAGATTCCATCCACCAGCCAGGACAGCCACCAGGGACCCACTTCAAAAAGTAAATACCTTTTATTTTCTTATTTCAGTGTTTTGACCTGAGCCAGTAGGGAGAGCCTTGCTGTGGTGGCCCAGTTTCCCACAACATTCCCCTCATCACTGTCACAAAAAAAAAAAAAAATCCAAGAAGAGAGTCCTACAGGGACCCTCTCACAACTCTCATGTGGCTGGCCACGAAGGGGGGGCTAGCAGTGTGTGGCCACCCACTGTATCATTGGCACCCCCACCTTGCCACTGCCTGGGGCCCCTGATAGAGCAATGCGCAGCCCTCATCCAGGGAAGAGTGTCCATGAGGATGCTTAGTCCTCTCTGCTAGCTTCTGCTCAATACCTGTGCATTTTGAAGAAATATTGATAGCAAGGAATTATTGATACAGCAGTAGCCACTGACAAGCAGTCAAAACAAACATTGTAATGAGAGAGAATACTGTGACAACTGGGAATTGCAAAAACATTGTTCTGTGAAATCACTGATATGGTGTGTAATTTTGAGCTCATTGTCACATTTTGACTTAAACAATCATTCAGGCATTTCAACGTTTTTTATTTATTCTTTGGTAACCGGGCAAGGCCCACTAGGCACAAGTGCTGTTTTCAGGGTTGACATGGAGCATGAGTCAGAAACTGAGATTTTAATTGTGTGTGGCTGCCTGTAGGCTGCTCTGTGTACAGTGCTGGTATTCTAAAAGGCTGTGCAGAGACCACCTTGATCCTGACATTTAGAATACAACTGTGGAGACCTTCTCCCATGCATTTGTCAATCCTCCAGGTGTGTCCTAACTCAGGAGGGAGACGTCTGTGGTCAAAACAAGAAATAGGATAGGCGGACAAAATGGCTCCCACCAGGTAGTTTATGCCCAACCACCAGGACAAAGCAGTAGAAGCAAGTGACACCTCAAGCACTGGCCTTGGGCCCAGTCCTGTTCTCCATATACAGTACATGATTTGGACATAGACTGGGGCGATCAAAATCTGCTCATACCAAATGAGACGAAACCTTCTTCCAGGTGGGCAGAAACAGACTAGGTGAGAGAGTGGGTAGACAAGTGGTAAGTGCTGTTCAATGCAGAACACATAGAATATAAAATCCATAAACAATCAAGGGCAACTATATACTATTACATCAATCTATACATTTTATAATGTATGGGGAGCCTTTATTATTAACTGAAATCAAGCAGATTACAACCTTGTAATGCCATCATAATGTATGGTAGAACGTTGATATAGGTAGAAATCTACCTTTTTATAACAACGTTTTACCATCGATGTGCGTCACGATGTTGTTAACCCATCGATGGTATGTCACATCAATGGGTTAACAACCACGAACAGTCTGGGCATGTGTGCAGCTGGCTCAGACAGCCTTGAAACAGCTGCAGTGGTGAGGGTAGAGCAATGGGGACATAAAAAAACAGCAGTAAGGAACTGCATTCTTTTCTAAAAAAACAAAATGGCACCATACACTATAAAAGCTAATGTATGGTACATCGATGGGTAACCGTTTTGTTAACCAATCTCGAGGTTGCCATGGTGATGTAAACCTCTCGAGCTTCGCTCTCTTGGTTTACATCGTCACCCTGGCAACCTCTCTGGTTAACAAACCGGTTAACCATCGATGACCATACATTATCCTCTATGTTATGACATCACTCTGTTGTTAACCCCTCTTAGGTATGTCATATCACTGTTCTAACAAAACGGAATGCTCACAACAATCAATGTTCTGTAAAGTAAATCAGTAAAGTAATTCAATCCGTGATTACACAATCTTGGTAGCCCATACACTATAAAATATAATGTATGGTCTCTGGTTAACAACCTCGCTGAAAACACTTCTCGAGGTTGCCATGACATCTAAAAACCTCTCAAGCTGTGCTCTCGAGGTTTACAATGATGTCATGGCAATCTCTCAAAGTGTTTACAGCGTGGTTATTAACCAAAGACCATACATTATCCTCTATGTTAACAAGAACAGGATAATTAAATTTGGTATTCTGCATAAACTATGATGATGGGAACCCAAATAGTTGACCATCGGACACCATATGGAAACAGAAACATAGAAGTCGGCAGATAAGGACCTCTTGGCCTACCTACTCTGCCCTATATTCCCTACCTACTGTGCCACCGCAGACTATACTCGATCTCTGGTCTTTCCCCCTCTTGCTTTGCTTCTAAGGTCCCCTTGTGTCAGTCCCATGCATGCTTGAACCCTGTTACCATTTTAGCACCCACCACCTCTGCTGGGAGGCTGTTCCAGGCGTCAACCACCCTCTCTGAGAAGAATTATTTCCTCACATCTTGTCTGATCCAACCCCCCTCCACCTTCATACCATTACGCTTTATCCTGGAGCATCTTCTTCTATGGAAAATGATACCTTCCTGACCCTTATTAATATCTGTGAGGTATTTGAACATTTCTGTAATATCCTCCTTTCCTCTAGAGAGTACATATTCAGTTCCTTGAATGGGTTACTGTTGGAATGGGGATGCACCAGATACTAGATTGGTGGGGGGGGGGGGTCCTCTAGATTTGATTTTATTTTTTTTTTCCAGATAGCTTTTCTCTGGCAGGCGGCTAGCTGGTGGCTTCAGCCCTCTGACTTGAGAGGGCTCAATTCAACCTCCTTTGAGTGTGTGCATCTCTCTAACCATGGCTGTATTCTCAGACAGGTTCCCCCACAAATTTCCTTCCATGGCGGGGCCAGGGAAGGGAGGGCCATTCTCCCCTTCCCAGTGAATAATTCAGATTTTGCCCAAGGTGGGGCCGAATGTTGGGAGCACGGCCAGGGCAACATGGAGCCTACTAGCACTCCCTTTTCTATTTTCTCCCTCTCCCCATTGCTGGGGTGCGCTTGTCAGTGTGTGCACATAGAGGCACGAGCACACACTGTAGAGTCCTGCAGCAGCCTCCCATCATTGTTGTCCCAGACTCGCACCACCACCAGGCCTCCATCTGGTGGCAGTCTTTCGGTTGGAATGACAACCCACTCTCCCCGGAAGAGGAGAGCAGTCCTCTGGGTGTTCGATCCTCTCTCATCCCTCAGCCGACCCCTGACAACCCGATTTGCCACCGCACACCGGTCACCGGCATGGCAGGAGGTGAGATGCACAGCAGCTCAGCCCTCTATGCCACTGGGCCAACCAGATTTAATTTGATTTATTAATTGATTTAATTAATTTAAACTTTGGTGACCAGGATAGACACACTGAGCTGTTTCCAGGTGCGACCCAGGGCTGGGAATACAACAGGGAATGAAACAGCAATAACAAAGTAACAATAGGTTCCTGAACATGTGCAATAAAATCCCAGCACAACCAATGGATTTCAGAGAAAGACAAAAACAATATATAAAGTGCATGTTGTACGTTGGTTATGAGGTAGCCAGGTCGGGAGCCAAGGGCACATGCTGCCAATGCAGGGCAAGACATTTGTACAGAACCAATGAGGAGTAAAATTCAGATTACAGAGTATATTGAGTTGTAGGCTATACAATTGAGTAGGCACAATTGTGATAAACAGGAAAAATAGCAGAGGTGAATGGACAGGACATGGGTGGTTGTAATGTGGAGAAAAGAGGAAGAAGCCTAGCTGCAGATGCATTCTTTTGTGAAGTGTGTCAGTAAGAGTGACCCGAGAGAGTGTAGGGAGGAAGAGAGATGAATGGGGAGAGGGAGGCTGTTCCAAAGAGTAGGAAGTCGGATAGAGAAGACAGACTGGCCTGCTGCAGATTTACTGTGAGGGATATGAAAGGAACTAGCAACAGATACATGAAGGGACGAGGAGGAGGAGGAGGAGGAGGGAATGGCAGAGAGGAGAGGTAAATAGGAACAGTGTCAAGGCAGTATTTGGTCACGAAGGAGGAAACGTGAAACTGAATCCAGGCCACAAGAGAGGGGAAAGAGATCAGCATATAGAGATTAGTGATAGGTCAAAGGTGGAGCACTAAGGGCAAAGCAGCAGAAGGACTGAAAAAGGGGGCGTAGCCCAGTAAGTGTAGACTTTGGGGCAGCACTGTAGATGACATGTGCATAGTCAAACACTGGCAAGAGCATCTGATCTCATGGTGAACCAGGAGAGGTGGAGGAAAGCAAGATTTGTTTTGGTACAGCACACCAAGCTTAGTACAAAGTTTCTTGTGCATACCATCAATGTGGGTGGAAAAGCTGAAATTCTGATCCAGCCACACCCCTAAATACTTGAAACAGGGTATCTGTTCAAGCAGGTTGCCACCTAGAGTTGACAGGTTGGAGCCGTGTTAATCTCTATCTAGTGCCAAACGTAAGAGAAACAGTTTTTTTGGCATTTAATGAGATCTGGTTTGAATGGAACCAACTCTCTTCTATCCCCTCTTCAAAGACGTCCTGAGAAAACATTTGCAGGCTTCCTCTGCTTGCAACTGTATCTGAGGAACTAACTGCTACCTATGTTGTAATGATGTTCTCATTCAAGGATGACTAACTGTTATTCAATACTGCCTACTGTTGACTGTCTACTCTTGTATTTATTCTCATTCTAGGCTGGCAAATTGCTATTTGTGACTGCTGTTGTCTGCTGCATATTGATATATTTCATATTATTGTGATTTAGTTTGTTTCTGGTAGTCTTATCCTGCTCTATGCCTTTGGTGCCTGTATTTTTTCTCTGCCTTGCTTAACCTGTAATTCCTGGTTAACTGTAAATGTTTTTCTTTTGTACTGTCCTGGGCTGTACTGGAAAATTGGCACGTATTTGTCTGGTGTACCCACCTGGTTAACAAAAGCTAAATAAATAAATAAAAAGGCTGGACACTGCCAAAGTTACACTGGAGTGAGGACTCCAGTTCAGGGACTGAGACACTGGAACCAAATAGAACTGTGTCATCTGTATTCATGTGTATGTAGGAAGAGACACTGATGGAGGAAAGGGAAAAAGGATTGGGCCAAGGATGGAGCCCTGGGGGACACCAGGCATTATGGCCAGTGGGGTGGATAGGACATCACCAACTTACTGGACTACCAGGGAAGAAGTTAATAACAGGCACTGGGATCTGGGTGGGAGTGGGCCCACTAGACTACCAAGTGTAACTTATATTTTAATACTGGCACTGAGAGCGGGTGAGAGTGGTGGTGGTGGAGGGTTGCTAGAGTACTGGGAACAACATATTTTACTACTGGGATCAGGGTAGGGGAACCTAGCACTGTTTTTTTTGTTTTGTTTTTTTTACTGACACAGAAATGAAAATTACGTACCTACTTTAATTCTTGATCTTCTTGGATGAAGTCTCCACCACTAATTCACACTAGTGGGACTACGCTGGGGGTGCTAGAACCCAGTGGGAGCCAAAATCTTCAGGAGGGCTGGCACCAAGGTAGGACTGCACATGCGCGGCACTGTGAGGCTGGCTTACGCCGCATAGGCTATCTTGGTGTCGACCCTTCAAGCACCTCAGTACCTTTTTTTACCAAGGAGGTGCAGCGTAAATTAATCTAGGAAACTTTAACCTAACCCAGACATAAGATAGTCCGTATGACCGGTATGAGAAGGGTCAACTCAACAGTGTCTTCACAGCCCAGCCAATGAGGGAGTGAAGACCAGATACAGGATGAGTGAGCTCGGGACGGTGGGTGGGCGTGTGAATGAGTGGTGGAGATTTCGTCCAAGAAGATCAAGAATTATGGTAGGTACGTAATTTTCATATCTTCCTGGACTAAAAGATTCCACCACTCATTCACACTAGTGGGAGAGTACTGAGCTGAAAACAATCCCCCGAGCAGGGTGGCAGGAAAAAGGAGCTCACTTAGGACAGAAGTCCATTAAGGATTGACCTGCCGGGACTTCCGGTTCCACCACGGACCTGATAGCAAGCTAGCCGAGGAGTACCTGTTCGCCCCTGAAAATCAAAACTGCAAATCTCCCCATCACGGACCATACTGTTAAAATAAAATGAAGAAAATGCCAGGTAGTGGTCCGCAAAGCAGATGAGGGCTAAAATTTATGAGGAGGGGAGCCTCTGAGATAGAGGATGGAGACAGACTGAGTCACGGCCTATCGCAAAGTGAGAGAAGCCATTCACCATCCAGTATCAGGGACTCAGATGCAGACATGGATGGAGAGATGGAGCATCTCTCCAGAAGCAGATTTGAAATCCTACTCAAGGAAATTGAGTGCCAGCCGGCCCATTGGTGCAGAGGGTTGAGGCGCTGGACACCACACCGCGCCACGCCAGCGACCGGTTCGAACGACTTGGCCACCGGGGTTGGTGGGGAGAAGGAAGGATTGAGCGCCCCATGACAGCTCTCCTTCCTTCGGGTGGTGAGGGATGCGCCACGCTGCAGTGACACCCATCGGAGGCTGGGTGTTCAGCAAGCTGCGGACATTAACATTGGGGGGAGAGGCGGTGGACATCTGCACGTTAGTGCGTTGATGTCACTGCATTTCCAGCTCTTCAATGGGGTAGAAACAAGAAAACACAAGGGTGTCTCCTCCTCTATGAAGCTCTCTCTGAGCTTCAGTTAGCCTCTGTAGCCGGATCCCCCAATCAGATATTGGTTCCGCTGGCTGGATAGGGGACCAGTTCCGCGGCCCCACCCTTCGTGGGGGAAAGCCAGGGGTGATCGGGGGATCACGGCGGAGACAGATAGTGGAGGCTCGGGGGCCATGACTAGAGCGGATACTTGGAGGAGAACCCTACAAAAAAAAAAAAAATCAGAGGGCAAGAAACGAAAACAAAAGAGAGTTTAAAAATATTTCAGATAAGCTTACCAGAATGGAGACAGAGATGGACCAAGTTGAGATTCGGGTAGCAGAGACAGAAGAATGGACTCAGAAGCTGGGGGGGAATCGTACAACTGATCCTTCAACAAACAGCTGAGTTACATGCCAAAACGCTTGACCTTGAAAGCCGCTCAAGAAGAGATAATATCCGTATATATGGCCTGGCAGAGGGAGCAGAGACATACCCGATGGCAGATTTTATTGAGAACATGTTGCGGGACATCCTGAACTTACCCCCAGGATACCTACTCTCTGTGGAAAGAGCGCACCGATTGCTTAGTAAAAAACCCTCAGACCCCTTGGCGCGACCTCGATCCGTGGTGCTCAAATGCTCGAGCCACAAAGTCAAAGAAGACCTCCGGCCGGCATGGTCTGAGAAAAATCTAAAATATCTGGACTCAAAAATCACCCTAGACCATGACTATCCGTCAGAGATACAAGCAGCAAGACTACAGTACAGTCCTTTAATTAAAGTGCTGAAAATACAAGGAGTGAGATTCCAGACACCCTTCCCGGCACGCCTGAATGTATTTTAGGAGAGTGGCATTACAATTTACAATACAGCACAAGAAGCCAAACAAGATTTCTCCAAGAGAGACTTCCAGATCACCAGGATGCAAGTGGAACATAATGGTAAGGATAGGAGATTCCACCCGGACTGGCAGATGGTGCTACATAACCTCGTACCAGGAAGCTCTAGAATGTCCGCGCTAGAAGCATCGCGATGCATAATGAAGCTCCTGAAGCAGCTGAAGACTGTGCCAGAAAAACAAAATGGAAAATTGGCTACCTGAATGTGTGAACAGATAAAGAAGAGGGGAAAAGATTAGTTGGATGCATTCGGACGATGACGCCTAAAGCGAGGCTGTTCCAGACTGGTAAATGATTTTTTTTTTATACTTTATTTTTCTTTATTTTCCAATGACATCTCATTGAGCATACATATAGCAAACAGGCCATAGTTACATGTCCATCTGGGAACAAGTCCCATAATAAAAGTAAAAAGAGCATTTGCCGTATTGAGTTACCACATGAGGGGTATTGCTATAATTAGTGCAAGACTAAACAACAAATTAGACATCCTATATTGTGCTGCGTGAAAGAGTCCAAGAGCAGCATGGCTATTTCTATAAAAGGTAGGAATGACCAGCATTAGTCCCAAAAGACCACGCTCAAAAAGAGCTTATGGCGCCATGCATTGTACATAAATGAATTACCAAAGTAAATTTTCTAAAACATGTATTTGGAGCAAGAAACATTTAGGAGGGGTAACACAGAATTAGCCCACCCGCCAAATTAGACCACTTCCCTTAATAATACCATATTACAAGACATGAACTTAAGAGCATAATGGCTGTCATTCAGAAAATATCCAAACAGTGAACAAGGAAACATTCAGAGCAGATCCTCGGAGTCCCTTCAAGTGTCCAGATTAAGGTCTTCAGGAGTACTCTTATTCCTCACGACCAGTCTAATAGCCCATTTTCCAGCCTCTACAGGATCCATAAATAGATAGACCTTTCCCTCCTAAACTATATGTAGGCGAGCTGGAAAAACAGTAGTGTGTACTACGCCTACCTCTCTCAGGGTTTGCCTGACTGCGTCAAACTTCTTGCGGCGTTGCCGAGTTGCAAAACTTAAGTCTGGGAAGAGGTAGACTGGGTGTTCCTCGTCTCTCACTCCTGTCCCAGAAGTAACAATCATCAGAGTGCGAGGCTCTTCCGACTGTTGTCGGCCACGCAGGTTAACTCTATAGATTTTCTGTATGCCCGTAATTGGATCTTGACCCGTAACCAGCAGTTTTTCAGTAAGAAATTCCTGAATTGCCATAAGTGGGTGATCTCCCTCGAAGTCTTCGGGCAAACCCAGCACACCTATATTAGCACTCCTTATTTGATTCTCCATGGTCTCGAGCCTTGTGCAGACATGCTGTATTTCTTTAGACATCAGTGCGGCAGCTCCATTAGCAGAATCAGCCCTTTTTGCTACCTCCAGCACTTCTGATTTTAAACCCTCCACCAAGAATTCCAATATTACTACCCGGCTATTGAAAGAATCCACTTTCTGTGAGAGGTTAGCCACAGAATTGATTAGAGTTTGTATTTTTAGCCCCAGCATCGTGAGTGATTCTTCGGTAGCAGGAGGAGTTTTAGCTAAATCTTCTGGGCCTGACCGCGAGGTCTGGGCTGCACCAGAGCCTTTCCCTCAATCCGGACCTCCTGTAGCCTTATCATGCTTAGGATTCCCCATACTCCTTAATTCAATGATCGGGAATCTGATCGGATGGTCCAATTTGTTCCAAACAGCATCTGAAATGTAATTTTTGCTGTTTTTATGTGGAAAATTGCAGAGATGTGATTTCTTGCTTCCACCAAGCTCTGGCTCCACAGAGCCCCCCCCCCCCCATCGACTGGTAAATGATTTGACTTTTATCTTGGTGCTCCACCACCAAGGGAAATAAAGAACTGAACTCACAGGGTGAGATTAATATAGTGTTATAAAGTGAATTTACCCCTCCAGGAGGTGCTAATTGTGTATCATAGAAATTATCCATGTGGGGTGGGGGGAGAATGACAGTTTTACTATCTGCCCTGTGAACCCTGAGGTCTGTCACTGTGAACCCTGAGGTCTGTGTCATGTAAAGGCCCAAAAGACACTCAGTCAGAAACTTAAGTTAGTTTGTCAGTTCGAAGTGGGGCAAGAACTTGTAATGGAACTCTGTTTTAAAGTAAGCTATTTCATCTGACTCTTTTTGGAGTGGGGATCCAGATTCAGTGGTCCTTCAGGAAAAGGAGTCATAAGAAACACATTGTAAAGTCACTGCCTGCTTAAACTGGAAAGGGGAAGACTGAAAACAAATCACAGTCAAATAAGTGGGGGGGGGGACTCTGTAAATGGTTAGGAAAGGCTTGTGGTGGACTATCGTAAAGAGAGACGACTCTGTCATTCAGACGGTCGGGGGGAGGGCCTTTCCGCTGAGGGGAGTACACCCATACCCTTTCTCAGCTTTACTGAGGTGGCTGAGACCAGAAACCCAATTAATTGGGTTTCCTACCTTGGAAGACTAAGAATATGATAAGTTACACAGCCCTGTTGGCTGGAAAAAGGTTTGTAAGGTTAATTGTTAACCAGTTGTTTTTTATATGCTACCAGAATATTTACTAAGACACAGAGACACCCTCTCTATGGAAAAATGGAGACCTTCGGTAGGTCATATAGATCTTCTTTTCCCCCGGATATAAATGAATACTGAATCCTCACTAATATGCTCCTATAATGTGCACGGACTCACTAACCCCATCAAGAGGGGTAAAGTGCTCTCATACCTTAGGAAAATGAAAACAGAATGTAAGTTTCTACAAGAAACACATCTTTCTAAGGTGGAGCATGACAAGTTAGTTAGGATGGACTTCATAGAGGTCATCTCCTCAACCTACAAAAAAGGCAGAAGGCAGGGGACGGCAATACTCATCTCAAGGGGGACACAATTCCAGATGGAAGATAAAATGACAGATGAAGAAGGTAGATATGCACTAATGAAAGGGTTGTATAAGGGCCGACAGGTAACATTGGCATCAGTATACTTTCTGCCGGGTTCAAAGTACTTAGACTACAGAACATTTTTGTTTAAATTACAGGAGTGGGCGGAGGGACCTTTGATTTGCGGAGGAGATTTTAACTTAACACTGGACCCCAAATTGGATACCACATCCCCAGTGCAGAGAGGAACTTATAAAGTAGCCAAACAAGTCTCTAAGTTGATGGTGGAACTAGGAATGACAGATATGTGGTGACAATTAAATGGTCCCAGAAGGGACTACACATGTTTTCCAACCCACATAAGATTTATTCCAGATTTGATTACTTTATTATGCATAAGGAGGAGGTCGCTCTTGCGATGGACAGTTGGATAGGAGACATGGTCTTATCAGACCATGCCCCTGTTTTCCTGAAACTAGCCGGGGACACGTAAAAACACACTATGGCACTTGAACATCTCTCTTATGAAAGATTAGGAAATTAAGAAAACAATAGAGGAAACATACACCCAGAGCTTAGCAGATAACACCAGCCCAGGGATCTCACCAGGTATCCTATGGGATACAGCAAAAGCCATAATTAGAGGGAAATTCATTGAACTGGCTATAAACAAAAAGAGAGAGAGAGAGAGAGAAGCTAAAAGAGTACAACTACAAATGAAAATACAAGAATTAGAGGAACAGCAAAAACAAAAATATAAGCAACAGAGTGCAAAGGAATTGACAAAACTTAAGCAGCAATTAAGAGAAATGTTAGACTCAGGTGGAGAAGAAGCTGATATTTCTCCAACAGAAATACTATGAGAGTGGGCCATGTTCCCTTAGACTCCTGGCTAGCCGTTTAAGAGCCCAGAAAGCGAGAGTGGTAATTCCTACTGTGATACACCCCAGAACAGGAGCTAAGATTACGCAGACAACAGAGGTTTCAGAGGTATTTAAAGAATATTATGCAGAACTATAAACAGCGGATCAGATACCCCCTGAAACGGCAGTTAGGGAATTTATGCAGAAAATATTGCTTCCTAAACTTACAGCACAACACCGAGAGGAGCTTATGAGGCCTGTCTCTACTCTAGAACTCAAAACAGAAATAGGGAGAATGAAAACAGGTAAGTGCCCAGGATATGACGGTCTGCTGGCGGAATTTAACAAAACATTTGGGGAACTGCTCCACCCGCTTTTACAGGAGACATTTCAGGATGTTTTTCTTGGGAAGGGGAAGCCACCACCCTCCTGGGCACAGGTGGTGATTTCTGTGGTGCCAAAGCCCGGGAAGGACCTTGCTAAGTGCCCTTCTTATCGCCCTATTTCCCTCTTAAATAATGACTATAAATTATATACTTCGATTATAGCCCACTGACTGCAAGAGATTTTACCCAGGCTGATACACTTAGATCAAACAGGATTTATTCTGGGAAGGCAAGCCCAGGACAATATAAGAAGGACTATACATATTTTAGATCATATTAATCATATAAAGACACCATCCCTTTTTTTGAGCCTAGATGCGGAAAAGGCATTTGATAAAGTCTCGTGGTCCTATCTGGTGGGGGTCCATTCCGGGTTTGGGTTCCCTAAAGAATTTATTACCAGATTATTCAAATTATATGATTGACCAAAAGGATTTGTAAGGACGAATGGACATATATCTACAGGGTTCACTGTCCCCTCTCCTATTTGCCCTGTATATCAAGCCCTTGGTGGAAAGTATTAGAAGAAATCCAAGTATACACAGGGAGTTTTTTGGGGAATATAGAAAATAAATTGGCTTTATTTGCAGATGACATTTTGATATACATGTCATCTCCAGAGGAGTCCCTTCCATCATTGTTCCAGCTACTGGATAATTTCTTTATTATTTCGGAGTACAACTTAAATAAAAGCAAAACAGAGGTATTAAGCCTCAATTACACTCCCAACATGAACACTAGAGTGAGATTTAAAATGAAGTGGGGACTCCCGAGGATGAGATATTTGGAGATAGAGATAGGTACAACATCAGATGCCTTGTTTAACATAGAAACATAGAAATATAGAATTTGACGGCAGATAAGGACCGCTTGGCCCACCCAGTCTGCCCATTTCCCTACCTATTGGATAAGCTGCAGATCCTAGTTAACCAGCAGCCTACTTCTTCCTACCCCCCCACCAGAATTGCCTTATGACTGTCCCATGCATGCTTGAATTCCACCACTGATTTTGACTCCACAACCTCCTCCGGAAGGCCGCTCCATGCATCCACAACCCTCTGTGAAAAATACTTCCTTAAATTACCTCTGAGCCGCCTCTATCTTCAAATTGTGCCCTCTTGTTCTTGCACACTCTTTTTGAAAGATGCTACCTCTTGGACTTTGTTGATTCCTTGAGGTACTTGAACGCTTCTATCATGTCCCCTCTCCCTCCTTTCCTCGAGGCTATACATATTAAGCTCCTTTCGTCTCTCTTCATATGTCTTCCGTGCAGACCCTGCACCTATTTAGTTGCCTCCTCTGACAGCTTCCATCCTGTCTATGTTCTTGCGGAGATTGGGTCTCCAGAACTGCACACAGTACTCAGATGGGGTCTCACCAGCTGTCTGTACAGAGGGATAATAACTTCCTGTTTCCTACTGGTGATGCCTCTCCCATGCATCCCAGTATCCCCCAGCCCTCCTTGCTGCCCTCTCACATTGCTTGCCCACCTTTAGGTCATCTGATATGACTACCCCAGGTCCCTTTCCATTTTTGTTGTTGTTAGTATCTCACCCCCCATTGTGTACTCTTCCCTGGTTTTTGTTTCCCAGGTGCATTACCTTGCACTTCTTAGCACTGAATCTAAGCTGCCATACATTTGACCATTCCTCTAACCTTGCCAAGTCCCTTCTCATCCTTTCCACCCCACCCTGTGCATCAACTCTGTTGCAGATCTTTGTGTCATCTGCAAAGAGACATACTTTTCCTTCCAGTCCTTCTGCAATGTCGCTTATAAAGACATTGAAGAGGACCGGTCCTAATACTGAACCCCAAGGTACCCCACTAGTAACCTCCTTTCTTCTGAGTGGACTCCATTTACTATTACCTCTGTGTCCTATTCTCCAGCCAATTCTTTACCCAGGCTGTCATCTTGGGACCCACTCCCAGGCTGGCTAACTTGTATATTAATCTTTTGTGTGGGACTGTGTCAAATGCCTTGCTAAGTAGGCCATGTCCACAGCCCCTCCCTGATCTATTACTTTGGTCACCCAGTCAAAGAAATCTATCAGATTCATCTGGCATGACCTTCCGCTGTGAATCCATGCTGCCTAGGGTCCTGTGCCCCTCTGGGCTCTAGATACTCAACAATTCTTTCCTTCAGAAGTGATTCCATCATTTTCCCTATCACTGAGGTTAAACTAACAGGTCTGTAGTTTCCTGCTTCTGCCTTGCTCCCACTTTTGTGAAGAGGAATCACATCTGCCCCCCTCCAGTCCTTGAGTACCACCCCATCCTCCCATGATATGTTAAAGAGGGTAGTCAGTGGTGTCACTAGTTCTACCCTTAGTTTTTTAGAATTCTGGATGAATCCCATCAGGCCCCATTGCTTTGTCCACCTTCAGTTTTAAAGTTCTGTTCAACCCTTTCTTCTGTAAATGGCTGGTATCAACTTCTGTATCCAGAGTGTTTCTACTGTTTGTTTTATGTACCTCCCCTCTTCATTTGTAAATACTGAGCAAAAATATTTGTTTAGTATCTCTGCCTTTTCACAGTCTCCTCTGCCCACCTTCCTCCCTTTATTAAGCCTCACTATCCCTCCCTTGGTCTTCCTTCACTCCCTGATGTACCTATAAAAGGTTTTATCCCTTCTTAACTGAGTTGGCTGTTTTTCCTGGTTTGGGCCTTTGCTGTTCTGACTGCCTTCCCAGCCTCCTTTGCTTTAACTGATACAGTTCTCTGTCCTGCTCCTTCTACGATTCCTTGTACTTCCTGAATGCTTTCTTTTCTCTTGAACCTTCACTGCCACTTCCTTTGAGAACCACAGTGGTTTCTTACATTGTTTTGTTTTGTTTTGTTTATTTGCTTCACACAAAGGCTCGTTACCTCTATGATGGCAGTTTTTATTATTCCCCATTGTTTTTCCACCCCTCCTTCCTGCCCATTTGCTAGTGCATTCCTTAGGCACTCACCCATTTTGGCAAAGTCAGCCCTCCTAAAGTCCAGTACTTTTGTCTTCGTATGGCTTGGCTCTATTGCTGTGTTTATTGTGAACCATACTGTTCAATGGTTGCTAGTTCCCAGATGGCTACCCACTTCTACATCTGTGATCCTCTCTCCATCTCCATTTGAGAGAATCAAGTCTAATATTGCTTCCTCTCGAGTGGGCTCCAATACTAGTTGTCTAAGGCATGCCCCCTGTAGGGCATCTAGAATAACTCCATTCTTCGAAGTGACAGCTGCAACTGCACTCCAGTTAACATCTGGCATATTCAGATCACCCATCAGCAATATCTCCCCTTTTTCTGCCATTCTAAGTATACTTTCATCATTTCCTTGTCCATTCTCCCCCTGAGAAGGGGGTCTGTATACAACCTCGATGTGGATTGTGGTGCCATTGCCTGTCTCCAAATTTACCCACAGTGCTTCTTCTCCTCCCTGTTTACCCTTTTGTTCTGTTGCTTTTATTCCTTCCCTTATGTAAAGAGCTACTCCTCCTCATCTTTTACCCTCCCTGTCCCTCCTGTAGATAGTGTATCCTGGTATGTTTACATCCCAGTCATGGTTTTGTGTGTACCATGTTTCTGTGACTGCCACGATATCCAGATGTTCCTCCTC
This sequence comes from Neoceratodus forsteri, assembly GCA_016271365.2. Classification (NCBI taxonomy): domain Eukaryota; kingdom Metazoa; phylum Chordata; order Ceratodontiformes; family Ceratodontidae; genus Neoceratodus; species Neoceratodus forsteri. The sequence goes on from CM057455.1 coordinate 883,990,657, forward strand.
CATCAAGACCACTAATTTAGGAAGCTTGTTACCCAGACTAAGGCCATTGGTACTCATTGCTCTCCATTTTTTGATGGCTTTACCTTCTGTTGCAGCATCCCCCACTGACCGTTCTACCTCGGTCTTTTTCTCATTTAGTACCCTGTTTTGTAGGGAGAGGCTGGGATTTTCCTGCTGCTTGTCAGTGCCCCCTTTGACTAGTTTAAAAGCTTGCCAATGAAGCATTTAAACCGATTGCTCAAAAGACTTGTTCCTTCCCGGACAGATGCAGACCATCCTGCCAGTATAGGCTGGTGTCCTCCAGGTGGAACCCCAGTCCCCAATGAAGCTAAACCCCTGTGCTCCACACCATTTTTTCAACCATTCATTAAACTGCATGGTGCTAATTACCTCGCCTCCCCATGCCTTTGACAGGCAGCACCTCTGAGAAGGATACTGTGTAAGCATTTGTCTTAGGCCCCTCCCCAACTCTGCAATGTCCTCCTGCACTGCTCTAATCTCATGATGAGCCAAGTCATTTGTCCCTAGGTGTACAATTATGTCCAGCTCAGACTCCCTTGCAGCTGTTCTCATGATCCTGAGGATGCGCTTCCTGTCCCTCCAAGCCATGGCACCAGGCAGGCACCTTACTTCAGTTTTCCCAGCTCCCCCAAGTTCTATCCCCCTAATAATTGAGTCCCCCACCAGGAGCTGCTTCCTTTCCCTGTGGTGTCCTCTGCCTCCTTCCTGTAGGCCTCCCTTGTGACAGTTGTCATCAGTCTTCTCTGAGGGTGCATCCATAGGAGAGCTATGCTCCCCCAGAATGGTGTATGGATTGTGGAGTGGAACAATTGACTGGGTGTGCCTCTGTTCCACCATCCTCACCCTCCTTGAGCCCACTGTGGTCCAACTGCTGTGCTTTCTTCGCAACCTCTGAGGTAGTGGTGGTGGCACTAGTGCTCCCTGGATGGGGGAGGTTCCCTTCCTACTGTCCAGTGTGGCCTGGGGGAAGGTTTCCTTACTACTGTCCAGTGCGGCCTGAAGACGGGCAACTTCCTCCCTCAGGGCAGATAGTTGTCTGCAAATAGGGCAGCATCTCAGCCTCCAGAAAGACTCCCGGAAGACTGCTGCCCACAGCCATTACATTGCACTACTCCCCACATGTTTATCTATTTTTTGTGTGTGTGTGTGTGTGATTGGTTATATAGAAATATATATTATACAATGTGTATGCTTATATTGTCAGTGCAGTGTGCTAGAGGATATGACAGTGATATGCACTTGCACTCTTGAGGAAATGATGTCAGAACCTCAGGTATAAAGGAACTATTTCCAGGGTGGGTGGGTGAGGGGTGGAAGGGTTGAGCCTAAACTGTGCCCTCACAAAACAATCAGCTAAAAGCTCTCACCCACCACTGCGATGAGTGCCTTTCTGTCAGCAAGATACCCTACACAACAATTTGACAGAGAAAGTACCCTGCTAATCAAACAGAGAAAAATCCAGACATCCAAGTCAGACACAGGTAAACCTCTCCAGCCCCAAAACAGCCTGGTGGTTTGTTAACCACAAAAGGTTTGCCCCCAATTATCAGCCAATTATAGAACAACTAAAACAAGACTTTCAGAGATGGTCTCTGATACCTATGGACATAGGAACCAGAATACAGACAATAAAAATGAATGTATTGCCAAGTCTGCTGTACCTGTTTCAATGTGTCCCCTGTGTAGTACCCTTGACAGAACTAATTAATTGGCAACAATTATTACTGACATTCATATGGGGTAAGAAACGTCCCAGAATTAAAAAACAAATGTTGTACTTACCAAAGAATGAGGGAGGAATGGCCCTTCCAGATTTAGCTGCTTACTGATGCGAATAGCTATATTATGGGGCAATAATCATTATGACGCCATATGGAAAAGAATAGACCTCTACCACCAGAAAACACCCCCCTTAGCAGCAATAATATTCCAACCTAGACCAAAATTGATGGTCAATACCCATTTCTCGGGAACAGTAACAGAGTTGGAGGGTTGGAACAGAGGGATTAAGGGTAATAAGATGCAAAGAGCAACTTAGTTGTTTAGATGGTGGGCATACGACCCACAGTTTACACCAGTAGCACTTGATAAATGGTTTAGGGACCAGGCAATGAGAGGTATAACCTCGCCGTATGAGCTCTTGCAAAATTCAAAACTGATTTCATTTGAACAGGCCCAGGGGGCCTTTGGGTGGTCAAAAAAGGATATTTTAAGATTCTTTCAGATCCGAGACTATATAAGGGACATATTAAATAACGGAGCCCAGGTGGGGGATGACTGGCAACCCAAAATTCCATTCCTAAAAATCTGGAGATCACCCATGGGAGAAAAGGCCATCTCTCTCTCTCTCCTGTGTTTGGCTTGTATTGCAGACAGGGCTGCCTCCTCACTACACATAAAAAAGAAGTGGGGACGTCTCGCACTAAATGGCGGCTTAAAATGGAGCGCTTACACCTCGGGCAACAACACTGTCTAATTGTTCACCATCGTGTAGTTTAACGAGCTAATTTTGTCTAGGGCAAGGCTCGTAGATCTTGGATCATCATGGGGCGTACTAAAAAGAAGCCACACATTGAAAGAATTGACCAATCAGCTGTACGCAATATTTCTCGGTCTCAAAACCCAATCCCATCTCGCTCCTCCATTTTTACAGCCTCCGACGATGATTCGGTGGGCTCGGGATCGGATGATGCTTCGACCTTCACGAGGGCAGATGGCCATAGAATGCTTAAAATTCTCCACCGTATAGATGCACGGATATCAGACATCCACAAAGATTTTTAAAAACTAGAAGCTCGCACAGCATTGGTGCCGAACCATGTGGAGGGCCTTCAGCAACAACATATGGCCTTTGGAAGATCTTTGGCATACCTACCTAAACGGGAGAAAGAACTGACCATGAGAGCGGAGGATGTCAAAGTGAGAGCCCGCAGAAACAATATTCACATCTTCGGCATCGCTGAGAGTGTGGAACCCCCATCAATGGAGGAGTTTATTGATACTTGGCTTAAAGCAGAGCTGGCTTTGGGGGAGGTCTTCAACATGGAGATCGAGAGGGCACACAGAGCAATCATCCCCAAGCCTAAGCAGGGCACCCCCCCCCGGTTGATAATTGTGAAATTTCTATGATACCCCACAAAGGAAAAAATACTGAGACTGATGTGGGCAAAGAGAGACTTAAATTTAGATGGACAAAGGATCTATTTAGATCAGGATTTTCTCCCACAGATGCTAGCAAATCACAAAAAAGTCCTGGCTGTAGTAAAGGCATTGCGAGACAAGGGTCATAAAGCCTACCTCAGATACCCTGCCAAATTGTGGGTTCAGGATAAGGAGGGCCCAAGGATCTTTAACTTCCTTCTTCATGCTACTCCTTATTTGGAAGCCCAGGGAATCCCTTCCCCAGACACCAAAGAAGAACAGGCAGATAGGGAAATAGAGGAGTTGCTGTTGTCGATTGCCCCACGTTCCAGACGACAGGCAGGAAGGAAGAGGAATGATGCAATCCTCCCATTGCATGCTGATATGGCTAAATAGCTGCAGGTTAAAAAACCTTGAAATTTTTTTTTCTCTGGACTCGGGAGGTTTCCAATAGTCCATCTTACCTGGTATGACTGAGGATATCCTACCCTGAAGGGCACAAGAGATGACAGAAGTAGTATAAGTTCATATATCTCGTAAAATGTTAAATTTCAGCCAATCAGCGCGTTCCACGTCATTTGACAGGTGGGCATGGCCTAAAACGGACCAATCAGAATCGCCCCTTGTTAAACCGGAAGTCCCTCCCTTAAATGCGCTAGCCCCGCCCCCTTCTGGCGGAAATGACACGCTGCTTGAACCTGTGTCCTGCCCCTTGCGCAGGAAATGACACGCTGCTCAAACCCGTGTCCCGCCTCTGCAGGAAATGACCTAACACCACCATTTTGTAAGCTGCCTTACGCCCTCATTCTCATACACCCTCGATCCCCTGCCAGACCATCCTGGCTGGAACCCGAGTCCCACCATGCTAGCTTGAACTCCTGCATCCCTCCTTTCTCCTGCACCCCACCAGCCTGACTGAACCCCTGTCCCCTTCTCCTGCACCCCACCATCCTGGCTTGAACCCCTGTCCCCCCTTTCTCCTGAACCCCCACCATCCTGGCTCGAACCCCTGTCCCTCTTCACCACCGTGCTCCTCCCACCCCAAAAAATCAGTTAGTGTTTATGTAGTGGTATGTGCCCCCTGTAGGCCTGGTGTATAACTGCAGGGACATGTGTGTGTGTTTTTGATTAGGATATTTTCAGAAAGAAGTATCTAGGAGGGAACCTGATCGGCAGAGGTTTCACAGATCTGTGTGGAGACCCCACACCCTGAGGAAATTCATCTGCCTGTGTGAGTACCCTTTTTCTGTTTTTGTAACAGTATACAAAATTATTTAACATGCATCTGTAGGACTGTGTCAAACTTGCATCAAAAGGATAGCTTATGTATACTGCATGTAACATTTATAAGCTAAAACGGGACCTCTGTGTAAATAAGATGGTTCAGCAGTTTTCTGGATAGCATTGCAACAATCGCAAAAAACTAATTATTTATACTTTTGTCATGAATTAGAAATAATAAAAATATATCAGAAAAAAGGAATACACATACCTATAGTTCACCCCCCCTCAGCTCTGTGTAGTATCAAGGAGAAGGCTGAAATGAAATGTGTGTGTGTGATATTTATAATGTTTTGAAAAAATGATATATTACAATGAAAATACAGAATGTAAAATGATGTTTCTCTTTCAAAAATAATTTTAAAGCACACAGTCTTAAATGTATCTACAGCTTTGCTTAGAGTTGTTGTAAAAAATACACACTGTGTGTGTGTGTGTGTGTGTGTGTGTGTGTCCCTCATTAGACACGTAGAAAAGCAATGTCTTTTATGTATGTTTAAAATATAGATGGTGGGGTTTTTGGAGCCTGGTGGCTGTGCGGTGTGTGTGTGTGTATGTGTCCGTCCTCATTAGGCACGTGGGAAAAGCAATGCCTTTTATGGATGTTTAAAATATAGCTGGACTTTTTGGAGCTCACAGTCCTGTTGGCTGTGTGATAGGGGTCTTTGTCTGTTAAGACGTGACAAAACATCTGTTGTTCATTTACACAGCCATGGCTACAAAGGCCTATTGATTCTCTTTGGAAACATGTGTGTCTCAAGATTTTTGGATTACAGGGGTCTGTAAAAAAGTAGCTTTATGCTTTTGTTGTAAAATAAATGTCTATAGTTACATTATCAAAAATTAAAAAGTCATGTAGTACTAAATAGAAAATAAATATGTTACAAAGAAAAGACAGAATGTAAAATGATAATGTTTCTCTTTCAGAATAATTTCAAAGCACACAGTCTTCTTAAAATGTATCTACAGTTTTGCTTAGAGTCGGTGAAAAGAATACACACTTTGTGTGTGCTATGTTTTACCAATTACTAATTTAAAGGACACAGCTGTTTAAAAAGACAGAATTTCTGTTTTGACTTTTAAAACATAACTTAAGTTGGCACTCAACTGCCGTTATTATAAACTGTGCCTCTCTGTGTTTTAAGAGTGATAAAAAGCATCTGTTTTAATTAGACTGTGACCAACGTATTAGCAGAAAGGAATTTTTAATGCCTTCCAGCTGTCGCAGGAAGTGAGAAACAAAAGCCTACATTGACTAGCATAGGGTCTTATATATCCCCTTGGAGAAAGGGGGTGTTTGGTCTGATGGTCAGTACCAGATGTTTTTCACTACTTGCCACGTACTTGGGGTGGGGGCTCTGAGTCATTTTATATAAGCATTTCAAGATACTGGAAGCTCAAGTAGTAGTTGTGGTAGTCTCTCTGTCCTTTTGTCTTGAGCTAAAAAATTAAAATATTCAACAATTAGCCATGGAATCGTGGACTCCTGATTTAAGAGCTTATCCAAACATTCACTGCTTGGCTAATACACAGTTGAACACTACAGAAGGTGTGTATTTTTAACTAGAAATAGTAGATGCTGCATGTTTTAGAGTTTAAATTTTGTCTTATAAAAGTTTTAAAAATACTGAAAAGTAGTGATAGGTGTGTATTTTTCTGTTTTAAAACAGCCATGCAGAGAAACCCTGGAGGGGAGAGAGGGAAAAAGAGATCATTACATGAATGTGATGTTTTTCAAAGGCATGCCGGAATTTCTGCTGGTGTCAGTGACCAGAATACGTATAGCATAACTGAACAAGATATACAGCCATCAACGAGCAGTGGTTCAAGAGTCTCTGCAGTTGTAAATGAGCCAAATGTGTCAATAAACATTGTACAGCCATCTAGGAGCAGTGGCTCAAGAGTCTCTGCGGCTGTAAATGAACCAAATGTGACAATAAACAATGTACAGCCATTTAGGAGCAGCAGCAGCAGCACAAGAGTTTCTGCCCAAAGGTTTCAAGAAAGTGACATTGACATGATCAATATTGGGAAAGCCTGTATTTTTAAAACAATTGATAGTTTGTTTAATGCCTTGGTAATTGAGGGCAGATTATCTAGTGAGGATTACGATCATCAGCTGCTTAAATCTGAGCTTTTTAAAAGTTCAGCTACTTTACTGAACAGTGTGCTTGGTTTATTGCAAATTTCTAAGCAGCCAATCAAGGAAATGAAGATAATGGCCAGTGCAGCCCACATGTATGAAAAGTACAGGGAATTGGAGGAAAAAGTGGCCAAAAACAAAGAACAAATTACAAAGTGAAAGCACAGTAGCTCTCATAAACTGAGTACAAAGGGTTGTATCACTAACAAAATGAAAAAAAATAACAAATGGGGTCAAAAAAGAAAAATCTGGGTAAAAAATAAAACAATCCGTGAAAAGTTGATAAGAAAAGTAAAACATGCCAGGAAAATATTACAGCGTAGGTTGTTACAGAATGCTACAAATGGTCTGCAGTCTGAATTAGAAAACCATCATGATGATGATCAGGCTAACAGGGCGCCCCTACAGTGTATTTAGAAGCTGTACAGGAATATGAACGCAGTTTAAAAAAATTTAATGCTACAGAATTTCATCAAAGATATAAGTTTATAAATCTAGATAAAATAAAATATTTTACAGAGGCTATTGCTGCAATGCACCAGGCTATAGAAAGTTTGTTAGACAGTGTGAAGAGAAAAACACAATATGGGGATTTTATACAGGTAAGATTAAATGCTGCTTCTTTGAATCACCCCTTGTTCTCAAGAAAGACAAGACCAAATGAACTAAATGCTGCAACCTTCTTAGATCAGATAGCTGATATGCTACAGAGCAATACTGAAGTAATTACTGATTTCTATACATCTTGTGGTAACGACTATCAGAAACCACCAGGGTCGGGTGGGGGAGACGGACACTGAGCTCCATCTTGTATAGCAGGATTTTACAAAAAAAGAGACGATACCTGATTGATTTAAATAAGAGACAATAGTTTGTGTTTCGGTGGCTCCATTCTCGCACTCTTAAATCCACATGAGTGACAGTCAGTTGTTGAACAAGGCTAAAATATTGTATGCTGAGCTAGGTTTGTCAGACCAAAGCCCTGTCACTTTTAGTGATGTGTCACAGTTTGAACGCTTTTTAAGAGTCAAAATTAAGATTTTATATCACAATGAAGGAAACTGGCAAACATTTTCAACAGGTCCAGAAAGATTTCCTAAAACACTGTTTGTATCATTACATGAAAACCATTTTTATGGCATCACTAATGTAAGAAAATTCATAGGCGCACGGTACCTCTGCGAATATTGTGATGTAGCCTACAGCCATAAGGGAAATCATATCTGTGCACAACAGTGCAAAGTTTGTTTCAACCCGTGTTGTCTCGAAAAGGAAATTGGCACAGTATCTTGTCACAAATGTAAGAAGATTTGTAGGTCTTCAGCGTGCCTAGAAAGACATTTAGCTAGAGCTGATGGTGATACAGGGTCTTGTAAATCCATGAAACTGTGTGAACAATGTTTTGTTTTTTACAAGGGATGTCACATGTAAATTGATTCAGTGTAGCAGATGTGGTTCTTTCATGACAGCAGACAAGCATCTGTGTTACATGTCACCACTCACAGATGTAAAAAGCACTGAGAAATATATAGTGTTTGATTTTGAAGCCACACAAGAAACGGGGGTGCACATACCAAATTTTGTGTGTGCTAAGCAATTAGATGGGAAGAGGTCCTGGGAATTCGAAGGTGAAGATTGCATAAAAGATTTTGTAGGACATTTTATTGATGCCCCATTTAGACACTACACATTTATAGCACACAATGCCAAAGGCTATGACAGTTACTTTATCATTAGCCAGCTAGTCAAGGAAAGAATTGATATTAAATTGCTCACACAAGGAGGAAAAGTACTCTGTGTCACAGTGACATCCCTACACATCAGATTTATTGACAGCCATTGTTTTCTTCCTTTAAACTAGCAAAATCCCTGCAGCCCTTGGATTTGAGACTGAGATTGCTAAAGGTTACTTCCCCATTTTTAACACCAAGGCTAATGAAAATTATGTAGGCCCCTGCCCGATGCTCAGTTTTATGGTTCTGAATATATGTTGCCTGCAGAAAAGCAAGAGTTTTTGCAATGGTACCTAGCTAACAGACATAGAGAATTTAATCTGAAAAGAGAGCTTCACTACTATTGTCAGTTAGATGTTGAAATTCTTCGAAAAGCCTGTGTCAGATTTAGAAATGAAGTACTGGAGATTACTATGAAAAGTATTTTAAAACAGTCAGACGGTGATACAGTGGAGTATGAAACAGTATCCTTAGACCCCTTCCAGTACGTCACCATAGCCTCAATTTCTATGGCTATGTACAGATTTCTGTTCTTGAAAGAATGCACTGTTGCTGTTCTCCCCCCAGACAACTACCACAGACAATTGAAGAGGTACTCCACACCTGCTATTCAGTGGCTTATGTACATATCTGAGAAAGAAAACATTTCTATTCAGCATGCGCTAAGGGGTGGTGAATTTAAGGTGGGTCCGTACTTTTTGGATGGCTGTTCAGTCATAAATGGAATACCCACAGGATTTGAATTTAATGGTTGTTTTTGTCATGGTTGCAACATCTGTTACTGTGAGAAAGATAGAAACCACATGACAGGGACTAGTTTTGGACAGTTATTCAATAGGACCATGCACAAATTTCATTTTCTAAAAAGACAGGGTTTTGCAGTTAGAGTATTGTGGGAACATGAATGGAAAGCAATGCTGACCACAGATCAGGGTTTGAATAATTTCTTGAGGGACAGGCAGCTACCACAGCCACTCGAACCTAGGCAGTCACTGTTTGGGGGGAGAACAAATGCCATTTGTCTGTACTATAAGACACAGCCTGATGAGAAAATACACTATTATGATTTTACCAGCCTCTACCCTTTTGTTAATAAAACCAAACAGTATCCAGTCAGTCATCCTGACATCATTTATGACAATTTTGATGACCTCACTCAGTACTTTGGTTTGGCAAAAGTAAAAGTCTTACCCCCTAGAGGTCTTTTCTTTCCAGTGCTGCCATCCAGGATTGGTAAAAAGCTTGTGTTTACATTATGCCGCGGCATGCGCTGAAAATAGATTTCAAACAACATCATGCTATATGATGATGAGCAACGGTCACTTACAGGTACCTACTGTACCGTAGAACTAAACCTGGCACTGGAAAAAGGCTACAAAATCATTAACATTTATGAAGTTTGGCATTTTAAAGCATGCACAGAGCTTTTTGCAGATTACATCAAGCTGCATCTAAAAGGCAAGCAAGAGGCATCTGGTTTCCTTATGGGTCAAAACTGAAGAGGATAAAGTCAGGTACATACAACAGTATTTTGAAAGGAAAATGTACATTTGAACCCTGCAGCCATAGCTGTTAACCCTGAAGGAGACAGATATCTAAACTGTTTTTAAATTCTCTTTGGGGCAAATTTGGGCAGAGAGCTAATTTACCGACAACGCAGCATAGTAACAGACCCACAGAAATTATTTCAATATGTTTTCGCTCCATATCACGATATTCATCGTGCTTTTTCATCGATGATGAAACAGCATGCTTAAGCTGGAAATATACCAGCGATCATTACACAAATTCCAATAATATCAACATATTTATAGCTAGTTTTACAACAGCATATGCCAGAGTCGAACTTACAACCTGCTAGATAGGTTACAGGACAGGTGCCTTTACCACGACACAGACTCTATTATTTTGTGTCCAGACCGGTGACTGGGCCCCCTCTGGGCATTATTTAGGGAGTTGACCAGTGAAGTTCCTGCTGATGAACACATTACAGAGTTCGCTTCTGAAGGCCCAAAACTTACGGTTACAGGCTGTCCAGTGGTGAGGTTGTTCTAAAGTGAAAGGGTTTACCCTTAATGTAGCCAGCAGTAAACACATTAATTTTGAAAGTCTGAAGGACCTGGTCTTTGACTATATGGGGTCACAGATCTCAAAGAAATTACCGTGAGTCAACCCATCGTTGTTAGGAATAAAAAGCAGTGGTCCTTGAAACAAAAATGCTGTCCAAGACCCAGAGAGTAGTTTATGACAAGCAAGTTTTACAAGACAATTTTAAAACACTTCCTCACGGATACTGATTGTGAAAATGGATATCAGGTTGCAGCATCCCTTTACTTGTCTGTTGGCTGGCCCTCTAATAGTGGGAAGAGCTCTTTATAAAACAGCTGTTGGAACATGCTGATGCCACTTTATCACACAAGCCTGAAAATATTGTCTGGTTCTACAGCTGTTGGCAACCTTTGTATAATGAATTGCTGTTAAAGTTCCTCAGATTAAATTTGTGGAGGGGCTATCGATGTCACTAGCTGACAATGATCTCTTACCCCCTGGAAAGGTAAATTTTGTCGTTACAGATGATTTGATGGACTCTGCCTGTCAAAATAGTGAAGTGGAATATGGGTTTACCAAGTACAGTCATCATAAACAATTGACAATATTTTTAATTGTCCAGAATGTGTTCTGTCAAGGTAAAAAAAGCAGGACCATCACACTAAATGTCAAATATATGATTTTGTTTAAAAACCCCAGAGACAAGCTTCAGATCACAACACTAGCTAGACAAATGTATCCTGGTCAGACAAAATTTTTCTTAGAAGCTTTTGAAGATGCCACAAGAAAGCCTCATGGCTATTTACTGGTTGATTTAAGATCCAATACACCAGATGAATATAGACTGCGTATGGGGTGTTTCCCTGACTGGCCTGTGGCATATGTCATGAAAAACACATTCTGCTTCTAAAAATATTTGATACTGTATTGTCATTATGTCAAAAGACTGCAGAGAAATCTGTCTGTTTTAAAGTTACTAGTAAAGGGCCTCCGAGCTTAAGAAAAGCTATTTTATGTTCAGCCTCTGATGATCTGATATCAGCTATAGCTGATATAGCCTTAAACACTCTCAGAGGAAATATTCCACTGTCAGCAAAGCAGTTAGGTGTACTGAAAAAAATGGAGAGTCATTAAAACTTTAGCGATAAACAAATAACCTAAAAGGAAAAAGAAAATAGTTAATCAGACTGGTGGCTTTATAGGAACGCTGCTAGAATTGCCATCCTTTGATCACAGGCCTGCTGGCTAACAGATAATGGATTTACACAGAAAATGTATTTGGTACCTCAGCAACAGATGGATCACATTAAAACTAATTACCCTGATCAGGATATGAGAACAGTTGCAACTAACAGTTTGGACACTGACATGAGAGCTATACTGTCCCGGACTGATTTATCAGACTATGACAAAGCCAAATGTACTCTGCTGTGTTACAGCGCTATCTGACTTTGGTAAGACAAGGAGAACAAGCTAAAACCAGTTTGACATTACTCATGCCTGAAAATGAATCAATGTCTGACCCCGCGGTCATGGCAGAGACAGCTTCTGTACCTAGTACTATGGAAAAAGACATTTTAAGTAGTGTTTCTCATCGGTCTAAAACCAATGCTGAACTTTTGTTAAAGCATATGGCCAAGAACAAGGATATTGTGTTTTGGAGTGATAAGGGTGAATTAATGTATAAAGGCACTGTTGTTTCTGGGTCTCACATGGTCGATTTAGCAAGAGCGGCTACAGCCACTCACGCAATACCTGACCACAGAAAGCCAAAGGGCTGAGATGTTTTTGTCAAAGCAATGGCTGAGTCTAACATACCCACCTCAGTGTTTGCTCACTCAGCAAACAGGAGCTATGTGGAAAGGCTGAAATTGGTAGCTGGTGCAAAACAGCCACAGCCATCTCCAGTTAGCCAATGGTCAGTGACGCCCAAAAGACAAAAAGTCTTTAAGAAACCTGTGTGGCTCACTATGTAAACTTAAAATGCAATCTCTATGTATGAATGTTAGATAACTCAGTGACTGTTGTGTACAGCATATGTTGAACATTTTACCTCATATTAAATATGTAATCCTACTTCAGTGACTGCTGTGTACAACCTATGTTAGCCATTTACCTCATGCTGAATATGTAATCCTGTTTTTACAAAAAAGTGTTTATATTGATGCATGTTAGCCTACTTCATAGTTAAATATGTTAACATGTTTTTAGAAAGATGTGCTTATAATTCTACCTCAGGGCTATGGCGATATAGTGTGCATTTTTAACAGGAGATGCTTTTGTTTTATTATATCATATCTATGATGTCACCACTGATGCTTGTTGTATTTATTGCCAGTTTTTACAATAAATGCCTTTGTATTTTATATATTTGTCATTATTGAAGACATTGCATATCTTATCCATGATGTTACCACTGATTTTTGTTGTATTTTATTGGCAGTTTTTACAATAAATGCCTTTGTATTTTATATATTGGTCATTATTGAAGACATTGCATATCTTATCCATGATGTTTACCACTGATGTATGTTGTATTTTATTGGCTGTTTTTACAATAAACACCTTTATATTTTATATATTTTTGTCATTATTGAAGACATTGCATATCTGAAAACGTTAAACACAGCCCCCCACAGTTTAAACACAGCAAACAGAGACACACAATTATGAGTGTTTATATATGATTTTTATAAGTGACTGGTTTTGAATAAAATTACAAGCTGCTGCATATTTTAAATTCATTACAAGACAAACAAGTCTGAACATGTTGCCACCTCACTGATACGTGCCCTGACATGTTTAGATGTCTGGAAAAGTGACGTACAAAACTAGTTACCATGGCATCATTTTTCAGCAAATCATTAGAGTACATTTTTAAAATCTGATCATAAGAAAGTCCTTTGCATCTGTGGTGTAAGAAAAATATGCAGTGAAATCCACAGGTGGTAGAAAAGGTATCTTGTAACTGTGTGTTTTGGTACAAAATGTTGTTTGCATTTCTGTTTAAAAAAAAACCAATAGTTTGTGCATGATTGTCAGGATGAAAACCGTAGCTGTCGAAGAACTCCCCAGTCCCATTTTCTGAAATGTATACGGCTAACCAGTGCTGTCCAGGGAGGTCATGGGGGTCAGTATTGATGACTAGTGCTGCAGGAAGGTTTCTCAGTCTCTCCTGGGTAGCAGATCACAGGAAACATGCCCAGAAAGCAGTCACGGATGTGGGTGTCACTGGTTACAATTTTTCCAGCTGCTTTGTGTTCATTTTATGGTTTATCACATATAATCAAAATGACATTTCTTCTCTGGTTTATCTCAATGACATTATCAAACACTGCATAGATAATGAGATTAACTGTTTGTGGAAGGGCTTCTGCAAATCTGATCTCAGCTCTGAGGTTCCCTGTTTTAATTAAAGAATAATGATCAGCACATTCTTGGTCCGGAGTGAGATCAAAGGCAAACAGGGTGTACCCTTGGGTAAATTCCTGACGGTTAACTAAAAGCGGTCGATCTTTCATAGATTTCCCCACCGCTAGTACTAGATTAAAATATTCTCTCACAGCATTCCCATTTCTAAAATCTGGCTGCAGAGGTTTAGCGGGAATTTGTTCACCGTCCAGATACAGAGCCACAAAATTAATGTTATAATGCTTAAAGTTAAAGGGGTTTTTAGTGTAGGAACCACTAAAAGCATCATTGTCAACAAATCCCATGACCATCATTTTTGGTAACTGTCCCAAAAACAAATTATCTTGGTTGCAGACCCTGCTGCCTGCAGGGAGGCTGAACACTTTCATACTCACTCTGTCTATAGGGTATTTAGCGTTGGAGGTGAGCAGGGCTTCTGAGTGTCCCAGATGGACTCCGGGGGTCACTTTAACCCTTTTGACAAACAGAGAGGCAGCCATGACTTTTAGCTTATAAGGCTCAGCATCTCCACTCATCAGGCAAAAGCTGTCTCTGTTACGTGTCAGTTTAATTTTAATATCCACGCCATTCAGCATCAGTTTCTCTTGAAAAACAAGTCTGTGTGCAAGTGTCCCAGCAGTTCTACCCTCTACTGAGATGTGTGAAGAGCTCTTTTATTAAAACCTACATTATCACCATCTCTGTCTGTGATTTCATGTTTCTCTGGGTGTCTTTGTAAAATAACCTCATGTAGAATTGTGTAGAAAGGGTCTCTTCACTGAAGTTCAGCACAGATTCTATGACAGCCCTGTAGGGTAACAGTTATTGCTCTGACTGATGAGCCGATCACCGACAGTCACATCCAGCTGACTGAAAATGGTTGCCACTGGGTAGTTTATAAGGCACACTTTGGCGCTGCACGTATATCACTACCATCCGCCTCAGTGATTTTGCAAACCAGTAAAGAAGTGTGTTGTTTAGATCCAAATAGTCTTCACCAGTCCCTGCTATATAAAATTCAATCGGTGAGTTTTCTGAAAGGGCAGCCAGAGGGGGTATCTCTACATAAATGCTTTTTTCAATGCTTGTCTGTGTGGGAGAAACGGCAAACAAGTCAAGTTCTGATTTTGTGCATTCTTCAGAACCACAGTGCACGAAAGCCATGTTTTTTAGAACAGGTCTCTGCTTTTTTTGACCCCTCGAAGATCCTTTTGCCTTTGAGCGTTTTCTTTTATGTGAAGTTTTGCGTTTTGAAACCACCTCTTTTAAAGTAGCCGGGGGCGATGAGAAGCGAAGGGTGTACTCTGCGCTTTCTCTTTTTACCTCTCTTGAATACAATCAGCCCTGAGCCACCCTGAGTAGGCTTATCACCCCCTGACATCTTTTGAGCGACAGCACTAGTCACATGCCCCACAACATCCTTTGCAACATTTTTAGCAGCTGTCTGTAGATGTGGTTTTGCAATTTCAAACCCCCTTCTTAAAAATGGAACTGCTTTTCTGAACAGACTACGAAATATCCCTCCTATACCAGAACCATACATAGTAGAAAGTCCATGAAAGCCTGGCAGACCGTATCCTGCCTGTGCCTTGTAATAGCTTCTGTACAAGGCAGGGTCCCCATAATGTCGAACAATCACCATCCTTGTTTAAATTTTAGAGCACTCTCTGGGGGCGAAAATGCAACTTCACAATCACCTTTCCAAATTGAAATGGTACAGGTTCATTTTGATCATTCTTTATTTCAATAGTGACTGTATCGATCTGATGTTTACTGACTGTTTGATAATGGGGTTTATCGTAGGTCACGGTCACTATCTCATTGTCTTGGCCCCTGACGGGTACGCATCTCAGCAAAGGCACTAGACTGTCACCCACTATTTCGTGTGTGATAATGTCAGTGTATATATATAATGTGTAAAAGACCCCATTAATATCTGGAGGGTTCTTTGTCAGATTCTTTCCTACACCTACCTCGAGTCTGCTAAAACCCAAAAGGTACTGTAACTGCCCATGCATAAACAAAATACATTTGATGTCACTGTCAACGCTTATTTCTCTCCTGACGGTTTGTTGTTCCAAAACCACTGGCAGTTCATTTACTTCAAATATGCTTTTATTAATTTGAGCAATAACACCAGCCATGTTAGGATAATAGCCCGATGGGATTTTAAATGCTGCTGACTCAGTAAAGGGTCCAGTTGGTGGTGTTTTACTGTGGGCTACGTTTAGAGGCTGATAGAGCATACTGAACCTGTTTTTCTGTGCAGGCACATTGTCCCAGGTATGAGGGTACTGAATTTCTGCTAAGCCCACTTCCCATTCACCAGGTAGTTCAAGCGTTTGTGGTAACTTTACAGTAAAAGTGGATATAGTATTGTTGGGGAAAATGTTGTGCGATGCATTGCTGGGCAATGTGATATAAAATCCATTTTTGAGCATATTAAGCCTTATCTGCTTCTAATGTCCCGAACCTGTGTTGCCTCAACCCAGCTATTAAATTTATCTGGCCACCCTCTCCACTTTACCAGATGCCAAGTTTTTCTGCCACGCCTTTTCTCCTTCAGGATTTTCTGCACCCTGTACACACGGTCCTCATCAGGTTCAATTTTTTGCAGCTCCTCTGCGTAAAAAGTACCTTTAATGTCTTCCCCCTGATAGTCTTTTAGCTTATAGGTGGGCCTCTGTGTCTTTAAGACCTCCATCACAATAAATATCTCATCTGTGTACGTCTGTTCATATCCTTTTCAAACACCCTTTAGCTTAGATAGTCTCACGTGATCATCTTTCTGAAGGGTACCCTTTTGTTTTTACCAAGAACAGAATTACAGTATAAGATCTTCCATACACCCAGGGCATTGAAGGGTTAACATCCACAGGTCTGTGTTTAATGCTTCTGTGATAAGTATGGTTATAGCTGTGCACCAGGTCTGACAACACATCTGTATATTTCCAAGTATTCTGGCTGTAAAGTAACGCTACATGCGTGACTTCAGTGTCCTATTAAATCTTTCTACAATGCTGGCTTAACTTCATTATTCGTCACAAAATGGTGTATTTTATTTTGTTTTAATAGGTTCTTTAAGGAAGCATTTAGAAACTCTTTACCCTGATCAGTCTGCAACTTCTGAGGTGTGCGTCCACTTTTAAAAATAGTTTTAAAGGCTTGCGTCACTGCCTTGCCTGATTTGTCTCTTAAAGTCACTACCCAGGCATACTTGGACAGCACATCGATGCACGTCAGTATGTACTTAAACCCATTATTGTACTTTGCATACTGACTCATATCCACTAAATCAGCTTGCCATTGTCTGTCTATGTCAGAAACAATGACAGGATTTCTCTTAAATCAGACTCTGGCTGCTTTGTGTAATGAATAGGGCTCCTGCTTCGCAAGCCATTCTGCAACACCTTTCCTGGTGACCTCTTTATCAAGTTTTTTTGCAGCCTTATACAGCTGAGTCACCACTGTGAAACTACCCACTTTTTGCATTAAAATATATATTCTGGAACAGGTGATCATTCATCTCCTTTCGTCAACACCCGACACATCTGCTAGCTAGCAAAACTCTTGTCACCAGTAAAATAAAGTATGTGCTCTTTTGTTCTTTTAAAACACTATGACAACCACAAAGTGCAATGCATGATTATATTTTATTTATAAATACACATGTCATAACAGTATTTGAATATTTACTTTATAATACATCAACTAATGCATATAGGTTCTACATACAAAGGCATAACACATGGTAAGCATGCAACAGATTATATAATAATTTTGTTTTTCTACTCTTCAATTTTACACGCTTCACAATACCCGAAACAGCAACTTTTGAGCTGCATGTTTTACACAAGCATTGGCATCGTCCACTTCCCCTTAGTGATGAGGTATGCACAATACATACACACATATGCCATACACCACTCAAAATAACAAGGCTAATTTTGAAGACATTCTGTTACATCTAAAATGACGTTCACCTTGCATACTGCTCTACGGTTATTGTTTTCCATTACGTCAACATACAGTCTCCATATAAGGGGTGGCAACTCTTTAATCAGAGTCAGTATGTTTTCTGCCAGTGAAGCAGCAGCATCTTCAGAGCAGACATTTAATGCAGGCTGCTTTCCAAAGTATATAGGTTCCTTTAAAATGTCCTTTATCACACGGTACATTGTAGACATCAAGACTGTCTGGAATATTGGGAGCATGCCAGTCGCTCCATCTGAAAGTACATTATAATACACTATTTAGGAAAAGCATATGCTAAATCTGGTTTATGAAACACAACAAAAGCGATAAAAGAAGCAAAATTTATGATGTCAGACTCAGACCCCGCTCTGCAAACTAAACACTAAAAGTCAACAGCAGTACAGATAAAACCACAAAAGTGTATTACATCATAAGGGTTATGCATAAACTCTATAGCAATTTTAAACATTGCTTCCTCAAGAGTAGCCCCTCATCCATAAAATAATCCACAGTTTCCTTTTGGGGTCCCTCTGGAGACCATCAAAAGACCTTGGCATGTCTCTAAAAGTACAGACGGTGCTTGTCCTGTAGGTAGATTTAAACCAGGTTGTTTAGCTTTGTGTCTGACTAGTTGGTAAATAAGCCTCTAGATGCACTGACAGGGTGTTCCCATTGTTGTATACTCTGGAAAAAACATACATTTAGCAAGTTGTAAAAGCCAGGGTAACAATATGAACAATATTAAAATGGTAACAAGTAACAGTTTTGGGGTGGGGTGGGGGTGGGGGAATGTTTTAACAATGAAAACAGTGTTCCTGAATTTCCTTATATAATTTTTTTAAAGGGTCCTTTTTTTGACCAGTGGATCATTTCAGCAAGCAGAGAAGCCAGGTTAACAACACGCACAATATCACAAGGTTTTTTCTGCTTTCTAGTACACACACACATGGCTATGACGACCATGATATAAAGTCCACAAAGACATTCATCAACTTCCATGAATATATCGGCAATCACTTTAACATTTTCTACAAGTGGTAACACAGATTCATTTATATATTTATCTGTATCCTCCCATACTTCTGGAAGGGCAAACATTATCAGTTCATAGGCTGCATGTATCTCACAAAGGCAAATGTCATATTGAGGTGAACCAAACAGTGATGGATGACAGTAATGGCTAAGGATCAGATACATAAACCTTTGGATTCTCTCTGTACTTGCATCCCGCATGATTATCTGTAAAAAATAAAATATGACACATTTTGGTACTGAAATGTTTCCATGTAGTAATTTGAGGGGTGGGGGCAGGGTGGGGTAATTTTTACAATATAAACAGTGTTCCTGAATTTCTTTTTAGAAATTTTTAAAGGATTTTGCTGACCAGACGGCAGGCATCTTTTTAATTTCACCGCCTGTCTGCTGTAACATTTGCATAACTAACACATGGGGTCATCGGATTTTCTCACATCATTTAAAACATGACTTATAGTTTCCAGGGTACAATTGGTCATATTTAACCCCTGATGCTTCATAGCAATTGCCAAGATCACGGGTATGAGCTGCCCTATATGTATGGCTTCAGAAACATTTCTGTATGCTTTTTAGACCTTAAGTCATCAAGGACACATGAATGTTTTTTCTGACTCGGATCATCTATCTCACACCCAGACAGGAATTCCACCAATTCACAATGTATTACCCTCTGTATCACTGAAGCAATATGCCAACGGATGGTATGATACATAACGATTCTTTACAATACATATTGTTGTCAGTTTTGGGGGTTTACTACTAAGGTCTGGTTTTTCACGTGAGGTCCCCTGTCTAATCTCAGTAGAAGAGGGTTGTGTAGTGATCACAGCCTGTTCTGTGACATTTTGAAACATTCTATCGCTCTCTGTATTTCTAACATACTGGTTCTCACACATCTCATTAACAACCACATTTGTATCTTTCACACAGCAAAGACAGTCGAGCAGTAGATTTGTGGAAAGTCGAGAATCCATGCTGTCCGAATATGACTGCTGCTCCATCGCAAATCCTTCAGTCTATTAAAGTAAAACAAAAAACAGCATTGGTCCTCTGACTCATTATAGGTAAGATTTAGTTCTACTGCTAACTCATCTCCTCAGTTACACCTGTCACCACTCACATTTTTTAAATGTTAAAGTGCATTTACCTCATCAAGGCAACTCTTTTCTTCATTTTCTCATCTTTCTCTTTCTTAGCCTGGGCCTGACTGCTTGTGGCTGCATTATCATCATCACCCTCTTGGTCAGAGTCCCTCTTGGCTCTGTCTTGCATTTCTTTTCACAACTTTCTCTGATGCTTTTTGCAGTGTCTCACTGACCATCATCTCTAGCTCCCCTTTTGTTACTCTCTGTTTTGGTTTCATAGTAACTTCTTTTCTGCATCAGATTCACACCCAGCAACTCTTCAAGGTCTTGCAGTGGTGTACCTTCAGAAGGACAGTCAGGTTTAGGATTTTCTGATTCACCAAACTGTTCAGCGAGTTTCTTTTTTATGTCAGACACTCTTCCACTCAACAAGACTTGTGTGAGACATTCGTTTCACACCTCACATAGTACACATCGTTGGCTTGGGTTTGTGGGGCCCGACAGCTATCTTCTTGCTTGGCTTTTCATCTCAGACTTTTCATTAGGTGGTGTGACAATCTGGCTTGTTACAGGGAGGTTGAATTTTCATTAGGTGGTATGACAATCTGACCTGTTACAGGGATGTTGAAATGAGAAGCGCTTGCCATCTTCTTGCTTGATGTTTTGATAATCTGCTCCAAGTCTATAAAACAGAATCTGAGAAATCTCTCAAAAGCTGTGCCTTCTGGCTTCAAATGCAGGGTTTATATAACGCTTAGCAAGATGGACTGCCCCTTGGTAAAACCATCACCACACCCCATCATACTATACATGGTAACGTGTCAGAGGTACATCTGTTGTAGCCCCCACCTCCCTTTTTCAAAACATTATAAATATCACACACACATATTTCATTTCAGCCTTCTCCTTGATACTACACAGAGCTGAGGGGGGGTGAACTATAGGTATGTGTATTCCTTTTTTCTGATATATTTTTATTATTTCTAATTCATGACAAAAGTATAAATAATTAGTTTTTTGCGATTGTTGCAATGCTATCCAGAAAACTGCTGAACCATCTTATTTACACAGAGGTCCCCGTTTTAGCTATAAATGTTACATGTGTATACATAAAGCTATCCTTTGATGCAAGTTTGACACAGTCCTACAGATGCATGTTAAATAATTTTGTATACTGTTACAAAACAGAAAAAGGGTACTTACACAGGCAAATGAATTTCCCTCGGGGTGTGGGGTCTCCACACAGATCTGTGAAACCTCTGCACGATCAGGTTCCCTCCTAGATACTTCTTTCTGAAAATATCCTAATCAAAAAACACATACATGTCCCTGCAGTTATACACCAGGCCTACAGGGGAGGCACATACCACTACATAAACACTAACTGATTTTTTGGGGTGGGAGGAGCACGGTGGTGAAGAGGGACAGGGGTTTGAGCCAGGATGGTGGGGTTCAGGAGAAAGGGGGGACAGGGGTTCGAGCCAGGATGGTGGGGTGCAGGAGAAGGGGACAGGGGTTCAGTCAGGCTGGTGGGGTGCAGGAGAAAGGAGGGGACGTGGGAGTTCAAGCTAGCATGGTGGGACTCTGGTTCCAGCCAGGATGGTCTGGCAGGGGATCGAGGAGTGCCAGAAGGAGAGCGGGGACAGGGGTTCAGCCAGGCTGGTGGGGTGCAGGAGAAAGGAGGGACGAGGAGTTCAAGCTAGCATGGTGGGACTCGGGTTCGAGCCAGGATGGTCTGGCAGGGATCGAGGTGTACAAGAATGAGGGGCATAAGCGCTTACAAAATGGTGGTGTTAGGTCATTTCCGCCAAGGGCGGACACGGGTTTGAACGCATGTCATTTCCCGCGCGATGGGCGGACACGGTTCAACGCTGTCATTTCTGCCAGAAGGGGCGGGCTAGCGCATTTAGGGAGGGGATTCGGTTTAACAAGTGGCGATTCTGATTGGTCCGTTTTTGCCACGCCCACCTGTCAAATGACGTGGCACGCGCTGATTGGCTGAAATTTAACATTTGACGAGATATATGAACTTATACTACTGACAGACATTTCTTCTCTCAAACGATAACTCCAGTGACCAGACCTAATTGATCTTAGTCCCCGAATCTGGTTTGCGAATGCTCCGCGAATCTGTCAGGCCACTTCAAAGCAAAGCAAGCATTTGGACTGGAGAAACGGCCTTTTTGGGAGTAAGTTGTTGTTTCTGGCAAGCTACTTTTTAGGGGACACCTTCCAGGTGGTGCACTGTCTTTGCCTTTCCCCCATCGGACAAATGGCCCTTCTCGCAAGTGCACGCAGAAACATTCAAGTTAAGCCGTGTATTGTATTTCACGGAGTGGTTAGCTGATGCTGGGTTTGTTTAGTTTACAATCTAAAATGTTCTCAGATGGAATATTATGGTTGTAGTTAGCTGTAGCTTAATTATAGATCTTAAAGCTTAAGGCATGTTTATTAAAGCCTGTTGGGGAAGGGTCTCGCGCCCCACTTCTTTATGATTACTTTAGTTGGGGTCTGGATAAAAAGGGGGGGATACCAGAATACTATATTATTATAACAAGAAACAAAAGGGCACTTCTAATTCATGATTTGAAAATCTTAGGAATTGCTGCACCTGCCCCTAACCTGTAAAACAGTTAGTCTTACTGTACCCCCAGGGTGCTTTTGCGAGCAGAACAATCTGGTCCAGCTAACAACTTTGTGGACAGTTGGCCACTTATAAGAGCACCTTCCCACTGTAAAGCCTTAATTAAAGCAGGGAATCAAGGATTTGGGGGGGGGACGTACAGGTAAGCAAGTGAAAGCAAATGTATGTTGAAACAACTGACACAGGAAACAAAAATATGTATTAATTGTTTATTGATAAAGGCAAACATTTTATACCTTTTTCACTCCATGCCCCCGGTGTGATGCTCCGTCCGCTTTCTACACCAGAGCTAGGAGCGGGTCAGATCCCTAGATCCTGAGGGATCTACCCTTAGTGCACACAAGTGCTTTTCTCCTACTAGACTAGGATGTCGACCCCTAGCTATCTGAGGTTTCTCACCTTAGACCTCAGATTCAAAGCTCTGTTTGAGCTTACAGGTACCTAGTGAGTTTAACTAGTACCTTCAATTTGGGTTTGTTATTTCCCTTTTTTTTCACATTTTCTTATTGCTTGTTTATACTATTTAGACCCCGTTGGGTCTTGCTGGGTGAAGTTTGATCCAGCGCAAAGTAGGATGTTGGGATTAACTATCGCTAATGTTGGGGGGGTATCTGTTCCTTTTAGGTCTATCTCTCTCTCTCTCTCTCTCTCTCTGATCTACTGCTTTCTTTCTCTACAGGTGAATGCTTATGTATGTATAGAGCAATTTTAAGAACTGTAATGTTGGGGAATGTTGAATATAAGGGTATTGCCTCCCAGGCTGACCTCTCATGGCATCACTTAAGCTGATTTCTATCAATATCAAGGGTCTCAATGGTGTGGTCAAAAGAGCCAGGGTTCTCCAGGAGCTGGGCCACCTCAGATGCGATGTGGCTTGCCTTCAGGAGGCAAAGCTCTCTCAGGCAGAACATTCAAAATTAGGAAGATCGTGGGTAGGCGGGGTCTACTCGGATTCACATCCAGAGGCTGCTAGGGCAGGAGTGGTTATTTTGATACGCAAGGGATTAGCCTTTAAAGTACTAAAGGTACAGAAAGTGGGGACTGGCCATTCAGTGATTATTTCAGGGACATATATGGGACATAATCTCCACCTAGTCGCAGTGTATGCCCCCACCCCATCCTCGGGATCTTTTTTCAGACACTTTTTCTCCCTAATGGACTCCCTTCCCATGGGCAGGATAGTAATGGTGGGTGACTAGAACTGTGTCGAGAATGTATTTTTAGATAAGAGCTCCTCAGGAGAAGGGGTGGGACGGCATGTTCCAGGCTTTTAAAAACTTTAATTGTGGAGGGGAGGCTGGGTGGATCTTTGGAGGCAACGACACCCAACAACAAAGGATTTCACCTTTTTTTCAGATTTGGTGGGATCTTATTCCAGGTTAGGTAGGTTTTACACTAAACAGGTGGACGTACCATTTCTTACAGATATAATTATACATCCAGTTACCTTCTCTGATCATGCTATGTTTAATGAATTGGGAGGGGGTAAGAAACAAAGGGACTTGGAGATTCGATCCTGGCCTACTTAATGATAAGGTGTTTACGATCAAACTAAAGAGGCCATCCGGAGATATTTACAAGAGAATAGAGAAGAGGATACCCACATTAGATTTATATGGGATGGCCTGAAAGCAGTCCTTAGGGGACAGATAATCAGTTATGCTTCATACAAGTATAAATGTAAGCAGGAGAGGGTAGAAAAATTATTGGTAGATATCTCTAATCTGGAGGCCAAACATAAACAGACGAGGGATCCATTCACTTTGTCCAAGTTAAGGGATGTTAGAGACAGCTATAACAAGGAGATGTCAAAGAAGATAGAAAATTCTTTAAGGTTCACTAAACAAAAGTACTACAAGGTGGGGAGGGGAAGCTAGCCGCTTACTAGCACTTAGGTTGAGAAAGCAAGCAGCAGACAAACACATTCCCTCAATTAGAAAGCCGGGTTCCCAGGCACTGTTATCAGACCCCACACAAATTGCAGACAGTTTCTGCGAGTATTACACCAAATTGAATGCGCAAGAGAGGGGGGAAGATCACATTGGGGAGGTGCGGAATATCCTACAAACAGTGCTTCTGCCCAAGCTAGAGGATATACAGTCTCAGAGACTAGAGGCCCCTTTCTTGGAACTGGAAGTCACATGGGTTATCAAAAACCTTAAGGGAGGGAAGGCTCCGGGACCGGATGGATTTTTGGCTGAATTTTATCAGCACTTCCTACCAGAATTAGTCCCAGTCTTAACCAAGGTGTGTGATGGTGCCCACGAGGAGAGAGGAATACCCAACTCATGGGGAGAAGCGGTGATTACACTCATCCTGAAAGCAGGTCAAGACCCAACGGATGTGGGTGTTATCGACCAATCTCCTTAATCAATCAAGACGAAGACATTTTTGCCAAAGTTCTGAGTACGCGACTTCAAGAGTATGTTCCTGACCTGGTTCATAGAAATCAAACGGGCTTCATACCGGGACGACATATGCAGGATAACATCAGATTGTTGTTGAATGTTCTGTCTAACTCCGAGGCACTTTCATCCAGTACACTTAGGGCAGTGATGGCCTTAGATGCCGAAAAGGCATTTGATCACCTAGATTGGATTTTTCTGGATTCTACCTTGGGCAAATTTGGATTTGGGGCTAAATTCAGGAGCTGGATGGCGAATCTATATATGGACCCCAATGCAACCGTTAGGGTGAATGAGATTACATCACGTTGAATAAAGATAGAAAGGGGAACCAGACAGGGATATCCCTTATCACTCCTGCTCTTTGCTGTATGTATGGAGTCTCTTGCAGCCCTAATAAGACAATCTAAAGATTATAAGGATATACAAGTACAAGGGGTTGAAGTCCGAGTGTTGATGTACACAGATGATACACTGTTATACATCTCTGATCCAATAAATCAAATGCATCATATTAACACCTTGCTAGATCAGTTTGGTATAGTGTCCGGGTTCAAAGTTAATGACACTAAAACTGAGTTATTAGCATTGGGAAGACTCGGAGTGGAGATCTTCCACCAATTGGTAATTACAAATGGGCTAAGGGAGGTTTTAGATATCTTGGGATCTGGATTCCTGGGGATTTATCGAAATTATATGACTTTAACCACGGGAGACTCTTGTGGACAATACAGGAGGATTTAATGAGATGGGGAGAGCTGCCGCTCTCCCTATTTGGGAGAATAGATTGTATCAAGATGAATGTCCTCCCGCGCCTCCTATTTTTTTTCCAGTCTATACTCCTTAGGGCCCCCCCTTGGGATTTTGGTGTTTGCTTAGAACCACCCTAAGGAGATTTATCTGGGCGGGCAGACCACCCAGAGTAAAATGGAACTCCTTACTTCGGGAGAAAGGGAAGGGGGGATTAGGTTTACCTGATCTTAAGAAATATTACGGGGCAACACAAATACTGCCATTAGTAGCTATCATGAATAGTTCAGAACCTCCTCTATGGGTGGAGTTAGAGAGGCCGGAATCTTCCAAGGGTGATATTAGGGATCTGATCTTCATGGATAAAAAGGGAATTCAGAAACTAATAGTACTTAACCAATGGTCTAAGACGATTATCTCCTACTGGTTAGAAATAAATAAAAAGTTCTCCCTTAAGTTGGCTCTGGGACCCCAATCACCTATCAAAGCATGTTTAGATTTCATGCCACTTACCTGGGATCAGGGATTTAAGAAATGGGAAAGGGGAGGGTTGATCAGACTGGGCCAGATATACATAGATACTACCATTAAATCCTTCTCGCAATTGGCTAGTGAATACAAACTTCCCAATAGTGATCTGTTTAGATACTTACAACTCAGGCATTTCTTGCAGGACAACGTCCGTCAAGGAGCCAGTAGTATAATAGATCATAATAACCCCCTTACGAACTTTATGCTATCTGAAGTGAGGAACCAGCATTCCCATGGTCGGGTCTCCAGATTGGTTGAACAGCTATTGGACTTGGATTTAGATCCGTTAGAAAAGGTTAAGTTAGCTTGGAAGGCAGAAATGGGGAGGGAACTGGAGGACTCAGCCTGGGACATGATCTGGGCAAATATTCATTTCACGACTGCCTCATATAAATGGTGTGAGTTCTGTTGGAAGGTGTCGGCCAGATATTTTCATACACTGGTAATCACAAAACACTATGGTCAAAACTTCTCTGAGTTATGTTGGAGAGACTGCAGAGAAAGGGGCACCCATACTCATGTGTTCTGGACGTGCCCCAAAATTTAGTCATATTGGACTCAGGTGATTGCCTCAGTGGGGTTGATTTTTGGGGTAGAGCTCCCCAGGGACCCTGTTTGTTGGGTACTGGGTGAGGTTCCCCAGTCAGTTAAACATCAACACCAGAGATATTTGTTTAATATCCTGGCAACAGCGGCACTTAAAGTAATTACACAAAACTGGATGTCCCCGGCGGCTCCCTCAATAGAGGCCTGGTACACAAATTCTTTAGATATCTTAGAAATGGAGGAACTCACTGCCAGAGTAAGGTTAAGAAAATCAAGATTTAAGGCTTGGTGGTTACCTTTCTTTCATTTCCAGGCACAAAGAGAACAAGTAGACATACTAGAGATATTGGCAAGGATGTCATGATACACCTTGGAGGGTGATGGGCCAGCACCCCGTGCCCTGGCGGTTCTAAGTTGGTTCAGATGAATTGATCCTGTCCCTTTCTTATTCCTTTTTTATGGAGTCAGAACCTACAAGATCAAAACTGGAAATTGCTACATACTTAACTTAGCCCTTGATTCTCTCTTAGCATTGTACCTGTATTTTTTCCCTTTTTTCTTTTTTTTCCCCAGACTATATCATTCTTTCTTCCTTCTCTCTTTTACTATCACATAGTCTGTTTTCCTTTTATTTAAGTTAACTCAGGCTTAAGCACCCTACTTCTTTTTTTTCCTTTTCGTGGCTTGAATCATAATATGATTAGAGGTTATTGAGTATTTATGGAAATTCAATTGTTTTTTTTTCTTGTCATTTCCTAAGGTTTAATTAATTGTCAACAAAGGTAGAGACACTCTTAACTCTGATATGAGTGTACGATGACCTCGTGCTTGATGGTTTATTTGCACAATGCCACCTTTGTTTCTTTATTGTTAACGTACTTTATGAAAACTTAATAAAATTATTAAAAAAAAAAATTAAAAAGAAATGGGAGGAAGTCCTAGATGTGATTTTCTCACTTAAAGACTGGCAGAAAATGTGGCAGTACACATGGCGAACCACCTCCTCCCTCACCTGGAGACAGTTCTGTTGGAAAGTGAGAGCCCGCTTCTTTCCGACACCGATACAAACACAACATTGGAATCCAAAGATGACATCCTCCTGTTGGAGAGCTTGTGGGGGAAAAAAAGAGTGTCCCAGGCACATATATTTTGGCACTGCACAGTAATCACAATGTTCTGGGAGCAAGTGATAACTAGATTGAGAAAAGTTTTTATGAGCACTACAAATATAGGTCCTGAGCACTTGCTATTGGGACTCATGCCAGGGGAATTAACAGGGAAAGAAGAAAAATACTTATGGTACATATTGGTGGCTGCTGCCCTCAGATCCATTACTAGAAAATGGATGCAGCAGATCCCGCCAAATGTAAAAGAATGGGTATCTATAATATGGCAGATCCAACAGTTGGAACGAATAACATACAATGTCAACCAGAGAAAAGAACAATATAGTAAAGGTTGGAATAGGTGGATTATGTCCTACATGAAAGAGGAGCTGTTAATTTAATAAATTAAAAGTACAGAAAATATATCAACTCTAAGGAAAAAAAGGGAATAATAAGTCTATGGGAGGGGTGATCTGATGAGGAATATGAAGAAATTGATTGGTAGCTTGTTTTTGATGTGTATTTAAAAGAGTTTTAGTTAGAGTTTTAAAGTGATTATTGTAAACCTGTTTTAAAAATAAGATGTACTGAACCTATATAGCAAACTGAAATTTCAATAAAGAAGTATAAAAAAAAAAAAGGATTGACCTGCCAAAAGGGGGTGCTGTCTGGCATGGACATCCAGGGCGTAGTGCTTCACAAAAGTGTGCACAGAGCTCCAAGTGGCTGCATTACAGATGTCTGCAGTGGGCATGTTCTGAGTCTCTACCAGAGATGCCACGACCACTCTGCTAGAGTGGGAATACACCCTGCCTTCTAGCTTGACCTGTGCCATCAAGTAGCAATGGTGAAGGTACGCTACCAACCATACTGAAATGCATCGAATGGCAACAGGCTGACCCAGCTGGGCCATGCTGAATGAACAAAGAGTTGTTTGGATTTGCAAATCTCTTCCGTTCTGTCAATGTAGAAATGCAAAACCCTTTTAACATCCAGAGAGTAAAGGGTATGCTCCCCTTCATTCTGAAAATTTGCAAAATAGGTCAGAAGGACCAAAGGCTGGTTAAGGTGGAATTCCAAGACCACTTTGGGTAGGAATTTAGGGTGAGTTCTGAGAACTACCTTGTACTTGTGAAGTACTGTGTACGAGGGGTCTGTGACCAGGGCATGAATTTCAGAGATCCTGCGAGCGGAGGTAATGGCCACAAGGAAGGCTGCCTTCCAGGTCAGAAACTTCAAGTCGCAGGTTTCTAGAGGCTCAAAAGGTTTACAAGAGAGCATGTCTAGCACAAGATTGATATCCCATGTGGTCACTGGCCTCCCGACTGGTGGCCTAGTGTGCAGGATACCTTTAAGGAATTCTCGACTAAGGGTAACTGAGCCACCCAGTGACATATTCTGTACTGCCTCATGGTAGGCAGAAATCTCACAAAGGTGCACCTTCACCATCGAGTATTGCAGTCCTGCATTTGACAGGTCTAGTAGGTACTCCAATACCTTACTTGGTGGGCAAACAAAGGGGTCCAGGGTGGACTTTGCGCACCAAATAGAAAACTGTTTCCACTTTGCTATGTAAGTTTTCCTAGTGGATGGCTTATGTGCGACTAGGAGTACTTCTGAGATTCTGTGAGATGTTAAACCTACCCACTTCTATCTCCTCAGGAGCCAGGCATGGAGATGAAAGGATTGTAGGTTGGGGTGGACCACCGAACCCTGAGTCAGGAGGTTCATCTGAAGGGGAAGTTGTCTTGACGGGACCTCCGATAATCCTTTGATTAATGGAAACCATATATGACGAGGCCAGTATGGGGAGATGAGAATCATGCTGCGCCCCCTGCACCTCTAACTTGAGCAGTACCCTCTGAAATAGGGGAAGAGGAGGAAATGCATACAGAAAGTGTCTTGTCTACTGCAGTCTGAATGCATCCTAACAGAAAGCGCCAGGTTCTGGATTTCTGGAGCAGAATAGAGGCAGTTTTGTGTTGAGTGGGGACACAAAAAGGTCCAGGTCCAGAGTACCCCATTCTTTAAATAGTGATAGCACAACATTTGAGTCGAGAGACCACTCGTGTGGATCCACTTTTGTTCTGCTGAGGCGGTTCACCAGACCATTCTGGATTCCAGGTAGGTAGACTACCTGGATCAGGGCTTCGTGCTCGAGACACCATTCCCACACTTTCCTGGCCTCTCTGCACAAAGGGTAAGAGTGTGCTCCACCCTGATTGTTGATGTAGTACATCACTGCTTTGTTGTCCATCTGAAGGAGTATTACTTTGTGACAGAGGACATCCTTCAGGGCTCAGACAGTGTACAGGACAGCTCTCATCTCCAGGAAATTTATGTGCAGATGGACTCATCCTAGCTCCACAGGCCCTGGGTGTAGAGGTCCTGATAGTGAGCTCCCCGACCGGTTAGAGATGCATCTGTGGTGATGGTGATCTCCGTCTCCAGTGGGGCAAAGGGGAAACCCTGGCGAAGGTTGTCCTCCTGGGTTCACCAGGTGAGTGACCTTGTTAGAGGTTCTGTTACCTTGAAGTGGAAGGATTGCGAGTGCATGGTTGGAGACGACTGAGTTCTGAACATCCATTGTGTCGTTCTCATGTGCAAGTGGGCTTGGGGTACTGTGAATATGGATGATACCATGAGACCTAGCATCCGCTGCATCGAGAGAGCTCAGACTGAATCGTTCTCCTCGATGAAGCAAGCCATCTTGAGAACATAATTTCTCCTGTCTACTGGAAGAAAGGCTCTTGCCCTGGAAGTGTCCAGAAGAGCTCCTATGAAGAGAAGTTGTTGGGAGGGTTGAAGCTGTGATTTGTCCAGGTTCAGTAGAACACCCATGGATGTGAGGAACTTGGAAGCTGTGGAAACTGCCTCCTGTGTCCATTGTCTGGAAGGGCTCGCTAGGAGCCAATCATCCAGATATGGGTACACCTGAATTCCAAGTTTTCTGAGATGCGCTGTGAGTACTGCAAAGCACTTTGTAAAGACTTGTGGCGCTGAGGAGAGCCCAAAGGGCAGGACTCTGAACTGGTAGTGCTGACCTGGAGCCACAAAGCGTAGGTACTTGTGGTTGCTTAGGTGCACTGGGATATGCTGGCAGGCATCCTGCATGTTCAGAGATGCCAACCAATCATTTTGATGAATCAGAGGCAGCAGCGTTTCCAGTGAGATCATCTTGAACTTTTCTTTGAACAGATATTTGTTTAACTTCCTCAGGTCTAGTATAGGGTGCATACTGCCTGTTTTCTTTGTAACCAGAAAGTAAGGGGAGTAGAAACCTGTGTTCTTTTCTGCCTGTGGAACCATTTCTACTGCTTTGTTGTTCAGAAGGCCCTGAATTTCAGCAGCAAGGAGTTCTGACTGAGCAGAAGACAGCTTGGGCTGTCACTTGGGTGGATGATCTGGAGGGGTCTCTAAGAAATTTAGAGAGTATCCCTCTTGAATTATCATGAGGACTCATTTGTCCATTGTGACAGATGTCCACTGGTAGTAAAATTGAGTCAGACTCCCTCCTACTGCCAAAGAGGAGTCCCCCTTGGGCAGCTGAGGTGGGACATGGGCCGGATCTTCAGAGGGTGGCACTGGTTTGGGGCCTTTGTCTTCTGCTGCATTTTCTTTTATGGCTGAGGAGTTTGGCTCTTGCTAAAAGCTCCTCAGCCTTTACCCAAAAAGGACTGTCAGTTATGAAACTGTTGTGCTGCTCACCACTAAGGGGCGGCAGGGACCGGTCTGGCATTTTTAATAGCAGTCATGGTTTTCTGAGTGGCCTCTAGTTCCTGCTCCACTTGTGGGCCAAACAGGTAAACACCATCAAGGGGAAGTTCATAACTCTCTGCTGAGCATCATTAGTGAAGCCTGAAGTTCTTAGCCAGGAGTGCCGCCGGATACAAATCCTGGCCACTGCTGCTCTAGAGGCAGTGTCAAAAGTGTCCATAGCAGCTTTAAACTGCTGATTGTTGGACTCGATGCCTCTGGTGATAGTCTGAAGAAGCGCTGAGTTAGTGTCTGACTCCAGGAAAGCTTCAATTGTCTCTTTGAGTGAATGCCAGAGGGTATACTTATATTGAGAGAAATGGCCCTGGTAACTAGCAATGCGCATGCCCAGGGTAGCAATAGCAAACACTCGTTTCCCCCAAAGTGTCTATTTTACAAGATTCTTTATTACCTGGACAAGCTGTGGACTCCTGGAAGAGCACAGCTTTGTCATTTTCCGCTAGAACCACTAGGGTGTCTGCGAAGGCTTGAGAAGCAAGGATTGGTCTGTCTTTAGGGGGAATGTACTTCCTGTGTATAGACTTAGCCACAGACGGAATTAACGCTGGTCTGTCCTACACCCCTTGTGAGAGAGTCTCAAAAGAGGGTTGCACTGGTGGTGTCAAGTCCACAGGAATCTCAGGAACGTGAAGATACTGTAGGCGCAAAAGCTTCCCAGGGTCCACCTCAGAAGTCTGGAGAGCAAGAGTGGAGTTCATAGGGAGCGCTGTTGAGCATTCGGCTGAGAAGACGCATTCTCCTGAAGCTCTGTAAAGGTAAAGGAAAAGTAAATTTGCTAGTTTTTTAGCAGTTTGGGGACTTTTTGGACCTCGAATTATAGCAGCAGTGAATTCAGAATTTCTTACTGATTTGATTGATACCAAACGTTAATATAGGGAAGATACAGCGAGGTGCTCCTGTGTTTATCCCATGCATTCTTGAACCCCTCCACAGTGTTGACCCCCACAACCTCTTGGAGCAGGCTGTTCCAGGCATCCACCACTCTTTCTGTGAAGAAAAAAACACTCTTTCTGTGAAGAAAAACTTCCTGGTGTTGGTAGAGAACCTCCCTCCCTGCAGCCTAAGGTCATGTCCCCTGGTCCTGGAGCACTTCTTGAAGTGAAAAAGCACCTGTGCCTGTACCTTTTTAATGCTTTTTATGTACTTGAATGTTTCAGTCATGTCCCTCTCTCTCTCTCTCTCTCTTCTCTGCTCCAGGGAGTACTTATTCAGTTCCCTAAGTCTTTCCTCGTAGGACATGTACTGCAGACCCTGACTCATTTTTGTCACCTTTCTCTGTACTGTTTCCATCCGGTCAATGACCTTCCTGAGGTGAGGCCTCCAGAACTGGACTCCGTATTCCAGATGAGGCTTGACCAGCGATCTATACAGTGGTAGTACCACCTCTCTCCTCCTGCTCGTGATTCCCCTCCAAGTGCCGCCCAGCATGCTGTTGGCTTTCAATGTTGCCTTCTCACACTGCTTACGAACCTTTAAGTCGTCTGAGATTATGATTCCCAGATCTCGTTCCTGGTTTGAGGCTGCCAGTCTTTTGCCTCCTAGGTAATACTCCTTTCATGGATTTTAATTTCCTATGTGCATGACCTTGCACTTTTTGGTGTTAAATCTCAGCTGCCACACTCCAGACCATTCTTCTAGTTTCTTGAGGTCAGTTTCCATCTTGCTCACTACTTCTGAGGTGTCCACCTTGTTGCATATCTTGGTGTCATCTGCGAACAGACACACCTTCCCTTCCAGTCTGTCAGCAATGTCTGCTATAAAAACATTGAAGAGCAGAGGCCCCAGCACTGAGCCCTGGGGCACCCCGCTGGTCACCCTGCCTTCCAATGATTCCGTTCCATTAACCTGTACCCTCGTGTTCAGCCTTGTAACCAGTTTTGTACCCATCTGACTACTTCTGGACCAACCCCCTGTGTGGTCAAGCTTCTTTACTAGCCTTCTGTGTGGAACTGAGTCGAAGGCCTTACTAAAGTTTAGGTAGACCACATCTACTGCCCCACTGTCGTCCACTATTTTTGTAGCGTAGTCAAAAAACTCAAGCAGATTTGTCTGGCGTGACCTACCTCCTGTGAAACTGTGCTGTATAGGGTCTTGTTGGCCACTAGTTTAAAGGAATGCTATGATCCTCTGTTTGAGTAGTGTCTCCATTAGTTTCCCTACTATATACATTAAGCTCACCAGTCTGTAATTACTAGCCTCTTCACAACTGTCTGATTTGTGAGGTGGAACCACTATTGCCTTTTTCCAGTCTTCGGGTTCCACACCGGTCTTCAAGGATTTTGTGAATAGAAGTGCCAGGGGGCTGCTAATTCTGCTCCCAGTTCCTTAAGGATTCTGAGGTGCACCTTGTCTGGTCCCATGGGCTTTGTCTGCTTTTAGTTTATTTAGCACCTCCCATACTTCGGCTTCTGTAAAGGGACTAGTGTCTACCCCTGGTCCTGGGGTGTTTTGTTTTCTCAGGGCTGGGCCATCCCCTGGGTCCTCTTTGGTAAACACCGAGCAGAAGTATTTGTTGAGGATTTTGGCTTTCTCTGGGTCATGTTTGGTGCATTTCCCTTCATCAGTAGCAATCTTTACTATCCCCCCTTTTGCCTTCCTACATTCCCTAATGTATCTAAAAAATGATGCGTCTCCTCTGTCTGCCCCTTCTGCCATCTTTTCCTCTGTCTGGGCTTTTGCCTTTCTAATTTGTTTTTTTGACTCTCATTTTTTTCTTGTACGACTCCCAGTCTTTCTCAGTTTTGGTTTCCTGGTATATGCTATATGCCTTCTTTTTTTCTTTGAGTGTCTTAGCCACTTCCTTGGAAAACCATTGAGGATTTCTTTTTCTTTTTGCTTTGGTGACCCATCTGGCACATTGATCTGTGGCAGTCTCTATGGCTCTCTTGAGTCTTCCCCACATGTCCTCCACCTCCTCAACCTCTGTTTCCATTAGCTGGCTATTTATGTTGTTCCTCATTTTTTGGAAGTCAGCCTTTCTGAAGTCTAGCACCTTTATCTTCGAGTGGCTGGTGTCCTGTGGTATGTTTCCCTTAAAGCTTACCATGCAGTGGTCGCTGTTGCCCATATGGCATCCCACTTCGATGTCCTTGATCCTTTCCGAGTTTGTGAGGACAAGATCGAGAATGGCATCTCCCCTTGTTGGGGTTTTAACAAGTTGGCACAGTCCCACACCTTGTAGTGACAAAAAGAAGTCCCTACTTCTTCTTCTTCCTCTTGCTGCTGTTGGTGTGCTCCAGTTTATATCTGGTAGGTTGAAGCCCTCCACCAGTATTACTTTGCCTTTATCAAACATTTTGTGGATTTCCTCTATTAGGTCTTTGTCTCCTTTATCTCCTTGATTTGGGGGCCCGTACACGATGCAGATTCTGAAAGGTTTTCCTTTGCCTGTGTCTATTGTTAGCCACAGTGACTCGAAGTCCCCAGGTTGCCCTTTCACTTCTGTGGCTTTTATTTCCTCACAAATGTAGATGGCTATGCCCCCTTCCTCTTTTTTTGCCCTGTCTATCTTTTCTGAACAGACTATAACCAGGAATGGCTGTATCTTATCCGTGGTTTTCCGTGAACAACGTTTCTGTAACAGACACCCAGTCCAACCTTTCTGTTTCCAAGATGGCTGTGAGTTCGGGACATTTGTTGGTTAGGCTCCTAGTATTTGAAACCATTGCAAATACTAGTGTGAATGAATGGTGGAGACTTTTAGTCCAGGAAGATCTATAGATCCCTGCTTGGGATGGGATGCACACCACTGTTCATTTTCATAAAAATAGGGTTTTGATAATATTAAACAGCACTGTGCAAGCAGCCTGTTGGTGCTTCCAAAACCATCTGAATATACCAGAGGGCACTGTATACATGCAGGCACTCCTGATGTGCATGCGTGCCTGGTAGACTTTAACAATCATGCACTAACAGTTTAGCGCTATGCTTATTGTGTCTTTGAATGTTTCACTGAGCACTTTGACAGTCCAGTGCACAAGTCATACTTAGTGTGGTGCTAACCCTTTTAGCCCAGCACTAACTGTTTGAAAATTTCTGTGACGCACAAGGACAACACTTAAAACAGGTAGATGACAGTTCAGACATTTTTGAAACTGTTAATGCATCTTTGCCATCCTTCGCATGACAGTGTTACCCCCATTTGTATTTATTTACTGTCTTTTGTTGGCTTGTCTTATTTGCATGAATTAAGCAATATGACAGGACAGAATGTGGGACAATGGCATGCCTCAGGAGGTATTGTTATCACACAATTACGCACACCCTGGAATGCCTTATTGTGATTATGACTCCCCCCTTGCTTTTTAGTTTTACAACTGAGTAATGCGGTTCAGAATGTTAAGTATTTAGTCATGTGACGCAGCAAGGAGGAATGTCCCCCTACAGTGACAGCTCTGATCCCAACCAGAAAATCTGAACATAAAGGACCTTCATATTTTGACTTGGGACTCTCCTGGTCCAGATATTCGATAAAAGAAAATATCAGTGATATGGCATCACCAGTCACCAAATTCAAATCAGCTGCAAGCAAAGAAGGCTAAGACAGACTTTAAGTAGATGATTCCTTGTGTAACTGCAACAGTTGACAAGAAAAAAGGTGTCAAAACCCCACTAGAGCTGGATGCACAAAGCACAAATTTATAAGCTATAATCAGTGTCACAAGATGCCAAAACAGCTGTATTATTGCTTAATTAGTGATATATTAAGGTAGAGGATCACGTCCCATGCCTAGAGTTTGCAACAGCTATCAACAACTTCAGAGTGAAGGAGCTGCTGTCTACAGCAAAAAAAAAAAAAAAAAAAGGCTAAAATTGTCACTCTCGAGAGTAGAAGACAGAAAAACCTTTGGCTGGTAGGAGTCCCTGAAGAGGTAAAGGGCCATGATATGAACAACTTCCAACTCTCACCTGGGGATCTGGAACCTGGAGAGCCTGGATTTAGAGCTGGAAATATTACACAGAATCCTGAGCCCAAAGCCCAAAATCCATAAACACTCCAGAACAATACTAACTCCAGTGTATCCCAAGGCTCTTTCCTGGGCCCAGTCCATTTTTTCATTTTCTTAAATGGCCTTCCCTTGGCCTGTGTCTCAGCTAACATGCGCAGGGGTTGAAAAATTTCTTGGGGATGCATAAGTCCAGGACTTATGGTACATTTTTTGGGTAAGTCCATATCAGGATCCAGTAAGTCACAACATTTTTCATATTATTATGAGAAAAAAATAATTATTTATTTTTTCCCCCTTTTAGGATGTGCCAATGACAGTCAGAGAAAGGTTACAGAGAGGCAGAGAGAATATTATAAGACAACAATAGTACTGCAGCTTGCTTCAGGCTGCTTTTCTTCTTCTTTTGATGGCCATTTGTGACCAGAGGAAGGGATAGTACCCAGACTAATGTCAAGCCAGTACTTTATTGATGGCAGTGGATCAAATTCAGAGACGGATGGTCCTGTAGTCATGATAAGCAGCTGGTTCTAGAAAGACTGTTGTGTCAGGGTTGTTTGTAATTTGTTTTTAATGAAATTAGCTTTTGAAAATCCTCTTTCACATTCACTTGTGGATGGGGAAATCATGAGCAGAATCTCAATAAGCTTTTGCATAGGGCCCTTCGTGGAGTCTGGGCCACGTTCATCAATTTTCATTTGTAACACCAACTGGTACATAGTTATGAGAGGTTTGGTTCGGAATCGAGAATGTATAACTTCAGCTGCACCCGCCCATCTATAGCAGAATCTTTATCAAGTTCTGAGAAGTGAGAAGAGAAAGGGCTATCTGTGATGAGTTCAATTAGTTCAGCATTGCCAAATGTTGCTAGATCTTCCTTTTCCAGTGGCCAGTTGTGATAATTCAAAATTTGAAGTAAAGACAAAGGTTTCTCTGAGAGAACACCAAACCTGTTCTGGATGTACGTGACAGTATCGTTAACAAATCAGGGGTTGAAAAATTTTTTGGGGATGCATAAGTCCAGGACTTATGGTGCATTTTTTGGGTAAGTCCATATCAGGATCCAGTAAGTCACAACATTTTTCATATTATTATGAGAAAAAAATAATTATTTATTTTTTCCCCCTTTTAGGATGCGCCAGTGACAGTCAGAGAAAGGTTACAGAGAGGCAGAGAGAATATTATAAGAAAGCAATAGTACTGCAGCTTGCTTCAGGCTGATTTTCTTCTTCTTTTGATGGACATTTGTGACCAGAGGAATGGATAGTACCCAGACTACTGTCAAGCCAGTACTTTATTGATGGCAGTGGATCAAATTCAGAGACGGATGGTCCTGCAGTCATGATAAGCAGCTGGTTCTCGAAAGACTGTTGTGTCAGGATTGTTCGTAATTTGTTTTTAATGAAATTAGCTTTTGAAAATCCTCTTTCACATTCACTTGTGGAAGGGGAAATCGTGAACAGAATCTCAATAAGCTTTTGCATAGGGCCCTTCGTGGAGTCTGGGCCTCGTTCATCAATTTTCATTTGTAACACCAACTGGTACATAGTTATGAGAGGTTTGGTTCGGAATTGAGAAAGGTATAACTTCAGCTGCACCCACTCATCTATAGCAGAATCTTTATCAAGTTCTGAGAAGTGAGAAGAGAAAGGGCTATCTGTGATGAGTTCAATTAGTTCAGCATTGCCAAATGTTGCTAGATCTTCCTTTTCCAGTGGCCAGTTGTGATAATTCAAAATCTGAAGTAAAGACAAAGGTTTCTCTGAGAGAACACCAAACCTGTTCTGGATGTACGTGACAGTATCGTTAACAAATGTGTGAAGTTCAGCTTCACTTCCAGGTGTTCCGTGAACTTTTGTTTTGCCAAACATACATTCTTCTGCGTTATACTGTTCCTGGAATTTTGTAAGATATTTTCCAGGAGTACTTTTAAGTGCTTCTAGCTGCAGAATGGCTTTCTCTATATGTTCTGGTATCTCAACAATTAAGTAGTCTGCCAACTGGAAAGTTTTTGATAATCTAGCAACAATTGGCAAAAAATCTAATAAGAAATAAAGAACTTTAATGAAATGCATAGAGGTCAGTTCCTTGAGGTACCCCTTAGCTCTGTTAGCATCGTCTGCCCTGTTGTCATCCACAAATCTGTGCTCCAGATGCATTGTCACAATGTCCAGGTTTTTTTTCTAATGCCACAACTGCTCTCTCTTTGCTTGCTAGCCACCTGACTTGCTTTACAGCCGTGAAATGTGCAAGATGCTCATTGAGAACTTCAGCAATTTCTTTAGGTTCTCTCCTGCGCTTTGGAGACCAAAAATAAAAACTGAAAATGCCTTTTAAACACTCTTCAAATTTGGCCATGTATTTGAAATGTTTATTTGCATCCAAAATGGCAAGCTCAAGTTTGTGGGCAACACAGTGAATGCCAATAATGTCTGGCAAAAGTGATTTGAGTCTAGTAATGACTCCTGTCCGTTCACCAAGATTAACTGATGCACCATCAAAATTAGCACATACAAGTGCTGGATGTGCACTGCCTGTCAGTTCTGGTAATGGCAAACCCACTGATTGTAAGGCTTTCTCAATAGCATTAAATAGGAGGCAGTATAGTGCAGTGGTCTAAGGCTCTGAGCTGCAAATCTGGTAACATCCAGCAGACCAGACCTGGGTTTGAATCCCACAGCTTCCACTTGCATACTGTGTGACCCTGAGCAAGTCACTTAACCTCCTTGTGCTCCCAGGTCGCTCCTGTAAAAAAAGCTTTCAGCTTAGTGTGCTATACCTGGTTAAACAACTAAATAAAAAAAAAAATACACCCTCAGCACTTGCAGTTTCAAGTGGTGACACAGATATTAGATGTGTGACTGGCAAACAGTTAGCACCTACATATCTCAGGTAGACAATTTCTTGTTCAACGATAGAGTGGTCTGTACTTCCATCTGCAAGAATACTCACAAAGGAGGCATTTTTTACCTCTTCAATTATTGCTGAACGTATTGTTTTAGCTACGTTGTCACAAACAAGCAGCAACCTGCTATATTCATGTAGTTGTTGCCAACATTTAAACCATTTTACGCTGGATCTCACAAATGATTTCAAAATCAGAAAAAGGTTTCCCATTCTTTGCCACAGTGTATGCAGTGTTAAATAAAATTTTGTATTTCTCAACTTCTTTTGTTGTCATGTTCTTTTTTGAAATGACTGACCCAGAGCAGTTTCTGACAGACGAATGGGTGGTATTTTAGCAGTATCCTTTAAGTAATGTTTTGTGCAAGTGATGTGTTCCC
This sequence comes from Neoceratodus forsteri, assembly GCA_016271365.2. Classification (NCBI taxonomy): domain Eukaryota; kingdom Metazoa; phylum Chordata; order Ceratodontiformes; family Ceratodontidae; genus Neoceratodus; species Neoceratodus forsteri. Next base: position 884,030,520 of record CM057455.1, read on the forward strand.
TCGTCAAATCATGCCTCTTTATGAGGTCTAACTTAAGATCTCCTGAACCTTTTACCATAGCTGAGTTAGGATCACAGATTTGGGGGTAGGCTTTACAATATATGCAGTACATTACAGATTTTTCTTCACTGTAATCCAGCCATGGAAATTCTTTTTTCCATTCAGGACAGAAATTCATGACCCTTTTTTCTCTGTCATATCTTCGATCCTTGGTAAGGCCATCGTCAGAACTTTTACGTTTAGCAGAACTGGATGTTGTAGCACTACTAGTACTTGCTCCACCAGATTTTGAGAAACCAAATTTTAATAAGCTCATTTTGCTGTGAGAAACTGCTCTGGGTAAGATTAGAAGTCTAGTTTTTGTAATTTCAAATGTTTACTGTAATGAGCAAGGATGGAAATACATGTGAGGCACTGTTATGGCCCAGAAGTATTGGCCTAGGTTAACAAGTTAGGGCAGACAGACAGAACACAAATGAGTAAATGACTGACAATGAGATGATGCTAAGGGGTGACACTATGAAATGTTTTATCAGTCACAAGGGAAAAGAGGTGTGCTTCTGCAAACTTTTTCAGTGACACACTGATAACTTCAGAAAAATATTTAGTGACTGCCTTACTTCTCTCTCAAACTAATACAGACTGAGACAGGTTTTGCTTCAGCCCAGAAAAATATTTAGTGACTGTAGTGACTTTTCTCTCAAACTAATACAGACCGAGACAGGTTTTGCTTCAGCCCAGAAAAATATTTAGTGACTTCTCTCTCAAACTAATACAGACCGAGACAGGTTTTGCTTCAGCCCAGAAAAATATTTAGTGACTCTAATGACTTCACTCTCAAAATAATAGTCGCAGGCTTTGCTTCAGTCCAGAAAAATATTTAGTGACAGTACTGACTTCTCTAGTAATATACGACACAGGTTTTGCTTCAGCCCAGAAAAATATTTAGTGACTGTAGTGACTTCTCTCTCAAACTAATACAGACCGAGACAGGTTTTGCTTCAGCCCAGAAAAATATTTAGTGACTTCTCTCTCAAACTAATACAGACCAAGACAGGTTTTGCTTCAGCCCAGAAAAATATTTAGTGACTTCTCTCTCAAACTAATACAGACCGAGACAGGTTTTGCTTCAGCCCAGAAAATATTTAGTGACTCTAATGACTTCACTCTCAAAATAATAGTCGCAGGCTTTGCTTCAGTCCAGAAAAATATTTAGTGACAGTACTGACTTCTCTAGTAATATACGACACAGGTTTTGCTTCAGCCCAGAAAAATATTTAGTGACTGTAGTGACTTCTCTCTCAAACTAATACAGACTGAGACAGGTTTTGCTTCAGCCCAGAAAAATATTTAGTGACTGTAGTGACTTTTCTCTCAAACTAATACAGACCGAGACAGGTTTTGCTTCAGCCCAGAAAAATATTTAGTGACTTCTCTCTCAAACTAATACAGACCGAGACAGGTTTTGCTTCAGACCAGAAAAATATTTAGTGACTCTAATGACTTCACTCTCAAAATAATAGTCGCAGGCTTTGCTTCAGTCCAGAAAAATATTTAGTGACAGTACTGACTTCTCTAGTAATATACGACACAGGTTTTGCTTCAGCCCAGAAAAATATTTAGTGACTGTAGTGACTTCTCTCTCAAACTAATACAGACCGAGACAGGTTTTGCTTCAGCCCAGAAAAATATTTAGTGACTTCTCTCTCAAACTAATACAGACCAAGACAGGTTTTGCTTCAGCCCAGAAAAATATTTAGTGACTTCTCTCTCAAACTAATACAGACCGAGACAGGTTTTGCTTCAGCCCAGAAAAATATTTAGTGACTCTAATGACTTCACTCTCAAAATAATAGTCGCAGGCTTTGCTTCAGTCCAGAAAAATATTTAGTGACAGTACTGACTTCTCTAGTAATATACGACACAGGTTTTGCTTCAGCCCAGAAAAATATTTAGTGACTGTAGTGACTTCTCTCTCAAACTAATACAGACCGAGACAGGTTTTGCTTCAGCCCAGAAAAATATTTAGTGACTTCTCTCTCAAACTAATACAGACCAAGACAGGTTTTGCTTCAGCCCAGAAAAATATTTAGTGACTTCTCTCTCAAACTAATACAGACCGAGACAGGTTTTGCTTCAGCCCAGAAAAATATTTAGTGACTCTAATGACTTCACTCTCAAAATAATAGTCGCAGGCTTTGCTTCAGTCCAGAAAAATATTTAGTGACAGTACTGACTTCTCTAGTAATATACGACACAGGTTTTGCTTCAGCCCAGAAAAATATTTAGTGACTCTAGTGACTTCACTCTCAAAATAATAGTCGCAGGCTTTGCTTCAGCCCAGAAAAATATTTAGTGACTGTGGTGACTTCTCTCTCAAACTAATACAGACCGAGACAGGTTTTGCTTCAGCCCAGAAAAATATTTAGTGACTTCTCTCTCAAACTAATACAGACCGAGACAGGTTTTGCTTCAGCCCAGAAAAATATTTAGTGACTCTAGTGACTTCACTCTCAAAATAATAGTCGCAGGCTTTGCTTCAGCCCAGAAAAATATTTAGTGACAGTACTGACTTCTCTAGTAATATACCACACAGGTTTTGCTTCAGCCCAGAAAAATATTTAGTGACTGTAGTGACTTCTCTCTCAAACTAATACAGACCGAGACAGGTTTTGCTTCAGCCCAGAAAAATATTTAGTGACTTTAGTGACTTCACTCTCAAAATAATAGACGCAGGCTTTGCTTCAGCCCAGAAAAATAATTAGTGACTGTAGTGACTTCTCTCTCAAACTAATACAGACCGAGACAGGTTTTGCTTCAGCCCAGAAAAATATTTAGTGACAGTACTGACTTCTCTAGTAATGAGCGACACAGGTTTTGCTTCAGCCCAGAAAAATATTTAGTGACTCTAGTGACTTCACTCTCAAAATAATAGACGCAGGCTTTGCTTCAGCCCAGAAAAATATTTAGTGACTTCTGTCTCAAGCTATTATATCAACACAGGCTTTGCTTCAGAAGAATTATAAGTCTGAATGTAAATGTAGTGGCTCAGTATGTCAGTCAGGCACACTGGCTGCATGATAATTGGCTCCAAATTAAATTCTGAAATAATGCACCACTGTTCCACAGACTTGCTGCAGGCATCCTTTAGACAGACAGTGCACTAATAATTGTGTCAGGGTTAAACTAATTTTTTTACTTATTTGTGTAGCCCACTAGAGCCCTAGGCAGCCAGATCTCAGACAGACAGTGGTAACTCAAAGGAAAAAATCCCTGACAGATTGTCCCAAATCGTGCTTTTTTTTTTTAAAAAAACCTCCTCAAGTGACCTGCTCAAAAGATTGTTGCTGCTTAAAAGCTGCCTCCAAACTGTCTGATCACTATTTCAGCTGCAGCTCGAGTGGTCCTTTCTAGCTCCCTGAGAGGTCACACATAGATATTTCACCCCAAAAACTACCCCAAATCATCTATTTAGCCCTTTTTTGTGCCCAAAGCAAGACTAACATGCCAGACTAGTGAGCAAGACAGCCAGATTTTTTTTTTATTTGCCACGCAATACTGACAACGGACTGCCTAACCACACGTCTTCTCCCTCTAACAGCCAGCTCAAAAGTGTTGGCACAGTTCATTTAATCAGACACATGTGCAGATCAGCCACAGACCACCTGATCACTGATTGTCACACATGTGATCCCCTGTGGCTGATCTCGCAATGTGCCGACTACGCGAGACTCTCTGCTGTGCTGTCTGGATTGCCAAAGCTGCTCCTGTGTCATCGGAGCATGTAGGAGGATCCTGAAGCCCTGCCAACCCCGCCCCACATTTCCGTGACCCCATCCCATGTAATCGGAAGCCCTGCCAACCCTGCCCCACGTTTCCGTGACCCCACCCCACGTAATCGGAAGCCCTGCAAACACCACCTCATGTTTGGAGACAGGAGCTTTCTACTGAGCTTCCCCTACCCCCAGCGCATTCCTGAGGACTCTGAGAGGTAAGCGCTGGGGGTGGGCGGCAGGTCGGGTGCGCGCCGCAGAACACAGCAGGACAGTAAGGGAACTGCACATACAGCTGCAGGAACTGCACAGCAAGTCTGTCGGACTTTACAAGTCTGTGCAGTTTAAGTCCTGCTACTGCTAATGTGCGTCCCGGACCTCGGACTTGGGGATTTTTCATCCCCTGATGCATATGTATGCAGGCAACACAGTTCTATTTACCAACGGACTTCCATTCCCCTTCTTGAACTGTCTCTACAGCACAGCTTTGGCAATGCCAGTGCTGGTTCTGTGCTAACCAGCTTTTACTCAATGCCAAGGAAAAACAGTCACCATGTTATTTGGTACTCACCAATGTCTCAGCAAGATTAGCCTGGCTACTGTCTTTAAAACCCTTGATGGTACCCCCTACCCCCTTGAACCAGTCCTTTGTTTCAAATACCTTGGTGTGTAGCTAGACAGTCGTCTCAACTTCCAATCCACAATGATGTAACCATCACTCCAGTGCCATCGGCCCGGACCTAAATGACCGGCTGAGTCGTCTGAACTCGGCTGTGACTGATGAGGGAATGAGTCTTCTGATACTGAATGCACTATATCCTAGGCTATCTTGTTGCTACAATTTATATTAACTGTATTGGCTCCATTCTTTGCTACGCTATTCATGTAAAGCTCAACTGTACTAGCTATTTTATGTTTCATTTGTCTCACTTCCATGAAATGTATTATCCGTGTTGCCTATTCCCCATACCTAGCTGAGGGTATGGCTGATCTTTTTTCGTATACCCTGCTTATGACTGCTGTTTCTAGCCTCACGTTGTAATGCATACGACTGATGTCCAAGCCTGTACTAGGCTGTTTCTGCCTCCTGTTGTAATGTCTATGCCTGATGTCTTGCCTGTACCTTGTAATCTCCTGGGTCACACCTGAAAATAGGCACTTGACTGTCTAGTGTGCTTACCTGGTTAACAAAAGCAAATAAATAAATAAGAAATATGTCCCAAACCTGGTGCCCTCCAAAGGAAAATATCCTGCCTTCTAGCCCCTCTTTGGCTTGAGTTTGTTCTTGAAATGATCCTCCTGCTATTGAACTACACAGATGTGGTGCACAGCGGTGCTCCCAAATCCACAGTCCACACTAGACCCCATCTTCCTTTCCTGCCATTTTGCTATTGGCATCCCCCCAATTCATCACTGCTCCCTGTGCCATCTTCCTCTCTCCCCTCATCTTCACGGCACCTATCCCATTGTGCTTCCTTTCTCTCCAAATATGGGTTTACTTCCCTACCCTCCTACTTCTCTGACGTTGTCTCTCTCTTGGCTTCTCTACATATTCCTTTTGTTCCCCTAACTTGTGCTCCTTCATTATTCTACATCCACTGGTCAGACCTCTTTCTCAGCCCAGCTGCCTTCAATCTGGAACTTTCTCCCCTCTTCCCTAAGACTAACCCCCTCTTACTTTTACTTTTGCTGGCTCACTTCTCTCATGCTTGCTCCTATCCTTACTTAGCTGGCACATTATCTAGCCTGCTTTCTTCTTCTAGTGCTAGTCATTGTATTGTAATATTATCGTATGAGTTGTTGCCCCTCCACTAGCCATTACATTGCAATTATATTGTATGTATATATGAGTTGTTGCCCTCCCATTGTTTTCATTTGATAGTTTTCTGCTAACACATTGTGTTTGTATATATCATCACTTTTTGTAGTCTCAACTGCTTGAACTGTATGCTCCCCTGTTTTCCCTTCCCTGGGTCATGCCTAGAAACTAGCTTTGGTCAGTGCGCCTTTTCAGGTTTCCAATTTTCTTTTTTTTTTTGATACTTTATTTTTTATTAAAACACACTTTTATTGATATCCATACATTACTTCATCATTTTATCATAAGAGGAGCAGTGAGATTTCAAGTTTACCATATTAAAGGGCACTTCATACATCCACATTAACATGCATTATCATAGAAACAATAGTCCAAGGTTGCTGTGCAGAAAAAATCAATATCCCTGACAGATTTATCCAGGCTCCTCCAGTTCCCTTCAGATTCAACCAGTAATATCTATTTACCCCTCGAGAGCAGCTCTAAAAGGCCCCCTGAGCCCCGTAATTGTTTCTCCGCACTGCCGCCAGCAATGCCCAAACTGCACTAGAAGAAATTTAGCCAGTCTAGAGGAAGTATTAAAATAGCGGTTATGGAACTTCCATGTGAAGTCCCTCCAATAGGGAGTTATGGATAATTTGATTGAAGGAAGAGTGTATTTGTCCCACTGTTCATACGGGATGGTCATTGAGAGCTCCCGATTCCAAGCCGCCAGAATCCCGTGTTGAATCACTTAAATACTCCCTGAGACCCTTATACAAAAGTCCTATTAAGTGTTACCAGTTAGTACCCTTAATGGAGAGTATAAAAATATTTAAAAGTAGTGGAAGTGGGTCAGGTAAACGACTTCTCTGTGGGCCCTTATAGGTTACCAACTGTCAAATAAATAAATAAATAAAATACTGATGAAATTCCTCTGGTACACCATGAAGGAGATGGTGTTTCAAGTTCCAAGAAAAAAAGGACATTTTTTGATGGAACTGTCTCCACCTCTTCCATGACTACCCTAAAGAGCAGTCGTGGCTTGACTATCACCATGAACAGAAGCAGAAAGGCTGAGCTCTGCAACAGAACTGCAAAAGACTTTTAAAATAAACAACTTTACTTTTTCAAATGAAAACTTAAACCAATAAATTCCCTTGACCATTAAGGTGTACCAGAGCAATTTTCATCATCTTACAGGATGGTGAAGCCTAAAAACCAGCCGCCACCAGAACCGCCAAAGACAAAGGCCCCAACCACGCGGGCTGCAGTGGGATGCAGGTTTCTGAGTACCCAAAGTGGAGAGCCCTCTGTTGCATCCCTCCTAGCTGCAATTTAGGGACATGACTGGAAAGCAGAGGAGCTCAACAGCAGAACTGCCCTGTTGGGGGGAAAAAAGGTTGAATTAGCCCAGGCTGGTGCAACTAGAGCAGGAGAGGTAGTAGAAAAATGGAGATTACGTACTTACCATAATTCTTGATCTTCTTTGATGAAGTCTCCACCACTCATTCACACTAATGGGACTATGCCGGAGGTGCTAGGACCCCGTGGGAACCAAAAATCTTTAGGAGGGCCAGCACTGGGTTAGGACCGTGCATGCATGGCACCACAGGACTAGCTTGCGCCGTGTAAGCTATCTTGGTGTCAACCCTCCAGCCACTTCAGTACCTTTTTGACCAAGGAGGTGCAGTGTAAACTAATGAAAGAAAACCTAACCCTAACTTCCAGGCATGTGAAGGCCCGGATGACCCATGTAAGAAGGGTCAATTCAACAATGTCTTCACAGCCTGAACAACAAGGAAGTGAAGACCAAAACAGAATGAGTGAGCTCAGGGGATGGTGGGTTGGCATGTGAATGAGTGGAGGAGTCTTCGTCCAAGAAGATCAAGAATTATGGTAAGTATGTAATTTCCATATCTTCCTGGATTAAAAGTCTCCACCACTCATTCACACTAATGGGAGAGTACCGAGTTAAAAATCAACCCCCCCCCCGAGTAGCATGGTAGGAGACAGAGCTCACTCATGACAGAAGTCCATAAGGACTGTCCTGCCGAAGAAAGTTAACTGTCAGGCATGGGCATCCAGAACATGGTGCTTTATAAAGGTATGCACTGAGCTCCAACTCACTGCCTTGCAGATGTCTGCAATGGGTACATTACGAATCTCCACCAGGAAAGCTACAACCGCTCTAGTAGAGTGGTGAGAACCTTGCCTTCCAGCTTGAGCTGTGCCATGGATTAGTAGTGTCGAAGACATGCTACTAACGAAATATATTTCATGGTAAGAGGCTAACCCAACCAAGGCATTCAGAAAGATACAATAGTTGCTCGGATGCGTATCTCTTTGTTCTGTCGATGTAGAATCGTAGAACCCTCTTAACATTCAGAGAGGTAAAGGGAGCACTCTCCTTCATTCTGGAGTTAACAAAGTAAGTAGGGAGAAGCAAAACTTGACTAATGGTAACCAGTGACATGTTGTCTACTGGCTCAAGATTGTCCGAAAATGCACAGAGGTGAACATTCTCTGCTGAGAAATGCAGATCTGCATTTGACAGGTCCATGAGGCACCCCAAAATTTTACTTGGTGGGCAACCGAAAGGGTCCAGACGGAACTTTGCAGACCAGATGGTGAAGTGTAACCCACTTAGCTGTGTAAGTCCTCCTGGTGGAAAGTCTATGCGCAGCTAAGAAGATTTCTACGATTGTCTGGAAACCTAAAACTTGCCCACTTTCAGCTCCTCAGGAGCCCAGCATGGAGATGAAGGGAGCGCAGGAGGGATGGACCAAAGTCCCTGTGTCAGAGGGTTCACTTGTAGAGGGAGTCGCCTTGGGAGAACTTCTGACCGACTGTTTATCTACGCAAATTATATCTGCCGAGGCCAGTCTGGGATGATGAGAATCATCTTGCCCCGATTTGCCTACCATTTGAGCAGCACCCACTGAACAGGAGCATCTTGTCTACTGCAGTGAATACATCCTGACAGAAAACACCAGGGTCTGGATTTCTGAAGCAGGATAGAGGCAGATTTGCATTGAGAGGGGACACAGAAAGGCCCAGGTTCAGACTGCCCCACTCATCGAGTAGCAACTGCACAATGACTGAACTGACACAACGTGCTCAAGGCACCACTCTCACCTCTCCACGGCCTTCCTGCACAGAGTGTAGGAGAGTGCTCCACCCTGCTTGTCGATGAAAACATCACAATTTTGTCATCAGTCAGAAGTGGGATCACTTCGTGGCAGAGGGCCTCCTTCAGGACTTGGAAACCATGTACGACAGCTCTCGTCTCTAAGAAATTTATGAGAAGATGATGCTCCTCCTCTTGACTCCACACCTGAATGTGGAGGTCTTGACAGTGAGCTCCCCAACTGATCAGGAGTGCAACTGTGGTGATGGTGATCTGGGATTTAGAGGGTGAGGGTAGACCTAGCAGAAGCTAGGCCAACTGTGTCTACCATGTAAGTAATTTTGTCCGTGGTTCTGTCATTTATGTGGAGGATTGCGGATGCATGGTCAGAGACCACTATTTGTTGTGGACAAAGGCATAAGTCCCAGCACCCACTGCATCAAGAAGGGCCCAGACAGAGTCACTTTCCGTGAAGTAGCGAGACATCTGAAGATGTCGTTTCTTCCATTCTCCTAAAGGAAGTATCCTTGCCCTGGAGGTATCCAGGAGGGCTCCTATGAAAAGGAGCTGCTGGGAAGGTGAATCTGGCACCTTCCCTGAATCAGAAAACCCCTCCTGGAAGAAGACAACTAAGAAGCTGTGGCAACTGCTTCCTGAGACTCTAGCCCGGATGGGCTGGCTCAGAGCCAAACATCCAGGCAGTGAAGACTTGAATACTGAGGTTGCAGTGAACTCCTCCCTGAACAGGTACTTGTTTGACATTTCAAGGTCGAGAAATGGATGCATGCCACCTGTTATCTTGGAACCAAGCAAAGAAAGTAGGAACCTGTGTTCTGACTCACCATGGAACAACTTCTACTGTTCTGAGACCCCATCTCTCAGAGGAAAGAGGGTCTGACATAGAGGCAAACAGACTGGGCTGCCGCCTGGGTCTAGGGAAAATCTCTGTAAAATTGGGAGAGTATACCTCTTGGACAATCCTGATGACCCATACATCTGCTGAATTGGACTTCCACTAGTTATAAAATCAAATCAGGTACCCCCCACTACCGCCGAGAGGCATCCACCTCAGACAGCTGAGGTGGGACCTGGGCCGGATCCAAGAAGATGGTACTGGATGCTTTCGGGCCTTGTGCCCTCTGCTGCAATTCTTATTTTTTATTTTTGCAGTTGAGGAGTTGGTTCCTGACAAAGGCTTCCAGGTCTCTGTCTTGAAAGGACTGCCTGTTATGAGAATGACGATGGTGCCGTCCCTCTGAGGGGCAGCAGGAGTCTGAGTGCCCTCCAGAGCTCAGTCTGAGGGCCAAACCAATAATCACTGCCAAGGAGCTGTTAATCTCTTGCTGCCAATGGTAGCCACCCTCGGGGCTGTGTCATAGGAGTCTATAAAAGCTTTTCAATTAGTCAATCAAAATCTTTATTTATCCAGTCAGGCACCGTTGAGCAAGGCTCATTTGCAAGGTGGGTCTGGTCATGAATAAATCAAAGTACAGTACAGAAGCAGGTATACAAAAAGCAATAATATACAAGGAAGAAAAAGTATATGCAGTGTATACAGTACAAGGTTGAAATAAATTTAAAAAAAAAACAGCATTATATTACAATTGAAGAAGTCAGCAGATGTACAATCAACCATAGGCATACAGGGGTTATAAACAGAGATCTTTTGAGTGAGGCAGCTGGCAACTACACATATAGGGGAAAGAGGCCGTGTATGGGGTGGCAGGTTAGAGAGGTAAAGAAGAGGAGGGATATATTACCGACAACTGGGGGAAAAATTGGGCTAAAACCACAGAAAGTGACAATGGCTGTCGTGTACTTATTTATTATGATAATGACGGAGGAGGGGTAGATAATTGGGACACTACTATGGATGGGGTGGGACTTTAGCCAGGCTGGAGCAGACAGGGAAGGGTGGGTGCAGCAGGAAGAGTTAATAGGGAAGGAGTGAGAGCTAGGGGTAGAAACATGGCGAGCGTCAGAATGGAAAGGGGGAGTTGCGGAATTAGTGGGCTAGCGGTGAGGAAAACATTTGCAAGGTGCTTTCATGTAGCGATCGTAGAGCGCCTTGAAGATATTCAGGCTAACAGGACAGCTCAGCTTCAAGTTCTTTTGTAAACCGTTTCACAATGTGTGTAAAGAGCAGCTTAGAGCAGCTTTGCTGAAACGAATTTTGACCCTTGGAACTTGGAGGCAATTAGGGAATAGCTCCATAGAGTGTAGGTACCTAACACACTCTGGGGAATACAATCTGAGACATATGAGGGGAGCTTGTTGGTCACCGCTCTGAAGGCCCATAGGGCGGCGTTTCTATTCCTTCTATAGTGAAGGGAAGTCCAGCCTAACGATGAGTACAGGGAGTAGTGGTGTGTGGAAAGTGGAAGGCCAGTAATGAACCTGATAGCTCTGTGGTAGAGGGTGTCCAGCTTAGCCAGTGTAGAGACAGTGCAGTGGCTGTAGAGCAGGTCTGGATAATCTGTTAAAGATATGAAGGTAGCTTGAACCAGTTGAATCTTGGCCTCCTTTCTGAGCAGGTGGTTAATTCTGTAGAATAGTCCTAATCTTTGCCTTAGTTTCTTGTGTAGTTCTTCGAGATGGTCGGCGAAGGAAAGTTTATGATCGCGCCAAACTCCTTGGTATTTGAATTTAGCTACATACTCTAGTGTTTCTCCAAGAACAGTGGTAATTTGTGGGATAGCCCCCCCAAGCAGGAATTGCTACATGCAAGGAGGGGGAGAAGAGCATGGCTTTTGTCTTTTTCACATTGAGCAAAAGCTTTTTGTTTATGAGCTGGTATTGTAGAAGGTTAAATTCAGCTTGGAGGTCTTCACAGGCTGCTTCCGGCATGGGACGACTCAAGTACAGTACAGTGTCATCCGCGAATAAGTGGATGTTGGCTTTTTTGATGGGGTCATTGATGTTGTTAATGTAGACTGCAAAGAGGAGGGGACCAAGGATAGAGCCCTGTGGCATGCCCCTCAGCATAGGTTTTAATGGAGAAAGATCACCTTCAGCTTTAACCTGCTGTTTTCGTTCTCCGAGGTAGTCTACAAACCAGCACATAGATTTATGGTCCAGGCCTAAGGTGCTTGGGGAGGAAAGAAGCAGGCTGTGATTGACTGTGTTGAATGCCTTACTAAGATCCAAGAAAATGGCACAGACATGCTTCTTCTTGTCAAGGTCTAGGAGCCAATCATTGGTCACCTTAGCTAGGGCTGTTATGGTGCTGTGCTTTGCTCTGAATCCAGACTGAACCGGGTTTAATAGGCTTCTGGATTCTAAGTATACCCCTAGCTGGCCACACACTATTTTTTCTAGTAATTTAGACAGGATGGGGAGGAGGGAGATCAGTCTATAATTATTTAGATCGCAGGGGTCACCTGCTTTTAATAGAGGGATGACATGGGCTATTTTCCATTGAGGGGGGAGGCTACCCTGGGGTAGTGACATGTTGAATAGGTGGGTGATTGGCACCGCAAGCACACGGTAGGCACATTTCAGACAGTATGGCTCTATGAAGTCAGAGCCTGCTCCCTTCCTGGTGTCCAGTTGCAGCAGTAGGTCTTCCACTTCTTTTAGAGAGACAGGCAGGAGGGAGAAGGCCTCCTCGGTAGAGGGGAACTCGTGGGTTGGTGGGCCCTGAGCTGTGCGGAGGTCATTGGCAGGGGAAGTATCAAATGCTAGCCCTGCCGTTGCAAAATGGTTATTGAGGACTTCCAATATCTCCGATCGGTTAGCGATAACGCTGCCACCGGACTTAATTTTTACTGGAATCGAATTACCAGGTGCATGTCCAGACATGTCTTTTAATGTTTTCCAGAGCTTTGAGGGATTTCTTGAGGCAAAGGCTAGCTCCGAACGACAGTAGGCGGCCTTGGCTGCTCTGACCAACTTGGTGCATTTGTTATGTGCTCTCTTAAAAAGACACCAATCAGAGTCGTTCTTGCTTCTTCGGGCCTTTTTCCATAAAGTATCCCTTTCTAACAGGGAAGCTTTGAGCTCAGGTGAGAACCAATGGCAGGTGCTGCTCCTGACCCACACCTTAACCAAGGGTGCATGCTTATTTAAAGCCTCACTTAAAATATCGTAAAAATAGTATATGCCCTGTTAACCATTTTGGCTAGGAAGAATTTCTGCCATCACGGTGAATGTTTCAAGTCGTGGACGATGCAAACAAATCGGTTGCGTTTGCACTTCTTGATAGAGAACTTTGCCACAAACTGTGGGTTGTGCACAGATCTAATGGTGGTGATTATACAATGATCGCTAATGTCTGAGAAAAATATTCCGACATGAGAGAACAGGTGTGGCTTGCTAACCAGAATTACATCTAAGAGGGAGCTGTTGTTAAGGTTCTTTTTATTTGGGCAAGTAGGCTCGCCAATGAGTTGCACCAGCCCTAGAGTGTCACAAAAGTATTTCAAGGGAACTGATGCACTTGATAGCCAATCTTAGTTCAGGTCGCCAAGAATAATGGTTTCCAAGGAACTGAGCCCCAGTACGGAACTGAAGTGAGACAGGAGATGAGGCCCAGCAGAAGAGGGCCTGTAGCAGCCTATTACACAGAGTGCCTGGAAGGAGAAAGTTCGATCTTTAGGGTCAAGCACTCAAATTCTTTGGGGAGGATGATGCGTCTATGTATGCAGCTGAGTATTTGTCCCTTACGTAAATTGCCACCCCACCTCCTCTTGATTGCCTATCCGCTTGGAAGAGTAAATCATTTGGGATATTGATTTCATTGTCTGGGGTGGCTGGCCTAAGCCAGGTCTCAGTGATCACTAGGACGTCAGGTAGGGTATGGCTCACCCAAGCCTGGATAAGGGTGAACTTTTTCAGCAAACTACATGCATTAAGATGCATAAAAGACATTCCTTTGATACCTGCCAGGTCTGATGGAGAAGCAAGGGTTTCTAATGGTCCTGGGTTGAGTTCGACATTGCCTGAGCACAATAGTAAAAGAAGCAGGATTCTTTTTAAGGCAGCGAACTGTAATTTGTAAACACTATTTTTTGGGCGATAGGGGAGGTGGTGTTGATGGGTAGGCTTGTACCCACTCCTGGTGTTATACTGGCCTAGTGTTGCAGCCACTAGTGTCCTGGCAGGAATTTGCCATGAGTAGGAAGTGTCGAGTCTGGATGGGGGAGTAATCTGCAGAGGCAGCTCGGGAGATGTCCCACGCCCTGGCAGAGACAGCTGAGAAACCCAATAGTCCAGAATGGTTGCCTAAAAGGAGCTGTTGGATGCAGGACAGGGAGAAGCGCAAGGGTCATTCCACTTTAGGGAGGGATGAGGGTTCTGAAGAATTGAGCTGAGTGCTAGTAAAGCTAGTGACACACCAAGGAACCAGCCATAACTTCCCACAGTAGATCTAAATGCCGCAATAGCCGGCAGTAAAAGTCACTAGAAGCCTAGACCAAGCGGTGATCAGGTGTCATAAGTTCAAAATCCTTTTGTTGGCTGAGAGGTGGTTTTGGTGCTGAACGTACCTGTGGAGCAACTCTTTGCAGCTGAGCCAGTGAGGTGGTTCAAGGCTGCAATCCGGTGTGGCAAGATTGGTCTGTAGTTTTCATTTCTGTTTCTGGCCCTGCTCCACCAGTACAGAATGGGAGTGGGGGAAGGCGTTCAAGTCTTGCAGCCTTAGTGGATGAGCATGGTTCTGCTTGAGAAATAGGCAAAAAAAAACAGGGGATGGTCCTCAGAAAGAGAGGTATCCCAGGTCCACTAGAGCAGAAGAGGAAGTAAAAAATATAATGTGCAATAATGTTTTAGCAGATTATTGGGCTATACGCCCCTAGCAATAGAGCGGTAGAGTCCGGGAGGCTCTCGACCATTGAATTTAGTGTGTTCCACAGGGTGTACTTGTGCTGAGGACTGTAGGAACTCTAGACGTAGAAGTCTGCTTTGGTCCACAAATGAAGTCTGAAATGTTATGGTGGACCCCGTATCCCTGAAGAAAAACTGAAAAGAAGATCTGTCCTTATAGGATCTGCTGATACAGAAGGCTTGAATTCCAGTTTCTAAAATGAGTCATCCACTGCATCTCCAACAAAATAGGACAGGAAGAGACTCATCCAGATCCACTTCTACCCCAGAAGAACCTCCAAAAGGCAGGTCCAGGCCAGAACCACGAGAGACGCTGCCACACGGAATGGCGTCGAGTTTGACGCCACCCACGGTGCTGGCACCACTCAAGGCATTGACACCACATGCAGCACCGGCACCCCAAGGCACCAGCACCAGCACCACAAGCAGCATCAGGAATACTGGCCCTAGACCTGAAGAAAAAAGAGGGAGAAGGAAAGCGGTACCCATGCCGACACCTGCAGAGGAAAAGGTGAGGAGGGTAGGCACACGGGGTCGGTGTCGATGGCGCTGGCACTGGAGAAGGCACCGCGCACATCCTGCCCACCTGACTCAGTCGTGACCCAGTGGTTCTGAGGCCTGAAGGCCACAGAACCAGGTCCACTGGTCAAATCAACTGGGCAGACATTGTACCCCCTGCTCTAAAAGAGTGGCCCAGAGGTAAAACTGCTCACCGGAGCCCCACTGAGAACAGAGACAGGGCCCAGTGTTGAAGATCACGATCATTAAGAATGGAGCCACAGAAGATCCCACCGAAGTCGGGTCAGGCCTACTGCTCACCACCACCAATGATCCCCGTGCAGACGTACTGGAGAGTGACCTCGAGTGGTGCCGTTTCTTCTTCCACTGATAGGAGGAAGAAGAGGTCGAGGTCAAGAGGAGCCGGGTCCCTGATAAAGGTCGGGAGTGGGTCAGCTGCTTTTGTGCTTCAGGCGGACTGTCCTCCCCCCCGAGCACCGGACTGCCCATGGTCGGACCCCCTCTGCATAGGGCGGTGGACCGGACACAGCCCCACTGCCATCACCGCTTTCAAATGAAGTCTCCCTACCATCACCGCTACTATCTAAATGATGGTACGCTGAGAATTTCTTCCACTTCTTCTTCTTGTTCATCTTCTTCTCTTTTTAAAAAAAAAAAATAAAAATAATAAGAAAAGGACACTAAAAGTAGTAAATTAATCGAATACTGAATGGCTATAGCTGCTGTCGTATACACGAAGACTTGACTCCTGGCAGATTTATTTATTTATTTGCTTTTGTTTACCGGGTAAGTCACACTAGACATCCATGTGCCTATTTTCAGGTGCGACCCGGGAGAGTTACAGACATGAATTTTACAGGTACAGTGAGTAATACATCTTTTACATACAGTGAAGTGACTAGTACATCTTTTTCATACAGTGAAGTGGCTGATATAATTTTTACATACAGAGGAGTATCAGAAGACATAGAGAAATGACAGTCAGTAAAAAAGCAACACATGAGCCTGGGAGTGGCTACAGGTGGCCCAGGGGAGTTAAGAGCTGAGCATCGTCGTTATCAAAGTGCACTCGACGGTGGGAGAAAAGGAACTGAGGCAGTTGGAGGGTCGACGGCGAGATAGCCTATACAGCATGAGCTAATCTCGTGGCATCGTGCATGTGTGGTCCTATCCCAGTGCCAGCCTTCCTGAAGATTTTTGGCTCCCGCGGGGTCCTAGTGCCTCCAGCGTAGTCCCATTAGTGTGAATGAGTGGTGGAGACTTTTACTTCTGGAAGATGAAACAACTACCCACCATAGTAATCTTGTTTCTTCCAAGGAGTCCTTTAGCATCAGTAACAATATGCAGAAAGTTGGCTAGGTTGAGCTGCCTCAGAGGTGGAGTTTATGATAATGAATAAAATGAATTAGCCAATTGGAAGAGAGTTCGAGGGTGTGCTGAGTGGAGCTTGCCCCGAGGGCACCAGAAGTTTTTCGAAGCTAGAATGGGAACATGCCCATGTTAAGTGTGAACCAACAGGATTTAGAAATCATGCAACCGCATGAACAAAGAAAAACATGTAAACTTTGCTTTAAATGCAATTCAAAAGTTCAGGAACAAATTTGAGCATAATCAGGAATTCAGTTAGGTTACTTGGGGAGGAAGGGTGGGCGCTTACTGATGTTAAAGGACACCTTGGAAGAAACATGATTACTATGGTGAGTAACTTTTTTCTTCTCACCCCAGGGGTCCTCTAGCATCAGTAACAACATGCAGACTACAAAGCAGTGTAGTTGGGAGGTGGGTACATAACCTGCTTAGGGAAGAGGCTCTGCAGGACTGCCCTGCCAAATTTGGCATCAGATCTGGACTGCACATCCAGGCAATAATGCTTCGCGAATGTGTGTACAGTCTTCCATGTAAGCCCTCATTAAAAGAGGGGCTTATTCTCCCATTTAGGCATCCTTTTCCCCCCTCCTACCCCCCCGAGCTAGGGAATTTATTAGTGCTCTGGGGGTTAATACCTACTGGACGCCTCAAGGTGGCAGCAGAGAGCAGGTTGCTGGAGGTATACAAGGTTGGAGACAGAAAGTTCAGGGCCTTTTCCAGCCCGGGCAGTAGGCCTGGGGCTGGAGGGGGGTGGCTGGAGGAGCAGGGAAAGCAGGCAAAAAGGGAGCTTGGCAGTCCGGGTGGACAGTAGGGGGACCCCCCCAAAAGTGGCAGATAGGGACAGCCTCTGCAGTGACGTGGCATTGAGGAGCCAGGAGGGAAGTTCCAGGGGGAGGATGGTTAGCCAGGTCCTGCATCATCGGGATAGGGGAGGTGCAGGTGGCAGTAGGAGGTCAGGATAGGCAGGAGCCCTTAGAGATCCCATGAAGTAGTTTGCTTAGGCTTCCAGGGCTGTGGGGATGGTGGCAGGGTCCTCACAGGGGGAAGGCCGGTGGCAGTGGCTCTTCCCCGTACCCAGTGTGGCAGGGTGGCCCATGGGCAGTTGGAGCCAGGGGGCCCTTCACCCAATTTGGGGCCTGCTTGGAGGGGCAGGTCCCGGGGCGCCGGCATTAAAGGACCAAGCGGGGTACAGGTCATAGGACAGGCCTTGGAATGTGGCCACTGGTTGGAGATTACTGCAAGCCCAGGATGTGTTGATAGGGATGTGGGTCTGGGCATGGATCCTCCAAAAGGGTCAGCTGGGAATGAAAAGAAGCTTTCTAGGGACATGGATATGTTGTTCATCCACACTGTCTGGCAGGTTCCTTGCCGCTTTAAATCTTGCCGGAAGGTCTTCAAGCTGGCTCCTCCCACCCACTCGGGTGGTAAAACTCTCGGCTCCGCCCCATGACGCCAGATCTTCCTTACCACTTGGAAGCTCAGGTTCCCTCCTTAACGCTCTGCGTGTAGACTGGATCCTAATTCTTCGGTTCACCCGAAACTTATTTTAAAATTTTCAAGACTTTGGTCAACTTTCTCCCTTGCGGCTGAGATGGACAAATCGACTCCCGGATTTCGGTGGTGCCCTTGTGAGCAGAAAATGTCCAGGACGGACCCACACTCCACGTGCGTCTACTGCCTCGACCTAGAACATGACCCACAGGCCTGTGAGTTATGGCGTTCGTTTTCGGCTAACTTCCTGGAGGACCGCACTGTCCGGTTACAGCTTGGGCACCCCGAGAAGTGCTACCCGCAGGTGAAGTCAAAGGAGGCCCATTGGGTGGTTACCGCTGCGGCTGGCTCGGCTGAGCAACTCAAGCAGATGATCGCCCTCAAGGAGGAGTCGGCGCAGGCCGCATCATCCTCTTCCTCGGTCACGGCATTTATCCTGCTCTCTCTGGGTACCTCATATTCAGCTTCTTTCGAGGAGCTTTGCCAATCCCTTTCCACGAAGGGAGAGGGGCCATCGGGACATTCCTCTCGGTCCAGAAAGAAGGACTCAAAAGGTAAGTCCCATCGTCGGCGTTCATGGGAGTGGGAAAGGTCCCCTTCCCCGGACAGTCGACACTCGGCTTCGGTCAAGGCTGCGGCTAAGGCCGCTGGCTTCATGGCGTCCCCTTCAGGTCAGCCAGCCAAGACACCCATCAACGCGGTCGAGATTTTTCTCGACCCATCGGACGGGCTGTCGACTGGTGAAGCCGACAACCCTTCTTCACCGGTTCCCCCGGTGGAGACCGAGGACCTTCCTGTGCCTCCGGTGCCGCAGTCCCCGGTTAAGGCTTCCAAGCCGAGGGAAGAGTGGGTGTCCCCCGCCCCTTCCCAGACCCGTCCTTGGAAACGCCGAGGATCTTGGTCTCGGTCTCGGACATCGTCTCGGTCCAGCCGATCCCACCGACATCGGCGGTCTCAGTCTTGACACCGAGGTAAGCGGTGCTGCTGCTCATCCTCATCTTCCTCCTCAGAAGAGGAGAGGCTTCGGTGCAAGTTGCGTCGACGCTACGAGGACCTGATGTGGCAGCAGTTACTTCTGTCCGGGAACAAGCTGACGCCTTCCCCGGCCATCAAGTGGCTGTCACCCGAGCAGCCGAAACAACCCCTTGCTGTAGTCGAGGTGCCCAAGCCTGGGCCAGTTGTTCAGCCGAAACCAGCTGCCCCACCGATTGTGTTGGAACCTCCGCCTCCACAACCAAATTGGGGGCACCAACCAAGGACTCTCGGTCGGGTCAGGGCCTGCCCCACAGGTTGTCGGTCACCCTCACTTCCGACCGTCCTCGGCAGGTGGATGGTGGCTCAGGCCCCAGACAGCTCTTCGCGGACTCCTCGGAGTCCGATGATGGCTCCTCCCTGTTCTCCAGGCCCATTGACCTGGAGTCCTCCAGGGGCCAGTCGATGGACGAAAGGCCATCGTCCTTCATGGGTTTGCTTCGGCTCATCTCAGAGTCCACTGGAATGCAGCTCAAGCCCGTATCCAAGCGGGCCAAATATCCCCTGACGGAGATACTGGACTGAGGGGATTCACCCACGGAGGCCTTTCCGGTGGCTGAAGCCATTGTTGGCTCAGCCTTGGAGCTCTGGCAGTGGCCTGCTTCCTGTCCTGCGCCTTCGGCTAGGATGGCCAGGAAATATGTGGTCCCTACTGGCTCTTTGCCCGGGTTTTTGGAACACCCCTCTGCCGAGGGGTTGGTCACCGACAGCGTTTTCCGGTGTTCCAGGAACAGTAGGGATGTGGACAAGCCCCCCGACAAGGAGTCCAAAAAGCTGGACTATGCCAGGTGCAAGGTGTATGCTGTGTCCTCCCTTGGCCTCTGCCAGGCCAGCTCGGCCGTGCTGATGGCACACTTCTCCCACGCCCTCATGGGCTCCCTGGATGAGGTGATCCCTCATCTCCCAGCTGACCTGCAGACCACAGTCCGGCAGGTACGGGACCAGGGTAGGGCGGTGGCTAAACAGCAGCTCCAAATGGCTCTGGACATTGGAGACTCCTGTGCCAGATCGGTTGCAGCAGCGGTGGCCATGCGCCGCAGAGCATGGCTGAGGATATCCACCTTCACGGCGGATACTCAGCACAAACTGGCGGATGTCCCCTTCCTGGGAACAGACCTCTTTGACCCTGGGGTGGAAGGTCACCTCCAGTGGATCGAAAAGTCCAGTGCCACTCTGGACTCTGTCACCTCCGCCCAGAAGGACAAAGACCGCCAACAGCAGCAGCACAAGTCCTTTCATCCTTCTGCGCCTGCGGCAAGTCTGGCCCAACAGCACCAGCATCAGGGCCAGCAGGCTCGTGCTTGGCATCCCAAACCCAAGCCCACAACTTCCTCCAACAGGAAGCAGGGAGGTAAAGGCCCAGGAGGTTCCTCGGCCGGTCCCTCCTCTAAGCCTGCCCAGTGACGGGTTGAGGGGTGTCGCCCCCAGCCTCGTCACTCCCCCCCAAGTTCCCCCCCCCGTGGAGGGACGGCTCCGCCACTTCCTTTCCGCTTGGTCCGTTATCACCATGGACCATTGGGTGTTGGAGGTGGTAGGAAAGGGCCTGCCCCTGGAGTTCGAACAGGCCCCGCCCTTCCGAGCCATCACCCCTCGAGGGGCTACAGGGTCCGCAGCCTCTTTGTCGGCTCGCCTAGCCGATATCGCCCTGCTCCTCGAAAAAGAGGTGATCAGGAAGGTGGCGGATCCTCCTCCAGACCCGGGGTTTGTGTCCAGGTACTTCCTGGTCCCAAAACGGATGGGGGGCTGGTGCCCCATTCTCAACCTGCACGACCTGAACAGGTTCCTAAGGTCTCGGACCTAAAGGATGGTCACTCTGGCTCAGATAATCCCATCCTTGGAATGAGGCGTGTGGTTCTGTTCTCTGGACCTTCAGGATGCGTTCTTTCATGTCCCAATCCGTCCGTCCCACCAGAGATTCCTCCGCTTCAGGGTGGAAGGGTCCCTCTATGAGTTCCGGGCCATGCTCTTTGGCCCTTCCCTAGCTCCCAGGGTCTTCACCAAATGCATGGCAGTGGTGACAGCATTCCTGTGGCGCCGAAGGGTCCGGGTGTACCCCTACCTGGACGACTGGCTGATTGCAGCCCCCTCCAGAGCAGAGGTGGAGCGGTCCAGAGATCTGGCCCTCCAGGTTTGCTCTCAGGTTGGCCTCATCATCAATGAGGCCAAGTCGGAACTCATGCCAAAGCAGGTGATACAATCCATTGGGGCAGAGCTCGACTCTCTATGAGCCAGAGCACGGCTCCCAGTGGACAGGACCGAGGTTCTTTCCTCCTTTGCCCAATCATTTCAGGTTGGGCAATCGCACCCTGCCCGGGACTTCCTGCGCCTTCTGGGCCTCATGGCGGCCTGCACCAGCGTGGTCCGTTGGGCCTGCTGGTACATGCGTCCCCTTCAATGGGGGCTGGCCAGCCAATGGTCACAGCACTTCGATCCACTGGATCAGCTAGTGACAGTGACCCAGGGGATGTGGAACGCTCTCCAGTGGTGGACCATTCCAGCACATCTGCAGGATGGCATCCTGTTTGTCCGCCCCGAGCCGACAGTCTCTCTATCGACTGATGCCTCTCTGATGGGTTGGGGTGCCCATCTGGGGGGAGCACAGATCGCACGGCTTCTGGTCCCCTCGGGAGTCCTGATGCCACATCAACCTGCTGGAGCTTCAAGTGGTTCATCTAGCCCTCGCCGCCTTTGCTCCATTTCTATGGGGTCAAGTGGTTCAGGTCCAGACGGACAATACCATGACCATGTACTACCCAAACCGCCAGGGCGGGACTCACTCCATGCCTCTGTGCAGGGATGCTCGCCACATTTGGTCACTCGTGTGCAGCCTGGAGGCGGATCTCCTCACCATTCATGTGGCAGGAGCCTCCAACACCCTGGCCGATGCCCTAAGCCGGATAGGGGCTGTGTCCCACGAGTGGTCTCTCCTGCCGGAGGTAGTACAAGATCTGTTCTCCCACTGGGGCATGCCTCAGGTGGACCTGTTTGCCTCCAGGGAGAGTGCGAAGCTGAGACTGTTTCATGCCCGCCCCCCTCAGCAGGGCTCACTGCAGGGGGATGCCTTCTCGAAGCCGTGGACCCCGGGCCTCTTCTACACCTTTCCCCCCATTTCCCTTGATCAACAAGGTGCTTCTCAAGGTTAGGAGGGACAAGGCAGAGGTGATTCTGGTAGCCCCAGACTGGCCCTGCCAGTTCTGGTATCCAGATCTCCTCAGTCTCAGCTCCAGGCTCCTGAGGCGGCTTCCAGCCCACCCGGACCTGATCTCAGTCAATCAGGGGAAAGTATTCCATCTGGACCTTCAATCCCTGCACCTGATGGCCTGGTTCCTGAGCAGCTTGAGTTCCAGGCCTTGGGTCTTTCTGACGAGGTCCTCAACATTGTTGAAGCATCCCGTAAGGAGTCGACCAGAAAATGCTACGCCTTCAAATGGAAGAGATTCTCCATTTGGTGTCAGGGCAAGGGCCTGGACCCTTCCTCCTGTTCCTTGGCAAGCATTCTGGACTACCTGTGGTCCCTTTCTCAGCAAGGGCTTGGGTCGATGACCCTTAAGGTGCACCTGGCAGCCATCTCTGCTTACCGGGGGCGGGCCGGGAAGCAGTCGATGGTGCAGGAGAAGGTGGTCGGGTGCTTTTTCAAAGGCCTTGATCACATATCCCCTCCGGTGTGAGAACCTCCACCTCCGTGGGATCTACTGCTTTTATTGTCTAAGCTCATGGGCAAGCCATTCGAACCGATGCACAGGTGTGACATCTCTCACCTGTCGTGGAAGACCACATTCTTGGTGGCTATCACGTCAGCCAGAAGGATGGGAGAGCTCCAGGCGCTTTCCATCGAGTCTGCTTATTTGGTCTTCCACAGGGACAAGGTTGTCCTGCGCCCCCACCCGAAATTCCTTCCAAAGGTGGTGTCGGAGTTTCACCTTAACCAGGTGTTGACTCTGCCGGTGTTCTACCCCAATCACACCTTGGAGGCCGAATATAGGCTCCATACTTTGGACCCTAGAAGAGCGCTTGCTCATTATAAGGAGCGGATGGCTGAAGTTCGGGGGGAGGTTCACCAGCTGTTTGTCACCTATGCTGAAGCTGCACCTGGCAGACCTGCAGCCAAGTGGACGATAGGCAGGTGGGTCACCTCCTGTATAGATCTCTGCTATAGGTTGGCGGGCATGGAGCCTCCCAGAGGGATAAGAGCTCATTCTACCCACCATACCGCTGCATCGGTGGCTGCTTCCACGGACAACCCTATCCAGGAAATCTGCAGGGCTGCTACCTGGAAGTCAGCACACACCTTCATCACCGACTACCACATCGACCTTGAGTCACGCTGGATGCTGGTTTTGGGGCCTCGGTTCTCCAGTCCTTATTTCCCAAGTAAGTATTGGGGGTGTGCGCCTTGATTCCCTCTTCCCAGAGAACTGCTAGGAGTCTGCCAGACAGTGTGGATGAACAACATATCCATGTCCCTAGAAATACAGGTTACTCACCTGTAACAGGAGTTCTAGGAATGGTATATGTTGTTCATCTATTCTCCGACCTCCCAGCTTGATGCTGCACAACCTGCTTCAGCGGGCAAGATCTGGTGTCATGGGGTGGAGCCGAGAGATTTACCACCCGGGTGGGTGGGAGGAGCCAGCTTGAAGACCTTCTGGCAAGATTTAAAGCGGCAAGGAACCTGCCAGACAGTGTGGATGAACAATATATACCGTTCCTAGAACTCCTGTTACAGGTGAGTAACCTGTATTTTGGTGCTACTTACAGAGGTGGGCTGCTTGGAGGGGCCTGGGCAATGGCAGAGCCCAGGGGCTTTCTCTTGGCAGGGCAGACTGTAGGAGGGGGCTCAGGGACTGGAGCAGGGCCAAGTTTGAGGGCCGCTGCACCAGTGGAGAGCAGTACAAAAGGAAAGGCTGAACTGCAAGGAGGGAATGGGTGCAGTGAGATTGGGAGCACCAGCAGGTTTAGGTTTCCTGTAGAGCGAGAACTAGTGGGTTATAGGGCCTGGGTCAGAGTAAAAAATCCTGGTACCCCTTGTGATTTGGGCCAAGGTCCAGGGGGAAGCAGCATGGTTTCCCATGCCGGATATAGGGCAGCGACCAGTGCCTGACCAGACAGAGAATGTGTAACCCACAGTAGAACAGAAAAAAGACTTGGCTTACCAGCGCCAGTGAGCCAGGAGCCTGTGGGTTTCTAAGTAGGGAGGTTCCTTGGGTAATTCATCCAAGTAGGATAAAGTGAAGAAGCCCAGTTTGTACTGCCTGTAAAACATTATTGCTTCTCTGAATGATCCAGCCTGAGCAACTTGTAAAAAGTTCAGATAGCCCCATGGAGCTGCTTTATTTATTCAATGAAGTATGTGACCCCTGCATTCCTGGAATCATTTGGGATGCAGGAGCTTGAATAAAGCAGCTAGTTTGGAAATAAATTGGTAGTGATGTTTCCTTATTTAAGCTGGAAGGGGACAAAATGAAATAGAAACTCCCACCTTCTTGTGTCTAATTTATTTTATGAGTTTTAATTATCAGACGAGCTTCCATCTTGCTGCATTTGGGATTGAGGGGCTCTGGGGCTCAAAGAGGCAGGAAGTTACAGCTTGGAGATCCTGATCCGGTGTCAGCATTTGGGGAGACGCCAGATTTTTGGTGGTGAGATCGAGAGTGCACTGGTGAATGAAATCGCTGAAATGTAGGGCCACTATTTTCCTATCTTGCTTAAGGGTGTACTGGCTCAGGTTTGCGCTTGATGTAGCCCTTCCTAATACCTTCTGGAACAACTGCAATAATGATTTATGCCACTAGACGAGGGGGCCAGGGAGGTTACATGTGGCTGCTTTGCAGACATTAAGTAAGGGAATATCCCTAGAAGCTGCCACTGTGGCAGCAAAGCCCTTGGTAGAATGAGCCTTGAGGCCTTCAGGGGATTGTTTACCAGCCTTGTCGTAACAAAACAATACAAGTGACTATCCAGCAAGAAATAGTTCTCTTAGTGGCTTGCCTTCCTCTACCTACCTCTCCAGAGGTGAGGAAGAGCTGGGTAGCCGAGCCCCTAAACTGCTTGGTGTATTTGGTACTGGGTGAATATAGCGCAGACAGAACCATAAATGAAATACCATGTTGTCAGAAGTGTGAATGGTACTACAGCGACTGGGGTCCTATTAGCATGTGGTAAGAACCGCTACCCCTGTTGCTGTAGTCTCTCTTTGTGGAAGGTGAAGGACGCTGTCGGGGTGGTGCCTTGCTGAGCCGTTCCATTGGTGGAGTGGCAAGAGCACCTGCCCCTGGCAGCGTCGGGGACCTGGGGCTGTGGTTCGATTATCCCCAGGTCCCAGGATGATGCTGCTGCTGTTATTTTTTGGTTGGGAAACAAAAAAAAAAATCCTCACTTTGATTTTTTTTTGTTTGCCAAAGTCCACGACTCCCCGGAGTTGGTTATATTTAGTCCGGGGGTGTGGGGGAAAAGCCCCCTATAAAAATAAAAGTATTGTTCTGGTGTGTGCAGTGGACCTTGTGGTCGGCATCTTGTGCTGATGCTGGTATGCCGCATGCTGATTTGCGTGTGACATTCTTGGTATGCGCTGTTTTCACCACAACATTACGACTCCATGCCGGTGTGTTCCACGTAGTAAGAAAGGGCTCTTTTCACATCCAAACTATGGAGTCTCTGTTCTCCAGGAGTGGATTTTTCAGTGAAGAATACAGGAAGGGTAATAGACTGGTTCAGGTGGAATTCAGGAACCACCTTGGGCAGAAATTTTCTATTCTGAGCTCTACCTTGTCCTTGTGAGGGATTATGTAGTATGGCTCAGAACAGAGTGTCTGCAACTCTGAAATTCTTCTTGCAGAGGTGATGGCTACTAGAAAGACTGTCTTCCACGTGACATACTTCAAATGTGCTATAGCCATGGGCTTGAAGGGTGGCTCCATCAGCTTGGCAATGCAGAGGTTGAGATCCCAAGGGGGAACAGGTTCCCTAATTGGGGGCTGAAGATGTAGGAGGCCTTTAAATAATTTTTTGAAAACAGGCAGTGAAATAATTGACTTGTCTTTACCTATGGATAGGTAAGCAGAAACTGCAGCAAGGTGAAGTTTTAAGGATGAGGCCTTTAGGCCTGAGGCCTGTAAATGAACCAAATAATCTAGAAGACTGGGGACTGAGGCTTTGAGAGGATTTATGTGTTTCGTCTTGCACCAGAGAGAAAATCTTTTCCATTTGGCTGCATAAGTTTTCTTGGTGCTAGTTTTTTTGGCCATCCTCAGGATTTTAAGGACCTGTTCTTAATACTGTGTATCTGGGTACTCTAACTCCTCAAGAGCCAAGCCTTGAGGTGAAGAGATTGCAGATTTGGAGGTCACTCCTAACTGTGGTAGAGTCAGAAGAGAGTGACTGAGAGGAAGCCAAATAGGCTTGTTGTGCGACAGGGCTACTAGGAGAGAATACCAAGGCTGCCTTGGCTATTCCAGTGCCCCCAGGATCATTGTTGCTGATTGAGCCCTCAGCTTAAGCAACACTCTGTGGATCAGAGGAAATGGTGGGGCGGCATAAAGAAACTTGCCTGCTCAGTCCAGAGTTAAGGCATCTGCTGGAAGGGTCCCTAGTGCTGGGGGCCTGCAGCAGTACAGAGGAAGTTGATGGTTGAGGTGAGAGGCAAACAGATCTATTTCTTTTTTTTTATCCCACAATTTATCCCCACCTACTACCCACTGGATCCGCATAATCGGGAGTCGCCCATTAAGCCTGGTCTCTGCCGGAGCCTTACCTGTCAGTCCCAGGTCCCTCCATTCTGCCGCGGATACCCCCCGGGTGGGGTCAGGGTGGGGGCAATCCCCTGAATCTAGAAAGTGTCAGGGTCCACGGGGCTGCAGGCTTGGCTCTGGCACATAGAGGCCCCGGCTCGGCGCTCCGTCTTCTCAGCTCCAGTGGGGGTATTTCCAATTTTCTCCCTGCGGGATGTTGCAGGCCTTGTTCATCAAAGCGTGAACGCCGATGTTGGCAAAGTCCTTCTCCCCTCTCTATAGTCCTGGGACTGATTGATTGCCGACCTACGTCCTTAACCAATCCAGCCCCTAGGACCCCGACTTGCCATCGTGCCCCCAGCCTCCGCCAGAGGTCGCCGTTTGCCGGGATAGAGAACCCTCCCTCCCCCGGAAAAGGTGAGCCGTCATCAGACTCTCCAGTCTATCTCCCCCCCCCCCCGGCTAACCCCTGGTGTCTCGAGCCTCGCCTCCCTAACCCGGGTCGCTGGCATGGAGCGAGGTGTGGCATCCAGCGCCTCAACCCTCAGCACCACTGGGCCGGCCGAAACAGATCTATTTCTGGTATGCCCTACCTCCTGAAGACTGTGGCAAGGATTTGTTTGCTCAGAGTCCATTCATTGTGCCTTTGGCTCATGCGGCACAGAGCATCTGCCAGGGTATTGTCCTTGCCTGGAAGGTGTAAGGCCGAGAGGCTCACATCGAGAGAGTAAGCCAAAGACCAGATTTTCATTGTCTCTGTACAAAGGACAGTGGACTTTGTGCCACCCTGCTTGTTTATGAAGAACATAGCAGTAGTGTTGTCTGCCCTGATTTGCACTGAATTACCTGTTACCTAGGAAGCAAAGGTCTTTAGGGCAAGGTAGATGGAGCTGAGCTCTAGCAGGTTGATGTGGCTTGCAGATTCCCTGGGAGTCCAAGCGCCACTTACAGAGTGATTGTCTAGATGAGCTCCCCACCACAGCAGGGAGACATCTGTAGTAATGGTTTTTGTGGGAGTAGAAAACTGGAAGGGGATTCCCACTGACAGGTTGGCAGTTTCCTTCCACCAGTCCAGAGCTCGGAGTATGGTTTTGTCACTGGCACCAGCTTGGACAAGGAATGTCTTTTTTTGAGACCAGTGTGCCTGCAGGTGGTACTGTATGTCCCTCATTTGGAAATCTGACACCTGGGATATCTGCTGACATGGAGGCAATATGTCCCAGGAGCTTTAGAAAATGTCTGGCTGGCCTGGGTTGGCCCAGTGCAAAGTAGTTTACCACTGACAGGAAGTTTTTGATCCTGTCTGCTGGAAGAAAGGTCTTGCTCTGCTGTGTATCCAGTTCTGCTCCTATAATGGTGAGGAGCTGAGTGGGATCCAAGTGGGATTTCTTTTCATTGATGAGGAAGCCTAGTGACTGCAGAGTTTCCTTTGTGTAACTGAGAGCCTCTCTGACTTTATGAAGGGACTTGCCCACTAGAAGCCAGTCGTCCAAGTATGGGTAGACTGCAGTGCCCTGTTTCCTGAGATAAGCTGCAACAACAGCTAGGCACTTGGTAAAAACTCTTGGGGCCAGTGTTAGGCCAAAAAGCATGGCTGCAAACTGTTAATGCCCTGATGGCAGCCTGAACCTTAGAAACTTTCTGTGGGACTGCCTTATTGGAATGTGGAAATAGGCGTCCTTTAAGTCCAGCGAGGCTAGCCAGTCTCCCTGCCACAGGGAATGAATCGCCATTGTGTGAGTGACCATTTTGAATTTTGGTTTCAGTAAGTGCCTGTTTTAGGTCCCCACTCCCCATTTTTTTTTTCTGTGAGAAAGTATCTGGAGTAGAGTCCTTTTCCCACCTGGGAAGAGGGTACCCTCTCCACTACTTTTGCTGATAGCAAATTCTTTACCTCCTGTTCCGGTAAGAGTATTTCTGTTGTAGTTAGGGGTTTTGATAACAATGGACCCCTGAGAGGTGGACATTTTTTGAACTGGAGGGATAGGCCCTTTTTCACTACCTGTGGTTATGTGGTTCAAAAATTGGACGTAGTGAGAAAGCCTGCCTCCTACTGGAGGAGGGGAGGTGACCTTGTTGCTGAAGTCAGGGCTTAGACTGTGTAGCAGGTGCAGGAGTGGTGGAAGCTCTCCTCTGGCCCTCCTGCCTCTTCCTCTGTAGAAACCTCTTATTTAGGAAAAATCCATGGGCATTGGCATAGGGAAAAAAGAACTATGATAAAATCCCCTGCCTGTTTCCCCCTGTAGGGATTTTTTTCAGAAGTAGAGGTCTTTTCTTTTTTTTGTAATTTATTTTTATTGATTTTAAATGTAACAGGTACAACAATGAAACAAACTCTTGGTTCCAAGTATAGAAAAGAATAATTACCTATACATCCTATAGTTAGGAATGAATATTCACTCTTCATCCAGTGTTACAACTATTAAGGGACATACTATAATGGTGAGTTAGTCAATAAGACCAGTCCTTAAGAAGTCCAGCATTCAACCCTTGCAGCAATGACCACAGACAAAATTACCAATAGAGTTCCAAGGAAAGTTTATATGTGCCAAAGTGTACTGTTGAACGCTGCTCCTGGCAGCGTTACTCTCCATGCCAGAATGAAAATAAACTACTAATCCCAACCACGTATAAGAACAGCCTCACTTGACCCCCTACAACAGCTACACGGCTTCTAATTTAATTCTTGAAGAACAGCAACTAAACATCTCAATTCAGAGGTTTGAAATTATAATATCTAAAATACTTTACCAACATTTTAACTTTAAAAGAACTCCCGAATTAGAGAGGGAGGCATGCAACATATAACAACTTTGTCTTGTAACAAATTTTGTTAGATGGGAAGAACAGAGCATTTGTATTTTGGTATTAGACTTAGCTGCGTACCACAGAACCCTTCACCATCAGGCATATAGCACCGTACTCCACCACCTCGCGTCAGTCGCCATATTGAAACCTTTGGCACCCCTCCAGCTTAAAATGACCCCCAACGGAGATTTGCCCAATTATTATTTTTATTCCCTGTTTCAGAAGGGATATGATATCAGATCTTTAAAATAAGGTCACACATACCAAAAACGAATTCCTCTCAGGCTGCACCAGAACTACATCGCAGGTCCATTTATTTAGTCCTCTTCTTCCGTAGTGGCACCCCTTTCCCTTTATAAGAAGTCACTTTTTATGATGCCCAGTCTTTTCCCAGCTTCCACAGGGTCTGAATAAATAAATGTTTTACCAGAGTAGTTTTTTCTGAGCCTAGCAGGGAACTGCAGCGCATTGGAGACACCCAGAGTACGCAAATGAGAGTGAACAGAGTCAAATCTCTTCCGTCGTTGTCTGGTAACAAAGCTAAGGTCAGCAAAAAAATAAATTCGGCTGCTGTCTGGGAGTGATAGCTGATCCTTCTGCCTTACTGCTTTTAGGATGGTATCTTTTATGTGTGGTGCAGCAGTGACAAAAAGGATTGCCCTGTGGTGCTCTAAATTGGAAGGCCTGCATCGGGGTGAAATCCGGTAAGCTTGGATTATATATTCTGCCAGTTGTACTCCCAAAATTTAATTCACTACGTCCCGCACATATTCGATCATCAGGTCTGAGCCCTCGGAGCCTTCAAGGATTCCCAAAAGGTGCACATTGCTCATCCTAGCTCCGTTTCCCAAATGCTCAAGACAAAGCCGGTCAAGCTTGTTTTCAGCAATAAGACTAGTCACTGCTGTTGCTGATTTCTGTGCGGTGTCTGTTGCTGTTTTGGCCTCATCTGACACCAAGCTTAATTTTGTTTCCATTAAAGTAAATTTACTTTTAATTGTATCTACTTTTTTATCCAGATCCCTGATGGTATTGAGCAAAGCAGAATTAGAAGGTTCCCCACCCGCTGCGCCCTCATGGCTTGGGGAGCACATCAGTGCTGGGTCTTGCTGCTTAATTTGTTTGCTCTTCCTGGTCTCTTTTTTCAGGTTCCCCATTGTCAGGTTACTTGAGACTGATATCAAAAGAATCTATACGATGAGATCTATCAAATGAGACAGGTCTTGCGTGGCTCTGCTCAGGAAAAAAGGGAATTTTTGTATTTTGCCCTTTAGCTGAATTGGAACTTCCGTGAGAGCATCCAACTCTGTTGGCTGCTGGCCACGCCCCCTAGAGGCCTTTCCTTTTGTAGTGTTGCTCTCATAGGTGGTTTTATACTCTTCCACTTTTTCATATATGCTTCAGTCTTATCCTCCAAAAGAGAATTATTCTCACTGGGGAAGTCCATAGCTTTGGACTGGGTATCCTGTGTTAAATTTGTAACTCTTAAACAAGCCAGGCATCTAAGTGAAATGGCTTGAGCCATGACTCTGGTAGCTGCATCATTGTTGTCCTCAGCCATGTGAAACTGGACCTTATAGTTTCAGCAATATCCTGTGCTATCTTATCAGATTTCTGTTTCCAGATGGCCAGCACTGAATTCCACAAGGCCTTCTGATACTTGGCAGAGTATGCCAAGTAAGTGGATAGGCACAAAAGCAAAGAAGCTGTGGTGTAAGATTTCTTTGCCATAAAGTCCAGTCTTCTGGACTCTTTATCAGGAGGCTGAGAGGATAGCGGGACTTTAAACTTGTCACAAGCTGCAGCCTGTACTACTCCTTCATGGCTTGGGTGGACATAAAGAAAATCAGCATCATTTCTAGCCATCTGATATTTCTTGTCAATCTTTTTGTCTACTCCAGACAAAGAAGTGGGAGCCTGAAATAATGTCATAGTAGTTTTCTTTAAAGATTTATAAATAGGCATCATTATCTTTTTGGGAGGTGGGAGACCCATAATCTCTCTGTAGCCTTCATCCTCCTCTTCACCCTCTGTGGTCTCCTGGGTAGGGAGATCTAGAGTATCCACCATGTGCTGCAAAAATGTAACTAGGGAGGAGATAACCTCCTGGCCATTTGGTGAGGAACCAAACATCTGGTCTGGTGAAACATCAGGTTCCAAGGGCTGACCTTCTGACTCATCATCATCATCATCATCATCCCCGTCTCTCATGCCATAGTAATAATCTGGGCCAAAAGAAGGGACAGAAGTGCAATGGTGCACAGGAGTAGAGGGGGCAGAGAAAAAATTGCCCATACTCTGTATAGTTTGATAAAGGTGCCACGCCTTGGCCATTTCTTCAACAGGGGGTAAATATTTTCCAAATCAGAGACTTTCTCCTTTTCTTTAAGTGACTGACTTTCTTTTTGTTTGTTTTTCTCTTTTTACATACTAACATACTAAAATGCCAGCAGAATAGGCCTAACGGTCTTTCGTGTCTGCTCGTTTGGTCAGTCCCCAACCTGGGTGCTGACCTTGCTGTCCCCCTCGCCTTCTCTGGCTTCTCCCTTCCCAGTTCCGGATATTCTTGCTGCATTGAATTTTGCTTCAGAGACCCTTCCCTGTACCTGTCCCACCCCCTCTTGAACCCCTCCACTGTCTCTGCCTCCACCAGCCCCCTAGGCAGTGCATTCCATGGCTCCACCACCCTCTCAGTGAAGTAGCACCTCCTCCTTTCTCCCCTGAATCTTCCCCCTCCAGCTTCCAGCCATGCCCTCTAGTGGCCCCTTCCTCCTTCCTTCGAAGCACCCCGACTGTTCCTCCCCTATTTACCCTCTTCATGTACCTAAAGACCTCTATCATGTCCCCCCAGTCCCTTCTCTCTTCCAATGTGTACATATTTAGCTCTTCGAGCCTCTCCTCATAGGTCCTGTCCCCCAAGCCCCAAATCATTTGGTTGCCCTCCTCTGGACCCTCTCCAGGAGGTTAATGTCCCTCTTTAAGTGTGGCCTCCAAAACTGCACGCAGTACTCAAGGTGCGGCCTCACCAAGCAGTTATACAGAGGGAGTATCACTTCCCTCCTTCTGGAGGTGATCCCCCTAGCGATGCATCCCAGCATCCTGTTGGCCTTGGCTGCTGCCCTCCGACAAGTCTCCGAGTTGTTCATCTTGACATCCACCACCACCCCCAGGTCCCTCTCAGCCATCGAGACTTGTAGCATTTCCCCCAGGGTGTACACTTGACCTGGGTTTCTGGCCCCCAGGTGGAGTACCTTGCATTTCCCTGCATTGAACCTCAGCTTCCACTTTCTAGACCATCTTTCCAGAGCCTCCAGGTCCCCCTGTAGGGCCACCCTCCCCTCCTCCCCATCCACCACCGCCCCAGTTTCGAGTCATCTGCAAAGAGACTCATCTCACTCCTGATTCCTGTCCTTATGTCAGATACGTAGGCGTTGAACAGAAGGGGCCCAAGGACTGATCCCTGTGGGACCCCACTAATGACCCTCCTTGGGGATGAGACTATCCCACCAACTTCGACCCTCTGGGTCCGGTCCTGGAGCCAATTGCCTATCCATCTGATCATCTGGTTCCCCACCCCCATTCCTCCCAGCTTATCCAACAGGCCCACGTGAGGAACAGAGTCAAATGCCTTGCTGAAGTCCAGAAGAGGACATCCACTGGTCTACCCAGGTCCAAGGCACTTGTCACCCAGTCATAGAACTCCACCAGGTTTGTCTGACACAATTTCCCGGGATGAATCCATGCTGTCTATCGTCCAGGCACCCTGACTTATCCAGGTCCCCCTAGCCTCTCCTTGACAATGCCCTCCATCATCTTGCCCACCACGAGGTCAGGCTGACAGGCCTGTAGTTCCCTACCACCTCCCTTGATCCCCTTGTGGATAGGCACTATATGCGCCACCTTCCAGTCTTGGGGCACCCACCCTGTCCTCAGAGAGATGGTGAAAAGCTCTGCCAGGGGTTTTGCCAGGACATCTGCAAGTTCCTTCAGCACTCTGGGATGTAATTTATCCGGCCCCGGTGCTTTCTCCGTCTTAAGGGAGCTGAGGGCTTCCCTCACTCTCTCAGCTGTGATTTCCACTTCCGGTACCCCTTCTCCCTGCTTAGCCCTCCTTTTTGTGCCACTGGCATCTCCTTTTGCCTTAACGCAGGAGGGACAGTGGTATGCTTTTCTTATAAGTTTCCTTTTAGCAGGCATTTCATCAGTGACCTGTTCCCCTTGTCTCTTTTTTGGGCTGGTCACCATTTTTAGTGTTACTGTGCTTGTCTGACTTGTTCTCAGAGGAGTCCCTGGGGGACTTATCTTTTGATTTAGCCTGGGAAGAGGACCCTCCTTCAGAAGTTCTAGCAGAGGGGGAAGCAGACCAAGAAGCCAACATTTCCAATCTTTTGGCTCTTTTTTATAGTTTTTGAACAAAATTTAGAGCAAAGAACACAGTAATAGTCTGGACCTAAACACTGTAAACACAAGTTGTGGCTGTCTGCTTTAGCCACAATTCTGTGACACTTCAAACAATTTTTAAAACCTGTAGGTCCAGTCCTTTTCTTGGGTCTTTCTGACTTACCAACTTGCCAAAAATGACAGAAAGAATTGTTCCCAAATGGGAATTATGAAGCTTAATGGTTGGTTCCCATGCGGTAAACAACCATGACTTTCTGAAGTAAAAAGTAAGTTAAAATGGATAAAATGACGGTTCCCACAGAAAAATGGGAACTGTTGACTAAATAACACACAGTACCATCGAATAGATGCAAGACGCTATACTTTTTACTTCAGAATAACTGAAAAAGAACCACAGAAAATGTGGTTGCTGGGAACTGACAGGAACCACTAAAATATACAAAAATAACTATAAAATACTCACGCCTCAGCACAGATATTAGAAAAAAAAAAAAGAACTTTTAGTCAAATTTTCTCTGGCCAAAAGTGAGAGAGCACCCCAGAGGCAGTGGTACTCAGTCAGGTGGAGAAACAATTCTGGTGCCCTCTGAGCAAGCTACACTCAACACAACCTCTAACTCTCTTCTGATTGGCTAATTCATTTTAATCATTATCATAAACTCCACCTCTGAGGCAGCTCAACCTAGCCAACTTACTGCATATTATTACTGATGCTAAAGGACCCCTTGGGTGAGAAATTCCTTGTTACCTGTTCAGGGCTTGTAAAAGAGAACTCTACCCTCTGAGCCTGTCTCAAGCAATTAGAGAACTTTTTAAGGGCCATGAACGTCCACATACAGTACTTGGTTTCCCTGAGTTGACTGAAGGCATTGATCTAAAGACTTTCCTGATGGGATGGAATGCAGAGGCACTTTCCCTGGACTTTGCTATAATCATTAAGAAAACATACCATATCAATCCATGGTGACCACCGCAGGATGGGAATACAACATGTACAGTCCTGATGATCACTGGGAGCCCCAAGGAGAGAGATGAATTGCTCCTCGCAGTCAAACGTGCAGGAGGTATTAGAGGACATGACTGTAAAGCTGTTTTCTGACCTCAGCTATAGCATGAGGAGTCGGGACCAGAAGAAAGGGGGTTAATGGAGCTTGGAGCACTTTATAGGAGCTAGGGGTGAATCACTATCTCATTTTGCCAGCATGACTTGAGGTATATTGTTGGGGGAAATATTCCTACTTTCAAACCCTACAATGCTGGCAAACTTGCAGAAAAAAATTGTGTGGATGATGCTGAATCAGCAGATGAATCAGACACTTAAGCAAAGTTTATTGCCATGCTATCTGCTTTATTTGTTTGTGCAAAGTGTACATGCCTGGGTTCTAGTACAATTCATGCCATATAAAAAATGTAAATGGCTACTTATGTGTTGGTCTCTGGGGAGGGCAGCTGGGGGAGGTTAAGGAGCAGGCTTAGTTGAGGCAGGCATATATTGCCTTTCTGATTTAATAAAATGTGGCTGAACACATGTCAAGTTGGTGCTATATGCATCTCCTGAATCTTGCCTGCTAGCTTCTCCCACCTGTGAATGCTTGCTCTCTTGCCACTGCAGACACTACGCACTATGACATTGCTACACACTATGCTCAACACAGCATAGAATATTACAGCTTATGGTGGCATATAAGGATATTTTAGCACAAATGTGCACCGGTTAAGATTAGGGGCCCCATATTCAGCCAGCTGTACTTCACTAGTGCTGGTAGAAATATCCAAAATGAGTGCACTCACGCTAACATGGTTGAATATAGGGCAACAACACAGTGTACACATGGAGTGTACTAGAGTAGTGTAGCACTACAGCATAGCTTAGGGTACAAGCACAGCACTGAGTATAGCACTGAATATAGCGCTGTACACAGGTGCAGTGCAAACAGCATAGAGAACTGTGCAAGGTGGGGTGGAGGTGGGGTTGGGGTTGGGGGTGGAGGCGGGCACCAATGAAAAACACACAACACAGAAGCAAAGATCAAAAAGATATACTTAACATAAAGCATGGGTAAAGGCCCATAAAAAATTAAAAACAATAAGTAAATAAGGCAACTGCTAATAAATACAAATCAAAAAACAAAGGGCAACCGCCCATAAACCAAAAATAATATCCAGGGCCAAATACACTGGTAGCAGCTAGGTTGAGCACTTCTGCAACGGCGCTACAACCCAGGGTGATCCTGAAAGCACTGCAGCCAAAAGAGCGAGTGCACACATACGCAGAACGACAGTGGAAGAGGAAAAAGCTCAGCCGCACTGTAAGGGCATGCCTCACACAATCTGGCAGCAGGAACGCGAGCCCCAGCAGGCCGTGCACAGGGAAAGTGAGACCAGGACACAGGCCGCCAGGCAGAACGAGCATAGAATGGCCAGGACAGCGACAGTGAGGCTGGGCATGCAAGGCTGCAGTAAGCAGAGGCTGCAGGCACCAGGGGGAGCCAGGGAAGGCAGCATTGCTGCCAGGGAAACCAGGCGAGGGGAGGCAGAGCCAGCGAGAGGAAGAACAGAGATGGACAGAGGGGTGACAGTGAGAGGCAGCACCACACCGCAACCCACACAGAGACCAGGGGCCAACACCAGCCCATAACCCACACAGGAGGCAGAGCCCCCCCAGCAGTGGCATACTGCAGCAATGAAACACTCACCCACACAGAACAGCTCACAACAGGCAGGGGTCCACAGGGCAGCACCCAGGCAGACGATGTTCACCGCACAGTGAGTCAGGACCACAGTGAGGGTGGCCCACAGGCCACACAGACATGGGGGAAGGGGTGCCCTGGCACAGGCAGCTATAGGCCCCCAGGAAGGATGGGGGCATGGGCAGAAGCACACAGGGCAGGGCCCACAGTGGTTATAAGAGTGCCACCGGCAGTAGCATGTGCAGAAGGGAACACTGCACTCAGCATGGAGGTGCACTACATTCCCAACCAAAAGGGCAAGCCACTTTCTGTCCACAATAGCTACATATACAGGTGTGACAAAGAGGGGCCTGAGAAGGTCTACTAGAGGTGTGCAGAGGCATGCAGGTACCACTGCCTAGCCCGCCTGCACACTGTGGAGGACACGGTAGTGCCACAATCCAGGATCACAACCATGCCCCAGATGCTGTGGACATGGCCGTGTGGTGCATCCTTGGAACACTGCAGGACAGGGCAAGGTGGATGATGGACAGTGCATTGCAGGTCATCATGGCCAGTACATCAGGCATACCTGTAGCCATGGCTGGTCGACTGCCGGGAGTGCACTTGCTGCAGTGGACAGTACAGCGAGTGCGGCACATGACGCGGAGCTGGCCAACCACCCCCTGTTGGTCATGGACCTCAGCATCCCCGAGGAGTTCACCCTTTCCAGCAATGACACACGCTTCCTCCTATGTGACAGTGGGAGGGAGCGGAACCATATTGTGGTCTATGCCACAGACCATGGTCTGCAGCAGCTGGCAAGCTGTATGGACTGGTTCATGGATGGCACATTCTGGGCATGCCCCACCCTGTTCAGCCAGCTGTACACCATCCACACTGTCCAGTTCAGTGCAGTTCTGCCCGCTGTCTATGCCCTGATGTGTACCAGGCAGGCACAGACCTATGTCCACCTGCTGGGCCAGCTGAAGCAACACAGCCCAGACCTTGCATCTGCCACAGTCCTGCTCTGTCTGGTCTACGGGGAACCTATGGGGATCTCAACAATCCTGCCAAGGCAAAGCTGGTAGAAGAAGAGGCAGACAGTTTATGCCAGTTTAGACCAGACCTCAATTAATTTTTATTTATCTCCCAGTAGTATCAGTTTTGAACACATGTTGCCTTCCCTGTGCACTTCCTGGTCTTTGATTTTAACTCCTCATTGGTTTCTTCTATCACTTGACTGTAGGACCCCACCTTCAGTTGGTTAGCTTTAAATGTGCACGTGTGGTGTTCTGTGAAGCACAGCGCCATTTTAGCTGCAGCTTGATTAGTTGCTTTGTTAGACTGTCCTTGTTAACCATTGTAAGACAAACGTTGATAAATTTTGATTTTCTAAACTGCTTTGCCTCGCCCAACAACCGAGGTACCAAGATTCGATAGGCACAGCATAAAATAAGGTTAACGCTACAAAGAAAGCTCCTTGATTTCAAGGTAATTTTAATCATTACCTGACTACTTTTGTTTAGATTGTCTTTCTTTTTTTGTTTTCGAAAATAATATTTATTACTGTATTTATTACCATTTCTGTTAATTTCACTTTTAAGGTTGACATAAATTCAACACTCTGTACGGACTTTTTCCTCATCATTTTTCTTTTCTATAACCATCTTTTGGAGTGGAATTGGAGACTGAAGATATGGAGAAAGGCAGAATACACTAATAAAGGGGAACTATAAAGTAACAGACATAAGTAAGTAAGTATAAACATTTGTGTACTTCGTAAATCATTTTTATATGGTTGCCCCTCCTCCAAAGAAATGGTGATATCCCCTGCATAAACCCTTACTATTAAAATAAGTTTTAAGTATCTGTCAATATGAACATTTTTAAAATTTCTCATTTAATGAGTAGCAAAGGCCTTTTTTAAATTTGTACAGCATCTGCTTTATAGATTGGTTACAATTTTTTTAGCTCTTTTTTCTCTCTTCCTCTCTCTGGGTCAGTGTTCATCACACCTATCAGGGTAACTTGGAAGAGAAGGATACACTTCAATTGGCCTTGGCCCTATGCTATTCATTTCAACTTCACATAAAGGAATCAGTATTAATCTTCAGTCCTACCTTCATACTCCAGTTTGCTGTGATATACTCGGAGCTTGAATTGCAACAGATTACATAGACCCTGTCTCCTTTGGAAGATGTATTATAAGATCCAACAAGATTTATAAGACTCTCAAAGGCGTTGTGGTCTAAAGTGTTTTAAGTTTCTGATTTTGCTTTTTGTGTTGACCAATGTTCCAGTTTTTAATTAATGCATACTAGGAGTGGGAAAATATTGATTACAAGGGGGAAGAAATCTAATGGAAGTGTATTTAATGCCTCATTACATATTACCACTTCAACTCCCACTGACACAAAAGCAGAATTTCTTTTTTTCTTATGCAGAGGCGCTGAAAAAAATTCCCAAAAATGCCTCTGATATTGAGGAGGGAAAAAAAAAAGCTAAACGATGCAGTTGTGAAGACCTAGTGATATTAGACAAGCTGGATGAGGCAGAAGAGGTTAGTAAAAAGTCACAGGGCACAGTTCCTAAAAAGAAAAGGAAGAAAAGGGGGGGTTGAGAGCAAAGATCAGGGATTAAGTGGTGATGCACAAAAAAAAATCTCAGAAAAATATTACAGAATTTTTTTTCACCCAATCAAAAAAAGACCAGCAATCAGAAAAAGTTAGGAAGTTACATGACCCCCTCATTAGAAGAAAAAAAAGATGGTACCCCCCAGGAGACTTAAGATGAAGTTTTTTAGCCCCCTAGAAATTTCCTCAAGACTTTCTGAACTAATAAACCAAGAGCCACCTCAAGAGAAAGATAATTTATCTATTGTAGCTGGATCACTTAGTGCAGTGTTCCCAAGACTAGATAAGGAAGTAGAACAAATAGAACTGGAGGAAGATTTTTTTGCCCAATGCCCAGACACTATGGGCTGGATATTCAAACTGCGTCCAAAATGTGCGCAATAGCAGGAGCAAGCACAAGTCCATTGCGCACATGCGCAATAGACGCGATATTCAAAAATGGAGCAAGCCAAATTGCGCAACCAGCCAATGTCTGAATATTGCACAACCTGCGCCATAGCGCAACCAGGAAGGGGAAGCTGAGCAGATACGATGCGCTATAGCGCAACAAGGGCAGCCCAGCTGAGCAGCCCAGAGGCGCCATAGCGCAAGCAGGGAGCCCCCCAGCAGCAGAGCAATGGAACTGCACAACCAGGGAGGTAGGCAGGGGCCCACCACCCATGCCACAGATGGGCACAGGAACACACTGCAGAACTGACAATGCACCCCCACACCCCAAGCACAGCACAACTGGGGGAGGGACAGAATATCCACCGGCCCATGGGGACAAGCAAACAAAGTACAGCCAGGCCATGTTGCCCCAGCACACCCACTGGCAAGCTAAGACTGCCACACAAGGGGGGCGGACCACCCCAGTGTACAGCAGCCCCCTCCCTGTGCACAGCACACCCTGCACTGTGACCCCAAGACACCCCCCATGAGCAGTGACCATCACTGCAAGAATCCCCATGCATACCCCCCCGTCATACTGCAACCTCGTGTACCACTGAACCATACAAGCCAGACCCACCATGAGCACCCAGCAGTGGGTGGCAGCACACTGCAATGCAACAATGGCAGACACAGTGCCAACATGCACAACCCCCCTGAGGCACAGCTGAGAGACTGAACATTTGTCGCCACAAGTGGTACCCCACACGGGAAAGGGCGTGCCCCTGACACCACTGCCATTGATACAGCACCCTGCACAGTAGACAGGTGTCACAGCGCGACCCACCACGAGCCACAGCAGCCAGCACAGACACCCACAGTGGTGCGTGGAAGCATGCAGCACACCGGATGCAACACAGTGCAGGGGAAAACACACACCCATACCCTCGGGGACACCAACACAGGGACGCAGTAGTGTGGCAACCCAGCCCCCAGTGTGGGCACATGTAAACTGTACACACACAGCCTGCAGTCCACCATGGCACAGGGGTGACACCCACCCTGTGCATGTACTGTGGCCCTGTATGCCACCAGCATATGCCTGGATCACAAGTCACAGATAGTGCTGCACAGCCCCTGCAACACACACAAGACACAGCATGGAGGTGGGACAGCAACTGTGGAGGCCACAGTGTTACCCGAGGCAAACATGCACCCCAACGGTGACAGGTGGCAACCCAGCATTGTGACGGTCACAGTGGATGACCTGCAGGGACAGCACCCACTGACAAGGCAGCAGACCTGGCAGGTCACAGACATGCAAGGGTGTCAGCTGCACAGGCCAAGGACAGCTTGACAGGGGCACAATGGACACAGAGCAGGCACCATGGAACACTGCACACAGCAATGCAATGCACAGAGAACAACACACACCACAGATACCGACTAAAGCCACTCCCACACCAGAGACACCTCCCCATGCACACACGCACATACCCATGACTATACCACCCCAGATGCCATGCACACCACTGCAACTGAGCACCTATAGCCAGCTGCAAATCAGAGACCACCACAGTATTCATATCAAAATAACTGTATTACAAAAACAACAACAAGTACAACAACAACATCAACAACTATTTACATATGTACAAAACAGGGGTGGAGGTATGGGTACAAGGTAGGGGTGGGTAAGGGGCAGGGGTGAACAACTGGGAGAGGGAAGGTGGGGTGTGAGGGCTAGTCAAAGGGGGGAGGTGATGGCCAGCTACTGTCCTCCAGCCTGCTCCCCTGCTGCCTGGTGCTGGTCCCGGGGCCTCCGTCTCCTCCGCACCCCATGCCGCTGGAGGTCATGCAGGATCTCAAGGGAGTCCATGGCCACCCGCAACAGCTGCTGCATGGATCTCTCAATCCGTAGTAGTAGTATCCGGACACCTAGGACAAGGGATCAGAGTCAATGGGTGTGACTGTCCATCTCCCTGAAGCCCACCCATCATGTATGGCATACAGCCAAGTGCCCCGCTCCTGTGATGGAGTGCACCCACCCACAATGACCGTGTGCACAAGACATGCCCAACCAGGCAGCAACAGCCGTGTGTACCACTGCACACACACACCGCCCATGTCCAGCACAGCACAACCAAGGCCGTACAGTAATGTGGCTATGCAGTGGTCAGGCAGTGCCACAGCCATGTGCCCAGTGCACGCATGGACCACCATTGATGCACTCCCAGACATGCAGTGCCACTGGACAGTGCTGACTGTCACATGTCGCGTGCATGACAGTGGTGTCCATGGATGGTGGCCATGCCCTGCTCCCCACCCTGTCACATAGCATGCAATAGCAATCATGTTGTCATGGCACTCACCCTCATCGGGCTGTTGCTGGCATTGTGGTTCTCCACCGCCACGCTCGGGCACTGCTGCCACCACCCTCTGCTGCTCAGCCATGGCCCTCCTCCACTCTGCCATGCCTGTGGGAAACAAAAGGTGAGAAACACATCAGTACAATCCCAAAGCATATTCCCCCTGCCCCAATGAGTGTGCCCACCCACCCAGCCAGACCCATACATCACATACCCTGTAAACACCACCACAGCCAACCCTAGA
The DNA here is from genome assembly GCA_016271365.2 of Neoceratodus forsteri. Taxonomy (NCBI): domain Eukaryota; kingdom Metazoa; phylum Chordata; order Ceratodontiformes; family Ceratodontidae; genus Neoceratodus; species Neoceratodus forsteri. The sequence continues at coordinate 884,072,674 of CM057455.1, forward strand.
CCAACCCTCCCCCATGTGCTGGACACAATAGACAGTGTTACCCATATGGACCATACAGGTGCGTAGACAGATCACCCACCTGGTCGAGGCACCACACCCCTCCTGGCACGTGACCACAGGCGTGCCAGTAGCCCCAACTCCCTCCTCCTCAGGTCCCCATAGCGGTGCCTGCATTGTTCTGGGGTCCTCCTTCTGCCAGTGGCGCTCCAGGTCAGTGGCCACCTGTTCACACCTGGGTCCTGGCCCTGTCCAGGGGAACCTCCCCATACAGTGGGCCATAATGAGGCTCCACAACGGCCACCAGGTTGGCCAGCTCGAGGGCACTCCATTGGGGGGCTCTTCTGCATGCCATCTCCAGATCTATAGTAGGCAATATGGCACTCCGCAGCGTGGCAACCCCAGGTGGAATTGCTGCGCAATACATTACACTGCTATTCCCTATCACGCTGTCACCGAACAGCGCGATAGAGCTGCAGACATGCCATACATACAGCGCCAAGGGGGCAAAGGTCAGGCACAGGGTCATGGGTCTGTGGCGCATGGCCACGCACAGCGCCATCGGATGTCTATGCATCCAGCGCGATTGGTCGCCTGTGTGCCATTGCCACAGTGAACTATTGCGCAGCTGTGCCACAGCGCCATGTAGTGACCGTTGCCATAGTGCCACTGGCACAATGGTGGCCGTGTCCTGAATTGCCTACCGTGCACAGCACGTCATCAGTGTGGCAGACGCCTGCGTAAGCTACCTTGGCATGTGCAGTGCGATGTACTACGCATCCACAAAACTGCGCCTTTGGCTCAGCACGTACAACACAATTGCGCAAAGCGCAACAGCGCGATATTCAGCCGTCATATGCAAATCATCCGATCAGCCATTCAATGGCGCAGCAACATGATTTGCATCTCATTAAAGTTGTGCCACACCTAATTTGCATGGAGTGCGCTATAAAAATGCGACGCTGTTCTGCAGTGCCCATATTCGGTTACTGCATTTTATAGGTGAGTTGCATGCTGTGTGATGTTCTGGACTATGGTCTCAGGGAATTGCTGTGTACTGCACAGTCGCAGGTGACCACTCTCACCCATACAGGCTGTGATATGACCGAGCAAGGAATGGGTGAGGAGGATGATGGTGGGTGGAAGAGGAGGCCCAATTTTACCAAAGCTGAGACGGAGGCACTCTTCGAGGCCTACCTGGATGAAGAGCCACTTCTCAGTGGATGGCGGGGCACCCCTCAGGCCCGTGCTGCTGCATGGGAGGGGGTGGCATGTGCCATCAACCTGCATGGCAGCCACCAGCGCTCTGTGCAGGAGTGTAAAAAGAAGATGGGGACCGACAGGAGGAGGGTGAAGGAGAAGGTGGCAGCCATCAGGGCGGCACGTGCTACAACAGGCGGGGGCCAGCCGGAAGTGGTGCAGCTGACTCCGGCAGAGGACCGGCTCACTGCAAGCATGCACTGCAGTGCCATTGAGGGCATTCCTGGAGGTGGCTTCCAGACAGGTGGTAGCCCATCACTTCATGGTATGTCATGGTCGGGGGTGAAGGTAGATCACATGCACTAACGTGTTCTCACTTTCTGTTACAGATCCTGTGCGTCTGCAGGGGTCAGTGGTGGAGGGCCTGTCCACTGCGGACAGCCATCCAGAGTTGGAGGAGGGACCATCCACCTCCGCAGGTAGCCAGCGTGCATTGCACCAGTGTGCACGCCTGGCTGCCATCACTGATGTCATTGAGACAGGTGTGGGGGGTGCCCTTCCTGTGTCTCAGCGGTCTGGCATGCAAGCATGCCAGCACGCTGTGGCTGTGGCACAGACCTGCACCATTGATGATGCAATGACCACTATGGGCATTGACATGTGTGTGTCACAGAATGGACACACAGCAGGACAGCTCACGCCCATGGACCTAGCTGGTTCCGACATGCGTGCCAGCACGTCAGCACAGTCCCAGGCTGTGCCTGTCAGCACTGGTGGGGCAGCACCGGTGGCTGTACAGGTCACTGGCACTGTTGCAGCCACAGCAGCAGAACAACTGATCCCTTGGGCACAGCAGGCGGAGGGGCAGCAGCAGCAGTCACCCACCGGGACTGGGGGTACAGGGTTCAGCGGTGGCATACGTGCACCACCTGTGGACTTGCCCATACCTGGTCCTGGTGAGCAGCGCCCACCCTCAAGGGGTGCTGAACATCAGGCCCTTCCATACCCTGAGGGACAGGTTGCCGATGTGGCAGACGACCTCTTTGATGAGCACACCCGCCTGCTGCAGGCATCAGTACAGCAGCAGATGCGGGTTGCAACATCCGTGGAGGCACTGTGTGTGGCTTTGGAGCAGCACAGCAAGGACAACGAGAGGATCCTGTCATGGATTGACCATTTGAGGATGGATGTGACCGCCACCATTGACAGGCAGACACAGGCATTGGTCGCTGTCGTGGCCACATTGGGCACACAGTCAGGTGCCCCTGTGCTGCTCACACCGCGCAGTATGCTATCCACTCCCCATTCCCAGCGTCATGCGACACCCACCCTGTCGACGCCAGGTTCAGCTGTGGGCATCCCGAGCACTCCTGGTGCAGGTATGTTCAGTGTGCTGCAGACCCCTGTGCGGGCAAGGTCGCGTTCATGCAGTGGAATCCCTGGTGGTCCATCGGTGCCACCCCATGAGGCCCATGCTCAGCCTGCCAGTGCTGCTGGGTCTCGGCGGGGCTGCCCACACATCCGAGGCGGCCATGGCACTGTGCCGCAAGACTGAGCTGTCTCCCAGTGTGGGCCCTGTCTGGTGCTGCCCTGTGTGCAATGTGTGTTTTGGTGGGCAGTGCACCGGTGGGTGCCCAGCCCTACACGCAGACACACAGACCACCTGCACACCCTTCTGACTGCTGTCCACAGGTGCATGTGCATGATGATGCCTGCATTGTGCTGTACACCAAAGTGCGAAGGTGCCCAGCATCTGACACATGTACATGGACAGTCAGTGGATGTGGTGGCCTGTGGACATGTGTGTTTTTAGTGTCTGTGTTCCGGCTCTGTTGTGCACCTGACCCCTGTGCACTTTGTGCCTATTGTGTGTGTGTGTGTGTGTGTGTGTGTGTGTCCGTCCATGTGGTGTGTTACTGTTCACCCCTCCCTGGTTGTATGTGTGTGCTTCTGTGCCCTGCCACTTCCCTTGCCATTATGCACCCCTGGTGTGTTTCCCTGTGTGTATGTGGGTTGTGCCCTAGCCACTGTTGGTTGCACATGGCCCCATGACTTACCTGTGTTGGGTGAAGTGCTCCTCTGTGATGGTGTCCCGGTGCAGCTGGACCAGCCGGATCAGTCGGGGGTCACGTCGTCCAAGGTGGGGTTGCCCATCCCCATCGTCACCGGCGTCACCGTCGTCCCCATCGCTGTCCCCCTCTTTGGCCTGTACAGCTATCCCACAGTCTTTGGCCATGTTGTGCAGGATACAACAGGCCAGGAATATCCCACAGGCCTTTGAGGGGCTATACTGTAGGGTACCGCCGGAGGTGTCTAGGCAATGGAAGCGCACCTTCAGCATCCCAAACACCCGCTCAATGATGTTGCATGTGGCAGCATGTGCCTCATTGAAGTGTTGCTGCGATGGGGTTGTGGGCCGCTGGTAGGGTGTGAGCAGCCAGGGACAGAGTGGGTATCCACTGTCACCTGTGTGGAGATGGTGGAAGTTAGTGTCTTGTTCAGGCTCATATTGCCCCAACCCTGTGTGCCACACCCATGGCACCTGTGGCTTAACCACCCTTGCCTCCAATTTGTCAGTCCTACATGCACTCACCCACTAGACGTCCTGTGGGGATGTCCCCACTCTCGAATCAATGGCACAGTGCCGACTGGTATCATATGAATGAATCGTGTGCTCCCCCAGGGTGCGTGGCACAGACATTGATGATGCGCCCACCGGCATCACACACCACCTGGCAGTTGACACTGGCATAACCCTTCCAATTCATATAGGCGGCCCCATCGGGTCCAGGTGGCGTGCGAATGGCCACATGGGTGCAGTCTATCACCCCTAGCATGCCAGGCATACGTGCTACCCTGTGGAACTCCTGTATGTTTGCTGTGCGTTCTGCCACGGTGCTGGGGAAATGGATGTACTCCGCAGCATGTGGCAGCAATGCGCTGAGGAATTGGGTGAGGATGCGTGACGTGGCCAACTGTGTTATGCCTGTGGTGTCCCCTGTTGGTCTCTGGAAGGTACCCGTGGTGAGCAAGCACATGCAGGCTGTTACCTTTGTCTCCACTGACAGAGTGTGACTCCGTCGTGAGGGTGCCTGCATCACATCACTGCACAGCTCACAGAGCCGCCTCAGTATTGTCCTGTTCAGGTGGTACCAACCCACAATCTTGACATCTGAGTAAAGCTCAAAGCTGGTGTGGGCTTGGTACTGCCTGTTGGGGGCGTACCACCGACGGGCCCTTCCACGGCCACGTCCCCCTGCAGCATGCCTTCTCACCCCCCTCATTATGGCTTCCATGTGGAAGGTGGCACTGTCCATGTCCCTGGCTTGTGTTCCCCCAGCTGTTGTTGCTCTGTTCCCCTCACTGTCCTGACTGCTACCTCCACTGCACCAGGTACACCTACTGGCCTCTGCACTCTGTGGCTCCACACACCTTCCCTTGCCCCTATTTTGTCCTCTGCTCTCCCTGGCCTGTCCTCTTTGTCCCTCTGGCCTTGTCTCTCTCCCTGCCTCATGTGGCTTCCCTGTAGTGTTCTTGCACCTCTTCCTTGCTCCTTTTTATTTTGGCTCATTTCCGCTATGGTGCAACTTCCACCTGATCCACTGTTGCACATTGCGCAAGTCTTTGAATATCGCACTGTGCACTTTATGCATAGTTCCACCCCCTTCGGTTGCGCATGCCTTCATTAGCATTGCACTGTTGCTCAGCATGTTTTCAGTAGCGCAACTGCCTCCTGCAGGCGCAACCCTGTTGTGCATTGCGCAACCCTTTTGAATATCCCACCCAATGTTTTAATATACAATCAAGGCTCTGGCACATCTCATAATGGCCAATGTGGTATTACTAGAAGCTCTTAAAGAACTAAGAACTAACATGGAAGGTTGTATCAGTTCCATTTATGTAAAGATCCAACAGTTGGACAATAAAATGGAAAATATTATAAAACAAATGAAAACAGAAAAAACATCATTTTCAACTATCTATATTCTGGATACTCCTAAAAAAGGCTGGGAAATTGAAAAGACATCAGAATCAAAAAAAGAAGAGAAAGGGGAAGAGAAAGAAAACAAATACACAAGGTCCACTAACTAACCCAAAAAACCCAGTTATAGTAAACAGGTCATACAAGAGGGAAGATCTTAGACCTACTATAAAAGAAATTCAGAAAGTTGAAACATCTATATATAAACTGCAACAGTTAGAAGAGTTCAGTAAAATGAAGGTGAAAAGGGACATAATAAAAAGAAAAACACTACAGACAGAGACAAACAATAACAATCCTGATAGAAGACAAATTAATGATGAAAAAAACCTGGACTCTAACAGAAAGCGAAGCATTAAGAATTGTTGGTATTTTTCAGAAATATTATGAATCTGTGGATTCTCTTAGGGACCTAATTGAATATTTAATTAGGTATCCCCCAAGCAAAGGGAAATATCATTATGACATGTAGAGATTCTAACAATGAGCAACAATATGTGTATGCCTTAGGCCCTGATATGAATTTAGCCAAGGTAATCTGGGCTAAATCTGCCAGGTTAAATCATTTGGGGCTAGCGCTATGGGCTCCAGTCACTTGGAAAACAATTATCCTTCAAGTGTCACAGGGGGGAAACTCTAGATCACTATTAGATCAAAGTATTTTCATGAAAAATCTTTTGTCACTGAAATGGGAATTTAAGACACCTGAACCATCTAGGATAAAAGAGGAACCCCACATATTGTCATTGTTTGGGTGGATAGGTTCCCAGGGGAAAGTGAGGACATTTTAAATATTTATGTCAACTCACTGATTGTCTCCAACCTAAAACTGAGCCCTGGAATACAATATACCAGTTATACAGAGAGAGCTTTCCAGAATGGCCAAGGAAACCAAATAGATTTCCTTTGTGCCATCCCTGAACTATTCCATCAGTTGGAAAGCAGCACTGGTAAATTTGATAAGGAGGGCATTCTAGTTATTGATATGTGTAATTTACAGGAGAGAGTAATACAAGAAACAGCTGCTGGACAATTACTGGACTTAGAGAACAATAATACTACAGAAACTGCCAGGGACATTAAACCCAACAGTCATGATGCTAATTTTTAATCCTGGAATATTGCAGGATTACGTAACAAGATCGCTGATCAAGAATGCTTACTATTTTTAACCTCACATGATATAATCTCTCTACATGAGACCTGGGCCACAGAGATTGTCAATATAAATAGGTATCAGGTGACATCAAATTCTGCAATCAAAATAAAAAAAGTTTGGTAGACCAACGGGGGGCTGGCAATATATACCAAAATAGGACCAACTCTTTCTGCTATAGAAGTGTTCAAAAACACACAAAATTATATAATAATGATAATTTCTTGGGACCAAGTTCTCATTCTTCTTAACGTATATATTCCCCTGAAAAATTGCTCACATACATATAAGATGATATGGGAAACACTTGTTGCAGGTATTGACCTCGCTTTTAAAAAATATCCACAAGGTATATTTTTGATAGCTGGGGATTTCAATGCTTGCATTGCTAAATTTGATAACCTATCTGTACTTCAGGCACAGTTAAGCCTCAAAGACTGTAATATTAGACAAAGTAAGGATAATGGGGTTAATGAACAAGGAAGAATGTTTATGAAATGTATTGAAGAAAATGCTTTTTTGTTGCTGAATGGTAGAATTGAGGGAGATAAGGAAGGGGAAACTACTTTCTTCTCATCAACTGGGCAAAGTACAATTGACTATGTGCTTATTAGCCCAGATAGCTATGGGATGTTTGTTTCACTTAAAGAGTCAATGAGAAATGAAAGTGACCATACCCCTTTGAGCTTGCAAATCAAAACTAAAACAGAAAAATGAGACTATCTCTGAGGACACAAGAACCCCCTTGGCACAGTTAAGTACTGAAGGAAGACAGCATCTAAAATATAATCAAATTAAAGGTGGAAAATTAGGAAATCTACTGTATAATTCTGAAAGCTCCACAATTTTGTGAGAAGAGCTCTTCCTGGATGATGCACAGTGGTTTGAATTAAAATTGGAACAGTTAAACCGAGAAATAAGAACAATTATTTATGCCTCTAGTAATGGTAGCTTACATCCTGGAATAAAATCATGGTTTAATTATGAATGTAAAAATGAATAGAAGAATTTAAGAAAATTAATTATTTGGACTAAAAAATACCCAAGGAAAAATCATTGTTTGTTAAATAAGGTCAGATAACAATATAACAAGTTCCTTCAAATAAAAAGATTGAGCTACCAACAAACATTATGGGATGAGATGTACCAAATTATAAGAAGGAAAGACACTAAAGCATTTTGAAACATGGTAGCCAAAGGAACTAACCAATATCAACCTTCTTTAGCAGTTTACGTACTGAAGGAATCTTGGGTCAAACATTTCAAGGATATTTTTCTCATAATTCCACTACACTGAAAGACAATGTAATGGTACAAGGACCCCATTATCTTCTCACCAGAAGAAGTGGAATTGGTCATATTAACTCTAAAAAATAAGGCTCCTGGCCCAGATTCCATCCCTCCAGCGGTTTAAGGAGCATAAAGATTTATGGATTCTAATCCTGGCAATTTTCTTTAATCTATGCTCTTCTCAAAATTACATCCCTGGGGCGCTAATGAGCTTTGCAGTGTGAAGACGTGTTTAACCTGAGCTCCCTAAACCAGCAATTAAATTTATATTAATCCAAGATTTCTGTACATTTTAAGATCTAAAAGGATGCAGAACAATTAAAGGGAGTAGTATGGAGGAGTATTTAAATGGCGCTGGCAGTCGTACGCAAAAGTCTGCGGCGAAAAACTCTAAGAGACAAGCGGCTGTGGCACAGAGTTCAGCACAAGGCCCGATCTTGCTGTTAGTGGCCAAGATATCATCCTTGGGCCGAGAGGTGACAGAACAATTGATGTCGGTGCTGGATACAAGACTAATCAAAATGGAGAAGAATCTGGATGCAAGGCTTCAGACAATCATGGACCAGGCAGCCTCACAAGCAACGAAGATTACTGAGGTGGAGAAGGGCATATCGCAGTTAGAGGATGTGACCAACCCCGTTACCAGGAAAAGTGCTGGCCTTGGAGAAGGAGCTATCGGAACTGAAACACATGTTTGATTAGCAGGCGAACTACCACCGGAGGCTCAACCTCAGGCTCCGGGGGCTCCCAGAAGGGGTGGAAGGCCCGAGTGTTATGGATTTCTGTGCGTCTACATTGATGGGGCTCCTGGGCCTAGAGCTGAAGGGGAACAGAGCAATGTTGGAGAGAGCACATTGTGCGGTTGCCCCCAGGCCACCAGCAGACCAGCCACCGAGCTAGGTAATTTTCCGGTTCCACAATTTTCAGGACCAGGAGAAAACACTGGTGGCATATCAAAATATCAAGGAGCTGTGGTACCAGGAAGCTTATTTATTCCTGATGCAGGACTACTTAAACTAGTTGTTGAAAAAAGGTGAGCCTTCAACCAAGTCATGGCAAAATTAAGGGAGCTAAAGGTGGAAAATTTCTTGATTTAACCAGTGACTCTGAAGATTTAACATGAAGGAGTGACTTACTCCTTTTGGGAGGCAGAGAAGGCAAGGACCTTCTTTGAAGAACTGAAATGTAAGATCGGTTGAGAAAGGGTCCTGGAGAGCATGGTCTGCTGTGGAGGCTTTCAGGACATACAACGCTGAAATGGGACACTTGTTCATTTGTTCGTTAATAGCATGGGGCTCTCTACTACTTTGTCATGCTGTGGGACACTCTTGCCCCTCACCCACCTGAAATGTACTGGCTCACTCCTTCTTTTGGGCTACTAAGCTGGGACTCGAAATTCTGCATCTAAAGTTAACTCTGGCTCAGCTTTGAGACTTTTGCAGTGTCCCCAAGGTAGACGCACCACGTGTAATCTGCATGGTGGCTGATGTCGGCTTCCCGAATGTGGTCAAGGAGAACTATATAACTTGGGGAAAGAAGAAAACTGTTCCCTACAAAGCCCGGTATCACAGACAAGAATTCTCCAGTGATGAGAGGATCACGCCAGACATGGAACAGAGAGAAGCCAGAGAAGGTAGGCCTAGAGACGGGGATTGAGTGGCTGGGCAGCAGCTTGTATTTGGAAGTGCTGCATGGACCCGCACCTCGCCATCTGGGCACCTAATTAATTGAAAGTTTAAGACTGCATTTAGCACTCTATGCTGGCTTATCTGGCATAATTCTGTTTAGTGACAGTTAGGGAGGTAACTCTGGGTGAGAGAAAGGATAAGAAATTAGAAGGTGCTATAGGCCAGGGCGGTGTCCAGGGGTGAGCTGAGGAGGTCGAGAGGTGAGTTAATTTGCTTGAATGTATTACATAGGCTGTGCTTTGTTTTTTCTGGTCATTCAGGCATGGTGGGAAGGGAGCTCCAATGGGATGAAGGGATCTCGGATGAGGGAATTTTCACTTTCATGGGAGAGGGAAGGTGAAACCTTGGAAGCTGGGGAGGGGTGCTTAGGGGCAGGTCTACGACATGGTGGGATTCGCTTACTGTGGGAACCACAAAATCTACTTGTTGGACAGGGGATGGGAGGGGGAAAGAAGAGAAGTTAAGAAGTTATTGCTGGAACATGGGGGGATCTTTAGGGATGTATATAGTTCATGGGACTTAGGTTGTTTTTTAGTAGGGTTTAAATGTTGTTTGGGACTGGTCTGATCTCAAGAAAAAGTGGGATGGTATGCACACATTTGCAGAGGTGGGACTTGAGCATTTGAAACTGAAACAGAGGGATTTGAGTAGGGATAGGATGGATTTATATCATGGCTAATAAGAGGGAAGTGAAGATTGCCTCTTAGAACGTGAGAGGCTTTTCCACTCCGGTGAAACGCACAAGTATTCTTATGACCTTGTGGAAGCAGAGGATCCAGGTGGTCCTTTTACAGGAGATGCACCTGATGGAAAGAGAACATAAGAAATTGCAGGGAGGATGGGTGGGTGGGTGACTGTTATGCCTCCTCATACAAGGCACATAAGAGAGGGGTAGTCATCCTCATAGACAAGAATCTCCCAGTTCAATGTCACTAGAGCGGTATCAGACCCTAGAGAGGGGAGATATATCTTTGCAGAGGGCACGCTTTATGGGGAAAGGGTTACGTGGGCCAGTGTTTATGCTCTGGCACAGTATGATCCCTCCTTTTATCAGAAGGTCCTCAATATCTTGGTAGGGGAACAGTTTGAGGGACTGATCTTGGGAGGAGACCTTAATGCTGTCATGAATCTGCAGCTCGGTCACTCACAGGGGCAAGGCAAACAGATGGGAGGAACAAGATGAGCAGAAGAGATGGTGGAACTGGATATAGCAGACAGTTGGAGGGCAGAGAACTCAGGTGCATGGAATACACCTTCTATTCCAATCCGCACAAGACCTAGTCATGTATCGACTACCTCTACTTCCCAAAGGCATGGTCACACAGAATACAAAAGGTACAGCACAGCCCAATACATATTTTGGACCACGCCATGCTCTCGCTGACATGTAGCTTCAGGGGAGGTGCTGAATGCATTTATTGTTAGGGAAGCCAGAACCACATAGTTATATGCCAGGAACAGATTCTTTGAATGGGGTAGCAAGCCTGGCCCCCTCCTGGTTTGCCTGATTAAGGGTAAGAGAGTCAGCACCCACATTATGGGGATACGGTCAGCTCAAGGGAAGTTAACTCAGGAAATAGGGGACATTAAGAAGAGATTCCAGCAGTTCTATCAAGAACTCTACATGTCAGAGTATGGGTGGACATTAAGGGAGGCTAGGGAGTTTCTGAACAGGATTGAGCTCCCTAGGTTAAATGCCGAACAACGAGAGATATTGGACAGGGGAATTACACAACAGAAAGTCAGGTCAGCATTGCAGAAGCTTCACATGGGCAAAGAAAGTGGACCAGATGGTTATTCAATTGAATTTTATAGGGCAATTCAGACACAGGTGGTGGACCCCCGTTGGGAGTGTTTAATGAGGTTAGAGAAGGTGGCCCTCTTCCCCCATCATTCAGCGAGGCAATTATCTGCCTGGTCCCCAAGCCAGGTAAAGACGTAGAGGAATGTGCTTCATATAGGCCAATTTCTCTCCTGAATTGTGATGCGAAGATCCTGGCAGTGCTGACTATGTCAAGGCTAATAAGTTTTGTACTGTGTTTCCATAGTATAGCCTTTGCATAAACAGCTTGATTACTGCATATAGTGTTACAAGTGTGAACGTAGGCTGTGTTTCCCCCACCTGTATTATTGTTTGGATGCTATTGTAACTGCTCCCTCAACTTTTCTTTTCCTCCCTCCTTACTATTGGTGCTCACCTTATACACCTTTTGTACTAATTTACTTGCCGTGCTTACGGTTGCTGCTTTCCTCTCTTCCTGAGACAGCCCCCCCCCTCCCATCTAGCTTCCATTTGTCCTGCCCTATTCCGCCATTTACCTTTGTCCTACCTACCCTGCCTCTCTAATCGTTTTCTTTGTCCCTCCACCATCACCCCACCCCCCGCTGACGATCTGCCACCAGCTTCCCCGTCCCGAATTCCTGTCCTGCCCATATACTTATTTGACTCTTTTTTATTCTCTCTTAGGGTTTTTGCCTGAGCAGCGTGCTGGATACAAGGCGGCCAGCAACAGCCACCCTTACGGACGCCGCCCGACACCACTCAGCAGCCCTCAGAAGCAAGGGCTTCTGCAGAGCTTTTTCTGGGAGCCAGCACGCTAGGGCGATCACGATTGGTGCAGCGCTGACTTAGGGGGACAGTGATTGGTCCGCCCGCTCGCCACCTTCGTTCCGATTGGTGCGTCCTCCCCATAGACCTTTACAGCATTCCTTGCACTGACTCTGTGCTGCTGCTGCTGTCGCTAAGTTCTGAACTGAATTTTTCTCCCGCCCCCAACACCCCCTCCCAGGTCTCCTTTAAATACAGTTATGCTCCGCCCTCCCTAGCTCTTTTGCTGCACCATTGGCTTATTCTTGTCTGCTGCCACTCAGACATTGGTAGCTGAGTGGGACCAATAAGCCTGATCCTTGTGCAAGCACCATCACAGCTTTTAGCCACCAATCTGATTTTGTTTTTTCCCTTTCTCCCCTTCTGATCAAAATCTCACTTTGGGCTTAGAGAGTGACGGTAGGTGGGTCTGTTACACGCACAGAAAAAGCCCCAAACCATTACTAATTTACAGACCTCACTCCTTGGCATTATGGCTTGCCTCACTGCTTTACTATTGTTCCTAGTATACAGCGTGCCTTACAATACATTACACCACGAAGTATCACAATATAATCCAGCTCTGGAATGCACCTTCTCAACACCCTTTGTTGCAACGGCCCGCTGTACAACCATTGTTTCATCAACCTCCCCCTTCGGGCCTATTCCCCCCATTATGCCCCCCTTCCCTTACTACTGCCTTCATCTATGACTATACGAGCACTCGCAATGATCACTTTAAACTGTCACTTTAGCGGTATTCTCTCCTGTATCACACATCATGGGCGCTCCCAAAGGAAAAAAGCTGTCTCCATCCTTAAAAGCTCCTTAAAGAAAATGCTATTACTGCTCCTTCTCTGCTCAGGCAATGTGGAGCTAAACCCTGGACTCCTCCTGCAACTTACCTCGTCTACAGATTTTGCAGAGGCCTCAGGACTTAAGATGATGTTGGTCAATATTCTAAGCCTGACCAAAATATTTGTACAATTGCAAGCTTGGGCTGCGCATACCAACCCGGACCTTATCATAATTACGGAGTCTTGGCTAAAAAAGACTAATACCGACCAACAAATCTCCCTCCAGGGATACACACAATTTAGGGCGGACAGGGCTTCTAGAGGTGGGGGTGTGGTCGTCTACGCCAAATCCAAGTACTCAGTCACTAACATCAGCTTCAAATCTTTAGCCAAGGAATTCGAGATTGTCTCAATGAAGCTTCATCTCCCCTCTTCAGAATGCATTACTGTCATAGGTGGTTATAGGCCTCTGTCTGGAGGTGATGAAGCCCTTAATATAGTGAAATCCCTATTCTCAGATGCAAAAACAGAAACAATATTTCTAGGGATCTCAATATGGATTGCTAACCCAAAATCTCATAGCCTTAAATCCTCTCTGCGACGAGCTAGGTCTAGTGCAAGTAGTCAATGAACCTACAAGGAACAATGTCCTAAACACTGCCAACAGCTCCATTTTAGATGTGATATTAACCACTCACCCACATAAAATTTCACATTCAGCTGTGTTTCATAATGATATGAGTGATCACGACATTGTCGTTTGCATAAGATCTCATATTAAGGCCCGAACACAGCCTATCTTTATAACAAAACAGTCCTTTCGCAAGTTCAGTGCAACAAACTTCCTTTCTGACCTGGGCAGGATCAGTTGGCAAGACCTTTACCTAGCCAAAGATGTCAACGAGGCAGTCTCCGCCCTTAATGTCAACCTTACTAGTTTGGTAAATAAGCATGCCCCTTTCATCAAAGTTAGGGTACGAAACAACTCTCACCCCTGGTTCACCCCAGATCTTAAGGCAGCCCTCACAGCCCGGGACAAGCTCTGGGTGAAAGCTAGACATTCCAAGAAACCTTTGTATTGGCAGACTTTCAGAACAGCCAGGAATACCTGTGTGAAAAGCATTCGTTCTGCCAAAGCTAACTTCTACATCTCTACCCTTGAACAAGTGCAAGGGAACCCGCACAAAATATGGAGGACACTTACTGTAAATCTATAGAAAGGCGGCCTACTGCCCCTTCCATTCCAGCAAAGATAGTCGTAAATGGCAGGGTAGTGGAAAATAAGTCCTTAATCCTCGAAGAACTTAACTCCCACTTTGTCACAGCTGGACTAGCTTTCGACTCTTCACCTTATGCTGGTACTGTGATGAGCCAACCAAATCCCCCTCCAATATCTAGCACAGCATCTTGCCCATTTCAACTGCGTGAGCTAAACTTTAAAGAAGTAGAAGATTCTCTCCTTAACCTAGATATCAAAAAAATTGCAGGGGACGATGGCCTAGAACCCTTCTTCCTAAGGCTAGGATATGCCCATCTTGCTGCTCCCATTCTTCATATCTTCAGTCTCTCCATTACATCTGCTACTGTGCCGTCCTGTTGGAAATCCGCACATATCCTCCCTCTGTTCAAATCTGGTGACCCTTGCGATGTGAATAACTACAGGCCTATCTCCATCTTGCCTATCCTCTCTAAAGTTTTTGAAAAACTGATCCACAATCAATTAAAAACTCACTTGGAAACTTTTTCTCTCATTAACCCAGCTCAATCTGGTTTCCATGCAAATCACAGCACAATCTCTGCTTTAGCGATAGTAACCAATGACTGGGTCTCTGCTATAGATGCTAACAAGTTAACTGAAGCAGTCTTCTTGGATCTTAGTAAAGCTTTTGATACTGTTGATCACAACCTACTAGTCAATTGTCTCACTAATTTGGGTGCCACATACCATGCTACCCAGTGGTTCTCTAGTTACCTAACAGGGAGATCTCAGAAAGTAAAAGCAGATGGCTTTTTCTCTGCCTCTTTGTCAGTTGTCAGAGGAGTCCCCCAAGGCTCCATTCTAGGCCCTATCTTGTTTTCATTATACATTAATGACCTTGATTCCAATATATCAACGTCCAGTCTGCATTTCTTTGTGGATGACACTGTGCTGTATACCTCTGGCTCAACGTTATCCGAAGTTAAGGGGGTGCTTCAAGCGGACTTTGCACAACTTGAACATAATCTAATAAAGGCAAAGTTTCTGCTTAATGCAAAGAAAACCAAAGCTATGATATTCTCTCGTAGTACCGCCACAGGTACCTCCAATACCCAGCCTAAAGACTTTATTGTCACCATGTTAAACGAACCACTGGAAGTCGTCTCCAAATTCAAATATCTGGGTATCTGGATCGACAACAAGCTCTCTTTTAATGACCATATCGAGGACTTATCCAGAAGGCTCAAAGCCAGACTAGGTTTCTTCTTTAGAAATAGGCCCCTCTTCCCCCTCGAAACTCGAAATAAGCTCGTTCAGGCTACTTTTCTTCCCCTTCTTGACTGTGGCGATGTAATTTACTCCTCCACTACTCTTGCAAACCTAAGTAAACTGGACATCCTTTACCACCGTGCATTACAGTTTATTATCAACTCCCCTTACCGTTCGCACCACTGTGGCCTATACGCAGCTGTTGGATGGACATCTCTCACCACTAGATGCTTGCACCATGCTGGTCTTTGGACCCTTAAGCTGCTCCTGCACAAATTACCGAGTTACCTATCATCTCTCATTTGTATTTCTCATAGTGCATGCTCTCTCAGGAAATCTGAATTCATTCTGCTGGACATACCTAGGACACAGACCTCCTTTGGTAAACGTGCTATTGCGCATGCCCTTCCCTCTATTTGGAACCAACTCCAAACCATGCTGAAACTAACTAGCACAGTTTCAATTAACTTCTACAAAGTGTTAAGTGCAGCTAAGATAAAAGATATCTGCAACTGTTATTAAGCCCCTTCTCATCCCTATGTGTGTCATACACATTTATGTGTAAGACCTTTATTGCTCTTATGCATGCTAATTACTTATTGCTCGCACTATCATTTCACCAAGACACTATTACATTCTCTGGCTTCTGACTTTCTAGCTGTTACCTTTACTGCAACAATCCCACTCCTGCTCCCCTTCCCCATCCAATTCTTGGCTATGTCTACGTATATATTACTCCTCGCACTCTATCAAGCCTCGAATACCTCCTTTACCCTATATTCTCTGCCGTTGCTCAATGTTACTAAATTATCTGTATTGCAAACACCAGTTATCATGCCTTGTATTGTTAGCATGCTGCCTTGAAGTGTTATCACTTTGTACCAGTTGTTTTCTCACCATCTATTGTCATCCGATGTTGTATCCTCTTATGTAATATCCTGCTTGTATCAAGTGTTCACATGAATACATGTTATACTATTGTTTATCAAGTATTTTTATTTATGTATATTCATTATCAGTGTACATGTCACAGGACCTCCTTGTGAATGAGCTTGCTCAATGGAGTTTTCCTGCAATAAACTTGAACTGAACTGATTGAACTGGCAAGGATCTTGGCAGGTTGACTGGACAAGCTGCTGCCAGACCTGGTCCACCCAGATCAGGTGGTGTTAGTCTGTGGGAGATACTCCTATCACAATCTGAGGAAGCAGTTGAATGTAGTGTGGGGGGCCTCTTGGTGTCAGGGGAGCATGGCTGTGCTCTCCATGGACGCCGAGAAGGCCTTCGACAGGATTGAGTGGGAATACCACATGGAAGTTCTAGGAAGGTTTGGGCTGGAGGAGGAGTATATAGGTATAATCAGGGTGATGTACGTGGCTCCTACAGCTCGGGTGTTAATTAATGGGTCCCTGACAGACAAGATCACTTTGTATAGCGGTACTAGGCAGGGGTGCCCCCTCTCCCCATTATTGTTTGCCCTGGCTATTGAGCCTCTGGTGGTGAGCATAAGGGATAGGGAGGACATCAAGGGTATAGGAGGGGCATCAGGGAAACAGCATAAGGTCACACTTTATGCTGATGACATGCTGTTATATGTCAGACAGCCCTCTGAATCTATCTCACCATTATTAGGCTTAATAAAGGATTTTGCTGTATTTTCCGGGTATAAAATCAATTTTGCTAAATCTGAAGTCATGGTCTGGAAGGACACGGGTGAAGGGTGGGGGGGTGAAAATTGGGACCTTCACAGGGTGTCTGGTGCTTTCAGATACCTGGGGATATGCATAGGGAAAGCTCTAGGAGCATTGTATAGGTTAAACTATTCACCTTTAATATCAAAGTGGAGGAGGCGCTTCAGCGGTGGAGGAAGCTCCCTATCTCATGGCTGGGGCATATTAACCTCATTAAGATGAATGTTCTCCCCAGATTGCTCTACCCTATGCAGATGCTGCATGTGGGACTTACCAGAAAAAATAGTAAAAGGTTGGAAAGAGTGTTCTCAGGCTTTCTCCGGAGGGGTAAGAGGCCTAGGGTCAGCCTGAGATGATTGCAGGCAGATAAGACAAGGGGGGGTTGAATTATCCAGACCTTGGAAATTACTACTTGGCCACACAATACAGGTATGTGAGTGACTGGGTCCACAGGCCACCAGAAGCGGGGCGGTTGGATTTGGAGGAGGAGTCATGCCCTGGGAGACTGGCGGCCTACCTGTGTTTGGGAGGACAACAGAGCTATGCTCGGCTACCTAACAAAAACCCTCTTGTAGCATCTGTCATACAGGGGTGGGGGAAAATACGGAAAATGGTAGGGGCACAAGGGGATGAGAAATTACTTATGCCAGTGGTGAGGAATCCAGCTTTTATTGCAGGTCTGGAAGATGGAAGATTCCTCAGATGGGAACAGGGAAGAGTTAGATGTATACAGGATCTGTATAAAAGGGACAAGCTGGGGGCATTGGAAGAGATCAAGAAGGGTCTGGACCTCCCGGTGGGACATCAGTTCCACCTGTTACAAGTAAGGGACTACATCAGCAGGTTAGGAAGAGGGGTGGCCTCTGACTCCCCCCTGTCCCAAATTGAGCACCTGATCTTATCCACAAACAAGGAGGCAAAAGGATTGATAGGTAAAGCGGCCTGGTTAGGCAGAAGCACACTGCCGGACTACACCACAAAGATGAGGAGACAATGGGAGCAGGATCTGGGAGCAGAAATTCAAGAGAAGAACTGGCAGATGCTTCTGAAGATTCATAGGAATTTATTAATCTGTAACTGATACCAGGAATCATATTACAAATTCTTTCATATAGTATATTGCCCACCGGTAATGATTAATAAATTCAATCCTGGAATATCCCCAATTTGTGGGAGATGTGGTGGTGAGGTGGGCACATATATTCACTATTTCTGGTCCTGTCTGGAGCTCCAGAAATTCTGGAAAGAAACTGGGAAGGAGGTGGGAAATATGTTGGGAAGGGAGCTGGATAGTGGTCCTCTCACTTTATTGTTTGGGGTAGGGTCAGTGCAGGATGGGAGTTGGGAGCTGTTGTCGAGATGGGCCCAGGTTGCACTGGCACTAGCCAGGCACTGCATATTAAATACCTGGATATCAACAACGACACCCACCCAGAAACAGTGGAGGGCCATGGTGATTTAGACCTTGGCCCTAGAATGCATATTGTATAGGATCAAGGACAGGGAAGAGAGGTTCCTAAGGGATTGGGGACCTTTTTTGGACTACTTGACACCAGGAGAGTCACAGGCTCTGAAGGAGGGGATGTGGCCCCCAGGGGAGGTTTAGCCTCAGCAGAAGGAAGGGGCCTGCAGGAGAAGGGTGCTTGACTGGGATGCAAGGCATTGGGTAGTTTGTATGCTCCCACGCATCATTGGATAGACTAAAAAGATGTAGAAGGTGCATATGATGACACATAAACCACATTCATTTGAAGGATTGAGAAATCAGACCTACATTGTTTGCAGAAGTTATGACTGTTATTTTTATTTTACTGTTTAATGTTTTGTGATTGTCCCATTGTTTTTCCTTTCTTTCATTCCCTTTACTTTTCCCCGTATCCCTTACTGTGTATTAAGAATGGAATAAGAAATGTCTGGTATGGTCTTTTCTACCTTCCCTTTTTTTTTATTGTCTGAGTGTAGTTGGAATGTTAGTTGAAAACTCTTAATAAAATCTGTTGCAAAAAAAAAAATTACATTCCTACATCTTGGACCCGTAACATAATTGTGCCAATACATAAAAAAGGGTCAGTGTATGACCCTAATAATTTCCATCCTAAAAGTTTGCTAGACATAAGATCAAAAATGTTCTCTAGATTACTATTAAATAGGCTAATTCAGTGGGCGGACTCTACTTTACAGATTTCTCCATTCTAAGCTGGTTTTGGGGAGGGTTTTTCGGCTACAGATAATATATTCTGCCTGACTCATTTAATTGAAAAATACGTTCACCTCAGAAAATCAGAGCTATTCCTCAGTATACATAGGCTTCTCTTCAGCTTTTGATTCTATTAACAGAGATAAATTATGGGAGATACTACTTTCTAGGGGCATGGATTACTCTTTACTTAAGCTAATTAAGATGCTTTACTCAGGTACTTCTACTGCAATTAGATTTGATAATAAAGGTTCATTAACACAATTTTTTGATACAAATAGAGGGGTAAAACAAGGATGCCTCCTTGCTCCTATACTCTTTAATATTTACCTTAATGGGCTACTTGAATACTCTGACAATGACTCACTGGACTCTCCAAAAATAGATAACTTTCCAGTGCATTTGTTGGCATATGCAGATGACTTTATATTTTCACTCACAAAATCTGGATTGCAGAAAAAAATTAATAATCTTCACCAGAAATGTAATCATCTTGAGCTATGGGTAAATATTTAAAAATAAACTAAAGTACTCATTTTTGGAAATAACACTAGAAATTACAATAAATTTAAATTCACCATTGGGCTAGGAAACATTGAGGTTGTGGGTAAATACCGTTACTTGGGTGTAAAAATTGTGTCATCAGCTACCTGGTCTAAACACATAAAAGAACAAATTATCAATGCAAAACTAGCAGTTAAAGCACTCTTAAAATTTAATTATCTGTACAGAGGAAATTCAATTATTCCAGCACTGAAGACAGGTGAGGCAAAATTACACCCTTTACTTTTATATGGATCTGAAGTGTGGGGTCCTACAAATAATGAGGACTTAGAAAAACCATTATCATACTATTACAAAGTATTACTTAAGGTTCCTAGTGCAACATCAAATGTTATGGTAAGGGCAGAATTGGGAAGAATCCTAATTAAATACTTTAAGGATCTTACACTTATTTCCTACCGGCTTAAAATAATAAACACAAACAAAAACATTATTCCAAAGACATTTTTAATGGAAAAGATCAAATGACAAGAGGAAGGGCTTATCTCTTTATGGCTTAATTCCCTGATGAAAATTTTAAATAAAATAAACATGAGACACTCATAGAGTGATTATAAAAAAGAAATTCTAATCTCTGTTCAGTACAGAGAAAGAATCAAAAAGAGACTGATACAACTAGGAAATAATTTTGATATGGTAACCATAAAAAATCAAAAGTGCACAAACTGGCTCAAAGAAAATAAACTGGACCATTCATTAGAAAATTATTTGACTCTTCCTTTAATGCCAGAACATAAGAAAATAATTACTTGGGCAAGATTTGAACTAATAAACTCAAACTATGCTTATTATAACATCAGACCAACAAATGGCAGTGATGGTTTGAACTTCGTAAAAAATCTCTGTCCATGTAATAGGGGCTTCTCAGAAACCTTAAAACACATAATCATATGTCTCCTCTATGATAAGATAAGAGATCAATTTTTACTGGAGCATCTAAAACCTATGAAGACTCAAATTATGATTTGATCTTTGTCCTGCTACACCCACAATTTCAAAAAGAAGCTGAATTAATTTTTAAATTCTTCGTGTCTATTAGACTCAAAAAGAAAAGTCACAGAATAAGGAATCATCGAAATTTGAAAGCTCAATGGGGCAAGTCATCAATAAGTAGCTTATAATAACTGCAAATTACCTCTGTAACTTACACGTGAATATACAGTATGATGCACTTTACACCTTGTATGCCTCAAAACCTTATTGCATATTGTATGACCTTGTTATTCTCTTGTTCCCTCACCTAATGTCTGTATTGTTAATTTTTAACTGTTTTTAAGAAATCTGTGTCATACTTTTTCTTGTTTTTTTTTTCTTTATCTTTCTCTCCTGTTTTTATTGAAAAAAAAAAACCATGATATTTGTACTATCTTGGTTATTCAAATAAATTTGAAACTTGAAAACTCAGTAGGTTGGTCTGGCATGATTTCCCCTTGGTAAAGCCATGCTCTCTGCTGTCCTGCAAGCCACACTCCTCCAGGTAATTCACCACCCTCTCCTTGATTAATGCCTCCATTACTTTCCCCACCACAAACGTGAGGCTAACTGGGTGGTAGTTCTCCTTCAGTTCCCTGCTACCTGCCTTGTGCAAGGGCACTACGTCAGCCCTCCTCCAGTCCTCTGGCACTCTCCGTGTATCCAGAGACAGGTTGAAGAGCCTTGTCAAGGGTGCAGTCAGCTCCTCCCTCAATTCCTTGATCACTCTGGGGTGCAACCCATCAGGCCCCATTGCTTTGTCCACCCATAGTCTATCCAGCTCAGCCCTGACCCTATCCACAATGAATGGGCTCTGACCACCCATTTGCCCTCCTTCCCCTTAGGTGCTAGCATCAGACCCCTGCCTTCCACCTCCTCCGTGAACACAGAGTTAAATTACTCATTTAGTGCATCTGCCTTTTCGTAGTCCTGCACCAAGTTTATGCCTCCTTCCACCCTCAGTCTAGCAATCCCCTGCCCTGCTCTTTTCCTCTCCCTCACATATCTAAAAAATGTTTCATCTCCCGTCCTGGTACTTTTGGCTATTTTCTCCTCAGTGGCTGCTTTTGCCCTTCTAATCTCCCTCCCTGCCAGACTCCTCTTCTCCCTATACTCCTCCCTATCCTCCTCTCCAAGTGTCATCTTACATTTTCTGAAAGCCCTCCTCCTTTCCATGACTTCCCCCACCACCTCTCTAGTGAACCAGAGTGGTCTCCCCCCCCTCTTCCTGACCTTTTTTATGCACATTTCTGCTGCTTCCTGAATGCTTCCCCTGATAGCTTCCTAGAATTCCTCCACTACCCCAATCTTCTCTGTTCCCTCCATTTTTTCCCTATTTTTTTCATCTTATTAAAGTCTGTGTGTCTAAAGTCCATGACTGTCATATTAGTCTTACTTGTCTCCCTCCCTGCCCTGACCCTGAACCATACCATGCTGTAGTCACTGGTGCCCAAGCCCAACCCCACCTCCTCCACACTCTCCCCGTTAGTCTGGACCATGTCCAACAAGTTGTTTCCCCTCATTGGCTACCTGACTAGCTGTTGAAGGAATACCACCTGGAGCTTGGCTAATACCTCCCTGCTCCTTGCCAATGCTGCATCTGAGATTTCCCAGTCAACAACTGGGAGGTTCAGATCATCCACCAGTAGCAGTTAAATGTCCTGTGCCAGCCTTGTGATTGCCTGAGTTAGCTGTCTGTTGTCTTCCTGTCCTTGTGCAGGTGGCCTGTATACCACCCCCAGCTGTAGGGATTCACCCGTCTTCCTACCTAGTGTTACTCACAGCAGCTCAGTCTCCCCTTCCTCCTCTGCCATTCAGTAACACTGATGCCTTCCCTGATGTATAAGGCAACCCCTCCCCCTTCTTGCCTTCCCCATCCCTGCTGAACATTCTATAACCTGGAATGGCTGTTTCCCAGGTGTGATGCTCTGTCCATCAAGTCTCACTTATTGCAACTAAATCTAATCTCTCGTCCCTCATGATGGCCTCCAGGTCCACCATCTTATTTCTTAAACTCTTGGCGTTTGCTGAAAATCCTGTCTACAAGTCTCCCCCTTTATTTCCCTGTGCATCTGCCACCCTCTTTCCCAGCCATGTAGTGCTAGCCTGTGGGGGGGGGTAGCCCCCCCAAAGCTTTCCTCCTTGTGGAGCAGATGTGTCCCCTCCACCCCCCAACCTAGTTTAAATTGTAGGTAACTGCTATGTATTCTTCTAGCTTGCATTTTAGTACTGCTACCCCCTACCTATTCAGGTGCAGTCTGTCCGGTACAAACAGGCTGCCATCCTCCTATGTAGATCCCTAGTCCCCTACCAAGCCATATCCTATTTGCTCACACCACACCACCAGCCACTCGTTGAACTCCCTAATCCTTGACTTCCTATCAGTGTTTGTCCTCGGTACTGGTAACACTTTTGAGAATGCCACTGATTTAAACCCCAGACTGCTACAGTATCTGGGTAGAGTTCTGAATCTAGCTTGTACCACCTTCAGGCTACTTCCTGCCATGACATTCCTTCCCAGGTGGAACAACAGGTGCGTTTTCTCATCCTGCTGCTTCTTGCAACTCTATCGTGACCTCTTTTACTCTTTTTCCTGCTGGGCTTCAAACTTTTTCTTCTCAAATTCTAGCTCCAGTTCCCTTTCTTGCCGCTTTTCTGCAAGCTCCAATTTCTTCAACTCCAGCTGTAGCCTGATCCTTTCCAGACCCAGCTCTGTGGTGACCTTCCCCTGCTGCTGTGGCTCTGGGTTTCTTGTGGTCTCACTATCCTCCTCCCTGGGACTAGACTCTGCAATGGACCCTGGCACCCTCACACCCAGGTTCTGGTCCTTTTCAGTCACTGGCTGTGACTCGAGGTCCTGGGCAGTCGCTTGCTCATTGGCTGCCACAAGAGCCTCCATGAGGTGCTTTTTGGTTCACCCCTCACACTGGACCCCTCTTTCCTGATACAACTGCTTTAGGTAGTCTGCAGTGTATTCACTGTAGATGGAAGCCATCTTCTTTCTTAACTACTGCTACACTAACTTATACCGAATAAAACAAAACAGGTAGGGAACTTTATACTGTAACCAAATTATATATTCTTTTCAAACTCTGCCTTGATTGTGTGTGGACTGTTTTCAGTTTATCGATCTGATACACTGGGCTTGAATCCAACTGTTATGCCTGTGCCACTAATATCTCTTGAATCACAGCACTATGCAACCAGATCTCTCAGACCCCAACACTGTGCACCAAATCTCTCGGATCCTACCACTGCGCACCAGATCTGTCATGAACCCACTCCTGAGGGTCAGGTCCACTGAGCTCACAGTGCCCACCCCTAAGTGTAATCCATGATGGGGGGACAAGGATACCCTCCTCGAGTCCTTTTAGAATGCTTGCCGAGGTCACAACTGAACACCCACCATGAGGACCCAGGGTGTCCCTCTAAACTCTGGATAAGGGCAAAATACCAGTCTTGAGTCTTGTAGTTAAATATGAACCCTTCTTGGTTTTTACACAAATGGGGACAATCCAGGTATCACACTCTCTTTGGGGTAGCAGTGTGCTCCTGATTTTGTTTTCTCTAACAGGACATGTAACAACCTGGTTCAAAATCCCTACAGACTCTTCCTTGAGACTTTGGTCTTCTCCCTATATCTACTAGTCTTTTGGACAATCGGTTTAAATGCTTCATTGGCAAGCTTTTAAACTAGTCAAGGGGGGAAGCACTGATAAGCAGTAGGAAAATCCCAGCCTCCCCCTACAAAACAGGGTACTAAATGAGAAAAAGTCCAAGGTAGAATGGTCAGTGGGGGATCTGCTACAGAAGGTAAAGCCATCAAAAAATGGAGATCAATGAGTACCAATGCCCATAGTCTGGGTAACAAGCTTCCTGAATTAGTGGCCTTGATGGAGGAGGAACATCTGGATATTGTGGTAGTCACAGAAACATGGTACACAGAACCATGACTGGGATGTAAACATACCAGGATACACTATCTACAGGAGGGACAGGGAGGGTAAAGAGGAGGAGGGTAAGCTCTCTACATAAGAGAAGGAATCAAAGCAACAGAACAAAAGGGTAAACAGGGAGGAGAAGAAGCACTGTGGGTCAATTTGGAGGCAGACAATGGCACCATAATCCCCACAGGGTTGTATACAGACCCCTCTCAGGGGAGGAAATGGACAAGGAAATGATAGAAAGTATACTTAGAATGGCAGATGAAGGGAGATATTGCTGATGGGTGATCTGAATATGCCAGATGTTAACTGGAGTGCAGTTGCAGCAGCCACTTCTAAGAGTGGGTTATTCTAGATGCCTACAGGGGCATGCCTTAGACAACTAGTATTGGAACCCACTCGAGAGGGAGCAGTCTTAGACCTGGTCCTCTCAAATGGAGATGGAGAGAGAATCACAGATGTAGAAGTGAGTAGCCATCTGGGAACTAGCGACCATCGAACAGTATGGTTCATGATAAACACAGCAATAGAGTCAAGCCATACAAAGGCAAAGTACTGGACTTCAGGAGGCTGACTTTGCTAAATGGGTGAGTGCCTAAGGAATGCACTAGCAAATGGGCAGGAAGGAGGGTGGAAGAACAATTGGGAATAATAAAACTGCCATCACAGAGGTAACAAGCCTTTGTGAAACAAATAAACAAAACAAAATGATGTAAGAAACCACTATGGTTCTCAAAGGAGGTGGCAGTGAAGGTTCAAGAGAAAAAGAAAGCATTCAGAAAGTAAAAGGAATCACAGAAGGAGCAGGACAGAGAATTGTATCAGTTAAAGCAAAAGGAACCTGTGAAGGCAGTCAGAATAGCAAAGGCCTGAACTGAGGAAAAGATAGCCAACTCAGTTAAGAAGGGGGATAAAACCTTTTTTAGGTACATCAGGGAGAGAAGAAAGACTAAGGAGGGATAATGAGGCTTAATAAAGGGAGGGGTGGGCAGAGGGTGACTGTGAAAGGCAGAGATACTAAATAAATATTTTTGCTCAGTATTTACAAATGAAGAGGGGGAGGTACCTAAAACAAACAATAGAAACACTCTGGATACAGAAGTTGATACTAGCCCATTTACAGAAGAAAGGGTTCTGAAAGAACTCTTAAAACTGAGGTGGACAAAGCAATGGGGCCTGATGGGATTCATCCCAGAATTCTAAAAGAACTAAGTGTAGAACTAGTGACACCACTGACTACAATCTTAACAAATCATGGGAGGATGGGGTGGTACCTGAGGAATGGGAGAGGGTCGATGTGATTCCCCTTCACAAAAGTGGGAGCAGGGAAGGAAGGAAACTACAGACCAGTTAGTTTAACCTCAGTGATAGGAAAATGATGGAATCACTTCTGAAGGAAAGAATTGTCGAGTACCTAGAGGCCAGAGGGGCACAGGACCCAAGGCAGCATGGATTCACAGCAGGAAGGTCATGCCAGATGAATCTAATAGATTTCTTTGACTGGGTGACCAAAGTAGTAGATCAATGAGGGGCTGTGGACATGGCCTACCTAGACTTTAGCAAGGCATTTGACTCAGTCCCACAAAAAAGATTAATATACAAGTTAGCTAGCCTGGGATTGGGTCCCAAGATGATAGCCTGGGTAAACAATTGGTTGGAGAATAGGACACAGAGGGTAATAGTAAATGGAGTCCACTCTGAAGAAAGGGTTACTAGTGGTAAGTTTGAGGGTTCAGTATTAGATCAGTCCCTCTAATGTCTTTGTGTTTACATTGCAGAGGGACTGAAGGAAAAGTATGTCTCTTTGCAGATGACACAAAGATCTGCAACAGAGTTGATGCACAAGGTGGGGTGGAAAGGATGAGAAGGGACTTGGCAAGGTTAGAGGAATGGTCAAATGTATGGCAGCTTAGATTTAATGCAAAGCAGTGCAAGGTAATGCACCTGGGAAACAAAAACCCAGGGGAAGAGTACACAATGGGGGGCGAGATACTAACAACAACAAAAATGGAAAGGGACCTGGGGGTAGTCATATCAGATGACTTAAAGGTGGGCAAGCAATGTGAGAGGGCAGTAAGGAGGGCTGGGGGGATACTGGAATGCATAGGGAGAGGCATCACCAGTAGAAAACAGGAAATTGTTATCCCTCTGTACAGACAGCTGGTGAGACCCCATCTGGAGTACTGTGTGCAATTCTGGAGACCCAGTCTCCTCAGGACATAGACAAGATGGAAACTGTCAGAGGAGGGCAACTAAAATGGTGCAGGATCTGCGGAAGACATATGAAGAGAGACTAAAGGAGCTAAATATAGCCTCGAGGAAAGGAGGAGAGGGACACTAGAAACATTCAAGTACCTCAAGGAATCAACAAAGTCCAAGAAGGTAGCATCTTTCAAAAAAGAGGTGTGCAAGAACAAGGGGCACAATTTGAAGATGGGGTGACTCAAAGGTAATGTAAGAGTATTTTTTCACAGAGAGGGTTGTGGATGCATGGAACAGCCTTCAGGGAGGTTGTGGAGTCAAAAGCAGTGATTGAATTCAAGCATGCATGGGACAGCCATAAGGCAATTCTAGAGGGTGGGGTAGAAAGTAGTAGGCTGCTGGTTAACTAAGATCTGCAGCTTATCCATTAGGTAGGGAAAAGGGCAGACTGGGTGGGCTAAGCGGTCCTTATCTGCCATCAAATTCTATGTTTCTATGTTACCCAGATATCTCTTACAGACCCTTGCTCAATTGGTTGCTTATGGAGACACCCCTTAGCAATAACAGTTTGTCACATATTATTAACAACTGTCCCACAATTCACACAAAATTTAAAAATCTTGCTCAGGCAGGTTTCTTAAAAACAAATGCTTTTACTAAAATATTTAAATAACAATCGTACAGTTACAATTAAAATATGCACTAATTTGGTCACAGAATTACAGAAATAAAAGTGGAAAAATATACATGAAAAATACACTAGAACTGTTATCTGAAGTCTACCTTAAGTTCATAGTAAATTGAAATCCAAAGAAAGTAAATGAAAGATTCAGTTTCCTTTGTACTGGCAGTCTTGGGTCTCAGGAGTTTTGCTTCTTGTGTCAGGAGAAGAGTGTCCCTTGTAGATGCTCAGCAAAAAATAACCGTGTTTGACTATGGTTTCATCACTTTTATAGTGGGTACAAAAGTCCCTGCTCTGTCAGAACATTTAGGCCAGTAGATGTCTCTCTTGCTCTTTCACAATCTCATTTTCCTAGTGGCCTTTGATATTTCTACTGTCTTACTGGGAATACAATTGACACCTGTAGGAGAATTCACACAGGTCTACCAGAAAGGATGTTCCTGGTCCTCTTACCTCATAAGATGTAATATACCATGACAGTTTCCTGGGATCAGAGCATCTTGTCTCTGAAGTGCATGGTTTATGACAGGTAAATGGATTTTGGCATATCTCTGTTAAGGGACCTGGAAATGCAACCTTAGCTTCCTGACAAGCAGCTGCCCCTCAAGTCAGAGGAAGGTCAAACATTTCAAACATTTTTAAAAGAAATCCAGTCTCTCTCTCTCCATGTGCCCCTTGCATTCTTATGGCATGTACACATACACATCACATCAAAAAAATATATACTGTATATAACAGAATTATATCTGCAAATAATGACTGGCAGTTGGCTAGCTTGCTACGGGGGGAATCTCTTGAAGTCAAGGCCTGTAACCAGCAGGGGCCCCACAGGACTCAGTGCTTGGCCCAATGTTGTTTAATATTTTTATTGGTGACATAGCAGATGGGATCAAAGGTAAAATCTGCCTATTCGCAGATAACACTAAGCTCTGTGAGAGTGTGGACACAGAGGAGGGGAGACAGAAGTTCAAGCAGGACATGGCTAGGCTTGAAAGGTAGGCGGTTATCTAGCAGCTGGGGTTCAATGCCAAGAAGTGCAAGGTCATGCACCTAGTAGATAAGAACCAAGGGGCCAGTTACTTGTGGGAAGGAATACAAGTATCCAGTTTTGAGAAGGAAAACGACCTAGGAGTAATCATCACAAGGGACCTAAGGCACTCTGTGCATTGCCGTAAAGGAGCAGCCAAAGCCAACAGGATGTTGGGATGTATTGCCAGATGAATCACCTCCAGGAAAGGGGAAGTCATCCTGCCATTGTACAGGTTGTTGGTGAGACTGCACTTGGAGTACTGTGTGCAGTTCTGGTGCCCATATCTGAAAAAGGACATCAAATTACTGGACGGGCTGCAGCATAGGGCAACTAAGATGATCCAGGGCCTGTGGGACAAACCCTATGAGTAGAGGCTGCAGGAGCTCACTATGTATTCCCTGGAAGACAGAAGACAGGGGGGACATGACTGAAACCTTCAAGTACCTTAAAGATATAAACAAGGTTAGTTAGGATGGCATATTCGGTCTCAGGGGGAATGGGTCCACTGGGGGCACAGTCTAAAATTTGTGCAAGGAAGATTCAAAAGTGAAATGAGAAGGCACTTTTTCACAGAAACAGTGGTGTCCAAGTGGAACGAACTGCCGAAGGTGGTATAATCGAAAACAGTGGACAACTTTAACAGCGGCTGGGACAGATTGAAAGGGAGAGTCATAATGGATGAGAAGGGAAGGGGGATGAGAAGGGGAGGATGGAAGACTCTATGTGGAATGGGGGGCAGTCAATTGTGTGAGAGCTGCACACTCGAGCAGACTAGATAGACCAAAATGGCCTGTTTCTGACGGCATTTTTGTATGTTCATATGCCACAACAGTGCCAAGACAGAGTGCAATAGGCAGTATATCAGCGCCAGTGGCTATGAGCTGCAGCCACGCACCCAGGCCCACACAGGTGTGCAGAACACCAGAAATGCAGGAGCTACCCTGGCCAGCAGCAGCAGAGGTGGGGCCCAGGCACACATACCAGTGATACACACAGAACACAGCTGTAAACAGATGGGACCATCATGCAGCACTGTCTGCAGCAGACAGGATAACACGTGAGTGCAGCGGCATGGTAGGTGAGTGAGCAGCAGACATAGAGTACTGCAGTCACTATAACACTGGTGTGAGATGCAGATCCATCTTTAGGCACCCTCCAGCCCAGCTGATACTGGACCCATCCTAATGATAGGGCCCCTCATACACAGGCTGTGCAGGTCATCAGTCTGGCAATGTCCCAGTGGTGTTGCAATGTATGTATGTCACTGCCTGTCTACTGTGGAATGATCACACAGTGGACATCACTGTGTCGCGCAGCCACTACCAACTATGCATCAGAATGCTGAACAAATATATGCCAAGGTACAGTCAAGGCCCATCAACAACTACCTCTGATGTGGCACCTGTGCCACAGAAGTCCAGCTCTGGTGAGATGTAGTGACATGAAACTCAGTGCAGATGGCACTGATGCAGGCAGGTTGCCACTGGTATTGTATGCTGCACATGGCATGTCACAGGGGGTGTACTGGTACAACAGTGGCCATTGCCTACCACCACCAGACAGGTATGCATACCTAAGCCTGACCATGTTACAGATACTCTAAACTGTGAAATGATAAGTGGTTTAGTTTAATTATTCATACTGTAGGCAGTCTATCCTTACTGGGTTCAGGGAAAGGAGGACAGGAAGTAAAGGAGAACAAGAACAGGAAGTGTGGGGAGTAGTGCAGTGCAGTGGTTGTGGAGCAGCAGTCTTCAGGGAAGACTTTCTGGAGGCTGCGATGCTGTCCCATCTATGTGTGTCTCTCTGGGCTGGTGGGGAAGGTCTCTAGACTTGAAGCTGTGCTGCTTTAGAGCCAAGAGAAGGTTTCTAGACTTGAAGCTGTGTTGACTAAAAGTTGGGAGACCTTTTTCCTCTACCCAGGCACCATCAGGTCCAACACCGTTACCTCATAGGATGCCAGATAGGAGGAGTAGCTGGCCTATGGTGGCCTCAAGAAGAAGAGGCTGGTGGGGCCAGAAGATTGAGAGGGTGTGGTCACAGACACATTCCACAAACATAACTAGTTCCACTGCATGATTCCTACGCTGTTCTGGCAGAGCAGGACAGCCAAAAGGGAGCACCTGTGGTAGTGGCTGGGAAGGAAATGGGAGACCTCTTAAGTGCAAATCCCAAGGAGAGTGAAAGGGGACCCTGGAGAAGAAATAAGCAACTTCTTGTAGGGGACTCTATGGTCAGGGGGACAGAGCTGGGATTAGGTAAGGGGCAGAGAGGGAGGTCAAGTGCCTACAAGGTGCCACAGCCAGGAGGGATGGGAAGCAAATACTAAGGATAGCTAGGGCAGGAGGGGGGGAAGGGGAGCTGGATGTCATTGTCCACCTGGGGACTACTGACCTGGTTTGGGATGGGGCAACAACAGTGCAGGGGGAGTTTAGAGAGCTGGGAAAAAATGTTAAACAAGTAGCATGCTCTGTAGCTTTTGAAGAGGTACTGCCTGCCTGCAACAGGGGAAAAGAGAGGGAGATGTACACAAAGACTTTAAACTCATGGTTGAAGGCAAGGTACAGAAAGGAGGTGTATGGCTTCACTGGGAACTGGGGGTCCACCTGAAAGAATAAGAGGCTATTCAGAGGTGGTGGCCTGCGTCCATCTGGAGGGGGAACCACAGTTCTCAGTAGAAGGTAAAATTGTTTTTTTTTTAATTCAAGTTTATTGCATATTTAGGCACTGTTACATATTTCTTGGTACAGTTTATCTTGTACAGTTACTGCTTTAGGTAGATCAGGAGATCAGCAAACATTTCAAAGCATATCATAAAATTGTACAATAGTTTAAAGTCTGGTGTCTCGGCCTGAGGCATGTCTCACTCCAGATCTTCTCCCTGTAACTAGTTTGAATCACATTTATCCATTATGATTACAGCAGGTCCTCAGTCCCCCCCAATATTCCAGTATTCTCTCCATTTCCCAATAAGATAGCATTTTATCCCTCCTATGGTTCTAGGTTTCCATTTCCCTCTGTCATCATCCAAGGTCTCCACCCGATCACAAATTTTGGCATTCTGAAGTTTATTTTATGGGTCAGCTCCTCTAGGTTCTGGATCTCCTGGATGATGTTCACCCATTGTTGTAGAGTGGGGGGATCGCTATTAAGCCACTTCCTTGTGATTGCCTTATGAGCTGATGTCAATAATATGTTCCATAGGTAAATCTGATCACCTCCCTTCACTTCCAGGGGTGGGATCCCAAGCACTAAGTGTTTTGGGACTATGGGCTCGGTAACTGAGAACATGGCTATTAATTGTTGTATTATTTCTCTCCAATATTGTTCCAGTTTTGGGCATGACCAAAATACATGCAGGTGGTCCACTCTCATCTCCTAGCAACCCCTCCAGCAAGTTGGTGGGCAGTTTTTGTCCCATTTATTTTTTACAATTGGGGTGATGAAAAACCTCATTCTAACTTTCCATTCAAATTCCCTCCATAAAGGGGAGTATGTAGTCTTGTAAATTTGGGCATAACTGATTTCCCACTCTTTAGCTGTAATTTGCTCACCCAACTCCATTTGCCATTTTGTTTGGGGTTTTATGGCCTGATTGCCTCCCCTATCCCTCAGAGACCTATAGAGGGCAGCGATGTGGCCTATTTGTCTCCGTAAGTGCACTATGTCATCCATCACCCCTTGTAGTTCTGTTGGGGTTTGGTTTTGGGCCTGTCGACCCTGGAGGACCTTTATATATGCTGTAACTTGAAGGTATCTGTAATGGTCTGTCTGTCTAAGAGTGTATCTTTCTTTAAGTTGGGCAAATTATATTACATGTGCCCCATCTAAAAACTGATTCAGAGCATAAAGACCCAGCCTTTCCCATCTTCGGAAAGTAAGATCTTGCGTTGCAGGATGGAAACCTCGGTCCCAGGCAAACCATCTCATGGACCATAGTTCTCTGGTTAGTTTGTTTTGACCATAATCTCTTTAGTGCCCACAGAGTGTTTCTTACAGTAAATAATAGTATTGAATGGTCCTGGTTTAGGGTTTCTCGCTTGTTAATCTGGCCCCCAGGGACATCCCCTCCGTGGAGACTGTCTCCAGCATCTTCCAGCATGCAGACTAGTCCCATGTGTGCCAGAGCAACGCCCATCTTAACTGAGTCATTAGGTAGTAGTCTTCCAAGTTAGGAGCCTGTCTCCCTCTGCATCTTTTGTTGGACTACGATATTAACATTTTAATTCTGGGTCTCTTACAATTCCAAATGAAATTAGAGATCATCCTCTGCCAGATTTGAAATTGGTTATAGTGAATTTTCATTGGGAGGCATTGAAACAGGTAGAGAAAGCGGGGGAGAATGGTCATAGTCACTGACTGAATTTTTGAGTATAGTGGCAGGTTCAGCAATTTCCATGTCTGGATATCATACTTAGTCTGTTTTATCAGGGGATCAAAATCAAAAGTAAAGAGGCTCTACAGGTGCCTGGGAATTTGAGCCCCCAGATACTTTATTTTATTGGCATTCGATTTCAGCTGGAGTATTTGCTTTACTTCAGGGGAGGGATTACAGTTAAATTTAAGTAGCTCTGTTTTCTGTTTGTTACGGGAGTAGCCAGAGTATTGGCCAAACTTGTCCAGGATGGTCCACAGTCTAGGAAAGGACTTGTCCGGGTTGGTTATGTACAGTAGGACGTCATCCGCGTATAGGGATATTTTGTGTTCCTCTCCCCCTATCACCACTCCCTGTATCTCTGGATCTTCCCTCAAAGCCTGAGCCAAAGGTTTGATATAGAGGGCAAATAATAAGGGGGATAGTGGGCATCCTTGTCTGGTGCTCCTGCCCAGTTCAAACCTCTGTGAGACCTCTCCATTCACTCTTATACAAGCCTGTGGTGTGGCGTATATGGCTTTGATAGTGCCCATGAAGGAGACAGGGAATGCCATCCTACTTAGGACCGCAAACAGGAAATTCCATACCACCCTGTCAAACGCCTTTTCGGCGTCAAGGCTCATGAGACAGGTGGGAATGTGTTTTTTGTTTACTACATCATTTATATTAATGGTACGCCTAACCCCCTCCGGGGCCTGTCTGGTTGCTATGAAACCCATTTGGTCTGGATGAAATAGGTTGACTAGTATGGGGTTAAGTCTGGCCGCAATTATTGCAGTGAAGATTTTATAGTCTACATTCAGGATGGATATCGGACTATATGAGCTGCACTCTTTCAGGTCTTTTCCCTCTTTGGGGATCACAGAGATAGTGGTGTAATTCCATGAAGGGGGGAATTTTTTGCCCTCTTACCACACCTGATTGTATATGTTTTTAAGTAAGGGTGTTGTTTCAGTGGTGAAGGTCTTGTATAATTCACTACCAAAGCCATCAGGGCCTGGGCATTTACCGTGTAAAAGGTTTTTTGATGAATGTTTAAACTGGGGGGGGGTGGAGGTGAAAGGGGAAGCAGAAATGCCCCCCCGAAAGGCTGAGATGGAATGCATAGAGTTTCTAGGGGAAGATAGTCCCACAATGGATTAAGTAAACTGAATAAGAAAGGGGTTAGAAAAGGGGGGCCGGGGAAACATAGCAGGCAATTGAAAAGAGGGAGAAGGGGGGGACAAAGGGAAAAAGGGGGAAGCAGCAAGCAAGGGTCAAACAAAATCTGGAAGGCCATGTGCGTGCTAATGCTAGGAGTCTATGAAATAAAATCCCAGACCTAGAGGCCATCATGACAGAGGCTGACATGGATATCATTGCCATTATTGAAACATGGCGCACTGAACACTATGGCTGGGACATGGTCATGCCACAGCACACATTATTTAGAAGGGACAGGGTAAGGAAGGGGAGTGTTGCTTTATGTGAAGGACAACATAAAAGCAATGGAAATACAGGGAACTCAGGAAGGGGCAGATATGCTCTGGGGTACCTTTGAGATGGGAAAATAAGCCAGTATTCAGACAGGTGTGATCTATAGGCCTCTGACGCAGGGAGAGGACTTAGATAAGGTAATGTTATAAGAAACTGGAAAAATGGTGTAAAATGGGGAGACGTTACTGGTAGGGGACTTTAGTCTGCCAGATGTAGATTGGAGCTTCCCCACCGCAGTATCAGCTAAAAGTAGAGATATCCTGGACTTCCTGCAGGGGGCATTCCTCAGGCAAACTAGTCAGTGAACCCACTTGTGATGTGGTAATACTGGACCAAATGCTTACAAACAG
Organism: Neoceratodus forsteri; assembly: GCA_016271365.2. Lineage (NCBI taxonomy): Eukaryota > Metazoa > Chordata > Ceratodontiformes > Ceratodontidae > Neoceratodus > Neoceratodus forsteri. The sequence goes on from CM057455.1 coordinate 884,107,321, forward strand.
GGACAGTGTTGCAAACGTCAGGGTGGGGAGTCATCTGGGGACCAGCAGTCACTGTACAGAATGGTTCAACATTAGGACAACTGCAAAATCTGACCACGCAAAGACGAGGGTCCCGGACTTCAGGAGGGCTGATTTTGCTAAGATTGGTGAATGCCTCATGAAAGAACTGACAGGATGAGAGCCTTGGTGGGGTGGAAGAGAAGTGGGCCAGACTAAAAGAGGGCATTGTGAAGGCAACAAACCTCTGTGTCAAGCAAGTAAGCAAATGTAAAAGAAAGAGGAGACCACTATGGTCTCAAATGAGGTAGCAGTAAAGGTAAAGGCCAGAAGAGTAGCATTCAGAAGGTACAAAGTGACCCAGAGAGAAGAAGATAGAAAAGTGTGTCAGGGAAAACAGAGAGAGGCAAGCAAATCAGTAAGTAGAGCAAAAGCACAAACTGAGGAAAGAATAGTTCAGGGGGTATCAAAAAAGTACAAGACATTTTTTAGGTATGTTGGCAAAAAATGGAAGACAAAAGGAGGGATTGTAAAAAGGGGAGGGGTTCTGTAAGGAGGAGAACCAAGAAAAGGCAAACATCTTGAACAAATATTTCTGTTCAGTTTTCACAGTAGAATGGGAACGGAAGGGACCACAAAAAGGCACCAGAAGCATTGTGAGGAGGGAATTAGGCAGTAGTCCATTTTTAGTGGGGAGAGTCTGGAAAGCACTGGACAACCTAAAAGTAGACAAAGCTATGGGGCCAGACGGGGTTCATCCAAGGGTACTGAGGGAACTTGGGGAGGTACTAGCTGCACCTCTGAGAGATCTTTTTAACTGATCACTAGAGACTGGTGTGGTCCCAGAGGACTGAAGAAGAGCAAATGTAGTCCCATTACATAAAAGTGGTAGCAAGGAAGAGGTGAGCAATTATAAACCTGTTAGCCTGACATTGGTGGTGGGTAAGATAATGAAAATACTATTAAAGAAAAGAATTGTTGAATATCTTGCATCAAATGAATTGCAGGACCCAAGGCAGCATGGTTTCACAGAGGGTACATACACAGATACATAGATGTTGACAGCAGATAAGGGCCTATTGTCCACCTAGTCTACCCATTTGTGAAAGTAACTGTGCTCCTTCAAGCTTCCCTGGAACTAGGTTGTCCCCTTCCCCCGACTTTGTTCTTTAATCCTGTAATCGTTTCTGCCTCCACTGCCTCTTCCAGCAGGGCGTTCCATTTGTCCACCACCCTCTCTGTGAAGGAGTACTTCCTCACATTCCCTCTGAACCTCCCTCTAGTTTCATCCCATGTCCCCTAGCCCTGGAGCATCTTTTTCTATGAAAATATGTGTTTTCCTGCACCTTGTTCCTCCCCGTGAGGTACTTGAATGTCTCAATCATTGTCTCCCTCTCCCTCCTCAGTTCCAGGGAGTACATATTTAGGTCTTTCAGCCTGTCCTTGTAGGTTTTGTAATGTAATCCTTGCACCATCTTTGTTGCCCTCCTCTGAACTGTCTCCACCCTATGTCTTTATGTAGGTAAGGTCTCCAAAACTGGACACTGCATTGTAGGTATAACCTCACTAATGTCTTGTATAGTGGAATTTGGATTTCCATTTTCCTGCTGGTGCTACCCCTGCCTATGCATCCCTGCATCCTGTTTGCATTCCTGCTGCCTTGTTGCACTGACTCCTTACCTTGAGGTCATCAGAGATGATAACCCCAGGTCCCTTTCCTGCTTGGAGCATTCTATGTCCTCCCCATCCCCAGTTGATATGCTGTTCATGGGTTTTTGTGCCCCATGTGCATTAGTTTGCATTTGTTTTCGTTAAATCTCAACTGCTACTCCCTTGACCAGTCCTCAAGCAACTGCAGATCTCTCCAAATTTTATCCACATCCTCCAGAGTGTCCACCCTGTTGCAGAGCTTTGTGTCATTAGCAAACAGGTGAATTCTCTCTTTTAGGTCATCTGTAATGTCACTGATAAAGATGTTGAAGAGGACTGGACCCAGCACTGATCCCTGTGGCACCCAACTGGTCACCTTTCCCTTTGCGGAGTGACAGCCATTTACCACCACCCACTGTGTCCTGCTATCCAGCCAGTTCCCCACCACTGCACCACCATCCTACCCACTCCCATGTTCTTCAGTTTAACAGCCTTCTATGTGGCAGTGTCAAAGGCCTTGCTGTAGGTTGTGGGATGTAGGGTAGGTTATGCCAAACAAATATGACAGACTTCTTTGACCAAGGAACTAGATCAGGGAGATGCAATGGACACGGTTTACCTCAATTTCAGCAAGGCGTTTGACACCATTCCACACAGGAGACTAGTAAGAAAGTTGGGTAACTTGGGGTTAGATAGAAAGGTGGTAAGCTGGATTAGAAACTAGTTAGCGGGAAGGACACAGAGGGTAGCGGTGGATGGAGTGTGCTCCAAGGAAGGGAGGGTGACCAGTTGGGGTACCTCCAGGATCAGTGTTAGGGCTGGTCCTTTTCCTTTTTTCTCTTTATGCCCCCTTCTTACCTTGGTACTTCCTTTCTTCAGGAGACTCCTGTGGCCATGTATGTCTCCACTCCTCTAGCCGGCTGCCAGCACAGTCCCCCTGGAGCTTTGGTTATACCCCCCAGGCAGGTACGGGGTGGTGCTCTCTACACCCTGATGTGTCTGTATTTTGTTGGGGATGCTGTTGCTGGTACCGGTAGGGGCATTGATGATCAGAAGCTCTGTCTACTTGGAGCGCTGAGGGGTGTTTCCTGGTTTTCTGGCGGAGCACGTTAGGACGTGCATATGCTCCGGCCCCAGGCCGACATCCTCCCTCCCTTTTTTTCCGTTTGCCCCACTGCAACTCCACCCGTGGTCACCCAGGTGGTGGTATAGTGGCGGGACAAGTGGCCCACCCACCCCAGAGAAGGAAAGCAGCCTCTGGGTGCTCGAGCCTTCTCCCTCCAGCCACCCGAGTCCGTTCCCAAACCCAGGTCGCTGGCCCTGTGAGCGGTAACCCTACTGCTGCGCCGGCGGGCCGGTGGGGCTGGTTCTTTTCAATATCTTTATAAGTGACATAATGGAAGAACTAGAAGGGAAAGTCTGTCTCTTTGCGGATGACACCAAGATATGTAATAGAGTGGACACACCTCGGGGGTGGATAGAATGTGCAGGGATCTAAAGAGAGTGGAAGAGTACTCTAGGGTACGGCAGCTGGGTTTTAGTGCAAAATAATGCATTTAGGCCTTAGGAACCTGGAAGCAGAGTACAAAATGGGTGTAGTGATACTGACAAAGACCAAACAAGAAAGAGACCAAGGGGTAATCATATCAGATGAACTAAAGGTGGCCAGGCAGTGTGATAAGGCAGTTGGAAAAGCTAGTGGGATATTGGGATACATAGGTAGGGATATCTCCAACAGAAAGAAATGGTGTTACCCCTGTATAAATCACTGTGAGACCTCACCTTGAGTACTATGTACAGTTTCTGTAGACCACATCTCAGAAAGGACAGAGTGGAGGCAGTCCAAAGGAAGGCAACCAAAATGGTGCATGGTCTAAAACAAAAGCCATATTAGGAAAGGCTAAAGGAGCTAAATATGTACACTCTGGAGGAGAGGAGGGGGGGATATGATGGAAACCTTTAAATACCATACAGGGGTTAATAAGGTACAGGAGAGTATTTTTTGGAGAAATGTAAATTACCTACCTACCGTAATTCTTGATCTTCCCTTGTATCCTTACCATTCATTACTGCTGGAATTGCAAACGGGCGCACCTGCTTGGGAAGCTTTTTGGGGAGTCAGCACTGATGGTGCCACCCATGAGGCCATCACTGCGCGGGCGCCCAAGGGTTGGCCTCTAAGTGCCACTGACTCCTCCTCCACCCCAGTTCTGTTCTGCTGGAGAGGAGGAAAAAAGAGGATAGGGAAATTTTAAGATGAGAAAAGGGAGCTGAGGGATAGGAAAAGGAAAGGATAGAAACTGAAAAAGGAATAAGCTGGAGAGAGGGGAAGAGGAATTTCACCGTCTGGACCTTACAGCCCCAGCCCCTGGGTGGCAGCACAGGAAAGAAGAGAAAGAGAGGGAAACAAATGAGAAAAAGAGAGAAAAGATAGGAGATAGAGGGGCAGAAGGTGACAGACCTCCGCCATGCTTAGCCAGATGACAGTTGGCTTATCCTTATTTTCAAAACCTGGGAGGTATGAAGACACAGGTGCAAGAATCCCGTCAAGCTTCAGGAACCACTGGACATAGGTCCAGAACAGGAGAGTTTGAAATGGTCTTGGAGAATATAAAGCATGGCAGTGTCTGTTCCCCCCTGCCCCTAAATATGCATTCGGGATTAAAGTCCTGGAGCATGGCCCTCTCAAGCTTACCACCTGAGGGCTTAGCCAGGAGGGGGAGCCCCTAAACAGGAGAAGACCCTGTCCAGAAACAACCCCTATAACACAGGGAGGACAGCAAGAAAAGGGGGAAGGGGGGTAATCCCTATGGGCCCTCCCACGGGATGTGCTGATGAAGTCCCCACCTTTAACTGAGTTAGCAATGGACCAGACAGGTCCATGCCAAGTCACAGAAGGGACCCCACAGTGCACCTCACTGAGAACCTCAGGAAGTTCCCTCCAAGGCCAGAGTGAAGACCCTGCTCACCGCCCTCCTAGGTTGGGCGCTCTGTGACTTTAGAGAAGGAAACAGAGGGCCCTGAGGTACCAGGGGGACTCTGCCCCCAAATGGCCTCATACAGGAGGAGGGCAAGCAGGATGGAGGCGAAGCCCAGAAGCTGTGGCTCAAGAGGGGAAGGTGGGCGGGAATCAGTAATAAATGAAGATACAAGGGAAGATCAAGAATTACGGTAGGTACATAATTTACATATCTTCCCCTCGTCAATCTTCATTCATTACTGCTAGGTGAGTACCAAGTGTCACAAACGCACTCAGCAGGTCAGGCCCTCTGCTCCCACAGTGCCAACCTCCGGGCGCAATATTGTGAACAGATAACAGACAGAGTAACCCTCCTGTCTGCTTATGGGTTCAAATCACCTTTAGTCTCAAGTTCTGGGGGTATTCAAACTGTGAACCTATGCTAGCGTACCCAAATGTACAGGCTCAGATAATATTCTCTTCAGGGGATGCAATATATCCTTCGCCAAAGGGTACCTAACCAGGTATTCAAAATGAACCCTTAAAACTCTATAACAGACCTTAGATATAGTCTTATCTTTTCCCAGTTTAGTAACACCATCAGCTTTTGAACAGTTGTCAAACTTAACCATCTATATGTCACATGCAAAAAAAAAGAACTTGCAAACACCCAGGCAGTCTTTTGAATAAAAGGTTTACTTAAAAATGGATAAAAATATGTTAAATGTAAACACAGAACAATATATCAAACAGCATACAATCACATAAAGAAAAACAAGGAAAACTACAAACTCCTACCAAAGTACATTTAGATCTTTTCTATCTAATGTATTACCTCTAAGTGCCTAAGTTAGAGATCTTGTCTCTTAAGAGTCCAAAAAGATACATCACAAGTTCTAACCCAGTATATAGTTTAAAACTCTGTGTTTCCACACCCTTTCTATGATGCATCTAGCTCCTCCTTGTTGAATATAAAAAATATACAAAAAGGATGTCCTATCAGGAGGTATATTAAATACGGTGACATCAGCAAAAACTAATTTCCCAATATGACTATTTAATTAACATTTTCTCTGATCTTGAGCATAGAAACATAGACTTTGATGGCAGATAAGGACCACTTGGCCCACCCAGTCTGCCCATTTTTCTACCTATTGGATAAGCTGCAGATTCTACTTAACCAACAGCCTACTTCCTGCAACCCCCCACTATAATTGCCTTATGTCTGTCCCATGCATGTTTGAATTCCCCCACTGTTTTAGACCCCACAACCTCTCCAAGAAGGTGGTTCCATGTGTCCACCACTCTCTCCATGAAAAAAAAAATTCCTCACATTACCCCTGAGCCGTCCCCCCTCTATCTTTAAATTGTGCCCCCTTGTTCTTACACATCTCTTTTTCTGAAAGATGCTACCCTCCTGGAGCAGGATTTTATAACTTTTAGCACCATGGTGGTATAACATGTCTTTCCTCTAAGACGTCATAAAAGTTTACGAGCCCTATATCCTGGCAGTTGGATCAGTTCTAATTAAGAGAAAAACAGGAGACCCTTAATTAAGTCTCTCTAGTCTTTTAATTACCTCCTGGTTTCAGGTCACTTGTCACTGTAACCTGGGGGGGTCACCCAGGAGTACAGGATGTCTCATGTGAGACAATCACATACCATATTCTATATCACAAGTATCATAGAACAATCATAACCAGCTGGCCAAGTGTCACAATCCTCCCCACCTAGACTGAATTTTGGGGCTCTATCCCCTACATGGGATGAGCTTCCCAAATCAGTTCACTCCTCATACAGACACGATAGGCCATCGGCTCAATTGGTCACCCAGCTCCTATGTAAGATCATCATGTCATACCCTTGCAAGGCAAGATTCCATTTTAATAGTCTACCATTAGTTTTTTCCCATTTGAGTCAGCCAAACCAGGGGGTTGTGGTCAGTTTGTACCACAAAATGCTGCCCATATAAGTATGGCTCCAACTTCTTTAGGGCCCACACTATGGCAAGACACTCTTTTTCCACAGTAGAGTAAGCCTGCTCCCTGGGAAGTAACTTTTTACTCAGGTGCACTACAGGGTTATCTTTCCCTTGGTTGGATGTCTGACTCAGTACTGCCCCAATACCCATAGCTGATGTATCAGTCTGGACTATAAAGGGTCTGCTACAGTCAGGACTTGTCAACACAGGAGCACTGCACAGTGTCTTCTTCAGTCTGGTAAAGGCTTTTTCACAGACTGGTTCCCAGGTAATTTTCTTAGGCATCTTTTTCTTTACGAGGTCAGATAGGGGAGCAGCCAGGGCACTGTACTTGGGTACAAATTTCCTGTAGTACCCTGCTGTCCCTAGAAAACTCCTGACCTGCTTCTGCATTTCTGGTCTGGGCCATGCCTTTATCACCTCTATTTTTACTTGGTTAGGACAGAGCTGTCCCTGGCCTACAACATGCCCAAGGTATGCCACTTCAGCCATGGCCACCTGGCACTTCTCAGCTTTAACAGTGAGCCCGACCCTCTGTATCCTGCCCAGCACTTCCCTAAGGTAGGACAGGTGTTCCTCCCAGCAGACACTAAAGATGGCAGTATCATCCAGGTATGCCACGGCATACTCCTCAGCACCATTTAACACCTGGTTCTCCAACCTTTGGAAAGTGGCCGAGGCGTTCTTCATTCCGGAAGGCATTACTTTAAATTCAAATAAGCCTATCGGAATGATGAAGGCTGACCTCTCCCTAGTTCTGTCAGTTAACTCTACCTGTCAATACCCCTTTGTCAGGTCAATAGTCGTAAGGTAGGTCACCCCTCCTAACTTGTCCAGCAGTTTGTCCATCTGGGGCATCGGGTGGGTGTCTGACTTTATGACTGCAATCAGTCCATGATAGTCCACACAGAAACAAGTAGAGCCATCTGGCTTGGGCACAAGGACTATGGGTGAGGCCCAAGGGCTGTGGGATCTTTGGATTACCCCTAAATCCAGCATTTCCTCCACCTCCCTCCTAATGTCCTTTTGGACAGCCTCTGACACCCGATATGCTGTCCGCCGTATGGGCATCTATGTCCCTGTCTCCACATCGTGCGTCACTAAGGGGGTTAGTCCACACTTGGCGCTAAGCAGTGAGGCAAAGTATACTAAAACCTCCCTTACTTCCTGGATCTTGTCCAGGGCCAGCTGGGGAGACAATTTAACTGCCTCCACAGAGGACTCCCATTTGCTTTCTTCCAGCAAGTCCAGAAAGGGGTCTCCTTTGTCTGTCCTCTCCCCTCCCCAGGACTACATACTGCAAACACCATGTCAGCCCTATTAACATATGGCTTCATCAGGTTGAAATGATACATTCTTTCTGTCTGTCTGTCTTCTGTCAGGTAACTCTATGATGTAGTTCACGTCATTTACCTTCCTAACTACTTTGTACGGTCCTGCCCACTCAGCCTGCAGCTTGTCTTTCTGGACTGGAATAAGGACCATGACTTCTTGACCCACCATGTATGAGCGAGCTCTGGCTCTGCGATCGTACCACACTTTTTGTTTCTGTTGGGTAGCTGCCAGGTTGCTCTGGGCTGTCCCCATAAGCTCCTTCAGGCTTTCCCTAAACCTAAGGACATAAGCCACTATGGGAGTTCCCTGGGTGGTGTGCTTGCCTTCCCAGTCCTCCCAGATCAAGTCTAGGGGCTCACATACCTAGTGTCCATATAAGAGTTCAAAGGGGGAAAATCCTGTCAACTCTTGGAGCACCTCCCTGTATGCAAACAACAGGTGGGGAAGGAATTTCTCCCAGTCCCTCCCATGCTGTTCAGCAAACACTTGGAGCATTGACTTCAGAGTACCATTAAATCTTTCCACAAGCTTATTGGCTTGTGGGTGATAAGGAGTCATGTGCCTCTGCACCACACCACACTTCTCCCACAAACATTTCATCAGGTCCGACATGAAGGAAACCCCTTGATCGGTGATAATCTCCTGCGGAAACCCAACATTGGAGAAAATCCCAAGTAAGGCATCTACCACTTTGTCTGTCCTCAGTGAGGATAGGGTGACTGCCTCGGGGTACCGGGTGGCATAATCCACCACAGTCAGGATGAACCTCTTCCTAGAGGAGCTGGGGGTATTCAAAGGCTCCACAATATCCATTCCCACCCTCTGGAATGGCTCCTCCACTATGGGCAATGGATTTAGGGCAGCTTAGATTTTCTTACCCACCTTCCCTATTTCTTGGCACTGGTGACAAGACCTGCAATACTCCTTCACCTGCTGGGTGAAGTTGGGCCAACAGAAATTCTGAGCCAACCACTGGGTAGTGCACGTGATTCCCAGATGACCAGACAAGGGAATATCTTGTGCAGTCTTGAGCAACTACTTATGGCACCCCTGGGGAACGACAAGCTACCTGCCTATCACCCCTCCTTCTGTCTTCATAGCCTGAGTATACATCAGTCCATTTTCCCAATAAACTTTAAGTTTACCATCACCTCCCTGTGCTCCATCAGGGTCTGCCCAAGCCCTCAGCTTCCCTAGACTAGGGTCACTTTTTTGAGCAGCTGCAAACTCCTTACATATTCCCAAGGTATGGGACAGGTCCCCTTCAGTCCCTAAACTAGAGTCCCTAGCACTAGCGTCAGGGCACTCGAGATCACTGTCATCCCTAACCCTCTGACAATGGGGTCACCCCTCCTTCTTCGGAGTAACCCTCTGTAGCTGTGTGGTTAACTGCTACTGGGGAAATTTCTACCCCTTTTTCATTAGTCTTCATATCTGGAGACACAGGCTGGGGAACCAGCCTCCCACTGGTTTCCACAAAGGTTTCTGTGGGGTCCAGGGAACTACAATTTTCCCTTGCCGCTTGGCTACTGGTAACTGCACACACCATCCCCTGTTTGAGATTGTTGCCAAGGATGACATCAACTGCTAAAGTTTTGGCTACAGCCACCTGTTGCACATTTCCCCATTTCACCCCAGTCTAGGAGAACACTAGCGAGTGGCAATGTTTTCTCCCCCCAGTGAAGTCTTGTACAGTTACAAATTCATTGGGTATAAGCTGACCAGGCTCTGCCATATCCCCTTTTACCAATGTTAGAGATGCCCCTGTGTCCCTTAACCCTTGTGTCTGTACACCATTCACCGTGACTGTGTGCATGTGTTCCCTCATGTTCACAGGCATGCTTCCAGGGACAAACAAACAACCCACTTCTTTCCTAGCCTCAATCTTCATATTGCTCACCCTTTTAGGACACTGTCTGGCAATATGCCCAGTTTCTTTACAGACCCATTTGTTTATTTTGTCAGAGAAATCCTTTCTCTGAAACCTGAGGCTAACTGGTTTTGGTGGAGGTAGTGAGGGTTTTAGCTGCCCTGAAGGTGCACTTTTTCCTTTCTGCGCTGCCAAGCCTGCCCCATTCGCTCTCAGTGCAGGTCTGTTCTTGACATAGTAGTCTGAGAGTTCAGCAGCCTCTTGCACTGTTTTGGGATCTCGGTCCTCCAGCCAGGTTTTCAGCTCTGCTGGGCATGCCCAGAAAAACTGTTCCAACAAAATAGCATTTTCAATTTTGTCTACAGAATTTGCTTCAATTCCCTCCCACCAACATTTCAAACACTGACGTTGTTTCATGGCTAGCCCCTCATAACTCATGTCAGGGCTTCTCCTGAGCTTAAGGAATTTAGCTCTGTATGCTTCAACAGTTAAATCAAACTTTTTTAAAAGTGCAGCTTTAAGTTTGCTGTAATCATTACTGTCCTCATTGTCCATTTGACCCAATGCATCCCGAGCTTTCCCATTAAGTAGTGGGGATAGCTGGAAGCTCCAGGACCCTCTAGGAATTTTTGCCTGAATACAAACTTTTTCAAAGGAATTTAAAAAGGCATCCATATCCTCTCCCTCTTTAAATTCAGCTATCAATTTGGAATTCAATTTGTAACCCAGTCCTGTAGTTCCAGTTAAACCCAAGCCACTTACGTGCTCTGGTGCTGGTGGTTGGAGTCATAACTTCTCCAGTTTATGTTGCCTCTGGTGCTCATGCTCTTCATGATCTGCCTCTCGCTGTTCTTGCTCCCTTTTCTCCTCTGCAGCTCACTGTTCTCGCTCCCTCTTTTCCTCTGCAGCTCGCTGTTCTCGCTCCCTCTTCTCCTCTGTGGCTCGCTGTTCTCACTTCTCTCTGGAATTCCAGCTCCATTCTGTGCAACTCAATCTGCAGCCTGATTGCTTCTGGCTCCAGAATGCTGGTGACCTTCCCCTGCTGCTGTGGCCCTTCACTTGCACTGGCCCTGTTGCCCTCCTCACCGGATCTGGACACTGCAGTGGCTGCTAGCCCCTCCATGCCCAAGGTTTGGTCCTTTACAGTCACAGTCTGTGACTCAATGCTCTGGGCATCTGCTGCCATCAGGGCATCCACGAGGTTCTGCTTGGTGGCTCTCACCTTGTACAGGACTCCTCTGTCCTTGCACAAGTGCTTCAAGTAGTCTGCAGTGTGCCCACTATAGTTGGAAGCTATTTTCTTCCCTAACTACGGCTACTCTAACTTGCACTTTAGGAAAAAAAATCAAACAGGTAGGAACTTGACTGTAAGCAAAATGATATAGTTCTGTTTCCTTTTTTTAAAAATAAATTACTGCCTTATTTTGCAAGTGAGCTGTGCAGTATTAAGGTGACACATTGAACAGTTTAAGCTTGTGTTACCAATTTTATCCGCACCGCTGCCAACCAAATCTGTCACAAACGCACTCAGCAGGTCAGGCCCTCTGCTCCCAGAGTGCCAACCTCCGATCGTAATATTGTGAACAGGTAGCAGACAGGGTAACCCTCCTGTCTGCTTGTAGGTCCTAATCACCTTTAGTCTCAAGTTCTGTGGGGATTCAAACTGTGAACCTCTGCTAACGTACTCAAATGTACAGGCTCAGATAATATTCTCTTTGGGGGATGCAATATATCCTTCGCCAAAGGGCACCTAACCAGGTATCCAAAATGAACCCTTAAAACTGTATAAAAGACAGACTTCCAGTGATGTCATCAGCTCTATGGCTGCCTAACAGAGGAGCTCTCTCTTCCCTACAGCAAAGATTCGGCTCCACTCAGCTCAGACTGAGAAAATCGATCCTATTATGCAGAGAAAACATAGTGGAGCATCAGCTGTTAAAAGATCCCAAAGTAAAAACCTTAAAACCAGAAGTGATCAGCCTGGATTAAGCCCTACAAGCTCAGGCACCAGTGGGAGAATCTCTCCAGCGAGTATGGCGGGAGACGATACCGAAGCGGAGATGGAGGCCTTATAGAGAATGAGATTTGAAACCCTCCTAACAGAAATTAAACAGTTCCAGAATGAGACTAAACTGGAATTCAACAAATTACACGCAGATCTGAATAAGCTAGATGCCAGAGTCACAACCACAGAGGAACAGATTTCTACTGCAGAGGACGACCTGGCTCACATTTCTAGGGCAGTGGAGTTCCTTATCCAGCAGCAAGAATCTACAACAGCTAAGTGCTTAGACCTGGAGGTGCGTTCACGAAGAGACAATTTGAGAATATACGGTCTTCCCAAATTAACGGAGGTTGGTGAAATGACCAATTTTATAGAAGACCTTTTACGCCATATACTTGACTTGCCTCAGGGATTTACATTTACAGTCGAAAGAGCACATCGAGCTCTAGTTCCCCGACCCACTTCCAAATCCACCAGGCCCCGACTGATTGTGGCTAAATTTAGGAGCTTCCGAGAAAAAGAAACAATCCTTAAAACAGCCTGGAAACAAGGTCAGATAGAGTACAATGGAGCCAGGTTATTCTTCGACCAGGACTATCCCCCTCTTATTCAGCAGCAGCAGTCAGCCTATGTCCCATTCTTAGAAAATTAAAATCACTGGGGATTACGTTTCAAACCCCATACCTATCTCACTTATGAGTCCATTGGGAATCTGGTGTAGAGATTTACTGCACTTTTAAAGAAGCAATGCAAGCGATGAAAGCTAAGGGGCATATACTTGAGGAATTACCACGAGGGTGACTCAGCCTGCTAACCTGCAAAATTTGTGGAGAGCTATGGGATCTTCAAATACCAGTAAAGCAAAAAATGAAAATTACGCACCTACCATAATTATGATCTTTCTGTGTATCTTCACCATTCATCACAGATGGGTATCTAGCCGGAGGTCAGGACCCCATGGGAGCTTTTTTTTTTTTTTTTTAAAGGTAGGCGGAGCTGACACACCATCGGCTCCACCCTCGAGGCTGATGCACTGCGTGGCGCTTGCGGGTTGGCCGTTAGGCTGTGTCGACTCCGCCTGCCTGTCAGTTTTGAGTCGCCAGAGAGGTAAGAGGAAGGGAGTGGAGGGTGGGACAAGAGAGTCCAAGGGACAGAAAAAGGAAAAGATGCATGAACTAAAAAGAGAAATAATGACTGAGAGGACAGAAAAGAAAGAGGTTAGAAACTAAAGGGGATTGGGAGAGGCCCCAATCCCTGGAAGCAGAAGAAGGTGGGGGGTAGGGTGGGTAAAGAATTTAGGAGAGAGGGGAGAAGGATAAGATATCCCGGACCCTGGTCCGACTCCAGATTGTATAGGAACTGCAAGGAGTAGCAAAACTTTCTGCCAGAATTCAAGGCACGGAATAACTGGCAAACACTCCAGATAAGCAGAGTCGGCTATTCTGGAAGAAGGACAGGATACAGGGATTCAGCACCCTCTCAAGAAAAGATTTTTGGTGAAGAAAAGGGTTTTTTTTTGTTTGTTTTTTTAGGAGAAATAGGTTGGATGGAAACAGGGAGGAGGAGGAGAGAAGGAGGGCAACTACCAACTCCCACCCCACGGGGTGGAGACAAGGTACTGGAGAAGGAGTGCCGCTCGAGCTATCCACTCTTCCTGGAAAAATACTCCCCTGTGTGTCCCTATTTTACCCCACTCCTAAGGAGGAGAGGGGGGAGTCACAGAGAGGGAGGTACCCAGAGACTGAGGCCCCAGGGGATGGAGGGGAGTTAGATGAATGGTGAAGATACAGAAAGACTCATAATTACGGTAGGTACATAATTTTCATATCTTATCTGTGTCAGTCTTCACCATTCATCACAGATGGGTGAGTACCGAGCCCCACTGAAGGGGGTTTTCTTTTACACCCTAAGGGACAAAGTCCCTTAGCCCTCAGTGGGTGACACACTAAGGGGAACCTTCAGGGCCTGGAGAGGCCCGAGAGTGGGGAGAGAGAGACGGACTCCCCCCAGAGGGGGAAGGAAGTTGCCCCAACAAGCGCCATCTCACTCTGCAGGAGAAAAGGTAGGTTCCCTGGTGGGCGGAGTTAATCACCCTACGCCGGGCCAAGGGTGACAACCGGGAAAGACGTAGCCATGCCATCCGCCTAGTGCAGATCGCTGTACCTATGACCCTGGCAGCTTCCTTGTTGGCATCATAAGATGCCCTCACTTGGTGCCTTGCTAGCTCCAGGCCACGTGCAGAGAGTGCAATGGCTTGTCTGGTTTGCTCCGTGTCAGGCAATGAGGCTAGGAGCTGACCTAGCCTGGACCACAAGAACCTGCCGTAGGCTGTGTAGTGGGCCTGATGTGCAGAGATAGAGAGAAGTAACCATGCAGAGTAGAAAGTCCTCCTACCCCAGAAATCAAAATCCAAGGAGTCTTGATCTGGGGGCCGGTCACGGTGAAGGGCACGAAGCCCATCAGGAGTATCCAACTGCGTCAATCCAGACTGTGGATGAGGCATGGAACCTGGAGACTCCGGGGGTGTGCAATACCTCTGGCTGAGATCCCTTGGGGCAGGAACTCCGGAGAAGGGCCTCTGCCAGGAACGCAACGACGCCTCCCGAAAGGGAGTCGGCCAGGGCAGCACCACAAGGGTGGCCTCACCAAAATCACCTAGAAAGGCGTGCACTGAGTGTTCAGGATTGCTAATAGTGGAAGGAGAAAGGTGCAAATCCTCCAACATCCTCACGAGGAATCGCTGATACTCAGAGAGATCAGCAGCCGGAGAGATGTGGACAGAGGGTTCCTCTCCCCCTGAAGAGGGGGATGAGGAGCTAGAGGTCACCGCCTGTTCAGTGGGTGGCTGCACGGGTGAGGTTGAAAACCTGGCTGTCCATTGCCCTAACGTAAGCAGGGAACTGAGCAGCCACCACTCTGAACTGCTCCCAGGTGAGAGGGCCGCTAGGACCGAGGATGCCTGGGAGCACAGGAGAGTGTGGCAGAGGGATAGGGACAGAGCCGAGAAGAGATGTCGGCTGACCTCCGCCTGGGCTAAGGAGTGGACCGTGGGCACCCGCGGAAGAAGGTGCCCTGGAAGACCCCACAGTCGACAGCTGAACAACCACATCGGTACTGCCTTGGCTGCACCCGGAAGAATCCCCCCTGTGAGGCGACCAGGGCCGTATAGGTCCAGAAGGACAGTCCCCTGCCTCAAAAGAACGGGACTCTCTCAAAGAGACCAAGGAGGAAGAGCAGAAATCTGCACTATGGCTTCTCCCATGGCCCGGGTGGACCCCAGAAAAAGGCCGGTGCGCCGACCCCACACCCCTCGACCCCTCGGAGTCCGAAAGAGCCCTCCTCCTCGAGAGGGCCAGCCTAGGTAACTGGCATCTCTGGGCGGCCCCCGAAGGGGCTATCCAGGGTGCAGTACCCTCCCCCCCTGCAGGTGCTCCGATCGGCCCCAAAGTTGGGCGATCAAGGCACATCACTGGAGGGGGTACCACAACTGAGGGGTCAGTGAAACCGCTAAGACCAGGCTTCAGAGCTATGGTGGCCCGCACCACTGCCTGCTGGTCAGCATCCCTGACCCTAGTCTCGGTAGCCACCAACCTCACCTCAGAAGGGGGCTGACTCTGACTGGTGGAAGAGACCACCGTGCTGCCCACCTCAACAGCCAACCCCAAGGGGTCAGACTGCACGTCCGACCCAGAGCTCGACTCCATCTCCGAGGAGGTAGAGTCCAAGGCCCTGTGCCAAACCGTGGGAGGGCGGGCAGAACCATCCTTACCACCAGGCCCAGAGACCACAGCTGTGCCTGAGTCAGTGCCAGCACCTCCCGCAACCACGTGAGCGGAATCTGAGGGAGGCGCGGTCCCAGCTTGAGCCAGAGATCCAGAGCCGGGACCAGTCATGGCACCATCTGGTCCCACGGCACCACGAGCAGTGCCAAGGATGGAGACTGCACCGACGACAGTCCAGGTGGCACCCTCGGCGCCGCCCCTGGTGCTGTCCAGCTCCCCGGCACTGCGAACGGTGCCGAGGGCTGGGGCGGCACCGCGGACGGCCCAGAGGACACAGGCGCCGAGCATGGCCTCGCCTGGCCCTGCGCTGCAAGCGCGCAGCCAGGGCAGGGATGACACCGAAGATGGCGCCGACTGAGGGAACCAAAGGCCCCACGGCGCCGAGCCTTGAGGACATGGTGCCATGCTCAACCTCGGTGACGAGGCGAGATGTGGCAAAGGACAGCATCGCAGTACATCTCACGGCGCCGCTAACAGTGCCGGCACCGCGAACAGCTTCGACAGAGATCACGGCACTGCGTAACAAGTCAGTGCCAACGACGGCCCTGCCAGGGCTCACGGTGCCGCTAACGGCGCCGAGGGACTCTGACGGCGCTTACGATGGCATCGAGGGATGCGCCGACCCGGCCTTCCGAGCCGCAGGAGTGACACCGGGGAGCCTTCACTTTCGCAAGGGGCGCAGCGTTACTGCCTCCCGCCTGCTCCCGGGAAGGAGCAGGACGGGCCTCCGTGCCGCGGAAGAAGCCTCGGCAATGGCTAGGCTACAAGTAGCCGAGGCTCCCTCCTCCTTGGTCTGTATAGAACTGGGAGGGGACCCGGAGGAAAGGCCGAGAGAGTGTGGTTTGGCCCGAGTATGTACCCAACCCCCGAAAGTTGTCGGAGCTCACCCCACTTTCCGCACACATTGTTTGAGGACCCGGCAGTCCATGGAGAAGCAGGCATCACACGAATCCATGTTGTGAAGCGGGCCAAGACACGAGAGACACCGGTCGTGCTGGTCGGTGACGGAGAAATTTCGGCCGCATGGGCACTGTCGCATGGGGGGGCCGACCCATCTTGGAAGATTTCTGCCCTCCGACCGTGACATGACCTACGGGGAAAAAAACACCATAAACAGATTCGACGTCGTGGAAATATAAAGATAAGGATAGATCTTACCAGGCGACGTCGAGTAGTGGCAAAAACAGAACCGGCAGGAGGACCGATGGACTTTGGCACCGAAGGATAGGATTTCGGAAAACTAGCAGGCCTAGGATTTTCTTCACAGGGTCCCACGAGGTGACCTTTATGGCGGGAGATGAAGAACTGGCAGGCAGGCGGAGTCGACACAGCCTAACGGCCAACCCGCAAGCGCCATGCAGTGCATCGGCCTCGAGAGCGGCGCCGATGGTGTGTCGGCTCCGCCTACCTTTAAAAAAAAAAAGAGCTCCCACGGGGTCCTGACCTCCGGCCAGATACCCATCTGTGATGAATGGTGAAGACTGACACAGATAAGATCTACAGCGCAGTCAACCTTGCAGGACATCAAAAATATGTTACCCACACTTCAGACACAGAGAATGAAATATCGGGGAAGGGAACAGACACATAAAGTGCTCCGGAACAGATGGGGCTGGATTGATCCTCTTCGTAGGCCCTTTGTTGGGTGACTGAATACGAGGCATTCGTGCAGGATCTGTCGGCCGATGCAAATCTGCTTTTCGCTGCACCTGCTCTCCTGCTGACTCACTTCTCCCCCTTTCTTGTTCTTTTTTTTATTCAGGGGATTTCTGTGCTGAGAGGGGGTCCGAGAGGATGGGGACAGAGTCTCACTGGGTCTGTTGGGACATTGAGAAGCTTCGCTGTTTGTACACCTGAGAGGCCAGTCCTGCTTTCCTGACTAAATAAGCAGGCCAACACAGGACTTATTTATTTATTTATTTTTATTTATTAAATTCTCGGATTACAAATACCTTTGAGCAGAAACTGCTCGTTTACAAAGGTTCCACGTCAAAGGATGAGGGACAACATACATACAGCAGTAGTAAAAGAATGCACAATAAACAACCACAACAACTGAAAGAAAAAATAAAGATACTCAGTTATAACATACTTTGAGATAATATTCATAAAACGAGCAGCTTGAGTAGGGAGCTGGCTGCGGTAACAATAAGAGATAGAGGGTATCTATTTGGACCAAGCGCTCTCTAGGGCATTGATTTGGAACTACTGCCTTAGATGATAGAATTGTAGCAGGACAGCCCATTCGAGATGCGTTTTTTTCTCACTCCTTTCAAGACTTATTCCTAGATGTTTTTTGAGGGGAGGGAAAAGGAAAGGGAAAACAAAAAGAAGGGAGATTACAAACGTATGATATAGGGCATGTTTAATTATTAAGTACAACTTTGTGTATTTTTTTGGGTTTGGGACCACAACGATAATTTCACCATCCTGTTTGGGGGGGGGGGGTGAAGGATCTCTAGCCTGATTACATGTTACAGGCAAGCAGCCTGCTGGTGTCCAGGGTTATATTACAACAGATTTTGGAGGGGCTGTTTTATTTGACAGCTCTCCTCCCACTTTGGACACCACTGATGACGATTTCCCCCTGTTGGGGGCAGGTTCCTGCTGATAGCGGGTTCCAGGAGGAACGAGCCACACCGAGGGCTTCTTTTCCTCTTCCTCGAGTCCACGTGATGTGAGCTCATAGGGAACTTCTTCTATTGTTCCCCTACCTTGGGAGTCGATGTGTAAATAGTTGGGTTTCCCGGGTGAGGCATGCTCAGTTTGCTCCTCCCCAAAGGGGATCTAAGGTTTTTTGTTATAGCTTGTTTTTCTGTATGTTTGTAATGCACTGTGTTAATATAACAGATAAGTCAGTTCACAGACAAATGGAATTTAAGTTTCAAAGATGGGGCTAAGAAATACAGAATGGAGAGACCTTGATTAACAACAGACAGAGGAATTGGGGGGGACCGGGAGGACCTTGGGGAGACTGTCGAAGGTAATATACCAGCAACAAGAAAAGGATTGGGGTGCTACTTTTTCATGTTCCAATGGAGGATAAGATTAATAATAATATAAATGCTGTTTCCCATAACGTGAATGGACTTAACAGTCCAGTAAAACGTTACAAGATTATGTCTGCTGTTAAGCGACAGAGTCCTTCTTTTGTTCTGTTACAAGAAAATCACCTCAGCAGAATTGAGCATCAAAAGTTGGGGAAATTTGGCTATGATCAGTTGATAGCAGCCTCATTCAGGAAAGGGAAAAGGAGAGGCAGTGCCATCCTGGTCGCTAAGTGGGTTATGTTTCATAAGACGTCCAGCTATACAGACCCGGACGGTCATCTGGCTATACTAACTGGTACTCTAGAAGGCTCCCATATAACACTGGTGTCTTTGTATGCCCCCCCCCCCAAAGGGTCCTCTAAAGAAACCCTTCGTCTTTTGTTGAATAACATTTTAGAGCAACAAAAGGAGACTTTAATTGTGGGAAGGGACTTTAACCAGATATGGGAGCAAATTGACACCTCAAATACTAAAGCATTCAGACAAAATCCTACTAGTCGAGTCATCAGAGACCATTTGTAGGGGGGCCTTTTGGATAGATGCCTGGAGGTTACTAAATAAAAAAACAAAAGAATATACCCATTACTCGTACCCACATGGATCTTATGCCAGGATAGATTACTTTGTGATCTCAGGGGAACATCAGAGTCAGGTCGACAAGTGTGTCCACATCCCTTCAGTCCTCTCTGATCATGCACAATTGCTCTTAAAGCTGAGATGGAAAATACGCAAGGGACTAACCCTATGGAAATGTAATACTTATGTGTTAAATTTAAAGGAATTCACAGAAAAGGCTAAAGAAAAACTAAAACAAATTAGACAAGAAAATGACACCCCTGAGATATCAAAGGCAAAACTTTAGGATACAGTGAAAGCGGTTTTCAGAGGAGAATGCATCAAGTTTACATCCCTCTTGACAAAGCAACAAAATCATCAGATGGAAGAGTTGCAAAAACAAATGGCCGAATTGCAACAGAGACATGCTGGGGGAGATGGAGATGCACTAAAGGCACTTCTTGAGACTCAGCAACAGATCCAGAAACTGACTGACGTTAAAACAGAGCAAGCATTACAGAGACTGCGTCAGAGGTATCATGAGTCTGGCCCTAGGGCCACCCGCCTTCTGGCACACCGACTTAGGCAACAAATGGCTAGATCCACAATCACTCAGATATTTGATCCGAGGTCCAGACTCCTACTTAAAACACAGGAAGAAATCATGTCTGGTTTTAAAAAGTTTCACCTAGACCTCTATAAAGCGGAACCGGCCTCTGATACCCTACAAGTGGAATATTATCTAGGCATGTTACATCTACCAAAATTGGCTCAGGAATCCAGAGACTTTTTTAGAAGCCCCAATCACAATTTCGGAATTGAATCTAGCTTTTAAAAACCTGAAAGTTAAAAAATCCCCAGGCCCAGATGGATTTACCCCGGAATATTTTACGTTTTTTATAAACAAACTTAGAGAACCCCTATTAGAGGCTTGTACTGAGGCCCACTCGGGGGAGTCACTCCCCGAATCTTGGAACTATGCAATCATTTCGAGTATTCCTAAGCCAGGAAAGGATATAATGCAGTGTGGCGCTCACCGCCCCATATCTGTACTGAATATTGACTACAAAATGTATGCCTCTATATTAGTGAAACGATTAGAGGTAGTGCTCCCGGGCCTGATTAATTATGACCAAACTGGCTTTATTTTGGGGAGGCAGGCCCAGGATAATATTAAGAGAACACTGCATGTATTGCACCACGCTGCCCGGTCGAAGGCCCCTTGTATAGTGCTAAGTTTAGATGCTGAGAAGGCCTTCGACCGGGTAGCGTGGGGTTTCATGGGATTAACCCTGAAAAGATTTGGAATCCCGGATTCCTTTATTAAAAATATAAATAACATTTACTCACACCCAAAAGCATATGTGAAAATCAATGGTAGAGTGGCTTCCCCAATCCAACTATCCAGAGGCACCAGACAGGGATGCCCACTTTCCCCTCTCTTATTCACATTATATTTGGAACCCCTAGCCCAAATGATTCGGCAAGATAAGCTAATTCAGGGATGGGAATTGGAGGAGGGGGGGGACACACAAACTTGCCCTTAACGCAGATGATCTGTTGATCTATTTACAAAATCCGGTGCAGTCCTTAGCACTGCTATGGGCATGTCTGACAGAATTCAGTCGATTAGCTGGATATAAGGTGAATCTAACCAAAACTGAAAAATTGAAATTACAGTATGAGCCCTCGGAATAGATTTTGAAGGGGTTTCCCTTTAAATGGAATTTCTCACACATTAAATACCTGGGAGCTCATTTAAGCCCTGATCCAGATCAACTGTTAAATCTTAATTTTTAATTCTAAAAGATATTAAAATAGAATTAGAAAGATGGGCCCCGGTCCCTATTCCTTTGACACAAAGGGTAGAGGCTATAAAAATGATAATTCTTCCCAAATTTTTGTATTTATCACAATCAATACCCATATTTCTCCCAGAATCATACTTTAGCACAATGAACAGAGGGATATCCTGGTTTTTATGGGGATCGAAGAGACCTAGAATTCGTCTCTCGGTGTTACAGATCCCAAAAAGGGAAGGGGGTTTATCCCTCCCAAATTTTAAGCTTTACCACCAGGCAGCCCAACTGAGAACAGTACTTTATTGGCTGAGCCGGACTTACTCAGCCAAGTGGAAAACATTGGAACTAAAAGAGGGATTTCTTGGAAATTTGAAACTCATCTTTCTTGGCCGGAGGGAGGGACTCTCTCCTCGCCAGGAGGAGAACCCACACTCCATTCCATCTTTGATTGCCTGGTTCAGAATACTGAAAGATGAGAAGGCCAGAGAATGGAGGTATCTTCTGCTTTCAGTGCCTTACGTGGATGACTTTCTCCCTGCCAGGTGGGATGCCTGATTCAAGAGATGGGAGGCAGGGAACCTGCATCTTATAAGGCATTTCTTGGAGGGAAGGGAGATTAGATCACTTCCAAACCTGGTTCAACATTATGGTATTCCCTGGCAGGACAGTTTAGATATTTCCAAGTCAGAGATTATATTAAAAAACTTCAAACACATCTGACTAAGGAGACTCCCCCCACCCCAGATTGCTCATATACTGAAGAAAGCAGTGGAAGGGGATCCTCCCACAACACACATTATCTTTTGCTTATATCGGGCCTTGCTCTCTTGGAGGGGTGACATGGCCCTCTCGGTCATGAAGACCTGGGAGCAGGACTTGGGGATACATATATCAGATGAGAGTTGGATATGGACTGAAAGGAGGATACATTGGGGCTTAACGGTGATTAGCTGGCAGGAGTTTTCCTGGAAGATTTTTATTAGATATTTTCGAACTCCAGCAGTTCAGGGGAAGTACCAGGGAGAGGAACACCTGAGATGTTGGTGAGGATATGGACACTCTCCGGCAGCCTTAGGACACATACTGTGGGATTGCCCTAAACTGACCCCTTTTATTCAAGACTTACAACGGGTCTTACAGACACTATTGGACCTGGGACTACAGATCACCTCTAGGTTTTATTTCCTCCTGAATTTGCCAAAGGAATTTAGAAATGTTAACACGAGTACATTTTTAAAAATATCTTTCTTGGCGGCCCAGAAGGTGATAAAACATTGGCTATCCCCCATATCAGTTACAATCCAAATGTGGCAAGATCTTATGATAGCCATATACAGAACAGAGGCCCTAATGGCAGCTATAGATAAAAGATCCCAAAATTTGAAATTTTCTGGAGAATATGGGTCCTTTATATGTCTATGGAGAGACCGGAATTTGTACCCTGATGTAAAAAGCTATAAGGCAAGAGCCTCAGGAGCGGGTTTCCTTGAACTGGGGCATTTTGTTGGGTCTTTTGACTAAGAAGAACTGATTCGAATATGTATGTAAGATTTACATCCAGTCCTTTTTCTAATAATTGAAAGAAACTGTATAATCTATATTTGGGGCATCTGTGAACTTAAGTAATTAATTTGTTTTAGCATTGAGAATGGTATGTCTGTTTGTATTGTATACATATAAAATTCTTAAATAAAGTTTAAAAAAAAACTCTATAAAAGACCTTAGGTATATTCTTACCTTTTTCCAGTTTAGTAACACCATCAGCTTTTGAACAATTGTCAGACTTAACCATCTATACATCACATACAAAAAAAAGAACTTGCAAACACCCAAGCAGTCTTTTGAATCAAAGGTTTACTTGAAAATGGATAAAAATATGTTAAATGTAAACACAGAACAATATATCAAACAGCGTACAATCACATAAAGAAAAACAAGGAAAACTATGGACAAACTCCTACCAAAGTACATTTAGATATTTTCTATCTAATGTAGTACCTCTAAGTGCCTAAGTTAGAGATCTTGTTTCTTAAGAGTCCAAAAAGATATGTCACAAGTTCAAACTCTGTGTTTCAACACTTCTTCTATGATGTCATCTAGCTCCGCCTTGTTGAATATAAAAAATATACAAACAGGATGTCCTACCAGAAGATATATTAAATAAGGTGACATCAGCAAAAACTCATTTCCCAATATGACTCCTTAATTAGCATTTTCTCTTTGATCTTGAGCAGTTCTTATTCCCAAGGCATATCAAAGGATTTTATAACCTTTAGCACCATGGTGGTATAACATGTTTTTCCTCTAAGACGTCATAAAAGTTTACGAGCCCTATATCCTGGCAGCTGGGTCAGTTCTAATGAAGACAGAAAAACAGGAGACCCTTAATTAAGTCGCTCTAGTCTTCTAATTACCTCCTGATTTCAGGTCACTTGTCACTGTAACCTGCAGGGAAGGGGGTCAACCAGGAGCACAGGATGTCTCATGTGAGACAATCACATACCACATTCTATGTTACAAATATCATTAAACAATCATAACCAACTGGCAAAGCATCACATCAAGCTCCCTGGAGGGGACCTGGCACTGCCCTTGGGGAACAGTTTCTCTCAGCCTCCTGTGGGGAAAAACGCAGAAGGGGGAGACCCTTTCAGCCATACTAGGCCATACATGGTCTATGGCTGTTCAGGGCAAGGAAGTGTCCCCTGTGACCAGGAGGACGGAAGATACCCCTACAAGTTCCTCCTTGCCATACAGAAAAAGAGACTGGTCCCCCAGAAGGCGGAGGACATCACCCTACACTGGGCCATGGGTGTCAGTCTTGATACACGAAGCCATGCCGTCCACCTAATTCAGATTGCTGTCCCTACCAGTCTGGAAGTCACCTCACTGGTATCATACAATGACCTTGCTTGGTGCCTTGCAAGCTCCAGACCCTGTACAGAGAGGGTGATGGCCTGCCTAGATTCATCCGAGTCAGGCAGTAATGCTAACACCTGCGCTAGCATTGACCACAAATGCCTGTTGTAGGCAGCATGGTGGGCCTGATGTGATGTAATGCAGAGCAGCACACGAGATAAAGAGAATACTTTTCTTCTCCACTGGTCGAACTACGCAGAGTCCGGATCTAGTGGTCAGTTGTGCCCGGAAGGAGTGTCTAGGGCCATCAACCCTGAAGGTGGGAGAGACAGAGAACCTAGGGACTCCTGAGGTGTGCAATACCTGCTCCTGCAGTCTGCTGGGGCTGGGGCTGGGGATGAGGTGGCTGGTGACTGGCAGGTTCGGATCAACGCTTCCTGGAAAGAAATAGTCCAGGAAGAGACCACCAGGTGGTTCACACTGAATTCGCTCAAGAAGGAGTGTGTCTCCCATTCAGTATTGCACCTTACCACATGGGAAATATGGAGCTCCTGAACCAACCTCGAAAGGAATTGCTGATATTCCGTGAAATCAGTGCTGGAGGAGAGATGGACGGAACGTTCCTCTTCCTCAGTGGAGGAAGTCAAGGAAGTAGAGGAGCTCAAATGTTCAGAGTCCTCCTGTGGTGGTGGGGACAGGTGGAAGATCTGCTCGTCCATAGCTCTGACATACATAGGGAAGGCGGTTGCAGTAGCTCTGAAAGTCTCCTAGGTCAAGGGCCCCATAGGACCCACATGGCCAGGGAGAGGAGGTGGTGTCTGCAGAGGGATTGGGGAAGGGCACTTGACAGCAAGTGCCTGGCCTCTGAGACCTCGCAGTAGATCCCCCCACATAAGGAGATCCAGTGGTCGATCCAGTCAGTGGACGCTGCAAATTTGAGAACAAATCCTGGCTGAGCCTTGAGGGGGATTCTCCCCTATGGTGCGACCGGGGTTGCATGGTTCCAAAAGGGCAAACCCCAGCGCCGCCCACCAAGGGCACCTCTGCAGTCTCAGAGGAGGAGAAGTGGGGCTTGGCACTGCGGCCCCCCTCCACCCCCCAAAGGGTACTGTAGGAGGGCCCCCATGCTTCACCCCGACCTCTAAACCCCTCAGACTCCAAGGCCACCTGCTTCCTTGTGTCCAATGCTAAGGGGCCCCCCAATTCCACCGGCCCATGAGAGAGGCCACAGAAGAGGGAATCTCTGTCCCAGCCGCAGTAGCCAGGGCACCAGGAATGGCAGTTGCCATGGCACCCGAGGCAGAGACTATCATCCCAGCAGCCCCAGAACCACTATCCTCCTCTAGGGCCCCAACGCCGGTGTTGGCGTGGGGGCCTATGGGGACTGCAGCCTTTGGGGCCGCTGAGGAACTAACACCAGAGCACCTGGTGTCACGTCCAGGGGGGCTCCCTGACTCCGAGGAATCGGGTTGCCAATACAGGTCAGCCGGTGGGTCATCCTCCTCCGAAGAGGAGGCAACCACACACACACTGCCAAACTGGTGACCCCAAAAGCCCCCCTGCCAGTGGTGCTGCCACGGGATGAAACACCACCCACAGTGCCTCCCCGATCACTGGTGCCATGAATAGCACCAGGATCTGAGACGGCACCGATGGGCAGCTCTGAGGGTCCGCCGGTGATGGGCCAGCAGCCGTGGACTGCAACACCAGGGGAGGCTGCACCTCCAAGGACTCCTGACCTGGTTCTGGAGAGAATTGAGCCATTCCTCTGGCACTGCGGAAGAAACCTCCTCTACAGCAAGACTTGAATCAGAAGAGGAGGTTTCCTCCTCACTGGACCATATAGACCCGGGAAGGGACCCAGAGGCAGGGTCAAGAGTTCTAGCCATGGCATCCCTAGAATGATGCCACCCTCTGAAAGTCGGTGGGGCCCTGCTGACTTTAAATGCGCAGATTTCAAGTATGCAGCATTCCATGGAGAAGCAGGCATTGCAGTTGTCCATGTCGTGTTTGGGACCCAGGCAGCGAAGGTAGACATCATGCCAGTCTGAAACGGAGTAATGTCGGCCACAGGGGCACCGACACATTGGGGTGCCACCCACTTTGGATTTCTTCCTAGCCTCCAAACCTGACATGACGCCGAAACAAACTCAAAAACTTACAGCAAAACAGACCTGGCACTGTCGGTAAGAATGGTTAGAAAAATTAAAGGAACGGGCTTACCAGGATGTGATGGTGTTGGGTGAGCAACTCAGAACTGGAATGGAGGAATCAATGAATGGTAGGAAAAAAACGGCCTTGAAAATGAAGAAGGCCTCTGATGCAGGAAGCTTTTCTGTTCACTTGCGCAAGCAGGTGCTACCTTGATGGCAGGAGAAAGAGAACTGGGGTGGAGGAGGAGTCAGTAGTGCCTACGGCCAACCCTTGAGCGCCACACAGTGCGTCGGCCTCGTAGGTGGCGCCATCAGCGCTGACTCCACCCCCCAAAAAAAGTTCCCGAGTAGGTGCACACCTCCGGCTTACACCCAGCAGTAATGAATGGTGAAGATTGACAAGGGGAAGATAAAGGTGCGCTATAACAAGGAAGCATAATATGAAGCTGTAGGGAGATAAATTCAGGAAGGATGTGTGGAAGTACTTTTCACAGAAAGGGTGGTGGATAACTGGAATAGCCTTCCAGAGGAGGTACTAGGGGGTAAAAATAGTAATTGGGTTCAAAAATGCCTTTGCTAGGCACAAGGGGATTGTGGCAGTAGGTTAGAGAGAAGACATTGCGATGTAGATTAAGCAGGGTCTGGGGGGGAACAATAATTGGGCAAACTGGGTGGGCCCAGCAGACCTTATCTGCTGTTACATTCTATGTATCTGTGTATCTATGTATGTGGCATGATATACCTGACAAAAAATGACTGGTATACTACCTGGGGCAGTGAGCATTACTGCCACCACCCTGGTGTACCAAGGCTGCCACACAGGGGAGAGGACACCGCATGGTGTAATGCATGCCAAGACACAGTACCCACACAGGGCAGCATGGCTGCTGCAAGACAATCAAACCAGTAGACAGCACAGCCCCTGCCACACCACAGTGTCAGTGGTGGAACAGTGCCCCAAGGGCCAGGTGAGGGTCCAGATCCACAGTCATCAAGGTGCTTCCCCCACAGGCATGAGTACAACCTGCCGAGACACACACATGAACATTCCCTTCCCCCCAGCAAAAACATGTGGAATAGTGTAGACATGCAACACAGACTGCAAAACACACAATGCAGAATACTTACATGGATGTTTGTCTGAGGACTGCCTTCCCTGCCTCAACAGCCGCCTTCTAGCAGCATAGCTGTGCTGCCCCTCCAGCTGCCAGTGTTCTGTACCCCTGGCAGATAGATGGCCTGGAGCCCTGTTCTAGGCACCATTCCCACATACTTACTGCCTCCCTGCAGAGAGGGTAAGTGTGTGTACCTCTCTGTTGACATAGTTAATCCTCCAGTTAATGACACCACTGGGCCTAGCACAAATGGTTGCTTCTGTGACCCACCACCATGGCCACACCTTGGACCTGGTATTCTTATTGGGGCTTGAGGTCACCGACCTCATGATTGAGCGGGTCATTTGATCTGATCATTGCAAGTGGAGTTCTCATTTGGGGGCCCCCCCCGCAATAGTCCCTCCCTAGTTGAGATGGTCTGCCATCACCCATTATGGGGATTGTCCCCAGAGGGACTTCTGGCGGTGGTAGACTTTTCTGGTGTGGGCATTGCATGTGCGGTTGGCACAAGCAAGGCGGTGATGGCCTATAACAGGGCTGTCACCAAGGCGCTGGATGCCATCACACCGATCTGTACATGACCCAGGTCTTCTCACTTGAGACCCCCATGGTTGGACAGGGCTCTCAAGGAGATGAAGACCAAGGGTCAGAAGCTGGAGCACTGCTGGCGGAGGATCCGGTCCAAGGAGGACAAACTGGCTTTGAAAGTTCACTACGGTGACTATCAAAGGGCAATCAACCATAAGAAGGCAGAGTTCCTGACAAGGGTGATTGCTGCTGGGAGGAACATACCAGCTCAGCTCTTTCAGACTGTGGACAGACTACTTGACCATGACAATCTACAGCTGAAGAGAGTATTTTCAGTCACATTATGCGAAGAGTTTGCTCACTTCTTCTCGGACAGTGTGTCCTCTACTTGGTCCAGGATCTCCCCAGTGCGACAAGATCAGCCCCAGGGTGGGAGGCCTTGTGTAAACAGAAGCACTCCTATTGTCTGGGGGGAGTTTCAGCCAGTGGGGGTGGCTGAGGTTGTTGAGGTAATCTCGAAGCTGTGGCCCACCTTTTGTGAACTGGACCCGGGCCCAACTCGTCTCACAGTCAGATGCGCCGAGTCAGTTGGTCCAGTGTTCGAGATGGTCTGGTGTTCACTCTTGGAGGGGTTCTTTCCTGACACCTTGAAGGAGGTGCTGGTGAAGCCCATTCTGAAGAAACCAGACTCTGATCTCCTGGTGAATTATCGACCTATCTCCAACCTCCCATTCCTGTGGAAGGTTGTTGAGAAAGTGGTGGCTCTGCAGCTCGAGGTACACCTCACGGCCTTTGAATCTACGAGCCATTCCAGTCTGGAGTTAGGGCTAGGCATAGCACTGAGATGGCATTGGTCAGGGTGCAAAATGACCTCCTAGGAAGGGATAGAAGAGACCGGTCAATTCTCGTTTTCCTGGATCTTCCCTCAACATTTGACACTGTGGACCAAATTGTGCTTCTGGATCGCCTTAGAGAGTATTGAGGACTTACTGGTACTGTCATCAACTGGTTTGAGTCCTATCTTTCCGGCAGGATGCAATGGATAGTGATGGGGAAATTTCTCATCCTGCCTGAAGCTCCTGCCATGTGGAGTCCCTCAAGGTTCAATCTTGTCGCTAAAGTTGCTCGTGGTGTACATATTGCTCTTGGGTGAGCTCATTAGATGCTACAGTCTGGGTTTTCACCGTAAATGCAGATGATACCCAGCTGTATATGTCTTTTGCCCCCGGGACAAATAACACCGTGAAAGTGTTAAACAGCTGTCTGTCCAAGATTCAAGACTGGATGTCCTCTAATTGGCTGAGACTGAACCCTGGCAAGATGGAGCTGCTGGTGATTAAGCCTGGTCACAGGCACGATGTGGATGCCACTGGGGTAGTAAAAACGGGTTACTCACCTGTAAAAGTAGTTCTAGGAGTGGTATATGTTGTTCATCCACACTTGTTGGCATGTCCCTTTCCCCTTTTATTCTTGCCAGAAGGTCTTCAAGCTGGCTCCTCCCACCCACCCGGGTGATATAACCCTGGCTCCACCCCATGATACCAGATCTTGTTCCGCTGGAAGCCAGGTTGTGCGTCGCAGCCGGGAGGTCGGGTGGGTCAGTGTGGATGAACAACGTATACCACTCCTAGAACTACTGTTACAGGTGAGCAACCTGTTTTTCTAGGGACATGGAAATGTTGCTCTTATCCACACTTGTTGGCAGACTCCTAGCAGTTCTCCGGGAGGAGGGAGGCAAAGTGCACACCCCCTACTTCAGGAACAGAGACTGGAGAACTGAGGCCCCAAAACCAGCATCCCAGCATGACTCAAGGTCGATGTGGTAATGGGTGATGAAGGTGTTTGCTGTCTTCCTGGTAGCAGCCCTGCAGATTTCCTGGATAGGGATGTCTCTGGAAGCAGCCACTGACATGGTGGTATGGTGGGTAGAATGAGCTCTTATCCCTTTGGGAGGCTCCTTGCCCGCCAACCTATAGCAGAGATCAATGCATGATGCAATCCATCTGCCAATCATCCGCTTTGCTGGAGGCCTGCCAGATGCGGCTTCAGTGTAGGTGACAAACAGCTGGTGAACCTCTCCCTGAACTTCCGTCATCCTCTTCTTATAGTAGGAGAAAGCATGTCTCTGGTCCAGAGTGTGAAGCCTGTACTTGGCATCCGAGGTGTAGTTCGGGTAGAACACAGGCAGAGTCAATACCTGATTAAGGTGAAACTGACTCCACCTTTGGGAGGAATTTCGGGTAGGGACGCAGGACAACCTTGTCCCTGTGGAAGACCAGATAAGGAGACTTCACCGAAGGCACCTGGAGCTCCCCAGTCCTTCTGGTGGATGTGAGAGTCACCAGGAAGCCCATCTTCCACGACAAGTGTGACATCTCACACTTGTGCATTGGTTTGAATGGCTTGCCCATGAGCTTTGCCAAAACCAGCAGCAAATCCCATGTAGGTGGAGGTTCTCGGACCAGATGGGATATGTGAGAGGCCTTTGAAAAAGCACCAGACCACCTTCTCCTGTGTCACCGTCTGCTGACCAGCCTGCGCCTGGTAAGCAGAGATGGCTGCCAGGTGCACCTTAAGGGTTGAAGACCGAAGACCCCCTTTGGACAGAGACCAAAGGTAATCTAAAATGCTCACCATAGGACAGGACAGAGGGTCCAGGCCCTTGTCCTGACACCAAATGGAAAACGTTTTCCATTTGAAGGCATAGCACTTTCTGGTCGATTCCATTCTGGATACTTCCACTACTGCGAGTACATCCTGAGAGAGAGAGAGAGAGATCCAAAGCCTGGAACTCTAGTCGCTCAGGTACCAGGCTGTCAGGTGCAGGGATTGAAGGTCTGGATGGAATACCTTCCCCTGATTGACTGATATCAGGTCCAGGCATGCTGGAAGATGCCTCGGGAGCCTGTTTTTTATTTTTCTCCAACTTTGTTTCCTTGCCTTCCCAATCAGAACTCTCTCAGCCTGCCTCTCTTGCCATGACCGCTCTACCGACCATTGTGTTCCCCACCATCTTCAAGTTAGTTATGACCCCCAGGGAGGTAGAGGGGCAGTGGTGAGGAACCAGCGTTGGTCATGTGGCGACATTGGCACCGGAGGAGCTGTCGCCTATCTGGTGGGAGGGGTGTTTTCTTCCCCTAGTTACGCCCCAGATGTAGGTCATGCAATGCTGTATAGCTTGCGACGTGGGTGCTCCCACTCACGTCCGGAAGACAGCACCACGCCTTCCCCAGTTTCAAGCCTCAGGCATCGCACCGCCGGTCTCCACCGGGCCGCTGCTGCACCAGGCTACCCCTGGATCCCTCCTCGAGAGAGGAGAGCAGTCCTCCGGACACTCGATCCTCTCTCTCCCCTGCCAACCCCTGGTGCTCCGGGCTTGTTCCCGAACCCGGGTCACCGGCATGGTGTGAGGTGTGGCGTCCAGCGCCTCAACCCTCAGTGCCACTGGGCTGGCTCCTCGGGAGCCTGTTGCTGAGGCTGAGGAGATCTGGATACTAAACTGGCAGGGCCAGTCTGATCACCTGCACCTTGTCCCTCCTCATCTTGAGAAGCACCCTGTAGATCAAGGGAAATGGAGAGAAGGCGTAGAAGAGGCCCGGGGTCAATGGCCTCAAGAAGGCATCCCTCTGCAGCGATCCCCGCTGAAGAGGTGGGTGTGAAACAGCCTCAGCTTGGTGTTTTCCCTGGAGGCAAACAGGTCCACCATTGGTTTACCCCAATGGGAGAACATGCTGTGAACTACCTCTGGATGGAGAGACCACTCATGGGATGTCTTGCCTATGCAGCTGAGAGCATCTGCCAGTTGATTTGAGGCTCATGCCACATGGATGGCTAGGAGATCCATCTCCAGTCGGCTCATGAGTGTCCAGATGCAGAGCGCTTCCCTCCATAACAGCCAGGAGTGCATGCCGCCCTGCTTGTTGAGGTAGTACATGGTCGTGGTATTGTCCATCTGGACTTGAACCACTTGACCCTGAAGCTGCTGAGTGAATACTGACAACACCAGTCTGACTGCTCTGAGTTCCAACAGGTTGATATGGTATTGGGATTCCTTGGAGGTCCAGAACCCGTGGTCCCTGTTGTTCCCCATGTGGGCTCCCCAGCCCGTGAGAGAGACATCGGTCATGAGGATGACCGTCAGCTTGGGGAGGACAAACGGGATCCCTTCCTGCAACCAATCTAGGACAGTCCACCACTGGAGAGCATCCCACATGTTCTTGGTCACAGTGATCAGCTGGTCGAAATGACCTAGTTGCTGAGTCCACTGGGCGGCCAGCTCTCATTGAAGGGGGCGCATACACCACTGGGCCCAAGGGACCATGGTAGTGCAGGCCACCTTGTAACCCAGAAGGTGCAGAAAGTCCCAGGCAGGGTGCAAGTGCCCAACCAGAAATGACTGGGCAAAGCAGGAGAGAACCTCCACCCTGTCCGCTGGGAGCCAGGCTCTGGCTGAGCAAGAGTCGAGCTCTGGCCCGATGAAGCATGTCACCTGAGAAGGCATGAGCTCCGACTTGGCCTCATTGATCAGGAGACCAAGTTGAGAGTAGGTCTGGAGGGCCAGGTCCCTGGACCTTTCCACCTCTTGCTGGGTGGAACCTCCCAAGAGCCAATCGTCAAGGTAGGGGTACATTCTGACCCCTTGACGCCTGAGATGGGTTGCCACCACTGCAATGCATTTGGTGAAGACCCAAGAGGCCAATGACAGGCTGAATGGCATGGCTCGGAACTTGTATAGGGTTCCCTCTGCTCTGAAGTGGAGGAACCACTGGTGAGATGGATGGATTGGGATGTGAAAGAACGCGTCCTGGAGATCCAGTGAGCAGAACCACATGTTTTGCTCTAGGGATGGTATGATCTGGGACAGTGTTACCATCATGAAGGTGCATGGCCTGAGATACTAATTCAGGTCATGCAGATCTAGAATGGGGTGCCAGCCCCCCCCCATTCACTTCAGGATCAGGAAGTATCTGGAAACAAACCCTGGGTTGACTGGAGGTTCTGCCACTTGAACAACTGCCTCCTTGAAGAGGAGCTAAGCTATGTCATCTGTCACAGCCGACCGAGTGTGGGCTGATGCTCTCTCCTCCCGTGGGACATGGGCTCAGCTGGGAGGGTACTGCTCGAATTCCAGAGGCAGACCCTGGCCTACTACTTCTAAGACCCACCTGTCCATGGTAACAGCAGACCAGGTGGAAAGAAAGTGGTGGAGCTGACCCCCATGGGAGGACCCAGAGCTGGCATGACGGGGATAGGGGTGGCCACCCCATCCCATCACTGGGCTGGCTTGGAGGAAGAGGGTCCAGGACCTGAGCCCCTACCTCCTTGTCTGCGGGCCGGTGGAGGTCCAGACTTGGGCTGAGGGCACCAAGTCTGTGCCTACTGTTGCTGCCCACCATGATAGGAGGGCTGCTGGGCCACAGGAGCAGGGTGCCGGAAAGGCTTTTCTTTTTCTACTGCTTCTTGGTACTAGGAGCACTTTGAAGAGAAGTGGCTGAGTCCAAGGTGGCACTGGACTGCTCAATTTGCTGAAGGTGACCATCCACACCTGGGCCAAAGAGATCGGTGCCCAGGAAAGGAACATCAGTGAATTTGTGCTGGGTATCCACTGTAAAGGTGGAAAGCCTCAGCCAAACCCTGCGGCATGAGGCAACTGCGACTGCCACCAAGCGGGGCGCAAGAGTGCCCCAGGTCCAAAGCCATCTCAGGCTGCTGCTTGGTAATGGCATGGCCCTGATCCCGGACCTGCTTGACCGTAGTCTGAAGGTCCATGGGGAGGTGCGGGAGAACTTCATCTAAGGAGCCCAACAGGGCATGAGAGAATTGCGCCATGATGATGGCTGAGCTTGCCTGGTGGAGACCTAAAGAGGAGGCTGCATAGACCTTCCTGGCAGTGTGGTCCAATTTTTTGGACTCCTTGTCCGGGGGTCTATCAGTGTCAGCAGAGCTGCCTGTGCATCTGAACACAGAGGCAGTCACCAACCTCTTGGCCGAGGAGTGTTCTATGAACCCCGAAAGGGACCCAGTGGGCACTGCATACTTGCAGGCCATCTGGGCAGACGGCACTGGGCAGAAGGCAGGATGCTGCCAGAGCTCCAATGCCAGACCAACAATGGCTTTGGCCACAGGAAAGGCTTCCATGGGTGTATCCCCTCTTTTAAGGATAAATGTAAGAGGGTACTCCGCTCTTTTCTGGACAGGCTCCAGGGGCATCCCCTAGGATTCGGAGATAAGGCGGAGAATCCCCTGAAATGATGAAGGGCCCTCCTCCATCGACAGACTACCGATAGACTCATCATCCCGAGGGTGAGAGTGTAGGTTGGTGTCATATGAATCTGAAGAATCCATATAGATCGGTCGGCCACCAAGGTCCCCTTCAACACGCCTGGGATGATCAGGCGTAAGGATGACTGATATCCTATGTGGGAGACCCGGAACCATCCGAGAATCCTTCGTACGAGCTCCTCCCGAAGTCTGTTTAGGTGGCGGCTCCACCACAGTCGGCAGAGAGACTGATTTTGGCTGAACCAGGACTGGTTTGGCTGGCTCTGTGGGCGTGGGGACTGATTTGACCAGTTCCAGAGGAGTCGGCTTTGGCCTAGGGGGTGAAAGCCAAGTGATGGCCAGAGTAGAAACCGTGGCCAGCTTCTGTCTGGACAGAATCATCTGCTGCCACATTAAATCCTTGTAGTGTCGACAGAGTTTCCACTGAAGCCTGTCCTCATCCGAGGAGGATGAGGACGACCAGTGGCGTCGCCTGTTTTTGGCGCACTTATGTGCCTTCCTTGGCCTGTTGGTCGAGGGGGTCCGAGATCTTGACCTCAATCAGACTAGCCGATTTGGTCGTTCGGGAGACATCGGGGGAACCGGTGATTTACCCAGGTCAGGGACAGGATCCTCGATGGGATCCCCAGCGAGCTGGGTCTCATCAGGAAAGTACAGTTACGTAAGAACTTACCATAACAGTAGATCTTTGAGAACAGCTCTTGCAGCAGGTTACACCATTAGGACTGAAGCCGGCAGGCATCAGGACCCCACGGAAATCTTCTAGCTAGCAGTCTTCAGCGGGGACCACCTCCGCCGTCGTTCCCCCGCCTGACATCAGGCGAGTACATAAGGGGCGGTCCCGCCAGAAACCCCAGTTCCT
This sequence comes from Neoceratodus forsteri, assembly GCA_016271365.2. NCBI lineage: Eukaryota > Metazoa > Chordata > Ceratodontiformes > Ceratodontidae > Neoceratodus > Neoceratodus forsteri. Next base: position 884,142,106 of record CM057455.1, read on the forward strand.
CCTACCGGAGACTCCGCCGCTGTACGACATCAGAAGTGGAGACCGAGGATCCGCCATCAGAGGTACAATGGAGAATGAGTTCCTGCCGAAGCCTGGTTAGGCCTTACCTCCTCCAAGGGGGAATGGTGGGCAGGAGAGTCTGCTGCAAGAGCTGTTCTCGAAGATCTACCGTTACGGTAAGTTTCACGTAACTGTACTATCTTACTAGACACAGCTCTGCAGCAGGTTGCACCATTAGACTGATTCCCAAGCAATGGCACCTAGAAACGCTCTAGGGAGGAGGCATAAAACAGAGATCCTGAAAAATCCTGAATCTAGGACAGGAGACCCTGCAGAACGGCGAGGCCGAAACCTGCTCTCCACCGTGAGGCGATGTCGAGACTGTAGTGCCTAATGAAGGTGTGCACTGAACTCCATGTGGCTGCTGCACAAATGGCCGAGATGGAGACATTCCGCAGCGCTCCGAAGGAAGTAGCCACTCCCCTAGTCGAGTGGCCCCTGACTGTGCCTGGAAGGGGCTTCTGTTTGCTGTTGTAGCAAAAAGAAATGCACTGGACAAGCCAGCGAGAAAGAGTCTGTTTTGAGACTGGTTGGCCCAACATCCTCTCAGCAAAGGAAATAAACAGCTGTTCAGATTTGCGATGCTGTTTGGTCCTGGTCAAGTAGTATCTTAAGGAGCAGTGAACATCTAAGGTGTGAAGCAGTGCCTCTCCTCTGTTGGTGTACCTGGGGAAGTACACCGGCAAATCGATGTCCTGATTAAGGGTAAGGGCTGAGAACACCTTAGGCAGGAATTTAGGATTCGTCCTCAGGGACACTCTGTCCTGGTGGAAAATTAAATAAGGTTCCTTACACATGAGGGCATACAGCTCAGAGATTCTCCTTGCTGACGCAACAGCAACCAAAAATAGCGTTTTCCACGACAGAAAACGTAGCTCGCAATCTGCGGCAGGTTCAAAAGGGGGCAGTGTGAGCTGCTCCAGGACAAAGAGTAGGTCCCAAGGAGGGACGGGATCCTTAATGGGTGGTCTAAGGTGTAGCACCCCCCTCAAAAAGTCAGGAGAGGCATCGAGTTGTGCAACTGTGCACTGGCCTATCGGGTAGTGGTAGGCTGAAATCGCACAGAGGTGAACCTTAATTGAGGGGTAGGCAAGGCCCGAGTGAAAGAGGGAAAGCAGGTACTCTAGAACTGATTTTTCCTGGGCATTCTAAAGGGGAGACACTGCATGCCTGAGACCACAGGCAAAACTGACGCCATTTCATAGCGTACGTCGCATGCGTTGCCGGCTTTCTGGCAGCAGAAAGGACTTCGCCACCTTAGACCCCGTGTCGCAGAATGGCTATGTCTTGAGGAGCCAGGCATGCAGGTTCAGTGAGCGCAAGTCCGGGTGGACTAGTGAACCCTCCTCTTGAGACAGCAGATGAGAGCTGATAGGCAACGGAAGTGGAGGTTCCCGGGACAATTGCGTCAGCATGGGGAACCAAATCTGTCTGGGCCAGAAAGGCACTACCAAGATCATTGTTGCGTGCTCCCTGCTAAGTTTGAAAAGGACTCTCTGGATCAACGGGAAGGGAGGGAAAGTGTAGAGAAATCTGTCCGCCCAGGAGAGGGACAACGCGTCTCACCAAAAAACACCAGGTCCTGGATCTAGCGAGCAAAAATTGGGCAGTTTTGCGTTGGATGGGGAAGCGAACAAGTCCAATTCTGGAGTGCCCCATCGAAGAAACAGATCCTCTGCTACCTCCTGAGGAAGCTCCCTCTCGTGGACTCTGGCCTGGGATCGACTCAGGCCACCTGCGACCGTGTTGTCCACTCCGGGGACATGAACTGTAATCAGGCTTGCGCCATGTCGACATTACCCATTCCCACACTCTCATAGCTTCCCTGCAGAGGGGATAGGAGTGTGTGCCTCCTTGCTTGTTGAGGTAATACATCACCGCCGTATTGTCTGTTTGAAGCAGAAGAGTACTCGGTGGAATTTCTGACTGGAAGGCTTGCAGGGCATACAGGACCGCCTCATCTCCAGAATATTGATGTGGAGGTGAGCTTCCTGAGGGGTCCACATTCCCTGAGACCTCACCCCATTCAGGTGTGCCCCCCACCCTAGCCCTGAGGTGTCTGTGGAGAGGATTACCTCCGGGGATGGCGCTACAAATGGGACACCCACGGAGAGTGTCCCTGAGTCTAGCCACCATTGCCAGTCCCGAATCACGGCCCTCGTGATTCTGACTGGCTGCTGCATATGGTCTTGCCTCTGATCCCATTGCACTTTGAGCATCCACTGGGTTACCCGTATGTGGAGCCTTGCCATCGGGATGGTTGGAATGGCCGCAGCCATATGTCTGAGCAGGTGAAGGACCAGTCTGGCGGGGACGGTCTTTGCCGAAAAGTCCCTGATGAGGGACCTGATGCATTCCGCTCTGTCCTCGGGAAGAAAAGCTTTCCCTTGGATGGTGTCCAGAACTGCGCCTATGAACTGCAGTTTCTGGGACAGTACCAGGAGAGACTTCTCGTAATTGATAAGTATGCCCAGTGACTGAAAAAGAGCTTGGGTGTTCTAGATAGCCAACAACAGCGCCTCTCGGGAGGCGGTCATGAGAAGCCAATTGTCCAGGTACGGGAACACATAGTGGCCCTGTCTCCTTAGAGACGTTGCCATGACTACCATGCATTTGGTAAAGACCCTGGGGGCCGATGACAGTCTGAAAGGAAGCGCCCGGAACTAAAAGTGGTGGCCGAGAAACTCGAAGCGCAGGAACCTCCTGTGCGCTTGAGCAATGGGGATGTGCAGGTAAGCGTCCTGCATGTCCAGTGACACCAGAAATGCGTCCTTCTTCAGCATGGGAATAAGGCCCTGGAGGGTCATCATGTGAAACCGTTTGTAGGCGACCGACATGTTGAGGTCGCTGAGGTCCAATATTGGACGGAGGTCCCCTGTTTTCTTTGGAACCAGGAAGAAGTGGGAATAGTAGCCTGCTCCTCTCTGGTTCTCCAGAATGTACTCCACTGCTCCTTTTTGCAGAAGCGCGAGTACTTCTTGCTTGATAAGCAATCTGTGCTGACCCGAGTAGCGGGAGAGCAGAGGAGGCCTTGTGGGTGGCTTGTCTATGAACTCTATAAAGTGGCCTTTTTTGACCAATTGGAGTACCCACCTGTCGGTGGTGATGGACTGCCACCCTGGCAGGTGGTCTGCTATACGACCCCCGACTTTGGTGTCCCGTTGATCCTGAGGGGCGGGGGCTGGGAAAGAGTCATGCTGTGGCGGCTGAGGGTCCTGCAGGTTGGGCCGACTTGGCGGGACGGCCTCTACCTGAGGACGACTTCCCCTTGGCTTTCCGGGAGAAGGAGCCCCTCTGTTGTGGGCTGGAACGGGACTGTTGTCTCTGAGTCTGGCCGTGAAAACAGCTCTGGTTCCTACGAAAGGAACTGGGCCTGGGTCTGTACATAGCCTGGACAGATCTCATGGCCTTCCCGGCCTCCTGAAGCTTGGTGAGGACCTTCTCCGAGGACTCACCGAAGAGAACTTCGCCGTGGAATGGGGCGTCCAGTATGTTCTTCTGGACGTCCGGGGTGAATCCAGAGACACGGAGCCATGAGTCTCTCCGGAGGCATACGCCTGAGGCTGCCGCTCTGGCCGAGGAGTCCGCGGAGTCATACGTGGCTTGAAGCACCTGGGTTCCCACGTCTGAACCCGTGCGGAGGAGCTGAAGCAGTTCTTCCTTCTGCTCACCTTCTGGCATCTTTTCTGCCAGCTCTAGTCCCTGCTCCCACAAGGCATTCTGAAACTGGACCATGTGGGTGAGATAATTGAGGGACCTAATGGCACAGGTTGCAGCTGCATACGTGCGCCTGCCCATCGCATCCAATTGCTTGGACTCCGGGTCCGGTGGCAGGGTGCTCAGATGTTGCGGCCTCTGGGACCGGTCATGTGAGGCTGTGATGACCAGGGAATCGGCCAGAGGATGAGATGCCAAGTACTGGTCCTCCCTAGGGGCCTTGTACAGGCGTTCAGCCTTCTTCGGCATCGCTGGGAGCAAATGTGGACGTTTCCACGCTGCCTTGGTGATATCCACGAAGGTGTCCACCAAGGGTGGTACCACCACAGGCTTTGGGTCCATTTGCCGAAGATAACGCGCAAGGCGTAGCCTCTCGGGGTCAAGCTCTTCTGCATCCCAGCCCATATTCTCTTGGCTATGCCTCATAATCTCTGAGAACGATGGGTCATCCAGAGGAGATCTTGGGAGCTCATGTGGGTCCAGAGAAGGGGCGCTGATGGGAGAAGGGGATCTGGATCTACCTGAGAAGCCTGATCCCGAGTCCGAAGGCGAGTAGCCGCGTCTTCTGGGTCTCTTGGCCTGGGTGACCCTGAAGAAGATCTGGACGGAGGTCTCCTCTTATCCGATGGTCTGCCCCTAGGAGATTCAACAGGATCCTGGGGGAAGGTACTCAGCCTGCTGCCCCAGATGGGGTGGGGGGGCGCTGGGTCCGGTGGAGTCACGGGTGGAGGAGGAGGAGGAAAAGGAGGAGATGTGGGAACCACGTCCTTTTTAATGGTATCCCACCAAAAAGTAAACAACTCCTTGACCTCAGCAACGTTGAGGCCCGACTACGGGCCGGGCGCCGGTGGTCGGTCATCGGGTTCCGGCGTCGGCCCCCCAGTGGTCTCTGGTTCAGGAGAGGGTTCCCTCGGGGGCTCGACAGGACCGGGTTCACCCGCCTGGTCCTCAGGCTGTGTCGACTCCTCCTCCGTGAGCGCCTCCTGGCCGACGTCGGTCCCCCAGCCGGCGTCCGCAGTGGAGAAGGCCTGGCCGGCGACAGGCGTCTGGCTGTCGTCGGGTCCCGGGACCGGTGGTGCTTGGCCGACATCGGGTGGGCCGACGTCGGGTCCGACGTCCGCTTGAGCGATGTCAGCTCCTTGGTTTTCCGCTGGGGGGAGGAGGTAAGGAGACCGACTGGACGTCGGGGGCTGAGTGGCGGGAGCCGGACTTGTGGTGATGGTGGTCCCCTGACCTCAACAAGGCCTTGGACGATGAAGAAGAAGGCCTGGAGGTCTTAACAGGCTGCAGAGTGGAGGAACCGGAGGAAGACTTGACCACGACCGGGGGAGGCTGAGAGCGGGCCTGGGAAAGTGAGCGGTCGGACCGGGAGCCGGAACTGCGGGAGTCAGAAGCCCTAGAAGGGAATTTAGATCTCACTCTCTCCCTGTGTTTTTCGAGGTGCCGGTGAGCTTTCTCGGAAGATTCCCCCTTGGAGGCAGGATCCATGGCCTTCAATCTCTCTTCCAGAAGGTAAGCTTGGAGGGCCTTCTGACGACGGATCCGGGTCTGACTGTTAAAGCCTTGACAAAAGGAGCAGGCCCGGGTGTCGTGGTCGGGGCCTAAGCACTGCACCCAGGCTGAGTGTGGGTCTTTAAAGGGAATTTGCTTCCCGCAGGCACACTTAGATGGATGGCCCTCCGCGGATGTTGGAGAGGACATTCAGAAGGCAGACGATTTGTAGAAATTGAAGTTTCTTGTCGAAGAAACGGGAAAAGAACTTTTCCAGGCATTGCACGCTAGACACTGACCAGAGGGTCGAGACATGCAAGTCGACAGCGGGAAAGAACTGGGGATTCTGGCGGGACCGCCTCCTTATGTACTACGCCTGACGTCGGGGGCCGGACCGACGTCGGAGGCGATCCCCGCTGAAGACTGCTAGCTAGAAGATTTCCGTAGGGTCCTGACGCCTGCCGGCTTCAGTCCTAATGGTGTAACCTGCTGCAAGAGCTGTATCTCGAAGTAAGATCAGGTAGGATCAGAGTCCTGGACAAAGAGTCAGTGGCCTCGTTGGGTGACAACAGGTCAACGAGATTGAGAGTGATCTCAACCTCATCGATCGAGACCTCGGTCGACTGGCCAGACAGCAAGGCCAAGAAGCCAGCTGCCGAGGAAGCAATTTTGACCGAAGTCAATACTACCGGCTCTTGGGACCGAGATCGCTCACGATCCAAAGAGCTTCTTCGACGAGATGAAGAGTGCTTTGGATCGGTTTCCTTTCTACAGGACCGAGAGGAATGCAAGCCCGCAGGTCCCTCACCCTTAGTGGGGAGGGATTGACACAGCTCTCAGAAGGAACCCGAAAACGTGGAGCCCAGGTTGAGAGGAACAAAAATTGACCGAGAAGAGGATTCTGCGGCCCGCACCACTGCTTCTCTGAAGGCCTGCATCTGTTCCAACTGCTCGGCGGACCCCGATGCCACGGAGACCGTCCACTGGGCCTCTTTTGATTTCACCGGAGGATTCCATTTCTCGGGCCTGCTCAACTTAAGGCATGCGAGACGATCATCGAGGACGTTCAGGTGAAACGCAAGGCACAAGTCGCAAGTCTGGGTGTTATGGCAGACACCCAGGCAGTAGACGCACGCGGTATGCGGATCAGTGCCTGACATTTTTTTTGGCTGCATGGACACCGGCGAAATCCGGGTAAGATTTATCTTCCATGACTGAGTAACAATAATCACAGTCGCTAGCTCGAACAAGCCGAATTTTTCAGAATAACTGAAGGGTTAGAAGCCTGGGCCTACAAAAAGTGAAAGCAAAGAGGAGGCAACCTGAATCTTCCAATGGAAAGGAAGATCTAGCATCATGGGGTGGAGCCAAGGGTTATACCACCTGGGTGGGTGGGAGGAGCCAGTTTAAAGACCTTCCAGCAAGATTTAAAGGGGAAAGGGACATGCCAACAAGTGTGGATAAGAACATATCCACATCCCTAGAACGGGGTTGTTCCTTGAGTCTGCTCCATTCATGGCGTCCACTAAGGTGAGAAATCTGGGCATCATCCTTGATGATGGGCTGATGCTTGATGCGCAGGTGTCATCTATCATCCAAAGTGGCTTTGACCACTAAAGGAATGTCACCCGGATTGAATCTCTAATTCTACCTGATGACCTGCCCGCACTGGTACATGCCTATGTCACTTCAAAGCTGGACTACTGCAATGCTCTATACTTCAGAGTCAGTGGAGGGAACCTCCGTCAACTGCAGCTGGTGCAGAACGCAGTGGCCAGGTTGCTGACAGGTCTGCCCAGGTCCTGTCATGTGACCCCAGTCCCACGGGACCTCTACTGGTTGCCTGTCAGATGGAGAATCATTGTCAAGGTCTATGTATCTATGTAAGGAGGGCTTGCTCACCTATAAGGTCCTATATGGCTCAGGCCCTGGCTACCTGAGTGACCTCCTGACCCCTGTCCTTTCTGTGCGCTCCCATCACTCCTCCACTGAGGGCCTCCTAGTGGTTATGAGGACCATGCTGAAAACCTCTGGGGACCGCGCATTTGAGGTGGCCAGCCTGGTCCTCTGGAACTCACTCCCCAGATCCCTGAGGGAGGCCCCTTCAGTGGAGGTTTTTAAGAGGGTCTGAAAGCTTATCTGTTTAAATAAGCCTTTTCTGGTTAACTGCAGTGGATTTTAATGTTATTTATTTATTTACCGTCATGTATTTATTGTGGATTTTAAATTATTAGTTTAATGACCTTGTATGTATTTTTTGTTTAATTCCTGCCATGTCTTACTCCTTTTGTAAGGTGCCCAGAGCCCCTGGGATTGGGCGCCACAAAAATAATGGTTTACTTACTTACTATAGTACATGACAAACTTGTCTGTCTGGAGAAGAACTGTCTTTTGGCTGACCAAGTCCATTAGGGCTTTCAGGCAGTGAAGAACTGCATGCATCTTCAGCATATTTATGTGCAGTTGTATTGCTGAGGAGTCCCACACCCCTTGTGTCTGGAGACCCTTAAAGTGAGCATCTCACAACAGAAAGGAGGCATCTGTGATGAGAGTCACCTCTGAATTCTGTGATGAGAAGAGGAAGCCCTGGAGAATTTCTTCCACAGACCATCACAGCAGGGATCTGACCAGAAGTTTGGTCACCTGAATGGGGTAGTTTCGAGGGTGTGATGGTTGCAACCACTGGGTACTGAGCATCCACTAGGTCGTTCTCATATGCAGCCTTGTTTAGGTGGCTGTGAACACCAAGGATGGCAGGAGTCCCAACATGCATTGTATGGAATAAGCTGGCACAGTTTTACCTTCCATGATAAAGCATGCCATCTGCAAGATTCAGCACATTCTGTTGTCTGGAAGGAAGGCTCGGGTTGTGTCTAGTACAGCTCCTATGAACAGGAGTACCTTGGAGGGCTGTAGCTGAGACTTGGAAGGGTTTAGCAGAACTCTAAAGGATGTTATAAACTGTGAGGCAGTGGCCACTGCTGCTTTGTCTCCTGCCTGAATGACCCTGTCAGCAGCCAGTTGTCCAGGCAGGGAAAGACCTGGGGCCCGATATTCAAAAAGATGCAAAGCGCAGCACAGACATTAGTGCTGTGCCCTGCAGTTGCCCAGTTTCCAAAAATGCTATATTCAGTGGAATAATGCACTAGTGGTATTTTACTGAATATACGACCATATCGCCCCAGTACAAAGCCACTTAGCACTGGGCAGACATGGCTCTCGAAATAGGGTGCCAGAATGACTTGCACCCATGTTAAATTTCCGATATTCAAATGGAACCATGCAAATGAGCCCACTGGGTGTTAAGGGCCATTTACATGCCTATTATGGGCTCATTTGCATGGATAGCACAGCACCGTCCCCCACTTGTCTGGTCCCAGAGAACTATCCCTGGTGTCTAGTGGTCCCCCCTTCCCTGATCATCAGCCCAAAGTTAAAATGTAAACTGTCCCTGGTGTCTAGTGGTCTCCCCTCCCCCCACTGTTGACTGCTGGCCCAATGCTAAAAAATAAACTCTCCCTGTTCTGTGGCAGTCCCTCCCCCTGCTGATCACCAGCCAGATCTGAAAAATTTAACTTTCCCTGGTGTCCAGTGGTCTCTTCCCCCACCCACAACCATGCCCTATCAAGAAATACTATTCCATTGTGTCTAACAGTTCCTCCCCCCACCTGCACCCATGCCCGATCAAGAAATACTATTCCCTGATGCCTAGCAGTCCCTCCTTCCACCCGCATCCATGCCTGATCAAGAAATATTCCTGGGTGTTTAGCGGTCCCGCCCCCCCATGCCCGATCAAGAAATAATATTCCCAGGTGTCTAGCGGTCCTTCCCTCCTACCCGCACCCATGCCTGATCAAGAAATAATATTCCCGGGTGTCTAGCAATCCCTACCCTCACCAATGCCTGATCAAGAAATAACTTTCCCTGGTGTCCAGTGGTACCTCCATCTCGATCCCCTGTACTGTAAAATAACATCATGTCCTCGTGTCCAGTGTACCCCCATCCTGATCCCCTGTAAAATAAACTGAACCCATTCCCTGGTGTCTAGAGAACACTCAAACCCCCCTCACCCTGCAGGTAGTGCCCCACCACCCCGCTCCCTCCCCATCCCAACCCTGAGCCAGAGACTGGCCCAGCCCTCCACCATGGCTGGTCGTTGACTGAACTGTCAATGAGCACATACTGGCACCTGGCACTTTATGTGCAGGGGAAGGCAGGACTTTTATGCAACTTTATTGAGCCCAGGACATCTTTTTATAGAAGGGCCTCATCCCTGGACCTACCAGCCCTCTCACAATCTTTATTTCTATCCTGCGAGGAGTAAGAGAACATAGCACACAGATTATTGTTTCAGAATGGGTGAGAGCGACAACGAACTACGTGTTTATCCTACTGGACGTTACTCCTTTACTGCAACCTGTTGTACCCTGTTCTAAGAGAAACACCCATAATAGTTAATATGTTTTAATCGCATGTTTATTTTGACTCTTTAGGGCATGGGGCTACGCCAGTAATCTTATTCATTCTGTATGACGTATACTGCATATTGTATAATACATTAAAAAAAAAAATCCCATAGAAACCAATGGAGCATGCCCCTGCACTCTCCAGACTCTTACATCACAAAACATTGGAGCGTGGGGGCATGGCTCAGTATAGGGAAGTGGAAGGGATTGGGCTCTCAGTTCCAGAGCCTAAACATGATTCCTTCCCTCCGTATAACCCAGTAAGTAAAAATTACCATAGTAATATTGTTTCTTCCAGGGGATCCCTCAGTATGCTTGACTACTGCAGTATTGCCAGCTGGGTTCAGCTGCCCCAGAGACAGAAATTATGCAAATGACAGCAAGGCATAAGCCGATCAGATTGCAGTTGAAGACTGCTGCCTGTAGGAGCTGCTGTTAGTCAGATTCATTCTGAAGCCTGAGGGGCAACAGGCCCCAATCCCTAACCCTATTCTAGAACAATGAAAAAGAATAGAAAAAAAGAAACGAGGAAAAAAACCCACCTATGGGCGAACTATATATACCACTGCTCAACTGTGACACATCACACAGGTTATGGCCCTAAGAAATTTGGCCTGTGATAAGGACTGCAGAACTGTTTATATTAAGGTTATGTGAGGTTAGGATGGGTGGGAGGTCAAGCATACTGAGGGATCTCCTGGAAGAAACAATATTACTATGCTAAGTAATTTTTTCTTTTCACGCCAGGAATCCCTCAGTATGCTTGACTATTGCAGATTACAAAGCAGTGAAGTTGGGAGGATGGAACAGAACCTACTTTGGGAAAAGATTCTGCAGGACTGTAGTGCCAAATCTGACATCTGATGTGGACTGTACATCTAAGCAGTGGTGCTTTGTGAATGTGTGTACAGTCTTCCAAGTATCTGCTTTGCAGATGTCAAGCAATGGTATGTCCCTTTTTTCTGCCACTGAGGCTGCAGTGCCCCTGGTGGAGTGGGCCCAGAGGCCTTGAGGTGGCTGTCTGCCAGCCTTACTGTAACAGAATTGGATGCAACAGACTACCCAGCAAGAGATGGTTCTCTTAAGAGGCTGGTCTGCCTTTTCCCACCTCACCACAGGTGAGGAACAGCTGGGTATGAGAGGACCCGAGCTGCTTGGTATGCTCTAGGTAGTAGGACAGTGCCCTTCTGACGTCCAGGCTGTGCAGCCTGCGCTCACCAGGGGTGTATTTGTCTGTGAAAAAGACAGGGAGAGTTATAGATTGGTTGAGGTGAAATTCAGACACCACTTTGCGAAGAAATTTCCTGTTGGTCTTGAGAACTACTTTATCCCTGTGGGAGATGATGTAGTTAGGTTTAGTGCAAAGAGACTGCAGCTCTGATATTCTCCTGGCTGAGGTGATCAGAAGGAATACTGTTTTCCAAGTGACATACTTTAGGTCTGCTGTAGCCATAGGTTCAAATGGAGAATCTATCAACTTGGCTATACACAGGTTCAAGTCCGGGGAGGGGGGCCAGTTTCCCCAAATGGGGGCTTAAGGTGCAGTAGGCCTTTAAAGAATTTCTTGAAAATGGGATGAGAAATTACAGTTTCTCCTTGCAAGCTGAAATGTAGGATGACAGTACTGCCAGGTGGACTTCCAGGGATGAGGTCCTAAGACCTGAGGCCTGTAGGTGAATCAGATAATCTAGTATGGAAGACAGGCTAGGTTGCAAGGGATCAATCTGCTTGTCTTTACACCAGGTAGAGAACCTCTTTCACTTTGAAGCATAGGCGTCTTTAGTACTTGGTTTTTTAAGTCGTCTAAGGATTCTCAAGACTTGTTCTGAATACTGAGAGTCTGGGAACTCTAGCTCTTCATGTACCAGGCCTTGAGGTAAAGGGACTCTATGTTGGGGTACACTATCCCTGTCTGAGGCAAGGTCAGGATACTGCGGCTCAAGGTCAGGCGAATGGGCAGTCTGGCTGACAGGGCGAGGAGCAGAGTGTTGCAAGGCTGCCTTTCCCAGTCCGGAGCCACCAGGATAATTTTTTTTTTTTGTAAACTTTATTTTTATTTTCAGCAGTGAAATATCCAGTTATACAGACACAATACTGGCATCAGTCTCATACAATTATCAAATTAATACATTGGTATAAACATTTTGATCTTTTAAGTCCTTTGGTGACCCTAATCTAGACATAGGACTACTAATCTAACAGTGGAGAGTTTGAGAAAATTAAAAGGCTAAGAAAAAAGAGAATAAAACCAATAAACTTAATGTTCAGACATTAATAAATTAAAAGGCTGGAAACCAGGCTTGGGACAGTGCCTCCTCTACTGGGGCCCAAATCTCTAAAAAAACGTGCCCAATTGTTCTCTGATAGTGTACTGCACCTTTTCAAATGTCATACACTCCATAAACAGCCTGGTCCATTCAGCTATTGTAGGTACGGAGGATAACCTCCACTGTAACGCCAAAGCTTTTAACCCCATCACATTTCCTATTCTCCTTAATTTTATATTCTTGTTACTATGAGAGGGATCTTGGTGGGGGACACCCATGGGAAGGCCCAATAAAATCTCCAACGGATCCATTCTAAGGTGCACACCCATCACTCTAGAAAGGATTTTCTGAATTCCTATCCACAATCCCTGTACTCTGTTACAGTTCCAAACCATGTGATAAAATGTGCCTTCATGTATCCAGCATTTTGGGCATAACGGTGAATTGTTGGAATTAATGACATGTGCCAACCATGGGGTATGGTAAGCCCTAAGAAGCATTTTGTACTGAATAGCTCTAGCTCTATTGTTCACAGAGCAATTTAAGCTGTTACTCACTATAGAGTTCCAGTTACCTCCGGTCAACCCTTCTGGAAGAATATCATTCTCCCACTTATCCTTAGCCTTCCTCAAAAGGTCAGGCATAGCTCCGATTAAAATTTTATAAACTCTTCTTAGTGGTTTGAATTTGGGATCCCCTGATTGGCCCCAGAACAGCTCTTCCAAGGGGGTACGCAACCCCCCCCTCCCACCTTGGTCATCCCTTCCCACTAGTTTCTCATAAGCCTCTCTAAGTTTCATATAAAAAGGGTAGTGGGAGTCTTTGATTTTATTAAATACTACTAAATCTGCAAAGGGAGAGAAGTTACCATCTAAAACAATGTGTTTTAGTAGATAGAGCCCCCTGAAAGACCATTGCTTCAACACCGGTTTATCCCATATAGAATAGCCAACCTCACCCAGTAATAATTTTCAAAGTGAACTATCCGGAGATATCCCCACATTTACATTAATCCATTTATGGGCTAATTGCCATGCTTTTACCAAAGTTCTCATACAAGGATGATGGGAGACATAATCAGAATCAACCTCTCCACAGGGAGCCAGGATATCATGGTAGATTGAAAAACCCTTTGATTCCTCGAATCTAACCCAGGCTGATTGTACCTTGGGGTTCCTTAATAGGTCTTGAATATGGGCAAGCTGAGCTGACACCCAATAATAATGTACATTAGGAAGATCCAGTCCTCCTCTTCTCTGAGGGAGCTACAAGATTGATTTTTTGATCTTGGGCTTCCTATTATTCCAAAGTAACTGAGTTATAGCACCTTCAATACTTTTAAAGTACTTAAGAGGAATTTTGGGTGTTACGGATTGAAAAAAATATAGAAATTGTGGTAAAATTGACATCTTTACCAAATTTACTCTTCCCCAAAATTGTTCGGGGCAAAGCCCTCCAAGCCAGGCAGTCGTCCTTTACTTTATTTATTATTTTTTTCATATTTTTGCTTACCAATTCCGACAGCTTGGAGGGAATTAGTATTCCCAAATATTTGATTTGTTTTAACAGGATGAACTACCGTATGGCCAATTCTAATAGGGTTACCCGTTCCCCCCATGGGCATCCACTCATATTTAGACCATTTGATTTTATGGCCTGAAAGTGGGCCATAGCTTTCAAATTTATGTGATAGTTCCTTCATAGCTTCCTTGCGGGAGCTGATAAATTAAAGTATATCATCAGCGAAGAGTGAGATCACATGTTCTACCCCTCTCCACTGAAAACCCCGTATTCGAGAATTAGCCCTGATGATCTGAGCCAAGGCTTCCATGTAAGGACATAAATTAAAGGGGATGGGGGCAGCCCTGTCTAGTTCCTCTAGAGGGGGTGAAAGGGGAAGAAATAGTATTGTTTGTAAGAATTTGGGCTTTCAGATTTTTGTAAAGGCTTCCCAACCACTGTAACATAAGAGGGCCAAGACCAAATTTCTGCAAAACTGCCATCATAAAAGGCCATTCTACGCGATCAAAGGCCTTTTCCGCATTTAATGCCAAAAGACCTCCTGACCCTCCTTTAGGTCAACGATGTATTATATTAATGACACGTCTAATATTGTGTTTAACTTGCCAACCTTTTACAAAGCCACCCTGATCAGAGTGGAGCAATTTAGGAAGGAGCCTCTCAACCCTATTTGCCAATAATTGGGCCAAAATCTTATAGTCTGCATTTAGCAGCGAAACTGGGCGATAAGATGAGCATAATAGAGGGTCCCTCCCTGGCTTGGGCAAAACTGTAATTGTGGCAAGGCTCTGAGAATGTGGGAGCTCACCTTCTCTCAATGATTCGACTATCACCTCCTTCATTGTCTGGCCCAACTCCTCTCACAAAAGTTTGTAAATCTCAGCGGGAATACCATCGGGACCGGGTGCTTTACCCCTCTTAGGCCTCCACACCACCCCCTTCAGTTCTTTGATGGTGATAGAGGAGTCCAGCTGTCCCGCTTCCTGGCCACTAAGTTTGGGCAATTCTACCTCCTTCAGAATAGTTTCCGGGTCAGCCTCTAGGGGGTATTCTGAAGTATATAAGTGAGCATAATATTTCCGAAATGAGCCATTAATTTTCTGCTGTTTGTATGTAACCCCCTCCCCCTCCAATGCCACTCCCAAGATTGTTCTATCCGCCCTCTTTCTTTTAAGTTGTGCAGATAACCACTTTCCAGGTTTATCGCCTTCAAAATATGAATAAGATTTAGTCAACAACAATGCCTTTCAATCTTATGAGTGGAAATCTGATTCAGTTCACTTTTCAGTTTTTTTAATTCTGCTAATCTTGAATTACTGTATTGGGTCATCTGATCCTTTTCCAAAAGTTGGATCTGATGTTCCAACTCCTCTTTTCAGGGTTAGTTTTTTCTTATACGAGGCATAGGGTATAGCTTCCCCCCAACTGAGGCCTTATGGGTGTCCCAAATTGTTCTAAAGTTAGTAATCCCTGGTTTATTCACTTCCAGAAACTCTTGAACATGAGATTTCAATTGCTGAATAAAATTAGTATCTATCAATAGGTTGGGGTCCAACCACCATGAAGGGGGTCCCTTAGGATCCTTCCTCCCCTCCACTACTACCCTCAGGGAGGCATGGTCAGAGATCAAAATTGGACCATAAGATGCCTCCCTTACATCACCTGCTCTAGCTTTTGTTAAAAATAGTCCAATCTGGTGTAGATTTTGTGAGCGTGTGAATAAAATGAATATTCCCTTGAGGATGGATGACAAAACCTCCATGTCTCCAAAAGAGACCACTCTTCCGTCAAATGGTGAACAGTTTCAACACTTTTGGGAATAGGGCCTCTCCTCACTCCAGAGTGGTCCAAAAGGGGATCCCAATATGTATTCATGTCACCCCCTATAATAATATCGTCTGGGAGTGGTGCCAACACAGTCTCCAAATGAGTAAAGAAGTCCGGGGAATCTATGTTAGGGCCATAGACAGAGACCAGTGTTGTAATAAGACCTCCCATATCAACCACCCCTATAACATACCTGCCCCGAGGATCAGAAATGGTAGACAAAACTCTGTGGGGGAACCCCGACCGAATCCATATAGCTACCCCTCCTGCTTTAGCGCTATATGGTGCAGCTATCATCGTCCCTCCCCACGAACGTTGCAATCCCTCTATTTCTTCCTTTGTAGAGTGGAATTCCTGCAAAAATACTATATCACCTTTCATTTTGGTTTTAATTTGTGTCAACACCCTTTTTCTCTTTACAACTGTACGTAGTCCATTCACATTCCACGTTACCAAAGTTATATTAGCCATAGTAATAATACAGTTCAATAACCTTTGCCCATTTAGTGTACCTTAAAGAACTTTGACTCAACATTTTAACACTGCTGAAATAAAACTTTTTGGTTACTTTATAAACAGCTCCAATGAAACCATTACCCCCTCCCCCCTCAGTCAGCATTATAACCAAACATAAGTAAAGATGAGGATTCCCTTTGATTGTTTTAACTCATTGCCTCCACAGGCTCACTCTGAGATTACGCCACTTGCCTCCTGAATCTCCTGTATACTTTTAACAGTGAATCCTGGGCCTTTCTAAGCAAAATCAAGCCATAGTCAGTATGTCGTAAACAAATGCTAATAGCTCAATAACTGTACATGCTAGACACAAAGTATGAGTGGCAGAGTTATTCAGCACAAAATTGCCTTTCCAATGGTGGCATGCATGTAATAATAAGTAATTTTGTATTTTTTCTATGCTGGTCGAAAGAGCAAACTAAATATTTTTTTCACTAAAAAAGGGCAACATAAGCCATTTTTTGTTGGAAAATATGTAAAATATCAGCACCAAATTAAGCATACAGATTAGATGGTGTTTTGATATTATGTTTGCTAAAAAAAGATATCTTTTTACTATAAAACGTAATTTTTCCCCATTTTAGTCAAGGTGCTTTGATGAGATTTGAGGGCTAAATCTCAACCACGCACACCATATCATAAACAAATGCGTATAACTCCAAAAGTATACATGATACACACAAAGTATCAGCATGAAAGTTGATGAGCACAAAAATGCCTTTCCAATGGTGCTATGCAAACAGTTGTAATCAATAAGGTTTTTATTTTATACCTGCTGAAGTGCCAAAAAAGTGAATTTTATTCAAGCTGCTTAGGTGAATCTTGATGGAAAACATGTCAGCCATACACACCATACCATAAACAAATGCAAATAACTCCTAAAGTATACATGATATACACAAAATATCAGTGACAAAGTTGTGCAGCATAAAATTATCTTTCCAACGGTGCTATGCAGTCAAATATATATTATATTCTGTTACAATATATATTAAAATATATAAGTGAATTCTCCAGACGTTGCAAGGGCACACTGGGAGTCAGTAGCCGACTTCTGCAGATGTCCTTAGGACACACCAGTGTTTTTTTTACTGACGACTACAGGCGTCTGCTAGGACACAATAAGTTAAAACCCCCTAGTAACGTCCCTTATCCCTCTAAACCCACCCAACTTTCAGAAAACTTGAGAACTAGTTACCCTCTACTTTTCGTGGATTGAGCATCCATCCCCCACAAACATTAACAACACTAAATTGAAAGTACTATGGGGTTAACTTCCCCTCAACAACCATGCCGAAACAAGAACTCCAAGTCATTCCCCACACTATGTAGTTGCCTTTCCCTAAAAAGAAAAACTCTTAACTGCTGTCAAAGTAATGTACATAAAGATCAATTGTAAAGTTAACATAAGGTAAGAAAATCTTCTCTGGGAGGTTATCCGGGAAGTGCTGACTCCCTACTGTCGATTCTTGGAGCAGGTTTTCCCAGCTTAATGCATGATACAATCTGAACAAAAATTGCTCTTTTCTACCACTAAAGGATGTTGCATTTCACCTCCTTTACATAACAAATTGAAAGAGATCAACAAAGTGCAGCCAAAATTAGCCTTTTCTTCTCAAGACATAATGTAAGCAGGCTTCATATGGGTCTCTAGTCCTAATATTAATAATCGGACAGAGGACTTTTTGACTCCAGGCAATTAGTATGATCAGGAGAGCAGTCCATATACAATGAAGAGCCACAATCAATATAAACCAAAAATAAAGAAAAATGACTTGTTGCTTTGCGCAATACACTGAATACCCAACGAGAGCCTTATAATCATCTAGTATAGACGAGGTGGGAAGGGGAGAGGAAGCCCACAATCTAGCCCTTATAGGCCCCTAAAGGAGTTATGGATTGGTGGAAACGTGCCCCCCATTTCACCTATGACAACAAAACAGTACCTTTCTTGAGGGCTTCATCGTAAGATCAATTCACTTTAAATACATCCAGACCTTGCACAAATTCCATTGCTGCTGCCAGGTCAGTAAAGGCTTGAGTGTTACCTCCAGGTGGTCTGACTATCATTCATGCTGGATAGGCGAGAGTGAAAGGACAGTTTTTAGACTGAAGTAGCCGACACACCTCTGAAAAGGCCTGCCTTTGAACTTGAAGAAGGCGAGAATAATCCGGGTAAATGCTGACACTTCTGCGTTGCTCCATAATTGGCCCCGCTTTCAAAACTGCCACTCTATCCTGGTATCTCAAAAATTTAACTATTAAGTGCCTTGGTCTTTGATCAGTGTTGGGTTTGGGACCTGGAGATCGATGTGCCCTCTGAATCTCTAAGCCTGTGTCTTGAGGTAATTGCAGGGTGGTAATAAGCCATTTTTTGATAAAGCTTATACAGTCTTTCCCCTCTAGTCCTTCGGGCAAGCCTATGATGCAAATGTTACATCGGCGTTCTCGGTTCTCATGGTCATCGAAGGCTTGTTTTTAAGCTTCTTAAGAAGGCCTGGCAGGCAGGCCGCACAATGCTGAGCTCAAACCGCCTGATCCTAGATAATGACTATGTGCCACATATCCAAAAATTAAGGTGGGAATATACCCCTCTGTTTCCCCTGTTGAGAGCCCAGAAAATTAAATTTCGCACTCCGTATCCAGCAAACCTGGTGGTGATGCTCCCCTCTGGTTCGGTATCTTATTTTACAGCCCAGGAAGCACTTTGAGACCTGATGTCTTGGGGTATAATAAAGGATCGGCCAGCCGCATTCATGAGGCCCAAAGCAACAGGGAGATCAGACCCAGGTGAACATCTGCATGACCTTTCAATGGAGGACTTGCTGGATAGAGTCCATCAGTATTGGAATCCCACGTTGGCTACCTGAGGGGGGATGGTAAGTCCTTGATGGTCTTTTCTCTCATTTCCCTATTGTCTGGGTCCCCCTCTTGGCCCTTTTAACTACCGCTTGGCAGAAGGGTGGTGGGGGCGTGAGGATCCTTGATCCGGCTTGAAGCTTAGTCCTAGTGATATTTCCCAGGCAGTCACTGACCTTACTACAACTGTAGAAAACAGCCTTAAGGACTGCATTCTGGGGGGAGATAGAAATAATAGAGTAAATTTGGGTAGTCATTAGAGGGCGGGGTTCTCCCAGGCCGAATGGCTCCGATTTAAAAATTGGCCCTTTTGCCTTGTATCCGGGAATGGCTTTGCCTTCTTGCCTCCCCCTGCTCTGCTGATCCTGGTTTCCCCAGTGCTTTCGGGGGGGGGGGGGTGTGGGCTGGTGGGTCTGGGGGGGTATATGGAGGGCATGGGTGATCTGGCTGGGGGATGTCCCCGGCCCCCCTGGGGTGACCATTGGGTCTGCTTTTCTGGGGATCTCAACAGAGGACTTTAATCTGTTATACACCCTATGGTATGGACAGATTCACATTAAGTACTTAACTTTGTCTGCAGCAGGTTCTCGGAGACCCCTCCTATTGGGCTTGGTCATTATTTACAGGGGTCTCTGCTCTGATTTTGTGTTGTTATTGTATGGGAAGGGGGGAATTAAACTATACGCTCTGATTTTAGGATGACTATTTAGGTGATACTATAAAGTTTAATACAGCAGAAGACTATGACACTTCTGATTTTATATTATTATTTTGTTTTAGAGACTGGGCATAAGGAAGATTGGGAACAAGATATCTAGCTAACTTTAGTGGGAGAGGGGATAGAACGATAGGCTGGGGGTGATATCTAAAATTAGGGTAAATGCCAGTCCACAAGAGTGGAGTTTACCCTCTTGGTATCTTCACCTATTGGGTGCTGTTATGATCCCTTTGGTGGTTTTCCACCACAGATGAGGGTACGCTGCGCCCAAGCCTCACTGCGTCTTCCTTTTGGGATTCGCCTGAGGCCTACTACGAGTGCCTATGGATGGGTACTTCCTTTTTGGAAGTCACGAGTTATAAATTGTTTTTTTACCCTGCTACAGGCCCCAATGTTTTGGGGCCTGGTTTGTACATAGTTGACAGGTTCATTATTTGGTTTTATACTAGTGGAGTTGGGGTTATTTGGGATTTGATAAATGGAGGAGAGGGGGTATAGATAGTCCACTTGAAGTTCATTTAGGCTGGTCTGGGGGATTACTTACTGATCAAATTCAATCATTGATCTCATTACGGCTACTTGGCCGCTGTTTTTTACTGATGTGGGGTGGAAGGATTATGGGAATTTGTTGTGGGATACAAGTGGGGGAAAAAAGACACATATGCACAAGGAATGCAACTTTTAAAGTATCTTTATTTTTTTTTCTGGAATGGCCTGGAAATAACAGGAAGGCTTTCTCTTGCATGGTCTTGGCCCTTCGTGGGATCCGGTCCGGTCACTTGGCGGGACTGATCTCCTGCGGTGTTGGGGGAACAAAAGACATAAAAACATGGATTAGAATATGGCTACGTCACCAGAGAAAACTTTCTCCCAGAACGTTAATGGCATGCACAGCCCCATTAAGCATTCTCGCTTAATGCAGTATATTAAAAAGCAGAATGCGGATTTATATATGCTCCGGGAGATGCATTTATCAAGGGAACAGCATGCCAAATTATGCTGGGGGAAGGAAGATATAGGGTCTTTGCTTCATCTCACCCTGGGGGCCGTCGTTGGGGGACAGCCATTTTAATTCCGACCTCTACTCCATTTGACATTAACCAGACCAACTTGGACCCCGATGGGAGGTTTTTATTTTGCAGGGAAGACTATATAATCAGGAGGTGACCTTGGTAAACGCACACTTGCTCCCACTGTCTAATCCTTCGGTCGTACAGAAACTGGTGATGCGGATGATGGATCTTTTAAAGGGCCAACTTATCCTCTGCAGGGACTTAAATATGGCCATGTCTACCCATATAGACAGTTCTAATCCACTTCACCAGCACCAATCTAATACGGCACGATATTTCAAACGTACCATGGCACATCTGGGCATAATAGACGTCTGGCGTTGTTTGTTTCCCACAAACCCTGGATATACAGGTTACTTACCTGTAACAGGAGTTCTAGGAGTGGTATATGTTGTTCATCCACACTTACTGGCAGATTCCTTGCGGCTTTAAATGTTGCCGGAAGGTCTTCAAGCTGGCGCCTCCCACCCACTCAGGTGGTAAAACTCTCGGCTCCGCCCCATGACGCCAGATCTAGCCTGCTGAAAGCTAGGTTGCACGTCAAAGCCGGGGAGGTCGGGTGGGTTGTGTGGATGAACAATATATACCACTCCTAGAACTCCTGTTACAGGTGAGTAACCTGTCTTTCTAGGGACATGGATATCTTGTTCAATCCACACCTACTGGCAGACTTCTAGCAGTGCTCCGGGAGGAGGGAGGCAAGGCATGCATCCCCTACTTGGGAAATAAGGATTGGAGAACAGAGGTCCCAAAACCAGCATCCCGGCATGACTCAAGGTCGATGTGGTAGTGGGTAATGAAGGTGTGTGCTGATTTCCAGGTAGCAGCCCTGCAGATTTCCTGGATAGGGACGTCCCTGGAAGCAGCCACCGAAGCAGCGGTATGGCAGGTAGAATGAGCTCTTATATCTTTGGGAGGCTCCATGCCCGCCAACCTATAACAGAGATCTATGCAGGAGGTGACCCACCTGCCTATCGTCCACTTGGCTGCAGGTCTGCCAGGTGCGGCTTCAGCGTAGGTGACAAACAGCTGGCGAACCCTCCCCGAACTTCAGCCGTCCGCTCCTTATAATAAGAGAGCGTTCTTCTAGGGTCCAAAGTATGGAGCCTATATTGACCTCCGGTGTGACTGGGGTAGAACACTGGCAAAGTCAACACCTGGTTAAGGTGAAACTCCGACACCACCTTCAGAAGGAATTTCAGGTGAGGGCACAGGACAACCTTGTCCTTGTGGAAGACCAGATAAGGAGACTCGATGGAAAGCGCCTGGAGCTCTCCCATCCTTCTGGCTGACGTGATAGCCACCAAGAAGGCAGTCTTCCATGATAGGTGAGAGATGTCACACCTGTGCATCGGTTCAAATGGCTTGCCCATGAGCTTAGCCAATACCAGCAGTAGATCCCACGGAGGTGGAGGTTCTCGCACCAGAGGGGATATGTGATCAAGGCCTTTGAAAAAGCGCCCAACCACCTTCTCTTGCGCCACCGACTGCTTTCCGGCCCACGCCCAGTAAGCAGAGATGGCTGCCAGGTGCACCTTAAGGGTCGTCGACAGAAGCCCTAGCTGAGAAAGGGACCATAGGTAGTCCAGAATGCTGGCCAAGGAACAGGATAAGGGTCCAACCCCTTATCCTGACACCAAATGGAGAATCTCTTCCATTTGAAGGCATAGCATTTTCTGGTCGACTCCTTACGGGATGCCTCAACAATGTTGAGGACCTCGTCGGAAAGACCCAAGGCCTGGAACTCTAGCTGTTCAGGAACCAGGCCGTCAGGTGCAGGGATTGAAAGTCCGGGTGGAATACCTTCCCCTGGTTGACTGAGATCAGGTCTGGGCGGGCTGGAAGCCATCTCGGGAGCCTGGAGCTGAGGCTGAGGAAATCTGGATTCCAGAACTGACAGGGCCAGTCTGGAGCTACCAGAATCACCTGTGCCTTGTCCCTCCTCGCCTTGAGAAACACCTTGTGGATCAAGGGAAATGGGGGAAAGGCGTAGAAGAGGCCGGGGTCCACAGCCTCGAAGGCACCCCAGCGAGCCCTGCTGGGGGGGGGGGGGACATGAAACAGCCTCAGCTTCGCATTCTCCCTGGAGGCAAACAGGTCCACCTGAAGTGTGTCCCAATGGGAGAACAGATCGTATACTACCTATGGCAGGAGAGACCATTCATGAGATGCAGCACCTATCCGGCTTAGGGCATCGGCCAGAGTGTTGGAGGCTCCTGCCACATGAATGGCTAGGAGATCCGCCTCCAGACTGCCCACGAGAGACCAAGTGTGGAGAGCCTCCTTGCACAGAGGCAAGGAGTGCGTCCTGCCCTGATGGTTTAGGTAGTACATGGTCGTGGTGTTGTCTGTCTGGACCTGGACCACTTGACCCCGTATAAATGGAGGCGAGCGGTGAGGCCAGTTGAACCGCTTAAAGCTCCAGCAGGTTGATGTGGCATCGAGACTCCTAAGGGGACCAGAGGCCGTGCGCCTAGAGCTCCCCCAGATGGGCACCCCAACCCATCAGAGAGACGTCGGTCGTTAGAGTGACCATCGGCTCTGGGCGGACAAACGGGATACCCTCCTGCAGATGAGCCAGAATGATCCACCACTGGAGAGCGTTCCCCATCTCCTGGGTCGCCATCACTGGCTGACTGGTCCAGAGGACTGAAGCGCTGTGACCATTGGTGGGCCAGTCCCCATTGCAGGGGACGCATGTGCCAGCGGGCCCAAAGGACCATGCTGGTGCAGGCCGCCATGAGGCCCAGGAGGTGCAGGAAGTCCAAGGCAGGGCGCAACTGCCAACCAGAAATGACTGGGCAAAGGAGGAAAGAACCTCAGCCCTGTCCGCCGGGAGCCATGCTCTGGCTCGAAGAGAGTCGAGCTCTGCCCCGATGAACTGAATCACCTGTGTTGGCACGAGTTCTGATTTGGCCTCGTTGATGAGGAGGCCAATCTGAGAGCAGACCTGGAGGGCCAGATCCCTGGACCGCTCCACCTCCGACTTGGAGAAGGCTGCAATCAGCCAGTCATCCAGGTAAGGGTACACCCGGACCTTTTGGCACAGCAGAAATGCTGTCACCACTGCCATGCATTTGGTGAAGATCCTGGGAGCTGGAGAGAGGCCGAAAGGCATGGCCCGGAACTTGTAAAGGGATCCCTCTGCTCTGAAGCGGAGGAATTGCTGGTGGGACGGACGGATTGGAACATGAAAGAACGCGTCCTGAAGGTCCAGAGAACAGAACCATATGCCTCGTTCCAAGGATGGGATAATCTGAGCCAGAGTGACCATCCTGAAGGTTCGAGACCTTAGGAACTTGTTCAGGTCATGTAGGTCTAGAATGGGGCGCCAGCCCCCCATCCGTTTTGGGACCAGGAAGTACCTGGACACAAACCCTGGGTCTGATGGAGGATCCGCCACCTCCCTGATCACCTCCTTCTGGAGGAGCAGGGCAATATCAGCTCGATGGGCCGGCAGAGAGGCTGCGGACCCCATAGGCCCCCGTGGGGCGATGGCTCGATAGGATGGGGACTGCTTGAATTCCAGCGGCAGACCCTTTCCTACCACTTCCAACACCCAGCGGTCCGTGGTGATATCGGACCAGGTGGAAATGAAGTGGCAGAGCTGTCCCCCCATGGGGGGAACCCGGGGAGGAGTGACGAGGTTGAGGGCGACACCCCTCAACTGGTCACTGGGCAGGCTTGGAGGAAGGACCAGCCGAGGAGCCTCCTGGACCTTTCCATCCCGGCTTCCTGTTGGAGGAAGGAGCAGGCTTGGCTTTGGGGTGCCAAGTGCGAGCCTGTTGGCCCTGATGCTGGTGTTGCTGGGCAGGACGTGCTGCAGGGGTTGAAGGACGAAAGGGCTTACGCTGCTGCTGGCAGCCTTTGTCCTTCTGGGCAGACATGACCGAGTCCAAGGTGGCATTGGACTTCTCAATCCGCTGAAGATGCCCCTCAACCCTGGGACTGAACAAGTCGGTACCCAGGAAGGGAACGTCTGCCAGCTTGTGCTGGGTATCTGCCAGAAAGTGGAGATCCGCAGCCAAGCTCTGCGGCACATGGCCACTGCGGCCGCTACTGACCGGGCACACGAATCAGCGATGTCCAGGGAAGTCTGGAGCTGCTGTTTGGCCACCGCCCTTCCCTGATCCCGCACCTGCTTGACCACAGTTTGGAGGTCAGCTGGGAGATGAGGAATCACCTCATCCAGGGAGCCCAAAAGGGCGTGGGAAAAGTGTGCCATCAGGACGGCCGAGCTGGCCCGATGAAGGCCTAGGGAGGAAGCAGCGTAAACTTTCCGCCTAGAGTAGTCCAACTTCTTGGATATCTTGTTGGGAGGCTTGTCCCCGTCCCGAGCGTTCCTGGAGCGCCGGAAAATGCTGTCGGTCATGAGCCCCTCCACAGGGGGGTGCTCCAAGAAACCAGAGAGTGAACCGGTGGGAACAGCATACTTCCGAGCCATCCTGGTCGAAGGTGGTGGACAAGAAGCTGGCCGCTGCCATAGCTCCAGTACCAGGCCAACAATGGCTTGGGCCACCGGGAAGGCCTCCGTGGGGGAATCCCCTTGGTCCAGTATCTCCGTGAGGGGATACTTGACCCGTTTTGAAACAGGTTCGAGCTTCATCCCAGTGGACTCTGAGATGAGCCGAAGCATTCCCAGAAACGAGGATGGGCTCTCGTCAACCGACTGACCCCCAGTGGACTCCAAGTCAAGCAGCCTGGAGAACAAGGAGGAGTCATCATCAGACTCAGAGGAGTCTGCGAACAGCTGCTGGCGCCTGAGCCGCCTCCACCTGCCGAGGTCAATCGGGAGTGAGGGTGACCGACAACCAATGGGGCAAGCCCTGACCTGACCGAGAATCCTTGGTCAGGGCCCCAAATTTAGGTTGTGGAGGTGGGGGTTCCACCACAATGGGTGGCGCAGCCAGTTTCGGCCGAACAACCGGTGCCGGCTTCGGCTCCTCAACCACTACGAGGGGTTGTTTCAGCCACTCCGGTGACAGCCACTTAATGGCCGGGGAAGACAATGAAGTCGGCCTATTCCTGGTCAAAAGGAGCTGCTGCCACATTAGCTCCTCATAGCGCCGACGCAATTTTCGCCGGAGCCTATCCTCCAAAGGGGACGAAGACGAGGATGAGCGGTGCCGGCGCTTTCCATGGTGCCAAGACCGCCGATGTCGGCGGGATCGGCTGGACCGGGAAGAGGTCCGAGACCGAGACCTTCGGTGTTTCCGAGGGCGGGTCTGAGAGGGGGCGGGGTAAACCCGCTCCTCCCTCGGTTCAGGAACCTTAACCGGGGATTCCAGCACAGGAGGCACAGGCAAGTCCTTGGTTTCCACCGGGGGAACCGGTGAAGAAGGGTTGTCGGCTTCTCCGGTCGACAACCCATCCAACAGGTCGAGAAAAATCTCGATTGCGTCAACGGGTGCCTCGGCCAGCTGACCTGACGGGGACATCGTGAAGCCAGCGGCTTTAGCCGCAACCTCGACTGAAGTAGAGTGTCGACTGTCCGGGGAAGGGGACCTCTCCTGTTCCCAAGAACGTCGACGGTGGATCTTACCTTTAGGGTCCTTCTTTTTGGACCGAAAGGACTGTCCCGAAGGGCCTTCTCCCTTGGCGGAGAGAGATTGGAAAAGCTCCTTGAAAGAAGCTGTGTAGGAGGATTCCAAGGAGAGCGGGATAAATGCCGCGACCGAGGATGATGATGATGCGACCTGGGCCGCCTCCTCCTCGAGGGGATCATCTGCTCCAGCTGTTCCGCCGAGCCCGCAGCCGCGGACACTGCGCAATGGGCCTCCTTAGACTTAACCGGAGGATAACGTTTTTTGGGGTCGCACCAACAGTAACCAGGCAGTGCGGTCCTCCAAGACCGAAGCCGAAAAGGATTTGCACAACTCACAAGCCTGTGAGTCATGGCCGAGCCCAAGGCAATAAACACACGTGGCGTGCAGATCGGTCCGGGACATCTTCAGTCTACGGGGGCACAGACGAAATCCAGGAGTCGATTTGTCCATCGCAGCTGCGAGGGAAGATACAGAACGAAGTCTTGAAAATTTTAAAATAAGTTTCAGATAAACCGAAGAGTTTGGATCCAGGCCTAAAACGCAGAGCGCAAAGGAGGGAACCTGAGCTTCCAAGTGGTAAGGAAGATCTGGCGTCATGGGGCGGAGC
Organism: Neoceratodus forsteri; assembly: GCA_016271365.2. NCBI lineage: Eukaryota > Metazoa > Chordata > Ceratodontiformes > Ceratodontidae > Neoceratodus > Neoceratodus forsteri. The sequence goes on from CM057455.1 coordinate 884,168,774, forward strand.
CGACAGTTTTACCACCCGGGTGGGTGGGAGGAGCCAGCTTGAAGACCTTCCGGCAACATTTAAAGCAGCAAGGAACCTGCCAGTAAGTGTGGATTGAACAACATATCCATGTCCCTAGAAATACGTTTTTATCAAATAGACATCATACCTACTCCAGGTTAGACTACTTTTGGGTTACCTGTGAACACCTAGGTCTGATACAAGATATCACCATAGGCCCAATGGTCCTTTCAGATCATCACTCTCTCACTCTTAAAATTAACCTGGGGAAGGAGAAGAAAAGTACAGTTACATAAGAACTTACCGTAACAGTAGATCTTTAAGAGAGGCTCTTGCAGTAGGTAATTACAAATAGGACTGAAGCCGGCGGGTGTCAGGATCCTCTGGAGAACATTCTGTAGCAGTCTCTGGTGGGGGACGCCCCATGTCAGGTGACGCGTCAGGCACTGTCGGTATAAAGGCGGTCCCCCCCTCCTGCTTCAGTTCTTTCCGCAAGGGTCAAAAAGCGAGAGGAGAGGCGGATGTTCCTTCCTGGAAAAGCTGAAAAACTAAAGTGGGATGGAGGCAGGAAGGCATTACCTGCAAGAGCCTCTCTCGAAGATCTACTGTTACGGTAAGTTCTTAAGTAACTGTACTATCTTACTTCGAGAGGGCTCTTGCAGTAGGTAATTACATATAGGACTGAGTCCCAAGCAGTCTGGAACAAAGAGAAGCACATGGGAGGAGGAAACTACTCATACAGAGATCCTCTGGCTGAAGAGGGCTCAAGAAAGGAACCCTTGCAGAACAGCCAACCCGAAGCCGGCTCTACGGTGAGAGGCAATGTCCAAACTGTAGTATTTCATAAAGAGATGGACAGAAGTCCAAGTTGCGGCTGCGTAAATGTCAGCCGCTGACACATTCTTGAAACAAGTAGCAGAGGCCGCGACACCCCTGGTGTGACCCCTGACCTGACCTGGCAAAGTCTTGTGATACTTGTCATAGCAGAAAGTGATGCAATGAGCCAACCATTTGGACAAACATTGTTTGGAAACAGCGTTGCCCTCTCTTTTGCTGGCAAAAGAAACAAATAGTTGATCAGTCTTTCTGAGATCCTTCATCCTGTTGGTTTAGTAACTCAGATTCTGATGAATGTCCAGAGTATGTAAAAGATACTCCCCATGATTGGAGTGCTGTGTGAAAAACGCAGGCAGTTCAATGGACTGGTTCAATGTAGATTCCGCTACCACCTTAGGGAGAAACTTAGGATTGGTGCGAAGAGCCACACGTTCCTTATGGAAAATCAAATATGGAATTGCACATCAAGGCCTGAAACTCGAAAATTCTTTGAGCGGAAGTAATGGCCACTAGGAAGTCTCTTCCATGAGAGGAACTTAAGGTCTGCTGAGGCTGCCGGCTCAAAGGGAGGCAGTGTAAGCTTCTGGAGAATGAAATTGAAATCCCAAGGGGGGGGGGGCAGGAACCCGAATGGGGGGGTCTCAGATGGAGAACCCTTCGAAGGAAGGTCTTAGCGACCTCCAGCTGAGCGAAAATTCTGTCCCCAAAGGGAATATGATAAGCGGCAAGACCCAGGTCGAAGAGATAATGCATGTAGTCCAGTAGCCACCCGACAGGACAGGAGAAAGGCTCTAAATCTTTGGACGAAGCTCCCAAATGGAGAACCATTTCCATTTCATGGCATAAGTGGAATGAGTGGACGGCTTCCTGGCTTCTACCAAAATCTCTGCCACTTGTGCTACGTCTGTAGGAGCCAAGTATGCAGCTGAAGGGATTTGAGGCTGGGATGGACCAGGGATCCCCGATCCTGGGTCAACAGTAGTCATGAAAGTGGAAGAGGAATCGGAGGTTCCTCTGAGTACTGTTGCAGAAGAGAGAGAATCAATCTTGCCTGGGCCAGAAGGGAGCAATGAGAATCATATGGGCCTCCTCTGAGCTGAGCTTGTGCAGGATCCTCAGAATCAATGGAATTGGGGGAAAAGCACAGAGGTATCTGCCTTTCCAGTCGAGAGACAGAGCGTCTCTCCAGAGTCACCCACGCCTTGGAACGAGCGAGCAAAAGGTGGGCAATTTTGCGTTTAGAGGGGACGCGAACAGGTCGACCTGAGGGGTTCCCCAACATAGGAAGATGTCATCTGCTATTTCCTGATCCAATTCTCACTCGTGAGGTTGTGCCGAGGATCGGCTCAAGTGATCTACCAACAAATTCTCTACCCCCGGGACGTGGACTGCCGTGAGGTGAAGGTTGAGGAGGGTCGCACATTCCCAGACCCGCATTGCTTCCCGACAAAGAGGGTAGGAACGGGTACCCCCAATTGTTGAGGTACCAGACTACACTCATGTTGTCAGTCTGGACTGCCAGATGACCGGGAAGCAGAAAAGGGTGCAGTGCTTGAAGAGCGTACAACACCGCTCTGAGCTCGAGCACGTTGATGTGAAGTGTCTGCTTGAGTTTGGACCAAGAGCCCTGGGTCCGCTGGGATCCCAAATGGGCTCCCCAACCTTCACCCGAGGCGTCCGTTGTCAGCTTTTGGGAGGGGGGAGGAGGAAGACAGAAGGGAACTCCCTGACAAAGGTTCTCCTGAACCAACCACCAGTGCAAATCCTGAAGCATCGGGGTTGAGACTAGCACCTCTTGGTCCACGTTGTCGACCAATTGATCCCACTGAGACCGAAGAGTCCACTGAGAGATTCTCATGTGGAGCCGCGCTCGTGGAATTGTCGGAATTGCAGCCGCCATGAGCCCCAGGAGGCGAAGGACCGACCTGGCGGTAACCCGCCTGTGGGAGGATAAGTTGCTTGCCTGAGCCTGGAGGGTGGCCACCCTGTTCGGAGGCAGAAAGGCCATGCCAGTGTCGTGTCCAGAATCGCCCCGATAAACTGGAGGCATTGTGATGAGATCAAATGGGATTTTGAATGGTTGATAGTAATACCCAGGCTGGTAAAAACCTGCCTGGTAAGACAAAGGGAATGCAGGAGTTCCTCCCTGGATGGGGCCATCAGGAACCAATCGTCCAGGTATGGGAAAACCTGAACTCCCTGAGAACGCAGGTGGGCCGCCACCACAGACAGGCATTTGGTAAATACTTGGGGAGCCGAGGAAAGACCAAATGGGAGGGTCTTGAACTGGTAGTGGTCCTCCTGGAAAGCGAACTGGAGGTATTTGCTGTGGGAAGGGCGGATAAGGATATGCAGGGACGCGTCCTGCATGTCCAGAGCACACAGCCACTGTCCCGGCTGAAAGAGGGGCAGGAGACTCTGCAGGGAGAGCATCCTGAACCTTTTGTACTCCACAAACCGATTCAGGGAGCTGAGGTCTAGAATGGGCCTCACGTCTCCTGTCTTCTTGGGGACAAGGAAGAAATGCGAGTAGACACCCGTCCCCCGAAGAAGGGGAGGGACGGGTTCTATTGCCTCCTTCAACAGAAGGGAGGAGATTTCTTCCTAAACCCTGAGATGATGTTCTGGGGAGTAAGACGACCTGGGGGGGTTTCTGAAGAAACTCAATAGTGTGGCCCTCTGCTATGAGCTGGAGGATAGAAACATAGACTTTGACGGCAGATATGGACCGCTTGGCCCACCTAGTCTGCCCATATCCCTACCTAGAGGATAAGCTGCAGATCCTATTTAACCAACAGCCTATTTCTTCCTACCCCCCACAAAAATTGCCTTATGTCTGTCCAATGCATTCTTGAATTCTCCCCCAGTTTTAGACCCCACAACCTCCTCAGAAAGGCTGTTCCATGCGTCCACCACCCTCTCTGTGAAAAATACTTCCTCACATTGCCCCTGAGCCGTCCCCCCTCTATCTTCAAATTGTGTCCCCTTGTTCTTGCACATCTCTTTTTCTGAAAGATGCTACCCTCTTGGACTTTGCTGATTCCACTGAGGTACTTAAATGTTTCTATCATGTCCCCCCTCTCCCTTCTTTCCAAGGATCCAAGAGTCAGAAGTGATCCTCTCCCAACCCGGCAGATGTAAGGAGAATCTCCCGCCTACCAGCTCCTCTGGATCGACCAGAAGCTGTGGGAGAGGGAGTCAGGAGGTGTGAGGCAGTGCCGCAGCTGGAGGTCCCACAGCCCGTTTGGGTGGGGGGGGGGTCTCGCAGCCAGAGGGGCCCGGCGTTTGTTGGCCCGCTTTCCTAGGGGTTTCGCCTTAGGCCGTTCGCGACGGTGAAAGGAACGATGCTGCGCTTGAGGGGCTCTGTACATGGAGTCAACCTCCTTGAGAGCAGTGCTCTTCTCTCGCAGTCCAGTAATCATGTCCTTGACATCACCATGGAATAACACCGAACCTCGGAAGGGGGCGTCCTGGATGGCAGATTGTACTTCCGAGGCTAAACCTGACAACCGAAGCCAGGCATGTCGCCGCAGGGTCACGGCGAATGCCAAGCTTCATCCAGAAGCATCCATCGCATCGTAAGTAGTGCGCAGCATGTGTCTACTGGCCGAACGTCCGGAGCAGACCAGGTCTGCCACTTCCTGTTTAGTCTGTGACTGAGGAAGGGAGTCCAACTTGGCTTCCACCTCACTAAGGATAGCCTTCTGGTAATCCCCCTTGTGATCCACATAGTTCAAGGCTCTGATGCCCATAGTGGAAGAAGAATAGACCTTCTTGCCATACTGGTCCAGAAGGCGGGATTCCTTATTGGGTGGGAACAAGCTCAGGTGTTTCGGGTTAGCCGAATGGCCATGTGGGGCGCTGATCATGACCAAATCAGCCTTGGGGTGTGATGTGAGAAAGTCAACCCCCTCAGGAGCCTGATACAGCCTATCCTCCTTCCGAGGAAGGGGGGCTAAAGCCGACGGTTGTTTCCAAATAGTGGAAGCGAGGTTGGCATGAGGCTCGATCCAGGGTGGAACTAATGTGGGAGCGACCTCAGGCAAATCCAAATGGGCAGCTAGCTTCTGCTGCTGTGGATCCGGCTCCAGAGATTTCCACTGATGAAGAGTCTGGATTTTTCTTAGCAACTTCGTAAACGAGGGATCCTCCGGAGGGGACTTCAGAAGAGTCCTGGGCTTGTCAGGAGTGCAAGGCTTGTCCGGATCGGAGCTGTCGCCAGATCCTCCGATGAGTCGAAGAAGGAGATGAAGACCCCTCCCCACTCGGGGGAGGAACATGGCCCCTAGGGGGCAAGGTGCCACCCCCAGCCTCAGACCCCGTAGCAGTGTCTCTGGGGTTGGGGGGGAGGAGGGGTCTTTCGCCCCCGGCGACGGGGATTCAGGACCGAGTCTGTCGTCGGGAGACGGCTCTCCACCTCCCTGGTGAGCTGAGCCTTGGCCTCAGATCACCAAGAAGTCAGAGTCTCCCTCAGATCCACCGGTGGCTGAGGGGGCGGTGGAGGAGGGGGAAGGGGGATACAGATACTGGGGGTATCCATAGGGCGAGTATCCGTAGCCAGACAGTGGGAAGCCCGGCGTCCGGTACTGAGGCACTGGGTACTGCAGCGTCGGGTACTGCGGTGCCGGATAAGAGGGCATCGGATACGATGGCGTAAGATCCGGCACCAGGGGCTCTACCGGGGTAGAAGGTCCTGGAAGAGGCCCTGCAGGCGAGCCAGGGTCAGGTGGCCCGGCGGGTGTCAGGGTGACGTCCTGTAAGGGGACGTTGGCCGGCGATGGGGACAGTGTTCGAGGGTCCGTCAGGCCATCCGGACCTACGGGAGGGAGGCCTGAAGGAGGCGCTGAAGAGTCCCTAGCGGCGTCCGGGGGAGAGCCGGAGGGATCCTCTGGGTCCAGCTGGGGAGACGCAAGGGCCTCAGATGGCAGTGGCGAAGGCTGCGGGGAGCCAGCGGCGCCTCCGTTGCCGAGCGACCGCTGGACGGGACGGCGGGCATCTGACCGGCGTGCTCCGGGCGGATGTCGAGGAGCAGACGTCCAACTGAGAAGGCCGTGAAGGGGAGGTGACCTTGATGGGCGGCTTGATGGCCATGCGCTGCCCCAAAGGGTTGAGCGGCTTAGTGGCTGGCTCTGGGTGGACGGAGGAGCCGATGCCTGACTTACCAGAGAGGCTCGAACCAGAAGGCCGTGCAGGTGTGTCACTCTCGGGGGTGGTGCCGGCGACGCCCACTCCTCTTAAAAAAAAAAAAAAAAAACCACTCCCGTGGCGGGTGCGCGCCTCCGGCTTACACCCAGCAGTAATGAATGGTGAAGATTGACAAGGGAAGATCCTGTGTTCCTTTGATCCTATGGAACTATTGCTACTGCCCTATTGTTCAGAAGGCTTTGAATCTCGGAAGCGAGGAGGTCTGACTGAGTGACAGACAGCCTGGGCTGTCGTTTGGGTGGCAGATCTGGGAGGGTTTCTGAGAAATTTAGAGAGTAGCCCTCGCAAATTATTCTGAGAGAGCTGGAGGGATGCAGGCCTATACTTGCACGATGGTCTGCATCTGTCCAGGAGGAGAACCAGAATCCTAGGTGATAGGTTTAAATGCTTCATTGGCAAGCATTTAAACTAGCCAAGGGAGGAGGTACTGTAAAGGAGAAGGGAAATCCTAGCCCCCCCCCCCAAAAAAAAAATCAGGGTAGTTACTGAGGTAAACACCAAGATAGAGAAGTCAATAGGGAGAAGGGCAGGGGTAAATGGAGAAAAAGACAAAGGCAGTAAGGACAACAGGGATGGGGCAAAAAAGGGGTAAGGCCATAAAAAAAAAATGGAGGGTAATGAGTATCAATGCCTGTAGTCTAGGTGACAAGCTCCCTGAACTGGTGGCCTTGATGGAAGAGGGATGCCTGGATATCGTGGCAGTCACAGAAACATGGTACACAGAGAATCATGACTGGGATGTCAACATACCAGGGTACACAATCTACAGGACAGACAGGGAGGGTAGAAGAGGAGGATGAGGAGTAGCTCCCTATGTAAGGGAAGGGATCAAAGCAACGGAACTAAAGGGTAAACAGGGAGGAGAGGAGGCACTGTGGGTTACCCTGGAGACTGGAAATGGCACTACAATCTGCAGAGCAGTTGTATACAGACCCCTGTCTAAGGGGGAAGAAATGGACAAGGAAATGATACAAGGCATCCTTAGGATGGCAGAGAAAGGGGAGATATTGCCGATGGGAGACCTGAATATGCCAGATGTTAACTGAAGCACCTTTGCTGCAGCCACATCCAAGAGCAGGGCCATTCTCGATGCCCTACAGGGGGCAGTCCTCAGACAGCTAGTGTTGGAACCCACTCGGGAGGGAGCAATCTTAGATCTGGTACTCTCAAATGGGGACGGAGAGAGGATCTCAGATATAGAAGTGGGTAGCCATCGGGGAACAAGTGACCACCAAAGTGTGGTTCACGATAAACTCAGCTGTAGAGTCAAACCATACAAAAGTGAAGGTACTGGACTTCAGGAGGGCTGATTTTGTCAAAATGGGAGACTGCCTCAGAAAAGCACTAGCAAACAGGCAAGAAGAAGGGGTGGAGCAACAATGGGGAAACATCAAAACTGCCATCACAGAGGCAACAAGCCTTTGTGTGAAGCAAATAAGCAAAACGAAAGAAAAAAACACTATGGTTCTCAAAAGAGATGGCAAGGAAGGTTAGGGAGAAAAAGATAGCATTCAGGAAGTATGAGAAAACACAGAAGGAGCAGGACAGAGAACTGTGCCAGTTAATGCAGAAGGAAACGGGGAAGGCAGTCACAATAGCAAAGGCCCAAACTGAGGAAAAGATAGTCAACTTGATTAAGAAGGGGAATAAAAATAGGTTACTCACCTGTAACAGTAGTTCCAGAAGTGGCATATGTTGTTCATCCACACTCTTTGGCAAGTCCCCTTCCACTCTAAGATCAACCGGAAGTCTTCAGGCTGGCTCCTCCCACCCACCTGGGTGGTATATACCTCAGTTCTGCCCCATGACGCCAGATCTCAGCCCACTGTAAGCCAGGTGTTGTGCATTCGCAGCCGGGGAGGCCGGGTGGGTCAGTGTAGATGAACAACATATGCCACTCCTAGAACTACTGTTACAGGTGAGTAACCTGTTTTTCTAGGAGTGTGGATATGTTGTTCATCCACACTCTTTGGCAGACTCTTAGCAGTTCTCCAGGAGGAGGGAGGCAAGGCACACACCCCCTACTTAGGGAACAGAGATTTGAGAACTGAAGCCCCAAAACCAGCATCCCGGCGTGACTCGAGGTCGATGTGGTAGTGGGCGATGAAGGTGTTTGCTGACTTCCAGGTAGCAGCCTGACAGATTTCCTGGATAGGGATGTCCCTGGAAGAAGCCACCGATGCAGCGGTATGGCGGGTAGAATGAGCTCTTATCCTTCTGGGAGGCTCCTTGCCTGCCAACTCGTAGCACAGACCTATGCATGATGTGATCCATCTTGCAATAGTCTGTTTTGCTGCAGGTCTGCCAGAAGCACCTTCAGTGTGGGTGACAAACAGCTGGCTAACCTCTCCCAGAATTTCCACCGTCCTCTCCTTGTAATCGGAGAGAGCACGTCTCAGGTCCAAAGTATGGAGCCTGTACTCGGCCTCCGAGGTGTAATTAGGGTAGTATGCAGGGTTAACACCTGGTTAAGGTGAAACTCTGACACCACCTTCGGAAGGAATTTCGGGTGGGGGCGTAGGACAACATTGTCCCTGTGGAAGACCAGTAAGGGGAATCCACTGAAAGCGCCTGGAGCTCCCCTGTCCTTCTAGCGGACCTGATAGCCACCAGGAAGGCGATTTTCCACAAGCGTGACAACTCACACTTGTGCCTTTCTTGAATGGCTTGCCCATGAGCTTTGCCAGTACCAGCAGAAGATCCCACGGAGGTGGAGGTTGACGCACCACAGAGGATATGTGATCCAGACCTTTGAAAAATGCACCCGACCACTGTCTCCTGTGCCAACGCCAGCTGACCAGTTCGCGCCCAATAAGCAGAGATGGCTGTCAGGTGTATCCTAAGGGTCGACGACCGTAGACTCCCTTTGGAGAGAGACCAAAGGTAGTCGAGAATGTTAGCCACTGGACAGGATAAAGGGTCCAAGCCCTTACCCTGACGCCAAATGGAAAACCGTTTCCATTTGAAGGCATAACATTTCCTGGTCGATTCCTTTCTGGATGCTTCTACCATGGTGTAGACATCTTTGAAAAGATTCAAAGCCTGGAACTCTAGCCGCTCAAGTACCAGGCTGTAAATTGCACGGAATGATGGTCCAGATGGAATACCTTCCCCTGATTGAGTTCTATCAGGTCTGGGCATGCTGGAAGCCACTCCGGGGGCCTGCAGCTAAGGCTGAGGAGATCTGGATACCAGAACTGGTGTGGCCAGTCTGGGGCTACCAGGATCACCTTCGCCTTGCCCCTCCTCACCTGGAGGAGCACCTTGTGGATCAAGGGAAATGGAGGGAAGGTGTAGAGGAGGCCTGGGGTCCACGGCCTTAAGAAAGGATCCCCCTGCATTGAGCCCTGCTGAGGGGGGCGGGCAAGAAACAGCCTCAGCTTGGTATTTTCCCTGGAGGCAAACAGGTCCACCAACGGTTTGCCCCAATGGGAGAACAGACTGTAAGCTACCTCTGGATGGAGAGACCACTCGTGGGATGTCTGGCCTAGACGACTGAGAGCATCCGCCAACTGGTTTGAGACTCCTGCCACATGAATGGCTAGGAGATCCGCCTCCAACCGGCTTACGAGGGTCCAGATGTGGAGCGTCTCCTTGCACAGCAGATGGGAGTGCGTGCCACCCTGTTTGTTGAGGTAGTACATGGTCATGGTATTGTCCGTCTGGACTTGAACCACTTGACCCCGGAGCAGAGGACCGAAAGCTGACAGTGCCAGTCTGACTGCTCTGAGCTCCAACAGGTTGATATGGCATCAGGACTCCTCGGGGGTCCAGAACCTGTGGGCCCTTTTGTCCCCCATGTGGGCTCCCCAGCCCATGACAGAAGCATCAGTCGTAAGGATGACCATCAGCTCGGGGCGGACAAACGGGATCCATTCCTGCAACCATTCTGGGGTGGTCCACCATTGGAGAACGTCCCACATCTTCTGGGTTACAGTGATCAGCTGGTCGAAATGACCGTGGTGCTGAGTCCACTGGGCGGCCAGCTCCCATTGGAGGAGGCGCATGTGCCACTTGGCCCAATGGACCACTAAGGTGCACGTTGCCATGTAACCCTGAAGGCGCAGAAAGTCCCAGGCAGGGTGCAAGTGCCCAACCAGAAATGATCGGGCAAAGGAGGAAGGAACCTCCGCCCTGTCCACTGGGAGCTGAGCTCTGGCTTGACAGGAGTCGAGCTCTGCCCCGATGAAGCCCATCACCTGAGAGGGCACGACTTCTGACTTGGACTCGTTGATCAGGAGGCCGAGTCGGGAGCAGGTTTGGAGGGCCAGATCCCTGGACCTCTCCACCTCCTGAAGGGAGGAACCTGCCAAGAGCCAGTTGAGAGAAGGGTAGATTCATACTCCTCGATGTCAAAGATGGGCTGCCACCACTGCGATGCACTTGGTGAAGACCCGTGGGGCCGATGACAGGCCAAACAGCATGGCTTGGAACTCTTACAGGGTCCCCTCAACCCTGAAGCAGAGGAAAGGAAAATTACGTACCTACCGTAATTCTTGATCTTCTTGGACCAGTCTCCACCACTCATTCACACTAGTGGGATTAGCGCCGGAGGCACTAAGACCCATCGAGCAAACTTTGCTGGAGGGGTCGGGCGCTGAGACGCGACGACACGGGCGCCACAGCAGCGGCTCGAGCGGCAATGACCATCTCGGCGACGACCCTCCAAGCGCCTCAGTACCTTTTTTACCAAGGAGGTGCAGCGCAACTAACGTAAAGAGTAAACCCAACATTAAAAAACGGACATAAGATAGTCCGTATGACCCGTGTAAGAAGGGTCAGCAAAGAAGTCCTCACGGCCTAAAGATTTGAGGGAGTGAAGACCAATACAGCGGTGAGCTCGGGGGATGGAGGGTGGGCGTGTGAATGAGTGGTGGAGACTCGTCCAAGAAGATCAAGAATTACGGTAGGTACGTAATTTTCCTATCTTCCTGGACATAAGTCTCCACCACTCATTCACACTAGTGGGAGAGTACCAAGCTGATAATCCCCCAAAAGGGCGGCAGGAGAGCCAGAGCTCACGCGTCTAAGATAGAAGCCCATTAAGGATAGTTCTGCCGAATGCGGAATGTCGCCTAGCATGAACATCCAGTGCATAGTGCTTAACGAAGGTATGCACTGAGCTCCAGGTGGCGGCGTTGCATATATCTGCAATTGGAACATTGCGAATCTCCGCTTAGGGATGCACGGACCGCCTCTAGTAGAGTGAGCGACACTCTACCTTCTAATTTAACTTGAGCCATGGAATAGCAATGACGAAGGCATGCCACTAACCATGAAGAGATGCATCTAATAGCGACAGGTTGACCCAGCCGGGTGTCGCTGAAAGAAACGAACAGTTGCTGAGTCTTACGAACATCCTGGTTCTATCTAAATAGAACATAAAGGCTCTCTTAACATCCAAGGAATGAAGAGCTCGCTCCCTTCATTTTGGAAATTAGCAAGTATGCGAAGTACCAGAGGTTGGTTTAGATGGAATTCTGACACAACCTTGGGAAGAAATTTAGGATGAGTACGGAGAACTACCTTGTCTTTATGGAATACAGTATACGGAGGGTCCGTAACCAGGGCATGTATCTCAGAGACCCTGCGGGCTGAGGTAATGGCCACCAGGAAGGCAGTCTTCCAGGTAAGAAATTTTAGCTCACAGGTAGCTAAGGGTTCGAAAGGCTTCCGAGTGAGCATGTCCAGCACCAGGTTAATGTCCCAGGCTGCAACTGGACGCTTAACAGGGGGTCTGGTATGGAGAATCCCCTTAAGAAATCTCTTCACCATAGGTAACTGAGCCAGAGTTAAGGAAGAAACCGGCTCATGGAACGCTGAGATGGCACTAAGGTGAACTTTAACTGTGGAGTACTGAAGACCTATGTTTGACAGGTCCAAAAGATACTCCAGAACCTTGCCAGGAGGACAGGAAAAGGATTCCAAGAGATTTTGCACACGAGAGAAAAACGTTTCCATTTGGGCGTCGATTTTCGGTGCTGGCTTCCGAGCAGCCAGAAGGATGTCTGAGACTCTACGAGAGACGTTGAACCGATTCACTTCTATCTCTTCAGGAGCCAAGCATGAAGGTGAAGTGATTTCAGTTGGGATGGACCAACGAACCCTGAGTCAAAAGACTGATTTGCAAAGGAAGTGGTCTCGGAGGCTGCCAACATACTGTTGAGTAGAGAAACCATAGTTGCCGAGGCCAGGAAGAGCAATGAGAATCATCTTGGTCCCTTGAGACTCGAACTTGAAGTACTCTCTGGATTAGAGGAAGCGGTGGAAAGGCGTAAAAAGTGTTTTGTCCACCGCAGCCTGAGCGCATCCTGACAGAAAATGCCAGGCCCTGGATTTCTGGAGCAGAAGAGAGCAGTTTTGCGTTGAGTGGGGATGCAAAAGGTCCAGGTCTGAGTCCCCACTCTTTGAACAGGGACCGAGCTACGGCTGGATCGAGAGACCACTCGTGAGGGTCTGCCTCCGTTCTGCTGAGGTGATCTGCTAGGTCGTTTGTATACCTGGCAGATAAACCGCTTGAATCAGAGACTTGTGCTCCAAGCACCACTCCACACCCTCATTGCTTCCTGCAGGGGATAAGAATGAACACCGCCTTGCTTGTTGATGTAATACATCACTGCTTTGTTGTCCGTTTGAAGGAGAATGTTCTTGTGACAAGGACATCCTTCAGAGCTCGGATTGCATAGAGGACGCTCTCATCTCAGGACATTTATGTGGAGATGAGTTTGAACTAAGTCCATACACCTTGAGTGTGGAGGAGAGACAGTGAGCTCCCATCCCATAGCGATGCGTCTGTGGTGATGAATCTGATGATCCGAGAGAGCAAGGGGAATCCTTCCAGGAATTGCTCTCTTGAGACCACCAGGTGAGAGACCTTGAAGGGCTCCGTCACCTTGATGAGATAAGACTGGGGTGAGAGGTCGGGGACCACTGGTGGAGAGCATCCATTGGGTGGTTCTCATGTGCAGTCGGGCCAGAGGGACAGTGAAGACCAGAGAGCCATGAGACCCAACATCGTTGCATCGAGAGAGCTGTAACCGATTGGTTCTCCTGATGTAACGGGCCATTCGAAGGATGTCGAGTCTTCTGTCCTCTGGAAGAAAGCCTTGCTGAAGAGGTGTCTAGAAGCGTCCCTATGAAAAGGAGCCTCTGGGAGGGTTGCAGTTGAGATTTTTCAAATTCAGCAGAACTCCCATGGACGTGAGAAGACGAGAAGTCGCTTGCACGGCTTCCAAAGTCCTTTGGCCAGAAGGGCTTGCTAGAAGCCAATCATTCAGGTAGGGAAATACTCGGAGTCCGACTTTCCTGAGATGCGCCGTGAGAACTGCGCAACACTTTGTAAAAACTCGCGGCGCCGAGGATAGCCCAAAGGGCAGGACTCTGAACTGATAATGCTGACCCAAAGCTACAAACCTGAGGAACTTGCGGTGGGTCGAGTGGACGGGGATATGCTGGTAAGCATCCTGCATATCCAGAGGCGCCAGCCAGTCGTGCTGATGCAGCAAGGGTAACAGGGTACCTAGGGAAATCATCTTGAATTTCTCCCTGGGGAGGAATTTGTTTAACTTTCTGAGGTCTAGAATGGGGCGCATCCCCCCAGATTTCTTTGGAACCATAAAGTAATGGGAGTAGAACCCTGTGTTTCTACATCATGGGGCACCAGTTCTATTGCCCTGTTGTTCAGAGGCCCTGGATCTCCAGGGTGAGGAGGTCTGACTGAGAGGCCGACAACCTGGGTTGTTGTCTGGGAGGACAATGGGGGTTTCAAGAAATTGAGAGAATAACCCTGCAAATTATCCGAAGGACCCATTTGTCGAAGTTATGGACTTCACTGGTTGTAGAAGTACATCAGGCGACCTCCACGGAGGAGAAAGTTCCACCTCGGGCAGAGTGGATGGAACTTGGGCCAATGACTCATAAGGTGGCGCTGGGAGCTTTAGGCCCTCGCTTTCTGCTGCGTCTTCTTTTGAGTTGGGCAGGTTGGCTTTTATGGAAGCTTCCCTGCCTCTGCCTCGAAAGGACTGGCGACTATGAAACTGGCGTCTGTTCACATGCCCCGAGGAGGGGCAGGCGGAGGTCTGGCCAACAATGGCGATCTAGTCTTCTGAGTGGCCTCTAAGGCTTGCTCCACCTGAGGGCCAAAAGAAGGAGCCATCAAAGGCAGTGCCATCACCTGCTGCTGAGCATCATTCGTGAAGCCAGAAGTCGCAGCCAGGAATGGTGCAGTACAAATCCCCGCGGCTGCTGAGAGAGAAGCAGTGTCGGCGTCCTGGCGGCTTTGACCTGTTGGTTAATGGACTCAATACCTCTAATAGCGGTCAGAAGAAGCTCTGACTTGGAATCCGAATCTGGAAGAGCTTCAACCATTCTTTTCATAGAGTGCCACAGGATATACTCATACTGAGAAAAATAGCCTTGATAACTGGCCATACACATACTTGGCGGAGGCAGCAAGACTCTCTTACCTAATGTATCAATCTTACGAGACTCTTTGTTAATAGATTAGACTGTAGTAGTTTGAGGAAAACGACCTTGTCATTCTCTGCCAGGACTACAATAGGATCCATAAAGGCTTGGGATGCCAAAATGGAACGATCCTGGGAGCTGAATACTTCTTATCAATGGATTTAGCCACTGAGGGAATAAGAGCAGGATTATTCCATACCATTTGAGACAGCGTCTCGAAGGAAGGCTGGATCGGAGGAGTCAAATCCGTAGGGATCTCCGAAGCATGAAGATACTGGAGTCTTAATATCTTCCCAGGATCGATGTCTGTAGTCTGGAGAGAAAGAGTGGATCCCAGGTTCTTCAACAGAGACTTAAAGGACAGGTCCTTGACCACAGGCTCTGTAGAAAGAAGATCCTGTTTCCTCACTTCATCCTGTCAGAAGGTCTGGGTCAGCTCAACATCATCTCCTGATGGTCAGAAAGGACTGTTTGGACAGGAAAGGAGTGAGAATTAGAGAGAATAGCAGAAAAACAAGGAAGTCCCAAGGGCTGCAGGCAAGGAGCGCAGCAAAGCGGGCTAGAGCGGCCCGAGGCGCACATGGCGCCGAAGAGGCCTGCAAGCCCATAGCGCCAGCGTGGCGCCCGCGAGCGACAACAGCGCCGCAGCGTGACCCTGCGGCAACGCCACGCCCTGAATGCCCACAGCGATTAGCACCCGTGAGCGGCACGATGAGCGGTGCCGCCCGCGGCACCACCACGAGCGGCGCCCGCGAGACCCAGCGGTGCAGCGGTTACAAGCTTTTCCCCCATAAGACCCAGCCCGGCACCCAGCAGGCGCCGACAAGCCAACACAGACCCTCACGGGCGCGAGCCCAGGAACCTGGAAAGCTAGAGAAGGAAAAAAAACAGGAGATAAGGGCATCGGTGGGCCCCTGCGCGCAACCATGTGAGGGGAAACACCTAAGCCAGGTCGCTGGCACGGCGCCACGTGACTGGAAGGTCCAACCACCCTACCTGATCGCGGAGGGCCGAGGGCTCGGGCAACAGAGCCAGGCAGAAGAACCAACCTCCGAGCCCATTGCTCCATAGGCCCACTGATGAAACTGCTCATCTGAGTCCTACCTATGGGGGGAGGGACTCCGATGTCGGGGCGGCGATTACGGAAGTTGGCGACTCCGAAGATGGAGCCGGCAACTAACGCGATAACCGACCGTCGGCGGCGCAGACATACCAGAGGCGACCTCGGTGATACCTTCTCTTTTTGACCTGTGGGCGAAGAAGAGCTCGAGGCGAGCAGTTGCGAGAAATCGACCGTTTATTTTATGCCAGCGGGGACCGCCCATCCCCGACATCGGACGACCGTTGTCGGAACCCGCTGAGGAGAGGAGGCTGACCGGACCCAGCCTGGCTGACTGAACAGCTTTCATCTGAAGTCTCCCTACCGTCACCTGACCTGCTCATGAGTCGAACTCCGTCCAGTTGGCGAGACTTCTTCAAGTAAAATTTAAATATTAGAAAATTTATGAAAATAGAATAAAATTAAGCGATACTACTTATCATGATAAAGTTACAAAAAACAAACTGAAAACTATCGCTAGTTTGAAGTTTGACTCCCGCTATTCAATGGCAGCGTCGTCACTGAGCGCACTCAACAGCGGGAAAAAAGGAACTGAGAGCGGTTGGAGGTACGTGCCGAGATGGTCATTACCGCTCGAGCCGCTGCTTTCGCATGGCGCGATCTCTCAGCGCCGACCCTCCAGCAAAAAGTTTGCTCCGATGGGTCTTAGTGCCTGGCGCTAATCCACTAAAGTGTGAATGAGTGTGGTGGAGACTTATGTCCAGGAAGATCTGCTGATGGGATGGGCCAGTTGGGACTTGAAAGAGCAGCGTCCTGCAGATCCAGTGAACAGAAATGAAAATTACGTACCTACCGTAATTCTTGATCTTCTCTTGTATCTTCACCATTCATTACTTCTTGGGTGTAAGCGGGCGCGCACCCGCCACAGGAACTTTTTAAAAAGCTAGCTCTGCAGGCGCCGCCCTCGACAGGCAGCCTTGCGTCATGTGCGAGGGTGGATTATAGCTACAGACTCCTCCTCCATCTCAGTTCTGTAGGCCGGAGAGCAAATTATATTGTGGAAAAAAGAGCAGGCAAGATGGCAAGGGATAGCAAGGAAGGAAAATAAACTGAAAAGGAATAAGCTGATGGAGAATAGACAGAGGAGAGAAATTCCTGCCCTAAGGAATCGCCGAGACCTCCTTACAGGCGACTCTAGGAGGACAGATGAGAAAGGGAGGAGAAAGAAAGAAGCAGAGAAGAAGAAGAAATGGGATGTTGAGGAGACAATATTTTATGAGCATTGATGGCTGAGAGGCTCAAGGCTCGACTTAACAAGGAGCAAGAATCCCGTCGGTAGTGCTGAAGAGAAGGTTCACCGAACCTGCTAGACAGAACTAAGGAGGGCATAGTCTTTAACCTCAACATGCCATGGTCCTTTATCTAGTTGAGGGCTCCTGGCCTGATTGAGCAGACCTTTGTTCGGAAGGCGCAGCTAGGAAAGGTTGATTCCCAGGCAGCATGTAAGAGCTGCTCAAAAGGGTATGAAAGAAACTTAGCCTTGTAAAAGGCGGTTTGTAGAAATATAAGCGGAACTCAATCGGACTTGCTATGTCAAGGCAGGTAGAGACTTGAAACGGCAAGATCTGCCCGTAGTTGGCACTGCTTTTCCTGCAGCACTGCTGCAGAAGGACCCTTGAAAAAAGGGGTCAAGACAGAGCATGACTCACAGGCTTATGAGGGAAAACATGACCTGAGAAACAAGGGATTGCCTTCAAAGCGGTCGGGAGAGGAGTTCCCTCAGCTTTAAGAGAGAAATTGTATAACCGTGACCCGTTCCTCTTACTCTGTAAAGGGGCTGGTTTCCAGGGCTTAGTAATTGATTAGCAGAAGATTCGGGACCAAACACTGCACAGACAGAGTCAGGCACAAGTCCTAGGAGTGCCTCGCCATAGGCGGTGAGATAGTCGTGCAGCTCCCCTCCACGACCCAGCACTCCTGCAATAATACTGTGTGAATCTTAGGTAAATAATTTCCTGGAAACCATTAAGAACATGGCAAGGACAGAGATTTTTTTTGTGTTTAAAATTTTTTATTTTATTTTTTTTATTTGCATAAGGGCCAATAAGAGGGAGAGCAAAGCGGAGGGGAGGCATACAGAAGGGCCACTGAGGGGAAGGAGGAGGATCAGTAATGGATGGTGAAGATACAAGAGAAGATCCAAGAATTACGGTGAGTGCGTAATTTTTCATAACTTCCCTTGTCAATCTTCACCATTCATCACTCTTAGGTGAAATGCCAAGCCTCTTCCCCAGAAGGGAAGGTAAAAACCCTGAGGAACAAGACCCCCAGCCTCCTGTTGGTGAGAAACAGAAGGGGAAGACCCTAGCTAGTTCAGAGAAAAGCCTAAGTGGGAGAAGAGCTAGGAGGTGCCTCCCGAGGACGTGGAGACGGAGCTAGCCCCTGCAAAAATCTCCTAGCTCTGGAGGAAAAGAGACGGGTCCCCCGGGAGGCGGAGCGCATCACCCTACGCTGGGCCAGGGGTGACAACCTTGAAAGACAAAGCCATGCCGTCCGCCTAATGCAGATCGCTGTCCCCGCAAGCCTGGAAGCCACCTCATTGGTGTCGTAAGATGCCCTTGCCTGGTGTCTTGCCAGCTCCAGGCCTATAGTGGAGGCGGCAACAGCTTGCCTGGTTTGCTCCAGTATCAGGCATCGGCTAGAAGTTGAAGAGCATCGACCACAGGTGCCGGTTAGAGCGGCGTGGTGAGCCTGATGTACTATACAAGCAACTGTGAAGAAGAGAACACCCTTAGCCCCACGGTCGAACTGAAGAGAGTCCAGGTCCGGTGGTGATCGTCGCTCAGGCAGCGGCACCGGAGAGAGTCTCTGGGTAGACCAAGCCAGTAGGGGGTTGGGAGAGTACCTAGAGACTCCGAGGGCACAATACCTCGCTGACAATCAGCGGGGCTGGGAGAAGTGACTGGCGACTGCCAGGAATGGATAAGCGCCTCCTGGAAGGAATAGGCCAGGAAGGTACCACCAAGTGTTGGGCACTGAATTCTCCAAGGAATTCATGCGTCTCCCGTTCGGTATTGTCTCTCCGTATGTAAGAACTCCGAAGGTCCCTCACCATCCTCGAAAGGAATCGCTGATATTCAGTGAAATCAGCATCGGAGGAGAGATGAGCAGGGGTTCCTCTCCCTCAGAGGAAGGAGGCGAGATGACAGAGAGCTGGAGTGCTCAGAGGACTCCTGCGGCGGTGGGGGAGAGTCGAAAGACCGGCTCATGCATACATCTAGCATTATGAGGGAAGGCACGCTGCAGAACCTCTGAACTGCTCCCAGGATAACGGACCCGTGGGACCGACATGCCCGGAGCAGGGGTGGTGGAGAGCAGAGATATGGGAGAGGGGCACCCTGAGGAGGCAATAGATCTCTGCCAGGGGCTCTGGAATCCGGGAGCGGAGCCAGCTGGCGAGGTCGGACAACAAACCAGGCGCAGGCGGAACCCTGAGGCGGGCCTGGAAGAGCCCAGGGGAGAACCTCCCCTGTGGCAAGTCAGGACTGCATGGATCAGAAGGGCAGCCCACAACAACGCCACGGAGGGCACCCTAGAGCCCGGAGGAAAGGCGAGGTTCAGCACTCTGACTCTGGCCACCCCTGGGGTGGCCAGAAGAGACGAGTCCTGTCCCCTGCCCCTCAACCCCTCGCACTCAGAAAGAGCCCTCCTCCTCCTCGACGCAGCGTTCCCACCCCCAGAGGAACAGCAGCACCGGGAGGCTGCTGTCACCGGTCCCCGGAGGAGCCTCCCATAATGCCCCCACGTCCCCGGGACTCAAGGCCACCCCAGCCGGAGAGCCCTCAGGGGAGGGGCGGAAGGAGGGACAGAGGAGAGCCACTACGCCGCCTGGTACCTCGTGCCACAGGAGACCCCGACCCGAAGAGTGGGGTGCCAGGATGGGTCACGTCTGAATCATCGGCCTCGAGAGGGCGAGATCATGAGACCTCAATACTAGCCACCCAGGGGACCTGATAGCAGTGCCTTGAAGCGACGCACTGGCACCAGAGGCAGCGCCCGGCTGACCCCGAGCATCAGCAACAGCCAGGCCGGTCCCAGCTCCCCAGCGCACCAAGCGAGGCCAATGGCACCGCTCGGCGCCGAAGCCGACCCGGCACCGCGAGGAGGAGAAACCAGGCCCGCGGCGCGCCAAATGGTGCGGAGAATGAAAGCGGCGCCGATCGATCACCGGCTTTGTGACGGCGCGGGATCCAAAATAAGCGCCTCGATCACTGACTGCTGAACAGCGCTGGGATCAGCAGCGCCGAAAGCAGCGTCGAGGTCGCCGGTGTCCGGCCCAGAAATCATGGGCCTCGACACTGGGGGAGCCTGCACCTCCGAGGAGGTGACTGCTGAGGCGGTGTCGACGTCACGGCCCCGGAAGGGACCGCTACGCTCCCCCGACACCGCAGAAGGAGCTTCCTCTTCAGCAAGATAAGATGAGGAAGCCCCCTCCTCCGCGGACCGTATAGGCCCGGAAGGGGACCCAGGGGAAGGGCCTAAAGACCTTACCTGGGAGTCCCGTGAACAACGCCGTCCCCCGAAAGTCGGCGGGGCCTTGCCGAGCTTGAACGCGTGGACTTCGAGGACACGACGGTCCATGGGGAAGCAGGCATCGCACGAATCCATGTCATGGTTGGGTCCCAGGCATCGAAGACACACATCATGCCGGTCCGAGACGGAAAAATGCCGGCCACAGGAGCACCAGACGCTTAAGGCGCCCGTTTTAGAAAACGTCAGCTTCCAGAACCGGACATAACGAAACAATTAAGGTAAAAAACAGTAGGAAAACACCCGACGCCTTACAGATAGGAAAAAGAACAGTCTTACCGTGGTATGGCGTCGAGTGTGAATCGAGAAAGAGGAGTCGCCAAAAACTATTGCGCACTTCACAGATCGAGCTCTCACGACACGTAGCAGGTGCAGCCTTGACGGCGGGAGAAACAGAACTGAGATGGAGGAGGAGTCGGTAGCTACTAACGGCCGCCCCTCGCGCATGACGCAAGGCGTCGGTCTTGAGGGCAGCGCCGTTAGAGCTAGCTTTTTAAAAAAAAAGCTCCCGATGGTACGCCCCGCTTACACCCAAGAAGTAATGAATGGTGAAGATTGACAAGGGAAGATCCACATGTTTCGCTCCAGGGATGGTATGATCCGGTTCAGAGTTACCATCCGGAAGGTGCGAGGACCTGAGATATTGATTCAGGTCGTGGAGATCTAGGATAGGGCACCAACTCCCCGTCCGCTTGGGCACCAGGAAGTACCTGGACACGGAGCCTGGGTCTGTAGGAGGACCCGGCACTGGAGCTACTGCCTCCTTGCGGAGGAGCTGAGCTATGCCATCTTGGAGAGCCGACTGGGTGCAAGTTGAGATCCTTTCCTCCCAAGGGGTGCGGGCTTGACTGGGAGGGTACTGCTCGAACTCTAGAGGCAGTCTCTGACTGACCACTTCGAGAACCCACCTGTCCAAAGTGATATCAGACCAGGTAGAAAGAAAGTGACGGAGCCAGCCCCCCCACGAGAGGACCCAGAGCTGGCGTGATGGGTGTAGGGGGTGGCAACCCCCAACCTGTCACTGAGCAGGCTTAGAGGAGGAGGAGGCTCCTGGACCTGCGCCTCGGCCTCCTTTACGAGGCTGTTGTGGACCCTGCTTGGGCCTTGGGCATCAAGCTTGATCCTGCTGCTGCTGTTGCTCCTGGCCTCCTTGATAGGAGGGTTGCCTGACCGCATGGGAAGAGTGCCGAAAAGGCTTCTTCTTATGCTTCTGCTGGTTCTTGCCCGAAGAACCCTTCGCAGAAGTAGCATCCAAGGTAGCACTGGACTGCTCTATGCACTGAAGGTGACTGGCCACTCCTGGACCGAACGGGTCGGTGCCTAGGAAGGGCATGTCAGCTAACTTGTGCTAAGTATCCACCGGGAAGGAGGAAAGCCTCAGCCAAGCCCTGCGGCGAGTAGCCACTGCAGCTGCTAAAGAGTAGGCACAAGAATCCCGATGTCCAGGGCCGTCTGGAGCTGCTATTTTGCAACAGCATGGCCCTGATCACGGACTTGCATCACTGTGGTCTGCATGTCTGCTGGGAGATGAGAGAGAACTTTGTCTAATGACCCTAGGAGGGAATGAGAGAAGTGTGCCATTATAACAGCCGAGCTGGCCTGACGAAGGCCTAAGGAAGAGGCAGCATAGACCTTACAGGTGGAATGGTCCATATTTTTGGACTCCTTGTCCGGGGGGTTGGTCAGTGTTGGCTGAGCTACCAGTATGCTTGAACACAGAAGCGGTCACCAGGCTCTTGGCCAAAGGATGTTTTGTGAACCCCGCCAGGGACCCCATGGGCACCGCATACTTGCGGACCATGCAGGCAGATGGTGCTGGGCAGGAAGCTTGGCGCTGTCAAAGCTCAAGGGTCAGGCCAGCAATGGCTTCAGCCACTGGAAAGGCCTCCGTTGGGGTATCCCCCTTTTTAGGATATCCGTATGGGGGTACTCCACCTTCTTCTGGATGGACTCCAGAGGCATTCCGGTGGATTCGGGAATCAGGTGGAGAATGCCCTGAAAAGAGTAAGGGCCTTCCTCCAAACCTGCCACGGACGACTCATCATCCCCAGGATGGGAGTGCAATCTGGTGGCGTCCGAGTTCGAAGAGTCAGGATACAATGGCCTCCCACCTAGGTCTCCCTCAATACGCCGAGGGCGACTGGGGACAACCATAATCGACAGACGTCAGAGAAGCCCAGTGTCTGTTCGATCCTCTTTCGAGGGAGCCCCTCCCTGAGGCTGCTTACGCGGTGGTTCCACCAAAATCGGTGGAGAGACCATGGCAGGTCAAACCGGAATACAGGCTGGCCCCACGGGTGGGGAACAGAAGACTTCGGTTCTGGAGGGGTTGGCATCGGCCTAGGAGGTGGAAGCCGAGTGATGGCCGTGGTGGCCGGCGAATCAGCTGTTGCCACATGAGATCTTCATAGCTTCAACAGAGTTTTCGCCGAAGCCTCTCCTCATCCGAGGAGGATGAAGATCCGTGACAACGCCTCTTCTTAGAGTGTGTATGACTCTTTTTCGGCCGTTCGGCCGAAGGGGTTCTGGACCTCGATCAAGACTGAGGGAGTTGGCCCAATCGATCGGGAGACACCGGTGTCGGTGAAAACCGAGGGTCCAGAACCGTTTCCTCGATGGGAACACCAGTGGGCTGGGTCTCCTCATCCGGAAAAACAAGGACCAGAGTCCTTTCCAAAGGATCGTCGACCGGGTCGGCGACAGAGTGTCGATTGGGTCGGGAGTAATCTCAGCCTCATCGGCAATTTCCTCGGTCCCCTGGCCAGACGGGATGTCCGAAAAGCCGTCAGCCAAGGATGCGATCTCAACCGAGGCCGGGACCACGTGCTCTTGGGACTCGGACCTTTCCAGGTACCAAGAACGTCTTCGCTTAGACGAAGACTTAGGTACCTTATCCCTTTTGTGAGGGCGGCAGGAGTGCGAGCCTGAGTGCGCCTCACCCCTGGTGGGGAGAGACTGGCACAACTCCTTGAAGGAGCTCGTAAAGGTGGAGCCAAGGTTGAGCAGAACAAAAAAGCTTCGATTGGCCAAAGCTTGAGCTGCTTCCTCCTCGAATGCCTTCATTTGCTCCAGCTGCTCAGCGGATCCCGCGGCCATGGAAACTGCCCACCTCGCCTCCTTCGATTTCACCGGCGGGTTTCTTTTCTCCGGTCTCCCCAGTTTTAGGTGTGCCTTGCAGTTGTCCAGGACAGTGGGATGGAAGGCCAGGCAGAAAGTGCAAGACGAAGTGTCATGTCCGACACCTAAGCAATAAACGCACGTTAGGTGGGGATCGGTGCGCGACATCTTCTGGCAGCAGGTACACCGGCGAAATCCGGGGGGGACTATTTATCCTCCATGTCCGATGCGCTACAATCGGAATCGCTAACTCGAACGAGTTTTAAGGTTAGTTTCGGTAAAAACTGATGCTTTGAATCCAGGGCCTCTGAAGACTGCTGTGAGCGCGAGGAACCTGTATCTTCCTGCGGAAAGGAAGATCTGGTGTCATGGGGTGGAGCCGAGGTATTTACCACCCGGGTGGGTGGGAGGAGCCAGCATGAAGACTTTCCGGCAAGATTTAAAGGGGAAAGGGACATGCCAAACAGTGTGGATAAACGACATATCCACACTACTAGAACAATTTTTTTTCTTTAAGTCTCTCCTTCATGACTTTATAGCTCACTCCTACAACTGTTTCTGACTCCGGCTCTTAAGCTGCCACCATCCATCCTTCAGTCACTCAAGCCCTGGTTTTGCACAGTGATTTCCCCCAAGTCCTCCATCCCCAAAACACAATATTATTCACTGTTCTTGAGCATCTCAATTTACTTTACCATGGGCACTTTGTTGTTCTTTATTACTCTGCACAGTACACGTTTGTTTTTCATAGCTGTAAATGTTATTGTACCTACTGCACCCCCTATGTTTCCATGTAATCACTCAGTGACTCTAATACTGCCACTTAAGCAATTACAACTGAAAAACTAGTCATTCACAGGGGATTAGCGACTGGTTGGGGGGAGGGGTGGCCTGAAGTGCAGCCAAGGGCCATCTCCCTCCAGCCAATCATTAATCAAAGGAAATGATCGGCTTCAAGGATGTTATTGCGATTATAAGTCTAAATGCAATAACAACTTTAGTTTTTGTTTTCTTTTAGTTTTAGCTGTGTGATGCGAGCTGTGCGTGCCACACAGTGTCAGTTGGCAGCTGGATTGGTCATTTCTAAGACATTTCTGACCAATTCAGTAGCCAATCAGGAGCCTCGTTAGGCTCATGAATAATCAGTTAACTTATAATTGCATTGTAAATCATGACATTGTTCTTAGCTAATCAGGACTTCTGTATCCGAACACTGTTGACACTTTTGTAACCATATGAGGGTGTCTCATGTAAACAACTCTAAAATTCTGAAGTTCTAAGTTCAGTTTGCATTGCCCATTTCCCACATATGGGTTTCCTCTATTTTCTATGAAGTAAAGCATTTGAATCAAAAGTTTAATTTTAAACAAAGATCTTCAACATGATTTATGATGTATTAAGATGCACATTTCCTGGGTCTCTTATGGTTATACAAGTTTCTTCTCAAGTCCTTTGGGTGCTAGAACTGGTCAACTTCGCTTTGCAGTTCTCTCACACAAACAAATTCGAGAATGCACCCCTATAAGTATGAGTGGTGCTGTAACTGTACATATAAAAAAACACAAGTTGCTACTGTGATAAAAAATGAAGTGCATTGAGAAGCTGCTCCATTTTTATTCATTTAAGGGCCCTGCTGCAAGTAGCGGTAACAGCAGCAGAAGCCACTCACTGACTGTAACCCATGATTCCACAGGTTGGGGCACCTGCAATGGTGCAACGAGGGGTGAGGTTACACACACAGCTGTTTTTTAAGACTATGGAAAGACACACAAAAAGGATAAAGACATGTTCTGAAAGAGAATCGGAGGTGGAGAAAATATCAATCAGGAAGCTGCAATGCTTCCGGTGCCCTTTAAATGACAAATTGCTGTAGGATGAAAAACAGAATCTGTCTTTGTTATATCATGTGGAATACGCTGACCCAGTGGTGTGCTGCCAGTTGAAGTCTGCATCCAGACGTGGGTTGTTCACTTTGGCAAAGACAGGTGACGAGTGTGTCGTGGAGGTGAGGCACTTGGTTCCGAGGTAGTAGGTGCAGCTTCAAACTAGCCAACTAGGGGCACATGTGCTCACTGAACCCCATACTCTTATTACAAGGAAGTTTAATTAAATGTATCTCTTCCACCATTGTTTTTGGAGCCACTACTGCTAGGCATGGGGTGGACTGTTACTTTCTTCCCGGATGGCCAGAGTGGTACGGCATCACTTGTGGAAGCCAACTGCTTGTTTGCCCAGCTGGAGAGGATGGTGCATAGCAGTGGCCCCAACCAAATATAAAAAGCTTGACTAAAATGTGACCCAGATCTGCTACCACTCCTGACTGACACTGCTCAAACATGTAATCCTGGCTTTCCTCTGGCCAGGCCAAGCCACAAGGGAGTTTCCTACTAAGTGAATGAACAGAAGCAGCCATCTGGATTGGAACCTTGATGGAAGTAGCCTGGACCTTACCAAAGTAGGCAGAGACTATCAATTGTCAAAAAAACAAAAACAAAAAAAATAATATTCAGCAAACACATCCTTACAAGTGTGACTACCTCTGATGCTGCTTGACAGAGATAAGGCACTAGCCACCCACCTGAACATATTTCAAGAAAACACCAATATTATGCCAATGGTTTCACTGGTAACACCTTTTTAATAGGTCAAGTAACTGTACAGTTCATCATATTCTTCCTGAGAATAATTTATATCCCCCCAGAACAAAAGAAGGGAGTCTGAAAAAACAGACTGTTGGATACATAGTTTTGCTTTTTTTAAAATGCACCATTCTGCACGAACTCCCAGGTAAGACAGAAACAAGGGCAGGTTAGTAACTACAGCATTTTAAAATAATCCACATGGCTTTAGTGTTTTTAAATAATAGAAAAATGGGGGGAACGAATGGCTGAAGAATAGTTTCAAACACTGCAGTCGGCTCAGCTGCACTGGCACGAAGCAGCTCTTCTCTTTCCAAGAATATGTTTTTTGCAACAAAAAAACAAACAAAACAAAAAAAAAGGGGGAAGTGAACACTGGCACATGATTCCGGTCAAAAGACAGACAGTTTGTAGTTCCATTTTACACCTATTTTCCAACCGAACGATTCATATCCACATCAAGTAAAAGGCAGAAAGATGGAAAGGAACAGATTTCTTGTCTTATACTTGTCTCCAGTCTTGAAAATATAGGTTTTTCTGTCCCCCTCTCTCTGTCTTACTATCCTGATTAGTGTATTGCGAGTTTAGTGTACTCACTACAAAGTTCCAGTCATAATAGTTATTGTACTGTGAAAGGGAGAATCCTCAGCCATTAGGTTTCCCAGAATTCTTCACCTCACAATACTTTTATATCGATCTGCTGACTGACGAGCTCCTTTTTCTTGGCTCAGAGTTTTAAACCATTCCGTAAGTCTGGGCCATCCGTGATCTTCCTGGGCGTATAGTTCTTCCGTGCTTTAGTGTTTTTTGTATGTGTGTGTGTGAGTCAGAAATAAAATAAAATAAAAAAAAAAAGTACAACATTATGCACAGCAATGTTGCACTGAGTGTACTAACAGACTCCTCTCCCCACAGTTAAAAACTTGGTAAATATTGTTGACCAGCAGGGACTGAAAACAGCTGCCAGTCTGTTGG
This sequence comes from Neoceratodus forsteri, assembly GCA_016271365.2. Classification (NCBI taxonomy): domain Eukaryota; kingdom Metazoa; phylum Chordata; order Ceratodontiformes; family Ceratodontidae; genus Neoceratodus; species Neoceratodus forsteri. The sequence continues at coordinate 884,195,663 of CM057455.1, forward strand.
AGCTGGAGTCTCTTGTCTCTAAGACTCTGGGGCTAGAAAGGGTTAATTTCCCACTGCTGGTGGTAAGTGAGGTCGTCCTGCGGGACCGTACTTTGAACAAGAACAGTGCGCCTGCTGTTCCCCTTTTCCCAGGTGTCTTAATGAGGCCGGGACTGGCCAATCATTTTCAGTCGGGCTTGGTCAATGACATCCAACAGATTTTTGGCATCCACAGCCAGGGCGTGGGCGGCTGTCAGCATCTGCTTTTTGTAGTCCTGTTGGAGGCTGGTCATGACATACTGTTGGGCCAGTTTCATCTTGTTGATCAGTTCAGCCAGGTCTGAGTTCAGCAACTTCTGGGCCATCTCAATCTGTAAAAACAAAACACATATATCATCACCTTCAGTTCATTTCAGTGCTGAACAATGTAATGACCTAGTTCGCCAGTCTATACAATTCCCCACAGTAGTCTAGCCCTCTGAATTAAATCAAATCAAAATTTATTTATAATGCGCTTTTCGAATATCAAAGTGCAGAACATAGCAAAAATTAACATCCATCATAATAAATACAAAATATAAAACCCATTAAAAGACAACTTTTTTTTTTTTTAAATGCTTGATCAAATAGATAACTCTTCAGAGACCTTAAATACCTCTGCGGACGGGCACTCTCTTATCCGACGAGGTAGAAAATTCCACAGGGTTGGGGCCATAAAAGAAAAAGCTCTGGGCCCTGATGACTGCAAACGAACCCTGGGAATCTCTAGCAATCCCTCATCGGCAGAACGGGGTGGGCGGAGAGGTCAATAAGGCCAAAGGAGATCTTGCAGGTAGCCCGGTCCCTGTCCATGTAGGGTCTTGTAGGTTAGCAACGTGACCTTGAAGGTGATCCTCCACTGCACTGTCAACTAGTGCAGTACGCGCAGCACAGGTGTGACATAGCTCATTCTTGATAACCCAGTCAACAACCTTGCCACAGCGTTCTGCACCAGCTGCAGGCGTCGGAGATCCACCCCCGGTAACCATAGATATAGAACGTTGCAATAATCAAGACGTGAGGAAACAAAGGCATGAACCAACACAGGAAGCTCATCATGTGGAACAAGGTGTATTATCAGGGCTATGTTCCTCAGATGGTAGAAGGAAGATTTAACAACGGCTGACACCTGCGTCTTCAGCGTCAGCTCGTTGTCAAGAATTACGCCCAGATTCCGCACCTGATCAGAAGGTCTCAGCTGGCTGCCCCCTAACACGAGGCCAAAGGGAAACCCAGGAGTCAACTTCTCTACATGGTGACCTGGGTCCACTACCAGCACCTCAGTCTTGTCCGGGTTCAATCTTAACTAGTTAGCACTCATCCAATCCTGGATCTCAGCAAGGCAGTTGTTAAAGACCGAATAGTGCATTGTTCTGTTCCGGCACAAAGGACATGTAGAGCTGAGTATCGTCTGCATAGCAGTGGAAACTCACCCCATAACTCCTTATAATGTCTCCCAACGGCAGCATGTATACCGTGAACAACATAGGAGAGAGCACAGAACCCTGCGGCACCCCACAAGGCAGAGCAGAGAGAGCAGAGGAAAAGATTCCTGATACTACCCTCTGTGTTCTGCCCATGAGGAAAGAATGGAACCATCTAAGGACTGTCCCCGACAGTCCACAGAGCAGACGCAGGTGCTCCAGCAACACTCCATGGTCCACAGTGCCAAATGGTGCAGAGAGATCAAGGAGAACCAAGATGGAACGGCTCCTCCGATCTCTCACTATTAAGAGATCATTCAGTACCCGAACCAACGCCGTCTCGATATTTGAAGGAGAAAGGTTGTGTAACATAGTGGTTAAGGGCGCAGAACCTGTGAACAAGGAGATCTAGGTTCAAATCCCACAAAAGCCACTTGCTGAGAGACCTTGAGCAAGACACTTAGTGCTTCAGCCTACCCCGATGTTAACTTGGGTAGAAGCAAGACCTCACTGAAATGGAGATGTTGCATCTCAGCTGGGAGATACTGGGTAAATCAGTTGTAAACAACCCCCCAAATCAAAAAGCAAAAAGGCTTCCTTCAACAATCCTATCCATAATGAGTTTGCAGCCAAACTGAATTTACCAGGCACTGAGAAACCAGTACTAGCAACCATGATTAGAACAGGATTTGGAGTTTAGAGCAGCTTTCAAACATGTAGAAGAAATGCCAAAGTGCTTCCAAACTAAGCAGTGAGTTAAATACTCACTGGGTGCAGACAGTACATCCTTCATATGACCTACACTCTGTATAGCAATGGTGCTAGAACCAATTAGAGCAGGAATGTTGGCCATGGGACCTCTAACTTCCATCTCGACAACCACCAGCTACGGGTAGAAGCCTAAGGGACATTTGGTTTAATCTCGCATCATTTTTCTTCTTCCTAGCCTTCCGGAAGAGGTTGTGGAGTCAAAAACAGTGGTGGAATTCAAGCATGCATGGGACAGTCATAAGGCAATTCTAGGGGGTTGGGGGTAGGAAGAAGTAGGCTGCTGGTTAACTAGGATCTGCAGCTTATCTATTAGGTAGGGAAATGGGCAGACTGGGTGGGCCAAGCGGTCCTTATCTGCCGTCAAATTCTATGTTTCTATGCATTCTTTATCTCCTCATCACTGATGCTGCCCTCTTCTACTCCTGCAGCCCAGTCATGCTTGTCTCGTCCTCAGGTATTTGCTCTTCCTCCTAGGGGTCTACCAAGCTAGGTTGGTTCTGTGGTGGATTCCACTGGGGGCAGCTATCCCCCACAGGTTCCTCTTACGCTGGGAGGAGGCAACCTGTCTGAGCGGTGGGGCCCAGGAGTGGGGGTTTCATCCTCCTTTCTCCCCATGGGTGCTAGGTGCATACACATATGCCTTGCGCTGTGCCCAAAAGTGTCCCCCTCCCACTTAGTTGCTTGAATTGTACCTGTGGTCACCCAGGTGACAGTAACACACCAGAGCCTGCTGCTCTCCTCGGAGGTGGAACGCGTACTCTGGAATGCTCGGTCCTCCACCCCCAATTGGCCCCTGATATTCCAGGCTCATTCCCGAACCCAGCTTGCCAGCATTGCGAGTAGTAACCCCACCAATGGGCCGGCGCTATCATCTTCTTTTTTATTTATAATATATTTTATTAACACATCCATGTCAGCACGTTTACAACTGCAAAAGTAGTGTCAAATACATTCTTAGGATGTAAGAATTATGACCCCAAAGTAAGCGGTTCTGACTGCCTAAGAATTAAAGTGACAGTACTCTGTTGGTGGACATCTGAGTATATTATTGATCAAGTGCAACCAAACAGTTGGACACTTGTTACGTCAGTTTAGAACAGTTTGAGTGTGCAACTAGGGAGGCAGTTTGCAGGGAAAGCAGTATACTGGATCCGTAAAAGGATACTAGGGGAAAAGAAAAAAACAAAAAGTTGCATACACTTTACAAAATAAGGGCAGCTAATGCACAGGGGAAAGGAACACGCCTATTGGTTAGGATCACCCCCTCTATCTACAATGCATTTGATTTACCCAGGATATCCTGAATGGGATCCAAAAATCATGTTTTCAGTGACAGTTCCGGACTCTACCCAGTTTTACAGTCCGGAGGACTGAAAATCATGGAAAGGTTATCTACTCAAGGTCACACAGCGAGTAAGGGGTTCTGGTGGGAGTCCAGCTTCCCAAGCCTGTACTCAAACACCTAGATCACACTTTGGCTCCAATTCATCCTCCAACAGAGCAGCAACATCCTCTCCCCAAGTGCTGCACTGAAGTGTCAGTCTTGGGTATGGTCAGGACTTGAACCCACAGCACTCTAGCTCAGAGGTGAGATTGCTTATATGCCACACTGATGATGAATGAGGGAAATGGCAGAAAAAGAAGGGCTTCTGCAGCTCATGTTGTTCTTTTGTGTTCCCTGTTCCACACCCATATGTTGGGGTCATCGGGTCTGTGCCATTCTTAAACTACACGATTCCTGAAAAATAGCAATGATCATCACAAACGCAATTCTGTGATAGTGAAAACCTTTTAAAAATGCAATTCCAATAAAGAAAAGGGAACTGAAAGAAAAATTATCTGTAATTACTGACTGTGGTTCGGAGGAACTGATAAAAACTGCTAAACTAAGAAAAATTAATCACACAGCATGCAGAATAGTATTAAAACTCAAAATTTCAATAAGGATGTCCATAAGAACTTCTTGGAACGGGTGGTGGATAAGTGGAATAGGCTACCTGAAGAAGTGGTACAGGCCAAACTGATCAGCAGCTTCAAACAGGGATGGGGCAGGCTGGAGGATTTAGTTTGAAAAATGAGGAACAGTAGGAAAAGGGAAGATTGCCAGAACGGTGTAGTCTAGTCATAAAGACATTAAATGTTTCTGCTTCAACCACATACTGAGGAAGAGAATTCCACAGTTTGGCCACTCTTATAGTGAAAACGGTATCCCTTTTTTGTGTTGTGGCTCTTGGAATGAGTTATTACTTGTGACTTACAGTTCTTTTGGAGAACATTGGTCCACACTGTTCAGTTAGAGTTTTATTAGTTAGTATTATGTATAATTGTAAAGTATCTCCCCTGCTCTTTCTTTTCTCTAGTGTAACTAATCCTGTTTTTGTTAGTCTTTCATTATATGGTAGGGAGTTAAGGCTTGGAATCAGTTTTGTTGCTCTATGTTGAACTTTTTCTATTAAATTAATATCTTTTTTTGAGTAGGGATTCCAAAAAGGTGAACAAAAATCCAGATGCAGTCTAATGCAAGATCGGTATAACGGAATGATGTACTGAGCACTTTTATTGATAAAGGTGCGTTTGATAGAGCTGAGTATCATGTTAGTCATTTGGACAACTTTTTTACAGAGGTTGCTAGGGGACAGAGAGTTAATAATATCTAGGTCCCTTTCTTTAGTAAAATTTGTTAGTGCTAGGTTAGTACGATAGTAGGTGCTGGCAGAGTTATTATGACCGATATTGTATAACCACACATTTATCTATATTAAAAGAGATTTTATTTATATTAGTTCAAGTCTCTATTTGCTTTAGGTCCCTGGCTAAGGACTGCTGTTTATGTACTATGTCTACTTCCTCTCCCAGTTTAGTGTTGTCGGCAAATCTGACAATGCGGTTTTGAATATTATTGTTAATGTCATTAATATGGACATTAAAAAGTGTAGATCCCAAGCGGTGCCATGGGGATACCGCTACTAACATGTCCTATGGTGGATAGGCTACTTCCTATATGAACCTGCTGTGTTCTTCTTATCAGTCAATTACTAATCCATAGGATTAATTGATTACTAATCTCCAGATTGTTTAGTTTTGTAATCTGCTCATTATGGGGGACTTTGTCGAATGCTTTACAGAAGTCAAGCAGAATTACATCTGCTGGTTCACTTTTATCTAGACTGGTTCCTACATTGTTATAAAAAGTGAGCAGATTAGTGGTACAAGAGTGTCCCAGGGTAAATCCATGTTGATGACTGTCGTAACCCAGCAGCTGTAGCTCTTCTTCAAGTTTATTTTTTATTAACTGTTCCATGATCTTCCTTAGAGTAGAGGTAAGGCTAATTGGTCTATAGTTAGTCGTATTTTCTCTTGCTCCCTTTTTATGCATAGGCACAACGACAGAGGATTTCCAATCTGTTGGTACCTGGCCAGAAGTAATGGATTTATTAAACAGGATTGTAATGGGGGTTAATAGGCTGTTGGCTGATTTAAGTATAAGTCTAGCATTAAGATTATCAGGTCCCAGTGAGGAGTTTTTATTAAATTTCTTAATGGCAATTACTGTTTCTTCTTCTGAAAAAGTGATGATGTTATTAATATTACTATTTAAGGAATGTGAAGATTGCTGAGGATTGAATACAGAGCAAAAATATTTATTAAATTCTCGTGCAATTTGTGTGTCATTAACTTCAGAACCATTAATGATGATGGGCCCTATACCAGTTCTCGAGTTCTTTTTGCTATTAATGTACGAATAAAGGGCCTTATCATTGTCATTAGTGTGGGCTATTTTAAATTCTATCTGACTTTTCTCTTTTTTGATCAGGTGTTTTTAATTCGGTCTTATATTTGGAATACTTATTTTCATTCCTGTTCTTTTTTAGTTTAGCATGTGCTTTCTCTTTGTTTCGAATTGTTTCTTTACAGAATATGTTAACCATTGTGGGATTCTACCTTTATGATTATTATTTTTTTTTTTATTAAGGGTACAAATTTTGATTCTATTTGGATGTGATTTTTCAGTATTATCCAACTGTCCTCAGTGTTTGAGTTTTTGAACTCAGTATGCCAGTCAATCTGTCTACAATATTTATTAATTTCTGGAAAGTTAGCACGATTATAGTTTCTTACAGTTTGGATCTTATTATTATTATTATTATATTTTGGGGGGTGCTAGATGTTACGACAAACGGGGTTATGGTCACCACCTCCCAGAGGGCATGTTACTCTGATATCCCGTACTAGTTGATTATATTTTGTCATTACTAGCACAAATATTTTATCGCCTCTAGTACAGCAGGTGACATGACAAGCTGTGTAATACCTACTGAGGACAAAGTGTCCAAGAATACATGCTCAGTGGGAGTTGAACCTGTATTAAGCTTCCAATTAATTCCTGGTAGGCTGAAATCCCCTAGGATCACTATTTCCCATTTCAGATAGACTAACAATCTCTTTAATCAAGGCCTCGTTATAGTCTTGATTTGAATTTGGGGGCCTATAGCAATTTCCAAGTATAATGCCTTGTTTATGTTTAGTTGTATGCATTTTGATTGAAACAGTTTCTAAGCTATTATTTTTATTTTCAGGAATAGACACTTGTTGACATAATATGTTGTTCTTAACGTAGAAACAAACCCGTCTCCCCCATCTGTTAGTTCTATTATGATAAGAGTGTTTATAGCCAGATATTTCTTGGTACCATGTGCTAGCATTATCCCACCATGTTTCAGTTACTGCTGTTACATCAATGCTATCCCTAATCATAATTGCCTCTAGTTCTGATATTTTAGTAGTATTAAGGCTAGGTGCATTTAATGCCATAATCTTGAGTTTGGGTTCATCATTGCCAGCATTTAGCCATCTATATGCTCAGTACTTTTTCCACCCAAGACCCCCTTGGTGACTAGTTTAAACTATTCTCAATGTAGTTTTTTTTTTTTTTTAAACTTTATGTTTATTAATTTACATAGTAAACATACAGTACTAGTTCTGATGTAGCACTTAAGGATACAAATAATCTCCACATGAGGGCGCCACCCCTCTTAATACACACAAATAAACACATCTGTCATACATCTATGAGATACAGCATGGGGGGTATTCCAATATATAAGTGTTCATGCAATTGATAAAACAACATTAATTGCTGTGTTCAATAAGCCCAGGAGCTGCATGCTTAATAACACTGTTATTCGTAAAAGTCCGTATTTTCAACTTCCTGTAAAGGACAGTAAAAAAAAAAGCAGCATGCTAAACCGAGAAAATTATACCATAATGGTATTATACTATTGGGAATATTCAACCCTCAATTTAATAAACCTCAAAAGAAATATATTCCTGAAACAACAAATTAGCGCTAAACATAAGCGATCTGCATGGAACTATTAGAAAATCAACTTGCCTATTTAAGAAGAGGGGGGATTCCCCTCTCCTCCCCAAGGCAGATCTATATGACATCTCGCCCTTCCCATCATGACTACAGGGACATTTAAATAACCCTTTCCCCTTATAAGTTGAATGTCCAGTATTTAGGGGAAACAAACACTGTCCCAGCCTTAATTATGGCTATCAGACCTGGGTCGGCAAATAGAAGTGTCTCTAGGGCTCGTTGTCCTCGTCATCTTCCGGTTGGATTGAGAAGATTCCCATCTTCTTCTAGGCAGCCTTGCATGTTTCTGTGACCAAGCCAGGGCTTCAGCAGCGTCCGAAAATATGTAGAATTTTCCAGCATGTACCACTCTAAGTCTTGCAGGGAACAACATGTTATGTGAAATACCTGCTTCCCGAAGCATAGCTCATATGCCGTCAAATCGTTTCTTTTTTTGCCTTGTCGCGTAACTTAAGTTGGGGTAGATGGACACTCTCTATCCATCCTGAAGCAGAGTGCGCTTTTGTCTGGCTAGGGACAAAATGAGATCTCTGGTCCCCATATTATCCATCACTGCCACAATTGTCCTCGGGGCATCTGTGCTGTTGGGCCTTCCTCGGAAGGCAACTCTGTAAGACTTCTGAATTGACCAATTTCTGTTTAACAGGTGCTGACCAAACTGTTGTTCCAACCACTCTTTTAAGAATACACTCACGTGGTCCCCCTCATTGCCCTCTGGTATTCCTAATATCCTGAGATTAGAGGCCCTGGCTTGGTTCTCTAAGTTCTCAAGCCGGGAACGAAGGTGTTTATTTTCCTGCACCAGGCTTGCCGCTGTGCCTATCGCTGTCTCCGATTGTTTTTTAGCGTCAGATGCCACAATTTTGATTGATCCTGCATCGGTCTCCAGGAGAGCCACTCTGTTTGTCAGGGCATCGAAACGGTCGGAGAGACCTGCCATGGATGCTAACATACGATTCATTTTCTGCCCCAATGTCTGTAGAGTCTCATCTCCTTCTGTACTGGGATCCAAAGTAGAGCGGCCATGCACCGACCGCGTGGGTAATGGGCCTGAGTAACTTTTACTTTTAGCGCTCTCTCCACCCGATCTATCTTTCTTAGGATTCCCCATCTTTGTTCTATGGGATCTCCGATATCCGAAATTGTACTTGGTTGGTTTCGTGTCGCTCTCTTGACCTCCAAAAGAAGAAGTTTTATCTTGAGGTACCGAGTAGCTCTAGTTCCCTGCGGCCATATTGCTCGGGCTCCACAGCGTCCCCCCCTCAATGTAGGTTTTGATCTGTTTCCCTAGGATTACATTCCCCTGCCTACTTAGGTGTAATCCATCCTAGCAATGAAGGTGATGTTTTTGTTCAAACTCTTCCCAATGGGTGAGGCAGCTGTAGTTTCTTTGAAGAGTCCATCTTCTCAACCATTCATTAAAAACGTATTTTCTGGTTTCTTTGATATCCTGCCCTTGGGACCTGTAGAATTTCTGAAATATATACAGTGCATCCCTTTTCATCTAGTTTCTTGCATAATTTGATAAAATCAGATTACATGGAATAGATACTTGCGTCATTAATGTTATTTGTACCCAGGTGTAGTATTACCAGTGGATTAGTGCCAGAATTAGTTAGGATGCTATCCACCATTTCAGTTATTTCATGGATATTTGCTCCTCTGAAGCTGCAACAAGCTCTGTTGGCTTTATCAGTTCCACATACAAGACAACCAGTGTTTTTAGTCATTGAATCATCTAGCACAAATATTTGTCTTGTGTTGGAATCCTTAGGGTAACTTCACGTACCAGCCAGAAAGTTTGTTTCAGGTAGAATGCTACTGGTAGGTAGTGTAAGTGGCGGTGATAAGGTAGCATTGGTGGTGTGCTGATTTCTGTTGCCAATAGAGGCTATAGGGGCACTGAAGTTATGCTGACTTTCGTGGCTAGCAGATGCTATAGGGGCATTTGAGGTATAATGATTTCCGCTGCTATTAAGGACTAAGGGGGGCATCAGTGGCATACTGATCTCTGTTCCTAGTAGAGTTTGGGGTGGGGACAAAAAATCTGGGAGTTTGCTGAAGCATCAGTTTCAATCTTTATGTCGGTTGGTATAGAGGTGGGGTTTATTGGTGGATGGTTTGAAGGGAGACTTTCCTGGTCTTCACAGTCTTTATTTTTAAGCACTAAGGGGCGTATATCTGTAAGTTCTAATTCTAAATTTTTTGCTCTTCTCCCCTTTTTAGATTTGTGTTTGGTTCTAATTTCAGACCATTGTCCATTGTCAAATGAGGAATCATCCTGGTCTTCTTCTCTAACCCTTTTTTTTTTTTGCCCTTGACTTACTAATGGTTCATATAATGGGAGGGAGGGGGAGGGACCATGTGTGGTCTTGTCAGAATTTCATACTGGAATATAGGAAAGTGATAAAGGCATAGCCCATGTAAACTCTCCCCACAATTCAGTGGCGGCAACCTAAGTTACCAACATCATTTACCCGAACCTTGAAGACCTGAACAGTTTCTGCTTCCACTACCTCCTGTGGTAATTTATTCCACATTCTAATTGCTCTGTTTTTAAAACTATATTTTCTTACATCCATCCTACTTTTTGTCTCCCTTAGTTGCCTATTATGCCTTCTCATCTTATATACTGTAGAACTAGATATAATCGTGTAAAGTTTATATCGCGCAGATGAGTCATGCGCTATGACCGCGCACACATCAATTTGCGCGCTTTATCCTTTCAAAAGCAGCTATTCGCGCAGCTGTTTGCTGCTTCTGTCCCCTAGTGCCATACTTTATCTGACTGGCTGCATTAACTGCTAAACTGCTGAACAATACAGGCACAGTGATGTCCTTAATAAAGTGGTTAAACTCCCCTCGTAGATCAGCAACAAAGAGAGACTCTACTGCCTTCGAAACCGGCAACTTGGATGCCAATATTCTTTCTGTCACTGCCGGCATATCAAACCTGATGGCAGAATCTATAGTGAATGAACTTGCAGTATCTTTTCCTCCTGCAAAGAAACACAGAGCACATTATGCTGTCTACACCCCTGAAGTCAGATTTGAAATTGGCAAGTATTCTTGCGAACATGGGGTAATGAATGCTGCTCGATATTATGAGAGCAAGTATAAGCAGAAAATTAATGAAAGCACAGTCTGCACCTTCAAGCGTGACTACAAAGAGAAACTGGCACAGACTCCTGACCCAGAAAAGCTTTCTAAAGTGCTGCCCATAAAAGCCTGTGGTTGCCCACGTGTGCTTCTGGCAGACGTTGAAGACGAGTTAAAAAACATTGTTAAAACACTGAGATCTGAGGGTGCTGTTATTAGTGGTAGACTGTTGCTGGCAATAGCGACTGGGGTAGTTAAAGCCAAATGCCCTGAACTGCTTGTTGAAAATGGTGGCAGCCTATCCTTTTCTAGACAATGGTCCTGGTTGTTTTTAAACCGCATGGGTTTCAGCAAACGAAAGTGAACCAAGGCTGCAAGAAAAACACCACAAGATTTCGAAGCATTAAAAGCAAGCTACCTCAACAGAATAGCCACAGCATCTCGTCAGGAGCTCATTCCACCTGAGCTAATCTTAAATCTAGATGAGACCAGGGTTAACTTGGTTCCATGCTCTGAATGGACGATGGACACTATTGGGAAAAAGCAGATTTAGGTTGACGATTTGGGCGACAAACACCAGATAACAGTTGTACTATGCTGCAGTCTTTCTGGACACTACCTACCCCCTCAGATAATCTATGCAGGCCGCACTGAATAGTGCCATTCCTCCTACAAGTTTCCTCCAGGTTGGCATGTTACACACACTGATAACCACTGGGACAACAATTCAGTACATTGAGTGCGTTATTGTACCACATATGCACTCAATTAAAAAAAAAATGCAGCTGCCAAGTGTACAAAGGACACTGTTAATCTTGGATCTTTTCAGAGGTCACACAACGAAAGAAGTGTTTGACACTTTTGAAAAGCACAATATTGTGTCAGTCTATGTCCCTGCTTTGTGCACAGACATGCTACAACCCCTGGACATTGCCGTAAATAAACATTTTTAAAGATGAGCTGAAACAAAATTTTACAGAATGGTTATGCGAATGAGGCAGCTGCCAAAGTAGCAAATTCTGATACTGACCCCAACAGAAAGATTAACATCGATCTCAGGACAACTTCCCTGAAAAATCGCCATGCTCAATAGTTGGTAAACAGCTTTGCCAAACTGGCAGCTCAACCAGAGGACTGCTCTCGAAGAATTTGAGTAAGCTGGCATCCTACAGGCGCATACAGAATGTCTAAATGGTAAGTTTGTTCACCCGCTTAGAATGGCCCTGTTTACCAAAGTTTTTAACCCTGTTATTGTGTCTTTCAGATGGTGATGGAGACGGAGACAGCGTAGCTTGAGACAGTGACCTGAAGCACTCGTATTGCTCGTACAACTGTGCCAACACTTTGAAGCCTTTTTATTTTTAACACTTCACATTAAATAAATGTTTTTCTCACCTGGCAAACACGTTAATGGTCTCATTTGATTCATACAGTACAGTATTTTCAACTCAGTATACAGTAACTCGGTATCCAAGGAAAACAACGTTGCGGTAACCAGGAAGTAATTGTACCAACCACGTGGTCCCCATTGACGAGTCACAGCATGCACGTAGTCGGTGGTACAGCATGGTAGAGCATAATTCAGAATGGAAATTTTGGAGTGCTATTTTGTGGGGTTTGAAGAAGAGTCGGAGGCAAAGCGTGAGTCTAAGTAGTGCTGTAATCTATTGTATGTCTGACAGTTTCCTCTCACATAACCCCATTGCGGTGTCCTCAGTACTCTTAGTTTAACAAGCATCGTAGATTAACATTCGCTGTAAAAATAATTTCACTGAACAGGATCATTCAGCGATTATAGTGAAAATATTTTTTTTACAGTGAATCATTCTAGTTCTACAGTATATGATCTTTAAATTCTTTTCCCATCTCTTTTCTTATACTTTCATTTTTTAGGATTATATAGAGACATAACATATCTCCTCTACTACTTCTATCTTTCAGGATCCACAGTCCCAACTTCTTTAGTCTTCTTTCATAATCCAACTCTTTACACCCTTTAATCATTTTTGTGTAAGTCCATTGTGGCCTTTTCACCATTTTAACATCTTCCATTAAATGAGGACTCCATACCGTGGGAAAGTAGTCCAATAGGGGCCTGACCAACGTCCTAAACAATGGCATCAGTACCTCACCACTCCTAGACTGAAAACCTCTTCTAATACTACTTACCACACACATTGCTCTATTTGATAAATTCCTACACTGTACATTATTCTTTAAATCATTCTGGATGTATACCCCCAAATCCTTCTCACAAGTAAAGACCTTTAATTTTATACCCTTCATGTTATAAGTTTGGTGAATATTATTCCTTCCCAAGTGCATTATGAGACATTTATCCTCACTGAATTTCATTCCATTTCCCTCTGCCCACTCCAGCACTTGTAAGAGGTCTCTCCCAAATGTTAATCTATCATCGAAAGAGTCAACAATCCCTCCGATTTTCACATCATCTGCAAATTTCACCAACCTATTTTCATCATCTATTCCCAGATCCGATATGAATAATCGAAACAATAGGGGTCCCAACACAGACCCCTTCGGAATGTCACTCCCTAACGCTTGGGGTTGTGACAATGACTCTCTAATTCTAACCTGTTGTTTTCTGTTAGTTAACCACTGTTCCACCCATGTTATAATACTAATATTTATCCCATACTTACTCATTTTTTCCACAATCTTATTATGCGGAACAACGTCAAATGCTCTACTAAAATCCAGCAGCACCACATCCACACTCCTTCCTTCATCCACCCACCTATGTATATTTTCATAAAAGGTTATAAGATTTGTTTCACATGACCTTCCCTCCACAAATCCATGCTGAAACTGATCTTTTATTCCTCTTTTAGTCATTATATCCTTTATTTCATCACCTATTACTCCTTCAATTATCTTTCCCACCACCGACGTCACATTCACTGGTCTATAATTTGTCACCTGATCCCTTTTACCCTTCTTGTATATGGGTACAACATATGCCCTCCTCCATTCATCTGGCACCACACCCTCAGTGAGTGACATTTGCCCCAACAAGGTAATAATAGGCACTAGTTCATGTCTCGGCTTCTTTACCATAAACGGATGGATCTCCCTGGCAGTAGATGGAATTATAGGTATAAATGATGGCCCATAGTTATTATTTTGAAGTGCAGTCAATTTCAGCCTCATGTCTCTCTGCTCCATTTCAAACTTACTTATCTTACTGTTAGAGTTATTTTTTCTAAAGATAGCATATATACAGGCATTTTTTTGCAGACTAAGGATTCAGTTTCTAAATGCTCTGCATTAAAAAGGTACATTAGACATTGAGAACATTTAATGCCCGTCTCCCCTTCGAGAGATTTAATGATGTAATCCATGATATACTGTACGTAATCTAGGACAAGTGTTTATTATGTCTAGAAGTAGACAAACTTATATAGCTGAGGGTAATCAGTGTTTACAGATGCTAGCTTGGATAGTATAGCCCAGATTATACAGATAGTGTGTATTGTTACTGACACATAGATGTTTCCCCTCTGCTCCCTCCACTCTGCGCGTGTCGATGTGCGAGCTCACCCAACTCCCCCTCACACCACTCACGTGGGGCACTATGTTTATCCCTGAGGGACCGGAAATAGGTGTGCTACCCTTTCAGTTCCTTGCAGAGCTCAATGTAACAATTTAGCCTTCCTGATACCTTTTATGATGGCCACCTTATTCGGTGGTCTTTTAGCAACTTGCAGGAGCACTTCCTTTGCTCCAGTACAGTTGCAAAAAGCAAATTCTGATGTTAAAAATGTATGGCCAGAGGTGGGTGGAGCTAGGCAACCTCCACCGTCCCACAATGCTGTAGCAAGCAGTCAAGCTCACTGGAGGCACAGGATGTCACCTCCTGGTCCAGTTTCCCTGGCAACAGTCAGTAAACACCAACGCTCTCACCAGAGGGACGCTCAAATACAATTTTAAAATACATAAAATGCACGCTCTGCTGGTGCACCTAGCACCTTGTCCAACACAATGAATCTCTGTATGTATCTAAATTATTTGTTTTGTAACCAATTTTTGAAATTTACTAATGAAACACCACATGATTTGAAGAGCAAAATCAGGGGTGTGGTGCTATTTCCTGCAGCTGAAAATTTCTGGCAGTTAGAGCGCAGGCAACGTGAGGTCAGGTCACAGTGCAGAGTTTGGGTTCATAAGATACTTAAAGGTTCTGGGATAGAGCACATCTGCAGGTTATATGATGGAAACATTAATGTAGAATTTGATTTTTGTCATGCTGTTTAGGCCCTCTTCCTACATTAGCACCTGGACCCCCCCAACCCTGAGCCATATACCTTGGATCTTCCTAGGGCCATCACGAAGCCTTGGACTGCCCATCAGCCAGGGTCAAGGGTGGGGTACCCCTCGACAGGATCTATGCTTTTGCCCCCTACTGCAGGACAACCAGGTTGAAGGTGAGAAGGCCTGATAAAACGGGAACGATTTTCCTTGTTCTCCCCACACCCAGGGCAATGCATGGAATAACATTATGATGTGCCATGCCATGTGTGTTAGTACGTTAACATCCAGTCCCGCCTCTTCCCTTGCCTGTTCCTTCCGGCTGCACTGCAACCCATGATCACCGAGGTGGCAGTGATGCAGCAGAGGAAATCACCTTCCCTTCCTGGAAGAGGACAGCATGCTCTGGGATGCTCAATCCTCTTCCCCTTTGGCAGTCCCCAACGACCTGAGATTGCTTCCAATTCTGGGTCACCGGCATCGTGAGCGGTAGTACTATTGTTGCTGCAATGGGCTGTCTAGAATTTTTTTTCAATTTATTTTCTTTATCCCCAGACACTGGTGCCTCAGTTCATTATGCCCTTCAGTCTAGTAGGATCAGGCCGCTTCCCATCAAGGCTTCTTGATGGGCCCACTAGTTCCTAGAAGTGTTGCCACCTCCAGTGGGCCGTCCCACAAGAAATACTCCCCCTGTGGTGAGGCTTTGGTGAGCCATGGCTCCAACTCAGACAGGGTGAGATGTGTGCAGACAAAGCACAAGTTAACCTTTGGGCCTGGACTTCCAGTGACGTCACACCCGAGATGGCGGCTTAACTCCTGTGCTCTGTGTTCCCGCTGATACTAATCCCCGCTAACTATCGCAATTCTCGAAAACAACACGGCAAACTGACTTCGGGGAGACAAATTAATACCCTGACATGGGTACCTTGAACCGATTCACAATTCTACCACTGGAACCAGCGGAATTTGAAAACGATGCCTCTGACTCGGCCGCCTCCTCGCAGCATGGCCTGCGCACTTCCACCACATCGAGACGGGGTGATTGCTCCAAACATAACAGTAAGCTGAACAGATAGCAAACCACCACAACCACAGAGCTCTCAATGGACTGTAAGCTGGACAAAATCATTTCAGAACTCTCAGACATAAAGACAGAGGTCAGATCGTTTAAGGAAACGATCACTGAAATTAAGGCTGACATCCAGAACCTGGAGACGAGGTTACTGCTGTGGATCGGGAGCAGACCTCAACCACATTACAGATTACACAACTGAGATCACAACTGAGGCAGACAATCCAAGTATGCAGGCACATCGTGGAAAGACAGGAGGACAGTGAGAATAGACAGCGACGGAATAACCTCAGAATTTATTCAGTGCCAGAGGGGGCAGAGGGCAGGGATATAGGAGACTTTATAGACACTCTGTTGTGCACAGCACTAGTCCTAGATGCGGATTTTGCCATGGATATTGAACGTATCCACAGGGCCCTGGCCCCAAACCTACATCACCTATGGCACGCCCCCGCTCTATCATTATACGCTTTCTCAGATATACAACCAAAGAATATATTCTAAAAAAAGCTTGGGCACAGAAGGTCTTTTTTGGAGCCACGCGAATCTTTTTAGATAATGATTATGCCCCATATACTATGCGGAAGATAAGGGAATACACCCCACTATTTCAGGTACTCCGTCAGAATAAATATAAATTCTGGACCCCGTACCCTGCTCAGTTGATGGTGCAATTCCCAGAGGGCCAGTGCACTTATTGTTCAGCTACAGAGGCCCTGACTGACTTATGAAAGCATGGCCTGTTGATCCCATCAAGCGTTTCCTAACCCAACACCCCGTGCGACGATCCACAAGGAGCTCAGCATTCTGTTCAGGACATTCAGAACGATCAGATGCAACAGAATCTGGATCTTCTTGGGAGAGCCGCCTCACGAGGCCTGCAGGGGTTCTGAGACCCAATGACTAAGTGCACGGGCGTCGGCCCCTCTTGGGACCCTATGGGGGACCCACTGCTACCTCAAAGAAGCACGGATGGGAGTTTCTCGGGCTGGGCCTGGGAGGGAGACCTCCTGTAGTCATTAGTGCTTCGGCACAGTAGTGACAGTAGTGACAATCACTCAGGGGGCCGTCCTCGGCCGCACCAGAATATGAAGGAATGCACTGCTGAGATTCCCCTTAAAGATCCTGGCATGGTCGAATTTGGAATTGGGCTGGGTTCCCCGTGTCAGACACTGGCAGAGGGATCTTAATGCATGCACCAGAAAATACCCAGTGGTGGAGTAGCTAATCTGGAATGTAGAGAGGATTTGGAGTGATGGGATACCCAGCGGTCTTGACATGAGTGAAGGCCCGTGCCTGACCATGGGACCCCTGGGCTTTAGGACTCCTCCAACTAGATGTCAAAGTTGGGTGTGTGGGATCATACTCCACCGATTAGAACTGGCCTGGGGAACTGCCAGACAGTGAATTTATGGCCGGATGGCCTGGATCCAGGAGCATGTGTGAAGGGGACCGGGTGCGGGCGGGGCCATCCTCCACCTCAGTATATCACCTCCCCAGTTTAGGGGCCAGCTGTGGGGGGGGGGGGCCCACCCAGACCTAGCTGAAAAATAAAGACATCACATGATCTTCGGGAACAGATCGGCCCCATCTGCACAGGGCTTTGTCCCAGTAATTGAGAGCTAATTGAGGTTTGGGTCCGCTGTTGAGGTCCCGTAGTGGGGGGCGAGGTGCTGGCTGGTCTACGGCTCTGCCCCGGCAGGGGGGGGACTGCCTGGCTCACAAGGTCCTGATGATTGAGGCACACTCTAGGTCTGGCATAGCAGGAGGATGATTGCATCAGAATGTATACAAACTTGCTGGACTACACATTTGCTAGACGTCTAGTAGTTTTTGAAGTCATCATATGGAGGACTGGCTTCCTGTTCTTTTGGACAGCATGACGGGTTATTTATGGTTTGCGTTGCCTATTTTTGCTTGATGTTTAATGGAATTTACAAGGGATAAGCCAGGCCTTTGGCAACAGGCTCGAGGTATACTTATTAGTAAGCATTCAGATATATAGGGATTTAATACCATGCATATTCTGCAAAAGAGAGAGAATACACAGGAGTGTTGGTACCCTCGAGGTGACACACCTTATGTACCACCTAATTCCTTATCCCAATTTTTTCCTTTTCCTTCTTCTCCTGGTTTTTACATTTATTATTTTGGGTTCATATTACCCAGAGGGAACCCCTAAGCGGAGACCTTCCGCAACGTCCCCTTGACACCCTTATAGGATGCAAAACATAGGTGGGCCTAGGATAGCCACCTATGACTTGGAAGTCACACCTGTATATAGTTTCTGGTTCTTAGAAATTACAAGTTATCTCACACCAGCTCCCCAGTTGGGACTAGGTGGAGGAAGTAAAATTTCAAATCCAGGATGGGAGATTCATTGCAGACAGGGGATTCAGATGACACTCCTCAGTAGTTGGCTCATGGGGAGGCAAGGGCTGCTATACAACTCTTACCATTTATATGAGTAGCTTACTTAGAGTGCTTTCACACAATGTCAATGGTTTATCTGGACCGGTCAAGAGACATAAAATTATTAAAACACTTAAGCAATTTAAAGCAGAAGTTCTACTATTACAGGAAACTCACCTCACGTCCAGTGAGCACCAAAAGTTACTTAAGTTTGGTTTTAAACAACTCTTTGACTCAGCCTACCATAGTGGGAGGCGTAGGGGGGTGGTAACCCTGATTGCTAAAAATTCAGGCCTGGACATTAAAGGTCATTACTCAGACCCTGAAGGCAGATTGGTACTAGTAAAAGGTGTTCTCAGGGGACAACAGTATATGATTGCAAATGTTTACATCCCCCCAGGTAGCGATGCCTCCTCGATTCAGTTATTAACGGATAAAATCCTGGAGTGCAAGCAGGGGATGTTAATTTTTGGAGGAGATTACAATCGTCTGCTTGACCCATCCCGAGACACCTCAGCCTCAAGACCCCCCACTCAGACATCGGGCCAGCGCCACTGGAGAAAGTTAATTCGGGAGCTGGGCCTGGTGGATTCCTGGCATCACCTACACCCCACAACTAGGAAATTTAGCTTCTATTCACATGCTCATAGACATTATTCCCACCTGGATTATTTCTGCATATCAAAGGAACATTTAGATCAGGTCGCAAAGTCAGAGATCCATAACATAAGTCTATCAGCTCATGCTCCACTCACCCTGGATCTATATTTCCAAGTGGAGAGGAAAAAACACATACTGGAGACTTAATAACTCACTTTTACAAGATCCAGAATGTAAAGAATTGATAAAGAATAAAATAACGGAGATTCTAGCAGATAACTCTTCCCCTCAGACCTCTCCCCAATTGCTATGGGATACTCTGAAAGTAGTACTAAGGGGCCACATTATCGCCTATGCAACCCAAAAGAAACGGCGAATGGAAAGGGACTTAAAACAATTACAGGAAACCCTGAATTTCCTACAGTTGGCACACATGCAAGGAGATGACTCTTTGCTAGACCAGATCACTGCCACCCGACACTCAATACAGTGTATTCTGACAGCCAAAACAGAACAAGCCTTATTATGGCTCAGACAACGTTATTACAAGGGTGGTCCCAGGGTGACCAAAATCTTAGCCCACCGGCTTAGGAAACGGATTCAGCAAACCACAGTCACAAATATTAGAGATCCCCTTACAGGACAATCATGTAACACCTTGGTATCCATACTCTCAGCCTTTAAAAAATATTATACTAAATTATATACAGCTGATTCCTCAGCTAATGAAAGAGAGAAGGATGCCTTTCTTGCCGATCTTAAGCTTCCGCAGCTCACGGAGACACAGAAAATGTCTCTGACCCACCCAATTACCACCTCAGAAATAAAAAGTCATTACAGCTCTTAAAAATGGTAAGAGCCCTGGTCCAGATGGATATGGCGCGGAATTTTATAAGATGGCCTGGGAATGGATTAAGGAACCACTAACTGAAGTTATGAGAGAAAGCCATCTTAAGGCAAAATACCCTCTCTCCTGGTCCCAAGCTACGATCTCGGTAATCCTTAAGCCACAAAAACCCACACATCTATGTGACTCATACAGACCGATCTCCATCCTAAATCAAGAGTATAAGATATATGCCAGCATACTGGCACATCAGATGGACGAAATAATGCCATCATTGATTCATAGGGATCAGTCCGGATTCATCCCAACACGACAAACAGCAGATAATATTAAAAGAACCCTTTTTCTAATAGACCATGCCCATAATTCCCACACCCCCCTTGTTGATTCTAGGTTTTGATGCACAAAAGGCATTCGATAGAGTCCAGTGGATTTACCTTAGGAAAGCCCTCCTAAAGGTAGGCTTTCCCATTGAGTTTATTAATAACATTACAGGTATTTACTCAGCCCCACAGGTGGTGGGTAAAGGTCAATGGTTCATGTTCTGAGAGATTCTCATTGTCTCGAGGCACAATGCAGGGCTGTCCCCTCTCCCCATATTTATTTGCCTTGTATGCTGAGCCTCTGGCCCAATACCTTAGACAATTAGAGGGGTTGAAGGGATATCGGATAGGTCCCACAAAACATAACATGGCATTACATGCCCGATGATCTATTATTATACATTACAGAACCGGAGTTGTCCTTCCCGAATTTAGTGCAGGCCATGACTCTGATAGAGAAGATAGCAGGCTATAAACTTAACATACAAAAGACAGAGACATTATGCATAGGGGCAAGAATCTCAGCTTTATTACAGACCAAATACAATTTTAACTGGAACAGTAAACCATTAAAATACCTAGGTATTAATATACCAGGAGACCCAGGGCAGACTTTCTCATTGAATTATAATAACTTCTTTAATCAAATTAAAACAGACATCCAAACTTGGACCCACCTTCCATTATCTTTAATGAACAGAATACAAGCTGTTCAAATGAATGTTCTGCCTTGGGTGCTATACCTGATGCAATCAATCCCTCAAAGATTCACAAAAGCAGAAGAAAAGAGATGGAACAGACTGATTTCAAGTTTCATTTGGCAGGGAGGCAGACCACGTATTTCACTGAATGATTACAAGCCCCTAAGGAGCGAGGTGGACTTGCCCTGCCCAGTCTTTCTGGATATATGCTGGCAACTCAGCTTACACATATGAGGGAGTGGCTGAACCCTGGGGATTCACGGCCACAATGGCGATGGATAGAACAGACCCTTGCGACATAGGCCCTAGACAAGATTTCTATATACCAACCACCCCCGTCTGGACTGAGAGACCAGAAAATTTCATTATACACCCAGAGTTATTTGAAGAGTTAGGTTTCCCATTTGAGACTCCCTGAGAATAAATTTGGTGCTCGCTGGATAGGAATGCCCTGGAAAAATATGGAATTTGGACCAATAGGGTTGGTTGGGGGGGGTTTGGGACTTAGGAGGATAGGGGCCTGAGACACACATATCAGTTTTATTTAAATGGTCAATTCAAAACTTTTCCCCAGTTACAGGAGGAGTTCGCCCTCCCTGCCCAGAACTGGTTTAGGTACTTCCAGATTCGCCACTTTCATGAGACAACTATGGGCCTGGTGGTGGACCCGAATGAAGTCACACCCATTCTTACCCTCTTACTGGCGATAGCTGAAGAACAGAACCCTAGACATATGATTTCTAGATTATATCAGGCTCATAGACTAAATTATAAATATGACCTGATAAAAACGCAGAAGACTTGGGAGGCAGAACTGGGGGTTCAATTATCAGAAGAAGACTTTTTATGGATCTGGATATGCCAACATAGTTCTACAAACTCATATATGTGGCATGAATTTGGTTGGAAGGTGGTCTCACGGTATTTCTGTACACCATTAATCACAGCAAAGTTTCTCCTGGGACAGGATGCTTCCTGTTGGAGGAGGTATGGCTGTATAGAAGCTAATCACACTCATATTTTTTTGGGTTGCAATAAGTTGGCCCAGTTCTGGCGTGGAGTGGAACAGGTCCTGGGGAGCATAAGCCAGCAGCTTGTCCCTCTAACCCAAACTCTACCTCTATTACAGCATTTCCCCCGCAAAT
Source organism: Neoceratodus forsteri (assembly GCA_016271365.2). Classification (NCBI taxonomy): domain Eukaryota; kingdom Metazoa; phylum Chordata; order Ceratodontiformes; family Ceratodontidae; genus Neoceratodus; species Neoceratodus forsteri. Next base: position 884,217,724 of record CM057455.1, read on the forward strand.
TCAAACAAAAATCTAAAATATACTTAACCTCTGTATTAATCACAGCTGCGAAAAAGGCCATTTCAAAGAACTGGCTCAACCCCAGCACCCCGACTTTGAAAATCTGGGAAGATCTGATTTATGACATATACCTTATGGAATGGATAATGGCCAAACTACAGGGACGCATCCCACAATTTACTAACTGCTGGTCTCCTTGGTGGATGAGTGTGATGGAACATAGACCTGACTTAGTTCCATAAACAATGGTAGAAATAAGCAAACACCCCCCCCACCCCAGAATTTATGTAACTCTATAACCTGTACACTTGCAAATGAATAGCGTGAGCTACGCAGATGCTTGAACTGTGCTCCCTCTCTACCCTACATCCTCGAATATTATTGGGATTGGGTAATTATAGTGATTCAATTGTGCTCTGAGCCTCACTGATGAACTGGAATAATTACATTGTTGTATACAACTGTCTTTTATATTGCTAACCTGTGTGATGTAATCCCCTACTCCTGGAACTCAATAAAAATTGGATGATCTGGGACCCCTGCTCCAGTCAGACCTCTCCCAGGTAGAAGCTTGACTGGTCAAGAATCACCTGGTCCTCAACCCAAACAAGACAAAAGCACTCCTGTTTGGTCCAAAATCCATGGGTCCATCCCGGGCGCATCTCCTGCCATTGGCCATCATGACTGGCACCACAATCGAGGTGGTACAATCCTTTAGATACCTGGGTCTTACTCTAGACCAGGGACTCACCCTAAAGCAGCATGTGGAACAGGTGACAAAAAACATCTACCAAAAACTCGGGCTGCTCTACCGTCTAGGCGCCAGCATGATACCCGAGACACGACTGGCAATCTCTCAGAGTGTCCTCCTACCTACTCTCACCTATGCAGCCCCAACCCTACTCGGCATTGCAAAACTCGAGCAGGGCAGACTGCAGACCCTGTACCACAAAACTGCAATTCGCCACAAATGTCCACCCAAGGACCCATCACTGCGAAGCCCTTGCCTCTCTCAAATGGCCCACCTTGAACCATAGCCTCCAGTACCCCCTATTAAGCTGGACCTATAAGCTACTCTCTGATGACCCTCCTGCAGGGCTCTTCGGGCAAAACACTACTAGAGGTGCCCAGGACCAGACATGCAGCAGGCAGTAAATACTTCACCCACACAGCCCCTACACTGTGGAACAAGCTCCCCTGTCAACTCCAGGAAGCCCCCTCCCTAGCGACTTTTCAGATGGGATTACGTGCTCACCTCCTAAACCTCAGCTCCTGCTCCTGTCCTGAAGGATAGCTAAACCGCCCCCTTTAGTCAGGCTACAAAACAATCTACCTGCCCTAGCCGACAGCAAGCTGCCACAGCTGAGTTTGTCTATGAAACCGGTCTCTACCAATGTAACCCCCTCCCAACGTCCTATAACGAATTGCTAGTATACGATGCTGTACTACCTTCCTGCACCTCTACAACCTCTCATATGCTAACCTTACCATATGTTCTACACTGTACTAATTATGTTCTAAACGGTATCAGCTGTATAGTTAGTTGCCCTGCTTGCTTATAATGCCTGTTTCGCCTATTGTACTATGTGTACTATATGTCTACACTTCTCAATATATTAGAATAAACCTAGCAGGACTCACTGCTCGTATACCCCATGTCATCATCTTCTGTTATGAAATATGTATACTGTCAATGAACTTCCTGTATGCTATGTTCTTCCCCTTTACTTACTTGGTATTACTTGGTATGAAAGAACAGAAGAAGGCCAGAGCCCATTGAGACTGTTCCCCACACTATGTGGGACATTATTTATCTATTATCCCTCAACCAAACATCTAATTTGTTTTTAAAGACAGTGGCACTAGTTGCCTCTACCAATCCTTGTGGCAAGGTGTTCCATACAATGGATGCTCTTATTGAAAAAAGTTTCCCCTTTTGCTGGTTTTATAAGTTTTTACTTCAAGCTGTTTATTATGCAGTCTCGGAACATGTCTCCTTTTGGAGAGTGTTAGACCACATTTTTTCCATTAGATCTGGTGAATTTATTAAATGAAAAACCATAAGCATATCACCTCTTAATCTTCTAGTTTGAAGAGAGAAGAGACCAGTAGCTTTTAATCTGTTCTGATAATCCAAGTTTGTTAATCTTGGAATCTTTCTAGTTACTCTCCTTTGAACCTGTTCAAGAATTGCTATGTCTTTTTTTTGGTTTGGATTCCACAAAGGGGAGCCATAGTCTAGATATGGTCTAATGTATGCCCTATACAATGGAATAAGGCATTGTTCAGTGCGATTTACAAAAGTGCATTTTATTTGCCTCAAAAGTCTGTTGGTCATGCAAGCAGTTCTAACACAGTGATCATTTGATGTAAGTTTATTATTAACATATATCCCTAAATCTTTTTCACAATTTGATGAGTGAAGTGGTAGTTCGTTTATATAATATATCGTTTTTGGATTATTTACACCGAAATGCACTACTAAACATTTGTCTTGATTAAACTGCATATGATTTTCATTTGCCCAAAGTGTTAATTTTTCCAAATCCTTCTTTAATGCAGAAATATTTTCTTGATTATTAACCTTGCCCCCCAATTTAGTATCGTCTGCAAATTTAACCATGAAGTTATTTGGCCCTGTTTGTAAATCACTGATAAAGAGATTAAACAATGTTGGTCCCAAGACCGACCCCTGTGGTACACCACTTGTCACACTACCTGAATCAGACAAGATATCATTAATTCTGACTCTCTGAGAACGATTTGTCAACCAGTTTAAAGTCCAGTTGACAATATCAGGTGACAAACCTAGATTGTGCATTTTAGTAATGAGTTTTTCATGTGAGACTTTATCGAAAGCTCTACTAAAGTCCAAAAGAATTACATCAGTAGGGATACCCACATCTAGTACAGTACTTATATTATTGTAAAAAAGATATCAGATTGATGGTGCAGGAATACTTGGGAGTAAACCCATGCTGATTTGAATCTTAAATTCCTAATTTTTTACAATCTTGATCTATTAGAGACTTCATTACTCGTTCCATTAATTTACCGGGCCACTGAGGTCAGGATAATTGGACGATAGTTTTGCACAGAACCTCTATTGCCTTTTATAAATATGGGAGTAACTATTGCTGAACGCCAATCATTTGGTACAATGCTTTCTTGTAAAGATTTGTTGAAGATAATTGACAAAGGTATAGAAATATTTATAGAGGTTTCGATCAGAAACCATGGATGAATACCGCCTGGGCTCGGACTAGTATTACCCCTGCATTATCTGTTTGTATCTACTGAATTCTATGTGATCTAACTCCAGGTCGCCCCTGAAAAAGGGACCTCCAGGGCCCAGTGGGCCTACCAGGTCACCAAAATTTAATAAATAAATCAAAATTAAGTTACCAAAAAAAAAAAAAACCTTGGGGCTTGCATGTATATCCCAGCATAGCTTCTCACCCCTTGAACTCATTCACCATTATTTTCTGCATGCTGTGGTGTCATGGAGTGGGGACATAGTACCTTGTGAGCACTCATGCTGCCAACTGCACCACCACGTTGCCTCCACTAGAGTCTGTTCCAGAGTGGCATGTTGCTCAACCCTCTCTCCCTGATTGGGATAACTGACTGGACACTCCATCCCCCTCCCAGTCAGCTTCCACTTCTGCCATCTCAAGCTTGGGCACAAACTCTATCCCCCTCCCTTTTGGCTTCTGCTCCTGCCATTTAAAGCTTGGGCACAAATCTAAGTCAACAGCATACCAGAGCAATACTCCATTACTCAGGGCCATGAAATCAGCTGAAGACAGAACTTAAACATTTTAAGCTATAATAGACTGTAATACTATGCTATTTTGGGGAATCGGTATTTAAGGCACCGTTAGAACACTGTATGAATTGTCTTGAACTTCGCTGAGTTCTACAGTCTGAAATCAATACCATGATGAAAACACACTTTAACAACTGACCATGAATGAAAATTTGCTTTCTTACCTCTCGGTGTGTGCTTGCAGGGAGTACAGGGATGGTTTCGTCCACCGTAGCCAGCAGTGTCCGTAACGCCAAACCAACCTCCTGGGTGTTAAGAAGAAAACCAACAGGTCAGAGAACTCAAAAATCACACTGCAACTTGACAAGTTCATAAACTCACTACAGTGTTTATTTCTGTTTTACAATTTATGGTTTATGCCCTCTTTTTCACCAATATTGCCCCTTTCACCCTTGCTGCTCCCATCGCCAGATGTGATATATCTTCTGCACTTACCCCTTACTCCCTGGCATACACCCAAGGTGGAGCCCTCTAAGCATGGCTGCTGCCTCAAGGGGTGTTTGACTGTCCCATGACAGTCTCACCGGTGCAAGGCGAGTAGCTCGTGGTGGGACCTTAGATAGCAGACTTTATATTCTCCCATCCTCAGAGGGTACTGGCTCATGAGAAACTCTATGCACAAGTGTTGAAGCATGCGACTGCATGACCAGCCTGGTAGGGTTGAGGCGCCTGACGCCACACTTCGCAACATGCTGGTGACCCATGTTCAGAAATGAGTATGGGCTGCCGTGGGTTGGCAGGGAAGGAGATGGATCGAGCATCCGACAGACTGCTCTCCATCTCCAGGGAGGAGGGAAACCAGCGGCCGCCGCACGTCTGACCCCTAGCGGAGGCTGGGACTCAGTGACACAGCGCCGCAACAGTGTTGGGAGAGAGCGCATCAGACACTTGACGTGGACGCGCATGGGAGCATGCGTGACCCCACTGCAAGTGTCATTGCACGCCATATGCTCGCAAGGGGGGAACCGAAACAGGAAAAAGAAAGCTGTGCAGTAGGATGAAGGAGGATGCCTCGCAGGCCCCACTCCCGTCTAGCCATAGCACTAGGCCTCACTAAATCTGGTCTCCGGTGGAGGTTGGGGAACCCCGCCAGGCCCGCAAGGTGGGGCAAGCCCTGGAGGTAAGTGCCGGTGCCAGCTGGTGGACACTGGGGGAACAGGGTTGGGGCACTCTCCAGATGGGGGCTGCACCGAAGAAGAAACATAATAGCAAAAAAAAAAAAAGCATGCGACTGTGAAGCTCAGATGACATCCTTCACTCCCCTGCTATGCCTCAGCTTGCCTGTGGTCACCCTGGTGACAGTACTGCAGCGGAGGCAGTGACCCTCTCTTCCCGAGGCAACCTATGGAACGCTTGACTCTCCGTCACCCGGTGACCCTTCGGCATCTGGGGCTCATTCTCAAATCTCAGCTGCCAGTATTGCAAGTGGCAACCCTGCCACTGTGTCAATGACCTGGCTGAAATATTTATGTTTTTAATTCCCTGTGATTATGACGACTCTTTATAGCTCTGATTTTTCTCTTTCCTGTGCTGTTATTGGTGTCCATGTTGCTACCCACTAGATTCCCTACAGTGAAGCACTGACAATACTGATTACACTGTATGGTTAGTCTTTGCTCTGTATAAAAATCAGCCTGCTTAAAATGCTTGTTATACACTTTCTAAATTGCTGTACGCATTGCAAAGTCTGGTGCGCATTCTGAAGAGTTGCTCAGAACAGTTCAACAGTCACCAGATTTTAAATTCCTCATTCACCCCACACCCAACTGCTTACTAACCACCCAGTGCCCAAAGCAGTACCTTTCAATAGGATATTTATATTTAATACTACATATTTAATAAGTATTTGAAAATCTCTATCATATCCCCCCCTCTCCCTTCTTTTCTCCAGGGTGTACATATTGAGGTCCTTTAGTCTCTCCTCTTAGGACTTTTGATGCAGACCCTGCACCATTTAGTTGCCCTCCCTCTGGACCGCCTCTACTCTGTCTATGTCCTTTTGGAGATGTGGTCTCCCGAACTGGACACAGTACTCTAGATGAGGTCTCACCAGTGATCTATACAGTGGTAACACCACCTCTCTTTTTCTGGTGGTGATACCCCTCCCCATGCACCCTAGCATGCCACTAGCTCTCCCTACTAATTTGTCACACTGTCTGGCCACCTTTAGGTCATCAGATATGATTATCCCAGGTCTCTTTCCTGCTTGATTGTCGTTAATACTATAACCCCCATTTTGTATTCCGCTCCTGGGTTTCTGCATCTCAAGTGCATGATTTTGCACTTCTTAGCTGGCAGTTAGGCGCAGTGGTTGGATTTCCATGCGGCGCCAGTGACCGGGTTCGAGGTGGACTCGGGTCACTGGAGGACCCGGCCGGGGAGAAAGCTGACATTCCCGACTGCTCGCCTTCTCCGGGGGAAGGAGGGCAAGGCGCAGTTTGCCTGTTGGCGGAGGCTCCGCAGTACAGCAAGTCCTACTTGCGGGAAAGGGCCGCCAAAAGCGTGGTGGTAGACGCCTGTGCGCAGCACCCAGACGCCAGGGCGCACACCACATGTAGGGCAGGAAGAGAGGAAAATGCCTCACATCTCTGGGAAGATGGATCGCTGGAGCGTGCCGTTTTATGTGTCACCACCCACCTGGTCGCCTTGACCGACACCACTAGAAGTACGGCGTGTCCAGGCCCCACCTCATCCCCGCCCGGGGGGGGGTTAAATCCGCGGCTCCATGGGGATCAAGGACGTACCAAGGTAGGGTGGCTGACAGAGGGATGACTCCTAGGTGACCCTGAAGGGTCGGAGATGCGAGGTTGCAGGAGGGGATAAATAGAAAGTTAAAAAAAAGAAGATTTTGCACTTCTTCACACTGAAACACAGCTGCCACATCCTTGACCACGCCTCTAGTTTTCTTAAGATTTCTTCTTTTTTTCCACCCTCCATGGAGTGTCATCCACAAAAAAGCATACCTTCCCTTCTAGCCCCTCTGCAATGTTGCTAATAAAGACAATAAAGAAGACTGGTCCCAGTACTGACCCCTGTGGCACCCTGCTGGTCACCCTTCCTTCCTCAGAGTGAGCTCCATTTACCACCACCCTCCGTCTCCTGTCCCCTAACCAATTCCTTACCCAGTTTACCACCTTTGGACTGACTCCTAGGATGCCCAGCTTGTTTATGAGTCTCCTATGTGGAATGGTGTTGAAGACCTTACTGAAATCTAGGTAGGTCACATCCACCGCACCACCCTGATCTAATTCCCTGATCACTCAGGCAAAGAATGTTTGACAAGACCTCCCCCTCCCCAGTGAATCCATGATGCCTCAGATCTTGTAAGCCACTGGATTCAAGATATTCCACAATCCCTGTCTTCAGGAGTAATTCCATTAATTTTCCACCAACCGAAGTCAAGCTGACTGGCCTGTAATTGCCAGCCTCCTCCCTGTTCCCACTTTTGTAAAGTGGGATTACATCTCCCCTCCTCCAGAACCACTCCTGTCTCCAATGTGTGGTTGAACAGGGCTGCAAGAAGTGCAGCCAACACCTCTCTGAGCTCCTTCAATATCCTTGGATGCATCCTGTCTGGCCCCACTGCCTTGTCTATTTTCACATTTGCGAGTTCCTTCAGGAATCTCTCCCCTGTAAATGGACTAGTATCTACTTCCCTTCCTTTGATGCTCTTGGCATTTATCTTTTGTCCCTCACCTTCCCCTTTTTCTGTGAACACTGAACAAAAGTACATGTTCAGGATGTCTGCTTTTTCCCTGGTTCCCCCTCCACACACTCCCTGCCTTCCCTCCTAAGCCTTACTATCCCCTTCCCTAGTCTTTCTCTTTTCGCTCACATATCAGAAAAATGTCTTGTGCCCTTTCTTTACTGCATGGGCTATTTTCTACTCCGTTTGTGCTTTTGCGCTCCTAATTGTTTTTCCTGTCTCCTCCTGTTTTTCCTGATACACCTCCCTATCCTCCTTCCTCTATGTCTCCTTATACCTCTGGAAAGCTAACCTTTTTGCCCTTACCTTCCCAGCCATCTCTTTTGAGAACCGTAGCGGTCTCTTTTTTCCTCTTGCTTTTGCTTACATGCCTGACACAGAGGTCTGTTGCCTTCACTATCCCCTCTTTTTAGTTTCACCCACTGCTCCTCCACTCCACCCAAGCCCCCCCCAACCAGGGCTTCCCTGAGGCAGTCACCCATCTTTTTAAAACTGGTCCTCCTGAAGTCCAGGACCCTCACCTTTGTGTGGTTCGATCCTGCCACACTGCATATATCAAACCACACTATATGGTGATCACTGGTCCCCAGGGGGCCACTCACTGTGACATCTACAACACTGTCCCCATTTTTGAGTACAAGGTCCAGTATTGGCCCCTCACGAGTAGGCTCTTTTACTAGTTGCCTGAGGAAAACCCCCTGCAGGGAGTCCAGAATGTCCCTGCTCCTAGCTGAAGCTGTGGCGCTTCAATCTACATCCAGCAAACTGAAGTCCCCTACCAGCAGCACCTCCCCCTTAATTGCCATCTTTTGGATGGCTTCCACCAGAATCTTGTCCAACTGCCTGCCCCCCCCATCCCGGAGGTCTGTAGATCACTCCAAGGTGAGTTGCAGCTCCTTTCCCCATTTCTAGGGTAACGCACAACACTTCCACTCCTTCCTGTATTCTCTGTAGCCCTTATGCTATCCCTCACATAAAGAGCCACTCCTCCCCCCCATCTTTCCCATCCTGTCTTTCCTGAACAGAGTATAGTCTGGGATGGCTATATCCCAGTCGTGGTTTTCACTGCACCATGACTCGGTAAGGGCAACAATATCCAGGTCAGCCTCTGCCATAATGGCCTCTATGTCCGGGATTTTATTTCCCAGATATCGAGCATTTGCACATGTGGCCCTCCAAACTCTGCCACCACCCTGCCTGTCCCCCCCTCCCCCTTGCCCACTCTCCTTACTCTCTCCACCTTCATTCCCATCCCTCTTCATCTCTACCATTTCGTTTTTCTTACTGTTATGTACTCTTGGTGAGTTTCCTCCTTTACGGTTCTCTCCAGTGAATACTTCAGCCTGTGGTAGGGGAAGACAGTTTTTGACTCCCTGTTTCCTTCTGCCACCTCCCACAGATAGTTTAAATGCTTGCCAATGTAGTGCCTAAACTGTTCACTGAGAATGGTGGTTCCCCGCCCGGATGGATGCAGGCCATCTCCCCTATAAAAGCCCTTATCCCTATAGGTAGGACCCCAGTCCCCAATGAAGCCGAACCGCTTCTCTCATCACCACTCCTTTAACCATGAGTTAAATTTCCTGGTAAGGAATACTCTGTCCTCCACCCCGTTGTAGACAAGCAACACCTCAGAAAAGGCCACTGAGCATGCTAACTGCCTAAGACACCTCCCCAATTCCCTGAACTCCTCCTAAACTATCCTAGTCTCATGCCTATCCAGGTCATTAGTCCCTAGGTGGACAATGACATCCAGCTCTCCATCCTGTCCTGCTGCCCCACTGATCCTCAGAATCCACTTCCCATCCCTCTGAGCCGTGGTGCCGGGTAGGCACCTAACCTCCCTCTCCACCTCCCTTCCTGTCCCCAAATCTACCGCCCCTCACAGTGGAGTCCACCACCAGGAGTTGCTTCTTCCTCCTCTGGAGTCCTCTGCCCCCCCATCCTCCTTGGCCAGTACTGCGAGTGCCTCCATGGGACAGTCCCACCCTGCCACAGCAGTGCAGGAACTGTGTAGTGGTAGTGTCTGGGGGACCTGCCTCTGACCCACCACCTTCACCCTTCTTGAGGCCACCACAGTCCAGCTGCCTCTCCTCCTTGGCAACCTTTGAGGCAGCGGTGGCAGAGTTAGTGGTCCTTGGGAGAGGGAGAAAGCCCTCGAATCCTAGCCAACTCAGCCTGGAGATGGGCAACCTCTCCCCTCAGCCCAAAGAGGTGCACGCAGATGGGGCAGCACCGCTGTCTCCAGAAAATCTCCCTGAAAACTGCTGCCCCACAGCCACTGCACTGCACCACTCCCAGCATACTTCCTAGTCTGTTTACCCTACTTGCTACCCTACAAATACTTGGTCCCTTTCCTCTTGCTAGAGTGTACCCAGCTAGTAGTACACTGTAGTTTAGTGTTTCTTCCTTTATTCCCTTCTACTTTACCTACTGTGGCCCAGCACTGATACCTCCCCTAGCCTAGCCCAGCTAGTAGTACCCTGTAGATTAGTGGTCCTTCCTTTATAGTGTATAGTACAGCATTGTTCTGTATAGAAATCCATCCTTTTCAAAATGCTGTTGTACCACAGTTCAAAGGTCATGGGATGTGACCGTACTTTTCTGTGATACAACAGCATTCTAGAACCTCTAGAGGCTGCACAAGTCAGTTTCATTGTGAAAAAAAAAAAACAATGCACACATTTCACTCAATACTATACACTATAAAATACAGAATGAGCAACTTTGTGCATAACCAGTGTGTTCTGCCACCTTGGGGTTCTGATTCCCATGGACCTCATCCAGGAATGTATCTTCACCATTTATTCACACTAATAGGCCAGAGTACCAAGCTGAGACAGAACCCCTGAGATGGGGTGGCAGAAGTGAAGAGATCACTCAGGACTGCAGTCCATTCAGGACAGTCCAGCCAAAGCAGCATACCACTCGACTGTGAGATGCAGGGCACAGTGTGTAACAAAAATGTGCACTGTGATACCAGTTACAGCTTTGCAATGTATCACAGATAGGCACAGAGTGAATCTCTGCTAGGGATGTGACACCTGCAGTGGTGGAGTTGGCGCATACCTGACCTTTTGGCATGACCTATGCCATGGTACAACAGAGGTGCAAACAGCTCTGCGCCGAGGCAGAAATGAACTCCTAATATCTCAGGTGCACTGTAAGAGTGTTGGGGGGCAGGACCTAGAAGCCTGCATATACAGGGAGCTAACCAATCCTGGAGAAATAAAAGAACTGGTGACTGCTTGGATAAAATCCTGTATATGGCAGTCAGCAGAATCCCTTTTTTTTTTTTTAAAACCTGTGCCAGGGGCTATAGCAGAAGAACTTGGGTCTGAAGAGTTCAGGCTAAGAAGTCATTATTGCCACCCAAGAAGAGATGAGGTCAGGGTAAGATTCATCTTCCTCGATATCCCCCCCCCCGGGGGGAGGAGAAGAGAGGTTCCTCTAAACTCAGAACCTCTGGCATCGACCAAGTGAGAGACAGGATGCCAGAGAGGCACCGGAGACAGTACTAAGAACAGTGCAGACCCAGTGCCAGAGCCGGTACAGGACAAGAAGCCTGATATAGCACCAGACATGACGCCAGACTTGGTGCCAGAACTGATGCCGAACATGGCGCCAGACCCGAAGCTGGACATGGCGCTGTACACAACGCCAGATACAACACTGGACACAGTGCTGGCCACAATGCTAGACAAAGTGAGAACCTCTGGCGTTGACCAGGTGCCAGACAGGATGCCAGAGAGGTGCCGGAGATGGCACTAGAGACAGAGCAGACCCAGTGTTAGACCTGGTGCTGGAAATGATTCTGGACCTGGCAACGTACACAATGCAAGACATGGCACTGGACACTGTGCCAGACAGGATACTGGATCTGATGCCAGACATGGCGCTGGATCCGGCACTGGACATGGCACCAGGCATCAGACATGCAGCGCTAGGCACACAACGCTGACAGAATAAGAGATACGACGTTGGGGGCCAGCACTGTAAGGGATGAGACCAGGAAGGACCGGATGTGGTGTCAGGAGATCTCCAACACTGAACTGGCACTGAGATAACACCAGAACCAGCAGTGTCAGGGGACAGCGCTGGGAGCAACCAAACCGGAGCCGGGAGGTCCCTGGAGCCAGGACCCCCCCACTGGAGCCGATCTGGCACCAACAAGAAATTACCCAGCACCTGGAGCACTGGAATCGACACCCAACCAGGCCCCAAAGGGCCAGGGAGGGCAGAAAACGGCACCAGGCGACACCAGCATGAAGCCGACATGACATTGAAAAGGGGTTGACTTGGCACTGGGACCAGCGCTAGAAGTGGTGCCAGTTCAGGGCTCGAAAGACCTAAACTCAACACCGACACCAGAACCAGACCTAACACTTGCGACCCAGCCAGCACTGAAGTGACTGGCAGTGGTACCCGTCCTGTCCCAAGAGACACAACGGGTGGGTGCGGCCAGTGGGATATGAGATGGTGGCGCAGTCACAAGCAAAGGCAGAAGGCTGTTGCTGGAGCCAAATGCTCTTCCTGGCTTGAGGGCCCTGCCTAACAGTCCAGTGCCACCAACCCCGAAGTGCCAAGGACCGGTGTCCACAAGGAGAGACACCAAGCCTGATGTTGCACCCACTGCTCCAAAGAGCTGCCCAGAGGTGGAATTACCCACCAGGGTCCCCACTTAAGGACAGAGGAGGAACTCCGGGCCTGAGTCCTCAACAGCCCAGAACCAAAGTTCCCCGGTGATGCAGACAGCACCGATGAGGGCACAAGGTCTCAGGAGACCGAAAGCCTCACAGCAGACCTGCCAGGGGGACCTCGAGTGGTATCATTTCTTCCTCTTCTGAAGGGAAGAGGAAGAACTCAAGGCTGAGCGGTGCCAAGAACCCAACCAGAATTGGGAATGGGGCCCACCCGTTCCAACATCGGAGAACTGTCCTAACTACCGAGCAAAGGACCACCCATTGCCAGAACAATTCCCTGAAGGGAAAGTGGACCAAACACAGTCCTGCTGCTGTAGCAACCTGGGTGAAGGCTCTCAACCGTCATCCTTCACAACCGCTGAATGTAGACTCGGTAGGGTTGAGAGAAAACCTGACAGAAATATCTACATAAACTCACTAAAACTGATGCACAAAAATAAACTCTAACTTTAAAAACTAAAACTGCAATGAACTGAAAGCAGCTGTCATACAGATGTGAAGTTCTGAGTCCTGGAATCGACAATGTTGTCACTGAAGTGCACTTCGATGGCGGGGAAAAAAAAAGGAACTTAGAGGTTGGGGGGTGGCACAAAGGTAAGCCTGACAGCGCGAGACACTCTCGTGGTGTTGTGCATGCACACAGCTTGCCTCAGCGCCATCCCTCATGAAAAGTTCTGGCTCCCGTGGGGTCCTACTGCCTCTGGCACAGACCCATTAGTGTGAATAAATGAAGATACATTCCTGGAAGATCAAAGGCATCCATAGTAACTGTTGGACTCAGTACTGTATATGACAGTCAGAAGAGTATCTTGTTTAGTCTCAGAGTCTGGCAGACTCTCTGCCAGCAACTTATCTTTGCTCCAAAGGGCATACGCATCCTTTGTTAAGTAGCAATCATTTTCATTCATTTCATTTTATTGGATAGCAAATTGAGACAACAGATTCTCATTTACAACTGCGTCCAAACACAGATAAAATAACAAAATACATCAACAAAACATGCTTAAAGTTTCATTGTACAATAAACAAATAAGTGGATCAATCGATGAAAACATCATCATGCAGGTTGTTCTGGTTATTCAACCAAGACAGTTACAATGTTTATGAATTAAACTAGCAAGGGAAGCCCTAAAGTGTGCAATTGGCAGCAGTATATTTAAATGAAATTTCCTTTGGATTACGTACCAAGTACATGACACTGTAACAGCAAGAGTCATCTCGTGCTGAGGGTACCTGAGGAGTAGGCATGCTTGACAATAGTGTCAATCTTTCGCAACTTCTTGCTATCAGGGTGCACAGTGTTCTCTTCAGGAATAACGGACTTGTCATTCTCAGCGAGAGTAACAGCATCATCACCTACAGGTCAAGAGGTAGATACTGGCTTATCTGTGGGTGCTGTATACCTCTTGTAATCATGCTTGCTGATGGAAGGAACCAAGGCAAGCCTAGCCCACACTGTCTTAGATAACGTTTAAAATGTGGGAGGAACTAAACTGACTGGAATATTGGAAATGTTAAGCCACTCCAGATGGACATGTCTATCCTGGTCAATGTAGCAGGCTTGAAGTTCAGCAAACAGTGCATATTTCTATACAAAGCCTGGAAAGTTAGAGCCTCCTTAGGCACAGACACAGGACTTGGGTCCTAAGTGTCTCAGCTAAAGAAGGAGTCATCGTCACCACCTTCAGAAATGATAAGGTCGGAGTCAGACTTGCCTCCCTCAAAACACTCCTCGGAAGGGGGGGGGGGGTCATAGACAATGTGAGTCATAGGCCCCACAATCCAGAGTATGGCAGCAGCAACACTGGAAACACCAAGCCTGAGGGTGAGGGGTTGGAATAAGAGGCAGCACCGGAACTGGAACCAGATTTTACACCATGGGAATCCCTGACATCAGAGGTAGTTTTGGGACTGGCACCAAAAACAGTGCCAGGCCAGGGCCCAGGCCCAGATCAGCATCAGAACCAGACATAGCACTGACAACGCAGTCACGGATGGGGGTGCAGCCAGTGGGACAGGAGTCGGCAGCGCAGACCCCGGCAAGGACCCAAGAGCTGTTGCTGAACCACATGCTCTACCCAGCCTGAGTGCCCCACATGCAGCTCCAGTTCCACATACCCTAAAGGTCCATGAATGGTTCCACTGGCAGAGGCACACGGGCCAGACACTAAAGCCACTGCTCAATAAGAGCTGCACAGTGGTAGAACTTCCCACTGGAGTTCCCATTTACAGACAGAGAGGGACTCTGGGCCTGAGAATCTGACCACCTGGAGTCACAGGCCCTCAATAACACCAAAGGTGAAGGCCTCCAGCCCCTAGAGACCGGAGCTCTCGCAGCAGACTTCGCAGAGGGTGACCCTGACCAATGTCGCTTCTTACCCTTCTGGCTGGAAGAGGAAGAAGCCAAGGCTAAACAGTGTTGAGAAACTGAATGGGATCAGAACGAGCCCGCTTCTTGTTGTACCCCCCTTCCCGGGGACACTGGATCACTCATAGTTAGAACCCTTCCCCAATGAGGAAAGTGGACTGGATACAAGCTTGCCTGAGCAGATTCTCTACCATCCTCTGTGGCCTTTGACCGCTGATGCTCGGCAGGGCTGAGGGAAACTGACACAAAAATTTTTGCGAAAATTTGCAAAAACTGACACAAAAATAAACTCTAGTTCTAAACACTAAAACTGAGAAGAACTGAACACTGCTGTCCTGGCAGTCTTCTGGAGGCTGCATTGCTGCCCTGTTTGCAGGCACCTCTCTGGTCTGAGGGAGGAAGGAAGTTGCCCATCTACATGCTGACCTGGCAAGGTTACAGGAAACCTCCTCCCTCACCCAGGGACCACCCAGGCCACCACCACTGCCTCAGAGGTTGCCAAGAAAGAGCGGTTATACCATGGTGGGCTCAGGGAGTGGAGGGTGGTGGAACAGAGGCGCATCCCTCCAGTTGTGCCTCTTCACAATTCATTCACCATTCTGGCGGAGTGTGGTTTCTCTGTTGAGGCACCCACAGTGGAGACCAAGGAGGATGCTGGGAACCTCCACAAAGGAGACCCACAGGAGGGTGGCATGGGACCCCACAGGGGAAGGAAACAACTCCTGGGGGACTCAATCGTTAGAGGAGTAGAAATGGGGGAGGGAAGGGAGAGGGAGGTAGGTGCCTGCCTGGCACCATGGCTTGGAGGGACAGGAAACGAATCCTCAGGATAGTGGGAGTAGCTGCACAGGGGAAGGAGCTGGATATCATTGTCCACCTAGGGACAAATGATCTGGCTGGGAATAGGATCAGAGTAGTGCAGCAGGAGTTTTTGGAACTGGGGAGGGGACTTAGATAAGTGGCACACATGGTAACTTTCTTGGAAGTGCTACCTGTCTATGACATGGGTGAGGATAGGGTACTATGCATCATGGGGTACAGTGACTGGCTGAAAAACTGGTGTGGAGCCCAGGGATTTGGCTTCATTGGGGACTGGGGGTCCACCTAGAGGGATACAGGCCTATACTGGCATGATGGTCTGCATCTGTCCAGGAGGGGAACCAGGATCCTAGGTGATAGGTTTAAATGCTTCATTGGCAAGCATTTAAACTAGCCAAGGGGGGAGGCACTGAAGAGAAGCAGGGAAATCCCAGCTCCCCCCCAACAAAACTGGGTAGTTAGCGAAGTAGACACAAAGGTAGAGAAGTCAATAGAGAGCAGAACAATGGTAAATCCAGAAAAAGGCAAAGGCAGTAAGGACAGGGATGGGCCTAAAAGGGTAAGGCCATCAAAAAATGGAGGGCGATGAGTACCAATGCCCGTAGTCTGTGTAACAAGCTCCTTGAACTTGTGGCCTTGATGGAAGCGAGATGCCTGGATATCATGGCAGTCACAGAAACATGGTACACAGAGAACCATGACTGGGATGTCAACATACCAGGGTACACAATCTACAGGATGGTCAGGGAGGGTAAAAGAGGAGGAGGAGGAGGAGGAGCTCTCTACATTAGGGAAGGAATCAAATCAACAGAACTAAAGGGTAAACAGGGAGGGGAGGAGGCACTTTGGGTCACCCTGGAGACAGGAAATGGCACCACAATCCACACAGGGGTTGTTTACAGATGCCTGTCTCGGGGGAGGCAATGGACAAGGAAATGATAGAAAGAATCTTTAGAATGGCAGAAAAAGGAGAGATATTGTTGATGGGGGACCTGAATATGCCAGATGTTAACTGGAGCATCTTTACTGCAGCAACACCCAAGTGCAGGGTCATTCTCGATACTCTACAGGGGACATGCCCCTGACAGCTAGTGTTGGAACCCACTTGGGAGGGAACAATCTTAGACCTGGTACTTTCAAATAGAGATGGAGAGAGGATCTCAGATTTAGAAGTGGGTAGCCATCTGGGAACAAGCGACCACCAAACAGTGTGGTTCACAATAAACACAGCTGTAGAATCAAGCCATACAAAAGCAAGGGTGTTGGTGTTTAGCAAGGCTGACTTTGGCAAAATGGGAGAGTGCTTCAGAAAAGCAATAGCAAACAGACAAGGAGGAGGGGTGGAAGAACAATGAGGAAAAATCAAAACTGCTATCACAGAGGCAACATGCCTTTGTGTAAAGCAAATCAACAAAAGAAAAGTAAGAAAAAAGCCACTATGGTTCTCAGAAGAGGTGGCAGGGAAGGTTAAGGAGAAAAGGATAGCATTCAGGAAATATAAGGAAACACAGAAGGAACAGGGCAGAGAACTATATCAGTTAAAGCAGAAGGAGGCAGGGAAGGCAATCAGGATAGCAAAGGCCCAAACTGAGGAAAAGACAGCCAACTCTGTTAAGAAGGGGAATAAAACCTTTTATAGGTACATCAGGAAGCAATACTGAGGCTTAATAAAGGGGCGGGAATGTGGGCAGGGGGTGACAGTGAAAAAGCGGGGATACTGAATGAATATTTCTGCTCAGTGTTCACAAAAGAAGAGGAGGGAGTGGTACCTAAACCAAACAATAGAAACACTCTGGACAGGGGAGTTGATACCAGTCCATTCATGGAAGAAAGGGTTCTGAAAGAACTCTTAAAACTGAATGTGGACAAAGCAATGGGGCCTGACAGGATTCACCCAAGAATTCTAAAAGAACTAAGGGTAGAACTAGTGACACCACTGACAACCCTCTTTAACAAATCATGGGAGGATGCACTGGTACCTGAGGACTGGAGGAGGGCAGATGTGATTCCACTTCACAGTCGTGGGAGCAAGGCAGAGGCAGGAAACTGTAGTCCTGTTAGTTTGACCTCAGTGGTAGGGAAAATGATGGAATCACTTCTGAAGGAAAGAACTGTTGAGTACCGAGAGGCTAGCGGAACACAGACCCAAGGCGGCATGGATTCACAGCAGGAAGGTCGTGTCAGATGAATCTAATTAATTTCTTTGACTGGGTGACCAAAGTAGTAGACCAGGGAGGGGCTATGGAGATGGCCTGCCTAGACTTTAGCAAAGCATTTGACACAGTCCCACACAAAAGATTAATATACAAGTTAGCCAGCCTTGGAGTGGGTCCCAAAGTGGTAGCCTGGGTAAAACACTGACTGGATAACAGGACACAGAGGGTAATAGTAAACGGAGTCAATTCTGAAGAAAGGGGGGTTACTAGTGGAGTACCACAGGGTTCAGTACTGGGACCAGTTCTCTTTAATGTCTCTACAAGTGACATTGTGGAGTGACTGGAAGGAAAAGTATGACACAAAGATCTGCAACAGGGTCAATACAGAAGGCAGCGTGGGAAGGATAAGAAGGGACTTGGCAAGGTTGGAGGAATGGTCAAAGGTATGGCAGCTTAGATTCAATGCAAAGAAGAGCAAAGTAATGCACCTAGGAAACAAAAACCCAGGGGAAGAGTATACAATGGGGGATGAGACACTAACAACAAAAATGGAAAGGGACCTGGGGGTAGTCATATCAGATGACCTGAAGGTGGGCAAGCAATGTGAGAAGGCAGTAAGGAGGGCTGGCGGGATACTGGGATGAATAGGGAGAGAGGCATCACCAGAAGAAAACAGGAAATTGTTATCCCTCTGTACAGGCAGGTGGTGAGACCCCATCTGGAGTACTGCGTGCAGTTCTGGAGACCCCATCTCCGCAAGGACAGAGACAGGATGGAGGCTGTCCAGAGGAAGGCAACTAAAATGGTGCAGGGTCTGCACCAGAAGACATACGAACAGAGATTAAAGGAGCTTAATATGTATACCCTCGGAAAGGAGGGAGAGAGGGGACATGATAGAAACTTTCAAGTACTTCAAGGGAATCAACAAAGTCCAAGAGGGTAGCATATTTCGGAAAAAGACGTGCAAGAACATGGGGGCACAATTTTACATTTGGGGGGGGGGGATGGCTCAGAAGTAATATGAAGAAGTATTTTTTCACAGAGAGAGTTGTGGATACATGGAACAGCCTTCCTGAGGAGGTAGTGGAGTTAAAAACAGTAGGGGAATTCAAGAATGCATGGGACAGACATAAGGCAATTCTAGTGGGGGGGTAGGACGAAGTAGGCTGTTGGTTAACTAGGATCTGCAGCTTATCCATTAGATAGGGAAATGGGCAGACTAGGTGGGCCAAGCAGTCCTTATCTGCCATCAAAATCTACATTTCTATGTCATATAGACATGATATTCTTATTCCCAGCAGGTGGGAGAAGTCGTCACTGATGAGCACTTGACGGCAGGAAAAAAGGAACTGGGGTGGTTGAGGGCTGGTGTCGAAATAAGCCTGTGCCAGTGAGGCCAGTCTCATGGTGCTGCGCATGTGTGCAGCCTACCTTGGCACCAGCCCTCCTGAAGATGTTTTGGCTCTCACAGGGTCCTAGTGCCTCTAGCTCAGGCCCACTAGTATGTCTCAATGGTGAAGATTGATTCCTGGAAGAGCAACAGACTAGTGGGTGCTGGGGAAGGATCTCTCGCTGGCCTTCCTTCAACAGCCAAAACAGAAAAAGTTAAAACATTTCAAATCAGAAGAAGAACAGCAGCAATTACAACTGGGCATTGAAAAACTACTGTCTCAAAATGCAATAGAGGAAGTAAATAGGGAACTTGGGCAGACTGGATGGACCACTGGTCTTTTTCTGCCATCACTGTCTATGTTTGTAAGTACCAGTAAAAGAGAAGGGTAAGGGATTCTTCTTCAGGTTCTTTCTGACAAAGGAAAAAATCAGGGAAGCTGCAGCCTATACTTGACCTGAGGTGTCTCAACAGGCACATAAAGAAAGGTTCAGAATGGTAACCTTGCAGTAATACAGCAGGGAGAATGGCTCACATAACTAGAGCTGAAAGATGCCTATTTTCTACATTCCTGTGAGAGAATCACACAGAAAATTCTGGAGATTCAGTGTGGGAACAAAACGGCCTTTTGGTCTCACATCTGCCCCAAGAGTGTTTACCAGTTGCATGGCTGTAGTGGCAGCAGCACTATGGAAAACTGACATCACAGTCTCTCCGTACTTAGATGGCTGGTTAGTGTGAGGAAAAACAGAAGCATCACTCCAAAAACTAATGGACATGATGCTCAATCCACAATTCCCACTTAACCTACGAAAGTCCACACTAGAACTTGCACAAACCATAACATTCATAAGGCAGAACTGGACACAGTACAAACCAACACATTTCTGTACTGGGAAAGGGTGAATACACTGAAGGCATTTGCAGGCAGTGTCCAAAAAGAAAGAAAAAGATCGGCACAGAAATTCCTCAGATTGCAGTGTCAGTGGCTCAGCAGGCAGCACACTCACCTCTGAGGCCAGAAGGTGGTGGGTTCTAGCCCCACACCAGGAACGTGGGATAAATGCAAACACTGACACTGTAGTGTATCAAGAGGGGGGTGCTGCACTCCAGAGGTGCCGTCTTTCGGATGAAACTTTAAACCGAGGTCTCATCTGCCTGTTCTGGTGGTTGTTCAGGTGGATGTTAAAGATCCCATGGCATTTCTCTAAGACTAGGGGAATTTCCCCAGTGTCCTGGCCAAATTCCAACCATTCACTAAAAATACCACCAACAGCTTAATCTGGTTGTGTAAGTCAGTCTACACCTGTACACGTACTCCCCTTCCCTTGCCCCCAGGTCACACCTGGAAACAAGCCTTGGCTTAGTGTACCTCTCCCAGTCACAGACTTTCAAATAAAAAAAAAAAAAAATAAAGATTTCTAGGTTACATGTTTACAACCATATTAGTAGTCTCATGGGCAAGACAGCACATAAGGGGCACTCAATGGTACCTAAAAAACTTACTGGTCATTGGAGGGTCGGTGTGGGGGTGGAGGCATCCAATGGACTGCTCACCTTCTTTGCGGG
Organism: Neoceratodus forsteri; assembly: GCA_016271365.2. NCBI lineage: Eukaryota > Metazoa > Chordata > Ceratodontiformes > Ceratodontidae > Neoceratodus > Neoceratodus forsteri. The sequence continues at coordinate 884,238,261 of CM057455.1, forward strand.
GGTGTAAGGCGTAAGGCTCTGGTGGCTGCTAGGGAGTACTGAGCTGATAGCTCGTAGTACTACGGGGAGGTGGCGGACATCGGTATGACGCGCATGGCAGTGTGCGTGTCTCCCCTAGACGTCACTGCATGTCCGCTCACCTCAAGAGGAGAGGAGGGGGAACCACGCAGAACAAGGAAAAACTCTGTTGGCTGGATGGGTGATGTCGCTACACAGCCCCCATGCCCACTGCTGAATCCTACCCTCCTGGGCCCCACTACCCCACGATCCTCACCTCCACCTGCAGGCAACTGGACTGATGTAAGGAGTAAGAGGTGGCCCTGCATTCTGGAGAGTTGCCTGCAGGTAAGTCACGGGTGGGTCGTCAGGCTGGTGTCACAGGTAGAGAACGTTTCAGGTAGGGTGGGAGTTGGCTGGGTGTCGACTGAGGGAGGTCCAGTTAGTGGTGACCGGAGGGAAAAAGAACTAAAAAAAAAAAAAAAGTACTTGTCTCAGATGAGATGGCCTCTGACCACCATAATCCCAGTAAGAGAGAAGTTAGTACAGTCACTACAATGGTTGAAAAATTTGGACCATCTAAGAAAGGGAATAACCCTTCAGCAAAATGTTTACACAATACTGCTGACAACAGACGCCTCCCTCCAAGGATGGGGATGTCACACAGCAGATCTGACAGTACAGGGTATGAGGAACGAGTCAGTATCACAGGAACACATGTACCTGTTAGAAATCAGAGCAGTAAGCTGACCCGCTGGCACAGCGGAGAGACATCTATTTCTGACACGGACACTCTGGGTTCGGGAATGGACCCGGAGTTGTCGGAAGGCTGGCCGGGGGAGGCGGGAGGAGGATTGAGCATCCGAGGGACAGTTCTCCTCCTCCTCCGGGGGGGGGTGAGTGTGTCGCACACGACCGACCTCTGGTGGAGGCCAGGGGTCACTGCAAGCTGGTGCCAAACTACCAGGAGGTGTGCCGGATGCATTTGGCATTGTTCCATCATTGCACACCACACCTCCCACTGGGTCAGAAAAATGTCCACCGACAGGATGACGTCCACCCTCCATGGATTGGACTTCATGCCACGGACCGTGACCCCTTGCTCCCTATCAGTACCTTCCACATCAATGTTGGGGAACCGACAGTCCCACCCTGGCGGGGTAAGCCAGGGTGCATGGGGGGGGGGAGGTGAGTCCCAGCATGTGGTGGCAGGGGCAGAACCTTGGGCCGATGGGGGACGGTCAAACTGGTGGGTGCAAATCCTAAAGGGTTGGTTCCTGCAGATCAGGACAGACAACACAACAAGAATGTACTACATAAAGAAACAGGAAGGCGCCAGATCATCAAAACTGTGCAAGGAAGGACTAAGCAATTAGGACCAGGTTTATAATCTGCAAACACCGATATCTGCCGTCCATGTTGCAGGGAAGGACTATGCAGTCAGATTCACTCAGCAGAATGTGAACTATATTCCACGAATGGTCACTGAAGCAATCAGTGGCCCAGACAGTGTGCAAATACTGGGGACTCACTGAAATGGACTTGTTTGCCTCATGGCAGAACAAAAAAACTGCCACTGTTTTGCTGCAGAGCCCCATCTTGGGGTACTTACCCTCAGGATGCCCTGAGCTTCCACCAGGGAAGCAAATTTCTGCATGCTTTTCCTTTTCTCCTTGCTACAAGACAGTACTGTTAAAGGCAAGGAAAGTAGAGAAAAAATGAGCCTGATAGCATCATACTGGCCAAGACAGCCCTGATACTTCCTCCTCCTCCTGCAAATGTCCACGAAAAAAATGAAAATTACATACTCGTCACAATTGCTGATCTTCCAAAATATCTTCATCATTCAAAATTATGGGTCCAAGCTGGAGGCACCAGGACCAAGCGGGAGCAAAGTGATATGCAGCCTAAGGGACTGATGCCAGTGTCAGCACTGCCTATGAGGCACACGTAGTGACATTGTGCTCGTGGACTGGCCAGTAAACTATGCTGGCCCCCTTCATTCTGTTTGCCAAGAGAGAAACTAGTGGGAAAGAAAAAAAGAGAGAGGGCTATAGCGTCCTAGCCCAAAGGGATAGGAAAAGGATATAGGATATAGAGTAGAAGCCACTTTAATGGGACAGGCTGGTGGAAAGTAAGTTGTTCCGTTAAAATGAGCGTCTCTGTAAAACGAAGCTCTTATTCATGGCATGTCATCATTTTTTATTTCATGTTTTAGCTGCTGTTGAGTGCCGTACTGTGTTATAATAGATGAACTGATAAGAGGATAAGGGGGTACAGTATGTATGGGTTAGTGCAGGGGGGTGCTTTGTGTTTTTTTTTTTTTTTTTCCATTTTACGCTTGTGTTTTTATTTTCACTTTATTTTTACTTTAGTTCGATTTGCTTTACAAGTCTGTGTACTCCCTCGATTCTTATTCTTCTGCCAGCAATATCGCACTAGTCTCTGTAATGTATGCAAATGATGTTGATGTACATGGTTGGAAGAAGGTATCCGAAGTCACTCTTGAAACTGACGACGCAGGTGAAGCTGACGGGGCTTGTTGGAAGAAGTCCGTTATTGTACTCTGCCTTTTCTCGCTCAATGGATGAGCTTAGATGGAGCATTCAGCTTCAAATAGGTGTTCCCATGCCGTCTGTACGTGCTGCTGGGACCACTCCATTGCCGTTCTCACTCCTCCCAACGCATCCATGGTTGAAACTGTTCGGTCCACTTGACTGTCTGCATTATCATCCCGGCTTTCGTCCTGTTGAGCTGTGCTTTGAACAACAGCCTTTACCAGCTCCTCATCTGTTAGGTCACCGACAGTAGGCTCTTCATCATCCATGCATACAAACTCAGCGAATGTCGTAGAATCCATAAAGGAGGGGACAGCAACATCTTGAAAGGCGAAGTCCGATCCAGGGTCATTTACTATGTTAGCACCAAACCCTGCTTTTGCGAAACAGTTCGCAATTGTGGTTGCTTTCACAGCTCCCCATGCTCGGTGCAGCATGAGAATAGAGTCCAGCAAGTTTACTTTGCGTGCAATCTCTGCACCATGAGCCGTCTCATCTTCATCAATGCTGCTCAAAATTTTACCAGCAACACAAGAGTGATACTGCCCTTTCAGGTTCTTTATCATGCCCATATCTAGTGGTTGCAATATGGATGTAGTGTTGGGAGGGAAAAAGACTAACTTTATAAACTTGGTCGGTAGGCAAGCTCATGAGGGCGCACAGAGCAGCTGTCAATGAGCAACAGGATTTTTCTTCTGTTCCTTCTGAGCTCCAATTCCCAAGTTAGGAGCCAGTCCTGGAAAGTTGCACTGGTCATCCAGACATTGCTTGATGCTCTGAAGATTACAGGCAGCACTCGCACATCTTTTGGGAAGCATCTGGGATGCTGACTCTTTCCAATCACCAGCGGTTTCTTTTTTTCCATTCCAGTCTGGTTTTTGCACAACAAAGGACCGATATGCGGTCCTTTGCTTCCCCCGGTAAGCTCTTGGTGTTTCAGAGCATGTCCTCTGTCAGGGTACCCACAGTAAAACAAGCCGGTTTCATCAGTGTTGAAAACATCAGCTGGTGGGCACCCTGAAAGAATCCCTGGAAGCACTTCTGTAGCTCAGTTCTGGGCCACTGCTGTGTCGGCATCTTGTTTTTTGCTGTGTTCGCGTTTGAAAACAATCTGACACCTCAGCTTCCATTAGGACAGCCAGCCATCAGTTGCCTCAAAGTTAAGGTGCCCCATCTGTGATGCCAACTCAGCAGCTTTAGCTTTGAGCATTGGACCAGAAAGACAAGCTCCTTTGTCCAGTGCCTGTGTAAACCACAGCACCAGCGCATCCTCGACCTCACTGTCCTTCCTCTTGCACTTTCTTTTTCTGGTGGGGTTGCTGTTTGATCGCCATTCAGCCGTGATGGTTTCCCTGCTCTTACTGATTCTTCCAGCCTGGCTCTTCAATATTCTAAACTCAGCAGCAAGAGAGGAAAGCGAGCGGTTCGGGCTATTCAGCGCTTCCAGCACCCGCACTCGGTCAGCCAAGGTAAGTTCATTGCGTGGTACAGACATCAGGGCAGCAGTATGCAGCACTAGAGCACAGCAAAGCGAGACAGAACAGAAGGTTATGACAGAATGCAGAGATCACCGTAAGCATTAACAGGTGATTAAAGGTGTGTTTAAAGGTCAAAACTCTTAACTGCACTGTGCTAATATTAGCCTGAACTGTCCCACTTTAGCGGCATTTAGTTAAATTGATGTCCCGCTAAAACGTTTCTGTGACCTGGGAATGTCATGCAACAAAATCGGTTTCCAAGTAACCATGCCATTTAAGCGGCCATCTTACTTATCCGCGTCTCGTTATACTAGCTTGTACTGTATATTCATAAAAAGAATAAAACCCAACTACCAAGTTAAGGAAACTAAAGGGTGGGCCTAAGTGGCACAAGGGTAGCAGGTGTAAGAGCCAGAGCCTACTAATCATTTGGACAGAAAGGTGGAGGGAGGGCAGCAGCCTTGTATACAGCTCTGGCTGGTCTAAGATAGTTCCAGGAAAAGCTCAAAAACTTAGGAAAGCAGACCCGAATTAGGGATGTGGTATTGTGCTCACATAGGACAAGAACCAAGGATTGAACAAAATCCCTAAAGATAGCAGAGAGGCTGGAGAAGATCAAGAACACTGCTGCTATCCTCTTGTGACTCCAAAGGGTGAAAAGAAAGAAGAAAGTGTGTTACCCCACCTGTTGTATTTTTTTCAGACCATCCCAATCCCACCTTCACATTTCTATTGTGCCTCCTGGAACAGAATGAATCTGAATTTTATATATGGGGGTCAACGACTAGGTTCGTTGCTCCATTCTTCAATTATCCTTAACCCAGGAGGGTAAATTTGCCAAATCTTGAATTATATGCAAGGACTGCCTTTATTAACGGGTTGTTTCTTTGGCTAGCACCTACTTATAAAGCCCCATGGAAGGACACAATTTACTATTAATGATTTCTATGACCCTGACTCCATTCTTGTCGCCTCCAGGGAAAATTCCCCACCCTTGTGCCATTTCACTAAATTCACCTCTAATATCTTGAAAATATGGAATCGGATGAAACTTCATCCGAAGTTAGAGGATATTTTTTATTACTGCAGGTTAGTGTCGGACGATGGAAATTTCAGGCCCTCTCAAACTGATCTTACCTTTAAAAATTGGCGCTGGTTGGGATTGCACTATGTTTATCAATTTTTAACCCCTACAGGTATAGGTTCTTTTGAGACATTGCAAAGGGACTATGGGCTTACGAACAGAGATCATTATAAATACTTACAATTACAGGCCTACATTCAGCATCAGTGTCCTTCCTGGGCAAAACCACCTAACCCAAAACCTCCTCTTTTGGCCATGCTAATAGACTGTACAGATGGTAATATTTGGGGACACCTAATCAGCCAACTATATAGAGTCCTTAGGGAGGAATTGGGAGACTCAACCCAATCGGTCCTAGACAGCTGCATCAAAAACCTGGGTTTCATGGTACCATTTGAGTCTTGGTTGAAATCCGCACTCCCAGCAGTTAAAATTACTCTCTCCTCTCTCTGGAGGGAATATGCATGGAATTGCCAATTTAGGTACTTTTGGTCACCTGCAGTCATTCTAAAATATTTGGCACCATCATATGGGGTTTGCTGGAGGGGATGCAGATGTCAGGCGGCAGATCTGGGACATATTTTTTGGTTGTGTCCATTGTTGACTCCTTTCTGGTGCACTCTGAAGGAGGACTTACAGAAATGCCTGGGGGATCCAGTGGAATTATCAGCTGAAATAGTATTGCTATCGATTATGCCCCGTCATCATCCCTCTTGTCATAAAACCTTATTACTTTTGTACATCTTGGCAGCCAAAAAAGCTGTTACCCAAAAGTGGATGACCCCCATTATTCCTTCTGTTAATGACTAGAGGGTTACTGTCATGGATATTTACCAGTTGGAAAAAATGTCTGGCCTCCATGATAAGATGAAGCTTTTAATACAAAATGGCAAAAATGGGTATGGTAGTACGGTCCAGATAAGATTCCAACTTTGTCCCTTGAATGTTCTCCTACAGAGCACTGGGAGGTGCTGCCCTTACTGGGGAGAGGGATACAGGAATGATATGGGACCTTTTCAGTATCCTAATGGAACCATTGCTACACTGAGATAAGTTTTGTGGAAATGTCTGAAGTCTGTCTAGATACTGTTTCAAGAATATGGACGTCATGGTCAACAATATTATTGTGTCTGTAACCTGCACACTGTCTTGTTGTTATAACAATATCTTTACAATTTGTATTGTAGATGAATGTCTGAATGTGCTTCATTTAATAAAAATGACATTCAAAAAAGGAAGAAGAAAGGAAAGAGAGACCCAGCACCAGGTGTGGGACAGCATACATCTTGACAGGCTGAGCATACAGAAAAAACAGGTTACTTGCCTGTAACAGTAGTTCTAGGAGTGGTATATGTTGTTCATCCACACTTCTTGGCAGTGTCCCTTTCCCTTTAAGATAGCCGGAAAGTCTTTAAGCTGGCTCCTCCCACCCACCCGGGTGGTATCCCGCTTTGCTCTGCCCCATGACGCCAGATCTTAGCCCACTGGAAGCCAAGTTTTGTGCATCCACAGCCGGGAAGTCGGGTGGGTCCGTGTGGATGAACAACATATACCACTCCTAGAAAGTACAGTTACATAAGACCTTACCGTAACAGTAGATCTTGAAGGAATGTCTCTTGCAGTAAGTCATTACTTCTGGGAGTATCCAGCAGAGGTCGCTGTGGCACGGCATTTTCTTCTAGCAGTTTTCAGCAGGGACTACCCACACATGACATCACATCCTGCTTCATATATAAGTGTGGGTGGTCCCTGGAATCTTTGTTCCACCGCTGGATTCAGCTTGCAAAAGAGTGATCTGAGGTGAAACCGAGGATCCATGGAGCCCACTTCTAGTTCTGTGGAGCATACAGAATTTATCTCAGTCAGAGAAGGAGGGGGTAGGAGGCAGGGATTATACTTAGTGCAAGAGACATTCCTTCAAGATCTACTGTTATGGTAAGGTCTTACGTAACTGTACTATCTTCTACGGAATGGTCTCTTGCAGTAAGTCATTACTTCTGGGAGATTCCCCAACAGTTTGTCCAGAAGGGTGGATGATTATGATAAGCAACCTTGTAGAACTGCACGGCCAAAGGCTGTCCTATGTCTCGAAGCCACATCCAAAGTGTTGTGGCAAGTGAAAGTGTGGATCGTGGACCATGTGGCTGCGTTACATATGTCTGCAATGGAAGCATCCTTGAAGCAGGCTGCGATAGGGGCCATGGCTCTTGTGGAATGGGCTTGGACTGGACCAGGAAGAGCCTTGTTGTACTTTTTGTAGCAAGATGTAATACAGTTTGCTAACCACGAGGACAGAGTCCTTTTAGCAATGGGAAGTCCCTCTCTGCCAGAGGCAAAGGTGACAAATAGTTGAGACGTCTTTCTGATGTCTTTAGTACGATTAGTGTTGTATCATAAGATACAGTGAACATCCATTAGATGTAATAGATGCTCGCCTTGATTGGAATGTCCTGGAAAAAACACCGGGAGTTCCATGGATTGATTTAGGGTCTTTTCAGGCACTACTTTTGGTAGAAAGGAAGGAAGGATTAATACAGAGTACCACCCTTTTTTTGGGGAAAATCAAGTAGAGTTCCCAACACATAATGGCATGGAGCTCGGAGATACGCTGAGCAGAAGTAATAGCTACCAGAAATAATGTTTTCCAAGAAAGAAAACGAAGTTCACAAGTGGCTACAGGCTCGAATGGTTCGAGAGTCAGCTTTTCAATAATGAAATTGAGATCCCACGGAGGTGTGGGTCTTCGGATAGGAGGCTTCAGATGAAGCATTCCCTTCAAGAACATTTTGGATAAGTGATGCTGATAAAGCAATCTACCATCCAGAGGTTCGTAAAAAGCCAAAATGGCTGCTAAATGAACCTTGACAGAAGAATAGCTGAGTCCAGGCTCAGATAAGGGAGCAAGGTAATCCCATACGGTTGTAAGTGGACAAGAGTAAGGGTCCATGTTATGAGAGGCCGACCATATGGAAAACCTTTTCCATTTGAAGTTATATGTTTCTGTAGTTGCCGGCTTTCTAGAAGCCAACAGAATACTGGCAACAGAAGAGGACACCTGTAAGTTGTTTATAAATGTGTCCTTAGGAGCCAGGAATGAAGACATAGCGTCTTGAGGCTGGGACGTAGGAGGGACCCCTGATTCTGCGTCAGGAGGTCTGGTCTGAATGGCAATGGAATGGGATCCTTCACCGATAATTGGTGGAGGAGAAGAAACCACTGTTGTCGAGGCCACAGAGGTGCTATTGGTATCACGGTGGCCGGCTCCAGTTGAAGTTCCATCAGAGTTCTTAGAAGGAGCAGGATGGAAGGGAAAGCATATAAGTAACTTCTTGTCCAAGGTTGGGACAGGGTATCGACAGACTTTCCCAGATTGTTCGGGATAATGGAGAAGTAACTGGGGAGCCTGTGATTGACTGGGGAGGCAAACAGGTCCAACTGTGGCATCCCCCAGAGCGCGAAGATGTTGCATAGGACATCCTCGTGAAGTGTCCATTCGTGGGTGGATAACTGATGACTCAGATGGATGGTTGTCAGTGTCAGTCCTTGATGTAGGATAGGAATGCCTGAAGGAATGCCTGAAGGGCAAGACAGATCACTCTCATTTTTAGGAGGTTGATATGAGATAGAGTGGTCCATTGACCATGGGTCTGATATGGATCCAGATGGACAAGCCATCCATCCAGAGATGCATCCGTGGTGAACGTCTGCGTGGGAGGGGGGAGTGGAAGGGCATTCCCTGACATAGATTGATTTTGACTGTCCACCAGGTGAAGGCCGACACTAGGAAGAGAGTGACCCGAAGCTGGTTGTCAAACTGTCCTGTTCTCTGAAATGCTTGTACTGAAAGTCGGGTTCAGATGTCTCAGATCTAAAAGGGGTCTGAGATCTCCGGTTCTTTTGGGTAAAAGAAAGAAATGGGAATAAAATCCTTTTTATTGTTCCACAGCTGCCACTGGCACAATGGCTTGCTTGGCCAGGAGTGCTGAGAGTTCCTCTTGGAGGATAGGAATATGCTGTAGAGGATAAGGGATCACCCAAGGAGGGGAAAAGCAGGGTATGACCCATTTGGATTATGTGAAGTACCCATTTGTCTGAACTAATCGTCTGCGAAGTGTCTAGATGGAGAGCAAAACAACACCCGCCGCCTCCGAGGCCTGGGCAAAGAGGTGGAGGGAGAGACAAGAGAGGTCACTGAGCAACGGGCTGACTGGCCGCCGCTGGGGGGCAGGCACGGGAGCCACGGGTGGCAGAGGGAGCACCTCTTGTAGACTGGTTTTGTCCTCTGAATCCACCTCTGTTGACTTTTTTATATTTTTCACCTCTTCTTGGAGTAGGAGGAAAAAGCGAGTACAATGGGCTGATTGGGGTTATGATATAGTCCTTAAACCATACGAAGGGTTCTTCCAGATGCTTGTCAGTCATTTATGAGAGTCGGTGTATCTGGCCCGAATAGTTTGGACCCATTAAAGGGTGCAATAGTTATCTTACGTTGTATGTCAGGTGTAAACCCTGACGCGAGAAGCCAAGCATGGCGACGCAGAGCCACATCAGTGGCTAAAAGTCAGGCAGAGGTATCCACAGAATTGTAACCCAACCTGAGAAGGTGGCGGGAGATGGAATTGGAAGTAGGAACCATGGCCATTAATTGGTCTTTCTCCTGTGAAGGAGTGCTTATTGACCGTTTCCCAGATAGAGGTCCCCAAAGTACATTGATATTTAACCCTAAGTCGCATGTAATTTAGTAGACGGACATTCGTAGTGCCTGAGGAAAAAATATTTTTCCCTAGGTAATCAGTCTTTTGGGACTCTTTATCTGGGGGAAGGAGCTCAACTGTTTAGGTTTGTTAGACCTATCATGAGTGGCAGTAATGGCCACCGAGTCAGCCTCAGGCATAGTGGACAGGAATGGGTGGGCAAGAGGAGACTGGTATAGTCGATTAGTCTTGCGAGGAACCACTGAAATATTAGAAGGTTGCTGCCAAGCAGTCAATAAAGCATTTTTATATGTAGGAATTAGTGGTGGGACCACCAATGCCGGTTCCTCAGGCAACTCTAAATAATCTGCCATATCCTTACATTCTTTATCATGTTCCGAAATGAAAAATTCCCTCACCTTTTGTATTTGGAGCACCATGTCATAAAAGGTGGGATCATCTGGAGGAGAGGTAGCTGGTGGTAGAGGCAGGTCTGCATCCAGAGAGGAGATGGCTGAATAAGGGGAACCCGGCCCCTGAAAATCAGGGGCAAGGTACTCTTCATCAAAATCATCAGGGAGATCTCCATATGTCTCCCAGTCCTCTGAGTAGTGTTTTCCATAGGAGGAGGAGAGTATGCAGGTTCTATGTCAGAGTCGTTAATGCTGATGAGACTGAGAGGGACTATCCCCCACCCTGGGTCGGGGGGGTCACAGCGTAAGCTGTGCAAGACCTGCTGCACGATTTTGTTTTGGAGTTCCTGCTCCTGGGAAGGGGAGGGGTAACGGAAATGGGGCATGTTAGTTGGGGGACAATAGGAAGAGTATTAGTAGGAGCAGGACGTGCAGAATAGGCAGGCCTTGAACCTGGGTGGTAGTAACCAGGGTCCCTGTCTCGATCTGATTGACCTCTATATGAGCCCAGCATCTTACCCTGAGGTCTTTGGGTCCTGGTAGCAGATCCCATTGTGGTAGTATCGATGGGGAAGAAGCCCCCATCAATGGAGCAACAATGGGTTTTGTTGCATACATGGCGCTTGGAAGCGTCGTCGACGGAGCAGATATTTCTTGTACCATACTCAAAGCAGTGGCAAACATAGTCGATGACAGAATTATCGTCGTCGATGAGAAAGCTCTTGTAAAGACCTCTGTCGACGAGAGAGAAACCCACGTTGACAAGGAAGCATGCTTGTGTCTGCCGTTGACGAGAGAGGATCCTCCATCAATGGAGAAGCATGGCCAAAGCCTATCGTTGAAGAGAGAAGAGCCCTCATTAATGGGGAAGCATGCCTTCAACCCACCGTTGACGGGAGAGGGGCTCCCGTCGACGAGGAAGCATGTTCCTAGTGCTCCGTCGACAGGATAACCATAGACATGGTGTCAGTCAATGAATATACAAAATGAAGAAGGATTTATTGGATTAACCTTCTAGCCAGCTGTCGATGAGAGAGGAGCTCCCATCGACAAGGAAGCATGCTTTAAAATCCACCGTCGATGAGAGAAGAGCTCCCATTGATGAGGAGGCATGATCCTGGTGCTCTGTCAACGGGATAACCATAGAAGTGGTGTCCGTCGATGAGCAGTGTGGGGCACAGGAAGAAGGATTTATTGGGTTGCCCTTCTCCTTAAATTGCCCAGAAAGGAGAAACAGAATGGACCCCCTGGTTCTCTCATAAAGACATTTTTTTTCTGTCCATGAAAGGTGAAGTGCAAGCAACTGTCGATGACAAGTTGCTTGAGTAAATTTCTTGACAAAACTTACAGGAATTTGGTGTTATGTTTTCCAAACACCGTACACAAAATTGATGTTTTTCAAATTGAAAAAGAAAACTTCCAGCCAGAGTGGCAGGAAGAAATAAAGCTTGCTTTATTGCAGAATCCAAATAAAGCTTGCTTGGTAGAAGAATCCAATTTCTCGTCGATGACTGCTACACAGAAGTTGAACTAGCTGCTGCGCGAGCAGAAGACGGCTGAAAAATGAACAAGGATTTCAGGGACCAGCCACACACATATAGAAAGTGGGATGTGATGTCACATGTGGGTGGTCCCTGCTGAAAACTGCTACAAGAAGCTGTTGTGCCACAGCGAGCTCTGCTGGATACTCCCAGAAGTAATGACTTACTGCAGGAGACCATTCTGTAGAAGATCTATTGTTACAGGTGATTAAACTGTTTTTCTAGGATCGTGGATATGTTGTTCATCCACACTTCTTGGCAGACTCCAAGCAGTTCTCCAGGAGGAGGGAGGCAAGGCGCACACCCCCTCTGATACTTACTTGGGGAAAAGAGATTGAAGAACTGAGGCCCCAAAACCAGCATCCCGGCGTTACTCAAGGTCGATATGGTAATGGGTAATGAAGGTGTCTGCTTTCTTCCAGGTAGCATCCTGACAGATTTCCTGGATAGGGATGTCCCTGGAAGCAGCCAACAATGCAACAGTATGGCGGGTAGAATGAGCTCTTATCCCTCTGGGAGGCTCCTTTCCCACCAACGTATAACACAGACTTATGCAAGATGTAATCTACCTTGCAATTGTCTGCTTTGCTGCAGGTCTGCCAGAAGCAGCTTCAGCGTAGGTGACAAACAGCTGGCGAACCTCTCCCTGAATTTCCACCATCCTCTCCTTATAATAGGAGAGACAGGTCCAAAATATGGGGCCTGTATTCGGCCTCTGAGGTGTAATTGGGGTAGTACACTGACAGAGTCAACACCTGGTTAAAGTAAAACTCTGACACCACCTTTGGAAGGAATTTCAGGTGGGGATGCAGGACAACCTTGTCCCTGTGGAAGACCAGATAATTTGAGTCCATCGAGAGCACCTGGAGCTCCCCCGTGCTTCTGGCAGACGTGATAGCCACCAGGAAGGCCGTCTTCCACGAAAAGTGTGATAACTCACACTTGTGCATTGGTTCAAATGGCTTGCCCATGAGCTTTGCCAGTACCAGCAGTAGATCCCATGGAGGTGGAAGTTCACGCACCGGAGGGGTTATCTGAGCGAGGCCTTTGAAAAAGCATCCGACCATTGTCTCCTGTGCCGTCTGCTGACTGGCCTGCTCCTGGTAAGCAGAGATGGCTGCCAGGTGCACCCTAAGGGTCACTGACCGAAGACCCCATTTGGAGAGAGACCAAAGGTACTCGAGAATGCTAGCCACTGGACAGGACAGAGGATCCAGGCCCTTGTCCTGACACCAAATGGCAAACCTTTTCCATTTGAAGGAATAACATTTCCTGGTTGATTCCCTTCTGAATGCCTCCACTACTTTGAGGACATCCTCGGGGAGACCCAGAGCCTGGAACTCTAGCCACTCAGGTACCAGGCTGTCAGGTGCAGGGACTGAAGTTCCGGATGGAATACCTTTCCCTGGTTGATGAGATCAGGTCTGGGCATGCTAGAAACCGCTCTGAGGGCCTGTTGCTGAGGCTGAGGAGATATGGGTACCGGAACTGGCATGGCCAGTCTGGGGCTACCAGAATCAACTGCGCCTTGTCCCTCCTGACCTTGAGTTGCACCCTGTGGATCAAGGGAAAAGGAGGGAAGGCATAGAAGAGGCCTGTGGTCCACGGCCTAGAGAAAGCATGCCCTTGCAGCGAGCCCTGCTGAGTGGGGGCAGGCATGAAACAGCCTCAGCTTGGTGTTTTCCCGGGAGGCAAACAGGTCCACCAACAGTTTGCCCCAGTGGGAGAACAGACTGTAAGCTACCTCTGGATGGAGAGACCACTTGTGGGATGTCTCGCCTATGCGGCTGAGAACATCTGCCAGTTGGTTCGAGACTCCTGCCATGTGGATGGCTAGGAGATCCGCCTCCAGTCGGCTCACGAGTGTCCAGATACAGAACGCTTCTCTGTAAAGCAGACAGGAATGTGTGCCGCCCTGTTTGTTGAGGTAGTACATGGTTGTGGCATTGTCCGTCTGTACTTGAACCACTTGACCCCGGAGCTGAGGAGCGAAATCTGATAGTGCCAGTCTGACTGCTTTGAGCTCTAACAGGTTGATGTGATAACGGGACTAACCCATGGGCCCTGTTGTCCCCCATGTGGGCTCCCCAGCCCAAAAGAGAGGCATCAGTCATAAGGATGGCCATCGGCTCGGGGCAGAGAAACAGGATCCCTTCCTGCAACCAGTCTGGGATGATCCACCACTGGAGAGCGTCCCACATCTTCTGGGTCACAGTGATCAGGTGGTCAAAGTGACCGTGGTGCTGAGTCCACTGGGTGGCCAGCTCCCATTGGAGGGGGCGGCGCATGTGCCACCGGGCCCAACAGACCATGGAGGTGCACGCCACCATGTAACCCAGAAGGCGCAGAAAGTCCCGGGCAGGGCGCAATTGCCCAACCAGAAATGACTGGGCAAAGGAGGAAAGAACCTCCACCCTGTCCATCGGGAGCCGAGCTGTGGCTTGACGAGAGTCGAGCTCTGCCCCGATGAAGCACATCACCTGAGAAGGCACGAGCTCCAACTTGGCCTCGTTGATTAGGAGGCCGAATTGGAAGCAGGTCTGGAGGGCCAGGTCCCTGGACCTCTCCATCTCCTGCCGGGTGGAACCTGCTAAGAGTCAATCGTCAAGGTACGAGAAAATTCTGACCCCCCCCCCCCCGAGGTGGGCTGCCACCATTGCAATGCATTTGGTGAAGACCCATGGGGCCGATGACAAGCCGAATGGCATGGCTCGGAACTTGTATAGGGTTCCCTCTGCTCTGAAGCGGAGGAACCACTGGGTGGGACAGACAGATTGGGATGTGAAAAAATGTGTCCTGGAGATCCAGTGAGCAGAACCATATGTTTTGCTCCAAGGATGGTATGATCTGGGAGAGAGTTACCATCCGGAAGGTGTGTGGCCTGAGATACTGATTCAGGTCGTGCAGATCTAGAATGGGGTGCCAGACCCCTGTCCGCTTCAGAACCAGGAAGTACCTGGAAATGAACCCTGCGACTGGTGGAGGATCTGTCACTCGAACTACTGCCTCCTTGAGGAGGAGCGGAGCAATGTTGTCTCAGAGAGCCAACTGAGTGTGGGCAGATACTCTTTCCTCCCATGGGGCGTGGGCTCAGCTTGGAGGGTACTGCTTGAATTCCAGATGCAGCCCCTGGCCGACCACTTCTAAAACCCACCCATCCATGGTAACATCGGATCAGGCGGAAAGAAAGTGGCGGAGCCAGCCCTCCCACCGGGGGGGGGGGGACCCAGAGCTGGCATGATGGGAGTGGGGTGGCAGCCCCCAACCCGTTACTGGGCAGGCTTGGAGGCAGAGGGTCCAGGGCCTGAACCTTGGCCTCCCTTACGGGCCTGGGTGGGCCCGGGCTTGGGCCAGAGGTGCAAAGCTTGAGCCTGCTGCTGACCTCCGTGAAAGTAGGGCTGCTGGACTGCAGGGGAAGAGTGCTGAAAAGGCGGCTTCTTCTGCTGCTGCTTCTTGGAACCAGAAGAACCCTTAGCAGAAGTACCGTCCAAGGTGGCACTGGACTGCTTGATGCGCTGAAGGTGACCAGCCACACCTGGGCCGAAGAGATCGGTGCCCAGGAAAGGCACATCAGCTAGTTTGTGCTGAGTATCCACCAGAAAGGAGAAGAGCCTCAGCCAAGCCCTACAGTGGGACGCAACTGCGGCTGCCAATGAAAGGGCACATGAATCCTCAATGTCCAGAGCCGTCTGGAGCTGTTGTTTAGCAACAGCACGGCCTTGGTCTCGAACCTGCTTGATCGTGGTCTGTAAGTCCGCGGGGAGATGTGGGAGGACTTCACTGAAAGAACCCAGAAGGGCATGGGAGAAGTGTGCATGATGACGGCTGAGCTTGCCTGACGGACACCCAAAGACAAGGCCTCATAGACCTTCTGAGCAGAGTGGTCCAAATACTTGGATTCCTTCTCAGGAGGTCTGTCGGTATCGGTAGAACTACCAGTACGCCTGAACACAGAGGCAGTTACAAGGTTCTCGGCTGAAGGGTGCTCTGTGAACCCCGCAAGGGACCCCATGGGCACCGCATACTTGCGGGCCATATGGGCAGATGGAGCTGGACAGGAGGTAGGATGCTGCCAAAGTTCTAAGACTGGGCCCATAATGACCTCAGTCATAGGAAAGGCTTCCGTCAGTGTATCCCCTCTCTTGAGGATGTTGGTGAGAGGGTACTCCGCCTTTTTCTGGAGAGGTCCCAGGGGCATCCCTGTGGACTCAGAAATGAGGCGGCAAATGCCCTGAAAGGACGAAGGACCTTCATCCATCTCTAGCTCACTGGCTGATTCGTCATCCCCTGAACGAGAATGGAAACCAGTTTTGTCCGAATCCGAGGTATCCGGGTACAGCGGTCGACCGCCCAGATCACCTTAGACCCGCCAGGGGAAGTCCGAGGTGACAGTGACCGAAAGATGCCAGGGGAGCCCCGTGTCCAGCCTAGCTTCCTTTGAAGGAGCCCCTCCCACTGGCTGCTTGGGCAGTGGTTCCACCACAAATCGGTGGAGACCCCGGTTTTGGCCGAACCGGAGGTTTTGCCAGCTCTGCGGGAGGAGGAACCGACTTGATCGACTCCAAAAGAGTCGGCTTCAGCCTGAGATGTGAAAGCCAAGTAATGGCTGGGGTAGGAGCTGAGGAGGGCTTGTGCCCAGTCAAAATCAGCTGTTGCCACATGAGGTCCTCATAGTGCTGCCGGAGCCTCTCCTCATCCGAGGAGGACGAGGACAACCGATGGCATCGTCTCTTTTTAGAGTACTTATGGCCCTTCCTTGGCCTATCGGTTGAGGGCGTCCAAGACCTCGATCGAGATCGGGCAGGCTGACTCGGTCGCTTCGGAGACACTAGTGGGACCGGTGACTTCCTGGGGTCAGGGACCACTTCCTCAACAGGATTCCTAGCAGGCTGGGTCTCCTCATCAGGGAAAACAAGGACCAGAGTCCAAGCAAGAGAGTCATCGACCGGAGTCGGTGACAAGAATCGATTGGGTCCAGAATAATCTCAACATCGTTGACTGACACTTCGGTCAACTGGCCAGTCAGCAGGGCTGAGAGGTCATCAGCAGACGAGGCAATTTCAGCCGAGGCCAAAACAGCTGGTTCCTGGGACCGAGATCTCTCCCAATCCCAAGAACTGCTCCGTTGAGACGAAGATGATCCCGGGTCCCTCTCCTTTTTATGGGAGTGAGAGGAGTGCATGCCTCCCGGGCCCTCACCCACAATAGGGAGAGACTGGCACAACTCTGGAAAGGAACCCGAGAAAGTGGAACCCAGATAGAGCAGAACAAAGAAGCTTCAGGAGGAAGATGCAGTGGCATGAGCTGCCTCCTCCTCGAAGGCCTCCATGCGCTCCGTGGAAACTGCCCCCTGGGCCTCCTTGGATTTCACCGGCGTATTCCGGTTTTGAGGCCACCCCAGCTTGAGGCATGCGAGACGATCGTCGAGGACATTAGGTTGGAACGCGAGGCAAAACTCGCACATCAAGGTGTCATGGCCGACACCCAGACAGTAAACACACGCGGCATGTGGGTCAGTGCGTGACATCTTCTGGCCGCATCGGCAACAGCAAAATCTGAGGGAAGACTTGTCTTCCATAATCAAGAGAACGTAATCGCAATTGGAAACAAGGCGAATTTTCAGAATAACAGAAGGTTTTGAAGCCAGGGCCTACAAATACGAGAGCACAAGAGGCAACCTGAATCTTCCAGTGGAAAGGAAAATCAGGCGTCATGGGCGGAGGTTATACCACCCGAGGGGTGGGAGGAGCCAGCTTAAAGACTTTCGGCTGTCTTAAAGGAAAGGGACACTGCCAAGAGTGTGGATGAACAACATATCCACGATCCTTGAATGAAAATTTTGTACCTACTGTAATTCTTGATCTTCTTGCATCTTCACCATTCATTACTGATGGTCAGTGCTGCTGCTGCGGAGATTTTTTTGAACAGTGGGGAGTCGGTGCCGATGGCGCTGCCCATTAGGCCAACGCATTGTGCGGCGCATAAGGGTTGGCCGTTAGGTGCTGTAAACTCCTCCTCCACCCCAGTTCTGTTTAGCAGGAGACGATGAAACAGGAGAAAGAGAAAAATAGGTCGCGGTAAAACAGCTGAGGGATAGGAAAAGGAAAAGATATAAACTGAAAAAGACATAAGCCGACCAGAGGACAGAGGAATTGAGCTTCTTGCCCTAAGTGGCCAGGCCCCAATCTTGAGGTCACACTGCGAAAAGACAGAGAGAGCGAGGAAGAGAAGAAAAAAGAGGGTCTACGTAAAGGACAAAGGGGGAGGGCTCTCCGCCATGTTATTGGAAGATCACCACTGGCTTGCAATAGCTTCAAAACCCCGAGGTAATGAAGAGAAGGGAGCAAGGATCCCGCCAGTTTCAGAGACTACTGAACCAAGGCCTGGAGGAGAATTTGGGATGGCCTTGGATTAAGGATTGGTGGAGACTGACCTCTCTCCCTACCCCTTCTCCGCATATGTTTTGAAAATCTTGGAGTATGATCCTCCACAGGCTGTCCTCTGGGTAAGGGGAACAGCCCCTAAATAGAAGAGGAGACTGTCCAGACTGACCTTAAAATGAAGGAGAAAGGAGGTAGGAAAAACAACTACAGGTTTCCCCAAGACAGTACTGTTGTAGTCCACCCTGCACGAGAAGAGAACCACAGGACATTTGTGCCATAAGGGAAAAGAGAGAAAGGGGGGGAGAAAAATCCCATGGACTCTCCCAGGAAAGCACTGATGCAGTCCAGACTGCAAGATGATGAGAAAAACCAAGAAGAGTACCCAGGACAAAAAAACACCCCAGTGCATCGTGATGAAAATCACAGGGAGTTCCCTCCGCGATCAGGGCGAAGACCCTACTCACCGTCCTCCAGGTTGAGCGCCTGTGACTTTAGAGAAGGAAACAGAAAGCCCTGTGGTACCAGGGGGACTCGGCCTCCAATTGTCCTCGAAGTGGGGGAAGGCGAGCAGAGTGGAGGCTACGCCCAAGAACTGAGGCCCATGGGGGTAGGTGGGCCGGAATCAGTAATGAATGGTGAAGATACAAGAGAAGATCAAGAATTACGGTAGGTATGTAATTTTCATATCTTCCCTTGCCAATCTTCACCATTCATTACTGCTGGTTGAGTACCAAGCCCCCTGGAGGAGACCTGGCACAGCCCTGAGGGAACAGATTCCCCCAGCCTCCTCCGGGTGAGGCTCAGAGGGGGAAGACCCCATAGCCCTACTAGACCATGTACAGTCCAAGGCTAGTTAAGACGAGGAGGTGTCTCCTATGGCCGGGGGATGGGAGGCACCCCTGTAAGGTCCTCCTTGCCCTATGGGGGAAAAGGCGGGTCCCCCGCAAAGCAGAGGAGATCACCCTATGCCGGGAAATGGGTGACAACCTGGATAGAAAAAGCCACACCATCCACCTGATGCAGATCGCTAGTCTGGATGCCACCTCACTGGCGTTATAAGATGCCCTTGCCTAGTGCCTTGCATGCTCCAGACCCTGCACAGAGAGGGCAATGGCTTGTCTAGATTCCTCCGAATCAGGCAGAGATGCTAACACCTGTACTAACATTGACCAGAGATGCCTGTTGTGGGCAGAGTGGTGAGCCTGATGAGAAACTATGCAAAGCAATGCACAAGCTGAATAGAAAACTCTTCTACCCAACTGGTTGAACTCAGCAGACCCAGGGGTCAGTCGTGCGCCAGGCGCTGAAACCCGGAGGGAGTATCTAAGGATTACATCCCCGAAGATGGTTGAGGTACAGAACCTAGAAACTCTTGGAGAGCACAACACCTCCTCCTGCAGTCCGCTGAGGCTGGTGGTGAGGCGACTGGAGACTGCCAGGTGTGGATAGATGCTTCCTGGAAGGGGATAGGCCAGGAGGACACCACCAGGTGGTGAGCACTAAACTCGCTCAAAAATGAGTGCATTTCCCACTCGGTATTGCTCCTTATGACAGAGATATAAAGCTCCTGAACTAGCCTCAAGAGGAACCGCTGATATTCAGTGAAATTACCGTCGGAGGAAAGGTGGACAGAACGTTCCTCTTCCTCAGAGCAGGAAGTCGAGGATGTAAAGGAACTTGAGTGTTTCGGGTCCTCCTGTGGTGGAGGAGACAGGTGAAAGACCTGCTTGTTCACAGCTCTTACATACCTAGGGAAGGCCACCACAGTGGCCCTGAACATCTCCCAGATTAAGAGACCCATAGGACCCACATGGCCTGGGAGAGGGGGAGGTGTATGCAGAGGGACTGGGGAGTGGCATCTGACAGAAAGTGCCTGGCCTCTGCCAGGGCTCTGAGACCCAGCCACAGGTCCTCCCAAGCAGGGGACCTGGGGTCAATCTGGGCAGCAGTTGCTGTAAATGTGAAAACAAACCCTGGATGCGCCCTGAGAGAAATTCCCCTGTGGTGTGACTGGGGTTGCATGGTTCCAGATGGGCAACCCTCCACGCTGCCAACTAGGGGTTCCCCCTAAGCCTCAGAGGAGAGGCGGGGTTCAGCACTCCAGCTTCTCCCCACAGGGCAGTGGTAGGGGGCCTCTGCACCTCCCCTCGGGCTTCTCAACCCCTTGGACTCCAAAGCCGCCCTCTTCCTTATACTCAGAGATATGGGGCCCCCACAGGCCCCCCCAGGGAGGGCACAGAAGAGGGGGTCCCCATCCCCACTAAGGAGGTCATAGCAGCAGCAGAGATGGCAGCTGCCACGCCCTCCGCAGGAAGGCCACCGCACCAGGCCCCCCCAAGCTGCTGTCCAGAGCCAGCCCCCCAATGCCGGCATCAGTGTGAGGGGTCACTGGGACTACAGGCTCCGGGGAGTCCAGCATATGAATGCTGGGCTGCCTGGTGCCGTGTCCCAGAGGGCTTTCCAACTCCAAGGAGTCGGAGTGGCAGTCTGGATCGGCCAGCGGGTCTTCATCCTCTTAAGTGGAAGAAATCAGACAGACCGCCATTCTAGTGACCCCGGGAGAGCTCCTGAAGATGGCGCCGCTGCGGGACACGGCACTGCCCGCAGCGTCATCCCGATCACCAGCACCGCAAGTGGTGCCGGGATCCGAGATGGCACCAGCAGGTGGCGCTGAGGGTCCGTCGGTGCCGGGCCCAGCAACTGTGGGCTGCAAAACCAGAGGAGCCTGCACCTCCGTGGTGGTGCACACAACCCAGCTCTGAAGGGAACCGAGCTGTTCCTCCAGAACCGCGGAAGAAACCTCGACAGCAAGGCTAGAATCTGAGGAGGTTTCCTCTTCAACAGGCCGTATAGACCTGGGAGGGGACCTGGAGGCAGGGTCAACATATCTGCCCATGGCATCCCGAGAGTGATGCCGCCCTCCAAAAGCTGCCAACATTGAACGCGCGGATTTCCAAGATGCGACGGTCAATGGAGAAGCAGGCGTCACAGTTGTCTGTGTCGTGATTGGGACCCAGGCATCACAGGCAGATGTTATGTTGGTCCGAAACATGCCAGCCACAGGGGCACTGATGCATGGGGCACGGTCCACTTTGGATCTCTCCTTAGCCCCCGAACCAGACATGACGTGAAATTAACAGCAAATTATAGGAAAAAGACCCGACATTGTCTAGAAGAATAAATGAAACGGTCTTACCGCTATTCAGTGGTGCCAAGTGAACCAGAACTGGGATGGAGAAGAACGGTGTCGAAAAACAGGACGTAAGCCTGATGACGCAGTCGAAAACCTACTGATACTCGCACAGCAGGTGCGACCTCGATGGCGGGAGAAACCAAATTTGGGTGGAGGAGGAGTCTACAGCACCTAACGGCCAAACCTCGTGCACTGCGCAATGCGTTGGCCTTGTGGACGGTGCCATCGGCATCAACCCCCCCCCCAAAAAAATCTCCCATGCAGGAGTGCGCCTCCAGCACTAACCCAGCAGTAATGAATGGTGAAGACTGGCAAGGGAAGGAAGAGTAGCATTAAACCTCCCTAGCAATGCTCTCCGTTTTGCACCAGAGGTGAAGGTTGTGCTTTGTGGTGAGGCTATGCTACCATGTGGCAGAAGCTGGAGGTATCTGCAAGTTGGATACTGAGGTAGCACAGCTTTAGGGGGTACCAAAAAAAACTCCATATAGGGAGAGCATAGGAAGCGAAAAAAATGTATAAAAAACATGAAAAGTTTTCTTTTTTTGAAAGAGTTTGTTTTTTTTGAAGGAAAAAAGGTAGAGACCCTCATTCCTGTTTTCCTGTTTTTTTTCCTTCTTTAGCAAAAACAAGACAGGAAAGAGGGGCAGGAGAGCCCAATTACTATACAGAGGACAAGGCTATCCCTCCAAGGCGGGGGTGGGGGGCCTTGAGGGAGTGGCAAGAGCTGCCATGTGCCTGAAAACACAGGATGAGCTGCCCGGAGGCCCTCTCACCTGAACATGGAATGGAGGGCGGGCATGTGAATGAATGGTGAAGATATTCTGGGAGATCAACAACTACAGTGAGTATGTAATTGTCATAGCTTTCAAGAATGAATCTTCATCATTCATTCCTTCCTGCTTCTGTGTCACAGTACCAAGCTTCCCCAAAAAGGGGAGGAGCTGGCTCACCCTGAAGAAAAACATTTTTCTCTCAGCCCTCTGTGGGGGATGACCACAGAGTAGCAGGGACTCCTCACATGTCCAGTGGGGCCTGAGACTGGTTAGGGGCAGGAAGAGGTTCCTGTGCCTGGGAGCAGGCGGGTACCCCAACAACTCATGCCTGACCCTGCAGGAGAAGGAATGCCAACCAGGAGAGGCAAAGCCATGCGTCCACCAAATGCAGAATGCTGTTCCCACCAGCCTGGAAACTACCTCGTTAACGTCATAAGACACCTTTGCTTGGTGTCTCGCCAGCTCTAGGGGTTGAGGTCTGCGGTGACTATATGAAGGGGAAAAAATTGGCAGCCTGGGTGGACCAAACAGTCCTCATCCGCAGTCAAATTCTATGTTTCTGTTTCCTTAACAGGCTGATGGGGAAGGGGGACCCTGGCGCTAGGCAGCCTGCACCCTCCCTCCAGCCACTCCTCAGCAGGCCGACAGGGGAAACACAAATGCTGGTCAAGCCTGCACCGTTGTTCTTGCCATGCCTTAGCAGACTGAAAGAGGAACCGTTAATGCTAGGCAGCCTGCACCTCCCCTCCTGCCACTCCTTACCAGGCCAACTGGGTGACTGCAGCAAGAATTACAGTGCACTCAGCAAAGGCAGACTGGAGGAATGCGACTACTGAGCAGCCTGCACTCTGCCTCCTGCTACTCTTTAGCAGACTGACAGGGGGACCATGAATGCGATGTCACTACTAATTGCTGAAACTCGGAATCCTGACATACAGGATCCCGAGTTCGGCTGCCTGACACACACCTGCCCGACAGATGGAAGCTGGTGCTGACAGGGGTAAGGTAGTGGATGTGATGAACCGCTACCCTACTCCTTGTCATGCACCACAAGAGAGGGGAAAATCCTGAGGTTGGCCGAGCTGTTCCCGTGGCATGGAAGGGTGAGCCACTAGCAGCTCGGCCAGTATCGCATTCAGACCTGGGGTCTGTTCCAGGACAGAAATTTTGGCACGATGTTCTTTTGCACCCCACGTGGGAGGTGCGGGGGGCAAGAAAGACTCTGCTGGTCTTCTGACAGTCAGACTTCTAAATTCAGGCTTATGAAGTTCAGGAGACCGACTGTCAGGATATCACAGCAGATCTGCGAATGCTGGGCAGCCTGCACTCTGCCTCCTGCTACTCTTTAGCAGGCTGATGTGGGACTGCAAATGCTGGGTGGCCTGCACCCTCTCTTCTGCCACTCCTTAGCTGGCTGACAGAGGGACCGCGAATACTAGGTGACCTGTACCCTCCTTCCTGTCACTCCTTAGCAGGCCAGCTGGGGGGAATGCGAATGCGGGCAGCCTGCACACTCCCTCCTGCAACTCCTTAGTAGGCCGACTGGGACAACGTGAATGCTGGACGGCTTGGACCATCCATCTCCCCCCCCCCCCCCAATAATCACTCCTTGTGAGTTGCTCACCTCACTTCCAAGATGCATCCCGATCCCTGTCTATCCTTGGTGTGGGATTCTGGGGCTCTACTGCATATTCTGGTCTCTCTCAGGTAGCAGTGCATCATTGCTCTTGCCACACCACTGGGCACATTTAAGAGTTTCCTGACCACCTTTAGCTAAAACACCCAACATCACATTTTCCACTGCCCAAGAGGGCGGAATGGAGGCAACTAGTACAGCAAACTGTACTGTCACTCCTTGACTTGCAATAAGGCGCAGATGTCCATGAACTCAACACCTCTTCTTTAGCAAAGTGTACCACCTTTTGCTACTAGAAGTGTCAAGACATAGCATGAACATTTTCATACTATATCGTGTCTCAGAGAAGCACTAGCAAATGGGCAAGAAGGAGGGGTGGAGGAACAATGGGGAAACATCAAAACTGCCATCACAGAGGCAACAAGACTTCATGTGAAGCAAATAAATCAAAACGAAGGAGAACACCACTGTGGTTCTCAAAAGAGGTGGTAGGGAAGGTTAGGGAGAAAAAGATAGCATTCAGGAAGTATAAGGAAACACAGAAGGAGCAGGACAGAGAACTGTACCAGTTAAAGTAGAAGGAAGCAGGGAAGACAGTCAGAATAGCAAAAGCCCAAACAGAGGAAAAGATAGCCAACTCGGTTAAGAAGGGGGATAAAAACTTTTATAGTTATATTAGGGAGTGAAGAAAGATCGAGGGAGAGATGGTGAGGCTCAATAAAGGGGAGGGTGGGTAGAGGATGACAGTGAAAAAGCAGGGATACAGAATGAATACTTCTGCTCAGTATTCACAAAAGAAGAGGAGGGGAGGTACCTAATCCAATCAATAGAAGCACTCTGGATTGGGGGTCGATACCAGTCCATTCACAGAAGAAATGGTTCTGAAAGAACTCCTAAAACTGAAGGTGGACAAAATAATGGACCCTGATGGGATTCACCCCAGAAATTCTAAAATAACTAAGGGGAGAACTAGTGACACCACTGACTACCCTTTCTAACAAATCATGGGAGGATGGTATGGTACCTAAGGACTGGAGGAGGGCAGATGTGATTTCCCTTCACAAAAGTGGGAGTAAAGCAGAAGCAGGAAACTACAGACCTGTTAGTTTGACCTCAGTGGTAGAGAAAATGGTGGAATCACTTCTGAAAGAAAGAATTGTTGAGTACCTAGAAGCCAGTGGGGCACAGGACCCAAGGCAGCATGGATTCACTGCGGGAAGGTCATGTCAGACGAATCTAGTAGATTTCTTTCACTGGGTGACCAAAGTAGTAGACCAGGGAGGGGCTGTGGACATGGCTTACCTAGACTTTAGCAAGGCATATGACATAGTCCCACACAAAAGATTTACAAACAAATTAGCCAGCCTGGGAGTGGGTCCCAGGGTGGTAACCTGGGTAAAAAATTGGCTGGACAACATGGCACAGAGGGTATCAGTAAATGGAGTCCACTCTGAAGAAAGGGGGGTTACTAGTGGGGCACCGCAGGCTTCAGTACTGGGTTCAGTCCTTTTTAATGTCTTTGTAAGTGACACTGCGGTGGGACTGGAAAGAAAGGTATGCCTCTTTGCAGACAACACAAAGACCTGCAACAGGGATGATACACAATGTGGGTGGAAAGGATGAGAAGGGACTTGGCAAGGTTGGAGGAATGGTCAAAAGTATGACAGCTTAGATTCAATGCAAAGAAGTGCAAAGTAATGCACCTGGGAAACAAAAACCCAGGGGAAGAGTACACAATTTGGAGGTACTAACAACAAAAATGGAAAGGGACCTGGGGGTAGTCATATCAGATGATAAGCAAGCAATGTGAGAAGGCAGTAAGGAGGGCTGGGGGGATACTGGGACGTATAGGAAGAGGCATCACCAGTAGAAAACAGAAGTTGTTATCCCTCTGTACAGACAGTTGGTGAGACCCCATCTGGAGTACTGCGTGCAGTTCTGGAGACCCCATCTCCGTAAGGACATAGACAGGATGGAGGCAGTCCAGAGGAGGGCAACTAAAATGGTGCAGGGTCTGCACCAGAAGCCATATGAAGAGAGACTAAAGGAGCTTAATATGTATACCCTAGAGGAAAGGAGGGAAGGGGGGACATGACAGAAAAGTACAGTTACGTAAGAACTTACCGTAACAGCAGATCTTTGCGAACAGCTCTTGCAGCAGGTTACACCATTGGGACTGGAAGCGGCAGGCGTCTAGGACCTACGGAAAAAATTCTAGCTAGCTATCTTCCGTGAGGCACGTGGCCTGTCCGCCCATGTCAGGCGTGTAGCATACATGGGGCGGTCCCGCTAGAATCCTAGTTCTCCGCCGAGACTCCCGGCCGCAGGGGATGACATCAAAAGGAGACCGAGATCCACCGTCTGAAGGCAACAAGGAGAAAATCCCGACATAAGCATTTTCTTCTTTTTCTCCGTCTTTCTTCTTTCTCTTTTTTTTTTTTTTGGCAGAGCCGTGCCTCCTCTAAGGGGAAGGTGGCGGGAAGGTACACTGCTGCAAGAGCTGTTCTCGAAGATCTACTGTTACGGATACGTTCTACGTAACTGTACTATCTTACTTCGAGACACAGCTCTTGCAGCAGGTTACACCATTAAGACTGATTCCCAAGCAGTAACGCTACCAGAAGATCCGGGAGGAGGCAGAGAGACAAGAGAAAACATTCCAAGTCCTGACTCAAGACAAGAGACCTTGCAGCACCGCTAAGCTGAAACCAGCTCTTCACCGAGAGGTGATGTCCAGACTGTAGTGCCTGATAAAGGTATGCACAGAGTTCCAAGTAGCTGCAGCGCAAATAGCTGAAATGGATACATTCCTGAGTGCTGCAAAGGAAGTGGCCACACCCCTGGTAGAATGACCCCGGATAGAACCCGGGAGGGGCTTTTGCTTAATCTCGTAACAGTAGAAATACACTGGACAAGCCAGCGAGACAAAGTCTGTTTGGATACTGGTTGGCCCTTCATCCTCTGGGAAGGAGACAAAAGCTGGTCAGAACCCGAAGGGTTTAGATCTGTTAAGGTAATACTCAGGCTGCGGTGAACATCCAGGATGTGGAGCAAAGCCTCTATTAGAGTAACTCGGAAATAGACCGGAAGGTCGATATCCTGATTCAAAGTGAGTGTCGAAACCACCTTAGGCAAAAACTTTGGGTTCGTCCTCAGGGATACTCTGTCCCGGTGAAAAACCAAATAAGGCTCTTTGCACATGACAGCGTGAAGCTCAGAAATCCTTCTGGCTGAAGTAACGGCAACCAAAAATAACGTCTTCCATGACAGAAAACGTAGCTCACAATCTGCGGCAGGCTCAAAGGGAGGGAGTGTAAGTTGTTCCAGGACAAAGAGTAGATCCCACGGAGGCACTGGGTCCCTGATGGGGGGCCTAAGGTGCAACCTCCTCTAGAAATTCCCGAGGCGTCTAATTGCGCAGCAATAGCCGCTGCTTGACCGAAGATGGTAGGCAGGAAATAGCGCAAAGGTGCACTTTGATAGAGGAGTAGGCTAGCCTGAATGGAAGAGAGACAGGAGATAGTCTAAAATTACTCCCACAGGACAACCTAAGGGGAAAGGTCACGGCCCTGACCATAAACAAAATGACGCCACTTCATGGCATACGTAGCATGCGTTGTCGGCTTTCTGGCTGGGCGGAGAGAACCTCTGCAACCTCTTGCGAGACCCCGTGGCGCAAGATGGCTATGTCTCTAGGAGCCAAGCATGCAGGTTCAGAGAACGTAGATCCGGATGGAGCAATGAACCTTCCTCCTGAGACAGTAGATGGGAGCTGAACAGCAACGGGAGCGGGGGTTCCCAAGATAGCTGTGCCAGCAAGGGGAACCATATCTGTCTGGGCCAGAACGGGGCCACCAGAATCATTTGCGCATGCTCCCTGTGCAGTTTGAGAAGAACTCTTTGGATCAACGGGAAGGGAGGTAAGGCATAGAGGAATCTGTTCACCCAGGAGAGGGACAACGCGTCTCGCCAGAAAACACCAGGCCCTGGACCTAGCGAGCAGAAATTGGGCAGTTTTGCGTTGGATGGAGATGTGAACAAATCCAGCTCTGGAACTCCCCATCGAAGAAACAGATCCTCTGCCACCGCCTGAAGAAGTTCCCACTCGTGGACTCTGGCCTGGGAATGGCTCAGGCCGTCTGCGATCGTGTTGTCCACCCCGGGAACGTGAACCGCAATCAGGCTTGCGCCGTGTCCGATTACCCAATCCCACACTCTCATGGCCTCCCTGCAAAGGGGGTAAGAGTGTGCGCCTCCCTGTTTGTTGAGGTAATACATTACCGCCGTGTTGTCCGTCTGAAGCAGGATAGTGCACGGTGGAATTATCGACTGGAAAGCCTGAAGTGCATAGAGGACCGCCCTCATCTCTAGGACATTGATATGGAGATGAGCCTCCAATGGGGTCCATACACCCTGAGACTTCACCCCGTCTAGGTGTGCTCCCCACCCGAGACCTGAGGCGTCCGTGGTGAGGGTTATCTCCGGGGACGGCGCTGCAAACGGGACACCCTTGGAGAGCGACCCGGGGGCTAGCCACCACTGCCAGTCGCGAATCACGGTTTTCGTGATCCTGACTGGATGCTGTAAATGGTCTTGCCTCTGGTCCCATTGCCTTGAGCATCCCATGTGTTATTCGATGTGGAGTCGCAGCAGGGGACTGTAGGAATGGCCGCAGCCATGTGTCCGAAAGAGACTGGCGAATCGACCTGGCCAGTACGGTCTGGTTCGATGATAAGGCCACTATAAGGGACCTGATGCGTTCCGCCCTGTTGGCCGGAAGAAAGCTCTTCCCTGGACCGTGTCCAACACTGCACCTATAAACTGCAGTTTTTGCGACGGTACCAAGAGGGACTTCTCATGATTTATAAGGATGCCCAGCGATCGAAATAAGTCCTGGGTGTCCTGGATCGCGAGCAGGAGCACCTCTCTGGAGGCGGCCATGAGAAGCCAGTCGTCTAGGTACGGGAACACATAGTGGCCCTTTCTCCTTAGAGATGCTGCCACGACTGCCATGCATTTGGTAAAACCCTTGGTGCGGATGACAGTCCGAGCGGAGAGCCCGGAACTGAAGATGGTGGCCTAGAAACTCGAGCGCAGGAACCTCTGATGCGCTTGAGCTATGGGATATGCAGGTATGCATCCTGCATGTCTAGAGGCGCTAAATAGGCGCCTTGTTTCAGCATGGGGATAAGACCGGAAGGGTCACCATGCGAATCTCTTTGCATGCCGATCGACATATTGAGGTCGCTTAGGTCCAGAATCGGACGGAGGTCCCTGTTTTCTTGGGAACCAGGAAGAAGTGAGAATAATATCCTTGTCCTCTCTGGTTCCCGGGACGTCCCCTATCGCCCTTTTCTAGGAGCAGTACTTTTTGCCAAATTAAGGTTCCATGCTGACCGGATACCGGAGAGCAGAGGAGGCCTCGAGGGTGGCTTTTCTGCAACTCTAAAAAGTGGCCGGCTGACCAACTGCAGAACCCACCTGTTGGTGGTGATCACCTGCCATCCCGCAGGAAGTTCAATCGACCCCGACCATAGCTTCCCGTTGATCCTGAGGCGGGGGCAGGAAAGAGTCATGCTGTGGCGGCAGATGGACCCGCTGGCTGGGTTGACCTAGGGTGCGCTGACCTCTGCTAGCGGGCTGCTTACCCTGGGTTCCTGGAAACCAGAGCCCTCTGTTGTGTAGCGGAGCTGGGCTGCCTCTGTGTCGCTCACGAAGCGGCTTTGGTTCCTATAGAAGGAACCCGAGCCTAGGGACGATACATGGCTTGTACCGACCTCACCGCCTTCGGCCTCTTGCAGTTTGGTAATAATCTTCTCCAGGGATTACCAATAACACATCTCCCTCGAGGCGCCCATAATGTTCTTCTGGGCGGCTGGTGAAGCCGGAGACACTGGCCAGGAGTGTCTCCGGAGGCAATGCCGGAAGCTGCTGCTCGGGCCGATGAGTCCGCGGAATCGTACGCGGCTCTAAGCACTTGGGTCCCCACGTCTGAACCCGTGCGGAGGAGCTGGAACATCTCCTCCTTCTGCTCACCTTCAGGTAGTTTCTCAGCTACCTCCAGACCCTGTTCCCACAGAGCGTTCTGAAACTGAACCATGTGGGTTAAGTAATTTAAGGATCTGATGGCGCAGGTAGCGGAAGCGTACGTGCGCCTGCCCAGAGAGTCCAATTGCTTGGATTCTGGATCCGGTGGCAGGGTGCTCAAATGCTGCGACCTCTGTGACCGGTCATGTGAGGCTGTTATGACCAGAGAATCAGCCTGAGGTTGTTGCGTCAAATACTGGTCCTCTTTAGGAGCCTTGTATAGATGGTCAGCTTTCTTCGGCACCGCCGGTAACGAATGTGGACGCTTCCACGCGGCCTTGGTGACGTCCACAAAAGTGTCCACCAAGGGTGGCACCACCACAGGCTTGGGGTCCTTCTGCCGAAGATACTTAGCCAGGCGTAGCCTTTCGGGGTCTAACTCCTCAGCATCCCACCCCATGTTCTCCTGGATATGGCGCATGATATCCATGAACGAGGGGTCATCCGGAGGAGACCGTGGCGTCTCACGTGGGTCCGGAGAAGGGATGGAGATTGGAGATGGGGATCTAGAGGTGGAGTATACTGATCCCGTGTCCTCCGTCGACGGCGAACGTCGGCGTCTCCTGGATCTCTTGGGGCTGGGTGATCCAGAAGAAGATCTTGACGGAGGTCTCCTCTTTGATGGTCGAACCCCGGGAGGAGATCTGGACTCCCTGGGGAGAGTAGAGCGGCCAACCGACCCTGCAGGCGAAGGGGGGGCCAGAGCCGGGGGAGGAGGAGGAGGAGGAAGAGCGGTGGGTGCCACGTCCTTCTTGATGGTGTCCCACCAGTATGTAAAGAGATCCTTCACATCCGCTATAGATAATCCCAACGACGGCCCAGATGCCGGGGGGCGGTAGTCGGGTCCCGGCGACGGCTCCACAGAGACCTCGGGCGGTGGCGAGGGAGCCCTGGGAGACTGCACGAGGCCGGGATCGCCCGTCTGGTCCTCGGGCTGCGTCAGATCTTCCTCCGTTAGCGACTCCTGCCCGACGACGGTCGGAGGCACAGGAGTCCTTCTCAGGCGCTATGGACGCCGTCCCCCAACCGACGTCCGATGGGAAGACTTGGCCGACGACGGTCTGACAGCTGACGACGGTTCCGAGGAGGAGGACGGACGGTCGACGGAGGTCGAGCCGGCGTCGGGTCTACCGGCCTCTTCAGTAGGAGTAAGCTCTAGGGTTTTCCGGGGCGGCACTGAAGAGGACCGGACGTCGGGTGCCGCCGGGCGGGAGCCCGACTTATGGTGGTGGTGATGACACTCCTCGGACTTCGCTGAGGCCTTAGGAGTGGAGGACGACGACGGCCTGGTGGTAGGGGCCTGAGAAGATCGAAACAACTACCGCAGCCGGGGAGGAAGAGGCCCTGGATGGAGACCGGCCCGACTTAGATCCGAGCTGTGGGACTCGGAGGCCCGAGTTGGAGACCTGGAAGGTCCTTCTCCTTCACTTCCTTTCGCGTGCTTGTGGGATTTTGAAGATTCCCCTTAGAGGACATGGCTCTAAATTTTTCTTCAAGTAGGAGCGCCTGAAGAGCCTTCTGTCGCCGGATCTCGTGGCGGCTATTAAACCCTTGACAGAGGGGCAGGCCTGCATCGCGGCTCTGGGCCCAGGCACCGACGCAGGCCGGGTGAGGGTCCTTAAAGGGGATCTGCTTCCCGCAAGCACACTTAGACGATGCCCGAGGTCGGAGAGGACATCAGCGAAAAAATCCTTCGAAGTAGAGTAAATTCCCGTAGGAAAGTTCAGAAACCACGTGTCGTGCGCTAGACTGAGACCGGAGGGTCGAGGCATGCAAGTCGATGGCGGGAAAGAACTGGGGATTCTGGCGGGACCGCCCCCTTATGTACCACGCCTGACGTCGGGGGCGGTTCCTGCTGAAGATAGCTGGCTAGAATTTTTCCGTTGGGTCCTGACGCCTGCCGGCTTCAGTCCCAATGGTGTAACCTCCTGCAAGAGCTGTGTCTCGAAGTAAGATCTTTCAAGTACCTCAAGGGAATCAACAAAGTCCAGGAGCGTAGCATCTTTCAGAAAAAGATGTGCAAGAACAAGGGGGCACACTCCGAAGACAGAGGGAGGACGGCTCAAGGGCAATGTGAGGAAGTATTTTTTTTTTTTTATTTCTCTTTTTACCTCCTAGACGTTGTGTCCTAGTCTCCACTCCCTTGGGAGAGACAGGTAGTAGTCTCCCTGCTTTTCACGGCCCTGCCGGATTCTATCTCTGGGTCCCCATCGAGCCATGGCTATACTCCCCCAGGCGGGTATGGGGTGGGTCTGCTGCACCTCCGGGAATCTTGCTTGTGTTGGACTCTGGGATGTCAGGCAGGTACACGAGACATTAGGGTCTCTGCAGCGGTCTTCGTCATTTAGGAGGCTAGGCACACTGTTTTTCCCTATTCATGGAGAGGAGTGTGCACCGGACATCATGGCATCGCCGCCGATGTCGCTACTCCACATTCCCACACAGAAGCTATGATGCTTGCTGTACCTCTGACTGCTGCCCAAGGTCAGACAAGCGCCGAGCAGGACCCCCCTTCCCTCCCAGGAGAGGACAGTTGTCCATTGGATGCTCAATCCTCTCCCATCCCTGCCGACCCCCGACGGCCCTGGCTTGTTCCCGAACCCGGGTCACCGGTGCAGCGTGAGGTGTGGCATCCAGTGCCTCAACCCTCGGCGCCATCAGGCCGGCCTGTGAGGAAGTATTTTTTCACTGAGAGGGTGGTGGACGCATGGAATGGCCTTCCTGAGGAGGTTGTGGGGTCAAAAACAGTGGGGTAATTCAAGAATGCATGGACAGACATAAGGCAATTCTGGTGGGGGGTAGGAAGAAGTAGGCTGTTGGTTAACTAGGATCTGCAGCTTATCCAATAGGTAGGGAAACTGGCAGAGTGGGTGGGCCAAGCGGTCCTTATCTGCTGTCAAAGTCTATGTTTCTATGTTTCATGGTAAGATTTGACCTTGAAAAAATTATCCTGGTTATCATCATGGCGTCTGTTTGGGTTTTGTGGAAGGGATCCTCAGCATCCTAAATCCGGGGAGTTGGGAATGTGGAGGGAGGACAGAACAGTGAACTGAAAAACTCCGATATCGTGATATAGGAAAACAGATATAATACTTACAGTGCCAGCAAACAACATGGTTATTAAAAAAAAAACAGTTATTGCTACACCTCCATCTACAACATACCCAGCCCCTATCAGGCAGGATGTCCCAGGCAACCCCCACACCTGCCACCATCCCCTGCCTGCTGTCATTTTTGCAGGGGCAGACAATGATGTTGCATCATCAGAATGGTCAGTCAAGAGCTTCTAAATAATAGCTATGGTATGATCTGAAATAGCCTCTTTCCCATATGTCCGTAGCACATTTTCAGACAGATGCTGACTCCTCCAGTGTTGTTCTGGGTGGGCTAATCAATCAGTCAAAATCCTTATTTATCCATGCAGGCACCATTGAGCAAGGCTCATTTGCAAGGTGGACCTGGTCAAGAAGACATCTATGTACAGTACAGTAACATGGTATACATAATACAATATTATACAAAGAGGGAAAATATATACAGTGTATACAGTACAGATGCAAGGTGGAACAAACTGCAATATTATACAGTTGGAAAAATCAGCATGTGCACAACCAAACATAAGCGTATGGGGCTTAACAACAGAAAGCTTATTGACGGGTGCAGCCGGCATGTTCACATAACGGGGAGAAAAGGCCGTATGTGGGGTGGCAGATTACAGAGATACGGAAGAGGAAGGAGATATTTCCGACGACTGGGGGAAAGGTGGACTTAAATCACAGATAATGACAATAGCTGTGGTATACTAGTTTATTACGGTTATGACGGAGGAGGGGTAGATAATAGGCACACTTCTTGGGAAGGGGTGGGACTTAGCCAGGCTATAATGTCCATTAATACCAGCCCTTAATCCCATGTTCCCCACGTTGTCTCCGAGCGAAGCCATCAGGACTTTGCCACCTCACTCTGTCCTCCAGCGAGGGGTTGGGTGAATTTGGTTGATTTTCATTCCCAAGACTCATAGTAAAAAATTGTTAAAATATACAAAGTTGGTGAGGCAAAACCGAGCACTCGTTGAGCTGCAAAATAGTTTTTAATCTTGGTGCCGAAATCTCGTGCGAGAACTGTTTTGCAGCTCGAGTACTTGGTTTTGCTTCACAGATGGCTTGAGCATTTTATTTTAACACGCTGTAGTGGATTATGTGTTTTGTTTTATGGGGATGCTAAAATGTGCATTTCGGGACTGCACTCCCGGTAGATGCGCACTCTGGGTGCAAATCTGCTTCCGGTGGTCAGGGGATTTAAGGGCGGACCGCAAGTGAGGCAAATAATGCAAAATTTTCAAAAATCAGTAAACAGATTATGTTTTACTTTAATGCTGGAGCACTGCACAGTACTCTTTATTCAAGTATATTCCTAGAGACCCACGACTAAAAATTGGAAGGAAAATGGGGGGCAAGGCTGACAGTGTCCCTTTAAGATGCATGCCCCTGGTCTGCCGCAGAGATCCCAGACCTGG
The DNA here is from genome assembly GCA_016271365.2 of Neoceratodus forsteri. NCBI lineage: Eukaryota > Metazoa > Chordata > Ceratodontiformes > Ceratodontidae > Neoceratodus > Neoceratodus forsteri. Next base: position 884,272,614 of record CM057455.1, read on the forward strand.
TAACTCATAGATGTTATGCCCTATCAGATCTGCCCCATCACCTCAATTATAGTCAGTATTAAGAAGCATGACAGAAGACAGAATCGTTTCCTTTGGGGGGGGGGTTATAAGCTTCTCAACTAAGAATGCCATGTGACTTCTAAAAGAATCCACAGGAAACGAACACAGAGAAATCGGACGCTTTTCTTACCTTCACCATCGGTACATATTCCTCTGGTGGCGCTGGCTGGATTTTACTGGACATCTCTATCACAGCTTTCACCAGCCCTGTTACATTTTCATACACCTTGTCATTGGATCGGTCCAAATTAGCTGTAGGAGGGGGACTGATCTCCTGGGGCTGAATCTGGGGAACGAAACAAGAAACAGCATTGGTGCTTTCCTTTCCAACAGGGCACTTTCCTTTCCAACAGGGCACTGAATCAGTTCTATTAAGAAAAACACAGCCCAAAATGAGTCACTGGCCATAAATACAATACTGGCAGCCACTCTCAATTTCACTCCTGTAAAAAAGTGACCAACCAATAAGTCTAAAAAATATGTCAAGCTTTCAATATTTTGATGGGTTTTTAAACTGTGCCCAGTGGAATCTTGGTGACCAAATGCAAGAAACCTGAAAATCCACCCCAGTTTCCGACACCCATTGCTTTCTAACTTCCCGAGTGACTGTTAAACAACAGTGGTTATTTCTCTGGTTTGTTATGGAGTAACTAAAAGGTAGGTGAGTCTCTCCTCGTCAAATAAGACTGTCAGGATTAGGAGGAAGACAGGACTTGTACGAAACCACTATCTATTCTGAGAATATCGGGAAATCAAACTGCAGAAGAAGATTTTTGGGGGGCACAAAAGCTTAAGTAATCCATGAGTTGATTAAGGGCGAGGCTATGTGGTGGATGATACGCTGAAAAACTTGAAGAAAAATCTAAATTCAACACCCTTTCAATGCTTCTTTTAGATGGCTATGCTCTAACTGCTAGTATACCTACAGCAGTCTTCCAGGCTTTTTTTTTTTTTTTATAAATCTTGACTTTATCTCCTTTGCCCCCAGCTAGCCCATATCTGGACCGATCCATCAAGCCCATGCTTCTCTGAGACTTGCCTGTTTCCAGTGTGTCTGCTGCCAGAGGACTGTATTCGGGAGGGCCCAGCTGTCGCTGCAGAGCCTGTGGTGGACCAGGCCGTCACCCAACTTTGGCTGTAGGAATTTTTCCTCCATTTTCTTCCTGGGGCCCACATGCATGTAATGATGTGATGTGCAGGCTCTACCTCCGTGGAGACGCCCCTGGTATAAAGGCATGGGGACCCCCTTCCCTATGTCTGCTGTCCCACTGTGCTATCACCCAGATTTCTCCAGGTGGCAGCCGACCAGTAGGACTAGCGTTCCACAAAAAGAACAAAGGGAAGCATTCAGGAGTTGCAGGGATGCTGCTGCAAGCCAGGCTAGTGAGTATTACACACAGAAACAAAATGCAGCACTCAAGCAAAGTTCAAATAAGTGTGACATTTATTAAAAGTGAGCAAACTGTACCACAACCATTTGAGCGCTTTGGGGCGCACTGCCTCTTCTTCAGGGGGTCAACTCCCTGAGGAAGAAGTGGTAGGCCTCGAAGTGCTGGAGTGACTGTGGTACTGTTTGCTCACTTTAAATTGCATGCTTATGTGAACCTTTGTTGAGCGCTGCATTTTGTGTGTGTAGGACTGGTGTTCCACCCTCCCCAAGGGAGGAGAGTTGTCCAAGGGACGCTCAATCCTCCCACCCCCAGCAAGCCGTACCCAGGTTGCCAATGTAGCAGACAGCAGCTCTACCACCATGCTACCGGACTTCATTTTCTTTTCTATAAACATATTTCTCCTCAGCCACTTGCAGACCCCAGGGATATGCCCTGACCCCAGGGATGTACTACCTCGTCAGAACTGCAACCTCTGGCTCCCCCAGGCCCCAATAACTAAGGGGTTACCCCCAAGGCTTACTCTTCGTGATAGTGGCTTGGAGCGGAGGGCCGTCACTCCCTCCCTGAGGCAGCCCAGATCCAGTGCTGAGAGGCACAAGGACACAGGCATCCCAAGGTAGAGGCTGTCATGTAGACTGAAGTTAAAATTTTTCCCTGTAATTTTGGTCCCTCCCACCTCCTAAGAATAGAGCGTAGGCATGGATCATTCTATTACATTTTCAAAGCGGGACAATGTCCCACAGGTACTGAAAAATAGAGGACAAACTAAGAAAAACTGGGGACACACTCAAAATGTTAGGGACAAACACTGTTTTTCTGTAGACTCAAATCCTATTTCTAATCTGAGGTAAAGGGGAATCCTGCAAGAGGAAAACAAAAAAAAACTCATACCTCCCCTGCCACACAAAGATAATATTTAAAATCTTCTCTCCTTGGCCGGCCCGGTGGCGCTGATCGCTACACCTCGCGCCACGCCAGCGACCCGTGTTCCGGAACGAGCACGGGTTGTCGGGGGTCGGCGGGGAGGACATGGATTGAGCGTCCGGAGGACTGCTCTCCATCTCCGGGGCGGGGGGATTCGGGTGGCCGGTGCTTGCCTGACCCCTAGCGGAGGCTGGGGGTCGACAGCATGCAACGCAGGAGACGAGGGGCGGGGCCGTAGCGGGCGCTTGACTGGTGCGCGCGCGACGGAGCGCGCTGCAACTCGCTAAGCGTCACTGCACGCCATACCCGCTGGGAGAAAAACTGGGAAAAATGGAGCCTGGCAGCATGACGTCGTTCCCCGTCGCCATTCCCGGAGGACGCCTCCCTGGCATGGACCAGTTCGGGTGGGTTGAGTCGCTCCCCACCACCCTGCCGTGAAGGGTAAGTCGCGGGGTGCTGAAGGGAGGGGGTCTCATGTCCGGGGATGGCGCTGGAGGAACGGTGGAGTGCGGGGGGGAGGGTAGCCGGAGCTCCTAAGAAATAACATCCAAAAAAAAATCTTCTCTCCTTTACCCCACCTCTATTCCTCAAACTTGAGATGTTCAGTTTTTCAAAGTATGCTCTTGCAGAATTTATTCTAATATTTTTCCCGAGACTACACCAAATCCTCCCATCTGCCATGTTTGTCCGGCGCAAGAAGTAGCCAGGGACCCTGCTACCTTTCCTTTCAGCCAATGCTTCCTTCTGCAAGTTAATCCACAGTTCACCCCTGCGGGTGTGATCTTTGTATGACCAACTTTATAAACACAGACACACACAAATACAAACATACATACACACACACACACACACACACACACACACTACTGGACGATGGAATACTGGTGCTGCAGAAACAAATGTTAGATGGTTACAATACAAAACTATGTCAATATTAAGGGTCCTGAGTAGTACTCAGACATATGAGACTGATGCCAGTTACTAGAATTCACAGTGCAAACTGCTGTGACAAACCCCAAAGTGCCCCCTTTTGGAACTCTTCCAGAAAGGGAGTCTGACTACCAGAATAACCCCTGCCAACCAAACTAGGTCATACTCTGGCAGTGGAGAGATTGTCTTTTTCCACTGATGGTCAGGAAATGGTTTATTGGCAAAACCTGCATAATTTTCTTCATCCCTGCTAACTGTGTGTGTGGGGGAGTGGGTGGGACTTGGACCAGTGTACCATTTGACCTTAAACTACTTTCTGTCACCAGCAGATCAACCTTCCTGGCCTCCCCCGCCCTCTCATTGTACCTCCTCCATTGTGCACCATTCCAGCTCTCATTGTCAGTCTTGCTGTGGTGGGCACTCAGATCACTCAAGCTAGCTGTACGGACCCTCCTTCTGTTCCCTCTTCTCCTCCAGTGATCATAGCAGCACCAACACTCTTAAGTTCAAGGCAGGATCACCCGCATAATGTCCTCTTTCCAATCCTGCCCCAGCCTGTTGCAGCGTGCACACAATTCTCGCTAAACTCAGCCAAGACAGCCATGTTTAACTTGGCTGTTTCAGCCGTGTGCAGCGAGAACCGTGTGCATGCAGCAACAGGCTGGAGCAGGATCGGAAAGATTTCACATCAGACAGTGCACCAAGTGTCCCAGTAAAAGGAAAAAAGGAGGACAAATTTTGAAACAGTGTGCCATTTCCACGATCCTGTGCTCAAAAATGAACCCTGCTTAGGCTCTAGCTTTGAGTCCCACAAAACTAACCCTGTGGTGGGAGCAAGCTCCCTGGCCCAGCCACAAGGGTTTCAGTGGTGCCAGTGCTTGCCACTGACCTTCCCCGGCCAAGACACACTGCTGTATGGCAATTGCCTTGGTCAAATCTGCCTCCAAACATGGTGACCAGAGCTTGCTTCCGAACCTGGGTAATCTGCCCAACAGCACAATGCGCAGCCACTGGGCCAATGGGGCTGCCTGGACTTAAAGTAGTCAGTAGCCTGGACTTAAAGGAGTACTACAGTCAAAATTTGCAAAAACATATGCAATGCAGAGTGGTTTCATCTGTGTGTGTAGTCTTAGTGTGTCTTTCCCTTTGTTTGCTAATAGAAGTTTTTTTCTAAATTTGCCTACTAGTTTAATAACCCCTGGGGATCTCCATGTTATCATTGTTTATTGCTCTTCTGTTTCCTACAATGCCTCCTGTCTCATGCAACAGTGACGCATTCAGGACTACTAATTCAGTGAGGGGAAGATGCTGCAGCAGCAATCTGTTGGTAGGAGCATGATGTTCTGGCCTCAGCTAAATAACTATTTCTAGGGACATGGATATGTTGTTCTATCCACACTTACTGGCAGGTTCCTTGCCGCTTTAAATCTTGCCGGAAGGTCTTCAAGCTGACTCCTCCCACCCACCCGGGTGGTAAAACTCTCGGCTCTGCCCCATGACGCCAGATCTTCCTTACTGCTTGGAAGCTCAGGTTCCCTCCTTTGCTCTCTGCGTTTTAGGCCTGGATCCTATCTCGTCGGTTAATCCGAAACTCATACTTAAATTTACTAGACTTCGGTCTTTTTCTTCCTTCGTGGCTGCGATGGACAAATTGACTCCCGGATTTCGGCGGTGCCCTTGTGGGCAGAAGATGTCTTGGACCGATCTGCACTCCACATGTGTTTACTGCCTTGGGCTCGATCACAATCCACAGGCCTGCGAATTGTGCAAGTCCTTCTCGGTCAGTGTTCTCGAAGACCGTGCTGCCAGACTTCAACTTGGGCGGCCCCGAGAGACATAATCTTCCAGTAAAGTCGAAGGAGGCCCGTTGGGCAGTGTCCGAGGTGGCGGGCTCAGCTGAGCAACTCGAGCAAATGCTCGCCCTCGAGGAGAAGGAGGCGGCCCAGGCCGCATCTTCTTCTTCCTCGGTCACGGCATTTATCCCGCTTTCCTTGGGCTCCTCCTACTCGGCTTCATTTAACGAGCTTTGTCAAACCCTCTCTATTATGGGAGAGGGGCCATCGGGACACTTCTCTCGGTCCAAGAAAAAGGACTCAAAGGGTAAGTCCCACCTTTGACGTTCGTGGGAGCGGGAGAGGTCCCCTTCCCTGGATGGTTCACATCGACTTTGGTCGAGGTTGCTGCTAAGGCCGCTGCTTCACGGGGTGTTCCCCGCCAGGTCAGCCGGCCAAAACACCAAGGATGCAGTTGAGATTTTTCTCGACCCGTTGGACGGCTGTCAACTGAGAAGCCGACAACTCTTCTTCACCAGTCCCCAGTGGAAACCGAGGACTTGCCTGTGCCTCCTGTGCCGGAGTCCCTGGTTAAGGTTCCCGAGCCGGGGGAGGAACGGGTTTCCCTCGCTCCCTCCCAGACCCACCCTCGGAAAATGAAAATTACGTACCTACCGTAATTCTTGATCTTCTCTTGTATCTTCACCATTCATTACTGCTTGGGTTAAGCCGGAGGCGCGCACCCGCTACGGGAGTTTTTTTTTTTGAGTCGGCTCCAGCGGCGCGCCCTCGAGATGACATACCGCCATGCGAGGGCAGCCTTTAGGTGCCGTGAGACTCCTCCCTTCATCTCAGTTCTGTTAGCCGGAGAGGCGAAAATAAAGTGTAAGAAAAAAGAAAGTGAGGCAAGAGAGCCGAAGGATAGAAAAAAGGAAAGGAAATAAACTGAAAAAGGAATAAGCCGATGGAGAATAGACAGAGGAGAGAGAATTCCTACCCTAAGGGACCGCAGGGCCTCCTTTCCGGGGTGGCTCTAGGGGAGGAACAGAGAGAGGGAGAGGAGCAGAAGAAGAAAGAAAGAGGCATGTTGAGAAGGAGGACAGTGCCCATCGAGCATTGTTGGTTGAGAGGCTTATAGGCTCGAAACTAATTAGGGAGCAAGAATCCCAGTTGTTAGGACTGAGGAGAGGTTCCACCGAACCTTCCGAACAGACCCAAGAGAGGGTAGACTCTCTGAATTCTCAACATGCCAAGTCCCTTCATCCTAGTTGAGGGCTCCTAGACTGTCTGAGCAGAACCTGTTCCGGAAGAGCGCCATCCAGGAAGAGGACTAAGTTCCTTAGCACCTTGTTAAGTGCTACCACAGAAAAATATGGAAATAACATGCCTTCTCGAGGCAGTTGGTAAGAAAATAGAGAGGAACTCGATCCGACTTGCTAAGACAAGGCAGACAGAGGCTTTGAAAATAATGCCTGCCAGGGATTCCAAACTTTGAGGAGGCCAAGACAGGCATGGCCACCAGGCTGTGAAACTACATGACCTGAAGAAGGTAAGGAATCGCACTATAGGGCAGTCAGAAAGAGTTCCTCAGAATTAAAGAATTTTGCAACCGCATCTGCTCCTCTCTACCTTGAGGAAAAGAATCTATTCAAGAGAATGGGGAAAAAATAGATTTTTTTTTTTGGCATAAAGGCCAAGGGAGAGAGAGGACGAGACGGGAGGGGAGACGCCACAGAAGGAGGCCACTGAGGGGAAGGTGGGTGGGTATCAGTAATGAATGGTGAAGATACAAGAGAAGATCAAGAATTACGGTAGGTACGTAATTTTCATATCTTCCCTTGTCAATCTTCACCATTCATTACTGCTTGGGTGAGTACCAAGCCCCCTCCCCCCTTGACAAAAAGGGGGGTAGAACCCTGAGGGAACAAGACCCCCAGCCTCCTGTTGGTGAGGAACAGAAGGGGAAGACCCTGGCTAACACAAGGGAAGCCTAAGTGGGAGAAGAGCTAGGAGGTGTCCCCCGAGGACGGGGAGACGGAGAAAGCCCCTGCAAAAGTCTCCTAGCTCTGGAGGAAAAAAGACGGGTCCCCCGGAAAGCGGAGCGCATCACCCTACGCCGGGCCAGGGTGACAACCTTGATAGACGGCCATGCCGTCTGCCTAATGCATCGCTGTCCTCAGAAGCCTGGAAGCCACCCTCTACTGGCTTCATAAGATGCCCTTGCTTGGTGTCTTGCCAGCTCCAGACCTATAGCGAGAGGGCAATAGCCTGTCTGGTTTGCTCCAGATCTGTGCATTGATGCTAGGAGCGGACAGCATCACTCACAGATGCCGATTGTAGCAGCGTGGGTGAGCCTGATGTGATGCAAATGCAAGCCACCGCACGAGAAGAAGAAACACTTTTCGCCTCCACCGGTCGAATTGTAGGGAATCCAATCTGGTGGGCGGTCGCGCCAGGCGGGCGGCGCCTCGAAGGAGTTCTAGGTATACCAAACGAGGACGGGTTGGGAAGGGTAACCCAGAGATTCCGAGGCACAACACTGGACGACAGTCTGCCGGGCTGGAGAAAGGCTGCTGGCCACTGCCAGGAACAGATAGACACCTCCCTGAAGGGATAGCCAGGAAGGCTCCACCAGGGCAGGCACTGAATTCTCCAAGGAATTCTTGCGCTCCGCTCGGGTATTGTCTCGCCGAACGTAAGAGATTCAAGATCTGCCACCATCCTCGAGGAATCGCTGATATTCAATGAAATCAGCATTGGAAGAAAGATGAGCAGGTTCCTCTTCCTCGGGAGTGAAGACGAGGATGATGGAGAGCTCAATGTCCAGAAGACTTCCCGCGCTCGGTGGGGAGAGTCGAAAGACCCGCTCATGCATGTATCTAACGATGAGGGGAAGGCCGTCAAGAGAACCTCTAAACTGCTCCCAGGATAACGTGCCCGTGAGGACCGACATGGTCTGGAAGAGCGGGGGTGGATGCAGAGGTACTGGAGAAGGCACCTACGGCGAGGCAACTCGACCTCTGCTAGGGCTCTGAACGGGGAACGGAGCCCGAGCTGGTGGATCCCGGACAACAAACCAGGCCGCAAGATTTGACTCCTGAGGATGCGATGCTTGAAGAGCCCGGGGAACTTCCCTGTGACAAACCCCGTACTGCATGGGGTCCAGAAGGGCAGTCCACAGCAACGCCACCGGAGGGAACCCCGGGGCCCAAGAGGGAAGGACGGGGTTCGGCGCTACGGCTCCTAGCCACCCCACGAGGGGTGGCTGGAGGAGACCGGGACAACAGTCCCCTGCCCCTCGACCCCTCGGACTCCGAGAGAGCCCTCCTCCTCGACTGCAGTGTTCCCCCATCCCGAGAGGAGGCAACAGCACCCGGGAGGGCAGCTGTCACAGGACCCCTAGGAGGGGGAGCCTCCTCCTTAGTCTCCACCACATCACCCCCCTGGGACCCAGGGCCACCCCTAGCCCGAGGACCCTCAGGGGAGGATGGGAGTGGGGACAGTGGAAGGCCCACTGGCGCGCTTAGCACCCAGTGCCACTGGGGAGCCCGACCTCAAGAGTCAGGTGCCAGGATGGGTCCACATCCATGTCATCGGCCTCAAGAGGACGCAGACCAGCAGAACCTCAATGCTGGCAACCCCAGGGATCCCTGCAGCAACGGCGCCGCAACTGCCGGGTGCTAGGGGCGTGCCGGGACGCACCCCCGCCCACTCGCGACAGCCAGGCCTGGTCCTGGCTCCCCGCTGCACCAGTTAGCCCACTGGAGCTGCTCCCTGGCGCTGAACCCAACCCGCGCCGCTGGGAGCAGAGACCGGCCCGCGGTCCCAGCGGCCAGGGCGGGCGCGCCTGTGGCGCCTGGCTCCCTCAATCACAGCTGGGATCCAAACGGCACCGGAGGGCAGCTTAAGGGTCCACCGGGTGCCAGGCCCAGAAATCGTGGGCCTCGACACTGGGGAGCCTGCACCTCTGAGGAGGTGACTGCCGAGGCGGGACCACGTCGTTCCCCACTGCCAAAGAAGCCTCTTCGGCAAGAGAAGAGGAGGAAGCCTCCGCTGATCAGATAGGCCCCGGAGGGGACCCGGGAAGGGTCCAGAGACCTTACTCTGGGAATCCTTTTGAGCGACGCCTGCCCCTCAAGGTCGGTTGGGTCTTGCCAAGCTTGAACGCCTGGACTGTCTAGGACACGGCGGTCCATGGAGAAACAAGGCCGCACGCTGGCCCATGTCGTGGTTGTCCCAGGCAACGGAGACAGACATCATGCCGGTCCGAGACGGAGAAATGCCGCCACAGGAGCACCGATGCATGGGAGCACAGCCCGCCTTCGATCTACGCCTTGCTCCCGAACCAGACATGATGCGAACTAAACGAGGAAAAAAAGAGATAAAGCACTCGGTGCCGCAAGATAGAAATAAAAGGAACGGTCTTACCGGTATACGGCGTCGAGTGGATGTCTGAGAGGAACACGAGGAGTCTTCAGCTGAGAAAAACCCGATAAACTATCGCTACCGCGAAGCAGGTGCAGCCTCGACGGCGGGAGCAACAGAACTGAGATGGAGGAGGAGTCTACGGCACCTAACGGCCGCCCCTCGCGCATGATGCGGCACGTCATCCTCGAGGGCGCCCGCTGGAGCCGACAAAAAAAAAAACTCCCATAGCGGGTGCGCGTCTCCGGCTTAACCCAAGCAGTAATGAATGGTGAAGACTGACAAGGGAAGATCACCCAGGGTCTCGAACCTCCTCTCGGTCCAGTCGATCCCGACGACCTCAGGCAGTCTCGGTCTTAGCACCGAGGGAAGCGGTGGCACCGCTCATCCTCATCATTGTCCTCCTTGGAGGATAGGCTCCAGCACAAGTTGCGTCGGCGCTACGAGGATCTGATGTGGCAGCAGCTCCTTTTGACCGGGAGCAAGCCGACTCCGTCGCCTTCCCCGGCCATTAAGTGGCTGTCACCTGAGCGGCCAAAACAACCCCTAATGGTCATCGAGGAGCCGAAGCGGCCGCCGGTTGTTCGACCAAAACCAGCTGCACCACCCATTGTGGTGGAACCCCCGCCTCCACAACCAAAAACTGGGGCTCTGACCAAGGATTCTCGGTCGGGTCATGGGTTGGCCCATCAGTTGCCGGTCACCCTCACTCCCGATCGTCCTCAGCAGGTGGAGGGTGGCTCTTGCCCTCGGCAGCTGTTTGCAGACACCTTGGAGTCTGACGATGACTCTTCCCTGTTCTCCAGGCCTCTCGACCTGGAGTCCTCTAGGGGACAGTCAGTGGACGAGAGCCCAACCTCGTTCATGGGTTTGCTTCGGCTCATCTCAGAATCTACTGGGATGAAGCTCGAACCCGTGTCAAAGCGGGCCAAGTATCCCCTCACGGAGATACTGGACCGAGGGGATTCTCCTACGGAGGCCTTTCCTGTGGCCGAAGCCATTGTTGGTCCGGCCCTGGAGCTATGGCAGCAGCCGACTTCTTGTCCAGCTCCCTTGGCCAGGAAGTATGTCATTCCCACTGGCTCACTCTCCGGATTCTCAGAGCACCCCTCTGCGGAGGGGTTGGTGACTGACAGTGTTTTCCGGCGCTCCGGAAACGCTTGGTATGTGGACAAGCCACCTAATAAAGAGCCCAAGAAACTGGACTACTCCGGGCGTAAAGTTAACGTTGCGTCCTCCTTAGGCCTTCATCAGGCCAGTTCGGCAATACTGATGGCACACTTTTCCCATGCCCGTTTGGGCTCCCTGGATGAGGTGACTCCTCATCTCCTGGCTGACCTCCAGACTACAATCAAGCAGGTGTGGGATCAGGGAAGGGTAGTGGCAAAGCAACAGCTCCAAACTGCTCTTGACATTGGAGACTCTTGTGCCCGGTCAGTAGTGGCCGCAGTGGCCATGTGCCACAGAGCTTGGCTGCGGATCTCCACCTTCACAGCAGATACCCATCACAAGCTGGCAGACGTTCCCTTCCTGGGTACCGACTTGTTCGGTCCCGGGGTGGAGGGTCACTTGCAGAGGATCGAGAAGTCCAATGCCACCTTGGACTCGGTCACGTTTGCCCAGAAGGACAAAGGCCGCCAGTAGCAGCGTAAGCCCTTTCGGCCTTCAGCCCCTGTGGCACGTCCAGCCCAGCAACACCAGCATCAGGGCCAGCAGGCTTGCACTTGGCACCCCAAAGCCAAGCCTGCAGCTTCCTCCAGCAGGAAGCCGGGAGGAAAAGGCCCAGGAGGTCCCTCGGCCGGTCCTTCCTCCAAGCCTGCCCAGTGACGGATTGAGGGGTGTCGCCCCCAGCCTCGTCACTCCCCCCTGGGTTCCCCCCGTGAGGGGACGGATCCACCACTTCCTTTCCGCCTGGTCCACTATCATCGCAGACCGTTGGGTGTTGGAAGTAGTAGGGAAGGGTCTGCTTCTGGAATTCGAGCAGGCCTCACCCTATCGAGCCGTCGCCCCACGGGGGGCTATGGGGTCCGCAGCCTCTCTGTCGGCTCATCGAGCCGACACTGCTCTGCTCCTCCAAAAGGAGGTGATCAGGGAGGTGGCGGATCCTCCACCAGACCCAGGGTTTGTGTCCAGGTATTTCCTGGTTCCGAAACGGACGGGGGGGTGCTGGTGCCCCCATTCTAGACCTTCACCACCTGAACAAGTTCCTAAGGTCTCGAACCTTCAGGATGGTCACTCTGGCACAGATCATTCCATCCTTGGAACGAGGCATGTGGTTCTGTTCTCTGGACCTCCAGGACGCATTCTTTCACGTCCCAATCCGTCCGTCCCACCAGCGATTCCTTCACTTCAGAGCAGAGGGGTCCCTTTACGAGTTCCAGGCCATGCCCTTCGGCCTCTCTCCAGCTCCCAGGGTCTTCACCAAATGCATGGCAGTGGTGACAGCAATCCTGCGGCGCTGAAGGGTCCGGGTGTACCCTTACCTGGACGACTGGCTGATTGCAGCCCCCTCCAGGCTGGGGTGGAGCGGTCCAGGGATCTGGCCCTCTAGGTCTGCTCTCAGATTGGCCTCCTCATCATCGAGGCCAAATCAGAACTCGTGACAACGTAGGTGATTCAATTCATCGAGGCAGAGCTTGACTCTCTTCAAGCCAGAGCATGGGAGTACCTTCCCCTGATTAACAGATATCAGGTCCGGGCATGCTGGAAGATGCCTCGGGAGCCTGTTGCTGAGGCTGAGGAGATCTGTATACCAGAACTGGTGGGGCCAGTCTGGGGCTACCAGGATCACCTGTGCCTTGTCCCTCTTCACCTTGAGAATCACCATGTAGATCAAGGGAAATGGAGGGAAGGCGTAGAAGAGGCCTGGGGTCCACAGCCTCGAGAAGGCATCCCCCTGCAATGATCCCCGCTGAGTGGGGCAGGCATGAAACAGCCTTAGCTTGGTGTTTTCCCTGGAGGCAAACAAATCCACCATCGGTTTGCCCCAGTGGGAAAACGGGCTGTAAGCTACCTCTGGATGGAGAGACCACTCATGGGATGTCTTGCCTATGCAGCTGAGAGCATCCGCCAGTTGATTCGAGGCTCCTGTCACATGGATGGCTAGGAGATCTGCCTCCAGTCAGCTCACGAGTGTCCAGATTTGGAACACTTCCCTGCACAACAGCCGGGAGTGCATGCCACCCTACTTGTTGAGGTAGTACATGGTCATGGTGTTGTCCGTCTGGACTTGAACCACTTGACCCCGAAGCTGATAAGCGAATGCTGACAACGCCAGTCTGACCGCTCTGAGCTTCAGCAGGTTGATATGGTATCGGGATTCCCCGGGGGTCCAAAAACCATGGGCCCTATTGTTCCCCATGTGGGCTCCCCAGCCCATGGAAAAGGCATCAGTCATGAGGACGACCGTCGGCTTGGGGCGGACAAACGGGATCCCTTCCTGCAACTGGTCTAGGATGGTCCACCACTGAAGAACGTCCCACATCTTCTAGGTTACAGTGATCAGCTGGTTGAAATGACCTAGGCACTAAGTCCACTAGGTGGCCAGCTCCCATTGAAGGGGGAGCATATGCCACTGGACCCAACAGACCACGGTGGTGCAAGCTGCCATGTAGCCCAGAAGGTGCATAAAGTCCTGGGCAGGGCACAAGTGCCCAACCAGAAATGATTGGGCAAAGGAGGAGAGAACCACCGCCCTGTCCACTGGGAGCAATGCTCTGGCTCGACAAGAGTCAAGCTCTGCCCCGATGAAGCATATCACCCGAGAACGCACGAGCTCCAACTTGGCCTCGTTGATCAGGAGGCCAAGTTGAGAGCAGGTCTGTAGGGCCAGGTCCCTGGACCTCTCCACCTCTTGCTGGGTGGAACCTGCCAAGAGCCAATCGTCAAGGTAAGGGTACACTCTGACCCCTCGATGCCCGAGATGGACTGCCACCACTGCAATGCATTTGGTGAAGACCCATGGGATGCCTGAGATGGACTGCCACGACTACAATGCATTTGGTGAAGACCCGTGGGGCTGATGACAGGCCGAATGGCATGGCTTGGAACCTCTATAGGGTTCTCTCTGCTCTGAAGAGGAGGAACTGCTGGTGGGATGGACGGATTGGGATATGAAAGAATGCGTCATGAAGATCCAGTGAGCAGAACCACATGTTTTGCTCCAGAGATGGTATGATCTGGGACAGAGTTACCATCCTGAAGGTGTGTGCCCTGAGATACTGATTCAGGTCGTGCAGATCTAGAATGGGGTGCCAGCCCCCATCCGCTTTGGGACCAGGAAGTACCTGGAAATGAACCCTGGGTTGACTGGAGGATCTGCCACTCGAACCACTGCCTCCTTGAGGAGGAATTGGGCTACGTCATCCCTCAGAGCCGACCGCGTGTGGGCTGATACTCTCTCCTCCCATGGGGTGTAGGCTCAGCCGGGAGGGTACTACTCAAATTCCAGAGGCATATCCTGGCTGACCACTTCTAAGACCCACCTGTCTGTGGTAACAGTGGAACAGGCGGAAAGAAAGTGGTGGAGCTGACCCCCCACGGGAGGACCCAGAGCTGGCATGATGGGGATAGGTGTGGCAACCCCTATCCCGTCACTGAGCAGGCTTGGAGGAAGAGGGTCCAGGACCTGAACCCCGACCTCCCTTTCTGCGGGCCAGTGGAGGCCCAGACTTGGGCAGAGGGCACCAAGCCTGTGCCTGCTGTTGCTGCCTGCCATGAAAGAAGGGCTGCTGGGCCGCAGGAGCAGGGTGTCGAAAAGTCTTTTCTTTTTCTGCTGCTTCTTGGTGCCAGGGGCGCTTTGAGCAGAAGTGGCAGAGTCCAAGATGGCACTGGACTGCTTGATTCACTGAAGGTGACCATCCACACCAGGGCCGAAGAGATCAGTACTCAGGCAAGGAACATCAGTGAGTTTGTGCTGGGTATCTGCCGTGAAGGTGGAAAGCCTCAGCCAAGCCCTGTGGCGTGAGGCAACCGCGACTACCACCAAACGGGCACAAGAGTTCTCAAGGTCCAAAGCCATCTGAAGCTGCTGCTTGGCAATGGCATGGCCCTGGACCTGCTTGACCGTAGTCTGAAAGTCAGTGGGGAGGTGCAGGAGAACTTCATCCAAGGAGCACAACAGGGCATGAGAGAAGTGTGCCATGACGACGGCTGAGCTCGCCTGACAGAGGCCTAGAGAGGAGGCTGCACAGACGACCTTCCTGGCCGTGTGGTCCAGTTTTTTGGACTCCTTGTCTGGAGGTCTATCAATGTCAGCAGAGCTGCCTGTGCATCTGAACACTGAGGCAGTCACCAACCCCTCGGCCAAGGGGTGTTCAGTAAACCCCAAGAGGGACCTAATGGGTACCGCATACTTGCTGGCCATCCGGGCAGACAGCGCTGGGCAGGAAGCAGGATGCTGCCAGAGCTCCAAGGCTGGGCCAACAATGGCTTCAACCACAGGAAAGGCTTCTGTAGGTGTATTCCCTCTTTTAAGAATATCTGTAAGGGGGTACTCTGCTCTTTTCTGGACAGGCTCCAGGGGCATCCCCCGTGGATTCGGAGATAAGGCGGAGAATTCCCTGAAATGACAAAGGACCTTCCTCCGTTGACAGACTATCGACAGACTCATCATCCTGAGGGTGAGCGTGTAAGTCAATGTCTTCCATATCCGAAGAATCCGCATAGATCGGATGGCCACCAGGGTCCCCTTCAACACACCTGGGGTGATCAGGTGTAAGCGTGACCAACAACCTACACGGGAGTCCCGGAACCATCTGATAATCCTTCGTATGAGCCCCTCCTGAAGGCTGTTTAGACGGCAGCTCCACCACAATCGGTGGAGAGACCGATTTTGGCCGAACTGGAGTAGGTATAGCTGGCTCCACGAGTGGGGGAACTGATTTCACCAGTTCCAAGGAAGTCGGCTTCGGCCTAGGAGGCGAAAGCCAAGTAATGGCTGGAGTAGAAACCGTGGCCGGCTTCTGTCCGGACAGAATCAGCTGCTGCCACATTAAATCCTCATAGTAAGTAAGTAAGTAAAATTTATTAAAAAACGCTTTTCCAATTATCAAAGCGCTTTACAAACAGTAAACAGACAATACAATATTAATAATATAAAATCATAAGCCATAAGCTTTAGAAAATAAGAAAGTTTTCAACTCAACTCTAAAACTCTCAACGGTCAGGCAGCTTCGTATCCGACGAGGTAGAGAATTCCACAGGGCCAGAGCTGCTTATGAAAATCCACAAACTCCTGATGTTTTCAGACGAACCCTGGGAATCTCTAGCAATCCCTCGTCGGTGGATCAGAAGTGGCGAAGAAGGCAGTAGGGAGTAAGGAGATCTTTCAGATACTGCAGTCCCTGTTCGTGTAAGGCTTTATAGATCAGTAACCTGACCTTGAAGATGATTCACCATTGTACCGGCAGCCAGTGCAGCCCACGCAAAACAGGCGTAATATGATTATACCTAGATGTTCCAGTCAGAAGTCTGGCTGCTGCGTTCTGCACTAGCTGCAGGCGACAAATTTCAACCCCCCGATAGCCCCAGGTAAAGAAAATTGCAGTAATCAAGGCGAGTGGCCACAAAGGCATGGACCAGAGTAGAAAGGTCAGCTGGAGGAACCAGGTGTTTTACCCAGGCGACATTCCTTAGATGGAAAAAAGAGGACTTAACAACAGTGGACACCTGAGATTTCAGGGTCAAACCGCTGTCAAAAATAACGCGCAGGTTCCGCACCTGGCCTGAGGTCAAGAGCTGGGCATCACCAAGCCAAAGGCCTGATGGTACTTCAGCCCTATGACCCACCTCAAGGCGACCTGGGTCCACATCAAACACCTCGGTCTCATCCAGGTTTAACCTCAGCCAGCTAGAGCTCATCCAGTCATTGATTTTGGCTAGACAGCTGTTAAGCAAAGAGACTGCATCATCCTGACCGGGAATAAAGGACAGATACAGCTGGGTATCATCTGCATAGCAGTGAAAACCCAGACTGTAACACTTAATAATGTCTCCTAATGGCAGCATATAAACTGCGAATAACATGGGCGCCAAAATGGAGCCATGCGGTACCCCACAGGACAGAGAAATGGTATCAGAGGAATATATCCCCATTGTATTCCTCTGAGTCCGCCCCGTGAGGAAAGATTGAAACCAATGTAGGCCTGTACCAGACGGTCCACAAAGAAATCGCAGGTGCTCCAGCAGCACTCCATGATCCACAGTATCAAGAGCTGCAGAGAGAGATCAAGAAGGACTAGACTAGTACAAGCCTTGGGATCTATCGCAATGAGGAGATCATTTAAAACCCGGACAAGAGCAGTCTCAGTGCTATATCTTTTCCTAAACCCCGACTGGAGAGCTTCATAGATGTTGTGATTCATAAGATGGTCATCCAACTGTATCGCAACCACCTTTTCAATAACCTTACCCACAAAGGACAGGTTAGCGATAGGTCTGTAGTTAGCTGGGATGTCTGGGTTCAATGAAGGTTTTTTAAGGAGTGGTTGAACGACCGCCTCCTTTAAGGGGGCGGTGAAAACCCCTTGCTCCAAAGATTTCCAGACAATTTCAACAAGGATCGGGCAGATAGAAGCTACACAACTTAATAACAGTGGTGTAGGGCCCAGATCCAAACTACAACTGTTTGGTCGTACAGTCTGGATAATCCTCACAGCAGCCATGAATGCTGGCCTACTAAAGTCAGACCAGGAGATAAAAGGGATTGCTTCCTCTCACCGACCAACACAACTCCCTGTAGAGACAGCAGGACGGATTTTAGGCAGAGGAGTAGGGGAACAGGACAGGTGACTCGGCTCCCCTGGATCGGAGGGCTGAGTATGCTGGATGGCATGCAGAACCTGATGAACTCTGAGGCAATGTCCATGTGGGGGGTAGGGAGGGGCTTCTGGGAAACCAAGGGGATTTGGCGTGTAGTCTGATTGAATCACGACCCCCGTCGATGATGCTGCTGAGGAAACATGAGTAGAATGTTGAAATAAAGTCACCATCGACGAGAGAGAAGCCCCAGTCGATGGGACGTTGATGGAACCCACAAATGATTCACCACAGACTGCTGTAACAGTGCTGGAAGTGCCGCTGATGAGAGGGTGAAAACCCCCATCGACAAGGAGGCAGTGTGTGAACACATCATCGATGGTAGCGGAACTGTGATGGTGGCTGTTGACCAGCGTTTAGGCACAATGGTTGAGGAAGGCTTCTCCTTCTATGCTTTGTGCTGTTTGTGAGAAATCAGTGGATGGGGAGCTCTTGGGATGAGCCCCCTGATTCTCCAGTAGAGACAATTTCTGCTCCATTAAATAGTTTTCAATTTCCTGCAGCCACCGTTGACAGGTTGCCTGGTTAAAATCTTGGCAATGTATGCAGGAGGTGGTGTCGTGTGTGGGTCCCAGACACTTTACACAAGTGGTGTGGTTATCAAAATAGTAGATTTTCCTACCGCAATGACAGGAACGAAATAGCACTGTCTTGCTTGTAGATTCTATGGACATTTGTCGATGCAGAAAGTGAAACGGAAGAAATCCACTTCTAAACTCAAATTTTCATCGATGACTGCTACTGAGTTGCACTAGCTGCTGCATGCAAGCTGTAGACGGCGGGAAAATGAACGGAGGACACCAGGGATTGCCCACACTTATATAGGAAACAGGAAGGTGATGTCATGTGTGGGCAGCCCCTGGAAAAGACTGCTAGAAGAGCTGCTGTGCGCCACGGCGACCTCTGGCGATGACCCAAGTGTATTACCTGCTGCAAGAGACCACTCTGTGGAAGGCAAGAAGTTACATCAGAACTTAACAGTAGATCTTCAAGAGACTCCTCCATTAAGCCACACCTTTGGAAGTATACCCATCAATGTTAGGGCTACATGGAAATGTTTGCTAGCCAGGGGCCGCCCACAATGATGTGTCACATCTACATGTATACAAGCATGGGTGGCCCTGTCACTCCTCAGTTTCCTGCCAGAGATCAGCCTCGGAGGACCTCCAACCGTGGAGAACCAGGAGATGAGACCAACACCAGGGATATAAGCAGAGGCATGG
Source organism: Neoceratodus forsteri (assembly GCA_016271365.2). Lineage (NCBI taxonomy): Eukaryota > Metazoa > Chordata > Ceratodontiformes > Ceratodontidae > Neoceratodus > Neoceratodus forsteri. The sequence goes on from CM057455.1 coordinate 884,291,157, forward strand.
GGCTGGATACATGATGCATGGAGTTGGATAAAGGCACAGCAGCTGATAGAACCCTCACTGAAAGCAAAAGGGGGGGGGGAGGATGGAAGGATGGCATGGCCTAATGGAGGAGTCTCTCAAAGATCTACTTTCATGGTAAGTTCTTACATAACTGTTCTATGTTCTCTGAGGATATCGCCTCTATTAGGCCACACCTTTGGAATGATTCCCAAGTAGTATAAAGTAAACTGTGAAGATGGCACAGTCTGATATGTAATCAGGACAGAGGGCCCTGCAGTACAGCAAACTCAAAGCCAGCATGTCTATGAGAGATGATGTCCAGACTGTAATGTTTAGTGAAAGTGTGGACAGCGCTTCATGTGGCTGCAGCACGTGTCAGCAGCAGGGACATTTTGGAAACAGACAGTAGAACTGGCCATGCCCCTTGTGGAGTGACCACAAACAGCACCATGAAGTTCCTTACCGTGCTTCCTGTAACAGAACGTAATACAATGTGCCAGTCAATTGGACAGACATTGTTTAGACACAGGAGCACATGCTTTCTCGGGGGCAAACAAAATAAAAACTGAGAGAACCTTCTAGAATCCCTGGTGAGAGTAATATAGTATTGCAGTATTCTATGTACATCCAAATTATTGAACAGTGCCTCACTCTGGTTCGTATGTGTAGGACAACATACGGGAAGGTGTGTCACTTGATTCAGTGTAAACTCAGATACCATATTAGATAGAAGCTTAGGACTCGTACGCAAAGTGATTGTCTTTGTGAAAAATCAAATAAGGAAGTTAACAAATTAGAGTCTAAAGCTCAGAAATCCTTCAAACAGAAGCCACTGCACCTAAGAAATAACATTTTCTATGACATGAAACACAAGTCACAAGTCACAGCAGGCTCAAAAGGGGCCAACGTCAATTTCTCAAGCACAAAATTCAAGTCCTAAGGTGGGACTGGATTATAGATATGATTTTTTTTTTCCTAAGCTTTTTGTACCCCGGTTTCTCACATTTTCTGGGGCCCCAGCACACGGGTGTCATGCGTGCATGGAGGCGCACGCAAGCCCCGTGATGCTGGTTCAGCCCCTTCTGCCCCAGCCGTGGGTACCGCCAGAGCTCCGCATCCATCCTCCACCGGGTGGCGGCCAGTGGCCAGAGAGCCTCCAGTCCCTCCCAGGAGGAGAGAGCTGCCTTGCGGCAGCTCGATCTCACTCCCCGCCCTTCCTCCCCCTGGCCGACCCCCGACCACCTAGACTTGCTCCCGAACCCGGGTCACCAGCGCAGCGCAAGGTGTGGCGTTCAGTGCTTCAATCCTCAGTGCCACTGGGCGGAGGATAGGAGGTTTTATATGAAGAATACCTCTCAGAAACATATGGGCCACCTCTAATTGGGCAACCGTATGACAATCGATAGGGGCATGGAAAACTGATATAGCAGCCAAATGCACCTTAAGTGAGCAATACTACAGGTTAGAATCAGACAGGGAAAGCAAGTATTCCAACACATAATCCGCAGGACACATAAAAGGGTCCAGATTCTGGGAAGCAGCCCGCAAAGTGAAACACTTCCATTTCAAGGAGTAAGTATGTCTGACAGAAGGCTTTCTAGCTGCAATCAGTACATCAACAACCTTAGGGGATACCCCAAAACACGCAATGGCTATGTCTTCAGGAGCCACGCATGCAGATATAGAGACTTCAGGTCTGGATGAATCAGGGACCCTTTGTCTTGTGACCATACCTCTCAACCTCTTGCCTCATGAATCAGAGACAAGGCTTAAAAAAAATCAGGGACAAAGATCACAAATCAGGGACACATCTTAAAATCTGGTATTATTCACTCAGAAAGCTGATAGAATAAAGCGATTTGTGTTAAGATGCATTTTCTGAAGAATAATGAGTCTGTTACTTTAATGTTTGACATTGTTCTGTGCTTTTAATCCCCACTGTTATGTCACAAGAACACAAATTTTATGAGGGACAGAGGAAAAATCTGAGGTAAAATCAGGGACGTCCCTGAAAATCAGGGACAGTTGAGAGGTATACTTGTAACAACAGACCTCGATACAGAGGTAAGATGGACATGAGGCTCCACTACCAGAAGCTGAAGTAGTGGAAACCATATCTGACAAGGCCATAATAGAGCAATGAGGATGAGAATGGTGCTCTCCACCTGCAGTCTGAGCTGAACTGTGTATCAGAGAAATGGAGGGAATGCGTAAAGGAAGAAAAAATTACTCACCTTAGTAATGTTGTTTCTTCTAATGGAGTCTTGCTATATTATAGACGTTAGCAGTTTGCTCCAGCTCTAGAACTGCCCCAGAGTGAAATGGTTAAAACCATTCCAAAATAGAATTTTGGCACGAGAGCAGCTCTATCTGTGTCCTTTCAAACTTGAACTGTCAGATCTTTACGAGCCAAACTCACTAAGGTCTGTGTGGAAGCTGTAACCTACACTAGCCAAATGGCTACCTAAGTAATAACAACCATTGATGGTCCCAACACCCAAGACTCAAGTCAGGGACCAGAAATACTAACACCATTCTAATAATATGAAAATGGAACATAAGTATAATAAAACACACACTGCATACATACAACACCCCAAAGTCCCAAAGGAACAAAATGCTAACAGGACATAAGTAGTGCCCACACTAAGTTGCCGCACCCCACCAAGTAGAGGTTCTGAGAGGGGCAGGTTGGGGGGGAGGTCTATAATATAGCAAGACTCCATTAGAAGAAACAACATTACTAAGGTGAGTAATTTTTTCTTCAAACAACATGAAGTCTTGCTATATTATAGACATTAGCAGAATACACAGCAGTACCTCCATGGAGGAGGGGCAGAACCTACTTAGGGAATAGGCTCTGAAGAACAACTGAGCTAAACCGAGCATCTCTCCTGGCCTGGGCATCCAGGGAGTAATGCTTGGTAAAAGTGTGTACTGGTTTCAAGTAGCAGCCTGGCAAATCTCTAATAAAGGATATCTCTGGCAGCAGCTAGAGATGCAGCTATACCCTGGTAGAATGAGCCCTCAAACCGGGAGACTCTGCCACTGCGATAACAAAATTGGATACAGAGACAATCCACCTGGCTATTGATCTCTTAGGGGCAGGTTTGCCTTTCCCAACTTCACCATAGGTAAGGAAAAGTTGGAGGGATTCAACTCGACCTTTGAATGCTTCTATATAATAACTAAGAGCTCTCTTAACATCCAGGCTGTGCAACCTCCTCTCACCAAGAGGAGTGATCAGTGAAAAATACTAGAAGGAGATAGATTGATTAAGATGGAAATCTGAAACCACCTTAGGCAAAAACTTCCTATTAGTCCTAAGGACTACCTTATCCTAGTGGAAAGAAATAAAGTCAGTCTCCACTGACAAGGCTTGCAATTAAACTTATCGTCTGGCAGAAGTGATAGCCTCTAGAAAACAGTTTTCCAAGTTAGGTACTTAAGCTCTGCAGAAGACAGAGGTTCAAGGGTCTGCATTAACTGGGCAATGCAAACATTAAGGTCCCAAGCAGGGCCGGTTCCCAAAGGGAGGATTAGTATGGAGTAACCCCTTAAAAACTTGGAAAACACAGGATGAGAGGAAAGAGGGATGACTTTCCTGCTGACACAAAAGCAGACACAGCTGCCAAATGAACTCTCAGGGTAGCTGGTCTGAGACCCAAGGAATTAAGATGTGCCATGTAATCTAACAAAAGGGCAATTCAGCAGATTCTGGAAATATTTTTCCAACACACCAAATGGAAAACCTTTTCCATTTAGAACTATAAGTAGCCCTAGTGGAAGGCTTTCTGGAAGCCTTTAGGATCTCAAGAACACCCTGAGAGAGTGTAAATCAGCAAACTCTAACTCCTCAAGAGCCAGGCCTTGAGGTTGAGATTGAGGTCCGGATACCAAACCCTTCCTGGGCACAAGTCAACAGATTGTGATTCCTGGGAGGCACTAGGGAAGATGGACTGTCAGAGACAGAAGGAGTGGGTACCAGGGCTGCCTGGCCCAATCCGGGGCAATCAGAATCACCCTGCAAGGGTTGAGATCTGATTTTACTAGTACTTTGAATAGGAGAGGAAGGGGGGAACATAGAGAACTTCCCTCCCAATCCAGAAGAAGGGTATCCAGGGGAACTGAGCCCAGCACTGGAGGCCTGCAACAGAACAGAGGAAGTTTGTGATTGTCTGGGGCTGCAAAAAGATCTATCTGAGGGATGCCCCACCTGGCAAAAACTATCCCCAGCACTTGAGGATCCAGGGACCACTCGTGATGGCCCTGGGAAATCCTGCTGAGGGCATCCGCTAGGACATTGTCCTTCCCTGGAAGATGAACTGCTATGAGGGAAGTGTTCAGGGAATAGGTCAGAGACCACAACTTCATTGCCTCGTGCACAAGGTCAAGACCGAGTGCCCCTGCTTGTTGATGTACCACATTGTTGTGGTGTTGTCTGTTCTGACTTGTATCACCTTGTCGTGGACTGATGCAGAAAAGCTTGAAGAGCTAAAAAGACAGCTCTGAGTTCCAGCAAATTGATGTGGAGCAGAGATTCCTGGGGACCAAACTTCCTGAGTGGAAAGGTGCCCATGTGGGCTCCCAACCCAGAAGGGAAGCATCTGTAGTGAGAGTCAAGTCGTGAGAAGGGGAAATGAAGGGGAACCCCGCTCTTAAATTTCTCTGATCCTGCCACCACTGGAGAGCTAGGATCAAGGTTCGAGTCACTGGGACCAACTTGGAAGGGGGTCTCTTCTCTGAGACCAAAAGGTTCTCAAGTGAAACTGAATGTCTCATCTGAAATCTGGCTCCCTGCACAACAGCTGTGGATGCAGCCATGTGCCCCAGGAGCTGCAGAAAGTGTCTTGCTGGTCGAGAGACCTGCAGAGTGAAGAAGAGGCCAGAGCCACTAAATTCCTTACCCTTTCTGGGGGAAGAAAGGCTCTGGCTAGCTTTGTGTCCAATTCTGCCCCTATAAAGGTGAGTACCTGGACTGGCTCCAGAACCGACTTTGGTAGGTTTAGCAGAAAACCCAGGGAGGTGAGAAGCTGCTGGGTGACCTGCAGGTGAGATTTTACCTGTTCTGGGGACTGGCCTACAATGAGCCAGTCGTCTAGATAGGAAAAACAGCAATCCTCTGCCTCCTTAAGTGGGCCACTGCTAGACACTTTGTGAATACCCTTGGAGCAGAGGTAAGGCCGAAGGGCATTGCTCTGAACTGGTAATGACCTGAGGGCAGTTCGAATCTGAGGTACTTTCGATGGGATCTTCTGATTAGGACATGGAAATAGGCATCCTTGAGGTCCAGGGAGGCTAGCCAGTCCCCTGGCCTTAGGGAAGGTAAAATCATTGCCAGAGTTACCATTTTGAACTTTGGTTTCAAAAGATGCTTGTTCAGATATCTGAGATCTAAAATGGCGCCATTCTCCTGTCTTTTTGGGGTAAGAAGTATCTGAATACAGACCCCTGCCCTGATGCAGGGAGGAACCCTTTACTGCTCTGAGAGCTAACAGGGATGAGACCTCTGTTTCCAGAGCGAGGGTCTCTGAAGCACTTGCAGGTAGAAAAAGTCTGCTTCTCAACTTGGGAAACTTTTGAAGCTGAGAACCAGACCCTGGCTTACTACTTCAGAACCCACTTGACTGAAGTTAAAGAAGCCCAATTCTGACTGAAGTAAGCCAGCCTGCCCCCCACTGGTACAGAAGAATCGGCCCTGGGCACCCCATCAGGGTGCCTGTTTCGCAGGAGCTTTAGGCTGCGGGGTGGGAGCAGGTCTGCCCACCCCTTGTCTGCCCCTGCCTCTGAAGAAGCCCCTCTGAGCAAAGGCAGAGGAGGCCTGAGTCTGGTAGAAAGGCCTGTGAAAAGGCCTACCCCTACCCCTGGGGGCATGCCTTTGAGGAGTGGCTTGCCGCCTCCTTAGCCTGGGCACTCTTGTAAGTAGTCCCATATTCATCCATCTTCTTCATGTAATTCTCTGTCTGCTCTCCAAACAGAGAATTTCCCACCACAGGAAAATCCATAGCCTTAGTCTGGGTATCCTGTGACAAACTAGTACACCTGAGCCAGGCCAACCTACTTAAAAGCTACAGATGTGGCCAAGGACCCCAGAGGAAACATCATTAACATCCACAGCAGCATGAAACTGAACCTTAGGGAGGCTCAATGCCATCAGCAGCCACCTGTTCTAGTTCACTAGCCAGTTGGCCATGGGCCTGCTTGGCCAATTCTACAACAGTATCCCATCTAGATTTCTGATACCTAGCTACATAAGCCATATAATTTGCTTGCCTGAGTCCCAGAGAGGCTGCCATATACTGTTTTTTTGCCATGGCATCAATCTTCCTGGAATCCTTGTCAGGAGGATGTGAAGCCAAGGAATATTAGTTTATCACAGGCAGCAGCCTGAACTACCCCAACATGACTGCATTGCTGAGAAAGGAATTCTGTATCAGGGCCTGACAATGTATACCTTCTGTCCATCTTTTTATCTACAGGAGGCACAGAATTAGGAGCTTTTAAAATTTTAATTGTTTGTTTCCTAAAAGACTTATGTAAAGGAATAGACAATCTCCTAGACTCTGGAATATCCATCATTTCTACAAAATCAGGCTCCTCTTGCTCATCCACAGCCTCTTCTAAAGGAAGCTGGAGGGTTTCAGCAACTTTTTTATACAACATAAAATGAGATGGGGACTCAGACAGCATAGGGGGAGATTCTAAAGGTCTGTCTGGGGAGATGTCCGGTTCAATGGGCACACCCAGACCTTCCCAGCCACATTCATACTGTTCATAATCCTCCTCCCCCTCCTCTGGTTCATAAAATTCCTCAATATCATAATCCTGAACCACTGGGACCGGACGAACTGACCTTTTACCAGATAGTGGTGGTTCGGACGGACCCTGAGACAGTGACTGGACAATATGTATGGCTTTTGCTATCTCTGCAGCAGTTGGAGAACTAATTTTGGACTCCAGACCTGCTGATTTTCTTGTTTTCTTTACTGGAATTGGTTCCTCAGAACCAGCTTTTCTTTGCCGAGGAAGTCTGGCCCTGGTCAGAGGGCACTCCTCTGGTTCGGTTGGCACCGAACTGGCTAGCCATCCGGTCAGCGGACTTTATCTCTCGCCCCTGAGCCTGCCCAATCTTTTTCCAGGGTGGCTGCAGGGAAATTCTTACATACCTGGCAGTCTGACTGGAGGTGGTCAAACCCCAGACAATAAACACATGGGGTGTGTGGGTCAGCCTTGGCAAAGACTTCCCCACAAACATCACAGTGTTGAAACCCAGTGGGCCCGGTTTTTCTTTTGGGTTTCTCAGACATAATGCCAGCCTAACCAAAAACTTGCCCTTTTAACGGCAGTGCCAGGCAGACACCCTTATCGGTTCCTAACCGTTAATGGTATTGGAAAAACCGTAATAAATCCGCTTTTTAGAACCGATAAGAACGGGAACCGCACTCTAAAATAGTAACTTTTAGTTTTAAATGAGTTTTAAACCCACTGATCGGTTCAAAACCGAACCGATAACTTACAAGTTCCACACAGACAAAACCTTCATTTACTTACGGTTACCACAGATAGAGCCTAACTGAACAGTTTTGCGGTGTGAAATAAACTATTCTCGTTAAATCCAACCAGAAAACACTTTTAAACCGAGAAATGAACCGAGCAGAAGGAGAAATCTCCGGAGCGACTGTTCACTGAGGCGGAGTAAAGAATCTGACAGTTCAAGTTTGAAAGGACACAGATAGAGCTGCTCTCCTGCCAAAATTCTATTTTGGAATGGTTTTAACCATTTCACTCCGGGGCAGTTCTAGAGTTGGAACAAACTGCTAATGTCTATAATATAGCAAGACTTCATGTTGTTTGAATTTCCCTTTTCAAGGGAGGGACAACTCATCTCACCAAAAACCCCAAGTCCTGAAGTGAGCAAGCAGAAACATGGCAGTTTTGCGTTGCATGGGGATGCAAAAAGGTCCAACTTTGAATGACCCCATCTTGTGAAGAAGTCATTTACCATGGAGGTCAGCAGTTCCCATTCATGAATCACTGACTGGGACCTGCTTAGCTTGTCTGCCAATATATTCTGAAGACCTGGGAGATACATGACTGATAGCTGAAGGCTGTGAAGCAGAGCCCAATACCATACTCTCACTGCTTCCCCTGAATAAGGGATAGGAGTGAGTGCCTCCTTCTTTGTTGATGTAATGCATCACACTGACGCTGTCCATCTGTATTAGCAGAGGACCAGGGGAGAGACGGTTCTCAAATGTCTGGAGGCTACACAGGATAGCCCTCATTTACAGGACATTTATAGGCAACTCGGCCTTCACCTTGGTCCATGACTCATGTCTGGTAAGCGCCGAGATGGGCACCCCAGCTGGAGCCTGAGGCATCCGTGGTGAGAATATGTATAGGAGTTGGTACAAGGAATGGAATGCCTTCAATAGGTTTTCATGATCCAGCCATCATAACAACACTCTGCAAAGTGGAGATGTGACAAGAACCATTTGGTCCAGCTCATTCATCAACTTATCCCGCTGGTCTCTCACCTCATATGAAGGTATGCCAATGGCACAGTTATTATGACTGCAGCCATGAGACCCAGGAGATATAACATTGTTCTTGCAGAGACATAGTGGCTTCTGTATAACAATTGCTCCAGGGCAATTAGATTGTCTGCCAAGTCCTGTGGCAGGACAACACATCCCTTCTTTGTGTCCAAGACTGTCCCTATGTATTGTAGCCTTGGGCAGGGAGTCAACACAGATTTTGGCACGTTCATGCAGGTTTTGGAGCACCAGATAGAAAACCTTTTCCATTTGGCTGTGTAAGTCTTCCTAGTGGAAGGTTTACAGGTAGCCAAAAGTATTTCAGAGACCCTCAGATACTCTGCACCTGTTCATTTTTATCTCTTCAGGAGCAAGGCTTGAAGGTAAAGGGAGTGCAGGTTGAGATGGAGTATGTGATCTTGAGTCATAAGTCCACTTCCTCCTGAGTGGAAGAATCCTCGGTCTGCTGACAGAAAGTCTGTTCAACAGAAGAAACCGTATCTGTTGAGGCCAGCAGGGGGGGAATCAGTATCATCCAGCCTCCATGTGCCTCCAATTTGAGCAACACCCTCTGCACTAGGGGGAATCCATACAACAGTAGCTTCTGGGTGGATAGTCTGGAGGGATTTCTGTGAAGTCTTGGGAGTATCCCTCTCGGATGATCCTGAGGACCCACTTGTCTGTCATAATGGACTCCCACTGATGGCAAAACTGGATCAGGCCCCCCTTCCCTCACTGGGGAGGAGAGGTCAGCCTCAGGCAGCTGAGGCAGGACCAGGGCCATAGCTTAGAGTGTGTCACTGGGTGCTTCTGGCATCTGTGCCTTTGGTTGTGCCTTCTTGTGAGGCTGGGGAGGATGAGATTTGTTTTGGGTTCTCCTGCCTTTCCTGTGAAAGCACTGCCAGTTCTTAAAGAAACCACATGCTTTCCCCCTCTGAGGATTAGCAGAAATTGGCCTGGAAGTTGGATTGTTCTAGTTTTCTGAGTTGCCTCTAAAGACTTCTCTACCTGTTGTCCAACAGGTATCACTGAAGGTAATGTTCATTACCTGTCGTTGGACATCCTGAGAAAAAACAGCAGTATGTAGCTAGGAATGCCTTCTGATACAGATCCACCAGATCAACCCTGATAGTGATTCCTGGGAGGGTGCTCCTGTAAGGGGTGGCTAAATCCGGGCTACAGAAATAATCAGACAAATACAGCTGCACTCCTGAGACATTCCAAAAAAACTACTCTGCACACAAAAAGGTATGCTGCTGAGTAAGCACAATTTAGTCCATCTGAATACAAATAAAGGCAGTAAAACTAAAACTATGGTGCAGACAGCTACTCAAATCACTTGTACAGCGGAATAAGTCCCAGCGCTTTGTCATAGAGGCTTCATCAGGTGGCGCCCAAGAAAAAGAATGGCCATTGACCACTGACTCACTAGGGTAGTGAAAGACAGACAGAAATGTTTTCATAAAATCACTAGTGACACAAAAATAACAAACTCTAGCATTAAACACTAAAACTGAGAGAACTGAACACTGTTGTCATATAGATGTGAAGTTCTGACTCCTGGCAAGTGAGTAACGTGCGCACCCGCGAGCAGGACAAGAGGAACCGAGGCAGTTGACGGCTAGAGCCAAAGTAAGCCATGCTGCATGAGCCAGTCGTGTGGTGCCGTGCATGTGTGCAGCTAACCACTGCACCAGTCCTCCTGAAAAGTTCTGGCTCCCGCGGGGTCCTAGCACTTCCAGCTAGGACCACTAGTGTGACTCAATGGTGAAGAAGGATTCCTGGAAGATCATGAGGATTGGACAACCCTCTCTGTTGGGGTAACCACCATTGACAGGAGATAAGGAAGTCCAGAGTCTGGCCATAGATTCCTTGGTTACAGTGCCCTCCACTGGCTGTGGAGGTGGGAGCACCACCTGTATAGGTCACTGCAGCATGGCTGGCAAAGCTGGTGGTGGGGCTGCAGGATACATGAGTGGAGTTGGTGCTGGAAGGGGCAGCCAGGGCTGGGACATGTCTAGTGGCATCACCAGTCAACCTCAACCCTGGGCAAAAGCTTCAGAAGCCATGTGCTGGCAGGCTGCCCTTTCCCACCTGTGACAGGCTTGACTTCAGTGGTGGGAGCCAGAAGAGGGTGAACTAGATGTGGATCAGCAACAGTGATCTTGGCATTGATATTGAGAGTAGGATCAACAGTGCAACGGTGATCTTGAACATCAACTAAGGATCAACATGGCATCGGAGCTACTTTGTCTGGTTACCCTAAATTAAAGACCATGGGTACTGGCAGCTGCTGAACCAGTGGAGGTGGGGGGGCGCGCAGAGAGAAAGCTCAGTCGAACCTGACTCCCCCCACTTTGGAAAGGTAGTGATCAGCACCGGTATCTGAGGGTTCAGGGAATACTCTCCTTTGATAGCTTATCCTCACCAGTTTTGATCTTCTGATCAACTGGCAGCAACATATTTAGCTGCCCTGACTGGATTTCCAAGGGAAGATCAATAGGCTCTATGGGTAGTTTGACCTCCCTCGAGGACAACCACCCACGCAGACCCTCTGGTAGAGAAGAACGATAATTGTCCATAAACCAACACCAATCCCAAGACTGGTTCCAACTCTTCTAGTGCTTCAGCACTGAGATGGAGACTCACTTTCAAAGGAGTGGAGGGAGAGAAGAAATTCTTAAAACCTTCGTCTTCAGGAAGAGTCGAGAGATTCAACGAGTATGCCTCCTCCACCAATAGAAGGTCTAAACCAGAAATTCTTGCAGGCTCCCTCCACCTCCCGGGCCTGCAACTGCCCTGCCAAACCTGTGGCCGGCATGCACGTTTTCAATGGCTCGGCCTTGAGCTAACGCGGCCAGTGCTTGTCGAGTGCCTATGGGTACATGGCCTGGCACCAGGTGCTATGCTCCACATCATGGTCAACGGTGATGTCCTGTCAGTACAGGCAGGCAACATGTTGGTCATGGACATAAGGTACTTACACACCACCATGCACCTCTTGAACCTCGGCTTCTTCTTCTTCTGTTCCATGGCGAAGACAGATGGAGCAGGAAGTTTTTTGTTTTTTTTATTTTAATCTTTGGTAACCGGGTAACGCCCACTAGGCACAAGTGCCTGTTTTCAGCTCCTGGGAGCACTGGCTGGTTACACTTGCTCAGAGTCACACAGTATGCAAGTGGAGGTTAGAATCAAACTCGGGTCTCGTCTGCTGGATGTATCAAGCTTGTTCACACCTTGTTCCTCTAACCTCTAGGCTATATTGACAGTAAGGATACACGAAACAGTCAAAAACTGAAATAAAACTTTGCAAAAATCAGCGAAATACCTACAAACTTTAGCAGAATCCTAAAATTACCTAGCTGTAACTGTGAAGGAGGTGACCTGTTCCTTCCAGCAGAAGAAAAGGTCTGACTGCATTAAGGGTGGAGCTGGTGGACCATGTGGTTGGGCGGTGGAAGGAGTCAAGCTTGAACACTGCTCTGGTGACTGAGCTGCTCAGTGGAAGACTGCCTATGTGAACAGTCAACTGAATCTAGGTAGTTAGAATTAAAATTACAGACAGTAAACCTATTACAAAATTCATTAGTAAACTAGGACTGTGCTTAGGGACAACATACTAACGTAAAGAATGACACAAAACCACGCAAAATTAACCATTTGTTTCTCAAGATCAATACCTTGTTCACTCACTGTAACAAAACTGGATTTCATTTATTTTTGGGGGTTATATATATAGCAGTGGAACCTGTGATAAACACAAACAACATTAGCACCATTCAGGAGGGTGAAGTGGAACAGTGCTAGAGGGATACCTCTGATTCTGAATCCACCCTCCCCCCAAAAAACTGTACCATTCCTCTGAAACATCATCGGCAATATAAAATAAATGCAGTTGTATTTTTCCCTGTTGAGGTATACATGTAATACAACACTCTTTTTAATAAACAATAATGTCGAAATGTACCACTGTGTTGATTTCTGGTCACTACTGTTGATTCCCTAATTCTCAGTGAAACAACATGATGTAGAGACTGATGCTAAGAATGACATCGCCATGTTGCAGGTGGTCTGGAGATCACAGCAGCAGGGACAGCAGTAATAAACAGCCCATTGGCAAGTAAGACCCATATTTTGTTTTCAGAAATTTTTTAGTCAGTCTGCTGATGCAGCAGCATGGCTGTCACTTGTGATGCCGCCATCATGGGTTTTGTGACCCAAGCTCGGAGTGGAAAGCTGGTCAGAAGGGAGGTGCCCTGGGCCCCTGTGCTCCAGATAGTTTTGGTAGGCAACATAGAAACATAGAATTTGACGGCAGATAAGGACCGCTTGGCCCACCCAGTCTGCCCATTTCCCTACCTACTGGATAAGCTGCAGATCCTAGTTAACCAGCAGCCTACTTCTTCTTACCCCCACCCAGAATTGCCTTTATGACTGTCCCATGCATGCTTGAATTCCACCACTGATTTTGACTCCACAACCTCCTCCGGAAGGCGCTCCATGCATCCACAACCCTCTCTGTGAAAAATACTTCCTTAAATTACCTCTGAGCCGCCCCATCTTCAAATTGTGCCTCTTGTTCTTGCACACTCTTTTTGAAAGATGCTACCTCTTGGACTTTGTTGATTCCCTTGAGGTACTTGAAAGTTTCTATCATGTCCCCCCTCTCCCTCCTTTCCTCGAGGCTATATATATTAAGCTCCTTAAGTCTCTCTTCATATGTCTTCCGGTGCAGACCCTGCACCATTTTAGTTGCCCTCCTCTGGACAGCTTCCATCCTGTCTATGTCTTTGTGGAGATTGGGTCTCCAGAACTGCACACAGTACTCCAGATGGGGTCTCACCAGCTGTCTGTACAGAGGGATAATAACTTCCTGTTTTCTACTGGTGATGCCTCTCCCTATGCATCCCAGTATCCCCCAGCCCTCCTTGCTGCCCTCTCACATTGCTTGCCCACCTTTAGGTCATCTGATATGACTACCCCAGGTCCCTTTCCATTTTTGTTGTTGTTAGTATCTCACCCCCCATTGTGTACTCTTCCCCTGGGTTTTTGTTTCCTAGGTGCATTACCTTGCACTTCTTAGCATTGAATCTAAGCTGCCATACATTTGACCATTCCTCTAACCTTGCCAAGTCCCTTCTCAGCTGTGGCAGAATGATGGGAAGCAGTCCATAAGGACATCTTCTCCTTTGGGGTTGAATGCCTTACAGCACCAATGTAATGTGGAAAGGCTTTCCCATAGTAGTCTGTGTGTGTGTGTGTGTGTATGTATGTGTGGGGGCATTCCACAAAGGCACGCCTCTAGTCCCCACCTTCATTTGCCCTACATTAGCCTACGAGGGGCTTGTGGCTGGAAAGGCACTGACACCTGGCCCCTTCTTTGAAGTCAGGGCATATGACAGAAGGGGTGTGGACTGTTGTGCAGTTGTTCTGCCACGACTATATATCCTGGGTGGGGTTTCCAATTCCCCAGGTCTGCCACTACAATTCTGCCGACCAAGTGATGCTGAGGCTTGGGCTTTTGGAGACAGTGGGGAGAAGCTAGACAGCTCTTCTATGAGTCATCCTATGGGTCATTCCCCAGGGACATACCTCTCAACTGCTATGAATTTTTGCATAGCACTATGATTTTCACACTCAGATTTACCCTTGCTCCACACAGCTTTACTGATGTTCTTAATAATGTTCTATTTCTGGACACACAAACTATTAAATCATTTAACTAAGGTAACAGAAGCATTCATTATCACTAACGATATAGGGCCCACTATTTGCAGACATATTATTGTTTAAAGTAAGAAAGTGCTACATCTTCTGGCCCTCTGCTATGATTTTTAAAGGCCAGTGCTATGATTTTTAAAGCTGAGAGATTGAGAGGTATGCCCAGGGATGGTCCATCTCTTTGGACTGACAGTCTCGGCTCTGGGAGAGGTCTCTTGGACACTGATAAGGACAGTAAGGAAGAGCAAGTAAGTGACTAAAAAGAAATAGCGCTAGATGTAGTAATGAAAAACACAATTTCAGTACTGCTACATTTATAGCAGTCCCAGTGGTGTAGATAACAGGGGTTTGTGTTTGAGCTAAGGAATCCCACTCTGAAGATGACCCAGGGGACAGGCATGTCATGCCCCCCACTGCAAGCTGACCAAGGAGCAACACTGGCTGTAACGGTAACTTCTGGCCTGCTCTCCCAGTCACAGGATGAGTGCAGACTTGGGGACCTGGATCATCGAGGTGTGGAAAAATGTGGGGAGATTAATCAATAAAACATATACTGTATAATTGTCAGTGATATTTAACTGCAGGTCCTAAGGTTACATGAAAAGTAAACATTTTGTTCACCATTTCAGAAAAGGGCCTTAACAAACTCCTGAGGAACAAACAATGTATTTAGTCTGGCCTAAAACATACATGGGAGGTGGAAGAAATGAAGAGGACAGTAGACAGAGACACACACACACACACACACACAGATGTACAGTTTGCTTACCCTCCAAGGCTAGTGTTGAACACAGGTTAAAGAAATTTACCAAAAAAGAAAAAAACAAAAACAAGATTAATGAACAATGCAGCAAGCAGAAAGCAAACAAAAGTGTAGTAACGCAAGGCTTGTTACAAAGGTACTCTAAAGCAAATGCATATACCTCAGAGCAAGTCCCTGCATGCATGTAAATGTTAGCTAGCCTGCAAACCCCTGCTAACGCAAGGTTGGTTTCCACTGTTGCTGAATGCAACAAACAACACCGGACAGAAGGGTGTGCATCTCATGCATTGCAAGGTTAGTTTCTTTAAAACAAACACTGAAAGTGACATGCGAAGAGGTGCAGATTTCATTCCAAAATAGCAGGCAAGTGATACTGGGGATGGGGTATTAAATATAGGTTTCAAGATTTTGTTCATTCTTTGGGATGGTAAGACAGTTTAAAATGAACCTCGTCAATTAATGGGGTAAGCAGATTCATTATAGCCACTAGTGGTAAGGGGTAAATAAACAATATACCAATAACACAACCCAGTAACTGTACATGAGTAGGTTATCGGAAAGTTCCCAGGTGTGCATATTTCCACACACAAATACACACAGACACTCGAAAATAACATTTGTACACTGTAACTGTGGTCACAAATGAAAGTTGCGTACATACCATAACTGATGATCTTCCTGAATATCTTTTCCATTGATTATCACTAATGGGTCAGTGCCAGAAGTGTTAGGACTCTGCGAGAGCCAAAACTGTTCTGGAAGGATAGCAGCGTGAGTAGGCCCCACACATGCCTCACTGCACGTGTCCACTGGTATTTAGTGGCACCAGCCCCAAACTGTCACAGTACTTTTTTTTTTTTTACCGAGAAGGTGAGAAACATGAATCTAACAAATAACCTATGCACTTAACCCAGGGGAATAAGATAGCCCTGATGACCTGTGTAAGAAGGGCCACCAAATCCAGTTGTACAGTGTTTTCATAACCCAGCCAAGTACAGAGGAATGAAGACCAACACAAAAATACTGAAAGAAGTCCTGGGGACGGTGGTTGGGTATGGTAATCTATGGAGAAGATATTCGGGAAGATCAGCAGTTACAGGAGGTATGTAACTTTCATATCTTCAAAGAATCAATTTTCTCCATAGATTCCCACTAATGGGTCAGAGTACCAAGCTCAGAGAAAGTCCTCCAGACTAGTGAGGCCGGCGCACAGGGCTCACACAGGATAGTAACCAATTCACAATTGTCCTGCCAAAGGAGGCATGTTGCTTGGCATGGACATCCAGGGCACAGTGCTTGGTAAAGGTATGCACTGTGCTCCAAGTGGAGTTCAGCAAATTCCTCCAATAGGCACAGAGCACATCTCTGCCAGAGAAGTGTCAACCGCTCTGGTGGAGTGGGCATGAACCTTGCCTTCAAGTTTTACCTGAGCCATTATATAGCAGTGGAAAAGGCAGTTTACAATCCAGGCTGAAATGCACTGGACTGTGTCAGGCTATCCCTTTCAATTAGGGTCGAAAGAGACAAAGAGCTGTTTTGATGGGCTTAGTCCTTAGTCCTGTCCAAGTAAAACCTTAGGAACCTCAACATCCAGTGAATGGAGTCTCCTTTCTCCCTTGTTCTGGAAGTTGGCAATGTTGGTGGTCAGGATTATAGCATCATTAAGCTGGAACTCTGACACCCCCATAGGCAGAAACGTGTGTGTGTGTGTGTATATATATATATATATATATATATATATATACACACACACACACACAGAGAAAGTACAGTTATGTAGGGACTTACCATAACAATAGATTTTCGAGAGAATCTCTTTCATCAGGCCACACTTTTGGGACATATAGCTATCAGGCAGCAGGACCACATGGAAACCTTTGCAAGCAATGCTGCCAGAGGCCGCCAATGACGACGACGTCAGGTGTCAGTGCACACATAAGGTATCTAACACCACCCCAATGTATTGGAAGTATTGATAAGGAGTCTGTACCAATTTTAGTACATTGCCTGTAATACCCAGGGTGTCGAACATTTGCCAGGTTCAAGCTAGAGTGTGTAAGAGCTGATCCCTAGAGCTGGCTTTGAAGAGCCAGTTGTATAGGCAGGGAAAACACATAGAGGCCTTCCCCGCAAACAACAGCTGCCACTACAGCGAAGCACACTGCGCCAAGGATAAGCCAAACGGCAATACTGTGAACTGGTAATGGTACCCTTGAAAGAAGACTCACATATTTTTGGTGAGATTTCTAGATTCTGATGTGGAGGTAGGCATCCTTCATATCGCGGGAACACAGCCAGTCTCCTTGCTGCAGTAATGGAAGGAGCCCCTGGAGGACCATCCTGAGTTTTTTATACTCTATGAAGTGGCTGAGACCCCTGAGATCTAGTATGGGGTGCAGGTTGCCTGTTCCCTTGGGGACTAGGAGGTACCCAGAATAAAAGCCGGTGTTCTGCTCTTCTAGGGGAACTGGATGGATGGCTCGCTTTTGGGGGAGGGACTGAATTTCCTCCAGTAACAGAGCAAGATGTTCTACTAAGTAATTTGTCTGAAGAAGTGGATGGTCTGGAGGACTGTCTAAGAGTTCCAGAGCATGGCCTTTGTCAATAATTTCTAGAACCCAAGCATCTGAGGTGATCGTCCTCCTTTGGGCTAAATGGAGGGAGATGCGACCCCCTACAGCCACTCCTGGAAGTAAAAGCGGCTGGTGGAGGACAGGGGAGTCAGGCTGTAGCAGTGGTGGCTGCTCCCTCTGCCTCTAGAGGCTTTGGAGTGAGCACCTGGACTGTGGTTTGGAGTTGGTAATGCTGCTCCCTTTCTTTTACCTTGCTGCTTGGATGGGGGATATTCACCTCTGACCTCTGCAGGATGGTAGGGACCATGAAACCTACCCTTAGGCTAGAGGTGGTAGGAGGAGCGAACTGATTTTAAGGTTCTACCTGCAGCTTGTAGATCCCTTAAAGTATCCTGCACATCAGGGACAAATAGCTTAGGGCCCTTAAAAGGAGCATTAGTACAGTTCCAAGGAGAGTCAGTGTGCGACCAGGGAGCAAGCAGGGTTGGTGCACGCTAAAAGAGACGGCCTGTCTCAATGTTCCCAGACTGAAAGAAGTGTAAACGGCACATGGGATCCTTGTGCAAACAAACTGAATTTTTTTCTGCTGATGAAAAGTAAAGAGCATAGATCCTAAACAGCGGTTCTGAGAAGCAGTCGTTACCCCAGCGCTTCAGCTCTAAATGTGAGTCTTCCTTAGGGCCTTGCACAAGGATCCCATGTGCCGCTTACACTTCTTTGGATCTGGGAGCATTTAGTACAGCCTGTTGGACATCAGAGGCAAAACCTGTGACTCTGAGCCATGAGTATCTTCTACGGCAGATCCCTGAAACAGCTGCTCTGGCATAGACATCTGAGATGTCATAAGCTGCTTGAAGGAGATGTTTGCCCACATCACTACCTGCAGTAAGAAGTTTATGGAATTCTTGCTTCTCTACATAGTCAGGCATGGTCTCGGCAGTAGTCTTGGCCTTACACCAGGGGGAATTTTGATATTTCATCATACGGGCCTGGTAGTTTGCAATGTGTAGGACCCAAAGATGTTGAGGCCTAGGACATTCAGCTTCTAAGACTTTGTCAGGACGGAGGGAGCTAAGGTGTTTGGGTGCCCCAGACCTGTCATGGTCTGCAATAATAACTACTGAGTCCACCTCAGGCAGTGTGGCATAAAATGGTTTGCCTGATGGGGCAAGATACAATTTATCTGCCTTTCTAGGGACTGCAGGATCAATATGGCAACATAACTAATTTTAGGGACGGCAAGGATATTTTATTTATTTTTATTTATTTATTACAACTCGGACTACAAGAACCTTTGAGCCAGGCTCTTTTACAAATGTTCTGCATCAGAGATCAAATACAATACAAATTACAAAAACAGGAACAAAAACAATAAATAGGTCGGCATATTAGGTTACAATGGCAGATCAATAAATTGCTAGAATAATTAGAATGTATACATGGGAACACTAAGTAACAGAGGGATAAGTAGGAGGGAGGGTAGAAGATGAAGATAAGCATGAGGAGCGAGGTTGGAGAGGGCAGGAATAGCAGCCAAAGGGCACTGTCATCAAACTGGGAGCAGGCTAAAACTAGTCAACAGAAGGGAACGATCATTGAGGGATCAGGGGAGCGGGGGATGAAGGGGGAGAGCCAGGAGGATGAAAAGAAAGAAATAAAAAAGGAACATAGAGGAAGGGGGTGGTGATGTGGTAGGTGACAGTTGGAGGTGACAAAAACGAGAGGGCTAAGGAGGTTATATGTAGCATTCACAGGTGCTACAGTTGGTAAGGTGGTGGTGGGCCTGTGCCAAGCAGCGTAAGTGGCATCCTCTAAAGCTGGTAAAAGGGGAGGCACAACTACATTGGGAGATTCAGGGAGCTCCAGAAAATCTAGTTACTTCTTTTTGGTGGTGTCCTGTTCCTCTAGGGCAAACCCCGTGGTAGCCTGAAGTTGTTGCATCATGGAAAGAAAAGAAGGGTCTTCTGGAGGTGACCTGGGAGTGTTAATGACAGAGTCCTCTCTACAGGTCGAGATGGTAGAGCTGGTACCTTGTTCATAAGGTAGTTCATCTGGCTCCTCAAGGTTCTCCTCCTACATGACAAGGTCTGGATTATATTCACAGGCATCATCGAGTGTGTCAACCAGCAGGAGGGAGCATGCCAGTGACAACAACAGCTGCTGTAAAGGAGGTTGCTGTGGCACAGAGGAGCCTGGTGTTACACATGGGAGTGGTGTCGGCATCTCAATCTTGTGAGACAGCACTAGGTAGGCCAGGCATTTGAGAAAGGGGCGCAATGATGGAGCTTGATGGCAGAAATCATCAACGGCACACTGGGGGTCATCAAAACAGTGGTGTCTATGCCTTACCCCAACCATTATGGGAGGTTAACAGGCAGAGGAGCGCTGAAAGCATTGCCGTCGGAGCAGTTGATGGCAGCACAGAAACCATACCTACAACAGGCCTGTAAGGAGACCTGGAGCGAAGCGGGGATAATTTGTCCTTGTCCCTATGCTTGTTCTTGTGGTTGGAATTATCTTTGGATCTGGACAACTCTGAAGCGGTCAAGGAGGCCGCTGATGCTGATGTCTCCCGAGACTGTTTCGAAGCAGCCTGTTCTGTAAGCTGTTTCTCCATGTTGGCGAGTTGTTTCTTTAGTAAAAACTTTTCTAAGGTGCTTTTGCGGCATTGCCTCGTCCCAGAGTTAAAGCACTTACAAATTTGGCAGATAGCAATGTCGTGGTTGGGGCCTAAGCAACAAACACAGATGGCGCTGGGAGACACCGGTGCATATTTTATTGCTGCATTCACAATAACGAAATAACTTTGATGGCTCCTTCGCTAACATACAGGTCATCGACTAATCACTTAAAAAGTGTTTACTACAGTTAAAAAGAAAAGAAGGTGGTGTGGTAACTGATGGTGTTTCTGTATGGTGTCAATGAATAGGTGCAACAGCGGGAAAAAAACTGAGGAGAGATGGGGCCACCCACTCTTATACACACGCTGACGCCTGACGCCATCGTGGGCGGCCCCTGGTGGCACTGTTGCGAAAGTTTCCATGTGGTCCTGCTGCCTGATGGGTATATGTTCCAAAGGTGTGGCCTGATGAAAGAGATATCTACAAAGAAGATCCGTCTTATCTTTTTGGAAAACATTATACAGAGGATCTGTGACCAAAGCATGGATTTCAGATATTCTGCGTGCAGAGGTGACACCCACCAGAAATGCTGCTTTACAAGTTGTAAACTTCAAGTCAGTAGACACAATAGGCTTGAACAGCTTGCAAGTGAGCATATCCAGCACAAGGTTGATATCCCAGGGAGTCACAGACTTAATGATGGGACGCCTTGTGTACAGAATACCTAAGATGAACCTCTTAAACTGTGGCAAATGTGCCAAAGAGAGGGTACCTACAGACTTGTGGTATGCTAATATAGCACACAGATGGACCGTAACTGTGGAACACTGCAGTCTAGTATCAAAAATGTCCAGCATGTACTCCAAAACCTTTTCAGGTAGACACCTGATAGGGTCCACGAGGGTTTTGGAGCACCAGATGGAACATATTTTCCACTTGGCTGTGTATGTCTTCCTGATGGAGGGTTTACGTGCAGCCAGAAGTATCTCAGAGACCCTCTAAGTTACCTTGAACCTGTTCACTTCTATCTCTTCAGCTGCCAGGCCTGAAGGTGAAGGGAGTGCAGGATGGGATGGGCCAGCAGACCCTGAGTCAATAAGTCCATCCGGAGTGGCAGATATATTTTTCCATGCAGAAACTTAAACACATAGTTGGCTAAGGTTAACTGGGCTCTGTACTCTGGTTGTAACCATCTAAGACATTCAAAGTTATTACAGTGATGGACATCAGGCCCTGGGAGGATGCAAATTTGGCAACCTTTTAGGTTAAGATTATTGTTTTGCCCATACAGTATTGGAGGCAGAATTCACTACAGTGGAACCATATTCGATCAGCAGAAGAATGTTACTTTGAGCGATTCTAATCCTTGTATCAGCTGCCAAATACTCTGCAATTCAGTAAAGCAACCCCAGTTTATAGCGTAGATATTGGACAGTATTTATCTTACAAACATCAAATGTGAGACAGGGGTCAACAATTGAATTCCTCAACCACTTCTAGCTGGACACCATACAAGGCTGAGATACTAAACTCGTCTTGAGAAACTCTTTTTAACTTCTGGGCAGAGCCTACTAACATGGCTTTTGTTTTTGGAACATTCAGGACCAGTTTTTCTATTATGATCCATCTTTGCAGGGAATGAAAGTTGTGCCTAGGCACTTAGTTTACTGTGTTGTTGTCCTTCCCACGAACATAAATGACTGTGTCATCTGCATAAAACAGTGTTTTGGCAGTTTTGCAGATTTTTGGCAAGCTATTAATGAAAATTGTAAATACTGTAAAGGAGGGCCTAAAATAGACCCCTGAAGAACACTGGATGTGTTTGTATTTGCCCTGAACATGTCATTACCAACTTTAACAAGCTGAGATCTCTTCTGCAAAAAGTTGGAGAACCACACAGCTGTTGAGCCTCACCCACGCCAGATAGCTAGTTTCTGTAAATGAAGATCATGTCTACTAAACTGAAGGCTTTAGCCAGGTCCACGAACATGGTGCTTATCCATAACATGGTGGACCATGTCCGTAAATCTGACCAATGCTGTGTAAGTTCCGTGGTCCTTTCTAAAACCATGCTGCTCTTCACAAAGTAAACTGTGCTGTTCTAGGTAAGAAGTGAGTTGATTATGAACAGTCCTCTCCTGGGGCCACATTCACAAAACTTTGCCCAGGCGCAAACTGGGTTTTGCCCAGAGCTGGCATTCACAAAGCCCAGTTTGCCCATACAAACGGGGTTTGTGCCTGGGCAAAGTCGTGAGGGTGGCCGTAGTGCAAATGAGGGGGAAGGGGACCTGCATATCCCTGCAGTCCAATTCACAAACTTTGTGCTCCATGCAAGGGCCTTTTGCGAAGGCCCCTGCGTGGAGAAAATACTGTCGATCAAAACCTGGCGGTAATCTGCGCAACCCTAGCAGCTGCCGCAGGTACTGTGGCCCCCCACCCCCTCCCCATTCTCTGATTGCTGACCCCAAAGAAATAAGTTTCCCCTGGTGGTCTAGGGTCCCTCTCCCTCCCATAGGAAAAAGTATTTTTTCCATAGTGTAGTGGTCCCCCACCAGTCACTGATCGCCAACCCCATATAATATAGACATTTGCCATAGTGTAGCGGTGCCCTGCCCCACCCCGCATATAATATAGACTTGTGCCGTAGTATAGTGGTGCCCTTCCCCACCCCGAATGCCGACCCCATAAGAAAATCTAGTTTTCCAGAGGCCGGCCCACCATGCAGAGGCAGGGCATCCATCTGTGATGCCGATGATCCGGGTTCGGGAACGGACTCGGGACATTGGAGGGCCGGCTGGTTGGAGAAGGATTGAGCATCCTAGGGAATGCTCTCCTTTTCCAGGGGGGAAGGGGTAGAGTGTCCAGCACACTATGAACCTCCAACGGAGGCTGGGGGTTCCGTCATGCCAGCAGCGTCACCTGAGGCAGCGTGGTGGACGTGGGACATTATTGCACGTCCCCACCCCCAGGGATCCAAAATCAACGCAGCATACGAAAAATCCGGCCCCCTCAACATGATGCCCTGCTCCACACCTGCCCCACTGCCCTTTCTCGTCCACTGGGGGGGGGGTTAGCCAGGGCTTGCCAAAAAAGTGTCAGGGGGGGAAGACAGCCATCCCCGGGCAGAGCAGTGCAGGGACTGAGCCCTACCGGGCCAAAAAAAAGACACTAGTTTTCCACAGTGTAGTGGTCCCTCCCTCCCCAGTCACCGATAGTCATCCCAAATGGAAGAAAACCTATTCCCTGGTAGTCTAAGGTCCAGGTCCCTCCATCTCATCCAGTGTGACCCACCACCACGCTCCCCTCCCATCCCAATCCGTGGTCGGCAACCAGTACAGCCCTCCTCTCACCACCATGACTGGCCACCGACTGAGCCCTCATGGAGCATGTACTGAATACAGTACAGCTCCGTAATGTATAGGAATAAACTGGTGGCCAGCCTTGGTAGTGAGAGGAGTGCTGTGCTGGTCGCCAACCACAAATTGGGATGGGGATGGGGAGCAGGGTGGTGAGTCCCACTAGAAGGGGTGGGGGGAGGGACCCTAGATTACCAGGGAATAGGTTTTCTTCATTTGGAGACGGCGATCGGTGACCGGGGAAGAGGAGAAGGACCCTGGCCTACCAGGGAATAAAATAATTTATTTGGGGATGGCGAATGGAGGATGGGGGGGGGTCACTACACCACCGGGGAATGCAGCTGCATGGGCTGGTGGTGTGGGCCGTGATAGGCCAATCAAAGGCCACACAAATGGGCATGCTAATGGCCAATTGCACCTTGCATGCCCAAAGGGCTAATTTGCATGTCCACTTTTGTGAATAGGGACTTAGTGAGTGTGTGCTATTGTTGGCGGGTCATTCTCCTGACTGGCTGTGGGGCAGAGCTACTGAAGTTCAAGTGCTTTTCCTGGAGTTAGCGCTGCCCCGCCGCCTGCCCCTATTCACAGTTGGATGGCGTGATGCTATCCAACTGTGAACTCAAACATCCTCTAACACAACCGTAGGGTGCAGCACAAATCTTTACACAGCACTTTGCATTTTTTGTGAATCCTGCCCCTGAACGTTAGCCAAGGCCGACAGGATAGAAAGAGGTTTGCAGTTACCCAGGGCAGTTTGTATACCTTTTATGTGACGAGGTGCTACAGAGGCCAATTTCCACATATCAGGGATTTTTTTTTTTTTACTCTCAAAGGATAGTTTAAAGAGCAACTGACACCTTTAGGAAAACTTTAAAAAACAATGTTCAGACACAGTTCAGCTGTTATTTCTTATAATTTCTATGTATTTCTATAGCTTTCTCCTTTTCATTATTAGTGAAGAAATTCCCACAAAAACAAGATAAGTATCCCTTAGCGTTCATCAGCCTCTATAGCTTATTCCCTACTTGAAATCATAATGCTCTGTTGGGACATCACAGTCTGCTGCCATGGAAACAACTGTGATGTCACAAACAGTAGTATGACATCAGGTTGGGAAGAATGAATAGGAGCAGACGAAACCTCAAGGAACAACGATCCTATTTTCATGCATTTGACCACAGTAATAAATAATAGGGCTAAGAAATACAAAGTTAATGAGAAATTTAAAGCTGCTTTGTGTCAAAATATTATGTTTTGCAAAGTTCTTCTTGAGGCATCTGTGACTCTTTCAATATTCTGTTAATAGAGCAATTGTGATGTGGCAACTTTAAGGAATTTGGGTATTAAGACATCACTGCCAGATGATTCTGTCTGCTTTTAGATGGTTCAAAAGGCTGTGGACTACCTTGACAGTGACTTTTTTTAAAGTAAAATTGAGTATGACATGCATGGTATTCTGGGGGCCAGGGTTCATGCACTGTGCCATAAGTGCACGCGGCTGCCTGCTTACATCGGTGCCACACCCCAACTGCATCAGTACCATTTTTTACCAAGAAGATGCTGCATACCCTTACAAGTACATATACAGTTAAATTAAGGACATAAGATAGCCCTGGTGACCTGAGAAGAAGGGCCACCAATCCAGGAACAAAGTATCTTCACAGCCCAAACATCAAGGGATGAAGACCAACACAACCATACTGGAGTGAGTCCGGGGGATAGTGGGCGAGCGTGCGAATCAATGGTGAAGATATTTCTATAAGATCAAGAATCACGGTAAGAATGTAATTCTCATATCTTGCAGGAATCAATCTTCACAACTGATTCCCACTAGCAAGTCAGAGTACCAAGCTCAGAAAAGTGCCCTGGACTAGGGAGGCTGGAGCTGAGCACTCACTCAGGACACCATTCCATCCAGGACTGTCTTGCCACGGTGGCGTGCTGCCTGGCATGGACATGTGCCATCCAGGGCTTAGTGCTAGGAAAAATGCACGCTATGCTACAAGTTGTAGCTCTGCAAATTTTTCCGAAGGCAGAGAGTGTAAGAGAGCCAGGGACATGGCAATCACTCTGGTGGAGAGGGCATGAACCTTGTCCTCCAGTTTAACTGTAGTCATAGAACACTGGTGAAGGCAATTCACAATCCGGGCAAAATGCACTTGATTCTAACAGGCTATCCCACCCGATTAGGATCAATGGAAACAAGAGCTGTAAAGCAAAGTCCTTAGTTCTAGCAAGGAAACCGAAGGACCCATTTAAAGGGAAAGTTCCCTCAGCCTTTTATTCTGTTTACCCGTGTAGTTTGTAGGCATGCACGCCGATTGCCTCTCTTGCTTCCTCCTAGTTTCATCAGGATTTAAATGTAAATGAAGGTGTGTACGACTGGTGTGAAAAGATGCTTCACTCCATTGCAAAGGTCATGACCTGACTTATATAAAGCATCCTGAAATGTTATGTTTTGGTGCTAAAGCCTGCAGTAGTTACACTGTACAAGTCAGTGCTGTTGCTGTCCTCTGCAGTCCCAATGTGTTCGTTTTATGCTGCCCATGAAACTTTCAAGGAATAGCAAGTACCCTGCCATTTTCTGTAGTTTCAAGTGTATCTGAGTTAGAAAAAAAATGCTTTTAAAGAATACAGGCACTTCACAAAACATGTAACGGAACTGAATGACAGTGTAACTTCTGCTGGCTTATGCATGTATGCACCATCAACTCCCATGAAGCCTTGCATGAGTGGGGTCATGACCTTTGGAATGGAGACAAACAAGTCTTCACACAATGGCAAAACCTAGGATGGCATTAGGGGGATGCAAGAGAGGGAATCATTGTTCATGCCTATAGACTACACAAATACAGAAAATAGGCTGAGGGGGCTTTAACTTTAATATCAAGATAGTGGAGAGACCTCTCTCCTGGATTCTGGATGTTGGCAATGTAGGTAGGTAGGACAAAGCCTGGTTAAGATGGAACTCCGACACCACATCTGAAGAAACTTTGGACACATGTGCAGAACTACAGAAAACAGACACAGAGACTCTGTGACCAAGCATGAACTTCAGATTCTCTGAGAGCAGAAGTAATGGCCACCTGAATGCTTCCAAAGTTAAAAACTTCAAGTCAAAGTCACACATCACAAGGCTCAAACAGCTTGCAAGTGAGTATATGAGTACAAGGCAGATAACCCGGGCAGCCCCTGGCTTCCTGCAGGAAGGCCTTGTGTGAAAAAAAAAAAACATCTCTGGCTGGCCAGCTGGTACAACAGTAGAGCTACTGCCTGCAACGCCAGTGTTCTGGGTTAAGGAACGGACCTGAGGAATCAGATGGCCGGCTGGGGGGGGGGGGACTGAGTGTCCTATGGACTGCTCCACTTCTCCAGGGGGGTGAGCGTCCAGCACATGACCAACCCCTGGCAGAGGCCAGGTGAACAGCTGCCAGAGCTGAGTCACAGGGGAGGCATGTCGGACATCAGTGCTTCGGCACACTACACCATTGCACCCCACGCCTCCCAGGGAACAAACAGCCCCAAAAAATCCAGCCTCCATTGATGATGCCCTGGTCCTGCAGTGCTCACTCGTGACACTTGGTTGACAACAGAGTATAGCCCTCCAATGGGTACAGCGCGCCCAGCGGCCCAAGTTTGGGAGGACCATCGCCAAGTTAAGTCCCGAGGGGTGAGTGGAGGCCAGGGGGAGTGGGGGCTGAGCTAACAGGGGGACTTGGCACTAAAAAGAATTACTTAAAAAAAAAAACCTTGAGGAACCTCTTGAACAGTGGTAGTTGTGCCATTTAGAGTGTACAGACAGGCTCATGGTATGCTGAATAGCACACAGATGGACCTTTACTGCGGAATATTGTAGGCCAGAAGCAGAAGGATCCCATATGTACTCCTGAACCCTGTCAGGTGGCACTAAAAAGGGGCCATGCAGGTTTTGGAGCACCAGATGGAAAATCTTTTCCATTCGGCTGTGTATGTCTTTGTGTTGTTTCCCTTTACATCCAGAGAGTGGAGAGTTCTTTCTCCCTCAATCTGTAGGCTGGCAAAGTAGATAGGCATCATCAGTGACTGGTTAAGATGGAACTCGGACAACATTTTTGGTAGAAACTTGGGATGTGTGTGCAGAGAACCTCCTTGTCCTTATGGAAAACAGCATACGGAGGATCTGTGACCAAGGTATGGATTTCAGACACACAATGAGCAGAAGTAATGGCGATTAAAAATGCTGCTTTCCAAGTTAAAAACTTCCAAGTCACATGCTGCAAAGGGCTCAAAAGTCTTGCAAGTTAGCATATCCAGCACAAGTAGATGTCCCAGGCAGCCACTGGCTCCCTCAAGGGAGGCCTTGTGTGTAAAATGCCCTTGAGGAAACTCTTGAACAGTGGCAGCTGTGCCAGGCAAATGATAATGAAGGGCTCATGGTATGCTGAAATAGCACACATGTGGCCCTTTACTGTAGATGTGACAGTGTCGAGTGTGGGTGCTTGGGTTGGAAATAAAGTAATGACAGTGCTGGGTGCTTGGGCTGGATGTAACACACTGACAGTGACAGGATGGGTGTTTGGGCTGGATGTAAGACATTGACAGTACCGGGTGATGGGTGTTTGGGCTGATGTAACACACTGACAGTGACTGGTGATGGGTGTTTGGGCTGGATGTAAGACATTGACAGTACTGGGTGATGGGTGTTTGGTCTGATGTAACACACTGACAGTGCTGGGCGTTTGGGCCGGATGTAACACACCGACAGCGTTGTGTGTTTGGGCTGGATGAACACACTGATGGTGCTGGGTGTCTGGTCTGGATGGAACGCACTGACAGTACTGGGTGTTTGAGCCAGATGTAACACACCGACAGCGTTGTGTGTTTGGGCTGGATGAACACATTGACAGTGCTGTGTGTTTGGGCCGGATGGAACACACTGACAGTACTGGGTGTTTGGACCAGATGTAACATAGTGACAGTGCTGGGTATTTGGGCCGGCTGTAATACACTGATGGTGCTTGGTAATGGGTATTTGGGCCAGATGTAACACACCGACAGCATTGTGTGTTTGGGCTGGATGAACACACTAATAGTGCTGGGAGTCTGGGCCGGATGGAACACACTGACAGTATTGGGTGTTTGGACCAGATGTAACATACTGACAGTGCTGGGTATTTGGGCCGGCTGTAATACACTGATGGTGCTTGGTAATGGGTGTTTGGGCCAGATGTAACACACCAACAGCGTTGTGTGTTTGGGATGGATGAACACATTGACAGTGCTGTGTGTTTGGGCTGAATGTAACACACTGACAGTGCTGGGTGTTTGGGCTGAATGTAACATACTGACACAGTGCTGGGTATTTGGGTTGGATGCAACATACTGACAGTGCTGGGTATTTGGGTCGGATGTAACACACCAACAGTGTTGTGTGTTTGGGCTGGATGAACACACGGACAGTGCTGGGTGTTTGGGCCAGATGTAACACACAGACAGTGCTGGGTGTTTGGGCCAGATGTAACACACTGACAGTGCTGGGTGTTTGGGCCAGATGTAACACACTGACAGTACTGGGTGTTTGGGCCAGATGTAACATACTGACAGTGCTGGGTATTTGGGTCAGATGTAACATACTGACAGTGCTGGGTATTTGGGCCGAATGTAACATACTGACAGTGCTGGGTATTTGGGTCGGATGTAACATACTGACAGTGCTGGGTATTTGGGCCGAATGTAACATACTGACAGTGCTGGGTATTTGGGTCGGATGTAACACACCAACAGTGTTGTGTGTTTGGGCTGGATGAACACACGGACAGTGCTGGGTGTTTGGGCCAGATGTAACACACGGACAGTGCTGGGTGTTTGGGCCAGATGTAACACACTGACAGTGCTGGGTGTTTGGGCCAGATGTAACACACTGACAGTACTGGGTGTTTGGGCCAGATGTAACATACTCACAGTGCTGGGTATTTGGGTCAGATGTAACATACTGACAGTGCTGGGTATTTGGGCCGAATGTAACATACTGACAGTGCTGGGTATTTTGGTCAGATGTAACATACTGACAGTGCTGGGTATTTGGGCCAGATGTAACATACCGACAGTGCTGGGTACTTGGGTCAGATGTAACATACTAACAGTGCTGGGTGTTTGGGCCGAATGTAACATACGGACAGTGCTGGGTATTTTGGTCAGATGTAACATACTGACAGTGCTGGGTATTTTGGTCAGATGTAACATACTGACAGTGCTGGGTATTTGGGTAGGATGTAACACACTGACAGTGCTGGGTATTCGGGTCTGATGTAACACACTGACAGTGCTGGGTGTTTGGGCTGGATGTAACACACTGACAGTGCTGGGTGTTTGGGCTGGATGTAATGGGATGGATTGAATATGAGGGTCACTCACATGTAACCGTAGTTCTACGAGTGGTGTATGGTTCACATCCACACTTCTGGCAGTCTCCCTTTAAGAGCTGATTTACCGGACTGTCTTTAAGAGAAAGTTCTCCCGCCACCCAGGTAGTATATCCCTCGACTCCACCCTGTGATGTCAGATCTTGCATGTTGGAGGCAGGGATCCATATGCCACTTGCCAGGGGAGGTTGGATTGGTTATGTGGATGAGAACCATATATCCCTCCTAGAATTATGGCTACAGGTGAGTAACCCTCACTTCTAGGACCATGGAAATAGTTCACTTATCCACATTTCTGGCAGACTTCCAGAAGTTCTCCTGAAGGAGGCAGCAACGCATGCACCCCTATTTGGCCAACAGAGATTGGAGAACTGGGGCTCCAAAAGCAGCATCCTGCATGACTCAAGGTTGATGCTGTAATGGGAGACGATGGTATGTGCCGACTTCCAGGCAGCTGCCCTATATGTCTCCTGTATGGGAATGTCCCTGGAAGCAGCCACCAGTGCAGTGGTATGTCTGGTGGAATGAGCCCTGAACCCTATGGGAGGCTCCTTACCAGCCAACCTATAGCAGAGCTCAATGCAGGAAACAATCCACCTGCCAATCATCCTCTTAGCTGCAGGTCTGCCAGGTGAGCCTTCAGTACGTGTCACAAAGAGCAAAAGAGCCTCACCCCAAACTCCAGTCATGCGCTTCCTATAATAAGAGAGCGACCACTGCAAGTCCAAAGTATATAGCCTACGGTCAATCTCTGAAGACGGGCTGGTAAAGCAAACCAGAAGGTTAATCACCTATCCTGTCCTCCAGCACCCCAGCTTCCACCTGCAAATGATTTCCACCCGGGAAGCCAGACCCATCCTAATCAAAGCTCTCAATGGCAACAATCCCGGCAGTGACTCACTGGACCCCAGCATCCTTAGGCTGGTGCTAGATGAAGTCCTTGCCCCACCACCGACCCTAATTAACAGTCACTCTGCCTGGGACAATTTCCCCACAGCTTGGAAAACAGCCATTATCACACCTATTCATAAAGGGGGCGACAGGTCATTGGCCAACAACTACCGGCCAATCTCCATCCTCCCCCCCCCCAAAGCCCTGGAGAAAGTGGTGGCCATTCAAATCACTGATTATCTGGCTAAGCATAACATTTTATGCCCAGAGCAACATGGCTTCCATGCTGGTCACAGTACCAGCACTGCCCTTATTGAATTCTCCAACTTTCTACACTCCTCCTTGGATACCAGCTCCCTAGCTGGTGCAGTGTTCATCGACCTCTCAAAGGCTTTCGACACCGTCTCCCATCCACTTCTGCTGAATGCACTCTGCCACACTGGTCTCTCGGCTGGCCCCCTAGCATGGTGCACTAGCTATCTTGACACTCTATCTCAGTGTGTAAAAATTAATAGCACACTCTCCGATACCAGTCCCATTTTCTCTGGGGTCCCCCAAGGCTCCATCCTGGGCCCCCTTCTCTTCTCGCTCTATCTGAACACCCTGCCCAGTGCATGCCCTGGCAAAATTCTACTGTATGCAGACGACGCTGTCCTTTTTGCCACCCACCGCAATCCCATCTCCCTACAGGACTCCCTACAGCAGTCTTTCAACAGTGCCGAGGCTTGGTTTAAGGAGCGAGACTGGCCATCAATCTTAATAAAACCAAAGCTATGCTCTTTTCCCACCCCCAAAACAAAGCTAGCAACCACCCACTCTATATCCTTCCAGTACCAATCAGCCACTGGAACAAGTCTGCTCCTACAAATACCTTGGGGTTACCTTCGACTCAGCCCTCACATTTCACGACCACATCGACGCCCTAACATCCGCCACTAACACATGGCTTGGCATCCTCTTCCGCCATAGAACCTGCCTTCCCCCAAATGCTCTCCGGCTCGCTGTTACATCATCCGTTCTGTCCCTTGTAGACTATGGTCTACCAGTATATGGTGCTGCCGACATCACTGCACTCAACAAAATTCACTTAACCCTGAATAAAGCCTGCAGATTGATTACTGGTGCCCCCAGGCTCACACACACCTGTCAGCTGTATGTCGAGGCTAACCTGCTTACCCTGGATGAACAGCTCCAATACCAAACCTGTCTCCTCACAAAAAAAACCCTACTCGGGCTCTCCCCCCCTGGGGTAACGGCATCCATCCACCAGAGCCCTCCCACTACTGCAACACGGTCTTCCTACAAGACCACTCTAAAGGTCCCCAGATCAAGAACCAGCCATTGCCAGAGGTCCTTCTGCTATAGAGCCCCAACCTGGTTTAACTCTCTCCCTGCCCCCATCACCAATGCCACCACCATCTCCAAGTTCAAACCACCCTTCAGAACCACATCATCAGCACTGCAGAACTGCTCCTGTCTCTGAACATAGCCTCCACCTCTGCTTCTCTTGACAACGCCCGGCAGCCTCCACCTAGCCATCCCCACCACCACTTCCCTGTACACTGTGTCTATGTTTTAACCTGGCTAGTGCTAGCTGTTTAGGTGTTTACCAACTAGATTGCTCACTTGATACCAACTTGTGTAACACCTGTTATCAATTACATGTACCCTGTAACATAACTGTATTTGTCTGACCACAGTGTGACGTGGCGCCTCTGTTGAACACCTATTGTTTTGCAAATCTTTGCTATGTAACCAAAAACACAATGTATGTCTTTATGTGACGAAGTGCCTTTGGAAACGAGCCTCTGGCTCAAAGGTTGTAAACTGATTCTTAGAAATAACTAAATAAATAAATAACTAAGGTGACACTCTGATGCCACCTTCAGGAGGAACTTTGGGTGGGGGCGAAGGACTAAATTGTCCTTGTGGAAGACCAGGTATGGAGACTCCACCAAGAGCACCTGGAGCTCACGGATCCTTTTGGCAGAGGTGACAGCCACCCAAAATGCAGTTTTCCAGATAGGCGTGACATCTCAGATCAGTGTATAGGCTCAAACGACTTGCTCATGAGCACTGCCAGAACAAGCAACAGATCCCAAGGTGGTGGAGGTTTATGCACCAGTGGGGTCAAATGGTCCAGTCCCTTGAAAAAGCACATTACTGCTTTCTCCTGCACTACATTCAGCATACCAGCCCGTGCCCCATATGCAGAGATGGCTGCTAGGTGCACCTTGAGGGTTGTCAATCACAGCCCCAGCTGGCAGAGGGACCACAGGTAGTCCAGAATGCTAGCCAAGGGGCAGCCAAAAGGGTCAAGCTCCTTGCACTGGCACCAAACGGAAAATCTTTTTCCATTTAAAGGCATAGCACTGGTGTTGTGCATAGATTCTACCCGAAGGTACCCCAGAATTGTGGCAGGTGTGGGGCTGATAGAGGAACTTTTTTCATTATTATTGGGAGTGCCCCCACCTGGACATATATTGGAAGGGAAATGCTCATGAGTTATCAGTGATGGGGAGTCGACCAACAGAAATTTCTCCTTTACTGCTTTTATTTGGGGTCGAAGAGATGGAAGAGGGTGAGAACAGGTTTCTCACCTATAACAGTAGTTCTAGGAGTGGTATATGTTATTCATCCACACTCTTTGGCATGTCTATTTCCCCTTTAAGGTTCACCGGAAGTCTTCAAGCTGGCTCCTTCTACCCACCCGGGTGGTATATACCTCGGCTCCACCCCATGATGCCAGATCTTAGCCCGCTGGAAGCCAGGTTGTGTCGCGTCCGCAGCCGGGAGGTTTGATATAGGATGAAACAACATACCACTCCTAGAACTACTGTTACAGGTGAGTAACCTGTTCTTCTAGGAGCGTGGATATGTTGTTCATCCACACTCTTTGGCAGACTCCTAGCAGTTCTCTGGGAGGAGGGAGGCAAGGCGCACACCCTCTACTTATGGAACAGAGTTTGGAGAACTGAGGCCCCAAAACCAGCATCCCGGCACGACTCTAGGTCGATGTGATAATGGGTGATGAAAGTGTTTGCTGACTTACAAGTAGCAGCCTGACAGATTTCCTAGATAGAGATGTCCCCGGAAGCAGCCACCGATGTAGCAGTATGGCGGGTAGAATGAGCTCTTATCCCTCTGGGAGGTTCCTTGCCCGCCAACTCACAGCATAGACCTATGCATGATGCAATCCATCTTGCAACAGTCCATTTCACTGCAGGTCTTCCAGAAGTGGCTTCAGCACAGGTGGCAAACAGCTGGCGAGCCTCACCCCAAATTTCTGCCGTCTTCTCCTTATAGTAGGGGAAAGCATGTCTCGGATCCAAAATATGGAGCCTGTACTTGGCTTCCGAGGTGTAATTAGGGTAGTATACTGGCAGAGTCAACACCTGATTAAGGTGAAACTCTGACACCACCTTCGGAAGGAATTTCAGGTGGGGGCACAGGACAACCTTGTCCCTGTGGAAGACAAGATAAGGGGAGTCCACCGAAAGCACCTGGAGCTCCCCTGTCCTTCTGGCAGACGTGATAGCCACCAGTAAGGCCGTCTTCCATGACAAGTGTGACAAGGCACACTTGTGCATTAGTTCGAATGGCTTGCCCTTGAGCTTTGCCAGTACCAGCAATAGATCCCACGGAGGTGGAGGTTCATGCACCGGAGGAGATATGTGATCCAGGCCTTTGAAAAAGTGCCCGACCACTGTCTCCTGTGCCACCATCGACTGACCAGCCCACACCCGGTAAGCACAGATGGCTGCCAGGTGCATCCTAAGGGTTGATGACCACAGACCCCCTTTAGAGAGAGACCAAAGGTAGTCGAGAATATTAGCCACTGGACAGAACAGAGGGTCCAGGCCCTTGTCCTAACACCAAATGGAAAACCTTTTCCATTTGAAGTTGATTCCTTTCTGGATGCCTCCACCACGGTGCAGACATCTTTACAAAGACCCAAAGCCTGGAACTCTAGACGCTCAGGTACCAGGCTATGAGGTGCAGGGATTGAAGGTCCAGATGGAATACCTTCCCCTGATTGAGAGATATCAGGTCTGGGCCTGTGCAAAGCTGCTCCGGGTGCCTGCAGCTGAGGCTGAGGAGATCTGGATACCAGAACTGGCGCGGCCAGTCTGGGGCTACCAGGATCACCTTCGCCTTGTCCCTCCTCACCTTGAGGAGTACATTGTGGATCAAGGGAAATGGAGGGAAGGCGTAGAGGAGGCCTGGGGTCCACTGCCTCGAGAAGGCATCCCCTTGCAGCGAGCCCTGCTGAGGGGGGTGGGCATGAAACAGCCTCAGCTTGGTGTTTTCCCTGGAGGCAAACAGGTCCACCAGTGGTTTGCCCCAACAAAAGAACAGGCTGTAAGCTACCTCTGGATGGAGAGACCACTCGTGGGATGTCTGGCCCAAGCGACTGAGAGCATCTGCCAGGTGGTTTGAGGCTCCTGCCACATGGGATGTCTGGCCCAAGCGACTGAGAGCATCTGCCAGGTGGTTTGAGGCTCCTGCCACATGGATGGCTAGGAGATCTGCCTCCAACCGGCTCACAAGGGTCCAGATGTGGAGCACCTCCTTGCACAGCAAACGGGACTGCGTGCCACCCTGTTTGTTGAGGTAGTACATGGTAGTGGTATTGTCTGTCTGGACTTGAACCACTTGACCCCGAAGCTGCTGAGCGAATGCTGACAACGCCAGTCTGACCACTCTAAGCTCCAACAGGTTGATATGGTATTGGGATTCCTCGGGGTTCCAGAACCCGTGGGCCCTGTTGTTCCCCATGTGGGCTATCCAGCCCATGAGAGAGGCATCTGTCGTGAGGATGACCTTTGGCTCGGGGCGGACAAACGGGATCCCTTCCTGCAACTGGTCTAGGGTGGTCCACCATTGGAGAGTGTCCCACATCTTCTGGGTTACAGTGACCAGTTGGTCAAAACGACCGTGGCACTGAGTCCACTGGGCCGGAAGCTCTCACTGGAGGGGGCACATGTGCAACTGGGCCCAATGGACCACTGAGGTGCACGCTGCCATGTAACCCAGAAGGCGCAGAAAGTCCCAGGCAGGGCGCAAGTGCCCAACCAGAAATGATTGGTTAGAGGAAAGAACCTCTGCCCTGTCCACCGGGAGCCGAGCTCTGGCTTGACAAGAGTTGAGCTCTGCCCCGATAAAGCCCATCACCTGAGAAGGCACAAGTTCCAACTTGGACTCATTGATCAGAAGGCCGAGTTGAGAGCAAGTCTGGCGGGCCAGGTCCCTGGACCTCTCCACCTCCTGTTGGGTGTATCCTGCTAGGAGCCAATCGTTGAGGTAAGGATAAATCCTGACCCCCCCCCCCGACACCTGAGATGGGCTGCCACCACTGCAATGCATTTGGTGAAGACCCGAGGGGCTGATGACAAGCTGAACGGCATGGCTCGGAACTCGTACAGGGTCCCTTCGACCCTGAAGCGGAGGAACCGCTAATGGGACAGACGGATTGGGATGTGAAAGAATGCGTCCTGCAGAATCAGTGAACAGAACCACGTTTTGCTCCAAGGATGGTATGATCTGGGACAGAGTGACCGTCCAAAAGGTGACTGACCGGAGATACCGATTCAGGTCAAGCAGCTCTAGAATGGGGCGCCAGCTCCCCGTCCGCTTGGGCACCAGGAAGTACCTGGAGACAAAGCCCGAGTCTGCTGGAGAATCCACCACCACAGCTACTGCCTCCTTGAGGAGCTGCTGAGCGATGTCTTCTCAAAGAGCCGACTGGGTCTGAGCGGCTACTCTTTCCTCCTGAGGGGCGCAGGCTCGGCTGGGAGGGTACTGCTCAAAATCCAGAGGCAGTTCCTGACCGACCATATCCAGAACCCACCTGTCCGTGGTGATAACAGACCAGGCAGAAAGAAAGTGGTGGAGCTGGCCCCCCACGGGAGGACCCAGAGCTGGCGTGATGGGCACGGGGTTGGCAGCCCCCACCCCATCACGGAGCAGGCTTGGAGGAGGAGGATCCAGGACCTGAACCTCTGCCTCCTTGGGACTCTGCTTGGGCCAAGGGTGCCAAGCTTGAGCCTGCTGCTGCTGCTGTCTGCCTTGAAAGGAGGACTGCTGAGTCGCAGGGGCCGAGTGGCGAAAAGTTTTTCCTCTGCTGGTTCTTGGCAGAGGTAGCGTCCAAGGTGGCACTGGACTGCTCGATGTGCTGAAGGTGACCGGCCACTCCCGGGCCGAACAAGTCGGTCCCAAGGAAGGGCACATCAACTAATTTATGCTGGGTATCCACCGGGAAGGAGGTGAGCCTCAGCCAAGCCCTGCGACAAGAGGCAACCGTGGCAGCCATCGAACAGGCACAAGAATCCCCAAGATCCAAGGCTGTCTGGAGCTGCTGTTTTGCAACAGCTCGGCCCTGATCCTGGACCTGCTTGACCGTGGTCTGCATGTCCATGGGGAGATGTGGGAGGACTTCGTCCAATGACCCGAGAAGGGCATGACAGAAGTGTGCCATGATGACAGCCAAACTTGCCTGATGAAGGCCCAAGGAGCAAGCCACCCAGACATGGGCACCGCATACTTGCAGGAAATGCAGGCAGACGGAACTGCACAAGAGGCAGGACACTGCCAGAGTGCTAAGGCCGGTCCAACAATGACCTTGGCCACGGGAAAGGCCTCCATTGGGGTATCCCCTCTGTTGAGTATGTCTGTGAGAGTGTACTCCGTCTTTTTCTGGATAGGCTCCAGGGGCATCCCTGTGGACTCAGAGATGAGGAGGAGGATCCCTTGAAGGGACGAGGGACCTTCCTCTGTCCCTAGGCCAGGGTCGAATCATCATCCCCTGGATGTGAATGAAGACCGGTGACGTACGAATCCAAGGAGTCCGATACAACAGCCTACCGCCCATGTCACCTTCAACTCGCTAGGGATGGTCTGGGGTGATTGTGACCAATAATTGCCGGGGAAGCCTGGTGTCTGGTCTGTCTTCCTTGGAAGGAGCCCCTCCCACAGGATGCTTGGGTGGAGGTTCCACCACAATAGGTGGAGAGAGATTGTTTTGGGCTGAACAGATGGTCTTGCCGGCTCTGCGGGCTGGAGAACCGATTTGGTCGGCTCCAAAGGAGTCGGCTTCAGCCTGGGAGGTGAAAGCCAAGTAATGGCTGGGGTGGAGGCCGTGGTAGGCTTAGGCCCAGACAGAATCAGCTGCTGCCACAGGAGGTCCTCGTAGAGCTGACGGAGTTTCCGCTGGAGCCACTCCTCATCCGAGGAGGACGAGGACGACTGATGGCGTCACCTCTTCTTGGAGAGCTTGTGGCTCTTCCTTGGCCTGTCAGTCGAGGGGGTCCTAGACCTCGACCAGACAGGCAGACTTGGTCGGTTGGAAGACACCAATGGGGCCAGTAACTTCCCAGAGTCCGGGACCGGATCCTCGATGGGGACTGGCTGGATCTCCTCATCGGGGAAACCAAGGACTGGAGTCCTCTCTAAGGAGTCAGCGAGCGGAGCTGATGACAAGGGATCAATTGGGTCGATAACTATTTCGACGCCGACCAAATCCTCTGTCGGCTGGCCAACCTCCCCATCTGTTCTCGGACCAGGAAATACCAGGACATGAAGCCATAACCTGCCATGGAATCTGGCACACAGGCTATAGCTCCTTTGTTGAGGAACTAAGCAACCTTTTACCTGAGGGTGGACAGTGTGTCCTGCGACACCACGGACACTCCCTTGGTGCATGAGGTCGGTAAGGCAGGAGTGCTACAAAGTCGAGAAGCAACCCTATGCCCACCACTTCTAGGACCCACTTGTCCAGGGTAATTATGGAGCAGGTGTGCCAGAAGTGGCACAGCCAAACCCCCACAGGGAGTTGAGGCAGGGATTGGATGGGTGGCAGGTAGATAGCCCCCAGCCCGTCACTGGGCAGCTTTGGAGGGGATAATGCCTGCTTCCAAAGGGGGCACCACTACTCCTACCTCTGTACTTTATGGGGCCCTGACCAGGGCACTTGATCTTGGAGAATCAAACTGGAGATGGCCATGTCAGGGTTGCTGCTGCCTAGACTGCTGTGACAGAAAGGGCCAAAACTGAAAAGACTTTTCTTTCTGCTTCTGCCCTTTTGAGTCTTTCTGAGAGGAGGTCATAGAATCCAGGGTGGCATTGGACTTCTCAATTCTGGTGAGGTGTCCTTCCTCCCCAGGGCCAAAGAGACTGGTGCCCAGGAAGGTGACATCGGCCAGCTTGTGCTGGGTATCCGCTGTAAAGATGGAACTCCTCAGCCAGGCCCTGCGATGCAGCATTGTATTGTTCACCTAAACAGTATGACACATACGGATCCGTCCGTGACATTTTCTGACTGAACTGGACACAGCGCTTGAAGCCGAGAGCTGGCTTAGAATCCCTGCAGTCCATC
This sequence comes from Neoceratodus forsteri, assembly GCA_016271365.2. Classification (NCBI taxonomy): domain Eukaryota; kingdom Metazoa; phylum Chordata; order Ceratodontiformes; family Ceratodontidae; genus Neoceratodus; species Neoceratodus forsteri. The sequence continues at coordinate 884,330,394 of CM057455.1, forward strand.
ATAGGCATCGGAGATGAAAATGGAACCGAGGAATATATCCAAATATGAATTAGAAAGAAGTGGAAACAAAGTTAGCCAAATGGCACACTTAAAAAATTTCAGGCCCACACCACATGCAGAGCCACAAAGAACAAGACCTGACTCTTGCAGCAGAAAGATTATGATGTCATGGGCCAGAGCTGAGGGATATACCACCTGGATGGTGGAAGGAGCTACTCTTAAACACAGTCCGGCAAATCAGCTCTTAAAGGGAGACTGCCAGAAGTGTGGCTAAGTGAACTATATCCATGTTCCCTAGAAATATAATTACTGGTTAGTGTAAATAATTCACTAAAACAGAGTGCTTTCAAACTCCATAATACACACGTGTGTATTACAATCTGTGTGTTCTAGAGTTTGTCAAAGCGGAGTCCTTCTCTCCCGCGCCAGATTAATCATAGCACTATTGCGTAACACTTTTTCAACAAACTAAACTCAACACTGCACCTTCCATTTCAAAACCCAAACCAGTAATTATAAAAGTAATTATAAGGAGACAGTATAGCGCAGTTGTTCAAGGCTCTGAGCTGCAAACCTGGAGACCTGGGTTTGAATCCCACAGCCCCTACTTGCATACTGTGCGACCCTGAGCAAGTCACTTAACTTCCTTGTGCTCCCAGGTCGCACCTGTAAATAAGCTTCAGCCTAGTGTCTCTCTCCTGGCTAAAAAAATAAATTATGAGTAGTAGCATTACTTTTTACACCCCCTCATGTATGCTGCTTTACAAACCACTTGAACTACACCCTCATGGTTTACTGAGCAACACACACCTGTAATGCACAACTCTGCCCACATATGATGCTTTGTGTTAATAATGTTGGATGTTTGAAAACCTGTGTCACATCTGGTTCCATTAAAAGGTGAATCAGGTCGTCCCGCTGGCACAGCAGAAAGATTCACTGCTGTGATGTGGGCGCCCTGGGTTTGGGAACGAACTCAGGATGATCAAGGGCCGGAGGGAGTGGATTGAGCAGATATAGCAGGCTCTCCACCTCCTGGGGGACTCTGGTCTGGTGCTCCTGGGTGACCATGGGAAGCACCAATAATAAAGCACCAGCTAGAGAAGTTCCAGGGAGGGCGTGTCGAATGCATGACGTGGCTATGTCGCAGTGTCCATCAGACACCCCCCCCCCCAACAACACAGCACTAAAAAGAAAAAATCCTCCAGTGCATTAATGATGCCCCCTGCCTGCGGCGACCCAGGGTCCCCACCCACCCATTACCTGGCACCCCCAGAGTTAGCGCTGGGGGGCTCCGGGGCCTCCGCCCTGGGGGATAAACCAGGGAGCACTGAGGTGGAATGATGCCGGGGGCTCACTCGCAGGTCGGGGTGGCTGAGGGGGATCCCGCGCCAGAAGTATATAAAGCATACTAAGTAAAAAAAAAAAAAAGGAAAAAGGTGCATCAAAACCGGCCCAGTGGCACGGCAAATTGAGGCATCTAGGCCTCCCTGCTGCCATGCCAGTATCCCGTATTCGGGAATGAACTTGGGTCACTTGGGGACTCAGCTGGGAGAGGGAAGATTAAGTGTCCATAGAACTGCTCTCTTTCCTTGGGGAGGAGGAATTCCATGAATTGCCGCTTGACTGCCAGCTGGAGGAATTCAGGTGACAGCACGTGCGCAGTTTCATAGTTCGGGGAAGGGCCAGTGTACAGACTGCTGAGAGTGCCTCCATGGAGGTAAAGCCTGCACGTCGTGCTCACTGCATGTCCAACTGAGCACCGGGGGAAAAAAGGGAGGAAAAATGGAGGATGGGCTTAATAAAGCTCTCCCCATTAGCACTGGTGGCCTGCCTGGTCTTGTGGGACCGACGGATACTTGGGACAGCCACGTGTAATGGGACAGGGCTGATACAGCTGCCCAACTTGCCAAAGGAGAGATAAAAACCTTTGTAGTAAAAGAAAAAAGGTGAACCAAAATAGTCCAAGTGGGACAAAAACATATGTGAAAAGGTGGCCCTGTTGGCCCTATGGTAGTCCACTGCATGGTCCTGCAGGTGATCCAGGATAGGGAATGAGCCCAGGATGCCTGCAAGTAGGCAGCCCCAGTTGAAGCTTGCCGATTCCAAATAACTGGGTATTTCCACAGCCCTAATGGAATCCTCTCCCCAAAAATTGGGCCTGCACAAGCAGCCCATCTTTAGTAGTAGCTGGCCCCCTACACAAGAGAAAAAAAAAAAAAAAAGGGCAGCACTAGGAGCCCCTCCCCTTGCACCAAACACACTTTGGGTCAGTAACCAGCTGGGAAGTACCATGTGCATAATTCAGTATGCAAAAAAATGTGCACATGCTATGACAGGCATTGTTGGCACCAGCGTATTTTTGTTTGAATTTTGTTTATTGTAATTTCTTTAAAAAAATTAAAATAACAGCCGATTTACAATCCATAAACAGGGATGCAGAGGCGTCTCCTGGGACCAAAAGGGTGTTGTCTCGTGTCCTTAGGGTGCCAGAACTGCTCCCCTTTGGTGTATAATTTTCTCATTGTATGACCACACGAGGTGACACTACTCCGAATTGGAAAACACAATGAAAAGAAACCAAGAGCAGAGGCTTCAAGGACCTTACCTTCACTCCTTCATTGTAGCTGTCCACTGGATTAAGGCTAGCGAGGCTGCCAAGATGGCTAGGTGCTCCTGGGCGTTGGGGCTTCTTTGGTGGAGCCACATGATCTGATAAATCAAACAAATGCCCTCAAATGAATATGTTTTTCAATGGCAGGAAGTACTATAATCAAGTTTGTGGTGCACTAGCAGCCTACAATCACATTTCCAAACAAATTTGAAGTTAGAGTTATGCTGTTCTTTTTTTTGGCCCTTTATTCCTCTGCCCCCCCTCCCCCCAACGACTGGGGGTGTCACATGACTGCACCTTTCTCCGGGTTGTAAGGTGGGTGAATGGCAGCTTTCACAACTGATGTTAACATTGGTGGCTTACAGGGTTTGTTCGAATGACAGACAGCCTGTGGCATCCTTTTTTCACATCAGTCAAGCGCTTCACCTCTGTTGGTTCCAGTCTGATCCCAAGGGATGGCACACAACATGTTGGTGTGGCAGCAGTGCATCATGCCATTCCTTGTTACCTCTGGGGATGGCACGCAACATGCTGGTGTGGCAGCAGTAGGGATGTCACGGTATAACATTTTTAGTATCAAAATATTTGGGTAATTATCACAATATATTGATTATGATCAGCAGCAGAATTAAAAAAAATGTTTTTCTCATAGAGCTGTTAGCACCCGATCACCACCAGTTCCAGTCTTTGGGCATCCTGCTGCCCCCAACCCATATCTCCCGCTGTCTCACCAGTGGGGATCAACATGGGGAGAGGTCCAAGGGCTTCTGTTCACCACTCCCCTCGCTGTCTCACCAGTGGGGATGAACATGGGGAGAGGGCCGAGGGCTTCTGTTCACCACTCCCCTCACTGTCTCACTAGTGGGGATCAACATGGGGAGAGGTCCGAGGGCTTCAGGTTCACCGTTAAGTATTACTGATGGAAAACACTACTTAAGGAAAGGATTGTGGATTATTTTGAATCCAATGGCTTACAGGATCCAAGACAGCATGGATTCTCAACAGGAAGATCATGTCAAACAAGCCATAGATTTCTTTGACTGGGTGACCAGGGAATTAGATCAGGTTGGAGGCCTTGGATGAGGCCTACCTAGATTTCAGTAAGGCCTTTGACACCATTCCACATAGGATACTCGTAAACAAGCTGGGCAGCCTGGGAGTGGGTCCAAAGGTGGTAAACTGGGTAAGAAATTGGTTGAGTGATAGACGACAGAGGATGGTGGTAAACAGCACACTCCGAGGAAGGGAGGGTGACCAGTGGGGTGCCACAAGGATCAGTGCTGGGGCAGGTCCTCTTTAATTTCTTTATTAGCAACATTGCAGGGGAGCTAGAAGGAAGGTATGCCCTTTTGCAGACAATACAAAGATCTGTAACACGGTAGACACTCGGGCGTTGAATTAACAGAGATCTAAGAAAGCTTGAGGAGTAGTCAAAAGTGTGGCAACTAAGTTTTTTTTTTTTTTAATACTTTATTTTTCTGTTATTTGCATATGAGGTACAATACACAGCAGATAAGTTATAGCTGACATATACAAGTATCCACAGCGATACATCAAACAATAAATGGCAGTACAATGGTAGTAATGGTGGTAAAGTTCTCATCACATTCAATGAATAGCTTTCACAATACATCATAAACCCAACCCCTGCCAGCGCCTTCCTCTGCCCCTTTCTCAGATATCTGTTGAACTCCCCTCTACCCAGAAAAAAAAAAAAAGGCTTCCCTTAATGGTGCAATTTATGGCTTCTAGCATCGCTATATTTGATCTCCATCATGGGACAAATGAGGGGTCTCTTGGGGAATAAAAAAGGACCCAAGCCCTTCATCTTAATTCAAACCGTTCCCTGTGCCCCATAGCCCCTGCAATCATATGCTCTAGAAAGTAATGCTCCACTATCAATTCATGCCAAGTGTCTACCACGGGAGATCTAACCTGCCTCCATAGCTTAGTAATAGTCTTCTTTGCCAAAAGAAGGAAGGTGAACATAAGGGTCCCCTTCTGTAATTTGAGCCCCTCTGGAGGAATCAACAGGAGTTCAAATTGTTGGCTTAATACAACGTCTGGGGAAAATACACTCTGAAAAGTCTGTTTGACTTGTCAAAAAACTTGTAATTTGTTACATCCCAAAAGAATGTGTACCTGGTCCGCCCTACCCTCTCCACATTGTCTCCAGCAGTCAGCCCCTAGTGCAGGGAAGATCTTAGCCAGTTTAGCCGGTGTATTAAAATATCTAATGTGAGATTTCCATACAAATTGTCTCCAATAAGGGGCCAATGAGATCCCCAATGAGGGGCAAGTGTACCCAGAGGTCATAGGTCACCTGAAAAGGCAATTCTTGTTCCATGCCTCCAATACCAACTCCGATGAATCAGAGATAATTTCCCTTATTCCTTCATACAATAATCCAATCAAATGTAACTGGATAGATCCCCGGATTGCATTAATAACCAGCTGGAAGAAGAGAGGAATGGGATCAGGAAGGCAATTCCTTAAAGGGTCCTTATGCAAAAGGAAATCCCATACCTGTAAATATCTGTAACAATCTGAATTTGATAGGTTAAATTCCCTTTGGAGCTGGGCAAATGGAGCCACCCTCCGTGGGTCCAAAAACTGGAAGATACATGTGAGACCCTTCCTGTGCCACATGCGAAATGTTAAGTCAAATTGAGTGGGAAGGAAATCTGTTTCTGCAAAACGTAATCGCAGAAAATAAAACACTGATTCCACTGCAGGTATAGCCCTAAATCCAGACCAGTTTTGTAGCATCTGTCGGGCCCCTGTCTGATAATCTGCCAATGTAGGTGTGTCAGCAAGGGGAACAAAAATGACCTTTTGTGGGTCATGCATGTCATTAAGAAAACATTCTATTTTCTTCCAAGGGGGTTGGGGTTCACCCAGGTAAGAATTCGACTTATTCGGACTGACACTGCATACTGATTCAAATCCGGGAAATTTAGCCCTCCCCTGTCTTTTGGCAACTGTAGCAAGAACCAACGAACTCGAGGCCTATGCCCATCCCACACGAATCTAGATAAGAGCTTATTCCATGTATCAAAGTACATTTTAGGGAGAAAAAAGGAATTGTTTGAAACAGATATAATAATTGAGGCAGAACATTAGATTGTATTGTCGCAATTCTCAGGTAGAAAGGGAGTTTCAACATAGACCATTTATGTATATCTGCCTCTAGAACCTGTGTCATCGGTTCATAATTTACTAAAGTGAGATTAGAAACTTGTAGTGGTAAATAAATACCAAGATATTTTAACTTCGGAGTTCGCCACTTAAGGGGTAAGCTTTGTTCAAGTTGGGGGGAGGATGTAAAGTTCAAGGCCAAAACCTCAGTCTTCAAGGAGTTAATAACATAACCAGATATCGAGGCAAACCTCTCCAAAGTTCACTATGCTCCTTGTAATGATATTGCAGGGTCAGTTAAGGTCAACAGCACATCTAGCTGGGGGGTCTGCATAAAGTGACATACAATAAGCGTCTCCTCCCATGTACTTCTCTGGAGGCGCTCATTGCCAGAGCTAAAGGCTCTATGTTAAGAGCAAATAACAGTGGCGATAAGGCACAACCCTGCCTAGTCCCCCCAGTTCAAATCAAAGGGGGAGGACAGAGAGCTATTAACCCTGATATAGGCCCTGGGATTCGCATATAAGTTACTAAGCCATTTAACAAATTCCTCCGGGAATCCAAATGCTCCCAACACCTGCCAGAGATAGCTCCAAAGCACCGGGTCAAATGCCTTGTAAGCATCTAGACTAGCCTCCACCACAGGGAGAGAGGACTTGGAGACACAGGATAGAAGATGTATGATTCTTAGTGTGTTATCTGAAGTTTGTCTATTCTTTAAAAGCCAGTTTGATCTTGATGAATTAAATCAGGCAACGTATCCTCCAGTCTCCGGGCCCATACCGACATACATAATTTATAGTCGCAATTTAAAATAGAAATGGGCCTATATGATTCTGGGTGCCTGGGGTCCTGCCAAGTTTAGGGATTGCTGAGATCATTGCATATGCCCATGAAACTGGGGGTGGGGGGTTCCTAACTGTACTTCAGTAAATGTTTGTCTCATCAATTTTAGGAGTAAAGGGAGAAGAGCTTTATACCATTCCTGAGGAAAACCATCAGGGCCCAGAGACTTGAGGTTCTTGGCTCATCTAATTGCCTGCTTAATTTCTATCTCTGATACTGGGGCCTTAATTGTATCTTGCTGAATATGATTTAATTTGGAAAAACGCAATGGGGAAAGGAATTGTTGTATACTATAGTCCGGGGGGGGGGAGGGTTGTGTTGGAGTATAACTCCTTATAATAATTCTGGAATATTGAAAGAATTTCTGACGTAGTGCCCTTCAGTGCCCCTGTTACAGGGTCTTTTAGTTTTGTTATTGTAGCCGCCTGTCTTGCCCCACGGAGTCTCCTGGGCAAGTTACCAAAAGTGTGGCAACTAAGTTTCTTTTTTTAATTTTTTTATTTTACTATTTATGCCTCCTTCTCATCCCCTCAGCTCTGTTCTTCCAAGGGAGCACATGGAGTCATCCCCCTACGGCACACACCCTACCTGGCCATCCTCCGTCGCCCATGTAGCCTCGGTTGTACCCCTCAGGCGGGGATGGGGCGGGCCCCAACGCCCCGACACTGCAGTAACATCGGTCGGGATACCACCAGGTGGGCAGCCGCAAATCAGGGGCAAGCTGCGGTGCTCCGTCTCCAACGCAGCTGAGAGGCTCTTTTTTCCCCTGGGGAGTGGCTGGTGCACTGACGTCAAGGCGTAACCAACGTCTACCACTCCCCCACTCCTTCTCTCTATTCTTCAGTGCCTGCTGTATCTCTGGCTTCTGCCAGAGATCAGCAGAGCACTGAACAGGGACCCCTGTCCCTCCCCGGGAAAGGAGAGCTGTCCTCCAGACGCTCAATCTTCTCCCACCCCTGCCAACCCCCAGCAACCCAGGGTCATTCCCGAACCTGGGTCGCCAGCATGAGGTGTGGCGTCCAGCGCCTCAACCCTCAGTGCCACTGGGTCGGCCAGCAACTAAGTTTCAATGTGAAAAAGTACAAAATCTTGCACTTGGGGCACAGAAACCCAGGGCAGAGTACAAGATGGGGGAGTGATATTGACAACCACCAAGCAGGAAACAGACCTAGAGGTAATCATATCTGAACCTACAGGTGGCCAAACAGTGTAACAAAGCAGTGGGGAGAGCTGGTGGGATGCTAGGGTGCATATGGAGGGGTATGACCAGCAGAAAGAAGGAGGTGGTGATACCGCAGTATAAATCATTGGTGAGACCTCACCTAGAGTACTGTGTCCAGTTCTGAAGACCACATCTCTTGAAGGACATAGAGTAGAAGTGGTCCAGAGGAGGGCAACTAAAATGGTGCAGGGCCTGCATCAAAAGAGCTATGAGGAGAGACTTAAGGACCTCAATATGTACACCCTGGAGGAAATGAGGGAGAGTGGGATAAGACAGAAACTTTCAAACACCTCACTGGTATAAATAGGGCACAAGAGGAAGCATTTTTCCGAAAAAGATGCTCAAGAACAAGGAGTCATGCTATAACTCTGGGGGGGGGGGGGGTAGATACAGGGGAAACATGATTAAGTACTTCTTCACAGACAGAGCGGTGGATACCTGGAATAGCCTCCCAGTGGAGGTGGTCAGGGCAAAAACTGTAACAGAATTCAAGAACAAATAGGATAGGAATAAGGGAACCTTACTGGTTAGGAAAGGGAGGATAAAGTTGGAGACCAAGTAGAGACTGCGGTTTTACAGTAGGCAGGGAAAATTGGCAGACTAGGTGGGCCAAGCGGTCCTTATCTGCCATCAGTTTCTATGTTTATATATAAGTCGACTGGTGCACATACACCCCCCCCCCATATTTATTTTTCCAATCCCTCAGGCTGGCACATGTGTGATGGTGCGGGAGTGTGACGTAAAGATGTTACATGTACTCGGCCCCTGCACCTAGTCAGTCAGAAGACTGAAACTGCTGCATCATCCAGACTCTGCTAGATGGCAAACAGGCAGTGGCTTGCATTGTCCTCCCTCCCCAAAGAAGGAGAGGTGTCAGTGGATGCTCAGCCCTCCTTCATGCAGCCAGCCGTCGAGTGACCCAGGTCTGTTCTTGAACCTGGTTTACCAGCGTAGCAACAGGTGAGGTGCCCAGGCCCTCACAACTCCGTGCCACAGAGCTGGCACTACATTTCTAATTTTAAGGAAAGAGAGTAAAAATCTCATAAGAGGATGGTGGAGAATCAGGAATCATTGCTGCACCTGGAAAGGGACGTGCTGCTGGAAAAGCAAACAGACGATTAATCACTGTATATCGCAGTATATCGTCCTGCACGATAATCGCAATATTGTTTTTTTTTACAATGATAAATTATCGTCAGTGGTAATTATCATGATGTATCATCATACCGTGTTGTTTTTTAACTCTATTTTCCTCTACCCATTAGCCTCTCTCCAGCGTGGTCTCTCGGTGTGCTGGCTCTGCTTGTCCGACCTGAAGCCCAGACAACTGACTCTGGTTGGGGAGTCCCCCACTCCATGTGCAGCCTTGCCCTAACCCCTCGGATCTGAGCCCCCCCCCCCAAGGAAGGACCGCCATACTCCTTACTGGCATCCTATCTATAGTGCTGGAGGGCTGCTGCTACTGGAGGAGGGACCGGAACAGACACTCGGTGCCCGGCGTGGGACGTGGGGCCACAATCACCGGACCCGCCTCCACCTACCAATGGAGGAGGGGGCATTTTTCCCTTCCCAGCAGTGCGGACATGCTAGGACTTCCAGCATAGCTCGGTAACACTCCCGTATCCACTTGCAGGACGTCTGCCGTGCCACCGTCCCCTCTTGGAATGTGCACTGCGTCAGCCAAGCCCCAAACCACTAGGGCTGCCACAGCTGTGCAATGCAAATCTTGATCCAAGTCCGTGCCCTCGCCCCCGACCCGATGGCCAGAGTCCACTCCCAAACCTGGGTCACCGGCATGGCGTCCAGAGCTACTGGGCCAGTCATACCGTGTTATTGTGACATCCCTAGGCAGCAGTGGATCATGCCATTCCTTGTTACCTCTGTGGATGGCACGCAAGAAAAAATTATTCACCTTAGTAATTGCTTTTCTTCTCACGGAGTCTTGCTATATTATGACAATTAGCAGTTAGCCACAGCACTTGAACTGCCCCGGAGAGGAAGGAGTTAACTCCAGGCTGACTGGAGTTCCAAGCGCGAGCGCTTTGCTGAAAGCTCTATCTGGCTAGTTTCAAACTGAAACTGTCAGATCTTTTACGGAGCCAACACTAAGCAAAAGTCTGTGTGGAAAAACCCTACACTAGCCAAATGGCTACCTACTAGTAGAATAACAATAACAGAAACAACAACAACAACAACAACATCACCCCAACAAGACATTGGGCCCCCTCCCCAAAGACAGAAGTCCAGGAGGGGGGCCAAACATACAACCAAAAACAGAAATACCTAGTTTTCCTAATCCTAAAGAAAAGGGGAAAGGGAAAAGAGCTATAACGGCATGACACAGTGCTTGTACTAATTTGCCAACCCCTTACCCAAGTAGAAGTTCTGAGAGGGGCAGGTTGGGGGGGTGGTCATAATATAGCAAGACTCCATGAGAAGAAAAGCAATTACTAAGGTGAGTAATTTTTTCTTCAAACACCATGAAGTCTTGCTATATTATGACAATTAGCAGATTACACAGCAGTACCTCCATGGAGGAGGGCCAGAACCTACTTAGGAAATAGGCTCTGAAGCACGGCTGTGCCAAACCGAGCATCTCTCCTGGACTGGACATCCAGGGAGTAATGCTTGGTAAAGGTGTGAACTGTTTTCCAGGTAGCAGCTTGACAGATTTCCAGAATGGGAATATCTCTAGCAGCCGCTAGAGATGCAGCTGTACCCCTGGTGGAATGGGCCCTCAGTCCTGAGGGGGGTTCTCTACCTAGTTTTTGGTAGCAAAATTGGATACAAGAGACAATCCACCTGGCAACTGTCCTCTTAGTGGCAGGTTTCCCTTGCCAACCTCGCCATAGGTAAGGAAGAGTTGGAGGATTCAACCTGTGACCCTTGGTGCTCTCCAAATAGTAGCTTAAAGCTCTTTTGGACGTCCAAACTTGTGCAATCTCCTCTCACCCGAGGAAGAATGCCTCAGTGAAAAATACTGGAAGGGAGATGGATTGGTTAAGATGGAAATCTGAAACCACTTTAGGTAAAAACTTTCTGTTAGTCCTGAGGACTACCTTATCTCTGTGAAAAGAAATAAAATCCTTTTCCACTGACAGGGCTTGTAACTCACTTATGCGTCTGGCAGAAGTGATGGCCACTAGGAAAACAGTTTTCCAAGTTAGGAACTTAAGGTCTGCTGAAGACAGAGGTTCAAAGGGGTTGCATTAACTGAGCAATGTAACATTAAGGCTCCAGGCAGGGCTGGGTCCCTAAAGGAGGGTTAGTGTGAAGTAACCCCTTAAAAACTTGGAAAACACAGGGTGAGAAAAGGGAGGCAGGCTTTCCTGCTGATATAAAAGCAGAGACAGCTGCCAGATGAACCTTTATGTAGCTGGCCTGAGGCCTAAGGAATTAAGATGGACCAAGTAGTCCAGCAAATGGGCAAATCAGCAGATTCTGGGACAATCTGCTTCCCAGAATACCAGATGGAGAACCTCTTCCATTTGGAATTATAAGTGGCCCTAGTGGAAGGCTTCCTAGAGGCCTTTAAAATATCAAGGACACCGTGAGAAAGGTGTAAATCAGCAATTTAACTCCCTCAAGAGCCAAGCCTTGAGGTGGAGGGATTTGAGGTCCGGATACCAAACTCTCCCTGGGCACAAGTCAGCAGGTTGTGGACCCTGGGAAGGCCCAGGGGAGGGTGGACTGTCAGGGACAGAAGCAGTGGGTACCAGGGTTGCCTGGCCCAGTCTGGTGCAATCAGAATCACTTTGCAGGGCTGGGATCTGATTTTTACCAACACCCTGAAGAGAAGGGGGAAGGGGGGGAAGGCATACAGGAACTTTCCTTCCCAATCCAACAGAAAGGCATCCAGGGGGACTGAGACCATTACTGGAGGCCTGCAACAGAACAGAGGAAGTTGGTGGTTGTCTGGGGCTGCGAAAAGATCTATCTGAGGAGTGCCCCATCTGGCAAAAACTGACCCCAGCACTAGGGGATTCAAATATCATTCGTGATGACCCTGAGAAATCCTGCTGAGGGCATCCGCTAGGACATTGTCCTTCCCTGGAAGGTGAACTGCTGCTAGGGAGGTGTTCAGGGAGAGCCAGAGACCACAACTTCATTGCTTCGTGCACAAGGGATGACCGAGTGCCCCTGCTTGTTGATGTACCACACTGTTGTGGTATTGTCTGTCCTGACCTGAACTACTTTGTTCTGGACAGATGCTGAGAAAACCTGAAGAGCTAAAAAGACAGCTCTGAGTTCCAATAGGTTGATGTGGAGCAGAGATTCCTGGGGGACCACACTCCCTGAGTGGAAAGGTCGCCCAAGTGCGCGCCCCACCCCAGCAAGGAGGCATCCGTGGTGAGGGTGAGGGAATGAGAAATGGGAATGAAGGGGACCCCTTGTCTTAGATTGCTCTGATCCTGCCACCACTGAAGAGCTAGAATCAGAGTTGGGGTCACTGGGACCAATTTGGTAAGGGGTCCCTCCTTTGGGACCAATAGGCCCTCAAATGAAACTGAATGTCTCTCATCTGAATCTTGCTCCTGCACTACAGCTGTGGAGGCAGCCATGTGCCCTAGAAGTTGCAGAAAGTGCCTTGCTGGTCGAGAGACCCGCAGGGGGTGAAAGAGGATGCCAGGGCAATCAGCTTCTCTACCCTTTCTCCGGGGAGAAATGCCTCTGGCCAACTTTGTGTCCAATTCCCCACCTATGAAAGTTAGTACCTGAACTGGTTCTAGAACTGACTTTGGTAAATTCAGCAGGAATCCAGGGAAGTGAGAAGCTGCTGGGTGACTGCAAGTGGGATTTTACCTGATCTGGGGACTGACCCACAATGAGCCAGTCGCCAGGTAGGAAACACAGCAACCCCTTGCCTTCTTAAATGAGCCACTACCACAGCTAGACATTTTGTGAATACCCTTGGAGCAGAGGTAAGACCGAAGGGCATTGCTCTGAACTGGTAGTGACCTGAGGGCAGTTCGAACCTGAGGTATTTTTGGTGAGAAGGCCTGATCAGGACATGAAAATAGGCATCCTTGAGGTCCAGGGAGGCTAGCCAGTCCCCTGGCCTGAGGGAGGGCAAAATCATTGCCAGAGTTAACATTTTGAACTTTGGTTTCAAAAGATGCTTGTTCAGGTACCTTAAGTCTAGAATGGGCCTCCATTCTCCTGTCTTTTTTGGGGTAAGAAAGTATCTGGAGTACAGCCCCTTGCCCTGGTGACAAGGAGGAACCCCTTCCACTGCTTTGCAGTCTAGGAGGGAAGAGACCCTGGTTCTCATCTTTGGAAACTGTTTGAAGCTGAGAACCAGACCCTGGCTTACTACCTCCAGAACCCATTTGTTCGAGTTAGGGACACCCAGTTCTGGCTGAAATAAGCCAACCTGCCTCCAACTGGTACAGGAGATCGCCTGGGCACCCCATCAGGGTGCCTGCTTGGCAGTAGCCTTAGGCTGAGGGGGGGGACGTGCCTACCTGCGCCCGCCTACCTCTGCCTCTGAAAACCTCTGTGCAAAAGCAGAGGAGGCTTGGGATTGATAAAAGGCTCATGAAGGCCTGCCCTACCTCTGGGAGTGTGCCTCTGTGGAGTGGCATGCCGCCTTGGCCTGGGCACTTTTGTAGGTAGTTCTGTATTCATCCATCTTTTTCATATAATTTTCCGCTTGCTCTCCAAACAGAGAATTTCCACCACAGGAAAATCCATAGCCTTTGACTGAGTATCCTGTGACAGATTAGTGCACCTGAGCCATGCCAACCTACGGAAAGCTACAGAAGTGGCCATGACCCTAGAGGAAACACCATTAACGTCTACAGCAGTATGAAATTGAACTTTAGAGGCTTCAATGCCATCAGCAGCCACCTGTTCCAATTCACTAGTCAGCTGGCCATGGCCTGCTTGGCTAACTGCAACACTGTATCCCATCTAGATTTCTGATATCTAGCCACATAAGCCATATAATTTGCCTGCCTGAGTCCCAAAGAAGCTGCCATATACTGTTTTTTCTCCATGGCATCAATCTTCCTGGAATCCTTATCAGGAGGATGTGAGGCCAGGGGATATTAGACCTTGTCACAGGCTGCAGCTTGTACCACACCTACATGACTACACTGCTCAGTGAGGAAGTCTGCATCAGGGCCTGATAAAGTATACCTTCTGTCCATTTTTTATCTACAGGAGGGACAGAATGAGGATTTTTAAAATTTTGTTGTTTGCTTCCTAAATGACTTATGCAAAGGAATAGACAACCTTCTAGACTCTGGGATATCCATCATCTCAACATAATCAGGCTCCTCTTGCTCATCCACAGCCTCTTCCAAGGGAAGCTGGAAGGTTTCTGCAACCTTTTTGTAAAACATAAAATGAGAAGGGGACTCAGACAGCATAGGGGAGATTCTAATGGTCTGTCTGGAGAAATGTCCGTTCAATGGGCACGCTCCAGACCCTCCCAGCCACATACATAATGATCAAAATCTTCCTCCCCTCCTGTGGTTCATAAAAATTCCTCAACATCATACTTGAACCACTGGAACCGAACGAACCAACCTTTGCCAGTTGTTGGTGGTCTGCCGGTCCCTGAGACAGTGACTGGACAATCTGTATAGCTTTAGCTATCTCTGTAGCAGTTGGAGAGGCAATCTTGCACTCCAGACCTGCTGATTTCTTAGATTTTTACTGGGACTGGTTCCTCAGAACCAGCCTTCCTTTGCCCGAAGAAGTCTCGCCCTGGTCAGAGGGCACCCTCTGGTCCAGTGGGTGCTGGACCGGCTGGCCATCCGGGCCAGCGGACTTTTGGCCTCTCGCCCTGAGCCGGCCCAATCTTTTCTCCAGGTGGCTGCAGGGAATTCTTATACACCTGGCAGTCTGACAGGAGGTGGTCAGCTCAGACAATAAACACATGTGTGTGTGGGTCAGCCTTGGCAAAGGCTTCCCACAGACATCACAGTGTTGAAACCCAGTGGGCCCGGTTTTTCTTTTGTGTTTCTTAGACATAATGCCAGCCTATCCAAAAACTTGCCCTTTTTATGGCAGTGCCAGGCAAGACACCCTTATCGGTTCCTAACCGTGTCACGGGTATTTGAAAAAACCCAATTTAAGAGATAGTTTTTAGAACCGATAAGAACCGGGAACCGCACTCTAAAAGCCCAAGCTATTATTTAAAATTGTTTTTTTTAGCAAACCGATCGGTTCAAAACCGAACCGATAATTAATTTCCACACAGACTTTAAAATCCTGTACTTACGGTTTACCAGATAGAGCTTTGAACGAAATGCGGTAAAATAAATACTTATTGCCGGTTAAAATGAACCGAAAACACTCGTTTGAACCGAGAAATGAACCGAGCTGAAGGAGCAGATCTCTGGAGCGACTGTTCAGTGAAGCGGAGTAAAGAATCTGACAGTTTCAGTTTGAAACTAGCCAGATAGAGCTTTCAGCAAAGTGCTCGCGCTTGGAACTCCAGTCAGCCTGGAGTTAACTCCTTCCTCTCCGGGGCAGTTCAAGTGCTGTGGCTAACTGCTAATTGTCATAATATAGCAAGACTTCATGGTGTTTGAATATGCTGGTGTGGCAGCAGTGCATCATGCCATTCCTTGTTACCTCTGGGGACTGCATGCAACATGCTGGTGTGGCAGCAGTGCATCATACTATTCCTTGTTACCTCCTGGGATAGCACGCAACATGCTGGTGTGGCAGCAGTGCATCACGCCATTTCTTGTTACCTCTGTGGATGGTGCCCAACATGCCTGTGTGGCAGCAGTGCATCATGCCATTCCTTGCTACATGTGGGGATAGCACGCAACATGCTAGTGTGGCAGCAGTGCAACATGCCATTCCTTGCTACATCTGGGGATAGCACGCAACATGCTAGTGTGGCAGCAGTGCAACATGCCATTTCTTGTACCTCTAGGGATAGCATGCAACATGCTGGTGTGGCAGCAGTGCATCATACTATTCCTTGTTACCTCCTGTGATAGCACGCAACATGCTGGTGTGGCAGCAGTGCATCACGCCATTTCTTGTTACCTCTGTGGATGGTGCCCAACATGCCGGTGCGGCAGCAGTGCATCATGCCATTCCTTGCTACCTCTTGGAATTGCACGCAACATGCTGGAGTGGCAGCAATGCATCATGTCATTCCTTGTTACCTCTGAGGATTGCACAGAATGTGCTGGTGCGGCAGCAGTGCATCATGCCATTCCTTGTTACATCTGGGGATAGCACGCAACATGCTAGTGTGGCAGCAGTGCAACATGCCATTCCTTGTTACCTCTAGGGATAGCATGCAACATGCTGGTGTGGCAGCAATGCATCATGCCACTCCTTGTTACCTCTTGGGATGGCACGCAACATACTGGTGTGGCAGCAGTACATCATGCCATTACTTGTTACCTCTGGGGATGGCACGCAACATACTGGTGTGGCAGCAGTGCATCATGCCATTCCTTGTTACCTCTGGGGACTGCACGCAACATGCTGGTGTGGAGGCAGTGCATCATACTATTCCTTGTTGCCTCCCCGGATAGCACACAACGTGCTGGTGTGGCAGCAGTGCATCACGCCATTTCTTGTTACCTCTGTGGATGGTGCCCAACATGCCGGTGCAGCAGCAGTGCATCATGCCATTCCTTGCTACCTCTGGGAATTGCACGCAACATGCTGGAGTGCAGCAGTGCATCATGTCATTCCTTGTTACCTCTGGGGATTGCACAGAATGTGCTGGTGTGGCAGCAGTGCGTCATGCCATTCCTTGTTACATCTGGGGATAGCACGCAACATGCTAGTGTGGCAGCAGTGCAACATGCCATTCCTTGTACCTCTAGGGATAGCATGCAACATGCTGGTGTGGCAGCAGTGCATCATGCCACTCCTTGTACCTATCGGGATGGCACGCAACATATTGGTGTGGCAGCAGAACATCATGCCATTCCTTGTTACCTCTGGGGATGGCATGCAACATACTGGTGTGGCAGCAGTGCATCATGCCATTACTTGTTACCTCTGGGGATGGCACGCAACATACTGGTGTGGCAGCAGTGCATCATGCCATTCCTTGTTACCTCTGAGGAATCGCACGCAACATGCTGGTATGACAGCAGTGCATCATGCTATTCCTTGTTAACTCTGCGGATGGTACGCAACATACTGGTGTGGCAGCAGTGCATCATGCCATTTCTTGTTACCTCAGGGGATAGCACGCAATGTTTTTTACAATAATAAATTATTATCAGTGATAATTATTGTGATATATCATCATACCGGGTTATCGTGACATCCCTAGGCAGCAATGCATCATGCCATTCCTTGTTACCTCTGGGGATGGCATGCAACATACTGGTGTGGCAGCAGTGCATCATGCCATTCCTTGTTACCTCCAGGGATGGCATGCAACATACTAGTGTGGCAGCAGTGCATCATGCCATTCCTTGTTACCTCTGGGAATGGCACACAACATGCTGGTGTGGCAGCAGAGCATCATGCCATTCCTTGTTACCGCTGGGGATGGCACGCAACATGCTGGTGTGGCAGCAGTGCATCATGCCACTCCTTGTTTCCTCTGAGGAATCAGATGCAACATACTGGTGTGGCAGCAGTGCATCATGCCAGTCCTTGTTACCTCAGGGGATTGTACGCAACATACTGGCTTCATGAAATTGCTCGTTACCTCTGGGTATAGCACACGACATGCTGGTGTAGCAGCAGTGCACTATGCCATTTGTTGTTATTATAGGTCTCAAATCTCCCAAGAAAATGAACCACACTCTACACCAGTTTGCTACTGAGTATCAATTTTATTCACTCCATGGTGCATTATAAGCAGCAATGTCTAACTATAAATCCACACAGAGGGCCCAAAAAATGCCCTGGTGCTTTGTTCATAAGAGCTTCGTCAGGGGCCCCCTAACAAAGCTCTTACAAGAGAAGACTCGGGGCATTTGTTTAGTCCCTCTGTGAGGATTTACAATTCCGTAATGCTGCTTATACTGTACAATGGAGTGACTAAAAATGAAAATTACGTATCTACCGTAATTCTTGATCTTCTCTTGTATCTTCACAAGATAGCACACTGCACTGACAATATAAGCATACACATTGTATTATATATATATTTCTATATAACAAATCACACACGCACGTGCCCGCACACACACACACAAATGCAATAACAAAACAAAAATAAAACTAGATAAACGTGGGGAGTAGTGCGATGTAATGGCTGTGGGGCAGCAGTCTTCCGGGAGTCCTTCTGGAGGCTGAGATGCTGCCCTATTTGCAGACAACTATCTGCCCTGAGGGAGGAAGTTGCCCATCTTCAGGCCGCACTGGACAGTAGTAAGGAAACCTTACCCCAGGCCACACTGGACAGTAGGAAGGGAACCTCCCCCATCCAGGGAGCACTAGCGCCACCATCACTACCTCAGAGGTTGCGAAGAAAGCACAGCAGTTGGACCACAGTGGGCTCAGGGAGGGTGAGAAGGGTGGAACAGAGGCACACCCAGTCAATTGTTCCACTCCACAATCCATACACCATTCTGGGGGAGCATAGCTCCCCTATGGATGCACCCGCAGAGAAGACTGATGATAACTGTTACAAGGGAGGCCCACAGGAAGGAGGCAGAGGACACCACAGGGAAAGGAAGCAGCTCCTGGTGGGGACCCAACTATTAGGGGTAGAACTGGGGGAGCTGGGAAACTGAAGTGAGGTGCCTGCCTGGTGTCATGGCTTGAGGGACAGGAAGCGATCCTCAGGATCACGAGAATAGCTGCAAGGGATTCCGAGCTGGACGAATTGTCCACCTAGGGACAAATGACTTGGCTCATCATGAGATTAGAGCAGTGCAGGAGGACATTGCAGAGTTGGGGAGGACCTAAGACAAGTAGCACACACAGTATCCTTCTCAGAGGTGCTGGCTGTCAAAAGCATGGGGAGGCGAGGGCATTTGGCACCATGCAGTTTAATGAATGGTTGAAAAGTGGTGCAGAGCACAGGGGTTTGGTTTCATTGGGGACTGGGGTTCCACCTGGAGGGACACCAGCCTATACTGGCAGGATGGTCTGCATCTGTCCAGGAAGGGAACACGTCTTTTGAGCAATCTGTTTAAATGCTTCATTGGCAAGCTTTTAAACTAGTCAAAGGGGGAGGTACTGACAAGCAGCAGGAAAATCCCAGCCTCTCCCTATAAAACAGGGTACTAAATGAGAAAAAGACTGAGGTAGAACGGTCAGTGGGGATGCTGCAACAGAAGGTAAAGCCATCAAAAATGGAGAGCAATGAGTACTAATGCCCGTAGTCTGGGTAACAAGCTTCCTGAATTAGTGGCCTTGATGAAGGAGGAACATCTGATATTGTGGCAGTCACAGAAACATGGTACACACAAAACCATGACTGGGACATAAACATACCAGGATACACTGTCACAGGAGGGACAGGGAGGGTAAAAGAGAGGAGGAGTAGTTCTTTACATAAGGAAGGAATAAAAGCAACAGAACAAAAGGGTAAACAGGGAGGAGAAGAAGCACTGTGGGTAAATTTGGGATAGGCAATGCACCACAATACGCATAGGGTTAATAACAGATTCTTCTCAGGGGAGGAAATGGACAGGGAAATGATAGAAAGTATACTTAGAATGGCAGAAAAGGGGAGATATTGCTGATGGGTGATCTGAATATGCCAGATGTTAACTGAGTGCAGTTGCAGCTGCCACTAAGAGTGCAGCTATTCTAGATGCCCCAGAGGGCATGCCTTAGACAACTAGTACTGGAGCCCACTCGAGAGGGAGCAATATTAGACTTGATTCTCCTAAATGGAGATGGAGAGAGGATCACAGATGTAGAAGTGGGTAGCCATCTGGGAACTAGCGATCATCGAACAGTATGGTTCACAATAAACACAGCAATAGAGTCAAGCCATACAAAGACAAAAGTACTGGACTTTAGGAGGGCTGACTTTACTAAAATGGGTGAGTGCCTAAGGAATGCACTAGCAAATGGGCAGGAAGGAGGGTGGAAGAATAAAACTGCCATCACAGAGGTAACAAGCCTTTGTGTGAAGCAAATAAACAAAACAAGATGATGTAAGAAACCACTATGGTTCTCAAAGGAAGTGGCAGTGAAGGTTCAAGAGAAAAAGAAAGCATTCAGGAAGTACAAGGAATCGAGAAGGAGCAGGACAGAGAACTGTATCAGTTAAAGCAAAAGGAGGCTGGGAAGGCAGTCAGAACAGCAAAGGCCCAAACCGAGGAAAAGACAGCCAACTCAGTTAAGAAGGGGGATAAAACCTTTATAGGTACATCAGGAGCAAAGGAAGACCAAGGAGGGATAGTGAGGCTTAATAAAGGGAGGAGGGGCAGAGGAGACTCAGAAAGGCAGAGATACTAAACAAATATTTTTGCTCAGTATTTACAAATGAAGAGGGGGATGTACCTAAAACAAACAGTAGTAGTAACACTCTGGATACAGAAGTTGATACCAGCCCATTTACAGAAAAAGGGTTCTGAAAAGGATTCTTAAAACTGGAGGTGGACAAAGCAATGGGGCCTGATGGGCTTCATCCCAGAATTCTAAAAGAGCTATGGTAGAGTACAGTTACGTAAGAACTTACCGTAACAGTAGATCTTCGAGAACAGCTCTTGCAGCAGGTTACACCATTTGGACTGAAGCCGCAGGTGACAGGACCCCACGGAAAAATTCTATTAGCTATCTTCAGCGGGACCACCTCTCGACGCCGGTCCCGCCTCCGGCGTCAGATGGTATATAAGGGGCTGGTCCCGCCCAGATTCCCCAGTTCTCCCGCCGGAGACTTCCGGCCGCAGGCTGACATCAGAATGGGAGACCGAGGATCCACCATAGAAGAAAAACGGGAAAAATTCCTGTTGATAAAGGCTAAAGCCATGCCTCCTCCAAGAGGGAAGGTGGGTAGAAGGTACTTGCTGCAAGAGCTGTTCTCGAAGATCTACTGTTACGGTAAGTTCTTACGTAACTGTACTATCTTACTTCGAGACACAGCTCTTGCAGCAGGTTACACCATTAGGACTGATTCCCAAGCAGTAACGCTGCCAAAAATTCCAGGAGGAGGAAAATAGGAAAAACATTCCAGGTCCTGAATCTAGGACAGAAGACCCTGTAGCACCACCAGGCCAAAAATACAGGTTACTCACCTGTAACAGGAGTTCTAGGAATGGTATATGTTGTTCATCCACACTCATTGGCAGTATCCTTGCCGCTTTAAATCTTGCCGGAAGGTCTTCAAGCTTGCTCCTCCCACCCACCCGGGTGGTATAACTCTCGGCTCCGCCCCATGACGCCAGATCTGGCCCGCTGGAAGCTCAGGCTGTGCGCCGGGCCGGGAGGTCAGGAGTTGGATGAACATATACCATTCCTAGAACTCCTGTTACAGGTGAGTAACCTGTATTTCTAGGGACATGGATATGTTGTTCATCCACACTCATTGGCAGACTCCTAGCAGTTCTCCGGGAGGAGGGAGGCAAGACGACACCCCAATACTTACTTGGGAAAGAGAGACTGAGAACCGAGGCCCCAAAACCAGCATCCCGGCGCGTGACTCAGGGTCGATGTGGTAGTGGGTAATGAAGGTGTTTGGTTGACTTCCAGGTAGCAGTTCTGCAGATTTCTGGATAGGGACGGCCCTGGAAGCAGCCAATGCTGCAGCAGTATGGCGGTAGAATGAGCTTATCCTCTGGGAGGCTCCATGCCCGCCAACTTATAGCAGAGATCTATGCAGGAGGTTACCACCTGCTTATCGTCCGCTTATTGCAGGTCTGCCAGATGCGGCTTCAGCGTAGGTGACAAACAGCTGGCGAACCTCTCCCCATTTTCAGCCGTACGCCCTTATAATAAGCTGTGCGCCTTCTAGGGTCCAGAGGTGGAGCCTATTCGGCTCCCGAGGTGTGATTGGGTAGAACACCGCAGAGTCAACACCTGGTTAAGGTGAAACTCCGACACCACCTTCGGAAGGAATTTCGGTGGGGCTGAGGACAACCTTGTCCCTGTGGAAGACCAGGTAAGGAGACTCGATGGAAAGCGCCTGGAGCTCTCCCATCCTTCTGACTGACGGATAGCCACCAAGAAGGCGTGTCTTCCACGACAGGTGAGAGAGAGCACACCTGTGCATAGGTTCTAATGGCTTGCCCATGAGCTTGCCAGTACCAGCAGTAGATCCCACGGAGGTGGGGGGTTCCCGACTGAGGGAATGTGATCAAGGCCTTTGAAAAGCGCCAGACCACCTTCTCCTGCGCCATCGACTGCTTCCCGCCCGCGCCCGGGTAAGCAGAGATGGCTGCTGGTGGCGCACCCTTAGGTCGCCGACCCAAGCCCTTGACTAGAAAGGGACCATAAATAGTCCAAGATGCTTGCCAAGGAACAGGAGGAAGGGTCCAAGCCCTGTTTCTGACACCAAATGGAAAAACCTTTTCCATTTGAAGGCATAGCATTTTCTGGTCGACTCTCACGGGACGCCTCAACTACATTGAGGACCTCGCCGGAAAGACCCAAGGCCTGGAACTCTAGCCGCCAGGAACCAGGGCCGCCAGGTGCAGGGATTGAAGGTCCGGATGGAACACCTTCCCTGATTGACTGAGAGCAGGTCCGGCGAGCTGGAAGCTGCCGCTGAGTCCTGGAGCTGAGACTGAGGAGATCTGGTACCAGAACTGGCGAGGCCAGTCTGGGGCTATCAGAATCACCTGCGCCTTGTCCCTCTCGCCTTGAGAAGCACCTTGTGGATCAAGGGAAATGGGGAAAGGCGAAAAGAGGCCCGGGGTCCATTGCTCGAGAAGGCATCCCTGCAGCGAGCCCCTGCTGAGGGGGCGGGCATGGAACAGACTCAGCTCATGCCTCCATGGAGGCAAACAGGTCCACCTGAGGTGTGCCCCAAAGGGAGAACAGATGCTGTACTACCTCCGGGAGAGAGACCACTGTGGGATGCAGCCCCTATCCGCCCAGGGCATCGGCCAGGTGTTGGAGGCCCTGCCACGTGAATGGCTAGGAGATCCGCCCAGGCTGCGCACGAGTGACCAAATGCGGAGAGCTCTTGCATAAAAGCATGGAGCGCGGCCCGCCCTGGCGGTTCAGATAGTACATGGTCGCGGGTATTGTCCGCCTGACTCGACCACTTGACCCCGAGGAACGGAGCAAAGGCGGTGGAGAGCTAGGCGGACCGCCGGAGCTCCAGCAGGTTGATGTGGCATCGACTCCCGGGACCAGAGGCCATGAGCCCGGTGTTCCCCAGATGGGCACCCCAACCCATCAGAGAGGCATCGGTCGATCAGCTGACAACGGGATGCCCTCCTGCAAATGATCTGGAACGGTCCACCACTGGAGAGCTGCCCACATCCCCTGTGTCACCGACACAAGCTGGTCCAAGGATCGCAAGCATTGACCACTGGCTGGCCAGTCCCCACTGAAGGGGACGATGTTCCAGCGGGCCCAACGGACCACGCCTGGTGCAGGCCACTGAGACCCAGGAGGCGAGGAAGTCCCGGCAGGGGCACTGCCCAACCAGAAATGATCGGGCAAAGGAGGAAAGAACCTCGCCCTGTCCGCCGGAGCCGCGCCTGGCTTCAAGAGAGTCGAGCTGCGCTCGATGAATAGAATCACCTGCTTCGCTCGAAGTTCGACTTGGCCTGATAATGGAGGCCCCAGTTGAGAGCAGACCTGGAGGGCCAGATCTCTGACCACTCCGCCTCCTTCCTGGAGGGAGCTGCTATCAGCCAGTCGTCCAGGTAAGGGTACACCCGACCCCTCGGGCCAAGAGGGAATGCTGTCACCACTGCCATGCATTTGGTGAAGACCCTGAGCTGGAGACAAGTCAAGGGCATGGCTTGAATCAAGAGGGATCCTTCCGCCTGAAGCGAAGGAATCTCTGGTGAGACGGACGATAGGACGTGAAAACACGCCCTGCAAGTCCAGAGAGCAGAACCACACGCGCGCTCCAAGGATGGTATTATCTGAGCCAGAGTGACCATCCTGAAGGTTCGAGACCTTAGGAACTTGTTTAGGTCGGTAGGTCGAGAATGGGGCGCCAGCCCCCGTCTGCTTCGGAACCAGGGAAGTACCTGGACACAAACCCTGGGTCTGAAGGAGGGTCCACTACCTCTTACCACCTCCTTCTGGAGTGAGGAGAGCGATGTCGGCTTGACGAGCCGCCAGTGAGGCTGGGGATCCCGAAGCCCCCCGAGGGGCGACGGCTCTGAAGGGTGGTGCCTGCTCGAATTCCAGAGGCAGGCCTCTTCCCACTACTCTCCAAGACCCACCTGTCCGTGGTAACAGCGAACTTCAGGCGAACGGAAGTGTGCTGGAGCCGCCTCTCATGGGGGACCTAGGGGTAAGGTGACGGGATGGGGGCGACACCTCAGCCTGGCCACTGAGCAGGCTTGGAGGAGGGACCGCCAGAGGACCTCCTGGGCCCTTTCCTCCCTGCCTCCTGTTAGAGGAAGCCGGCGGCTTGGGTTTGGGATGCCAAGGTCGAGCCTGCTGGCCCTGACGCGCTGGGCCGGGCGCTGCTGGAAGTACACAGAAGGACCAAAGGGCTTAGGCTGTGGTTTATGGCCTTGTCCTTCTGAGCGGAAGAGACCGAGTCCAAGGTGGCATTGACTTCTCGATCCTCTGCAGGTGACCTTCCACCCCAGGGTCAAGAGGTCAGTCCCCAAAAGGAACATCCGCCAACTTGTGCTGGGTATCCAGGCTAAAGGTGGATATCCTCAGCCAGCTCGCCGACGAGATAGCCACGCGGCCGCCACCGATCTGGCACATGAGTCCCCATATCCAAAGCAGTCTGGAGCTGTTGTTTGGCCACTGCCCTTCCGGTCCCGCACCTGCTTAACCGTAGTCTGCAGATCGGCGGGAAGATGAGGGATGACTCATCCATGGAGCCCAACAGGGCATGAGAAAATGTGCGAGGACGGCCGAACTGGCCTGATTTAAGGTCGAGAGGACGTGAGCGAGACTTTTCGGCCCGACATAGTCCAATTCCCTGACTCCTTTGTCAGGAGGTTTGTCCACATCCCTGGCGCAGCCGGGCGCACCGGAAAACGCTGTCGGTAACCAACCCTCAGCAGAGGGGTGTTCCAAAACCGACAAGGAACCGGTGGGACCGTGATACTTCCTGGCCATCCTGGCCGGAAGGCGCAGGGCAGGAAGCAGGGCGCTGCCAAAGTTCCAGTGCCGACCCACTATGGCCTCGCCACCGGAAAGGCCTCCGCCGGAGAATCCCTCGTCCAGAATCTCCGTGAGGGGATACTGGCCCGCTTGGAACGGGTTCGAGCCCATCCCGGTAGACTCAGATGAGCCAAGTAGTCCTAGGAAGGACGACGGCTATCGTTCATTGACTGACCTCCTGAAGACTCCAAGTCCAGTCGCTTGAGAAAAAGGAGGAATCATCTTCGACTCGGAAGAGTCCTCAAGAGCTGCCTCTGGCTCTGAGCCACCCTTCACCTGCCGAGGGTTCTGGTCGGGAGTGAGGGTAACTGACAGCCGGCGGGTAGACCCTTAGCCACCGAGAATCTCTGGACGGAGCCCCACCGGTGGCTGTGAGGCGGAGGTTCCACCGGAATCGGTGGAGCAGCTGGTTTTGGCCGAACACCGCCTGGATAGGCCTCGGATAAGTCGAGGTTGTGTCAGCCGCCCGTGACAGCTCACTTAATGGCCGGGAAGGCGACGGAGTCGGCTTATTCCCCGGCCAGGAGGAGCTGTTAAACATAAGGTCTCTCGCATCTGCCGACGACTCCTGATGCCGAGGCCTCCCTCATCCGAGGAGGAGGACGAGGGACGAGCGGCGACGCCGCTTACCGCGGTGCCGAGACCGAGACCGCCTATGACGGTGGGATCGGCTGGACCGCGAAGAGGTCCGAGACCGAGAGTCCCGGAATTTCTGAGGTCGGTGCGGGAGGTGTCGGCCGGAACCGCACTCCTTCGCTCGGATGGTCCATCCGAGGCTCGGAACCGAGGCACAGGCGAGCCCACGGATCCTCAACCTCCCGGGGAACCGTGAGGGGAATTGCTGCTAAAGGCGACAGCCCGTCAATGGGTCGAGAAAATCTCGACTTCATCGTGGGAGTTTCGTCAACTGACCTGACGGGACACCGTGAGGCCAGTGGCTGAAGCCGAGCGGTCAATCGAAGCCGACGGTCGACGGCCGAGAGGGACCTTTCCTGGCCCCAAGAGCGCCGTGAGGGATTCTACTCTCGTCCCTCTTTTTGGACCAGAATAAGGTCCAGCAGACGCAGGCCCTCCTTTAGTGGAGAGGGACAGACAAAGCTCTCATTAGAAGCGCGGTAGGAAGAACTCCAGAGAGAGGATAAATGCCTGCTGCCGAGGAAGATACGCCCGCCGCCGCCTCTTCGAGGGCGACCATCCGCCCGAGCTGATCCGCCGCCGGGCCGCGACACCGCCAACCGGCCTCCTTGACTTCATCGAGGGAACGCTCTCGGACGCCCAGTTGCACCGGGCAGCACGGTCTCGAGGACGAGGCCGAGAAAGATGAGCACAGGTCTAAGCCCGCGGGTCGTGCTCAAGGCCTAAGCAGTAGACACACACGTGAGTGTGGATCCGTCCGAGACATCTTCTGCCCGATGGGCATTCTCCAACCGAGTCGATGGTCCATCGTAGCCATGAGGATAGAAGACTGAAGTCTTTGCAAAATTTTATTTTTAACCGAAACGGAGAAATAGGAACTAGTCACAAACGCAGAGCTGCTAAGGAGGGAACCTGAGTCGCCAGCTAAGGAAGATCTAGCCATGGGGCGGAGCCGAGTTATACCACCCGGTGGGTGGAGGAGCAAGCTTGAAGACCTTCCGCAAGATTTAAAGCGGCAAGGATACTGCCAATGAGTGTGGATGAACAACATATCCATGTCCCTAGAATCTGGCTCTTCACGAGAGGCGCACGTCCAGGCTATAATGCTTGATAAATGTATGCACAGAGCTCCAAGTGGCTGCAGCACATATGGCAGAAGTGGAGACGCTCAAGTGCTGCAAAGGAGGTGCCACGCCTTAGTGGAATGACCCCGACTGAACCCGGGAGGGGCTTCGTTTGAGCTCAACAGAATGAAATACACTGGACAAGCCAGCTAGACAGGGACTGTTTGGATACAGGTTGGCCCATCATCCTCTCAGAAAAGGAAACGTAAGTTGCTCAGAACTACGAAATGGTTTAGTTCCTGTTGAGGTAACACCTCAGGCTGCGGTGAACATCCAGGTGTGGAGCAGAGCCTCCTCTATTCGAGTAGTTCGAAGTAGACCGCAGGTCAATGTCCTGATTTAGAGTGAGGAGAGACCACCTTAGGCAAAATTTAGGATCGGCCTCAGGATACTCTGTCCCGGTGGAAAAATAAATAAGGCTCTTTGCACATGAGAGCGTGAAGCTCAGAAATTTTCTCGCTGAAGTAACAGCAACCAAAAATACGCTTCCACGACAGAAAATGTAGCTCGTGAATCCGCGGCAGGTCTCAAGGGGGAGTGTGGAGTTGTTCCAGGACAAAGAGCAAATCCCATGGAGGCACTGGGTCCTTAATGGGTGGCCTAAAGTGTAAAACTCCTCTCAGAAATTCCCGAGAGGCATCTAACTGTGCCACTGTACAATGCCCCACTGGAAAGTGGTAGGCAGAGATGGCACAAAGGTGCACCTTGATAGAGGAGTAGGCTAGACCAGGTAGAGAGCAGGTAGTCCAACACCACTTCCACCGGTCAACCTAAAGGGGAAAAATCATGTGCTCACGCATCATAAAACAAAACGGGCGCACTTTGTATGTGACAGACAAGGTCGTGGTTTTCTCTGGCTGCAGAACTTCTGCAAATCCTCTGCGAGACCCCTCGCGGGATTTGAAGATGGCTATGTTCTAGAGCCATGCATGCAGGTTCAGTGAGCTTAAGTCTGTGTGACTAGTGAACCTTTCTCCTGAGACAGGAGATGGAGCTGACCCGTAACGGAGCGGAGGTTCCCGGATAACTGAATTAGCAAGGGGAACCAGATCTGTCTGGGCTGTGTGGGGCTACCAGGATCATTATTGGATGCTCCCTGGTGAGTTTGAGAAGAACTTCTGATCAACGGGAAGGAGGAAAAGCGAGAGGAATCTGTCCGCCCAGGAGAGGACAACTGCCTCGCCAGAAAACACTTAGGCCCTGATCTAGCGAGCAAAATTGGGCAGTTTTGCTGATGGGGATGCGAACAAGTCTAACTTCTGGAGTTCCCATCGAAGAAACAGATCCTCTGCTACCTCTTGAAGAAGTTCCCACTGCGGGACTTTTGGCCTGGGAGTGCTCAGGTTGCCTGCAACGTTGTCCACCTTCGGGACATGCACAGTGATCAGATTGGCGCCGCGTCGGATTGCTTCCAATCCTACTGCCTCATGGCCTCCTGCAAAAGGTGTGGAGGTGCGCCCTTGCTTGTTGAGGTAATACATCACCGTGTTGTCTGTCTGAAGCAGAAGAGTACTTGGTGGATTGACTGAAAGGCCTGCAGGGCATAGAGAACCGCCTCATCTCTAAAATCGCTGATATGGAGATGAGCTTCCACGGGTCCACGATTCCTGGGACTTCAC
Source organism: Neoceratodus forsteri (assembly GCA_016271365.2). Lineage (NCBI taxonomy): Eukaryota > Metazoa > Chordata > Ceratodontiformes > Ceratodontidae > Neoceratodus > Neoceratodus forsteri. The sequence goes on from CM057455.1 coordinate 884,358,753, forward strand.
CCGCCCAGGTGTGCCCCCACCCAAGACCTGTAGGCGCTGTGGTGAGGATTACCCGGGACGGCGCTTACAAACGGATGCCCATGGAGAGCTACTCCTGGTTCAGCTACCACAGCCAGTCCTTCTAATCACGGTGTTTCGTGATCCTGACCGATGCTGCGGGTGGTCTTGCCTTTGGTCCCATTGCACCTTGAGCATCCACTGAGTTACCTGCATGTAGCCTTGCTAAAGGACGGTAGGAATGGCCGCAGCCATGTCCGAGCAAGAGAAGAACGACCTGGCAGGGATGGTCTTGTTCGACGACAACTCCTGATGAGGGATCTGATGCACTCGGCTTCTCGCCTGGAAGAAAAGCTCTTCCTGAACTGTGTCCAGTACTGCACCTATAAATTGTAGTTTCATGGCGGTACCAGGAGAGACCGTGGTTGATTAGGATGCCAGGAGATCGGAATAAGTCCTGTGCTCTGGACATCAGAACAACGCCTCTGGAGGCGCCATGAGAAGTCAATCGTCCAGGTACGGGAACATAATGGTCCTGTCTCCTCAGAGACTGCCACGACTGCCATGCACTTGCAAAGACCCTGGGTGCAGATGACAGTCCGAATGGAAGGGCTTGGAACCGAAGGTGGTGGTTGAGAAACTTAGTCTAGGAACCTCTGTGCTTGAGTTATAGGGACATGCAGGTATGCATCCCATGTCTAGAGACGCTAAGAAGGCGTTTTGTTTCAGTGCAGCATGTAAATAAGACCGAAATAGTCACCATGCGCGGAATCTTCAGAAGCATCGACACGTTGAGGTCGCTGAGGTCCAAAATCGATTTGAGGTCCCCTGTTTTCTTTGGAATGAGGAAGAAGTGGAATAATATCCTGTCCTCTGGTTCTCCGATGTACTTATCGCTTCCCCTTGCAAGAGCGCGAGTACTTCTGCCTGATCAGAGATTTGTGCTGACCCGGATACCGAGAGCAAAGGAGGCCTCGGGGTACACTCATATAGTGGCCTCTTCCAATAATTCGAAGAACCCACCTGTCGGTGGTTATAGCTCGCCATCCTGGCAGGAAAGCTGGTAATGCGCACCCCCAAATCCATGATTTCGTTGATCCTGAGGGCGGGGCCGAAAGGAGTCAGGCTGTGGCGGCTGAGGGTCCCGCTATTGAGCCGGCTTAGGAACACGCTTGGCTTCAGCCCGGGTTGTTTCTGGGGCTCTACAAAACCGGAGCCTCTATTGTGGAGCGGAGCGACTGCTGCCTCTGCATCCTCACCACGGATTCGGGCTTTGGTTCACTTAAAGGAAACCAAGCCTGGCCGGTATGGCCTGAACCGACCTCACCGCCTCCCAGCCTCTGAAGTCTGGTAATAATCTTCTGAAGGTTTACCAAACAAGACTTCTCCCTCGAATGGAGCATCTATGATATTCTTCTGACGCTCTGGGGGGTAAAGCCGAGACGCCAGAATCAAGAGTGCCTCCGAGGCATACGCCAGAAGCTGCTGCTCTGAGCCGAGAGTTCAAGGAGTCGCACGCTGGCTCGTAGCACTTGGGTTCCCGCGTCAACCTCCGTGACACGTGAGGAGCTGGAAGCATCTCCTCCTTCTGCCCACCTTCCTCGGCAGTTTTTCGTAGCCACTTCCAGACCCTGTTCCCACAAGGCATTTTGGAATTGAACCATGTGGGTCAAATAATTATGATCTGATGGCGCAGTAGCGGAAGCATACGTTGCGCCTACCTATAGCATCCAACTGCTTGGACTCTGGGTCTGGTGGCAGGTGCTCAGATGTTGCGGGTCTCTGGGACCCGGTCATGTGAGGCTGTGATGACCAGAGAGTCGGCCGAGGCTGCTGGAGTCAAGTACTGGTCTTCTAGGAGCCTTGTACAAGCGATCAGCTTTCTTCGAATCGCTGGGAGCGAATGTGGATCGCCTCACGCTGCCTTGGTGACATCCACGAATGTCAACCAAGGGTGGCACCACAGGCTTGGGGTCCTTCTGCCCAAGATATTTGGCAAGGCGATCCTTCGGGTCTAGCTCTTCTGCATCCCACCCTGCTCTCTTGGGAGTGCCTCATAATATCCGAGAATGAAGGTCATCGGAGGAGACTTAGGCATCTCAATGTGGGTCCGGGAAGGGATGAGAGGGAGATGGGGATCTGGATGTTGAGAACTCTGATCCTGTGTCCTCCGGCCGAATGCGATCATCGTGTCTCCTGGGTCCTTGGGCTGGGTGAGGGGACCTAGAAGAGGATGGGGACGGAGGTTCTATTTGTCTGGTCTCCCCTGGGAGGGGTCTGTGACCCCGGGAGAGGTAACGGCCTTCCCACCCCGGCGGCGAGGGGGGTGCAGGAACAGGAGGTGTAAGAGGAAGAGGAGGAGGAGTAGGAACCATGTCCTTCTTTATGGTGTCCCACCAGTAAGTGAAGAGGTCCTTCACATCCGCTAAAGAAAGGCCCGACGACGGTCAGGGCGCTGGTGGACGGTCGTCGGGTCCCGGCGTCGGTTCCACAGGGGGCTCGGGTAACGGCGAGGGTTCCCTGGGCGTCTCGACAAGACCGGGGTTGCCCATCTGGTCCTCGGGCTGCGTCAATTCCTCCTCGGTTAAGGTCTCCCGACCGACGTCGATCAGAGGTGTCAGGGCTCTCTTCTCAGGAGGAGCAGGCGCGCCTCTACCAGGGCCCGCTGAGGTGTTGGCTCACCACGACGGTCGTCTGGCAGACGGCGGCTCCAGGATGTATTGGCGAGAGGATCGACGGCGGACGCACCGGCGTCGGATCCTGAGGTCTCTTCAAAGAAGTAAGCTCCAACGTCTTGCAGGGAGGCAAGGAAGCTGACTTGACGTCGGGTTCCGAAGGGTGGGAACCCGACTTGTGATGATGATGGCGATCCCCAGACTTCACCAAGGCCCTGGAGGATGAAGACGAGGACGGCCTGGCGGACTTGGCCTGAGAAGAGGACTTCCTGACCGCAGCCAGGGGAGGCTGAGAGCTGGCCCTGGAGGGGGAGCGGTCGGACCTGGAACCGGAGCTGCGAGAGTCCGAAGCCCTGGAGGGGGACCTGGAAGGGGGGGAAGGGGCCCTCTCCCTTTGTTTCTCAGCGTGCTTGTGGGTCTGTAGGTGATTCCTCTCTGGAAGACATGGTCTTAGCTTTTTCTTCCAGTAAGAAAGCCTGGAAGGGCCTTCTGACGTCGGATCCGGTTCTACTATTAAACCCCTGGGTGAAGGAGCAGGCCCGGGGTCAGGGTGGGTTCGGGCCCAGGCACCGGACGAGGGCCATGTGTGAGGTCCTGAAGGATCTGTTTCCACAAGCACACTTGGAAGAAGCGACCGGAGGTCGGAGAGGACATCAGCAAAAACTTGCTTGAAGAAATCCAAAATTCCGTAGAAAAGAACTTAACCACGCGTCGTCACTAGGTAAGAGCTGAACCAAGGGTCAAGACATGCAGGTCGACTGCACGGGAAAGAACTGGGAATCGTGGACCACCTTATACTACGTCCGACGTCGGAGGCGGACCGACGCTGGGGCGGTCCCTGAAGGAAGATAGGTAGCTAGCTAGAATTTTTCCGTGGGGCCCTGACGCCTGCCGTCTTCAGTCCAAATGGCGTAACCTGCTGCAAGAGCTGTGTCTCGAAGTAAGATCTAGTGACACCACTAACTAGCCTTTTTAACAAATCATGGGATGATGGGGTGGTACCCGAGGACTGGAGGAGGGCAGATGTGATTCCCCTTCACAAAAGTGGGAGCAAGGCAGAAGCAGGAAACTACAGACCTGTTAGTTTAACCTCAGTGATAGGGAAAATGATGGAATCACTTCTGAAGGAAAGAATTGTCGAGTATCTAGAGGACAGAGGGCACAGGACCCTAGGCAGCATGGATTCACAGCGGGAAGGTCATGCCAGACAAATCTGATAGATTTCTTTGACTGGGTGACCAAAGTAGTAGATCAGGGAGGGGCTGTGGACATGGCCTACCTAGACTTTAGCAAGGCATTTGACACAGTCCCCACAAAAGATTAATATACAAGTTAGCCAGCCTGGGAGTGGGTCCCAAGATGACAGCCTGGAGTAAAGAATTGGCTGGAGAATAGAGCCACAGAGAGTAATAGTAAATGGAGTCCACTCAGAAGAAAGGAGGGTCACTAGTGGGGTACCGCAGGAGTTCAGTATTAGGACTGGTCCTCTCAATGTCTTTATAAGCGACATTCGGAAGGACTGGAAGGAAAAGTATGTCTCTTTGCAGATGACACTAAGATCTGCAACAGAGTTGATGCACAGGTAGGGTGGAAAGGATGAGGAAGGACTTGGCAAGGTTAGAGGAATGGTCAAATGTATGGCAGTTTAGATTCAATGCTAAGATTGCAAGGTAATGCACCTGGGAAACAAAACCCAGGGAAGAGTACACAATAGGGGATGAGATACTAACAACAAAAATGGAAAGGGACCTGGGGGTAGTCATATCAGATTACCTAAAGTGGGCAAGCAATGTGAGAGGGCAGCAAGGAGGCTGGGGGGTTACTGGGATGCATAGGGAGAGGCATCACCAGTGGAAAACAGGAAGTTATTATCCTCTGTACAGACAGCTGGTGAGACCACTATCCTGGAGTACTGTGTGCAGTTCTGGAGACCCAATCTCACACAAGACATAGACAGGATGGAAGCTGTCCAGAGGAGGGGCAACTAAAATGGTGCAGGATCTGCACCGGAAGACATATGAAGAGAGACTTAAGGAGCTTAATATGTATAGCCTCGAGGAAAGGAGGGAGAGGGGACATGATAGAAACTTTCAAGTACTTCAAGGAATCAACAAAGTCAAGAGGGTAGCATCTTTCAAAAGAGGTGTGCAAGAAGGAAAAAATTACTCACCTTAGTAATTGCTTTTCTTCTCATGGAGTCTTGCTATATTATAACAATAGCAGTCAGCCACTGCAGCCGAACTGCCCGTTGAGAGGAAGGAGTTAACTCCAGAGGATCTGGAGTTCTACAGCCGAGGGCCAGCCAAAGTTTCTATCTGGCCAGTTTCAAATGAAACTGTCAGATCTTTACGAAGCTAACACTAAGCAACAAGTCTGTGTGGAAAGCTCTACACTAGCCAAATGGCTACCTACTAGTTGTACAACAATATAAACAACAATAGAAACACCAATAACCATAATAACAATGAATAATGGTATTATTATTATTAGTTTTCCCCCCTTGACAAGCACCATTAGGACCCCCCTTCCCCCAAAGACTCAAGTCCAGGAAGGGGGCCAATATATTACCTAAACGAACAACCTAGTTCCCTAACCCTAAAAGAAAGAGGGTAAAGGAAAAAAACTACAATGGCATGACACAGTGCTTGCACTAATTTGCCACCCTACCCAAGTAGAAGTTCTGAGAGGGGCAGGAGGGAGGGTGGTTATAATATAGCAAGACTCCATGAGAAGAGAAAGCAATTACTAAGGTGAGTAATTTTTTCTTCAAACACCATAGTCTTGCTATATTATAACAATAGCAGATACAAGCAGTACCTCCATGGAGGAGGTCAGGACCTACTTAGGAAATAGGCTCTGAAGCACAGCTGTACCAAACTGAGCATCTCTCCTGGACTGGACATCCAGGGAATAATGCTTGGTAAAAGTGTGAACTGTCTTCCAGGTAGCAGCTTGACAAATTTCCAGAATGGGATGTCTCTAGCAGCTCTAGAGATGCAGCTGTACCCTGGTGGGTGGGCCCTCAGTCCTGAGGGGTTCTCTACCTAGTTTTTGGTAACAAAATTGGATACAGAGACAATCCACCTTGCAATTGTCCTCTTAGTGGCAGGTTTCCCTTGCCAACCTCGCCATAAGTAAGGAAGAGTTGGAGGGATTCGAACCTGTGACCCTGAGTGCGTTCCAAATAGTAGCTTGGCTCTTTTGACGTCCAAGCTGTGCAGTCTCCTCTCACCTGAGGAAGAATGCTCAGTGAAAAATACTGGAGAGAGATGGATTGGTTCAGGTGGAAATCTGAAACCACCTTAGGCAAAACTTTCTATTAGTCCTGAGGACTACCTTATCTCTGTGGAAGAAATAAAATCTTCTTCCACTGACAGGGCCTGTAATTCACTTATCGTCTGGCAGAAGTGATAGCCACTAGAAACAGTTTTCCAGTTATATACTTGAGCTCTGCTGAGGACAGAGGCTCAAGGGAGGGTTGCATTAACTGAGCAATGCAAACATTCAGGTCCCAGGCAGGAGCTGGTTCCCGAAAGGGGTTAGTATGAAGTAACCCTTTAAAAACTTGGAAAACACAGGGTGAGAAGAAAGGGAGGCAGGCTTCCCTGCTGACACAAAAAGCAGAGACAGCTGCCAGATGAACCTTCAAGGTAGCTGGCCTAAGGCCTAGGGAATTTAAAGGACCAAATAGTCCAATAAAATGGGAAGATCAGCGGATTCTGGAATAATCTGCCTCTCAGAGCACCAGATGGAAAACCTCTTCCACTTAGAATTGTAAGTGGCCTCTAGTGGAAGGCTTCCTGAAGCCTTTAAAATATCAGGACACCTTGAGAAGTGTAAATCAGCAAATTCTAACTCCTCAAGAGCCAGGCCTTGAGATGGAGGGATTTGAGGTCGGATACCACACTCTCCCTGTGCACAGGCCAGCAAGTCGTGGACTCTGGGCAGGCAGCAGGGCAGGGTGGACTGTCAGCAGGACAGAAGCAGAGGTACCAGGGCTGTCTGGCCCAATCTGGGGCAATCAGAATCACTTTGCAGGGTTGAGATCCGATTTTCACTAGTACCCTGAAAAGAAGAGGAAAGGGGGGAAAGGCATACAGGAACTTCCCTTTCCAGTCCAATAGAAAGGCGTCCAGGGGGACTGAGCCCAGCACTAGAGGCCTGCAACAAAATAGAGGAAGTTGGTGGTTGTCTGGGGCTACGAAAAGATCTATCTGAGGAGTGCCCCATCTGGCAAAGACAGACCCCAGCACCTGTGGATTCAGAGCCCATTCGTGATGGCCCTGAGAAATTCTGCTGAGCGCATCCGCCAGGACATTGTCCTTCCCTGGGAGGTGAACTGCTATCAGGGAGGTGTTCAGGGAGTAGGCAAGAGACCACAACTTCATTGCTTCGGTGCACAAGGCTGATGACCGAGTGCCTCCTTGCTTGTTGATGTACCACATTGTGGTGGTGTTGTCTGTCCTGACTTGAACCACTTTGTTCTGGACAGAAACTGAAAATACCTGAAGAGCTAAAAAGACAGCTCTGAGTTCCAAAAGATTGATGTGGAGCAGAGATTCCTGAGGAGACCACACTCCCTGAGTGGACAGGTCGCCCAAGTGAGCTCCCCACCCTAACAGGGAGGCATCCGTGGTGAGGGTGAGGGAGTGGGAAATGGGAATGAAGGGAACCCCTTGTTTTAGATTGCTTCGGTCCTGCCACCAGTGGAGGGCCAGGATCAGAGTTTGAGTCACTGGGACCAATTTGGAAAGGGGTCCTTCCTTTGAGACCAATAGGCCCTCAAATGGAACTGAATGTCCCTCATCTGGAATCTTGCTCCTTGCACTACAGCTGTGGAAGCAGCCATGTGCCCCAGGAGTTGCAGAAAATGCCTTGCTGGTCGAGAGACTCGCGAGGGTAAAGGAGGATGCCAGGGCAATGAGTCTGTCTACCCTTTCCGAGGGAAGAAATGCCCTGGCTAACTTTGTGTTCAATTCTGCACCTATGAAAGTTAGGACCTGAACTGGTTCCAGAACTGACTTTGGTAAATTTAGCAGGAATCCCAGGGAAGTGAGAAGTTGCTGGGTGACTTGCAAGGGATTTCACCTGATCTGGAGACTGACCCACAATGAGCCAGTCGTCCAGGTAGGGAAACACAGCAACCCCTGCCTTCTTAAGTGAGCCACTACCACAGCTAGACATTTTGTGAATACCCTTGGCGCAGAGGTAAGGCCGGAAGGCATTGCCCTGAACTGGTAGTGGCCTGAGGGCAGTTCGAACCTGAGGTACTTTCGGTGAGCAGGCCTGATCAGAACGTGAAAATAGGCATCCTTGAGGTCCAGGGAAGCTAGCCAGTCCCCTGGCCTTAGAGAAGGCAATATCATTGCCAGAGTCAACATTTTGAACTTTGGTTTCAAAAGATGCTTGTTCAGGTACCTTAAACCTAGAATGGGCCGCCATTCTCCTGTCTTTTTTGGGGTAAGAAAGTATCTTGAATATAGCCCCTTGCCCTGATGGCAAGGAGGGACCCTTTCCACTGCTTTGCAGTCCAGAAGAGAAGAAACCTCTGCTTCCAAAGCAAGGGCTTCTGAAGGATTTGTAGTGGAAAATGTCTGGCTCTCATCTTTGGAAACTGTTTGAAGCTTGAGAACCAGACCCTGGCTTATTACCTCCAGAACCCATCTGTCCGGGTTAAGGACAGCCAGTTCTGGCTGAAATAAGCCAACCTGCCCCCACTGGTACAGGAGAATCGCCCTGGGCACCCCATCAGGGTGCCTGCTTGGCAACAGCCTTAGGCTGAGGGAGGGGATGGTTTACTTGTGCCTCGTCTACCCCTGCCTCTGAAGAAACCCCTCGTAAAGCAGAGGAGGCTTGAATTGGTAAAAAGGCCTGGAAAGGCCTGCCTCATCTCTGGGAGCGTGCCTTTGTGGAGTGGCATGCCTCCTCAGCCTGGGCACTTTGTAGGTAGTTCTGTATTCATCCATCTTTTCATATAGTTTTCTGTTTGTTCCCAAACAGAGAATTTCCCACTACAGGAAAATCTATAGCCTTGACTGAGTATCCTGGGACAGATTAGTGCATCTGAGCCATGCCAACCCACGGAAAGCTACAGAAGTGGCCATGACCCTAGAGGAGACATCATTAACATCAACAGCAGTATGAAATTGAACTTTAGAGGCTTCAATGCCATCAGCAGCCACCTGTTCCAACTCACTAGCCAGCTGGCCATGGGCCTGCTTGGCTAACTGCAATATTGTGTCCCATCTAGATTTCTGATATCTAGCTACATAAGCCATATAATTTGCCTGCCTGAGTCCCAAAGAAGCTGCCATATACTGTTTTTTCGCCATGGCATCAATCTTCCTGGAATCCTTATCAGGAGGATGTGAGGCCAGGGGAATATTAGCCTTGTCACAGGCTGCAGCTTGTACCACACCTACATGACTACACTGTTCAGTGAGGAAGTCTGTATCAGAGCCTGACAAAGTATACCTTCTGTCCATTTTTTATCTACAGGAGGGACAGAATGAGGATTTTTAAAATCTTTGTTGTTTGCTTCCTAAATGACTTATGCAAAGGAATAGACAACCTCCTAGACTCTGGTATATCCATCATTTCTACATAATCAGGCTCCTCTTGCTCATCCACAGCCTCCTCTAAAGGAAGCTGGAGGGTTTCTGCAACCTTTTGTAAAACATAAAATGAGAAGGGACTCAGACAGAATAGGAGGAGATTCTAAAGGTCTGTCTGGAGAAATGTCCGTTCAATGGGCACGCCCAGACCCTCCCAGCCACACACATATATTGATCAAATTCCTCCTCCTCCTGTGGTTCATAAAATCCTCAACATCATACTCCTGAACCACTGGAACTGAACAAACCAACCTTTTACCAACTGTTGGTGGTCTGACAGGTCCCTGAGACAGTGACTGGACAATCTGAATGGCTTTAGCTATCTCTGCAGCAGTTGGAGAGACAATTTTGGACTCCAAACCTACTGATTTCTTTGTCTTTTTAACTGGGACTGGTTCCTCAGAACCAGCCTTTCTTTGCCGAGGAAGTCTCGCCCTGGTCAGAGGGCACTCCTCTGGTCCAGTGGGTGCTGGACCGGGCTGGCCATCCGGATCAGCGGACTTTTGCCCTTCTTGTTCCCTGAGCCGGCCCAATCTCTTTCCAGGGTGGCTGCAGGAAATTTTTACACACCTGGCAGTCTGACAGGAGGTGGTCAGCCCCAGACAATAGACACAAGTGTGTGGGTCAGCCTTGGCAAAGGCTTCCCCACAGACATCACAGTGTTGAAACCCAGTGGGCCCGTTTTTCTTTTGGGTTTCTCAGACATAATGCCAGCCTATCCAAAAACTTGCCCTTTGATGGCAGTGCCAGGACAAGACACCCTTATCGGTTCCTAACCGTGTCACGGGTATTTGAAAAAACCTATTTAAAAACCAGGTTTTTAGAACCGATAAGAACCGGGAACCGCACTCTAAAAGCCCAACCAAACACTTCAAAACGTTAAAATCAGTAAACCGATCGGTTCAAAACCGAACCGATAATTGAATTTCCACACAGACTTTAAATTTGTACTTATGGTTTACCAGATAGAGCTTTTAACCGAAATGCGGTAAAATAAATACTTTTTGCCGGTTCAAATGAACCGAAAAATACTCGCTTGAACCGAGAATGAACCGAGCTGAAGGAGCTGATCTCCGGAGCGACTGTTCAGTGGAGCGGAGTAAAGAATCTGACAGTTTCATTTGAAACTGGCCAGATAGAGCTTTGGCACAGCGCCCTCGCGCTGAAGAACTCCAGATCCTCTGGAGTTAACTCCTTCCTCTCCGGGGCAGTTCAGCTGCAGTGGCTGACTGCTATTGTTATAATATAGCAAGACTTCATGGTGTTTGAACAAGAGGGCACAATTTGAAGATGGGGGGGGGCAGCTCAGAGGTAATTTAAGGAAGTATTTTTTCACAGAGAGGGTTGTGGATGCATGGAACGGCCTTCCGGAGGAGGTTGTGGAGTCAAAATCAGTGGTGGAATTCAAGCATGCATGGGACAGTCATAAGGCAATTCTGGGGGGTGGGGGTAAGAAGAAGTAGGCTGCTGGTTAACTAGGATCTGCAGCTTATCCAGTAGGTAGGGAAATGGGCAGACTGGGTGGGCCAAGCGGTCCTTATCTGCCGTCAAATTCTATGTTTCTTAACCAGTGTGGCTCAAACCGCAATGCAAAGGCATCACGCACTGGCCCAGGGATGAGAGAGCAGGACCGCTTACTACCACTACGCCTACTACGACAGGCCTGGTAATGGCACACACTTTGTCAGTCTGCTCACATGACTTCACTTTGGGTGGTTCTTCTAGTTGTTGGGTAGTGTGAGGGTTAGAACAGTAGGAAAAACACTGCTTTATGACAGATGGCAACAGGGCCCAACTCAAAAATCTCCTGGCAGCTGAAATATCAGGTCCCCTCTTCTATGCCTGTGGGATTAACAGTTGTTCCTGGAAGGCAGGCAGCAGGACAATGGGGAGGGGGGGGCAGGGGCCTAGAGATGGGGGAGTATGCATGTGGGAGGGCAGCTCCAGCCGCTGTGTGTGGTGTCCACAGAGAAGGTGGTAAGAGGAGGAGTGAAGGCCAGCAAAAAAAACAAACAAATAATTTATATAAAGAAGAAATGAAAGGGCATAGAAACATAGACTTTGACGGCAGATAAGGACCGCTAGGCCCATCTAGTCTGCCCATTTCCCTACCTACAGGATAGGCCGCAGATCCTAGTTAACCAACAGCCTATATCTTCCTGCCCCCCACAAGAATTGCCTTATGTCTGTCCCATGCATTCTTGAATTCTCCCACAGTTTTAGACCCCACACTTCCTCAGGAAGGCTGTTCCACGATCCACTATCCTCTCTGTGAAATAATACTTCTCACATTGCCCCTGAACCACCCTCCTTCTATCTTTAAATTGTGTCCCCTTGTTCTTGCAAGTCTCTTTTTCTGAAAGATGCTACCCTCTTGGACTTTGTTGATTCCCTTGAGGTACTTGAAAGTTTCTATCATGTCCCCCTCTCCCTTCTTTCCTCAAGGGTATACATATTAAGCTCCTTTAGTCTCCTCCTCATATGGCTTCTCTTGCAGACCCTGCACCATTTTGGTGCCCTCCTCTGGACTGCCTCTATCCTGTCTATGTCCTTGCGGAGATGGGGTCTCAGAACTGGACACAGTATTCCAGATGGGGTCTCACCAACTGTCTGTACAGAGGGATAACAACTTCCTGTTTTCTGCTGCTGATGCCTCTCCTTATACATCCCAGTATACCCCCGGCCTCCCTACTGCCTTCTCACATTGCTTGCTAACCTTAAGGTCATCTGATATGATTACCCCAGGTCCCTTTCCTGTTTTGTTGTTGTTACTACCTCCCACCATTGTGTATTCTTCCCTGGGTTCTTGTTTCCCAGGTGCATTATTTTGCACTTTTTGCATTGAATCCAGCTGCCATATGCCTGACCATTCCTCCAACCTTGCCAAGTCCCTTTTCATCCTTTCCACGCCTCCTTGTGTATCAACCCTGTTGCACATCTTTGTGTCATCTGCAAAAAGGCATACTTTTCCTTCCAGTCCCTCTGCAATATCACTGATGAAGACATTAAGAAGGACTGGACCCAATACTGAACCCTGCGGTACCCCACTAGTAACCCCCCTTTCTTCAGAGTGGACTCCATTTACAATTACCTTCTGTCCTGTTGTCCAGCCAATGTTTTCCAGGCTACCACCCTGGGACCCACCCCAGGCTGGTTAATTTGACTAATAATCTTTGTGTGGGACTGTGTCAAATGCCTTGCTAAAAGTCTAGGTAGGCCATGTCCACAGCCCTCCCTGGTCTACTACTTTGGTCACCCAGTCAAAGAAATCTATTAGATTCGTCTGACATGACCTTCCACTGTGAACCCATGCTGCCTTGGATCCTGTGCTCCACTGACCTCTAGGTACTCAACTATTCTTTCCTTCAGAGTGACTCCATCACTTTCCCTACCACAGAGGTCAGACTGACAGGTCTGTAGTTTCCTGCCTCTGTCTTGGTCCCACTTTTAAGGGGAATCACATCCGCCTTCCTCCAGTCCTCGGGTACCACACCATCCTCCCATGATTTATTAAAAAGAGTAGCCAGTGGTTTCACTAGTTCCTCCCTTAATTCTTTTAGAATTCTGGGGTGAATTCCATCAGGACCCATTGCTTTGTCCACCTTCAGTTTTAGGAGTTCTTGCAGAACCCTTTCTTCTGTGAAAGGACTGGGATCGACCCCCTATCAAGAGTGCTTCTGTTAATTGGATTAGGCACTTCCCCCTCCTCTTTTGTGAATACTGAGCAGAAATATTTGTTCAGTATTCCTGCTTTTTCACTGTCCCCCTCTGCCCACCCACCGTTCATTCTATTCAGCCTCACTATCCCTCCCTTTGTCTTTCTACGCTCGCTGATGTACCTATAAAAGGTTTTATCCCCCTTCTTAACTGAGTTGGCTATCTTTTCCTCAGTTTGGGCCTTTGCTATTCTGACTTCCCTCCCTGCTTCTTTCTGCCTTAACTGGTACAGCTCTCTGTCCTGCTCCTTCTGTGTTTCCTTATACTTCCGAGATGCTATCTTTTCTTCCTGACTTTCACAGCCACCTCTCTTGAGAACCATAGTGGCTTTTCTTTCGTTTGATTTGTTTATTTGCTTCACACAAAGGCTTGTTGCCTCTGTGATGGCAGTTTTGATAATTCCCCATTGTTGCTCCACCTCCTTCTAGCCTGTTTGCTAGTGCTTTTCTGAGGCACTCTCCCATCTTGCCAAAGTCAGCCCTCCTAAAGTCCAGTACCCTCACTTTTGTATGGCTTGACTCTGTAGCTGAGTTTAACGTGAACCACACTGTTTGACGGTCACTTGTCCCCAGATGGCAACCCACTTCTAGATCTGAAATCCTCTCACTGCCCCCGTTTGAGAGTACGAGGTCTAAGATTGCTCCCTCACGAGTGGGTTCCGAAACTAGCTGTCTAATGCCTGCCACCTGTAGGGCATCAAGAATGGCCCTGCTCTTGGATGTGGCTGCAGCAAATGTGCTCCAGTTAACATCTGGCATATTCAGGTCTCCCATCAACAGTATCTCCCTTCTCTGCCATTCTAAGAATGCCTTCCATCATATCCTTGTCCATTCCTTCCCCTGACATGGGGTCTGTACACAACCCTCAGCGGATTGTGGTGTCCTTTCCAGTCTCCAAGGTGACCCACAGTGCCTCCTCTCCCCTGTTTACTCTTTTGTTCAGTTGCTTTTATCCCTTCCTTTACATAGAGAGCTACTCCTCCCCTCTTCTCCCTGCCTGTCTCTCCTGTAGGTTATGTACCCTGGTATGTTAACATCCCAGTCATGGTTCTCTGTGTACCATGTTTCTGTGACTGCTACGATATCCAGGCATCCTCTTCCATTAAGGCCACCAGCTCAGGGAGCTTTGCTGCAGACTACGGGCATTGGTACTCATTACCCTCCATTTCCTGATGGCCTTACCCCCTTTGCCCCATCCCTGTCCTTCTTGCCTTTGTCACTTTCTCCATTTACCACTGCCTTCTCCCTATCGACACCTCCATGTTGGTGTTTGCCACACTTACTACCGTGATTGTTTGGGGGCTAGGATTTTCCTGCTCCTTTCCAGTGCCTCCCCTTGGCTAGTTTAAAAGCTTGCCAATGAAGCATTAAACCTATCACCTAGGATCCTGGTTCCTCCCGGACAGATGCAGCCCATCATGCCAGTATAGGCTTGCATCACTCCAGGTGGACCCCCAGTCCCCAATGAAGCCAAATCCCTGAGCTCCACACCAGTTTTTCAACCACTGATTGAATCCCATGGCATGGAATTAAAATCTCAAAACCTTTGTTGAATGCTGTGCCGCAGTAACGTAGCACAGTAAATTTAAGGCTGGAAGGGACTCTGGCTCCATCTTGCCCCCCCCCCACCACCACACACACACACACACTTCACACATTCAGGGATGAAATAAGCATGCGTTGCCCTAGTCCTGCTTATATAATTTGTGTTGTTTTTGTTGCTAGAGGCTGTAGATCCTTTCAAGTTCTGGTATAAACTCAAAAAGAAAAGATTACAAAACCTACACATGCCAGGTAAAAATTTTACTTTTAAAGAGTTATACAGCACTTCTAAAAACAGTTTTCTGTTTTGTTTTTTGCACTGAGTCATACTGTGTCCAACCCACTACAATCCAATTTTGTTTTAGAGTAGTCCGTTTCTTCACTGCCCCAGGTCTTTGCACATTGCATGCCTTTTCAAACCCCTCCGTCAGATCTGAATGCAACTTCCTTCTCACTCAGCTGTCCATATACAGCCATCAACATTTGCCAGGAAGAGTCTGCCATCAGTTGCATGAAACATGAGAGGACGGTGAGCCACAAGGGTCACCCAGCAGGTACTAATCAGGTGAGGATGGTTCTTAGAACAACTCCTTAAATGCCTGTGTTTTCTGCAGTTACCCATACTACATAGTATGGTATTGTTTCATGCTGAAAGGATTATATAATTAGGCCTCTGTACACTGCATTTGTGTTTTACTTATTTGGCCTGGATAATACACTGTTGTGTAAGGCTCATTTTCAGTGTCCTGCGAGAGCAAGACAATTACACAAGAGTAAGACAAAGATGATCAGGATGCACAAGACACAATATGAATAACGCAATACAATGATGGAAGAACCAATACAATAAATAAAGGGCTAATACACGTATACTGAGCACCACAGTAAAACTCCATGGCGACAAAAGGAAGAATGCAAAAAAAGGCCCATTTATGACCACTGAAAGAGCATTAATCTTGGCAGACTAGCTAGTGTGGTGCCACCTGGGAGACTCAAGTTCTCTGCAATCCCTGGAATGAAACACTGGAGCCAACTTGGACTAGTGCATGTGGCTTTGAGATGAGGTGCTCCGGTACTGGGGGACTGTAGGAGTGTACAAGAAAAAGTTCCACAGTCCAGCCAACTGGACTTTGGGATTGTTTCTTGTTTGTTTGCTATATGCCCACCTGTCCCAGAACCAAGCAGTGACCAATTTTTGAGGTGCACCTGACAGGCAACAACCTGCTCTTGGATTGTAGGAGTGTGCAAGCCGGCATCTGTGCTCCTTTGCTAGCTGTCCTTAGAGCAGCACTGACACAGGTGGCGGCCACTGGCCCACCCAACCTGTCTAGAGAAAAGGAGACGCTGCAGCTGCTCCAATATTGGTGTGGGAGACAGAGGCACCAGAAGGGCTAGAAAAATCCCTTCCTCACTTTTAAAGCTGTTCTCCACAGCCTCTCAAAATATACTTGTTCCTCAATTAGCTCCAGTCTCTGCCCCACCGCATCTGTTTTTACCATACTACCCTCCCTCCCAAACATTTTCTTTTTAACTCCTGCTGTCCCCTGCCAGTGCCCTCTCCAAGATGCTGTTGCACATTTGTAAATACAGTTCTGCCTGACTCCATTATTTTGCAGATGGTTTTTTAGTTGCGGAACTAAAAAAAACAAAGCCCAGCACCGGCAAAACACCAGTCATGAAAAAGACTACAATTTAATCTTCAGTTCAAAGCACATAAAGTATTAGCAAAAGTTAAAAACGGCACACGAAGCAAGGACTCAGGAACCACACAATGTTTTGTGCATATAATGTAGCATGCACTTTATCGTAGAGGACCAGTGCTGTGTCTGTGCAGGGCTTGTTTTTTTTTTTTATCTGGAGTTTGTTATTGCTGTGAGCAACACTACACTTTGAGTGGCCACTTTTTTCCTCTGTTTCAGCTGCACCTAATTTTATTCCTGTACCTACCTCACAAATTTTATGTTATCCACACTTTATGTGTATTTACACTGCAACATTAATCTGTATATTATCTTTATTTTTGTTTGCACTGTACCAATTTATTTCTCGCTGAACTCCACTTTATTTGTAAACCCGCCCACTGCTCCCCCCACACACACACACACACCCACGATCACACCTAGAAATGATCATCAGCTCAGTGGGCCTTTCTTAGCCAACAAACTATAAATAAATAAAAAAAAAGAAGGTTACTACTCCACGCCCCCCCCCAAAAAAAAAATCCCTCAAGATATACTTAAGGTCCTGATTAAGGCCTCATTGTTTTTGGCCATGCGGATAGACTCAGTGTATGCTTTCGGTCTTGCATGAGAAACTCCGTGTACAAGGGTGGCAGTGCACGTACTGTAAGCGTGCCACTGAGCCGGCCTATTACTTATACTCGAACAAAGAAAATGCTTACTTGAAATTCTGTATAGACATGATATGATTTTGTTACACCTGAATCACCATTTTAGATATAGGATACCCAAAAGCAAAGAAGGATGTGCATGCCCCTTTCTGGATGTTTCGCTTTGGAGTTTACACCAGAACTTGAAAGGGGCTACAGCCACCAGTAACAAAAAACAACACAGATTACATCAGCAGGACTACTGCAAAGCATACTGTAGTTTCGGTTATATTTGCTGTCATTTAAATCCTGCTTTCTTCGCTGGACGATTTGACCCGCTAATATGGAACACCTCATTGCTATAAAGTCAAGTCATTAGCACTTAGCGAAAATAAAAGACCGCAGATAGGTTCCTCTTGATCAAAGCGTCAATATTTTCTGTACTACAGTATTTATTTCATCCCTGCATATGCTGTCGACAAGCAAAAAAAAAAAAGTCTCCAAAATTAATGAATCCCCACATACTTACAGGTTTTCCTAGAAGCAGAAAGGCTTTAATCCATGCATGTTATGACCACAAGAAAGCAGTCCACTGAGGAGACTGTTCTTTGTACTGTAACCTTCACATGGCCTAGATCATGCCTAAAAAGTGGCTTTGGCCTAGTACACTTACCTGGTAAACAAATGAATAAACAGAATAAGCAAACATGGATTAAAGCCTTTCTGCTTTTGATGTTTTGGGTGATCTATGTTCCTTGCCTGCCGTGCCCCCCTTCAGGTACACCTCCACAGCCCAGTCACCTGGCTTCAATACGGACCTAACAGTCAACCTCATCCCCCCCCCCCCATGGTGTGGTTGAAAGGCTGCCGCTGAAATGGATCCTCAGTTGGAGGGAGGGCTACGTTTCTGGAGCAGGACCTGTGAGGGGTCAGACTATCATCACACTGCTTGCCAGGCATTTACCTCTTTTTTCCTCTGTGGGACACCAATACTAGTGTGTGCAAGCTCTGACAGACGCATGCATGTGGAGCGTGTTACCATCAGTGTTCCCCTCAAAACTCTTTTTGCTGCTCCTTGTGCACCGTCACCTGAACCCAGGTGGCAATACTGCACCAGAGCTAACAACCCTTTCTGCCTGGACAGCATCCTCTGGGAGGCTCCCCTCCTCCGCTGGCCAGCCCAGATAACCCTAGCTCACTTCCAAACGCAGTTCACATCATTGCAAGGGGTAGAGCAGCCGCTGCGCCAACAGGCCAACCTACCTTTCTGCTTTGAAAATATAGCAGGAAACCACCTGCAGAGCCATTTTGCTGAGTGTGTCCAGTGAAGCCTCAAGATACAGCAGTTACTGAATTTATTCCAGTGAGAATGCTGAAAAATGCATTCCTACCAAGACACAAGAAGGATGTTGCTGGGTGACTCACCTGGTTTCCCTACAGGTTGATAAATGTGCTGGTTGCCGGTCTGCAGAAAAAGGATAATATACAAAACAATTATTATAAGTTTCCATTACTGAACTTTTTGCCCCCAACCCCACCCTGCCACACACACCAGGTGATATTGTGACAGCTTATTACGGCTGCAAGGGGCGTGGCTGAACAACACTCCCTCCCATTAATGCTAAGTCTCATTAGAGGCAAGCCGCAGGGGGTGCCACTGAGTGACATGCAGTAGACCCTCCTCCACCGACATGTTTAACTAAGTTTAGAGATGGGGATCATCTCAAGAAATCTATTCCTGACTCTACATTCAGCCACTCTGGAACCCTGAGAGCCTATTCACATGAGAATCCCCTTCCCCAACAAGAGCACTTTAAATAGGGGTATCTTAGAGAGCAATTCTGCACTTGACTTCAGCATGTACTTCCATAAATATTTCATACTAACATACTAAAATGCCAGCAGAATAGGCCTAACGGTCTTTTGTGTCTGCTCATTTAGTCAGCCCCCACCCTGGGAGCTAACCTTGCTGCCCCCCTCACCTTCTCTGGCTTCTCCCTTACCAGTTCCGGATATTCTCGCTGCACTGGATTTTGCTTCCAGAACCCTTCCCCTGTACCTGTCCCACCCCCTCTTGAACCCCTCCACTGTCTCTGCCTCCACCAGCCCCCTGGGCAGCGCATTCCATGGCTCTAGCACCCTCTCAGTGAAGTAGCACCTCCTCCTTTCTCCCCTGAATCTTCTCCCTTCCAGCTTCCACCCATGCCCTCTAGTTGCCCCCTCCTCCTTCCTTCGAAGCACCCTGACTGCTCCTCCCCTATTTGACCCCCTGCATGTACCTGAAGACCTCTATCATGTCCCCCGGTCCCTTCTCTCTTCCAATGTGTACATATTTAGCTCTTCGAGCCTCTCCCCATAGGTCCTGTCCCCCAAGCCCCAAATCATTTTGGTTGCCCTCCTCTGAACCCTCTCCAGGAGTTTAATGTCCCTCTTTAAGTGTGGCCTCCAAAACTGCACGCAGTACTAGGGGTGGTCTCACCAAGCAGTTATACAGAGGAAGTATCACTTCCTCCTTCTGGAGGTGATCCCCTAGTGATGCATCCCAGCATCCTGTTGGCCTTGGCTGCTGCCCTCTTACAAGTCTCCGAGTTGTTCATCTTGACATCCACCACAACCCCCAGGTCCCTCTCAGCCATCGAGACTTGTAGCATTCCTTCCCCCTCCGGGTGTACACTTGGCCCGGGTTTCTGGTCCCCAGGTGCAGTACCTTGCATTTCCCTGCATTGAACCTCCAGCTATTACAATTTAATAGAGGATGCATTTTTTTTCCTTTTTAATGTTCCTTTCCAAGGTTTACAGCACATCTTGGCAGTCTATCCAGAAAGTCTGTATAAAAAGCATTTGCATCTCCCCTGTTAACCAGCATGACAACAAAGTGTCAGATCATAAACAGCAGCTGTAAGGTTAGCAGGGGAGAGTCGGATACATTTTAGTACAGCCTAGAGGTTAGAGTAACAAGCTGTGAATGAGCTTGGTACGTCCAATAGACTTGGGGTTTAATTTCCACAATCTCCACTTGCATACTGTGCAACTCTCAGCAAATCATTTAACCTCCCCAGTGCTCCAGGGCCACCCTGAAAACAGGCATTTGTGCCTAGTGGGCCTTACCGGTTAACAAAAATACAAAAAAAAAAAAAAAAATCAAAATATTCAGTGAAATAAGTGCTGAACTATCTACAATATTTAGTAGATCAACAACAGGGAAAAGTAAAACAAAATAGAAAACAATACAGTAAAAGCATAACTGGTATAAATCTAGTTGGTTTAAAACTTACTATGTGGCTCAGTCACTGGTTTCCCTCCCACTCACCTAATGGGGATTGCACTACATTACAGACTTGGTCTCGGTAAAGAAAAGAATACTGCTTGAACTGTATGTATTATCTGACCTTTTCGTATGTTCCAGTCGAACTGTGTCAAGACAAAACAAAATGGCAACGGAAGTATGGCTGTTTTCACTCAAGCTGAATGAGGAAGACAGGCCCAGTGGTGCAGTGGAAGTGCAACCACCTGCCACACCAGCAACCAGTGTTTGGCAGCAGACTCGGGTTGCTGTGGCTGTGGGCATCCAAAGGACTGCTCTCCTCTCCCGGGGAGGGGGCATGTTAGCTTTGTGTATGAATGCCATTAGGCAGTGCAGATACAAGCAGCCCGCAAGGGAGGAAGGGGCTGCCTGGTTTGCCACAGCTTGGGTGTGTGTGTGCCTCCACCTGACACGCACTGATATCAGTCCGCAGCAGAGGAGGATCTCGAAAAAAATGGGAAATGGCAAGACAGGCTTTGTGAAGCCCTGCCTGCCTGCCCCCGACCTATGCCACCGCCCAGAATGCTGGACCCAGAATCTGAATGTGGTTCTCTGGAGCAGGCAGCTTCCAGACATATCCCCGCCTCCCTCAACCAGCAATCACCTCCCCAGAACTTACCAGACCCATGGGTTACCCTCCATGATAGTGCCAGGAAGGGGCAGACCATCTAACCTACCCTCTGGAGATGCTTATTCAGAGCGGGGGGTCGGTGTCTTAGGCGTTGCTGCGGTCAAGGGGAAAGGGGGCAAGCCTTCATTCTTGCCTGCTCACCATATTCCCTCTTTCCTCCCTAGTCCTTCTCTGCTGGGATGTGAACGTCAGTGCATGCTGTGGAGGCACATTTGTGCTGTCTCAGTCCCGCAGCTACCTCCTTCTGCATTGCTCATACCTGCACTGCCTCCAGGACTCCACCCTGTGGTAGCTGACAGCAGAGCAGTGAGCCTCCCCTCCATGGATAGGGCAGCAGTCCTTTGCTAACCCATATTTTGTACTGCCAAGCAGAAAATCTAACTATCTGAAAAAAATAAATAAAAACTACAGTACCTCAAAAATAAAAGTGATTATTTTCTGTCTTGTAATTGACCCCTTCTGGGATCATAAGGGTTACAATGATGAAAAGTCCAATGATTGATTGAAAAAGCTTATATTTCATTGTCTGCTGGTATCAGTTAACTATTTCATTGGTCAAACAAAATAAAAAAAAAAAGCCTATGTGGTAGGAAACGTGTGTGTGTGTGTGTGTGTGTGTGTGTGTGTGTGTGTGTGTGTATGTGTGTGTTGGGTGGGAATATGAAAATGCTCTGCGATGTCCCAAAATATGGGCATTACATAATCTGCATATCTGCTGATTTCACAGACTAACAAAAACAAATTAATGTTGGAGACACAGTCTTTTCTAAACACAGTATGCTAACAAAAAAGTCCTTATGTAAACTGATGCTTCAGTATTACTGCTACTCCCAGAGCCAAGCAGTAGCAAGCAGGAGGAGCCCGGCTCTCTAATCATTTCCCGTGTCCAGTTTCTTCTCCCAGTGGAAATATCCCGATAACTGTAACTAGCTGCACATGCTAAATCAGTCCAGCAAGGCATGAGAAAGGCAGGACATCTTGAGTGCTGGGAGAGAGGAATTTAACACAGACAAAACTCACCGGTCCCTGGAGACCCCCATCTTCTCGATCAATGCTGCTCCGGGAGAGCCTTCCATCTGGTTTCTAAAGAAGAAGAGAGGGGAAAAGGAGTTGAGAACCACAGACGTTGCCCTGTTATAATATAATATCAACTCATTTTATGCAGTATCTTTTGTAACAGAGTATGACGAAACGCTTTATGGAATAATACAACCAAAGCCAAAAGGAATTAAATAAACTAAGAGACTGAAAAAACAAACAAACCAAAATAGCAACAATAATGCATCTTATCTGTTACAGTACAATAAATGTTGAAATATTATGAATATTATCATGCCAACAGTGGAACCCAAGCAACAGTAAAACTATGCATCAGACTGCAACTCCTTAACACACTCAGACAGTAACCACTGCAGTGCCAACACAACCTTCACCACCCCTGTTCAGAAATGAGCTCCCACAAGTAAAATACTCAAACTGACTGTACCATTCTCTGAATACAAAAGCTGAAAAACTGCATTTCTGTTTTCAAGACAGGACTGATGCAGCCTGCGTGCGTTTTGTTCCTAACAGCAAAAGCAAAACAAATTTTCAGCTACAGGATGAGAAAAGCTGTGCATTAGTTCCGGTTTCCTGCACGAGGAAGCCTTATAAGTACTTGGCTACATCCCATGGCTTTGCAAATGAGGCCAATTACCCATGATCTAAACAGGGTGCTGAAAAATATTAATCTAGCGAACAAATCAAGACTTGGGAATTTTTTTTTCTTTAAGTTGAACTGTGTCACTAGAAAGTGGTTACCTCCCTTCTAGGAATGATAGGGAACGGTGGCTAAAATTTATCACATGGAAAAACTGATACACATTGCAAGACAAAAGAAAAATGCTTTTCACAATAGATGGCCAATGGGGGCATTTATTAACCCGAGATACGAAAGGCTGGATGAGACAAGGGGTGTAGAAAGGTCCGATGAACTGGACAGGGGCAGAGCATTCTACTCTGTCTGAAACAGGTATATAAATAACCTAAATGGATTTAAAACCAGCGTATGTAAATATTGCATCTGATGAGGCAGAACAATAAAGATCTGCAACCCGCGTGTGGCCCGCCGACCAATCTGTAGGCCCTGATGGGGGTGGGCATGGCCCTGTAGGGGTATGGGGATGTTACAGCTCGCAGGGAGCTCCAGAGCCCCCTTACAAACAGTTACAGCACTGTCTGCAATAATCTCTCATTTATTTAACTTGCACCTGACTTGGAATAACAATAATAGAAATAATCACCCAACACTCAGAAATCACACAATGGCCAGAGCTGCAGTACATCTGTTATCTTTACTGGGAAATCCCTGGTCAAGTTCATTCTGAGTATACATTCCTTTAAATCTAGTGATTGGGTCACAAAGGTCCTGTATTTCAATATACACATTTTGCATTACGGTAATTTATAAGGCCGCAAACAGCATCCACTTCGGGGTCCCTGCCACATGACAGTCATGGCTCATTTACAGACACAATCGGGCTCTCTCATCCCTTGTTCAAATATTTTATTTTTTTATTTCAGTTTGGGATTAACACCTTTGAGCCAAAGGCTCATTTACAAAGGCTCCAAGTCACACATAGTACAGGACATAATAAACAGTAACAACAGTAAATATACAGAACTACATAAGAGTACACAGAATAACATGAATTTAATGTTACATAGCATACGTAAAAAAATATTGTTCTTAATTGTCAAGCTTTTTGATTGTAGATCGTCAAGAAATTTCCATAGAAATTTCCATGTCAGTCCTACATATATAGACAGTTAAAGTCTGCACAGGTAAGCAGGAGAATTCCAGGGAGCTAGTGCTTGGGTGAGGTGAGGCAAGGCCACCAGAATGTGAGGTTTTGTTGAAGCTGTAATTGAGTGGCAGCCTGAGAGGGCTTTGTCATTGGGGGTAGAGGGTCAGTGGCGTTGGAATGGGGGAGAAATTGGAGTAGGGTGGTGAAGCGTGTAGGCAGTGAAGGGAGGGAGGTAGCAGTGCAGGTGGGGGTGGGTAGGGTGGGACAATGATATGGGGAGGTGGAGGAGATATAAGAGGATGGCACCTAGCCGAGACATGGAGAATTCTCTCAAAATCTGAAGAGTTAGCTGGCTTTAAATTAAATCTCTTTAAATCAAAAGTGCTCTTGTTCAACTTTACCCCCCAAATTCTCTGAAACGTACCTTCAACATCAAATGGCACACTACCACTATAAAATATTTACGTATCAACATTTCCCAAAATTTACAGTTAATTGAAATAATTAACTATGAACCCCTCTCTAATGCTATTAAAAAAGACTTAGAGAGATGGACCTATCTTCCGCTTTCCTTTGTTCAACGCATTGAAACTATCAGCATGAATGTGCTACCCTGACTGTTAATTCTTGAACATTCCATATTTCCGATCACCACATTACTTTAAATCTTGGGACAATATGATATCAGTATTCATTTGGAACAAACAAAAACCACGTATTCGACTTTCAATATTAAAATTATCATTGGCTCAAGGTGGAACCAACCTTCCTGACCTTAAAAGATATGCCGAGGCTGCTTTCCTCAGAGTGCTCCTCCTCTGACTCTCTGAGCAATCTGATTCACTCTGGAAGAAATTAGAATTTCTTCTGAATGATATGTATGATATCAAAAAAATAACATTTTCCTCCTCAGGGAGGTCCCCTCCCATCAAGGACTTTACTGACATCACCCCACAAGTCCTAAAAATCTGGTTCCAGCTACGTGGAAAAGAACCATTCAAAGTAATCTATGAATATTGTAAGATTGTATCAGAAGACAAACTTTTCATTCCATCTTATACCGACATGACCTTCTCACGTTGGCGTAGACTACAATTGGAGCAGGTGTTTCAATTCCTAGGACCTAATGGGATACTATCATTTGAAGAACTTAAAAACAAATTTAACCTAGTAAATAATGATCATTTCAGATATCTTCAAATCAGGAATTACTACGAAATAGACTCATCAAGGTAAAATTGACCCTTTCAATTCCCCCACTCTTAAAATTATTCATGGGTCACTCCCTGGGTTTAGGAGGTAGTCATCTAATTGGTAATCTATACAAGATGACGTGTGATCTTACTAAAGAATCTACCGGTTCCATACTGACAAGATGGAACAAAGATCTGGATCTACACGTACCCAAAGAAGAATGGTTCTCCTCCGCTCTCCGTGTGGTAAAAATCACTCAATCACATATCTGGAGGGAATACTCATGGAAGTGTAGGTCCAGGTTTTTCAGGTTCCAGGCACGTTTGACAAAATATCTCCCTGCTGAATATGGAGCTTGCTGGAGGGGATGTGGGGAAGGGGTGGCTGATTTGGCACACATCATGTGGCTATGTCCACTCCTGATGCCATTTTGGATCAATCTACAAACAGAAATTTCAGATAGTTTAGCGGAGCCCTTTGAGCTTACGGCTGAGATGTTGCTGTTGGCTGTTTACCCGGACCACTCCCCTACTTGGGTCAAAACTCTACTGCCTATTTTCTTATTGGCTGCAAAAAAAGCCATAACAAAAAAAAATGGATGACTCAGGTCATCCCCTCCATTCAGGACTGGAGGCAAATAATGATTACAATATTTCAGATGGAAGAAATTACAGCAAAAATTAACAACCAAACCCAGAGGTTTACCTCACTTTGGCAGAGATGGGCGCTCCACCAAGCAAGGATTGACCCCAATTTCTGCCCTTGACGGGCAGGGGCCTGGGGGTGGAGGGAGGGAGAAACAATGAAAGAACTCTTTGGTACCTCCCCTATGTCATCAGGGGATTGTTCCATATCTGCTTATGTTATTATTAACTTTAAGAATTTTCCTTCTGATTGTCTCCCAGAGGCTATGACTATGTTAATTCTGAAGTAATGATCATATCTTTATTGAATGACTTTGTAATTCTGTCTCCTGTTTCCCTATAAAAGGATAATAAAAAAAAAAAAAAAAAGAGGATGGACCGAGGGGGTGGGTGGGTGGGCAGGAGGGGATAAGTAAAGGTAACTGATTACAATGGGGGTGTGAGGATTGCTACAGATAGTCCAGCTGCTTGAATTATAACATTCAGGGCCCTCTTAAATTGTTAGAAAAGGGGTTAGGTTGTGTTAGGGCACATACACAGTCGAGAGCTAGGAGTGCTTTGAAACCAGCTTTGAGATGCTGATCTTGTACAATCAATAAGGTCAGGAAGAAGAGCGTTCATCCACTTGGGCTCTCTACAGGAGCGAGATCTCTGGGCTATTGAGGTATGCTTAAAGGGAACCATCAGCCCTTCCTTCGCTGCACTTCGAGTACTGACAGCTGGCTGATTTAATTTGAATAGACAAGATGTGGATTCAGGTGCCAGCCTGAGCATGGCTTTCTTTGCCAGAAGGCAGGCCTGGTATTGGGCTCTGCAGTGAAGGGTAGCCATCCAGTTGCTTTATAGAGGTCACAAGTGTGAGACAAGCGGTCTGCTCCCAGGACAAGCCTGCATGCTTTATTTAGAAGGATTTTAACCCTTTTAAGGGCTGTGTCAGTACCTGCGCCGCAGATTATAAGGCCGTAGTCTACGGTAGCTAGGACTATGCAGCTTGTGACCATCTTTAGGGCCTCAGACGGCATGTAGTGACGATGTTGATAGAGAAAACCTAGTTTTGCATTGGCTGTTTTGACTACATGGTCAATATGGGTTGTGAAAGAGAGGGCATTATCCATGTGAACCCTGAGATATTTAAAGGTGTCAACCTGCACCAGTGTAACCCCCTTGCTACTCCGTACCTCCAGTTTCCCAAATTTCTTTCAGTTCTGTGGAACCGTAAAAAGCATGCTTTTTTTTTTTTTATAATTGAGCAGCAATTTATTATTAGAAAACCAAATCTCAAGCCTGTGAAAATTTACTTCCAGTTCATGGGTGATAGAGGTAGGTTTTTTCTACTTACTGAGACAACCACATCATCAGCATATAACATGATGTGCACTGGGCACCCTGAAGGCAGGGGGTTTATGAAAAGGCTGAAAAGGAGCGGCTCCAGTATTGAGCCTTGTGGGACTCCTAGATTCACCTCTCTTGGCTCAGACAGAGTGCTTTTGATTTTGACACATTGCGCCCTGCCCGAGAGGTAGCTCTTGAACCATGTAACCATATCTAAGGGCAGTCTTATTGACAGTAGATATTGCAAGAGGAGCTTATGGTTGATGGTAACAAATGCTTTTGTAAGGTCTATAAAAACAGACCCCACTGCCAGACCATCATCAAAGGCACTGTCAGTTTTGGAGGTGAAGTCAACCAGGGCAGTGATCATGGAACGGTCCTTAAGGAATCCATGTTGCTGGGCACACAGAAGCTTGTATTTCAACAGGTAAGCCGTGAGCTGGTCAGAGACAATTCGTTCGAGGGTTTTAGACCGGGGGTGAGGGGGTGGGGGAGAGAGAATGGAGATGGGTATGGCTTCTCACTAGCTGAATTGGGGTCTTCCCTCACCTCCTAAACACATTCTGCTGTATTTTAGAAACTACGGCTTGAGAATGAGCCAGAACACAACTGTCATACATGGGGTTGGATGGCAGGCCAGCCAGGCACCCTACTATGCAGAGTCATTACTGCTGCTGTACTATATGAATCACCAGACTGGCATTCCCTTGCCATGCTCTAGTGCCCTAGGGATTCCGATGCCCCCACTCATCTCTCATGGGGCTGCCTCAGCCAGATCCTCTGGAGTGGGGCACCAGACTCCAACTCAGTCCAATATACTGGGAACCAACCTCTTCCCTGAATTATGCTCTTTACAAGTACCTCAGACATCTCAGAGTTCGTTGCCTCTACCCTTTTGCTGTCATGGCCGGATTATAATCCTTCTCCTTGAAATGACCCCCTCATGTACCCCATCTTCAGAGAATCACTTTAGGCCCAACACCCATCAATGCACACTCCTTGAAGGGGTGCCCACCCAGCATTCCAGCACCCTCTGAGGGGGTCCCCAGAAATTGTATCCTAAAAGTGCCAATTCCACACGATACCTAGCCCCGATGCCCCATACTCTCAAGGAAACCAGTATGACCCAGATACCTGCGGCCCTACAGCTTGCCACTCTGTACCTTGTACCACCCTCAAACATTGAGGATGGCATGGTACCCTACCCCCAGGTGAGAGTCCTGCTGCCTTGGCCTGGGTCCTGCAGCCAACCACTCGAAGGGACACCCTGCATGCCCACCCCTCTGGCTCACCCAGCTTCCCTGGCACCCAGCACTCAAGATGGCAATGCCTGCAGGAAATCTCCACCCTGTACCTATACATGGGGCACTGAGCCGACCCTTGTCCCATGCCCGTGATCCAGGACCAGAGTTCCCAGAGTGGGCTGCCTCTGGCCCCCCCCCATGGGCACCAGGCTAACCACTCCTCCCTAGGTTGACAATACCTCTCTGGTCTAACTGCCTTCACCCTCAAAAGCTCACCTTTTGAATCATGAAGGCCTCTAATATAAGCTAAATTCTAACTCTTCCTTTTCAACTAAGGGTACAGTGATGGTGTCAATGCGCCCAGTACTCTGATGGGCAATGCTAGTAACAGCCCAGCTTCCTACTGTAGCGAGAGGGTTGTTATACTACCAAACTCACCCATGTTTGGGTTTTCTGAATCTCTTGGCCATAGCCTGTTCTCTAGCACAAACATGGTTTCACAAAAGGTAGATCTTGCTAAACCAACCAGATTGCCTTCTATGAGGGTTAACTGTGGAAGTGCATAGGGACCAGACAATGTATGAAGTCTATTTGGGCTTCAGCAAAGCCTCTGATACTGAAAAACGCATAGAGAAAGTGGGGTACTCACCAAGTTTTTGTTGTTTCATTTTTGTTTAATGAGAGACCAAACTTCGGGGACGATCCCTCCATCAAGAGGGGGGTGTGTGTGTGTGTGTGTGTGTGTGAGATGTTCTTGGTTTTTGTGGTTTTGTAACTTTTTTTGCCCTTTCTATCTGCTTCTGTGTTCTTTACACCTTTCTTGTCTTTTCCTGCATCTGGGCCAACTATTTTTGTATCTGCCTGGTTTCTTTCTCTACTTCCTGCCAGGTTGCAGCAGTGTACTGAAACTGACAAATGAATTTTAGAATGCAGACACCACTCAAGTGAAAAATGTCAGCTCAGCATGTCTGGGAGCAAACAGAAGCCACAGAATAAGACCCGGGGGAGAGCACCATGTAGTCCCTGAATCTTATTATGTGTATGACTGAAGTAGCACAATATGGAGTTCACAAAGTGCATAGCAGAGTGCTTGTGAATTAGCGATCAGGTAGGAAGCAGAGAGTGGTGGTGGATGGTTACCACGGAGGATGTTCTCGGTGGAATATCCCCGAGGTCGGTGCTGGATGTGCTGCTCTTTAGCATATTTATTAATGACTGGAGAAAGGTGTCTGCAACAGGCTGCTGAAGTTTGCTGAAAACACTAAACTGGCAAGAACGGCATGGCCGAGGTTGGGGGAGGTGCACTACAGGGACCACACATTAGGGTATAAGCAAAGAAATGAGGGCTTAGATTTAATGAGGGACTGTGCAAGGTACTGGGCAAGCCAAGGCAATTTTATTTCTTAGGCCCCCTTTCCCTGGGGCTCAGGGCTCCATACTGTGCAAACACATCAAACATAATACAAAACATACACTAACTGTAACAAATATATTACAAAACTAAGCAGAATTTCTCCACAAATACAACAGATTCCAGCTAGTCACTAATTTTTAGAAAAATACTGATGAAAATAAATTTACTATACCTAGGTGCAAGGAATTCAAATTGCACACACACCCTATACAGTACAACAATGGACAGGACAATCGCAGACAAACGTGATGTACCAAGGGTCTTTTTCTGCCTGTAAAATCCGGTTTCTACGAAAAAGTATCCAGGAGTGCCTGTGTCTAGTAAACTAAAGCCAGGCAGGCAATGTGCTGCCACAGTCAAGACAGCATAAGGATGGAAGAGCTGGTCAAGGGAGATGATCCTACCTCTGTATAAGGCCTTGGTTAGACCAGACCTGGAGTACAATGTCCAGTTCTGGTCACCCTGTTACAGAAAGGACATTGAAGAGATTAAAAGAGTCCAGCATAGGGTCATCAAACTGGTTATCAGTTTAGGTGGATAGTGCTATGAGGATAAACTGGACATACTCACATGTCCCCCCTCCCCCCACCCATTCAGTGGGGTGCCTCTGCCTGTGTTGTTCAGACCAGGGTAGCCAAAAG
This sequence comes from Neoceratodus forsteri, assembly GCA_016271365.2. Classification (NCBI taxonomy): domain Eukaryota; kingdom Metazoa; phylum Chordata; order Ceratodontiformes; family Ceratodontidae; genus Neoceratodus; species Neoceratodus forsteri. The sequence goes on from CM057455.1 coordinate 884,388,816, forward strand.
GAGAGGAGCAGTGAGATGACCAGAAAAAAAATAATCCCATCTGGACGAAGATATTCTAGAAGATGTAGTGTTACAGTTACCCTTTGCTATAACTGTTTGGGAGCCATAACCTGTGTTCGTTGTAGCTCCCAGTTCATTATAATGAGGGATGCTAAAAACCAAAAAGATGAACGCTATTTGCAGCCTGTAACCTTTTCCACTATAGAATTCAGTTCTACTTCTTTACTCTACTCTTCTCAAATCTTTTTAAAACACTGCATTGTCCTGGTAAAATATATTCAAATAAAATAAATACAGCATGTGGCAGATACAATGCAGCCTATGCTATGCTGTTAGTTTGCTACAGTATGCCACTATCCGACTGATGCTCAGTGATAGCCATCCCTCCTCCAGCTATTTTCTATAACTGCAATACGAAAGTTTTTTCTACACCTATGAAGCACTGTAGCTCAGAAGGGGTAGCAACACTAACAGAGTGAAGAGTGACGGACATCAGCAGAGATCAATGGCAACCTCAGGTGCCGATTGCGATCATATACTTTCACTTTCCTGGTCATCTTGGAGAGACAACAATGAATACAGACCAAAGCTTCCCCGATTGCTGTTTCGTAAAGGATAAGCGCTTCCCTGACTGCTGTTCTGTAAAAGGATAAGCATTTCTTGATTGCTGTTTTGTAAAAGAAATGCTTCCCTGATCACTGTTTTGTAAAAGGATATGCTCTGCAGGGGTGACCAGGAACATGAAAGTATATCACAATTGGCGCCTGGGATCGTACATCAAAGTACAGTACATAGAGAGAGAGAAGAACAGAGTACAGAGAGAGAGAGAGAGAGAGAGAGACAGAATACAAGCTTACATTTTAAAGTTATTTATTATATAGCAGTTATTCCATCTGAAACAGAGCTTAAAATAATAAAAGACACAAGCATTGCAGACTGTATGTTCCCGGGAGCAGTTTGAACAGCTTACTATTGCTTTCTGCCGGGAGCCACAAACTTAATTCGTAATAGCCTGGATTTTGCAATAGCGGGGTTCGCTATAGCGAGGGGCTACAGATGTAATTTATCTATCTTCCAAGAAACCACCTTCTCCACAGAGTCCCACTCTTTTGGTCAGAGTAGAAAGCTATGAGGGAAGGGCCTGCTCACCCATGAGGCTCCAGCAACCTCAGCCCTCAAATAGTGGTGAACACCTGGGGGGAGGGGGACTCATCTTGGTCAGGGTCTACCAAGGGATGCTTGGGATCAAGCGGGGGCTCTTGTGAAGTAGTAGCTGACTGAGTCCCAGAACATTCCTGTCTGATCCACAGGGAGAAAAACAGGTTACTCACTTGTAACAATAGTTCTAGGAGTGGTATATGATGTTCATCCACACTTCTTGGCAGTGTCCTGTCCCCTTTAAGAGCTGCCAGAAAGTCTTCAAGCTGGCTCCTCCCACCCATTCGGGTTGTAACTCACCGAGCACCGCCCCATGACACCTGTTCTTGCCCACTGGAAGCAGTGTTGTGCGCCACTGCCAGGGGAGGTCGGGTGGGTCCATGTGGATGAATATCATATACCATTCTTAGAAAGAGCAGTTATGTAAGAACTTACTGTAACAGTAGATCTTCGAGGAATGTCTCTTGCAGTAGGTTATTACTCTTGGGAGGTTCCAGCAGAGGGCGCTGTCACACGGCAGCTTCTTCAGCAGTCTTTTACCAGGGACTGCCCACACATGACATCACTTTCTTGCTTCCTATATAAGTGTGGACGGTCCCTGGTATCCTCTGTTCCCTGCCGGTTTCAGCTCGAGGAAGCGAGGACTGAGGGAAACCGAGGTACCAGTGAGTCCCAACCCTAAGTCCTTAGATCAGGATTTTTCTCTGTTAGAGAAGGCCGGGGAACAAAGGGAGGGATTGTACCTATTGCAAGAGACATTCCTCGAAGATCTACTGCTATGGTAAGTTCTTACGTAACTGCACTATCTTCTACGGAATGGTCTCTTGCAGTAGGTCATTACTTCTGGGAGAGTTTCCAGCAGCTATGTCCATATGGGAGGATGTATTATGACAGGATGCCCTGTAGGATGGCTTGGCGGACGTTCTGTGTCGCTAGGCAACATCCAGATTGTAATGCCTGGTAAAGGTATGACTGGTACACCAGGTGACTGCATTGCATATATCTGTAATAGAGGCACACTTGAAACAAGCCGCTGTGGCTGCTATGGCTCTAGTGGAATGGGCTTGGACATGGCCCTGTAAGGGCTTACTGTATTTTTTGTAACAAAATGTAATGCAATGGGCTAGCCAGCAAAAGAGGGTGTGTTTTGCAACCAGAAGACCCTCACAACCTGGGGCAAAGGTGACAAAGAGTTGTGAGGTTTTGTGAAAGGGCTTCGTCCTATCAGTACAGTAACGAAGGATACAAAGGACATCCATCGTATGCAGAGCATGCTCACTCGGGTTAGAGTACTCAGGGTAAAAGACTGGTAATTCCAAGGACTGATTCAAAGTTTGTTCTGAAACCACCTTAGGCAGAAAGGAAGGATTAGTGCGGAGTACAACTCTGTCCCTGTGAATGATAAGATAACGTTCTCTGCACATAAGGGCAAGAAGCTCGGAAATTCGTCGAGCAGACATGATGGCCACCAGGAGCAGTGTTTTCCAGGAGAGGAAATGCAGGTCACAAGTGGCCACCGGTTCAAAGGGGTCCACTGTTATGCTTCAAGATGCTTTCTTAGACATTTGTTTGATTCAGTTCTCGTCAATGACTGCTACACAGTAGATTGAGCTAGCTACTGTGCAAGCTGAAGATGGCAGGAAAATGAACAGAGGATACAAGGGACCGCCCACACTTATATAGGGAGCAAGGACATGATGTCATGGGTGGGCGGTCCCTGGTAAAAGACTGCTGGAAGAAGCTGCCGTGTGACAGCACCCTCTGCTGGAACCTCCCAGAAGTAATATCCTACTGCAAGAGACCATTCTGTAGATCTACTGTTACAGGTGAGTAACCCGTTTTTCTAGGATCGTGGATGTGTTGTTCTACCTGAGGACTGGAGGAGGGCAGATGTGATTCCCCTTCACAAAAGTGGGAGAAGGGCAGAAGCAGGAAACTACAGACGTGTTAGTTTAACCTCAGTGATAGGGAAAATGATGGAATCACTTCTGAAGGAAAGAACTGTCGAGTACCTAGAGGCCAGAGGGGCACAGGACCCAAGGCAGCATGGATTCACAGCGGGAAGGTCATGCCAGATGAATCTAATAGATTTCTTTGACTGGGTGACCAAAGTAGTAGATCAAAGAGATTCTGTGGACATGGCCTACCTAGACTTTAGCAAGGTATTTGACTCAGTCCCACACAAAAGATTAATATACAAGTTAGCCAGCCTGGGAGTGGGTCCCAAGATGATAGCCTGGGTAAAGAATTGGCTGGAGAATAGGACACAGAGGGTAATAGTAAATGGAGTCCACTCTGAAGAAAGGGGGGTTACTAGTGGGCACATCGAGGTTCAGTATTAGGACCGGTCCTCTTCAATGTCTTTATAAGCGACATTGCAGAGGCACTGGAAGGAAAATATGTCTCTTTGCAGATGACACAAAGATCTGCAACAGAGTTGATGCTCAAGGTGGGGTGGAAAGGATGAGAAGGGACATGGCAAGGTTAGAAGAATGGTCAAATGTATGGCAGCTTAGATTTAAAGCTAAGAAGTGCAAGGTAATGCACCTGGGAAACAAAAACCCAGGGGAAGAGTACACAATGGGGGGTGAAATACTAACAACAACAAAAATGGAAAGGGAACTGGGGTAGTCATATCAGATGACTTAATGGTGGGCAAGCAATGTGAGAGGGCAGTAAGGAGGGCTGGGGGGATACTGGGATGCATAGGGAGAGGCATCACCAGTAGAAAACAGGAAGTTGTTATCCCTCTGTACAGACAGCTGGTGAGACCCCATCTGGAGTACTGTATGCAGTTCTGAAGACCCAATCTCCGCAAGGACATAGACAAGATGGAAGCTGTCCAGAGGAGGGCAACTAAAATGGTGCAGGGTCTGCACCAGAAGACATATGAAGAGAGACTAAAGGAACTTAATATGTATAGCCTCGAGGAAAGGAGGGAGAGGGGGGACATGATAGAAACTTTCAAGTACCTCAAGGGAATCAACAAAGTCCAAGAGGGTAGCATCCGCAAGAAATGAAAATTACGTACCTACCGCAATTCCTGATCTTCTTGGACGAGTCTCCACCACTCATTCACACTATTGGGATCTGCGCCGGAGGCACTAGGACCCATCGGGAGCAAACTTTTTGCTGGAGGGTCGGCGCCAGAGATGGAGCCGTGAGGAACGGCACCGCGAGCCTCAGCTCGCGCGGTAATGACTATCTCAGCGTCGACCCTCCAACCGCCTCAGTACCTTTTTACCAAGGAGGTGCAGCGTAACTAACCTAGAAGGGTAGCCTAACCTAAAAACCGGACATAAGATAGTCCGGGCGACCCGTATAAGAAGGGTCAACAAAAAAGTCTTCACAGCCTAAAGATTTGAGGGAGTGAAGACCAACAAGAAGATAGCTCGGGGATGGAGGGTGGGCGTGTGAATGAGTGGTGGAGACTGGGTCAGAGATCAGGAATTACGGTGAGTGCACGTAATTTACATATCTTCCTGACCATAAGTCTTCACCACTCATCTCACACTCATTGGGAGAGTACTGTTGTAATGATCCCCGAGAGGGCAGGAGAGACCAAGAGCTCACGCTTCTAGGACAGAAGTCCATTAAGGATGGCTCTGCCAAAGGAAGAATGTCGTCTGCATGGACATCCAGTGCATAATGTTTGAAAGTATGCACTAGGCTCTAGGTGGCGTTGCAAATATCTGCAATGGAGCACGTTATGATTCCGCTAGGGATGCTGTGACCGCCTAGTAGAGTGAGCGTAACCCTACCCTCCAACGTAACCTGCGCCATGGCATAGCAGTGGCGAAGGCATGCCACTAACCATGCTGAGATACATCTGATAGCGACAGGTTGACTCAGCCGGGTCTCGCTGAAGGAGACAAACAGTTGCTGGGCTTTGCGAAAATCCTTGGTTCTATCTAGATAGAAACGCAAAGCTCTCTTAACATCCAAAGAATGAAGAGATCGTTCTCCTTCATTTTGGAAGTCCAGAAAGTAAGAGGAAAGGACCAGAGGTTGGTTTAGATGAAACTCTGACACAACCTTAGGAAGAAATTTCGGATGGGTCCGAAGGACTACTTTGTCCTTATGGAACACAGTGTACGGAGGATCTGTGACCAGGGCATGTATCTCAGAGACCCTGCGAGCTGAGGTAATGGCCACTAGGAAGGCAGTCTTCCAGGTGAGAAATTTTAGCTCACAGGTGGCCAGAGGTTCGAAAGGTTTCCGAGTCAGCATGTCTAGCACAAGATTAATGTCCCAGGCTGCAACTGGACATCTTGTAGGAGGGCTGGTATGCAGAATTCCTTTAAGAAATCTCTTAACCACAGGTAATTGAGCTAGTGTTAAGGAAAAAAACGGCTCACGATACGCTGAAATGGCACTAAGGTGAACTTTGACTGTAGAGTACTGCAGACCTGAATTTGAGAGGTCCAAGAGGTACTCCAGAACCTTATCTGGTGGACAGGAAAAGGGATTCAAGGAGGACTTTGCACACCAGAGCGAAAAACGCTTCCACTTAGCTGTGTAAGTTTTCCGAGTGGCTGGCTTCCGTGCAGCCAGAAGAATATCTGAAACCCTACGAGAGACATTGAACCGGTTTACTTCTACCTCTTCAGGAGCCAAGCGTGAAGGTGAAGTGATCTCAGGTTGGGATGGACCACCGGCTCCTGAGTCAAAAGGTTCATCTGTAGGGGAAGTGGTCTAGGAGGAACTGCCAACATATTGTTGAGTAGTGGAAACCACAGCTGCCGAGGCCAAAAGGGAGCAATGAGAATCATCTTGTCCCCCTGGGATTCGAACTTGAGGAGTACCCTCTGAATTAGAGGAAGAGGTGGAAAGGCGTAAAGAAAGTGTTTTGTCCACCGCAGCCTGAACGCATCCTGACAGAAAATGCCAGGCCCTGGATTTCTGGAGCAGAAGAGAGGCAGTTTTGCGTTGAGTGGGGATGCAAAAAGGTCCAGGTCTGGAGTTCCCCACTCTTTGAATAGTGACTGAACTATGGTTGAGTCGAGAGACCACTCATGAGGATCTGTCTCTGTTCTGCTGAGACGGTCTGCCAGTTTGTTCTGTATACCTGGCAGGTAGACCGCTTGAATTAGAGCCTTGTGCTCCAAGCACCATTCCCATACCCTCATTGCTTCCCTGCATAAGGGGTAAGAATGAGCACCGCCCTGCTTGTTGATGTAATACATCACTGCTTTGTTGTCCGTTTGAAGGAGAATGTTCTTGTGACAGAGAATGTCCTTCAACGCTCGGACTGCATAAAGGAAGGCTCTCATTTCTAGGACGTTTATGTGAAGCTGGGACTCTGCTTGAGTCCACGCACCTTGAGTGTGGAGAGCCTGACAGTGAGCTCCCCACCCCATTAGTGATGCGTCCGTGGTAATGGAGATTTGATGGTCCAGAGGAGCAAAAGGATATCCGTCCAGGAGATTGCTCTCTTGAGACCACCAGGTGAGTGACCTCTTTAAAGGTTCTGTCACCTAGATGAGATAGGACTGTGGGTGAGAGATTGGGGACCACTGAGTACTGAGCATCCACTGAGTGGTTCTCATGTGCAGACGTGCTAGGGGTACAGTGAACACTGAGGATGCCATGAGGCCTAGCATCCGTTGCATCGAGAGAGCTGTAACGGAGGTGTTCTCCCCGATGTGACGGGCCATTTGAAGGATATCGTTCCTCCTGTCTTCTGGAAGAAAAGCCTTCGCACAGGAGGTGTCCAGAAGAGTCCCTATAAAGAGGAGCCTCTGGGAGGGCTGCAGTTGCGATTTCTTGAGGTTCAGCAGAATTCCCATGGACGTAAGGAGGCGAGAGGCCGTCTCTACAGCGTCCAGAGTCCCTTGCTTGGAAAGGCTTGCTAAAAGCCAATAGTCCAGATAAGGGAACACCTGTATCCCGACCTTTCTGAGGTGCACTGCGAGAACTGCACAACACTTTGTAAAGACCCGCGGCGCCGAGGATAGCCCAAAGGGCAGGACTCTGAACTGATAATGTTGTCCCAGAGCCACAAACCTCAGGAATTTGTGATGCCTCGGGTGAATAGGAATGTGCTGGTAAGCATCCTGCATGTCCAGGGAGGCTAGCCAGTCGTGTTGATGAAGCAAAGGTAACGGTTCCCAGAGAAATCATTCTGAATTTCTCCTTAGGGAGAAATTTGTTTAGCTTTCTGAGATCTAGAATGGGGCGCATTCCCCCGGACTTCTTTGGAACCAGAAAGTAATGGGAGTAGAACCCCGTGTTTCGTTGATGCAGCGGCACCACTTCTACTGCCCTGTTCAGAAGGCCCTGAATCTCAGCTGCGAGAAGGTCTGACTGAAGGGTTGACAGCCTAGGCTGCCGTTTGGGAGGATGATCCGGAGGAGTCTCCAGAAGATTGAGAGAATACCCCTCGCGAATTATCCGAAGGATCCATTTGTCTGAGGTTATGAACTTCCACTGGTTGTAGAAGTGCATCAGACGACCTCCCACTGGAGAGGAAAAGTCCACCTCGGGCAGCTGAGATGGGACTTGGGCCAGCAATTCATAAGGTAGCGCTGGGCACTTTGGGCCCTTGCGCTTTCTGCTGTGTCTTCTTTTGAGGTTGGGCAGGTTGGTTTTTATGGAAACCTCCTCTGCCTCGAAAGGACCAATGATTATGAAACTGACGTTTATTGACATGCCCTCGAGAGGGGGCAGGAGGGGGTCGAGCCAACTTAATGGCTGACCTAGTCTTTTGAGTAGCTTCTAGAGCTTTCTCTACCTGAGGACCAAAAAGATATGCATCATCAAAGGGCAAAGCCATAACCTGCTACTGCGCGTCATTCGTGAAGCCTGAAGTGCGCAGCCAGGAATGACGGCGGGTGCAAATACCAGCAGCCGCTGAACAGGAAGCAGTGTCAAAAGCATCCATGGCTGCTTTAACCTGCTGGTTGTTAGATTCGATACCTCTGGTAATGGTTTGAAGAAGCTCTGGCTTTGCATCTGACTCTGGTAGAGCTTCAACCATTCGCTTGATAGAATGCCACAGGATATATTCATACTGGGAGAAATAGCCCTGGTAACTGGCAATACGCATACTTAGGGTGGAAGCAGCAAAGACTCTCTTACCTAAGGTGTCTATCTTACGAGATTCTCTGTTAATAGGTCGAGCTGTAGTAGTTTGAGGAAGAACGACCTTATCATTCTCTGCCAGGACTACAATAGGATCCGCAAAGGCTTGAGATGCCAAAATGGGACGATCCTTGGGGGGTGAATATTTCCTATCTATGGATTTAGCCACCGAAGGGGTGAGAGCAGGAATATTCCATACCATTTGAAACAACGTCTCGAAGGAAGGCTGAACCGGAGGAGTCAAATCCGTAGGGATCTCCGGGGCATGAAGGTATTGGAGTCTTAACAATTTCCCAGGATCGATGTCTGTAGTCTGGAGAGGAAGAGTGGAACTCAGATTTTTCAGCAGAGACTTAAAGGACAGGTCCTTGACCACAGGCTCTGTAGCAGTAATAGATCCTGCTTCGTCCACTTCATCACCCAACCGAAGGTCTGGGTCAGGCTCAGTGTCATCTCCTGACAGTCCAGGAGGGACTGTATGGACAGGAAAGGAATGAAAATCAGAAGAGAGGGAAGAAGGAAACGAGTGAAAGGAGGAGTCCTGAAAATCAGAGGGAGCCCCGAGAGACCCTGGTGCCGAGAACGACGCTGAGGGACCATGCAGCGCCTAAAATGGCACAGAGAAGCTGCACGGTGCCGAGGATAGCGCCGAGAAGCCACAAGGTGCCGAGGACGGCGCTGAGCGCACCATCGACGCCGAGAAGCCGCACGGCGCCGAAAACACCCCCAACTCCAAAAAACAGGTTTTGAAGGAAGAAGAGCAAGAGATAAGGGCATCGGTGTGGCCCCCTGCACCGTAGCCATGTGAGGAGGGGAAACACCTAAGCGCGGAGTCGACGGCACCAAAGAAGGTGCCGCGCAACCAGGAAAGTCCAACCGCCCTACCTGGTCTCCCAATGAACCCGAAGGCCCACGAGTGACCGAGCCAGGTAGCTGAACCAACCTCCGAACCCATTGCTCCATAAGAGTGGCCCACTGATGAAACTGCTCATCTGAAGACCTACCTGCGGGCGGGGTAGGGCTCCGATGTTGAAGCCGTTGGCTACCAGAAGCAGAGGTTGGCGACTCCAAAGGAGAGACCGGCAACTAGCCCCGATAACCGAACGTCTATGCGTAGACATATCAGAGGGCGACCTCGAGTGATGCCTTCTCTTTTTAGACCTATGGGCTGAAGAAGAGCTCGAGGCCGAACGGTGCCGAGAATGCGACCATTTATTTTTATGCTTCCGTGGGGACCGCCCATCCCCCTGGGCATTGGACTGACCGTTGTCAGACCCCCCTCCAGAGAAGGCGGCAGACCGGACCCAGCCCGACTGACTGAACAGCTTTCATATGAAGTCTCCATACCGTCACCTGACCTGCTCATGGTCGACTCCGTCAAAGTAGGCTGAGACTTCTTTATTTTTTAAAATAAGAATAAACTAAGAGATACTTTATCGAGATAATACTACAAAATAACAAAACTGAAAACTATGCTGCTAGTTTGAAGTTCGACTCGGAGACAGCGGACGCGTCACTGGAAGCGCACTGACGCAAGGAAAAAAGGAACTGAGGGTTGGAGTGGCTCTGACGCTGAGATCATTATTACCGCGTGAGCTGAGGCTCGCGGTGCCGTTCCTTGCAGCTCCATCTCTGGCACCGACCGTCCAGCAAACAGTTTGCTCCTGATGGGTCCTAGTGCCTCCGGCGCAGATCCCAATAGTGTGAATGAGTGGTGGAGACTTAGGTTCAGGAAGATCAAGGGGCACAATTTGAAGATAAGAGGGGGGATGGCTCAGAGGTAATGTAAGGAAATATTTTTTCACAGAGAGGGTCGTGGATGCATGGAACGGCCTTCCGGAGGAGGTTGTGGAGTCAAAAACAGTGGTTGAATTCAAGCATGCATGGGACAGTCATAAGGCAATTCTAGGGGGTGGGAGTAGAAAGAAGTAGGCTGCTGGTTAACTAGGATCTGCAGCTTATCCATTAGGTAGGGAAATAGGCAGACTGGGAGGGCCAAATGGTCCTTACCTGCTGTCAAATTCTATGTTTCTATCCACACTCTTTGGCAGACTCCAAACAGTTCTCCGGGAGGACGGAGGCAAGGCACACACTCCCTCATACTTACTTTGGGAATAGAGACTGGAGAACTGAGGCCCCAAAACCAGCATCCCGGCGTGACTCAAGGTTGATGTGGTAGTGGGTAATGAGATGGTGTTTGCTGTCCTCCAGGTGGCGGCCCAGCACATTTCCTGGATAGAGATGTCCCTGAAAGCAACCACCGACGCAGCAGTATGGCGGGTAGAATGAGCTCTTATCCCTCTGGGAGGTTCCTTGCCTGCCAACCTATAGCAGAGATCAATGCAAGATGTAATCCTTCTGCCAATTGTCCACTTTGCTGCAGGTCTGCCAGGTGCAGCTTCAGCGTAGGTGATAAACAGCTGGTGAACCTCTAGCCAAACTTCCACCATCCGTTCCCTATAATAAGAGAGCGTTGTCTCAGGTCCAGAGTATGGAGCTGTACTCTGCCTCCGAGGTTTAGTTTGTGTATAACACAGGCAGAGTCAACACCTGGTTAAGATGGAACTCCGACACCATTTTTGGAAGGAATTTTGGGTGGGGGCGCAGGACAACCTTGTCCCTGTGGAAGACCAGGTAAGGAGACTCCACCAAGAGCGCCTGGAGCTCCCCAGTTCTTCTGGCTGACATCATAGCCACTAGGAAGGTGGTCTTCCAAGACAAGTGTAACGTCTCACACTTGTGCATCGGTTCAAATGGCTTGCCCATGAGCTTTGCCAGTACCAGCAGTTGATCCCATGGAGGTGGAGGTTCATGCACCGGAGGGGATATGTAGTCGAGGCCTTTAAAGAAACATCAGACCACCTTCTCCTGTGCCACCGTCTGTTGACCGGCTTCCGCCTGGTAAGCAGAGATGGCTGCCAGGTGCACCTTAAGGGTCGTACACTGAAGACCCCCTTTGGACAGAGACCAAAGGTAGTCTAGGAAGCTAGCGACTGGAGAGGACAAAGGATCCAGGCCCTTACCCTGACAACAAATAGAAAACCATTTCCATTTGAAGGCTTAGCACCTCCTGGTCGAATCCTTCCTGGATGCTTCCACTACTGTAAGCACATCCTCAGAGAGACCTAGAGCCTGGAACTCTAGCTGCTCAGGAACTGGCTGTCAGGTGCAGGGATTGAAGGTCCGGATGGAATACCTTCCCCTGATTGATAGATAACAGATCCGGGCATACTGGAAGATGCTGCAGAGGTCTGGAGCTGAGGCGATCTAGATACTAGAACTGGCACGGTCAGTCTAGGAGGGCTACCAGGATCACCTGTGCCTTGTCCCTTCTGACCTTGAGGATCACTTTGTGAACCAAGGGAAGTGGAGGGAAGGCCCCAAATAAGCATCCCCCTGCAGCGAGCCCTGCTTGGGGGGGGCATGAAACAGCCTCAGCTTGGTGTTCTCCCTGGAGGCGAACAGATCCACCTGAGGTTTGCCCCAGTGGGAGAACAGGCTGTGTACTACCTCTGGATGGAGAGACCACTCATGGGTTATCTCACCCACATGGCTGAGAGTGTCTGCCAGTTGATTTGAGGCTCCTGCCACATGGATGGCTAGGAGATCTGTCTCCAGTCGGCTCATGAGGGTCCAGATGTGGAGCGCTTCACTGCACGGCAGCCAGGAGGGCGTGCCACCCTGTTTGTTGACGTAGAAGTCACCTCTGAAGAAGTCACTCACCTGGTGGTCGCAAGAGGGCAATCTTCTGGAAGGATACCCCTTTGCTCCTCTGGATCATCAGATTTCCATTACCACGGATGTGTCCCTGATGAGGTGGGGAGCTCACTGTCAGACTCTCCACACTCAAGGTACGTGGACTCAGGACGAGTCCCAACTTCACATAAAAGTCTTAGAAATAAGAGACGTCATTTATGCAGTCCGGGCTTTGAAGGACATTCTGTGTCACAAGAACATTCTCCTTCAAACGGACAACAAAGCAGTGATGTATTACATCAACAAGCAGGACGGTGCTCATTCTTACCCCTTATGCAGGGAAGCAATGAGTGTGTGAGAATGGTGCTTAGAGCACAAGGCTCTAATTCAGGCGGTCTACCTACCGAGAGTGCAGAACGAACTGGCAGAACGTCTCAGCAGAACAGAGACAGATCCTCACAAATGGTCCTTCGACTCAGCCGTAGCTCAGTCACTATTCACAGAGTGGGGAACTCCAGACCTTGACCTTTTTGCATCCCCAATCAACACAAAACTGCCTCTCTTCTGCTCCAGAAATCCAGGGCCTGGCATTTTCTGTCAGGATGCGTTCAGGCTGCGGTGGACAAATCTCTTTCTATACGCCTTTCCGCCGCTTCCTCTAATTCAGAAAATACTTCTCAAATTCAAGTCCCAGGAGAACAAAATGATCCTCATTGCTCCTTTCTGGCCTCAACAGATATGGTTTCCACTACTCAACAATATGTCGGAAACTCCTCCAAAACCGCTTCCCCTTCAGATGAACCTTCTGACTCAGGGGCCTGTGATCCACCCCAATCTGAGGTCACTTCACCTTCACGCTTGGCTCCTGAAGAGATAGAAGTGAACAGGTTCAACATCTCTTGTAGGGTTTCAGATATTCTTCTGGCTGCATGCAAGCCAGCCACTAGGAAAACTTACACAGCCAAATGGAAGCGTTTTTTGCTCTGGTGTGCAAAATACTCTTTGAATCCTTTTTCCTGCCCACCAGCTAAGTTCTAGAGTACCTTTTAGACCTCTCAAATTCAGGTCTGCAATACTCTACAGTTAAAGTGCACCTTTGTGCCATTTCAGCTTTTCATGAGCCAGTACTTTCCTTGTCACTGGCTCAGTTACCTGTGGTTAAGAGGTTTCTTAAGGGAACTCTGCATACTAGACCTCCTATAAGACGTCCAGTCGCAGCCTGGGACATTAATCTGGTGCTAGACATGCTCACTTGAAAACCCTTCGAGCCTCTAGTCCCTGTGAGTTGAAATTTCTCACCTGGAAGACGGTATTCCTAGTGGCCATTACCTCAGCCCGCAGGGTCTCTGAGATACATGCCTTGGTCACAGACCCTCCGTATACTGTGTTTCATAAAGACAAAGTAGTTCTTAGAACCCATCCTAAGTTTTGCCCTAAGGTTGTTTCAGAATTCCATCTAAACCAACCTTTGGTCCTTCCTTCCTACTTTGCAAACTTCCAAAATGAAGGAGAGCGTTCTCTTCATTCCTTGGACGTCAAAAGAGCTTTGCGTTTCTATCTAGATAGAACAAAAGACTTTCGCAAAACTCAACAACTGTTTGTTTCCTTCAGCGAGACCCGGCTGGGTCAGCCGGTTGCTATCAGATTTATTTCAGCATGGCTGGTGGCATGCCTTCGCCACTGATATTCCATGGCACAGGTTAAGCTGGAGGGCAGAGTATACGCTCACTCTACTAGAGTGGCCGCGGCATCCCTAACTGAAATCCGCAACGTGCCCATTGCAGATATTTGCAATGCAGCTACCTGGAGCTCAGTGCATACTTTCGACAAACACTATGCCCTGGATGTCCATGCCAGACGACATCTTTCTTTTGGCAGAACCATCCTTAATGGGCAAAAGTACTGGACTTTAGGAGGACTGACTTTGCCAAAATGGGTGAGTGCCTAAGGAAGGCACTAGCAAATGGGCAGGAAGGAGGGGTGGAAGAACAATGGGGAATAATAAAAAATGAAAATTACGTACCTCCCGTAATTCTTGATCTTCCTTGTATCTTCACCATTCATTACTGCTTGTGGGTAGTGCCGGGCGCACCCGCCACGGGAGTTTTTTTTTTTTTACGCCGCTTCAATGGCGCTGCTATCGAGCGCGACGCATCGCGCCACGCGCTAGGGGCAGCCTTAGGTGTCATGGACTCCTCCTCCTCTATCTCAGTTCTGGTAGCGGAGGTGAAAATAAAGGGTAAAAGGAAAGCGAGGCAAGAGAGCCGAGTGACAGAAAAAGGAAAGGATATAAACTGAAAAAGGAATAAGCCGGTAGAGAATAGACAGAGAAGAAGGATTCCTACCCTAAGGGACCGCAGGGCCTCCTTTCCGGGGAGGCTCTAGGGGAGGAACAGAGAGAAGGAAGAGAAAGTAGAAGAAGAAGAAGAAGAAGAAAGAGCGCATGTTGAGAGGGAGAACAGTGCCCATCGAAAGCATTGGCTGAGAGGCTTATAGGCTCGAAACCAACAAGGAGCAAGAATCCAGTTGGTTAGGACTGAGGGAGGTTCAACCGAACCACCTGAACAGATCCGGAAGAGGGCAGACTCTGAACTCTCAACATGCCAAGTCCTTCATCCTAGCTGAGGGCTCGAGACTGCCCGGCAGAACCTGTTCCGGTAGAGCGCCCACCAGAAAGGGGACTAAGTCCCTTAGCACCTTGTTAAGTGCTAACACAGTAGTGTATGGGAGACTATGCCTTCTCAAGGCAGTTTTGTATGAAAGATAGAGGAACTCAATCAGACTCCCTAAGGCAAGGCAAGCAGACGCTAGAGCTGACAAGTTTAATCAGCAGCTAGAAAAGCTCAAAAATACCTGCCAGGAAGATTCTAGACTTTGCCGAGGCCAAGTCAGAGCATGGCCTCTAGGCTGTGAAACTGCATAACCTGAAGAAGGTATTTAGGAATCGCACTCATAAGTGGTCAGAAAGAGTTCCCTCAGAATTTAGATAAAAGTACACTTGTTCGCCTTTCACCTTAAGGAAAAGGAGACCATTCATTAAGAATGGAAAACAAAATCTTTTTTTTTTTTTTTGCATAAAGGCCAAGGGAAGGAAGAGGAACGAGATGGGAGGGGGACGACACAGAAGGAGGCCACTGAGGGAAGGTGGTAGATCATATGAATGGTGAAGATACAAGAGAAGATCAAGAATTACGGTACATAATTTTCATATCTTCCTTGTCAATCTTCACCATTCATTACTGCTTTGGTGAGTATAAAGCCCCTTTAGAAAAAAGGGGGTAGAACCTGAGGAATAAAACCCCAGCCTCCTGCTGGTGAGAAACAGAAGGGGAAGACCTCTAATAATCAAAGAGAAGCCTATGGGGAGAAGAGCTAGGAGGTGCCTCTGAGGACGGGGAGACGGAGGAAGCCCCTGCAGTAATCTCCTAGCTCTGGAGGAAAAGAGACGGGCCCACCGGAAAGCGGAGCGAATCACCCTGTGCCGGGCCAGGGGTGACAACCTTGATAGACGAAGCCATGCCATCCGCCTAATGCAGATCGCTATCCCCGCAAGCCTGGAAGCCACCTCATTGGTGTCACAAGATGCCCTTGCTTGGTGTCTTGCCAGCTCCAGGCCTACAGCAGAGAGGGAAATAGCCTGTCTGGTTTGCTCCGTATCAGGCATTGATGCTAAGAGCTGAGAGAGCATCGACCACAGATGCCTACTGTAGGCAGCGTGGTGAGCCTGATGTGAGGCAATGCAAGCCATCGCACGAGAGGAAGAGAACACTCTTCGCCCCCACCGGTCGAATTGTAGGGAATCCGAATCCGGTGGACGGTCGTGCGCCAGGCGGCGGCGCCCGGAAGGAGTCTCCAGGTATACCAAACCTGAGGGCGGGTTGGGAGAGTACCTAGGGATTCCGAAGGGGCACAATACCTTCGTCGGCAGTCTGCCGGGGCTGGAGAAGGGGCGGCTGGCGACTGCCAGGAACGGATAGATGCCTCCTGGAAGGGGATAGGCCAGGAAGGTACCACCAGGTGCTGGGCACTGAATTCTCCAAGGAATTCAAGTGTCTCCCGTTCGGTACTGTCTCGCCTAACGTAGGAGATTCGAAGATCCCTCACCATCCTCGAAAGGAATCGCTGATATTCAGTGAAATCAGCATCGGAGGAGATATGAGCAGAGGGTTCCTCTCCCTCAGAGGAGGGAGACGAGGATGATGGAGAGCTCGAGTGTCCAGAAGATTCTTGCAGCGGTGGGGATAGGCGAAAGACCCGCTCATGCATATACCTGACATATGAGGGGAAGGCCGCTGCAGAACCTCTGAACTGCTCGCAGGATAACGGGCCCATAGGACTGACATGGCCTGGAAGAGCGGGGGGTGGCTGCAGAGGCACTGGAGATGGGCACCTACGAAGAGGCAACTGTCCTCTGCTAGGGCTCTGAAATCCGGAGAACGGAGCCCGAGCTGGCGGGATGCTGGACAACAGACCAGGTCATAAAATGGAACCCTGGGGATGCGAAACCTGGAAAAGCCCAGAAGGGGATCCTCCCCTGTGACGAACCTGGGACTGCATGGATCCAGAAGGGTAGTCCGCAGCAACGCCACCGGAGGGGACCCCGGGTCCAAAGGAAAGCAGGGGCCCAGCTACCTCTCCTAGCCACCCCCGATGCGCACCCGGACTGCCGAGAGCACCCTCTCCTGACCACGAGCGTTTCCCACCCGAGTGGCTGCAACAGCACCCGGGAGGGTAGCTGTCACGAGCCCCCAGGAGAGAGAGAGCCTCCTCCGCCTCTATTCCATCGCCCCGGGACCCAGGACCACCCTTGGCCCGAGGGCCCTCAGGGAGGACAGCAGGGACAGCCTGCTGTGCCGCCAGCACCACGTGCCACTGGTGACCCCGACTCCGAAGAGTCAGGTTGCCAG
Organism: Neoceratodus forsteri; assembly: GCA_016271365.2. NCBI lineage: Eukaryota > Metazoa > Chordata > Ceratodontiformes > Ceratodontidae > Neoceratodus > Neoceratodus forsteri. Next base: position 884,405,660 of record CM057455.1, read on the forward strand.
GGTGGGTCCACGTCTGAGTCATCGACCTCTGAAGAGGAAGAGATCAGCTGAACCACAATGCTAGCAACCCCGGGGGTTCCCGGAGAATGGCGCCGACGGCACGGTGCCAGAGGCGGCGCTGGACAACCTCGGCCCACTAGCTAGGCCCAGCCCCCTGCCCCCGCATCCGGCTAGGCCCACAGCACCCCGTGCCGAACTCAACCCGCACCGCCGAGAGAGCGAACCAGGGCTCGTGGCTGAAGGCCAGAGCAGCGCCGCCGACGGTGCCGCCTCGATCACCGGGCGCTGATCCAAAACGGCACCGAGGGCGGTGTCGAGGTCCACTGCGCCGCCCAGCAGGCGCGGCCTCGACACTGGGGAGCCTGCACCTGAGGAGGTGACTGCCGAGGCGGTGTCCCCGCCGCGGCCCCGGAAGGGACCATGACATTCCTCCGACACCATGAAAGAAGCTTCTCCTCTTCGGCAAGAGAAGACGAGGACCTCCTCCCCACAGACCATATAGGCCCGAGAGGGACCCGAGGAAGGCTCAGAGACCATACCTGGGAATCCTTGAGCGACGCCCGCCCTCGAAGGTCGGCGGGCCTCTGCCGATCTTGAATGCGCGGACTTCGAGGACACGACGGTCGATGGAGAAACAGGCGTCGCACGCGTCCATATCGTGGTTGGGTCCCAGGCAACGGAGACAGACATCATGCCGGTCCGAGACGGAGAAATGCCGGCCACAGGAGCACCGACGCATAGGGGCACGGCCCGCCTTTGACTTACGCTTTGGCCCCGAACCTGACATGATCCAAACTAAACAAGGCAAAAAACAGCAATAAAGCACTTGGTGTCGTCGACAGAAAATAAAGAACGGTCTTACCGGGAGACGGCGTCGAGCGAGTCACTGTAGAATGAAACGAGGAGTCTTGAGAAGAAACAAGTCTTGACGTAGAAACCGTTAACTACTGCGCAGCAGGTGCAGCCTCGACGGCGGGAGAAACAGAACTGACATAGAGTGAGTCTCGGCACCTAACTACCGCCCTTGCGCATGACGAGTATGTCGCTGGCCGAGGGTGGCGCCCGCTGAGCCGACTTAAAAAAAAAAACTCCCCAGCAGATGCGCGCCTCCGCACTACCCCAAAGCAGTAATGAATGGTGAAGATTGACAAGGGAAGATCTGCATCACAGAGGTAACAAGCCTTTGTGTGAAGCAAATAAAACGAAAAGACGTAAGAAACCACTATGGTTCTCAAAGGAAGTGGCAGAGAAGGTTCAAGAGAAAAAGAAAGCATTCAGGAAGTACAAGGAATCACAGAAGGAGCAGGACAGAGAACTATATCAGTTAAAGCAAAAGGAAGCTGGGAAGGCAGTCAGAACAGCAAAGGCCCAAACCGAGGAAAAGACAGCCAACCTCAGTTAAGAAGGGATAAAACCTCTTATAGGTACATCAGGGAGCCGAAGGAAGACCAAGGAGGGATAGTGAGGCTTAATAAAGGGAGGAGGGTGGGAGGGTGACTGTGAAAAGGCAGAGATACTAAACAAATATTTTGCTCAGTATTTACAAAGGAAAAGGGGAGGTACCTAAAACAAACAGTAGAAACACTCTGGGTACAGAAGTTGATACCAGCCCATTTACAGAAGAAAGGGTTCTGAAAGAACTCTTAAAACTGAAGGTGGACAAAGCAATGGGGCCTGATGGGATTCATCCCAGAATTCTAAAAAGAACTAATAGTAGAACTAGTGACACCACTGACTACCCTCTTTAACAAATCATAGGAGGATGGGTGGTACCTGAGGACTGGAGGAGGGCAGATGTGATTCCACTTCACAAAAGTGGGAGCAAGGCAGAAGCAGGAAACTACAGACCTGTTAGTTTAACCTCAGTGGTAGGGAAATGATGGAATCACTTCTGAAGGAAAGAACTGTCGGTATCTAGAGGCCAGGGGCAGGACCCAAGTCAGCATGGATTCACAGTGGAAGGTCATGCCAAACAAATCTGATAGATTTCTTTGACTGGGTGACCAAAGTAGTAGATCAGGAGGGGCTGGACATGGCCTACCTAGACTTTAGCAAGGCATTTGACAAGTCCCACACAAAGATTAATATACAAGTTAGCCAGCCTGGAGTGGGTCCCAAGATGACAGCTTGGGTAAAGATTGGCTGGAGACAGGACACAGAGAGTAATAGTAAATGGAGTCCACTCTGAAGAAAGGGGGTTACTAGTGGTAACTTGAGGGTTCAGTATAGGACCGTCCTCTTCAATGTCTTTATGCTTACATTGCAGAGGGACTGGAAGGAAAGCATGTCTCTTGCAGATGACACGAAGATCTGCAACAGAGTTGATGCACAAGGTGGGGTGGAAAGGATGAGAAGGGACTTGGCAAGGTTAGAGGAATGGTCAAATGTATGGCAGCTTAGATTCAATGCTAAGAAGTGCAAGGTAATGCACCTGGGAAACAAAACCCAGGGAAGAGTACACAATGGGGGTGAGATACTAACAACAACAAAATGGAAAGGAACGCAGGGTAGTCATATCAGATGACCTAAAGGTGGGCAAGCAATGTGAGAGGGCAGCAAGAAGGGCTGGGGATACTGGGATGCATAGGGAGAGGCATCACCAGTAGAAAACATGAAGTTATTATCCTTCTGTACAGACAGCTGTGAGACCCCATCTGGAGTACTGCGTGCAGTTCTGGAGACCCAATCTCCGTAAAGACATAGACAGGATGGAAGCTGTCCAGAGGAGGGCAACTAAAATGGTGCAGGGTCTGCACCGGAAGACATATGAAGAGAGACTTAAGGAGTTTAATATGTATAGCCTCGAGGAAAGTGTGTGTGTGTGGGGACATGATAGAAACTTTCAAGTACCTCATAAGGAATCAACAAAGTCCAAGAAGGTAGCACCTTTCAAAAAGAGGTGTGCAAGAAACAAGGGGACACAATTTGAAGATAGAGGGGGGGTGGCTCGGAGGTAATTTAAGGAAGTATTTTTTCACAGAGAGGGTTGTGGATGCATGGAATGGCCTTCCGGAGGACGTTGTGAAGTCAAAAACAGTGAGGGAATTCAAGCATGCATGGGACAGTCATAAGGCAATTCTAGGGGGTGGGAGTAGGAAGAAGTAGGCTGCTGGTTAACTAGGATCTGCAGCTTATCCATTAGGTAGGGAAATGGGCAGACTGGGTGGGCCAAGCGGTCCTTATCTGCCGTCAAATTCTATGTTTCTATGTTTCCTGTCCTAAAACTGTGAGCTCTTGGTCTCTCCTGCCGCCCTCTTGGGGGATTATTAGCTCGGTACTCTCCTATTAGAGTGAATGAGTGGTGGAGACTATGTCCACGAAGATATGGAAATTATGTACCTACCGTAATTCTTGATCTTCTTGGACGAGTCTCCACCACTCATTCACACGCCCACCCTACATCCCCCGAGCTCATCTTTGTTGTTGGTCTTCACTCCCTCAATGTTAGGCTGTGAAGACTTCTTTGTTGACCCTTCTTATATGGGTCATCCGGACTATCCTATGTCCGGTTTTTTGGTTAGGCTATCCTTCTAGGTTAGTTACGCTGCACCTCCTCGGGAAAAAAAGGTACTGAGGCAGTTGGAAGGTCGACGCCGAGATAGTCATTACCGCACAAGCTAGGCTCGCGGTGCTGCTCCTCGCAGCTCCATCTCTGGCACCGACCTTCTAGTAAAAAAGTTTGCTTCCACTGGGTCCTAGTGCCTCCGGTGCAGTTCCCATTAGTGTGAATGAGTGGTGGAGACAATGTCCAGGAAGATCCACATGTTCTGCTTGAGAGATGGTATGATCTGAGACAGAGTTACCATCCTGAAGGTGCGGGACCGGAGGCAGTGGTTCAGGTCATGCACATCTAGAATGGGGCGGCAGCCCCCAGTCCGCTTTGGAACCAGGAAGTACCTGGATATGAACCCTGGGTTGTCCGGGGTGCGGGTCTGTGACTCTGACTTCCACCTCCTTGTGGAGGAGTTGGGCAATGTCGTCTCGTAGAGCCGACTAAGTGTGTATGGACACCACATCCTCCCGTGGGTTGCGGGCTCAGCTTGGAGGGTACTGCTCAAATTCCAGAGGCAGTCCCTGGCACACCACTTCTAGAACCCGCCTATCCATGGTAAAAGCAGACCAGGCAGAAATGAAGTGGTGGAGTCGGCCCCCCATAGGAGGACCCACAGCTTGCGTGACATGTATGAGGGTGGCCACCCCCATCCCGTCACTGAGCAGGCTTGGAGGAAGAGGGTACGGACTGGGGACCGCCGAGCCCCATCCTCCAGGCTTACGGGCCACCGGAGACCCGGACTTGGGCAGAGGGCACCAATATTCTGCCTGCTGTTGCTGCCCCGCTTGAAAGTGGGGCTGCTTGGCTGCAGGGGCAGAATGCCGAAATGGCGTTTTTCTTCTGCTTTTTATAACCCTGTGATTCCTTCTGTGCAGAAGTTACGGAGTTCAAGGTGGCATTGGACTTCTCGATGCATTGAAGGTGACCTTCCACACCTGGGCCGAAGAGGCTGGTACCCAGGAAAGGGACGTCTGTTAGCTTGTGTTGGGTGTCTGCCGTGAAGGTGGAGACCCTTAACCAAGCCCTGCAGTGCATGGCAACCGCGGTTGCCACCGAATGGGCGCATGAGTCCCCGAGGTCCAGAGCCATCTGGAGTTGCTGCTTCTCAACAGCCCAACCCTGGTCCCGAACATGCTTGATCGTGGTTTGGAGGTCTGCGGGGAGGTGAGGTAGAACCTCATTTAAGGGAGCCCAGAAGGGCGTGAGAGAAATGCACCATGATGATGGCCGAGCTTGCCTGACGGAGGCCCAGCGCAGAGGTGGCATAGACTTTATGGGCAGAATGGTCCAGTTTTTTGGACTCCTTGTGTGGAGGTCTGTCTGTATCTGCCGAACTACCCAAGCATCTGAACACAGATTCGGTCACCAAACCCTCTGCAGAGGAGTGCTCTGTGAACCCCAAAAGGGATCCAATGGGCACCGCGTATTTGCAGGCCTTATGGGCATAAGGTGCAGGGCAGGAGGCAGGATGTTGCCAGAGCTCCAAAGCCGGACCAACAATGGCCTCGGCCACTGGAAAGGCTTCCATTGGTGAATCCCCCTGTTTGAGGATATCCATGAGGGGATATTTGTCCTGCCATTTCTGGATGGGTTCGAGAGGCACCCCCGTGGATTCAGAGATAAGAAGGAGGATGCCCATAAAAGAAAAGGGGCCTTCCTTCGTCAAGAGACTACCGACCAATTCCTCGTCCAAGGGACGGGAATGAAAGTCTGAGTCCTCGAACTCCGAAGAGTCCAGATAAATTGGCTGGCCACCTGAGTCTCCCTCCACCCGCCTAGGATGGTCAGGAGTGAGGGTAACAGACAGCCTACACGGGAGGTCCAGAACAGGCCTAGACTCTTTGGCAGGCACCCCCACAGGGGGCTGTTTAGGTGGCGGCTCCACCAAGATTGGTGGAGAGGTCAATTTTGGCTGAACCGGAATTGTTTTGACCATTCTCGTGGGAGGAGGAACGGTGCAGGCCGGCTCCGGAGGAGTCAGCTTCCGCCTGGGAGGCGATAGCCAAGTAATGACTGATGTGGAAGCTGGAATCGGCTTTTGACCTCTGGGCAGAAGTCAACGAGTCCAAGGTGGTATTGGACTTTTTATTCCTGGTGAGGTGCCCCTCCACCCTGGGCCGGAACAGGTTGGTCCCCAAGAAGGGTACATCTACTAACTTGTGCTGCATATCTGCTGTGAAGGTGGCGATGTGCAGTCAAGCCCTGCAGCACATGGCAATTGCCACGGCCACGAACCAGGTGCAATAGTCCTCGAGGTCCATGGCCATTTGGAACTGTTGCTTCGCAATGGCATGTCCCTGATCCCATACCTGCTTAATAGTGGTTTGCAGGGAGGTGTGTGGGAGAACCTCATCCAGGGACCCCAGGAGGCCATGAGAGAAATGGGCTGTCAAAAGAGCTGAAATCGCTCGCCGAAGGCTGAGCAAAGAGGCAGCATACAGCGTTTTCACCATTTCATTGGGGGAGTTAATCCACATCCCCAACATTGCCCATGCACCGGAAAACTGTCAGCTACAAACCCCTCAGCCAAAGGATACTCTGTGAATTCCGATAGGGATCTGGTAGGGACTACATACGGGCTGACGGTGTAGGACAAGACACCGGATGCTGCCACAGCTCCAAGGCAAGACTGAGAATGGCATTCTGGACTGGGAAGGCCTCCATAGGGGTATGCCCCGGTCGAGGAGCTCAGTAAGCATGTACTGTTCCCACTTTTGGACAGGCTCCAGCTTGAGATCCGTTGACTCAGAGATCATACGGAGCAGTCCCATGAAGGAAGTGGGACCCTGATCCGTAGACAAGTCCCCCACTGACTCCATGTCCAATGGGCGGGAGTGGAGGGAGGACCCCAAGAGGTTGCCCGCTCACCTGGTGAGGGCGGTCTGGGGTGACAGTGATGGACAGCCGATGGGGCAACCCTTTGCCCAGCTGGGTATCCTTAGTGGGGAGCCGGTCATCGGCTGTTTGGGTGGTGGCTCCACACCAGAACTGGCGGAGAGGCTGGTGGGGGCCGAACTGGGACCGAATGAATCGGCAGCTCCTGCCGGGGTGGGGCCTGCTGCGGCTCTGGTAGTGGCACCCAAGGAAGGTCCGAGGAAGCCGGGATCGACTTGATCCAGGTCAGTCAGAGCTGTGGCCAAATGAGATCATCGCAGCACTGACGCATTTTGCGCCGGTGATTCTCCTCAACCAAGGACGAAGAATAGCAGCAGCACCGCTTGCCCAAGCACCTGGAGCACAAGTGTCATGAATGACGCGGGCTGCTGAGTCCAGGCTTCTGGAGCGGGACCTCAACCGAGACCACCGGGGGGACTGGCAGTGGGTCTCAGACAGTGCTGGTGAAGATCAAGCCCTCTCCAGGTCCTGAAGCTCCAGAATGGGGAACAGCGGAATAGCAGACTGCCACGTCCCTCCGAAAAGGTCAGAACCAGAGTCCTGGACAAGGAGGTATCAACCTCCTTGGTAGTGTCGACCGGGTCGAGAAAAATCTTGGCTGGATTATCAACCTGAGTCTTGGTCAACTGGCCCAACCTGGAGACCGTGGAGCTGGCAGCCAAATCTGAAGCACCAGCCAAAGAAAAGTGCTCCAGCAAAACATGGAAATCGGAGGCCCGGGAGCGCTCCCGATCCCATGAACATTGGCAAGACCACTTCTTTGTCTCCTTCACCTTGTCTTGTTTGTGTTTCTTGGACTTGGTGCCATTAGGACCTTGCCCAAGGGTGGGGAGAAACTGACATGGGTAATTGAACGTTCCAGTGAAGGAAGCGCCCAAAGAGAGCGGCAAAAAGGCTGAAGCTGAAGAGGTCTGCGCTGCAGCCTGGGCCGCGGCTTCCTCAAAAGCCACAAGTTGCTTGGCGGATCCTGCAGCTGCGGAGACCACCCGATGAGTGTCCTTCGAACAAACAGGCGGATCCCTGACGTCTGGATGGCCAAGGAGTTGGCGGGCTTGGTGATCTTCCAGAGTTGCTGGTAAAAAAAAGAACGACAATGGATGTAGTCCTGGACATCATGCTCGTGGCCCAGGCAGTAGATGCACAACATGTGCGGATCCGATCGCGACATAAGTTGCCCATAACTGAATTTCTGGAACCCCGGAGTGGACTTCGTGTCATCCATAGTGGTGGTGAGAAGGAAACTGAAATGTTTTTAATAACAGAAGTAGCAAAGGGCCTCAGTATATGTGAGAGTAATAAGGAGGGAACCTGCTTCTTCCAGCAGAAAGGAAGAACTGGCATCATGGGGCAGTGCTAGGGGAGTTACCACCCAGGCGGGTGGAAGGAGCCAGCCTGAAGACTTTCCGGGTAGCTCTTAAAAAGGAAAGGACACTGCCAAGAAATGTGGATAGAACATCATAACCATGGCCCTAGAATTGTGAATTTAGTACTTTGCGATAAGCAAGGGGTGCTAACCAGGACATGTGACACCAGTACATCTGTCTAATACAGATGGCATAACCTGTGATCCTGGCGACAAACTCGCTTGTGTCTTAACATATCCTTGACTGGTGCCAAGCTGCCTCCAGATCCCTGACTGTGATGTCCATGGTCTGCCTTATTGAAGCATCTGCAGGCACAGCAGAGAGCAAATTGTGCACCTAAGTCCATTGGTGACGCTGGTAGAGCGCCATATGGGCCTGGTGCAAAGCTATGGCCAGGGACGACATGACAGAGGTAAAACTGAAAGTTATGTCCTTTCCATAACTGTTGATCTCGCAGAATATTTTCACAACTGATTACCACTTATGGGTCTGGGCTGGAGGCACCAGGACTCTGAGGGAGCTGGCCACTGCTACTGGGCATGGTGCCTTGCACACCAGCCAGTAACCACTGCTGGCTCCATCACTAATCTCACTTCTGTTCGCCAGGAGAGAAACAAAGCAGGGAAAAAATAGGAGATGGCTAAGAATTTTCCTAGCCCAAAGGGATAGGGAAAGGATATAGGAAATATATCCTTTCCCTATTCCTTAAGAAACAACAAAATAACACCTGATTACCAACCTCTGAATAAAGGAGAAAAGGCTCACTAGGTGGCTTAAAGGGGTAGCTGGGTATGGAACCAGAGTCTCACACCACTAGCTAGACTGGAAATGGATGGTGATCTTAAAAGGCAGCAGCCCTGAAACACGTGGCTCAGGAAGAAAAGCAAGAAGGGATGCCCAGAATTGGGACCCCCTTGCAATTCACATGGCAAAATGTACCATAATAGGAATGAATCAATTCTCCTGGGAAAACCAAACCCTATGCTGCCTGATGGAGAGCTGACTGAATAGCTAGTCAAAATATGTCCTCTTTTTCTCCACATCAGGAAAAAGGGAAGGAATCTCAGGTGCATGTGGGGCTGAAAGGCTGAACAGCTCAAAGGAGTTGAGATGTAAGCATCTCCCCAGGCACCCCTAAAGGCAGTGGGCAAACATTCTAGCTGGCATAACAGAAGAAGGGCATACTAACCAAAAGGATAGTCTGACATAGCTAAAAGGAAAAAACATCAGAGAAAAGGACCTGCGTCTCCTGTAACAACAGGGATGTACCCTGTGTAAGAGCTAGAGTACGCCAATCCAGTGTTCAGCATTCCTCCACGGACAGTACAGCTGCCAAGTGGAATTAGACTGGACAGTGCCCACATGCACAGAGTGCATTTAGCAACTAATAGGGATATACCCCAGAAAAGGGATATACCCTGGGCAGGGAGAAGGAGGACAAGAAATAAAAAGGAGGAAGGAAACTGCCTGTCACTTTTTTTGGTTGGTATGACAGCCCAAAAAGGAATTTTCTTTTTTTTGTGGGAGTCGAACACCAGCAATGGGTCCCAAACCTTTTTTTTTCTGTCAAAATAACTACTCCATAGGGAGTATAACTGAGGACATGCCATGACACTAGATGATGTTGGTCAGCACTATCAGGGTGAGCTGCCCAAAGCCCTGGCTCTGCTGGAGTAGGGGACAGTGGGCGGGTGTAGTAATCAGTAGTGAAAATATTGTGGAAGATATGAAAATTACGTACCTACCGTAATTCTTGATCTTCTCTTGTATCTTCACCATTCATTACTGCTTGGGTGTAAGCCGGGAGGCGCCAGGACCGCACGGGAGCTTTTTTTTTTTAAAGCTGTATCAACGGCGCCGCCGAGAGGACGTCATGCGTCATGGCATGAGGGCCGTTAGCGCCATCACTCCTCCTCCAACTCAGTTCTGTGAGCCGAGAGGCAAAAAGCAAAGCATAGAAAAGAGAGACAGCGAGGCAAGGTAGCCAAGGGATAGCAAAGTAAGGAAGAATGAACTGAAAAAGGAATAAGCCGATGGAGAAAGGACAGAGGAGATAAGAACATTCCTAACCTAGGGATCGCAGGGCCTCCTTACCTGGGCGACTCTAGGTGGAGAGAGAAGGAAGGAGAAGGAATGAGGAAGAAAGAAGAAGAAGAAGAAGAGGAAGAGAAAGATGGGATGTTGAAGAGACCAGAATGCCCAACGAGCATAGTTAGCTGAAAAGCTTAAGGCTCGATTAGCAGGGGAGCAAGAATCCCTGGTGATAGAGCTGAACAGAAGGTTCACCAAACCCGCTAGACAGACTCAGAAGGGCATAGTCCTTGACCTCAACATGCCATGGTCCTTGATCCTAACTTCCGGCTCCTGGCCGAGAAAAGGCCTTTAACTGGAGGACACCCGAGTAGGAAAGGATAAATCCTAGGCAGCATGTAAGAGCTGCTCAAGGGTTTAGAAATAGAAAATCTAGGCCTTTCAGGAGGTTTATAGGTATTGAAATGGAACTCAATCGGACTTGCCAAGGCAGGGCCAGAGGCTTAGACTGGCGAGAACTGGTCATGGTTAGCACTGCTTTTCTGCAAAACTGTCCAAGAAGGACACTTGAAGGGAAAATAATTATTTACATTATTAAAAGGAAAGAATTTTTCTTCCCTTTCTTTTTTTTTGACAGAGCATAACTTGCAGGCTTTAGGAGCATGACCCTATAAGCCAGGGATTGCCTTTCAGCAGTCGGAGAGAGTTCCCTCAGTTTTTTTTTTTTTTTTTTTTAGAAAGGGAAAAATAATCGTACCCGTTCCTCTGCTCTGCAAGGCAAGAATAAAGGGGGTTGTGATTCTAGGGCTTAACAGCTGGTAGCAGGGAATTGCGGGACTAAAACTGTATAGACGGAGTCAGGCAGGAGCCCCCAGGAGTATCTCGCCAGAAGGTATGGCAAAGAGATAGTTGTGCAGCCTGATCACCACACCGCAATTCTAGCAAACGGCCCAAGAATCTTAGAGTAAATAATTTTCTGGATTAGAATTAAGGCTCCCCTTTAAAAAAAATTTTTTTTTTTTTTGGAAAAATGTAAGTAATTTTCCTTTTTTTTTAGTTTTATTATATTTGCAGAGAGAGGAAGGAGACAGGAGGGGGAGAAGCCACAGGAGGAGGCCACTGAGGGGATGGTGGGCGGGGTCAGTAATGAATGGTGAAGATACAAGAGAAGATCAAGAATTACGGTAGGTACGTAATTTTCATATCTTTCCTTGTCAATCTTCACCATTCATTACAGCTTGGGTGAGTACCAAGCTCCTCTTCCCCCAAAGGGGGAAGGGGTTAAAGACCCTGAGGGTACAAGACCCCCAGCCTCCTGTTGGTGAGAAACAGAAGGGGAAGACCCTGGCTTATTCACAGAAGCCTAAGTGGGAGAAGAGCTAGGAGGTGCCTCCCGAGGACGAGGAGATGGAGAGAGCCCCTGCAAAAGCCTCCTAGCTCTAGAGGAGAAGGCGGGTCCCCGGAAGGCGGAGCGAATCACCCTACGCCGGGCCAAGGGTGACAACCTTGAGAGATGAAGCCATGCCGTCCGTCTAATGCAGATCGCTGTCCCCGCAAGCCTGGAAGCCACCTCACTGGTGTCGTAAGATGCCCTTGCTTGGTGTCTTGCCAGCTCCAGGCCTACCGTGGAGAGGGCAACGGCTTGTCTGGTTTGCTCCGTATCAGGCATTGATGCCAAAGCTGGGACATCATCGACCACAAATGCCGGTTGTAGGCAGCGTGGTGAGCCTGATGTGATGCAATACAGGCAACCGCACGAGAAGAAGAGAACACTCTTCGCCCCCAACGGTCGAACTGCAGAGAGTCCGGATCCGGTGGGCGGTCGTGGCGCCAGGCAGCAGCGCCGGAAGGAGTGTCCAGGTAGACCAAACCAGAGGGGGTTGGAAGGGTACCTAGCGACCCCGAGGGTGCACAATACCTTCGCTGACAGTCAGCCAGGGCTGGAGAAGAAGCGGCTGGGGACTGCCAGGACCGGATAGACGCCCTGGAAGGGGATAGGCCAGGAAGGTACCACCAAATGCTGGGCACTGAATTCACCGAGAACTCACACGCTCCTGCTCAGTATTGTCTCCAACATAGGAAATCCTAAGATCCCTCACCATCCTCGAAAGGAAACGCTGATATTCCGTGAAATCAGCATCAGAGGAGAGATGAGCAGGGGGTTCCTCTCCCTCAGAGGAGGGAGACGAGGATGATGGGGAGCTGGAATGCCCAAAAGACTCTTGTGGCGGTGGGGAGAGTCAAAAGACCCGCTCATGCATGTATCTAACATATGAGGGGAAGGCCGACGCAGAACCTCTGAACTGCTCCCAAGATAACAGACCTGTAGGCCCGACATGGCCTGGGAGCGGGGGTGGTGGAGGCAGAGAGATGGGAGAGGGGCACCTACAAGGAGGCAACAGATCTCTGCCAGGGCTCTGGAATCCGGGGAACGGAGCCCTAGCTGGAGGGTCCCGGACAGCAGACCAGGCCGCAAAACGGAACTCTGGGGAAGCGGAGCCTGGAAGAGCCCAGGGGGAGAACCTCCCCTGTGATGACGTTCGGACTGCATGGATCCAGAAGGGCAGCCCGCAACAACGCCGCCGGAGGGCACCCTAGAGCCCCGGAGGGAGGGGCGGGGTTCGGCGCTACGGCTCCTGGCCCCCGCCCCCCCCGAGGTGGCCAAAGAAGACCGAGGGCCCGATCCTCTGCCCCTCAACCCCTCGGACTCCGAGAGGGCCCTCCTCCTCGACAGCAGCGCCCCCATCCCCAGAGGGGCACAGCACCCCGGGGTAGCTGTCACCGCCCTCCGGAGAGGGAGCTCCCTCCGTCACCCCCCACGCCTCCTCCCGGACCCCGCCACCCCCAGCCGGGAGCCCTCAGGAGAGGACGAAGGGGACAGAGGAGGGCCCGCTGCGCCTGGTACCTCTAGCCACAGGGGACCCAGACTCAAGAGTGGGGTGCCAGGATGGGTCCACGCCTGAATCATCGTCTTCCAGGAGGATGAGACCAGCTGGACCTAGACGCTGGCCACCCCAGGGGTCCTAGAGGCAACGGCGCCACTAACGGCACTGTAACCCAGGCGCGCGGCCGCTTCAACGCTGGCAACAGCCAGGCCCGACTCCCCAACCACCCACGGCACCGCAGGACAACGGCACTGCCCCGTGCCGGAAACCGGCCGGGCGCGAAGGAGGCAAGATCAGAGCCAACGGCGCCGCTAACGGGTGCCGGAGGCGCAGGTGGTGCCACCGACGGCACCGCCATGATCATCGGCGCCGAGACCCAAGGCGGTGCGCCAACGGCGCCACCATGATCACCGCGCCGAACGGTGGTGGGATCCAAAGCGTTTGATCACTGGGCCGCTGAACGGGCCAGGATCCAAAACGGCGCACTTCGATCACCAGCACTACCTAACGGGCGCCGATCCAAATGGCGCTGAAAGGCGGGCGCCGAGGGTCCTCCGGGTGCCAGACCCAGAAGTCGAGGGCCTCGACACTGGGGGAGCCTGCACCTCCGAGGAGGTGACTGCCGAGGCGGTGTCGGCGTCGCGGCCCCGGGAGGGACTACGACGCTCCCCCGACACCGCAGAAGGGGCCTCCTCCTCGGCAAGAAAAGACGAGGAGACCCTCCCTCCTCGGACCAGATAGGGCCCGGAGGGACCGTGGAAGGGCCTAGAGACCTTACCTGAGAGTCCCTCGAGCGATGTCGCCCCCTCGGTCGGCGGGCCTTGCCGAGCTTGGAACGCTGGACTTCAGCGACACGGCGTCCATGAGAAACAGGCGCCGCATCAATCCATATCATGGTTGGGTCCCAGGCAACGAAGACAGATGTCATGCCGTCCGAGACGAGAAATACCGCCACAGGAGCACCGACGCATAGGGGAGCGGCCCCTCTTGGAAAAATGCTTAGCTCCGGAACCGGACATAACACGAAACTATTGAGAGAAAAACAGTAGGAAACACACCCGGCGCCGCTTTAGAAAGAAAAGGAACAGTCTTACTGGTTGGCGCCGAGTGTGCGGGAAAATCAGGAGTCGTGGACGCGAGTTAGCAGAAGAGCGCCTGTGACAGGTGCTGCCTCGACGCGCGGGAGAAACAGAACTGAGTTGGAGGAGGAGTCGGTCGCTACTTAACGGCCGGCTCAAGATGACGCCACTCTCGAGGGCGGCGTCATAGTACTAGCTTTTTTAAAAAAAAAAAAGCTCCCGTGACGGGTGCGCACTCCGGCTTACACCCAAGCAGTAATGAATAGTGAAGATTGACAAGGGAAGATCAACAGTTACAGTATGTAACTTTCATATCTTCCAAGAATCAATCTTTAACATTGATTTCCACTTATGGGTCCGAGTACCAAGCTTTCACTTCTTCTGAGGGAGGAGCTGGCTCATCTTGAGGGTAACAAATATCCTCAGCCTCCAAAATGGGGGAGAACACTGGAGGTAGGTGCTCCATACAGGTATGGCAAGACCTGAGACTGGAGAGGGCCTGGTGGGGGCTCTTGTGGCAGAGGAACAAGAGGGTTCCCCGACAGTTCCCGCCTGACCCTAGTGAAGAATAAATTAGCCCCCTGGAAGTGCGAGTTAAGCACCTCACGCAGTGCCAAAGGTGCCAGTTGGAAGAGACAGAGTCATGCTGTCCACCCGCTACAGACCACAGTTTGTGCTAACCTGGAGCCACCTCACTGGCATCGTAAGATGCCCTCAACTGGTGTCAAACTACATTGAGGCCCAAAGCAGAAAGGTCAGTGACCTGCCTATCTCGCTCTGCAGCACTGTAGCTAAGAGTTGGCTTAGCTGCAACCACAGCGACAGCTGTAGGTTGCCATATGTGCCTTATGTGCAGAAATACACATTAGAGCGTGTGCCGAGGAGAAGGCCTTTTTGCCAAGGTCATCCATCAGAGCAGAATCCGCCTGTGGAGGTCAGTCACACATAAGGCAGTGAGGCTCTGACGGGATCTGCAGTACCTCAAGCCCAAGGGTGGGGGAACCTGTGGGTGCACAATATTGCAGGGGGACATCCCTGGGGATGCCTGGACTGCAGAAAGGATGCCTCCACATTACGTTGAGGGTCCTGGCTCCTGGAAGGCTCTAGGCCATGAAGGAATGACAACTGAGTCTACACTGGGAACTCCAAGGAGTCCCAATGGTAGGGCTTCCAGAACATGGCTTGTAAAAGCATTCAAGTTGTGCGTCTGAAGCATCACCATTAATAATCTCTGTTATAGGACCTACTCAGCAGCCAAAGGCAGGTGAACAGAAGACTCTTTGTACTCTGAGGAGGATGTTGATGGAGACAAGGTGCTAACTCCAGGCACTGTTGGTGTCAGGATGAACTGGGCCCTGTCAGATTCCCTGTGCCAAACCTCTAAGGCACCCATGAATTCCCTGTGCTAGTCCAATGACAATGACCCCTCAGGGCCAATACATGAGGGTAACCTCACAAGGAAACAGTGAGGCCCTGCTAGAGGGGGGTTGAGACTCCTGGTCTCGAGTGCCTCAACCTGGGCTGCAGAGCTGCATAATGGGCCTTTCTTGAGGGGAAAGCCTAGTAGAATTGCCCAAAAAGTGACCTCCTACATCTGAGAGTGACCTGATCACTGCCCATGGGGGGAAGCCCCCAGGTCAGGACAGCGGAGCCCAGGTCCCAAGGGGCGACCCCGGTCCTCATCTTTGGTGGTGTTGTATAGGCAGTTTCGGAGGAAAAGTAAAATGATGTACTCACCGTAATTATTGATCTTTTTGAATATTTTCGGCATTCAGTCACACTGAAGGATCTAAGCTGGAGGCGCTAGGACCCTGATGGAGCAAAATCTTTTGCAGTTTAGGAAGAGGACTGATGTCAGCTCCAGTGCCGCCCACGAGGCAGACACAGTGATGTCATGCAAGTGGGCTGGCCAGTAGCTTATGCCGTCCCCCTTCCTTCCTCGGTTCTGGTCACCAGGACAGAAAACGAATGGGAGACGGGAAAAAAAAAAAAAGAGAGAGAGAGGCTACAGACTTTTAGCCCAAAAGAATGGGATCCGTATGAAATCCAGACTCTCAGAAGCCTGACGCATGAAAACCAGATTCCGAATGCCTGACAGGTTTAAATTCCTGACATGTATAAGATCGACTCTGCATTCTGACTCTGTAAATCCTGAATATACCTGTCATGCATCAGCTCACTTTCACAGGAGTTGAGTTGCTGCCCTGAAGAAATTATTTTTTATTGGGTTTATTAGGCAGTCACTGTCACGTAAAAATGTTATCCAGCCGCATGATCCCAGATGTAACATTTTTTATTAGGTGTACTACTAAGCAGTGCATTCCCTATCACATACTGTAGAACAATGATTTGTACGCTAAGAGATGCTGGGTGATCCAAACAGCTATTCTGTTCAGTGCTCGGCAGGTCTCTTTTTTATGAAGAAAAGGCACTTTTGTTTCATTCATTCATATGCAGGGTGGCACAAAATTATTGATGTGCTGGAGAGTGGATGCAGTTCAGCAGAATGTCCGCATGTAAGAAGGATGCAGCAGTGAAAACAGGGATGAAACTGAAGTCTGCCGGAGGAAAAATAAGAGGGCAGAAGGAAACAAGGGTGCTTGTGATCTGGCAAGTAGTGGGTTGTTACTGGGAGTCACCTGTGGAGCAGTATGTGAGTGGATGTAGTAATGACAGTAGTAGCCGGGGGGGGTTGTGTGTCTTCATCAGGGTACGAATGCTGCTCCTGTATTTGGGCAGCTCCAGAAAACACAATTTATTTTTTGTTTTACTGCTATATTTGCAGAGTGGAGAATGACAAATTTCTGTTTTCATTTGTTTGTTGTTGCACGGCTAAAGTTGGGCTTCTTGAGATTTGCAGATTACCTGGTGCCTGCCTGTTTCCGTTTCTAGACTGTGGTCACCTATTCTTTAGAATATGTGAGTGTTTAGCATTTTTTTAACTGTTTCACGAGACTCCCTCGCTCTCGCTGCCTCACAACAGCAGCACAACAACAAAACATGTCTCTACATAGCAACCATTCTGGTGGCGCACACTACTTAAAATCTAGTCTGGCAGTCACCAAAGGCTCCTAAAGCTTTTTTTTGTTTGTTTTTGTTAACAAAACACTAAAGCTGTATTGGCATGATGACTATGACAACAGACTAGCAACTATATTGTTTCGGTTTGGAGTCAGTGGCTAGCTATTGAAAGAAATAAACCTGAAGGCCTGAAAAACACTCTTCTTCTGTTTCCTTTTTTTTAATCTATGAACTGCACCCCTTTTGTGTTTTGACCCACTTCTTCTATCCCAGCCCCCTCCTCCTCCACAGAGAAAAGGCACCCTGTAGCTGAGCAGCAGACGTGGACTGAAACATTCTGCTCTCCGAGACAACCCCATGGATGTTACATCTCTGTAAGAAGTGCTGGCAAGGTTATTGGGACAATGGGGATCAGGCGACTGGATGTATGGTGTGTTTTTTTTTTTTGATCGCCCAGCATCTGCAAATCATTGTTCTACTGTATGTGATAGGGACTGCACTGCTTAGTAGTACACCTAATAAAAAAAAATGGTACATCTGGGATCATGTGGCTGGATAAAATTTTTACGTGACAGTGACTGCCTAATACACCCAATAAAAAATAGTAATTTCTTCGGGGCAGCAACTCTAACCCCTATGAGGATGAACTGATGCATGACAGGTATATTTGGGATTTACACAGTCAGGATGCAAAGAGTCGGTCTTATACATGCTGGGAATTTAAACCTGTCAGGCATTCAGAGTCGGGCCTTCGTGCGTCAGGCTTCTGAGAGTTGAGATTTTGTACCAGACCCAAAAGGATATAGGATATAAAAATAATAGACATAATAAAATCCAACTACCCCTTGGTAGATCTAAGGGTTGGCCCTAAAAGTGGCACAAGGATAGTGGGTGTCAGAGCTAGAGCCTATCCCAGCCGTCAGGAAGGTAGAGAGGAGGGGCAGCAGCCCTGGCATATAGCTATGGCTGGAAAAGGAGGTCCAGGGGACCTCCATGTAGCTAAGATGGCATGATACCAGCCAACCTAGTTTCTTCTGTTCTCCAGAGGACAAACATTAGAGAAGAAAAACTCTAGAGGAGCAGAAAGAAATACCAACTGGATAGTCACTAGGCACAAGACAGACTGTCTTCTTGGCAGTCTAAGAAGTGCAGAAATAAACAAGAGAAAGATGAAAACGAATCCCAATATAAGGGTGTTTGATAAGCACCCAGCCAGGAGGCTGAGAGTATAGAAAAAACCCACAAAAAATAACTACATCTGCCTCTCTCTAGCTCAGAAGGTTGAGGATGAACCTTATGTGAGGGTAGATACTGCCATAAGGCATAGGCTCACAGTATGAACAAGGTAACAGGTTTTAAGCAGCTAAGGGATATGTCGCAGAGAGATCTCAACAGGGAGAGGGAGAGAGCTCAAGGGAGAAAAGAGAAAAGACATCCAAGAAAAAAAAAGGACATATTTATTTGTTAAAAAGAGGGCAATGGGGCCCCCTTCCAAAAGTTTCTTTTCTTTCTTTTTTTTTTTTAAAAGGAGTTTCACCCCAAGACAGGCTGGGGGGAGCAAGAGCTCATATCTAGGGGGCACAAGAAAAGCAGAACTGAACCTCAAGGAGAGGAAGAGCCTGAGGGAGTGGCAAGAAGTGCCAGTGCGCTAGCGCAACAGGGTAAGCTGCCTAGAGGCCCTAGCTCTTACCTGAGTGGGGGATGGTGGGCGGGCGTGTGACTGAATGAAGATATTTTGGAAGATTAAAAATTATGGTGAGTATGTAATTTTCATATCTTCCAAGAATCAGTCTTCACCATTCAGTCACACTGATGAATGAGAGTACCAAGCTTCCCCCCCAAAACAGGGAAGCAGCTGGCTCACCCTGAGGGCGAAATTGTCCCTCAGCCCTCAGGTGGAGAATAATCACTGGAGGATGGGGACTCCTCACAGGTCCAGCAGGACCTGAGACTTCTCAGGGGTTAGTGGAGGCTCCGTGGCCTAGGAGCAGGAAGGCGCCCTGACAACTGATGCTTGACCCTGTGGGAGAAAAATTGAGTCCCCTGGTAATGCAAGTTAAGCACCCTACACGAGGCCAGGGGGGCCAACTGGGAGAGGCAAAGCAATGCAATCTGCTGAATGGAGATTCCTGTTTCTACCAGCCTGGAAGCCACCTCTTTGGTGTCGTACAGATGGATTCAGAAAAATGAAAATTACGTACCTACCGTAATTCCGATCTTTCGGTGTATCTTCTTCATTCATCACCTTTGGGTATAGTGGCCAGAGTTCACGACCCCCCTTGAGCTCTTTTTGGATGGGCGGAGTCGACACACCATCGGTGCTGCCCTCGAGGCCGACGCACTTTATGGCGCTCGCGAGTTGGCCGTTATGTGTCAGCCCCGCCCTCCTGCCAGTTCTGAGTCGCCACAGAGTAAGGAAAGGTTGGGAGAGAGGGACAAGGGAGTCCAAGGGACAGATAAAGGAAAGGATATACAAACTAAAAGGAGAAATAAACAACTGAGAGGACAGAATAAAGATGGTAAACTAAGCGGATCGTGAGGGGCACCAATCTCTGGAAGTAGAAAAGGAGGAGGGAGGGAGGGTTAGGGAATTTAGAAGTAAGGATGCGGGGGGGGGGGACAAACCTTGGAACCTTGACCTGTCTCCAGCTTTTATAGAAACTGCAGAGGAGTAGCCAGAAGGCTAAACTGCCAGAATTCAAGGCACAGAATCACTGCCAATAACTCCAACATAAGCGGAATCGGTTATTCTGGAAGACAAGACAGGATACAGGGAATACTCCCCCCACCCCAAAAAATCAAATTTTTGGCATAAGAAAACTAGTTTCTTAAATTAAATTGAGGCTGTGTCTAAAGGACAAGGAAATCAAAGGGAGTTAAAGTAAAGCTGATGGGAGAAGGGAAGAGAGCGAAAGAGCACTTCTAACCCCCACCCCACGGGGTGGAGCCGAGGTGTTGAGAAAGGAGTGCCCCCATCCTGACCACTCCCCCCTAGAGAAAAACATCACCCTATGTGCCCAAGGTCACCCACTCCTGACCAACAGAAAGGGGGGGGGGTGAAAAAGAGGGCACAGAGAGGGAGGGGGATCCAGAGACTGAGGCCCCAGGGGGATGGAGGGTGGGATTGTGATGAATGGTGAAGATACACAGAAAGATTAGAATTATGGCAGGTATGTAAGTTTCATATCTTATCTATGTCAATCTTCGCCATTCATCACCTTTGGGTGAGTGCCGAGCCCCCCCGAAGGGGGATTAACCCTAAAGGACTAAGTCCCTTAGCTCTCGGTGGGTGGCACACCAAGAGAGAGAACCTTCATGGGTCTGGAGAGGCCTGGGAGTGGGGAGAGTGAGACGGGGACTCCTCGTAAGCAGCAGAAAGTTGCCCCGACAGACGCCATCTCACCCTACGGGAGAAAAGATGGGTTCTCTGGTAGGGGGAGGAAATCACCCTACACTGGGCCAAGGGTGACAACTGGGAAAGACGCAGCCATGTCATCCACCTAGTGCAGATCACTGTCCCTACAACCCTGGAAGCTACCTCGTTGGTGTAGTAAGATGCCCTCGCTTGGTGCCTTGCTAGCTCCAGGCCACGTGCAGAGAGTGCAACGGCTTGTTTGGTTACCTCTGTGTCAGGCATAGTGTCTAGGAGTCAACCTAGCCTGGACCACAGGAACCTATCATAGGTAGCGTAGTAGGGGGCCTGATGTGCTGAAATAGAGACCAGCAACCGTGCTGAGTAGAAAGTCCTCCTCACCCAGAAGTCAAAATCCATAGAATCTTGATCTGGGGGCCGGTCACGGTGAGGGGCGCGAAGCCCATCAGGAGTGTCCAGCTGCGTCAATCCTGACTGAGGATGAGGCATAGAACCTGGAGACTCCGGGGGCAGCACAATACCTCTGTCAGAGATCCCTAGGGGCTGGGATTCCGGAAAAGGGTCTCTGCCAGAAACGCAATGATGCCTCTCGAAAGGGAGCAGGCCGGGGGGGCACCACAAGGGTGTCCTCACTGAAATTGCCTAAAAAGGCGCATGTTGAGTGCTCTGGATTGTGCTGTGTCGGTGGGGTGATGTGCAGGTCCTCCAACATCCTCACGAGGAATCGCTGATACTCTGTGAGATCAGCAGCTGGGGAGATGTGGACAGATGATTCCTCTCCTCCAGAAGAGCGGGATGAAGAGTCAGAGGACCTCAAGAGTTCAGAAGCTGGCTGCTCAGGGGGAGGTTGAAAAACCTGTCTGTCCATAGCCCTGACATAAGAGGGAAATTGAGCAGCCACAGCTCTGAATTGCTCCAAGGAGAGAGGGCTGCTAGGACTAAGAATACCTGGGAGAGCAGGAGAAGGTGGCAGAGGAGAGGGGACAGAGCCGACAACAGGAATCAGCTGTCCTCTGCCTGGGCCACAGCGCGCACCTGGGGCCCCAAGGGAAGAGGGAGCTCCGGAAAACTCAACAGCTGACAGCTGGTCAACCATACTGGAACTGCCTAGGCTGCGCCCTGACGAATCCCCCCTGTGAGGTCACCGGGGCCGTGACAGTCCAAAAGGACGGTCCCCTACCTCCAAAGAACAGGGCCCTCTCGAGGAAACCGAAAAGGAAAGTCAGAGATCCGCACTATGACTCCTTCCGGAACCTGGGTGGGTCCCAGAAAAGGGTCACTGTGTCAAACCCCTACCCCTCAACCCCTCGGAGTCCGAAATAGCCCTTCTCCTCGAAAAAGCCAGCCTAGGCAGCTGGCAGCCCCCGACGGGACAATCCAGGGAGCAACACCCTCCCCTCCTGTGGGTGCTCAGATCGGCCCCAAAGTTGGGCGATCCAGGCACACCACCTGAGCGGGTACCACCACTGAGGGGTCAGAAAATCCTCCGAGGCCAGGTTGCAGGGTAATGGTGGCCTGCACCACCGCCTTCTTGTCAGAACCCCTGACCCTGGACCCAAGGGCCACTGTCTGCTCCTCAGAGGGGGTCTGACTCCGGCCTGTCAAGGACACTACCAAGGTGTCCACGTAAGCAGCCTACTCCAAAGAGTCAGACTGCCTATCTGACTCAGAGTCTGATTCCGCCTCCGAAGAGGTGGAGACCGAAGTCCTGTGCCAGATGGTACGTGGACGCCCGCTGCCATCCCAACTGAATGGGGCACCAGAACGAGAGACTGCACCGGAGTTGGCGCCGAAGCCCTCAAGCGCTCCGGCCACTGTACCCAAATGTGATGAATGGTGAAGAGTGACACAGATAAGATCAGTGGTGCTGGGGACTCAGGCTTGAATTGGGCCTGGTCTGCCTTAAGATGGTATTAGTGGAATGCACCAGCCATTGTTCTGAATTATTGCTAGGTCATGGGCTCCTGAGGTCCTGCAATGCCTGGCAATGCAGGGAGGAGGAAAGAGGAAGGGGAGGAGGGTCATGAGTGACCAGGCTAGCTCCTCTGCCAGGGCTGCGAGAGTGCTCAGGGACCCTCACCTGGAAGGAGGGCCTGGCAAACTCGCCCGTGTGGAGCTGACCAAACTCAGAGGACCGGTCCAGATGGTGCTCTTGGGAGGAAACCTCCAGGTGGGGAAAGCAGAGCTATACAGGGCCCACAGGGTGGATCTGGTCTCCACCAGTGATGGGGCCAGCTGGTTCTGGGGAGAAGTGGGTCACCAAGCTAGTCCAGGAATCCTGGGCAGAGGATCAGCTGCAGGCCCAACACCACGCCCCAACCCCTCATCAGGGCTGACAATGCCCCCCAGCCATGCCTAACTTCCAGACCAGCCCAAAGGGTAACCTCAGGAGAGACACCTGGACTGGAGTTGGGCTTGGAACCGGGCCCAGGATGGCTTCCCTATTCGCTGGCTATATCACCAGGCCCAAGGCCAGCAACATCATCCTCCCCCAGGCTGCTAGGGCACTCAGGGGAGGAGATAACCATCTTGGGTTCAGGGACAGAGCCAGCTCCAGACCCTCCCCTTCTTTTGGCACCATGGGCAGTGTCAGAAAGAGGACTGGTCTTATAGCCAGCACCATCGCGTTCACCGGTACTGGTCTTAGTACCAGGAGCTGGGGAGGTACCAGGCCGCAACACCGAGGTGCCCACCGGTGTAGACTGAGCATATAGCTGTGGCCTCCCCACTGGGGGCATCCGCTGCTCTGAAGAGCTGATGGGCTGGGGGTGGGATGCTCAGTTGGCGCCCTGGAGAAAGCCGACTGTCCACCAGACCCCACCCAGGACATCCGACGTCTCAGCAAGGAGAGTGCAGGGAGTGTCCTAGACTTCCTCAGTACCAAAAGTACTAAGAAGGGGCTCAGGTGAACAGCCCAGGGATCTTACCTTGGCATCACCGGTGCAATGTCTGCCATAAAAAATTTGGGGATGAGCTGGGCCGTTGGAGCAGCGGTTGGAATTCCACTTGCGACGCCGGTGACCCAGGTTCAGAGGGCCAGCTTGGGGGAGAGATTGAGCGTCCATGGGACTGCTCTCCTTCTCCAGGGGGAAGGGAGAAAGAGTTTCCGGTGCTTTGTTGCCCCCTGGCGAAGGCTGGGGGTACAGCGCAGCTGACGCCAGAATATAGGGGGCGGGGCGGATGCTTGTCGTCCTTGCACGTCCCCACCCCCAGGGTATCAGCATGCAAACAAGAAAAACTGCTGGCCCCTGGCATGACATCCCTGCCTTACCGCCATCCTCAACTGCCTTACATGTCTGCCGGGGGGGGGTTCCTCTTCCATGGCCCCGACCTGGGGGTAAGCGGAGAAAAGCCCCCCAGGCGGCCCCACCCGGGGGAGGGGGGTAGGCCTGGGTATTGGGGGGGGGATGACGCAGATGGAGCACGGGCAGACCTTCGAAGGGAGGAATAAGAGGCCAGGACCCCCCCCCAAAAAAACTGGGAGGTGAACGATCCCACTTCCACGTACATTTCTCTAGAGTGCGGCAGTCCATAGTGAAGTAAGCATCACACCTATCTATGTTGTGGGCAAGTCCAACATTCGTCATGCTGGACCTGGACAGCAACTGAACCCCGACAGGAGAATTTATGAATGGGGGTACTGTCCTAGCCTTTCTTCTTAGATTTCTTCTTCTACTCTTTAGGATCTGGCATGGTGATGAACAAAAATAACAAAAATCAATAAGACAGGGTTCAACGCTGAACTAGAATGAAAAGGGAATGGTAGCAGAAAAAAAAAAAAAAAAACATGTCCAGAGAAGGTTCAGTGTCAAGTAGAGGTGGTGACAACCTGAGGAAAGGTGTGATGTCGTACGTCAACTGTAACAGCTCCCAGTGTGCACTTGACGGTGGGAAAAACAGAACTGAGGAAGGGTGGGGGACAGCGTCGGTTAGTGGCCACCCCACATACGTGACATCACTATGTCTGCCTCATGGGCTGCACCTGCATTGAGGTTGGTCCCCTCCCTAGGTAGCAAAGAACTTTGCTCCTGTGGGTTTCTAGTGCCTCTGGCATAGATCCATCAGTGTGACTGAATGGTGGAGATTGATTCTTGGAAGATATATCGATGCAGCCTCTGGCACCGGGCTCAGGGCCGACAACAGCCTCAAAGATGGGGTTACCTACATTGCCACAGTCGGCAACGGTGTCAGTACTCTGCTCAGTGCCAGCTTTGAAATCCTCGCTAGAGTCATCATTGACACTGGTGTCACAAATGACACCAGAATCAGGGACACCCCTGGAGATTACACAGTTGTCTCACCCAGAGGCAGGCCCAGGACCAGCACCATGGCCATTGCCGCATCCGGTGCGGACACTGCTCGGTGTTGCTAGCGACACCATCAACAGTGACAACCTCCAACTCAGCAACAATGCGAACAACAGCCCTGGTGTCAGTCTCTCTCTCTCCTGACACCACAAACAGTGTCAGAAGGGGGCCGAGCATAATCCCACTGCCACCAGTCATGTAGTCACAGCAAACAGTGATGACACGCTGGAGGGTAGACCAGTTGTACAGCTGTGGCCTTGCCACTAGGGACGTCTGCTGCTCAGGGCAGGAAGACTGTGAAGGGTTTTCAGTCAACTGTCAAGGAGGAGTCGACTGTCCACCTGACCCAACTATCAGGGTCTCCAATACCTCAACACAGTGAGATAGAGGAGAACCCCAAACTTCCACGGAACCAGAAGTCCCAGGAAGAGGCCCAGGGAGTATGGCCTAAGGACCTGACCTTGGATGTACGCATGTGATGCCTGCCTCTGAAGGACGGGATTGGATGACCCACTTAATCATGCGGTTCTCTATGGTACAGCAGTTCACTGAGAAGCAGGTATTGTATGCATCCCTGTCATACTCAAGTCCAAGGCAGGCCATGCAGGACTGATGCCAGTCCAGAGTAGCCATTGGTTTCCCACAAGGGCAACAACACAATATGTGCAGCTGTTAGTCTTTTTTTTTGACAATTTTGTCCCTTTTCTGTTGGATTTTTGTCACTGTGGAAAAATAACAAACAAAAGCAACTCCATGAAAGTTGGAGTAATAAAAGTGGCGATGAGTTGAACTAAGGCACTGCGCTCCCAAGGTGTGTACTCAGTGACAGGAAGAACAGAACTGGCAAGTGACAGAGTCGGTAATGGTTACTGGCTGGCATTTGGCACTACGTGGTAATGTGTAGGAGCAATGGCCAGTGGCCCGAGGCAGGTCCCCTGGCAAAAGCTTTGCTTGCGCAGGTTGCTAGTGCCTTTAGCCCAAACCAATAAATGGGAATCAGTGGTGAAGATGAATTTTTGGAAGATCCTTCCTGCCCAACACCTCAAATCTGCTACAATCTGCAGTAGGAGGTTATGGTCCAGTCTCAGAATGAGTGCCACTGTGGGTCTGGAGAACCATAAGCCCCAGGCTGGACCAACGTGCATGTCTTATAGACTCAATAGGAGTGTGATACCATAACTGAAGGTCCCTTGGTCTCGCTTTTTTACAGTATGTTTTAATTAATGTATTAATCAAGGAACTTACCCCATTTCACGGAAGGGTGCGATTATTGTGACCATACATAAAAAAGGTCCTTTATAGGACCCTAGAATATAAAGACCTATTCGTTTATCAGACATTAACTTAAAGATTTTTGCAAAGATAATACTAGGGCAATTGCTGGAGGAAGTTAATAGAACGGGGGCATTTTATCCTGTCAAGCAGGTTTTAGAGAAAATCATTCGACACTTGATAATGTATATGTATTACAACATATTATTGAAAAGTATGTTAAGATACGCAAGCAAAGGCTGTGACATTTATAGATTATACTACTGCTTTTGATAGTGTATCAAGGGAATTGTTATGGCAGATTCTCTTAAAAAGAGGAATAAACTCCAGCTTGGTAACAATTATAGCTCAGCTCTATGCCAATACCTGGTCTAGAATAAGACTTGGACGCAAGGGCCAGCTTTCAGCACCTTTTGAAATAAAGTGTGGCATTAGGCAGGGCTGTGTACTTGCGCCTTTACTATTTTCCTTCTATGTGGAAGGTATTCTAGAACATTGTAGTGAGGTGGATATGGAATCCCCTCAAATTAATAATTTTTCTGTTCCTATATTGGCATATGCCGATGACATTGTAGTATTGTCCTTCACTAAATCGGGACTTCAAAATAAATTAGACTATATTCATAAGCAATCAGGAGCCCTCCAACTAAACATTAATATAAATAAAAAGTAATGGTTATTGGAAATACAAATTGGATAGGGAGTTGTTATATCGGATCTGAAAGATTAGAAGTAGTCTCAGAATACTCATATTTAGGTGTAATAATACAGCAAAATGGCAATTGGACTAAACATATAGCAATAGCTATTGAGAAGTCAAAAAAAATGCAGCAGGTTTAAATAAATGTAATTATACATATGGTGGCATGACGGTGCACCCTTTGGTCCAAGTTATCCAATCAAAAATTGAAGCCCAATTATTATGATAAACTATCGGTGTGTGCAGTCTTCCTTGACCTAAGCAAGGCCTTCGACACCGTAGATCACGACCTGCTTCTGAATACCCTTTGCACTTTTGACCTAGACAAGATGTCCCTGAGCTGGTTCTCCTCCTACCTCTCCGGATGCTTTCAGCAGATAAAAGCTGTGGGTGACCTCTCTCCCCCCCGAAACCTATCAATAGAGGGGTAACCCAGGGTTCCATCCTGGGTCCATTGCTTTTCACGTTTTACATCAACAAGCTCAACCTAGGGATTTCATCCTCAGACATTCATCTCTTCGCGGATGACACTGTCCTCTACTTGTCTAGACCTACTCCTGAGCAGGTGTGCACATACTTGAAGAAAGATTTTAACATCCTGCAGCACAACTTGCTCAAACAAAAATTGCTGTTAAATGCTAAAAAAAAAAATAAGGCAATGCTTCTGACCCCGAACAGAATTGCTCCACTGGCGCCTATAGCAGGCTTTGTGCAACCGATAACCACGTTGCTTGGCGAACCCCTTGACTATGTTGATACATTTAAATACCATGGAATGTGGATTGACTGCCATCTGTCCTTCCTGGATCATGCAGATGAGATTGCAAAGAAACTGAAACAGAGGCTCAGTGTATTCTACAGACTCAAGTACCTTCTCACCTATGAGGCCAAGAGGAGGCTGGTCCACGCTACCTTTCTATCATTATTGGATTATGCTGACTTCATCTACAGTCAAGTTCATGGGACGGCCCTAGCCAAACTTGATGTTCTTTACCACAGAGCCCTTTGCTTAGTTTCTGGGGAACCTTATTCTACTCATCACTGCGACTTGTACTCGGCAGTGGGTTGGCCGTCTCTTGCTTTCCGGAGACAAAGGAACGCTGTCCTTTGGACCTACAGAGCAACTGCCAAGATGTTGCCCCAGCACATCTCTGACTGTCTGCCCCTGTGTGTCTCGGGTAACTATGCCCTGAGAAGCCAATCTTATATCTCCCTAATGATACCGAAGGTAAAAACCCGCTTTGGCAGATCATCCTTTAGCTTCGCCTTACCCAAGCTATGGAACAAGCTTCAAATAACTCTAAAATTAGCAATTCCCATAAAAGTCCCTGAATTAAAACTCCTTTATGCGAGACTTTTCTCTGAACGCTGTAAGTGCTACTCCTGATGTGTTCTGTCAGGTTCCGACACCTTGAGATCAACCTTTACCTCCTATATGCACTACTTAAAGCATTCCACTCAAGGCTTCCACCTCCTGTTTTTTTTCTTAGGCTCTACTTTGCCTTGGCTGCTCTTCACTCTCCCAGGGTATATAACGTATTGTTCAATACTAACATAACAGGGTATATAAACGTATTGTTCAATACTAACATAATGGTATATAAACGTTTTGTTCAATACTAACATAACATAACAGGGTATATAAACGTATTGTTCAATACTAACATAACAGGGTATATAAACGTACTGTTCAATACAAACATTCATATGTGAATCTTCTACATCTTGCCTGTTTATCTAGCTTATGTATAGCTTTGTATATTTTATATGCTACTTCACTCGTATCCTGTTTGATTTTCTCTTATATATAGCCTGTATTTTTATTTGCTGTTACATTTGTGCTGCTCGTCACTAGGAGTAGTACTGCTGCACCTGTGTATGCATATGTATATCTTTTATGTATCGGATGTCATTTCTGTATGCCCAGGCCCACCTTGGAAATGAGCTTGCTCAATGGTGCTTCACCTGGTAAAATAAAGATGGATTGATTGATTATATGGTTGGGAAATTTGGGACATAAAGGACCCTAATATATTAATGGTCCCATTATATAAATCTTTGAGAAAAATCTTATGACTCGGTCATTCTTGTCCCTCTTCCTATTTGAGAGCAGAACTGGGGTTAGTCAATGTTAGAGCTTTATTGCATACAAGAAAACTAAATTTCTGGATTTGAGTTACTAATAAAAACAAGGAGACTTGTCAAAAAATTTTTAAAAGAGAAAGAATTTTGGCAGAGCCTAGGATACAACTCGGACCTTTGGTTAAATACTATCCTTTCTATGATGGAGGAATATAAGCTGTCTCATTTGAAGAGAGCTATAGATAAAGGAATTTCAATAAATATAAAATACAAAAAATAAATACAAAAAAAAAATTAAAAAAAACTTCTGGAATAAAAGGGACTTGATTTTGATAGCGGATTCCACTATTCCAAATGGTTCGCTACAAACTGTTACAACCATGGCTATAAAAAGTATCTAGAAATATTGACTAACCCAGAAATTTATGCCAGCTTCATTTGTTATAAATTTGATCACTTCCCTAGTAATGTTTTAGATCTTAGAAATACAAATAATTGGAATAAACACTGAGGATTGTGATTGTGGGAGTGGGGGAGACCTAATGTATGTCCTATGGGACTGCACATGGTATGAAAAATTGTGAATATACTGGTTAAGTCCTTTTTTAAACAAAGCTTATTTATTAGACAAAGCTGAGTTAACAAATATTCTCTTCCATACAGAAAACATTTGGGCAGTGGAAAGGCTGGCAAAATACCTGCATGCTATTGGAAAAATAAAGAATAGAATAAAAATCGTATAGTGATGTGCTTGAAATATGTATTTAGGACTATTTATGGAATTTTAACAATGTATTTGTGTACTTCACAGTTAACCATTGTAAAGGTTTTTTAACCTCACAATAAAAACTGAACGATTGAACTGGTGGTCCCTGTGGATAGGAAATATGGAGTAGGGACACCTCTAAGTTGTGCTTGTTGCCTCCTCTATGGCCCCACGTCAGGGAAGGATGACCATGGTGTCACTACTGGGAACCCCAATAAGTCCCTGGGGCAAGGCAATGGGACTGTGGCTGAAGTAGCAGGTAATGTCCATTGCTTCCATCATCTCCCCTATGAATCGCTGGTAGATAATGTGGGCATACCAAGGAATGGCTCATCCTCAGAGGAGGACTCTGAGGAGAGGAAGGCACTAAACCACCTGGATCTGGAAAAGGGGATGGTGCCTGGACATGGGCCCTGACCGTCTCCCTGTACCATGCTTATACTGTCTTCACCCAGAGCCAGTACTGGTCCTGCGCAAGGGGCCCCAGTAACCTGATAGTAACGGATGCCCTATCATATCCAGTCTGATGTACTTGTAGCAAAGGCTTAAAAGAGAACAGTGCTGAACCTGTACGTCATTTTATCCTGTGAAAGCTGTTATTAAACACTGTTTTCAGTTGTTATTGTTCCATCTTTACTGGCCTTTTGGTAAAATTCAGTGAATGTTTCTGATTTACACACTGGTGGTGAGGACCAGTTTAGACTTGTATGATATAGATTATGTCCTTTACAACTACAGAATTATATAATGGAAGGAACGTGGATATGATGTGACAACACTCTAAGAGCTTGACAAGGGACCTAATCTACATCATACGGTTCTATAATGGTCCTCAGTGCCACTGCGTAAATTAAAAACATCCACCGAGTTTACTAAATACCAGTAACGATGGAGCAAGACTAGAATGTGAACAAGGATTTGAAAAATTGCTTCACCAAAAATACAGACTTGCAGATTCAATGCAGTTCTCCTTTAGGAGGGGGAGTGAGTGATCTGGGATGTCACTAACATGTGCTTCGGGCAGGAAACAGTCTGTGACAGCCTCCCAGCTCCAGGGTGGGAGCAGGAAGAGTCTCCGTACCTAAAACTCCTACTTCAAAGGAAGCTACAGAACATTGATCAATGGGTGGCACATTGCTGAGGGCGAACGGTACATAATCAGTTCTCCCCTAGCCCACCACAGAAAGAGTTGAGGGTCTGAACACCACCACTGGAGACAGCATCATGACCAAGGCCACTGATTTTAGTTTTTTACCAGAAAACCTGGTAAAATTCCGGAATCAGAGCTGCCTGAACACCAGTACAAACAAAGATTTCATGGAATCTGGCATTTTATATCAGATCAGCCAATCTACAAAAAACTTGTATTTTTCTTATAATTCCTTCCTGTACTATTTTCAGTTTGCTTTACTTAATGCTATGTATATTAAGCCTTCTTTTATTCTGATTGTTTATGCACATACTAAAAGAATGATAGCAGGATCCCGGGAAAATCTGTAAATTAAAGTAACAATCACCGGTGCAATTCCGGAATATGAAGGCTTGAAAACGGAATTTCATTGTTTTAATCACCGTAAATCAGTGGCCTTGATCATGACGCCTGCACAGTGAGGGGATAACGTGCTCCTTGTCTCAGCTGACTTCCAAGAGCAGTGAGGGGACCCGAGGGAATGGTCCAGTAACCCACCTTGAGACCTCCTGCTCCAAGGCCAACCCCCAAAGGTAAGTACAGGGTGACCAATCTTCAGACATCGAGTCTCAAGGGGTTCAATGGTCAAATGAGGAGCAGGCGTCATGGGAGTCCATATTATTTGTCCTCCCGAGGCAGGCCAGGCAAATGGAATGTTGGTTTGTGGTGGTAATATTTTTGTCACAGGAACAGCAATAAAAAGAAGAGCCATTCTTAGCTGATGCAGACATTCCAACTGAAAATAAGGAAAACAAGAAAGAGAAAGTCGAACTGAGGTATGGTGAACTGTTCCCATGTTGCATACTCAGTGATGGGACAGAACAAACTGAGGTAACTTCAAGCATCTGCAATGGTTATTAGTAAGTGTGCGCCAAGAGGCAGTGTCACGCATGCTCTGCCACCAATAAAGTACTGGGACCCTGGCTACAAAGATGTGCTCCGGCAGGGTCCCAGTGCCTCAGGCTCTAAGACCAAAGAGTGGGACTCTAAGGAGTATAGGGATTCTTGGAAAATCTCCACAAATCTGGCATGGGGTAAATTTAAAAGAGATATCAAGAAATACTTTTTCATAGAAAGGGTGGTGGGGGATAGAAAGGCTGAAGATGGCATCAGAAAGGGAGAGAGAAGTAAAGATCCACTAGGGCTCTCACATTCCACAAGAGATAGGAACATAGGAAAGTGATATCAGAAATGGACCTCCAGGCCCACCTAGTCTTCCCATTTGCCTAGCCCCCTTGGCCTGCCCCTGAACTCCCCCCCTCATCTTTCAACAGCCCGTGTCCATCCCACGTCCTCCTGAACCGTCCCACTGAATTCGCTCTCACCACTACCTTTGGCAGCCCATTCCAGGGGTCCACCAGTTGGAGATCATGCCCCTTTTTTCTGGGACACTTTTTCATCTGGAATGGGTTGTCAGGAGCCACCTTGTTTATCCCTTTCAGGTTCTTGAAGGTCTCTATCATGTCCCCCCTCTCCCTCAACTCCAAAGGGTACATATCCAGGGCTCCCACCCTCTTCTCGTACAGAAGGTGACTAAACCCCTTCACCATCTTGGTAACCCTCTTCTGCACCCTCTCTACATCCTTTTTTTGGTAAGGCCTCCAGAACTGGACCCCGTACTTCAGATAAGGCCTGACCAGCTGGGTGTATAGGGGGATCAGGACCTCCTTCCTCCTGCTGGTGATCCCTCTCCCAATGTATCCCAATGCCCTACTTGCCTTTGTCATTGCCCTACCGCACTGCCCTGCCACCTTCAAGTCCTGAGATAGGATGATACCCAGGTCCATCTCTTCCATGGTAACCGCTAGCAGCCAGTCCCCTAGCCTGTATTCCCTCCTCCCATTCCTTCTTCCTAGGTGCATGACTTTACACTTCGCCTTATTTAGGAATACTTTCCACTTCCCGGCCCACTCCTCCAATCTCTCTAGGTCTCTCTGCATCCTTTCCCCTCCACCCCTTACGTCCATTCTATTACCGATTTTGACATCATCCACAAACAGGCTCACTCTACCCTCCATCCCCTCTGCAATGTCGCTTATGTAGATGTTGAACATCAGGGGCCCCAGCACCAACCCCTGGGGCACGCCGCTTGTGACTCCCACCTCACCCGAGGGGACCCCATTTACCAACACTCTGTGTCCTGCCCACCAACCAGTTCTGAACCCACCCAATGACTATCTTCCCTAGCCCTAGACATTCCATTTTGTGCACCAGCCTCCCATGCAGCAATGTATCGAAGGCCCTCCTGAAATCTAGACAGGCTATGTCCACCGACCCCCCTCGATCCACCTTCCTAGTGACCTCGTCAAAGAACGCTACCAGATTTGTCTGACAAGATCTGCCCTTGGTAAAGTTGTGCTGCCTTGGGTCAAGCAGGCCGCCTGCCTCCAGGTAATCGGTGATTCTGCCCTTGAGCAGCCTTTCCATGAGCTTACTGACCACCGATGTCAGACTCACTGGCCTGTAATTGCTCAGATCCTGCCTTCCCCATCCCTTATGCAAGGGTAGCACATCTGTGCATTTCCAGTCCTTCGGGACTACCCCCGTTCTTAAGGACTCATTGAATAATAAACAAGGAGGGGAAGTATGCATATATGTTAGAGATGACATTCCTTCTTACAAAATATAATCTCTAACTTCTACTGAAAGCATCTGAGTCAATGTTCAGTTCAGGGGTCTCCCCCAGTTAACTACTGGCAACTGTTACAGGCCCCCTTCTTCTAGCTTAGACTACACTAATCAACTTTTAATCGACACCTCTAATTTTTCTAAAGGCGACATTATGATCACGGGAGACTTTAATTTGCCCACCATTAACTGGTTTTCTAATACTAGTACAGTGCTTGTCAAATTGAAAAAGATTTTATTTCCTCACTTGCAGAGAATGGACTTTCACAACTTGTTACACAACCAACTAGAGGCAGTAATACCTTGGACCTCCTTATTACCAACATAAGTCACAAAATTTTCAATATTCAACCCCTGGACCCTCTTGGTAGCAGTGATCACGTTTCTATATTATTTGAAACATCTTGTGAACATATTAGCCTAAAAATACAATCCACTTACAAAGACTATAATAGCGCTAACTTTAAAAATATAATTGAAGCCCTCAAACAAATTCCATGGGAACAGACTCTTCAACACCTGTCAACTAATGACTCTTGGACCCTACTTAAAAACTCAATCCTCAAACTTGAGGAAACTTACATACTAATCAAAAACAAATATAATAAAAAAAGGAAGAATCCCTCGGTGGTTTAACAAATCCATCAAAATTCAAATAAAATACAAACAGAGATTGTTTAAACAACTAAAATAATGTTTACCAGATAACAAATCAATAATGTATGCCAAATATAAACAATCTCTTACTGTTTTAAAACACATGATCAAACAGGCAAAAAGAAAAATCGAATTTAAGCTTGCACATACAAGAGATGGTCACAAAGCATTATTCTCATACCCAGATAATAAAAAGGGAAATTTTAGGAAAATAGGGCCAATTATTCAGAAAGGAAAGACCCTACTGACAGATAATGACATGGACAATGTATTTAGCACCTACTTTTGCTCTGTTTTTGCTAAAAAAGACCCCATTCATCCCCACATCACATGTCAGTAAATCAAAACTTATGAATACTTACCCAATCAAAACCTTAGATATACTCCCATTACTTAAAAATTTCAAAAAGACTAAATAAATCCCTAGAACAAGCTCACATCCCCGAGGACTGGTTAACAGCTACAGTCACCCCTATTCATAAAAAAGGAAACCATTCCAGTGTCCAAAACTACCGTCCCATTAGCTTAACTTCCAACATTTGCAAAATCATGGAAAAGTTAATTAAACTATACCTAGAAAAAGAAATGTCGGAATTAAAAATATTTGATTACTCACAACATGGTTTCACTACAGGCCATTCATGTACAACTAACTTAATATAATTTTATAATAACATCAGTCAAGGTTTAGACAAATTCTCAAATAGATATAATTCTATTAGACTACAGTAAAGTGTTCGATAAAGTCCCACATGGGAAACTTATAGCTAAATTAGATTCACTAGGTTTTTCCACCTGTTTGATTAACTGGATCAAAGCATGGTTGACCAATAGAACACAGAGGGTAATTATTAATGATATTTTGTCCGAAAAAGGTCCTGTTACAAGTGGAGTTCCACAGGGCTCTGTTCTGGGGCCGACTCTGTTCAATATTTATATCAGTGACATGCAGATAGGATCCCGGAACTGGTTGTCAAAATTTGCTAATGATACAAAACTGGGAGGAATAGTTGACACTACTGATTTCCTTGACACCCTCATTTCTGATCTAAAATCCATAGAACACTGGGCTTTACTAAACAACATGGAATTCAACGTTGACAGATATGTAGTCCTACATCTTGGACCCAAATAACATTTACTATCTAAACAATATCCCACTTAAAATAACTATCAGAGAGAGAGACCTCAGCATAATAATCAATAATAAACTTACATCCACTGACCATTGTAACAGGGTGGCAAACATTGCAAACGGTTTACTAAGACATATAAAACAATCATCTGTCATTAGAACTGAGCAATGCCTCATCCCCCTGTATAGGGCTTGTATTAGACCTTACATGGACGACGGATCCCCCTTTTGGAGCCCACACCTTAAGAGAGATGTAACTCGTTTAGAACAGGTACAGAGATGAGCAACCAAGATGATCCCCAGATTGTCCGCTATGAATTACCGTGATAGACTTAATGCTACAGGTCTGCACTCATTACAACTCAGATGTCAGAGAGGGGATCTATTATTTTTATCCAAGCTTCTTCAATCCCCAAATCTTATGGAACAGCGTAGACTTGTCTATTCTACCAACTGAATCACCCCCAGACGACACAATAGACACACTGTGATTAAAAAAGCACGTACCAATACCCGACATAATTTCTTTTCACTACATGCACCAAGAATCTGGAATGTATTACCCCAAGAATTGATAGATTCTTTTAACTTTGGATCATTCAAAAAGGGACTGGATGTTTGGTTACAAACACACAATAAAACTGGTAATTAGCCCACAATGCGTGGGGGGAAAAAAATCACAATGAGCCTCAGCCTTCTTTATTTTCCTTTACAACCTAGTAAACCTAGTAATAGGTAGGTCAATGGAGCTGATAGCTCTTCTCCCAACTTGCGCAGTACCCTATGATGTATCCCATCTGGCCCCATGGCCTAGTCCACTCTCAGGCCTCTGAGCTCTTTCGAGATTTCCTCTTCCTGGAATGGTCCCGCATCCACCCCTCCTCCCCGCCTCCTGCTGGACCACTGACAGCCCCCCCACCTCCTCGTTCGCAAATACCGCACTGAAATAACTATTCAGTAATTCTGCTTTCTCACAGTCCCTCTCTACCTTTCCCCTGACTCAGCTTGCAGGCCCGGTAACCCCGTCCCCCCTTTCCTCCGCTCTCTAATGTACCTAAAAAAGATCTTGTTCATCTTCCTGACCTCCTTGGCTATACTCTCCTCCGTTCTCACCTTAGCCCATCTGACCACCCTCCCTGCTTCCCTCTGCTTCTTCTGGTAAGCCTCTCAGTCCCGCTCACTCGGAGTACTCTTATACTGCCCGAATGCCCGCTTCTAAGCTCTGATGTTCTCCCCCACTTCCCTGTTGTACCATAGTGGCTTCCTTTTCCTCCTGCTCTTGCTTACCCCTCTTTGTACAGTGTTCCGTGGCTCCCACGATTGTCCCCTTAATCTTGGTCCAAATATCTTCCACCCCCCCAGTGCCTGCCTAGTGTATTCCCTCATTCCCAAAATCCACCCCATCCAAAATCCAGTACCTTCATCTTAGTCCGGTGATGCGAGGCCATTGCTTGCAACGTGAACCACACTGTGTTGTGGTCACTACTACCCAGGCTGTCCCCTACCATAACCTCACCCACCCTATCACAATTTGTGAGCACTAGATCCAGTACCGCTCCCTCCCTGGTGGGCTCCTTAACCATCTAACTTAGGTGAGCTATCTGCAGTGGATCAACAATCGCTCTGCTTCTGGATGAGGGCACAGACAGCATTTGCCACTCCACATCCGGCATGTTGAGGTCTCCCAACAGCAGGACTTCTACCTTAGCCTCCATCCTAATTATCTCCTCGACCATCTGTCTGTCCACCTCTACAGCTTGCCCTGGTGGCCTGTAAACAACTCCCATTCGCACCACCTTGCCCTTCCCCATGGGCGAGACCCATAGGGCCTCAGTGTCCCCCACCTGCCTGTGTTTCCGACACCTGGATCCCTTCCCTCATGTACAGCGCTACATCCCCCCTTTCCTGCCGACCCTGAACAGCGTACATCCCGGAATGTTTATGTCCCATTCCTGCCCATCTTGGAACCAAGTCTCAGTGATCCCCACCATGTCCAGCTCCTCCTTCACCATGAGCGCCGCCAAGTCTGGGACCTTGTTGCCCAGGCTCCTGGCATTTGTGCACATGACCCTTCCCTAACCCCACCTTCCCTTTCTTAATGGACTTTGCTCTGCATGGGACAGTTGATCCGGCTCCCACCGGTACACTAGCCTCTTGTGAGGAGGGGGGACAGTTGCCCCCCCCGCCAAGATCACTGTTAGGTGACGCTAGCAGTTCCCCCCTTATCAGGTTAAATTGCACTGCTCACTAAAGAATTCCTCCAATTTGCCCTTAAGCACCTCCTTGCCCTGACAGCTCAGGTGTAGCCTATCCAGGGCACAGAGGCTGTCATCCTGCCACAACGACCCCCACTGGCCCCCTACCCCATAGCCCTTCTGTGCACACCAATTCGAGAGCCAGCAGTTTAACTCCTCTATCCTCCGCTGCCTATCCGTACTAGCTCTATGGACAGGAAGCACCTTCGAGAACGCCACTGAACTGAAGCACAGGTTTCTACAGAACCCAGACAAGGCCTCGAACCTCGCTTGCACTTCTATCAAGCTGTGCCCAGCTAGGTCATTTGTTCCAAGTGAAATACCAGGTAGGTTTTCCTATCTTGCTGCTCCCTCCAAGACAGGATATAATGGATGACCTCAGCAGCCGTTATCCCTTGCAAGCAACTGGCCCACACCTTGCTGCTTCACCACCCTTCCCCCCCAGGTGATACCCCTGACCATGGAGTCCCCTACTAGCATGACTTGTCCTCGATCCTACCTACCCCTGAACTACCTCCTACCTGTACCCCTGCTGCCCCAGCCGACTTAACCAAGTTCTCAGCCTTGCCCTCATTGGCTCCTCTCCTGCCTTGCCCCCAGTGTCCTCACCGTTCCTGTTACCTGCTTTCCTGGCTGCCACAACCTTCCTCCTAACCACAGGCCCGCTTCCTTTTGTTCCCTCTGTAGGACCCCCCTGGTGGTCATCTCCCAGCCCCACTGCCTTGGACTCTGTGGGCCCAGCCCCTTCCTTAACCCCTTGCCCACCATGCCCCTTACCAACGCCTGCCCCCAACCCCTGCGTGGGTACTGTTCGTGCTGTATCCCTAGTCACATCCAATCCCAACTGAACGTCTGTGCTGTTGCCCCCTGTGGGTGACTCACACCTTGCGCCCCCTCTTGCATTTCTCGATAGGTAGGAATAGGCAGACACAATAGGTCAAGGGGCAGTTTTCTGATCATAAATTCTATGCTTCTAGATAGCCATAAATTCTGGTTACAAGTTACAATGACAACTTTGTGTTTTCCATTTTAAAATGTGTGAAGTTTTCATCATATGAGTGGCAATGAATTCAAGTGGTATATTTGGGCTACTTCTGGGAAAGGCAGTTGTGAAGGATGGGGTGTAGTTTGGTTTATTTACATAGCTGACCTTTTTGATAGAGAGCACAATGATGAAATAACACTGCCTTCTTCCTTCAGTCTCAACAGAAACTTGCAGAATCGGCTGAAGTGTGTTTCGAAAGTACAACAGATCTAATTTTAATCTAAACAGGTGTTTGTTTCAGAAAGCACCTAGAGTAGCTTTTGAAAAGGCTGAATTTCCTGTTGAAAACCCATGTGGTCTTGTGGTTGGAGCACTGAATGAACACAGAAACACAGAATCTGTTGGCAAAAAAGGACTGCTTGGTCCACACAGTCTGCCCAGATGGTCCCTGCATAGTCTGTCCCCGGCCACCCTCTCCCCTCCCTACCCATCATCTAATATTGCCCTATGTTTACCCATGCATGCTTGAAGCCGCCTACATTTTTTGCCTCCACCACATCCACTGGCAGTCTATTCCAGGTATCCTGGTAAAAGATTACCAGCTTTAATCCCCCACAACTTATTGTGGACCAACACCTCTAAATGCCCTCCTGTTTTCCTATTCATAGCTATCAAATAATCAGATATTTATTCATTTCATTTTTGTTGACCGGGTAAGTGCACTAGACAAATTTTGCCTATTTTCATTCATGACTGGGGGGGGGGGGGACAGATGAATGCCAACTGACCTTGAACCAGATTAAGCTGTTTGTGGTATTTTTAGTGAATGGGGAAAATTTGGCCAGGACACCGGGGAAGCTTCCCCTACTCTTTTTGATAAGTGCCATGGGATCTTTAACATCCACCTGAACTACCACCAGAACAGGCAGATGGGACCTTAGTTTAACATCTCATCTGAAAGACGGCACCTCAGGAGTGCAGCACCCCCCATTTGGGATTTAACCCAAGTGCCTGGTATGTTTTGACCTTTCTTGGTTAAAACAATCACATTTTTTTGCCTTTGTTTCTACACTGAATCCTTCTCTTCTCAGTGGTTGCTGCTCTCGCTTTACGTCCTGCTGCCTGAACATTCTATTACATCAGTAACACCATTTCAGGCCATTCATGTCAATAGCATAGAATGGTGTTGCTGATGTTATGAAATGTCTTAGAAATGTGAAAAGAAAGTGCAGCAGCTGCTGGGCAAAGTGGAAGTCCATGTGAATCTGAGGGCATCCCTAAAATAGATTATTTACTTATACACAACTGGTCAAAGCATTTCAGAATACATAACTGGCATACAAAGGAAAATTGGAGGTAAGGCAGTTAAACATGTAAAAATGATTTCCTGTCACCTTTAAGCAAGGTCACTGACGTCCCTGTGTTTCAGTCTACCAGTGTGCAGTTATACAAAAGCTGATTCCCACTATGCCGTTGCCTTATTTATATGTACTCCTATATACGATTTTCTTTATCATACTATCCTGCATGTGATTGAAGCTGCATTAAAGAGCACCACTCCGGGTGCTCACACCAAAAAATGGAAATTACGTACCTACCGTAATTCTTGATCTTCTTGGACAAAGTCTCCACCACTCATTCACACTAACAGGAGTAAGCAGGAGATGCTAGGACCCAGCGGGAGCAAAACTTTTTCAGGAGGGCTGTTGCCGAGATGGAGCCACGAGGAAGCGGCACTGCGAGCCAGGCTCACGCAATATAGACTACCTTGACGTCAACCCTCCAACCACCTCAGTACCTTTTTTTCCCCACGAGGAGGTGCAGCGTAACTAACCTAAAAATCGGACATAAGATAGTCCGAATGACTTGTGTAAGAAGGGTCAAATAACCAAGTCTTCACAGCCCAATGATTAAAGGAGTAAAGACCATAAACAGAGAAGTCAGCTCAGGGGATGGCAGGTGGGCAAGTGAATGAGTGGTGGAGACTTTGTCCAAGAAGATCAAGAATTATGGTAGGTACGTAATTTCCATATCCTCCAGGACATAAAGTCTCCACCACTCATTCACACTAATGAGAGAGTACCGAGCTAAAATAATCCCCCAAGACGGGCGGCAAGAGAGAGAAGCTCACTTTTTAAGACAGAAGTCCATTAAGAATTGTCCTGTCAAAGGACTGATGCTGTCTGGCATGGACGTCCAAGGCATAGTTCTTAACAAAAGTGTGCACGGAGCTCCACGTAGCCGCACTGCAAATGTCTGCAATGGGGACATTGTGAATTTCTGCCAGAGATGCCGCGACTGCTCTGGTAGAGTGAGCGCACACTCTGCCTTCCAGCTTGACCTGTGCCATGGAGTAACAGTGGCGAAGGCATGCCAACAACCATGCTGAAATGCACGTGATAGCAACAGGTTGTCTCTTTCAGCATGACCCGGCTGGGTCAAACAGTTGCTGAGACTCGCAAATTTCTTTCGTTCTGTCCAGATAGAACCGCAAAGCTCTCTTTACATCCAGAGAATGAAGGGTAAGCTCTCCTTCATTCTGGAAGTTAGCAAAGTAGGTAGGAAGGACTAAAGGTCAATTCAGATGAAATTCTGAGACAACTTTAGGAAGGAACTTAGGATGAGTCCTAAGAACTACTTTGTCCTTGTGAAATACAGTATACAGGGGGTCTGTGACCAAGGCGTGTATTTCTGATACCCTACGAGCAGAAGTAATGGCCACTAGGAAGGCTGTCTTCCAAGTAAGGAATTTCAACTTGCAAGTAGCTAGAGGCTCGAAAGGTTTACGAGTGAGCTTGTCTAGCACAAGGTTAATGTCCCAGGCCGCAACTGGATGTCTAATAGGAGATCTGGTATGCAGAATGCCTTTAAGAAACATCTTAACTACAGGTAACTGAGCCAGTGACATGGAAAGTACTGGCTCATGATATGCAAAAACTGCACAAAGCTGAACTGTGACTGTAGAGTATTGCAGACCTGTTTTTGAGAGGTCTAAGAGATACTCCAAGTCTTTATTCGGTGGGCAGGAAAAAGAATTCCAAGAGGATTCTGCACCAGTTAGAGAAACACTTCCATTTAGCTATGTAGGTTTTTCTAGTAGCTAGCTTGCGAGCAGCTAAAAGAATATCTGAAACTCTATGAGAAACATTAAACCTGTTCACCTCTATCTCCTCAGGGGCCAAGCATGGAGGCGAAGAGACCTCAAGTTGGGATGAACTACCAGGCCCTGGGTCAGAAGGTTTGTCTGTAGGGGAAGTGGTTTCAGAGAGGTTTTCAATAGCCTGTTGATCAGTGGAAACCAAATCTGATGAAGCCAGAACGGGGCAATGACAATCATTCTGCCCCCCCCTTCCCCACCATGTCTCCAATTTGAGCAGTACTCTCTGAACTAGGGAAAGAGGAGGAAATGCGTAAAGAAAGCACTTTGTCCACTGCAGCCTGAATGTATCCAGACAAAAAATGCCAGGTACTGGATTTCTGGAGCAGAAGAGAGGCAGTTTTGCCTTGTGTGGGGACGCAAAAAGGTCCAGGTCCGGAGTTCCCCATTCTTCGAAGAGTGACTAAATGACGGTTAAATTGAGAGACCACTCGTGAGGATCTGCCTCCAATCTGCTGAGACAGTCCACCAGTTCATTTTGTACTACTGGCAGATAAACCACCCGAATCAGAGCCTTGTGCTCCAGACACTATTCCCACACTCTCATAGCTTCCCTGCATAATGGGTAAGAGTGTGCACCACCCTGTTTGTTGATGTAATACATCATTGCTTTGTTGTCCGTTTGAAGGAGAATGGCCTTGTGACAGACTATGTCCTTCAAAGCCTGGACTACATAGAGGACAGCCCTCATTTCCAGAATGTTTATGTGGAGTTTAGACCCATCCTGAGTCCATGTGCTCTGGGTGTGGAGATCCTGGCAGTGGGCTCCCCAACCCATCAGGGACACATCCGTGGTAATGGAGATTTGATGATCCAGAGGGGCCAAGAGATATCCTTCCAGAAGGTTGTCCTTCTGAGTCCACCAGGTGAGGGACCTCTTCAGAGGTTCTGTCACCTTGATGAGAAAGGACCAAGGGTGAGTGGTTGGGGACCACTGAGTACTGAGCATCCACTGAGTGGTTCTCATGTGGAGATGAGCCAAAGGCACAGTGAACACTGAGGATGCCATGAGACCCAGCATTCTCTGCATCGAGAGAGCTCGAACTGAGCTGTGTTCACTGATGAAGCAGGCCATCTGTAGGATATCGCTCCTTCTGTCCTCCGGAAGAAATGCTTTCACGCAGGAAGTGTCCAGAAGGGCTCCTATGAAGAGGAGCTTCTGGGAGGGCTGCAACTGCGACTTTTTGAGGTTCAGCAGGACTCCCATGGATGTGAGAAGTCTGAGGCCGTGGCCATGGACTCCAGAGTCTCTTGTCTGGAAAGGACTGCTACAAGCAAGTCGTCCAGATATGGGAATACTTGAATTCTAATTTTCCTTAAGTGCCCCGCGCGAATGGCACAGCACTTTGTAAAAACTCAAGGCGCCGGGGAATAGTCCATAGGGCCGGACTCTGAATTGAAAGTGTTGACCCAACGCCATGAACTTTAGGTATCTGTGATGCTTTGGGTGTATCAGAATGTGTTGGTAGGCATCCTGCATGTTCAGGGAGGCTAGCCAATCGTGTTGATGAATCAAAGGTAGCAGGGTACCATGTGATATCATCTTGAACTTTTCCTTGTAGAGGAATTTGTTTAACTTTCTGAGATCAAGAACAGGGTGCATGCCACCAGTTTTCTTTGGAACCACAGAGTAATGGGAGTAGAAACATTTGTCTCGTTGATTCAGCAGAACTACTTCTACTGTCCTGTTGTTGAGAAGGCCTTGCACCTCGGAAGCAGAAGGTCCGACTGCACAGCAGATAGCCTGAGTTGCCGCTTGGGAGGATGATCCGGATGGGTTTCTGACACGTTGAGAGAGTACTCGTCGCGGATTATCCTGAGGACCCATTTGTCTGATGTTATAGACTTCCACTGGTCGTAGAACTGAGTCAGACGTCCTCCTACTGCCGAAGAAGAGTCCCCCTTGGACAGCTGAGGTGGAACCTGGGCTGGAAACTCAGAAGGTGGCAACTGGGCGCTTTTGGGCCCTGTGCTTTCTGCTGCGTTTTCTTTTGCGGCTGAGGAGTTTGGTTTCTGTTAAAACCCCCTCTGCCTTTACCATGAAAGGACTGATGGTTGTGAAACTGACGCTTGTTCCCACTTCCCTGAGAGGGAGCAGGTGGGGGTCTAGCTGTCTTAATAGCAGACCTAGTCTTCAGAGTAGCCTGTAGTGCTTGTTCCACCTGTGGCCCAAACAGATAAATACCATCGAAGGGTAAGGCCATAACCTTTATAGGGCATCATTCGTAAAGCCTGAAGTACACAGCCAGGAATGGCGATGGGTGCAAATGCCAGCCACCGCCGCTCTGGAAGCAGTATCGAAAGCGTCCACTGCAGCTTTAATTTGTTGATTATTGGACTTGATACCTCTAGTTATAGTCTGTAGTAGTACTGAGCTAACCTCAGACTCAGCAGAGCTTCTACCGTTGCTTTGAGCGAATGCCAAAGAACATACTCATATTGAGAAAAATAACCCTGGT
Organism: Neoceratodus forsteri; assembly: GCA_016271365.2. NCBI lineage: Eukaryota > Metazoa > Chordata > Ceratodontiformes > Ceratodontidae > Neoceratodus > Neoceratodus forsteri. The sequence goes on from CM057455.1 coordinate 884,449,453, forward strand.
AGCTAGCAATACACATGCCCAGAGTTGAGGCAGCAAAGATCCGCTTACCCAAGGAGTCAATCTTGTGAGATTCTTTGTTTATAGGACTGGCTGTGGATTCCTGAGGGAGGACAGCCTTATCATTCTCTGCCAGGACCACTGTGGCATCAGCAAAGGCTTGTGAGGCCAAGATGGGACGATCCTTGGGAGGGGCGTATTTCCTATCTATGGACTTGGCCACAGAGGGAATAAATCCGGATTCTTCCACACCATCTGGGAAAGAGTCTCGAAACAGGGCTGTACCAGAGGGGTTAAATCCATGGGGATTTCCGGAACATGTAGATACTGGAGGCGCAGAAGCTTCCCAGGATCGATTTCCATGGTCTGGAGAGAAAGAGTAGAACTTAAATTCTTGAGCAGAGACTTAAAGGAAATGTCTTCCACCACAGGCTCTGCTGGAAGATTGATCCCTGCCCCCAGGGCAGAATCAGCATCCACATCATCACTCAGCCGAAGATCAGGATCAGGCTCAAAATCATCTCCTGACAGTCCAGGGGGGGACTGTATGGACAGGAAAGGAATGAAAACCAGGAGGAGGAAGAAAAGGAGGCGGCAGAATCAGAGTTGAAAATGTCTGAAAACTATGCGGCTCCGTAAACATCCCAGGAGCCAAGAGAGGCGGCGAGTACAGAGATGGCACTGACACACAAAATTGGGGGTGTGGCACCGCACTGACACCACCCCCAGCACCGAGGATGGCGCCAAGGAGTGCGGCCCCACACACGGCGCCGACACCGGCATCAACAGGGCTCGTGGCACCACGGATGGTGCCGACACCACACGTGGTGGCAAAAAGGACCTCAGTGTCGGAAAAGCCAGCACTGCAGGCAGCGGCACCACCGTAGAAGTCTGTGAACTGTGATTTGAAGGTAAAGAATGAAAAATGGCAGGAGATAAAGGCATCGATGTGGACTCCTGCACCGCAGTCATGTGAGGGGGATAGACACCGGGGCGTGGAGTCGATGGCACCAAAGAAGGCGCCGCATGACCAGGAAGTCTTAACCGCCCAGCCTGCTGATCCGAAACTGACAGGCCCGAGGGCCCCAGTGACGGACTAACCGGTTCGGGCAGTTGGGACAACCTCCAAGACCACTTCTCCATAAGAGCGGCCCAATGGTGAAACTGCTCATCAGAGGCCCCTCCAGCAGACGGAGAGGGGCTCCAGTGTCGAAGAAGCTGGCCGGCAGAGACAGAATCTGGTGACTCCAAAAGAAGCGGAGACCGGCCCCTGACCCCAACAACCAACCGTCTACATGCAGATGTACCAGAGAGCGACCTACGAGTGATGCCGTCTCTTCTTCGACTGGTGGGCAGAAGAAGAACTCGAGGCCAAATGGTGCCGTGAATGGGACCTTTTTTTATAAGCCTCGGGGAATCGCCCGAGCACTGGACCATCCATTATCAGACCCCTCTGGAGAGGGCAGTGGACCAGACCCGCCTGGCTGAGTGAAAAGCTTTCATCCGAAGTCTCCCTACTGTCACCTGCCCCACTCATGGTCGACTCCGTCAATGGAGGGCTGAAGACTTCTTTGTTGTACAAGCAAGTAATTTTAATAAAGCGTAATTGGTACTTTTCATGATAAAATATGAAATAATAAAACTGAAAACTAAGATGCTAGTTCCCGGGGAGTGAGCGACGTCGTCACTGAAGCGCACTCGATGTCAGGAAAAAAGGACCCGAGGCGGTTGGAGGGTCGACACTGAGAATCTATACTGTGTGAGTCTGGCTCATGGTGCCGCTCCCTTGCGGCTCCATCTCGGCGCCGGCCCTCCTGAAAAAGTTTCGCTCCCACTGGGTTCTAGCACCTCCGGCGTACTCCCATTACTGTGAATGAGTGGTGGAGACTTTATGTCCAGGAAGATCTGTTTTGAACCCTTACCTGCCCAAAAGTCATATCGTGTCAGAATTAGATGTTTTCATTTTCCCTATTTTGGAAGGGAAGGGATCGTAATTTGGCTCCGTGGAGCCCAGCTGCCAGCCCCTTTCCACTTCCTAGTACTGCAATCCACCCATTTTATGGATGTCACTATATGGAGAGCGTGGGGACACTCTCCATAGACATGAATGGGGCTATATTTTAAACTCCATTTTACATGTTTTAGATGGTCACCACAAAAAAATCAAGGACACTGCTCAACTAACAAGGATCTTGTTAGATGACTATCTAGATTCTAGACTGTTACGAGCTGAGCTGCCTTACCTCAACAACTAATAAGGATGGAGGAAAGCACACAGCTACAAGCATCACTCTAATGCAGTGCACTGGGGGTTATACGTACACATTATAATGATGGAACGTAGTGGGGAGAGATGTTATGGTGAAAAAGGCACCATCTTCAAGAGTATCTCTTTATAGAGTCATGAGGCCACTGATTTACAGTGATTAAAGTAAATCACATAGTAGTGACCTACCCACTTAAAACGAGTCCACATGTCTTTAATTTTCTTTAAGATTTTCAGATTGATTTTAATAATAGCCATGAAATACTAATGGCCAGGGACTTTAATTCTAGTTGGCAAAATATCAGGTAAACACATCCATTGGTTGAGCTCCAGAAAAATCTGGGGCTCACTCAATTAATACATGAGCCCACTAGAATCAATATGATTACGCCTGCCATCTCAATGATTTTGGACTTAATTTTTACTAATGTTATACAAAATATTTCAGACTGTGGTGTCATGCCTGACTCCATATCTGACCATCAATTTATATTTTGTGTAAGGAATAGACTGTTGCTGAGGGGACCCAATAGACTTATTGAATGGCGTAATTATAAGACTTTTGACTATGCAGATTTTATGTTAGATATTAGTTATATTAATTGCGACTGCTTGCAGTTAATTCTCACAGTGGACGAAGTATGGGATTATTTCTATAGTGAATTTATGCTTGTATGTAATAGGCATGTTCCTGTTAAGAAAAAGGTTTTGAAGCAGAACAATGCCCTCTGGTATACAACTGATCTGAGGACGCAGAAGATAATCAGAGATAATGCATGGTGTCAGGCTAAAAAAAGTGGTCTAAAGCAGGACTGGGATAAGTACAAAATACTTTGAAATTCATATGCTAGGAATGTTAGGGAAGCTAAGCAGAAACTCTATGTACATATTTTAGATAGTAATAGAGTGCATCACCCTAAGGACTTCTGGAAAACAGTTAATGTCCTTCTGAAGGGCCAGGGTAATGATATTCCTGATGTATTTAATATAGAGCACCAGCTAGTCCCTATGTCACAAGAGGTAGAAGACAAGTTTAATGAGTATTTCAAAAGAATGAACACTACCGGGGGGGGGGCAGCATTTTTCTTCTGCTCTCTACTTAATGGACTAAAATATTGAAAAAGTTGATAAAAAGTTAAAAGTACAGGACAGTAATAAACTACTCAGCTCGATAGAGAAACCTTCAGAGTTCACTATGGGCAGTCCTCGTAAGGATAGGAGTGGAGCTTCTGGCGCTAAAACAAGCGGATCATCCCAGCTCTCTCGATCGGGTTAGGAGACCCAGGCCGCACATCAGCCCGAGTCTGAGGAAACTATGTCCTCGATAGGCCTCAAACTTCAATGTTTAATTTCCTCTGTCTCCGATCTCAACAGCAAACTGGAGTTTTTGCCACCAGGGTGTCAGTAGTTGAGAAGTCGGTGGAAGGAATGCAAACGGAAATCAAAGACCTCAAAAAGCAATCCAAATCATCAATGGCTGCATCCTCTCTCCTTACCAAGGAGAACTCATATTTGAGAGCCAGAATCGAGACTTTAGAAAACCAGGCCCGATTGGCCCATATAAGAGTGCTAGGGTTGCCGGAGGGGATTGAGGGTGATTGCCCGCTCATGTTTTTAAAGGACTGGCTAGGGGAAAAACTGACACCCGAGGACCAGGACATGGATTTTGGACTCCAAAAAGCCTACAGAATTACCCCAAGGGGCTATCGAGAAGATACAGAACCCCCTCGTACCTTGCTTCTAGTAACCGATGGGATAGGCACGAGGGACAGGATCCTCCGGTTGGCTCGTAAGGCTGGTTCCATTACCCAGTATGATCGTTCGATATATTTGTTCCCCAATATCAGCTATACCACTCGGATGCGCAGAAAACAATTCGAAGGAGTAAGGAAAAAGCTGAGGGAAGCTTCAATCATCCACGCAATGGTTTTTCCGGTTCGTCTCAGGATTGTCCATGGTGGTAAGGTTTGGGTTTTCTCTGACTCAGCCGAATCAAGTAAGTGGGCATCTCGATTTGTGGAACACACCAGAAGCCGAACCCCGGATTGGAGAGATGAAGACTCTGAGGTAGAGGAACAAGAAGAGGATTGACTCTATTTAAACCAGTGAGGAAATCTGTTTCACCTCTTGTCCAAGACTGGGGTTTAAGAACTATGTTTGCAAGTTTATAGTAGACAAGGACTTTAACGACAGTCTGATATGGGAGAGAGTTTCTGTTTAAATATAAATTGTCCTGTACCTGGCTATTGAGTCAGATAACTAACTATAAACAAATTAATTTAGGTATTTTGTTAATTCCTAACCATACGATCTTGTTATTAGCCCTATTCTGTTTCTTTTAAATTATGGGAAAAATGCTGCCTGTACTATTTTCCTTTTTTTAAGGAATGGGACTTTAACTTAAGGTAAAAAGTGCGACGCCATTAGCCCCTGTTTGGGGCGTGTTTTATTTGGGACTTTTAATAACGAGGACTTTAGTATATCGAAGTAGTCGCACTGCTCATGGGCTTGTTTAACACAGCTTTTACTGTGCTTGTACTTACTAGTATATAATTTTAGATCTCCCCCTGATGTGGTATCACAATACTGGGACGGAACAATCCTGTGATTAAGTGGGGGATTAGTTCTCCCTCTTTAGAAAGTACTATATAATATGGTACGTCTTGGATATGAAATTATTACTGCATTAATATCTGATGCAAATAATAAAAATAAAGTTCCAAAAAAAAAAAAAAAAGAATGAACACTACAAGTCATTCACTTGGCCATTCAGGGGGTTTGGAAGGACAACCAGAAGTCCATGGTCCTGTAGAACATTTTACTTTTTCAGAAATTTCTGTTAAGTCTGTAGCCAAGGAACTGCTGAATCTTAATATTTCCAAGGCGATAGACTTGGATAACATTCCCCTCTAAATTATTAAAATATGCCTCACCGGTTATAGCCCACCCGCTAGCTTAGATTCTTAATTTGTCACTATCAAACAGGGGAGCATCCGAGGGCTTGGAAGGTCTCAAGGATTATTCCTATACATAAAGGGGGGGGGTATGAAAACAGACCTGGGCAATTATTGCCCAATTTCATTGCTTCCACAGGTTTCTAAAATATCTGAAAGACTGGTTGCTGTTCAAATAAAGAAACATCTAGATTCTCAGAACCTTAATAACATGCAGTCAGGGTTCTGAAGCTGCCATAGCACTACACTGGCACTAGTGAAAAGTGGTGGGTGATATCCGGGGGGCCCTTAACAAGGGGACACCAGTGGGTGCAATTTTTGTGGCCCTTTCCAAGGCTTTTGATTCCTTGGACCACGGTGTCCTCCTGTCTAGATTAGAGGGTCTTGAGAATAGGTGGCTGGCCTCATACTTGATGGGTAGAACCCAGATGGAGAAGATGGGTAATTGGGCTTCGGGCATGTTGCCGGTTTGGTCGGGGGTTCCTTAGGGTTCCATTTTGGGCCCTCTTTTGTTTAACATTCATGTTAATGGTTTATGTTTTACAGATCCATCCATACTAAATCATCTATATACAGATGATACTGTAATCTATACTTCCGGATAGTAATACAGACAAAATCCAAGGTAAACTTCAAAGAGCTTTTAATGAGTTGCAGGCTTTTTTTGTGAACAGTAAATTAATCATGAATGCAAAAAAAAAACCTCAATCTATATTGTTTTATAGTTCTAATAGGGCTCGGCAGGATTTGGTACTGGAGGTGGTTACCCTAGGGGGATCCCTGATCCAACTTGTACGGTCACATAAATATCTGGGTCTATGGCTGGATGATTCCCTGCATTGGGATATACATATCAATAACTTGATTAAGAAAATAGGGAAAAGACTGGGAGCCTTATACAAGGTAAGGTCCTGTATGAGCGTGGATACCCCTAAGGAGAGTAGTGGAATCTATGATTGTTCCTATATTCCCACCAGTGGGTCAGAGTACGAAGCTCAGACGAAAGTCCCCTGGACTAGGGTACCAGGAGCTGAGGGCTCACTCAGTACAGTAATCCATCCAGGATTGTCCTGCTGAAGGTGGCATGCTGCCTGGCATGGCAAGGACATCAAGGACTAAGTGCTTAGTACAAGTGTGTACTGAGCTCCAAATTGCAGCTCTGCAAATGTTTCCACTGGGCACAGAGCGAATCTCTGCCAGGGACTCTGGAACAGCTCTGGTGGAATGGGTATGTACCGGGCTCTCCAGTTTAACTGGAACCAAGGCATAGCAGTGGTGCAGGTAAGTCACAATCCAGGCAGGAAATGCACTTAACTGCAATAGACTGTCCCTTCTGATTAGGACAGAAGGAGACAAGGATGCGTTTGGATTGTCTGAAGTCCTCAGTTCTGTCCTAATAAAACCTAAGGATCCTCTTAACAACCGGAGTGTAGCGTTCATTCTCTCTCATTCTGGAAGTTGGCAAAGTAGGTAGGCTGCACCAGTGATTGCTTAAGATGAAACTCTGACACCACTTTTGGTAGAAACTTGGAGTGTATGCATATAACTACCTTTTCCTCATGGAAAAAAGTATACAGAAGATCTGTGACCAAGACACGGATTTCAGACACTGCGAGCAGAAAATTATCGAAACAATCATCCTTGATCAAATCATGAACTTCCTAGATACAGACAAACTTCTCACAGACACACAGCATGGGTTCCAAACCGGTCACAATTCCGAGACCGCCCTAGTAAGGCTTACTAATTTCATCTAAAAGGCCAGTGACGTAGGTTTCTACACCGGCTCAGTGTTTGTAGACCTAACAAAGGCCTTTGACCTTGTTGATCATAAAATTCTCCTCCACACCTTATCCGGCCTAAAATCTCTCTACCGAAGTGATAAAATGATTTGAAAATTACCTCAGTAATCAGATGCATAGGACTACAATAGCAGGCCAATACTCTGAAATTCATCGCATCAAATATGGAGTTCCCCAGGGTTCCATCCTTGGACCTCTCCTATTCTCTCATGTAGCCAACCCTCTCCCAGATATCTGTTCATCCACAGAGCTCATCCTCTATGTAGATGATGTGGCCCTCTTTTGCAAGGATAAGAACCCCTTCTACCTTTAGAACAAACTGCAACATGACTTCAGTAAACTACACTCTTGGTTCTCGTCCTGGGGCCTGGTCCTCAACTCTAAGAAAACAAAGGTCATGGTATTCTCAGGCTCTAGGAAGTCCCTAAATTTCGATTTTACTCTTATAGACAACTATGGCAACCCAATCGAGAGTCACCAGCTTCAGACACCTGAGGATTCACTTGGACTGTCACCTGAACTACAAGCTACACATTCATCAATTTAAAAAATTCACCAAAGACTTGGCATTCTACATCGACTAAAACATTTCCTCACATCAGAAACTAATGCCTTGCTTGCCAACAGTTTCCTGCTCCCTATTTAAGACTATGGCTCCCTCATATGCTCAACCTACATCTCGCTGAAAATTCAAGTTAGATTAAAGACCATGTATCACAGCATCGTCCGATTCATCACAGGCCTCTGCCTTAGGACGCACCACTGTGATCTGTACAAGGCTGCAAACTGGCTCCCCTTGGAGGATAGATTTGACAGCAGAATTCTCACTTTTTTCTTTAAAATCAAAGCTGGGCTCCATGCCTAGCAGCATCTCCTCCCTCTTCAATAAGTCTGTATACACTAGGACCACCAGGCTCTCCAGTACCCATGCCTTCGCAATTCCTCACTATCATAACACCCAGGGGCAACACTCTTTCTCCTACAAAGGTGCCAAACTTTTTAACAACTTTCCCCCTCCCTTGGTCCTGTGCAGCACACTTACATAATTCAAAAACCAATTGAAATCCTACTTTTTAGACAAACTCCAATGCAGCTGCCCCTGACCCACACTCTCCGATCCAATCTCTTCTTTTCAATTTACTGCACTTCTCACCCGGCATATTTTTGCTTTTCTCTGTAAAATTATTATATAGTTATGTTATCTTTAACAGTACCTTCCCTCTTATGTTCTGACCCCTTTGTATGACTGTTATTCCTGATGATGTAATATTCACCAATATGTGTTACTGTACCAATTTTGTATGCACTCTCATTCCAAATATGCAATGTTTACAAATAGGTGTTATTGTACCAAATGTTGTCATTGGACACATGTGAAAACGGGTAATTTTGCTCACATGCCTTTCCAGTATAAACAATAAAATTAAATGAAATGAAAATGAAAAAAATAATGGCCACTACAAATGCTGATTTCCAAGTTAAAAACTTCAAGTCACACACTGCAAGGGGCTCAAAAGGCTTAAGAGTGAGCATATCCAGCACATGACGACACCAACTTCCTGATCGGAGGCTTTGTGTGTAACATGCCCTTGAGGAACCTCCTGAACCGTGGCAGCTGTGCCAGTTAGAGGGTATTGATGGGCTCATGATATGCTGAAATAGCAAACAGGTGGCCCTTTACTGTGGAATACTGTAGATCAGCATCTGAGAGGTCCATCAGGTACTCCAGAACCTTGTCAGGCAAGCACCCAAAGGGGTTCATGCAGGTTTTGGAGCACCAGATGGAAGAAAAAATTACTCACCTTAGTAATTATGTTTCTTCTAGTGGGGTCTTGCTGTATTCTGACAAATGCAGTTAGGTCCTGCCTTTCAACTGCTCCGGAGAACATAGGGTTAACTTTTCCATGCACGGCACAGAATGTTCATCTCGAGCTCGGTTGAAGCCTCTGTCTGTTGTTATTTGAACTGCAACCGTCAGATCTTTATGAGCAAAAACTCACTAGGTGTTCTGTGTGGAAACTGTAAAATTTTTAACTAGCCAACTGGCAGAAATATAATGTTTTTGGTTCTCAAAGGAAGACTCAAGTCAGGAAACCCAAAAACAAAAACCAATCAAATGAACAACATTCCACCCAAAGAAAAAAGAGGATGTAAGGGAGGGCACCTCTAGGGTGCCAACACTGCACCTGCCCACCCACATCCCAAAAATCTAGGTTCTGAGAGGGAAGTTGGGGAGGCTGAAGCAAGACTCCACTAGAAGAAACATAATTACTAAGGTGAGTAATTTTTTCTTCAAACAACATGAAGTCTTGCTGTATTCTGACAAATGCAGACTACCAAGCAGTACCTCCATGGAGGAGGGACAGAACCTACTTTGGAAACAGGCTCTGAAGTACTGCTGTGCCAAACCGAGCATCACTCCTAGCCTGGATATCCAGAGAGTAATGCTTGGTAAAAGTATGGACTGTTTTCCAGGTGGCTGCTTGACAAATTTCTAAGAGAGGGATATCCCTGGCAGCAGCCAGGGAAGCAGCTGTACCTCTTGTGCAATGAGCCCTCAGGCCTGAGGGTGGAATTCTACCCAGTTTTTCATGGCAGAATTGTATACAAGAAATAATCCACCTGGCAACAGATCTCTTAGTGGCAGGTTTGCCCTTCCCAACTTCTCCATACGTGAGGAACAACTGGAGGGATTCAAACCTGTGACCCTTGGTATGCTCTATGTAGTAGCTAAGGGCTCTTTTAACATCCAAACTGTGTAGCCTCCTCTCTCCCGAGGAAGAATGATCAGTGAAGGAAACAGGGAGAGATATAGACTGATTGAGGTGGAAATCTGAAACCACTTTAGGCAAGAACTTTCTGTTAGTTCTAAGGGCCACTTTATCTCTGTGAAAAGAGATGAATTCAGATTCCACTGACAAGGCTTGCAATTCACTGATACGTCTGGCAGAAGTAATGGCTACCAAAAACACAGTTTTTCAAGTCAAGTACTTAAGCTCTGCTGAGGACAAAGGCTCAAAAGGGGGTTGCATAAGCTGAGCAATGCAAACATTAAGATCCCAAGCAGCAGCAGGATCCCTAAAGGGGGGATTGGTGTGAAGCAATCCCTTGAAAAACTTACAGAATACAGGATGGGATGACAGACAGGAAGACTTGCCTACAGACAGGAAAGCAGAAACAGCTGCCAAGTGTACCTTGAGAGTAGCTGGTCTGAGACCTAGGCCATTAAGATGGACCATATAATCCAGAACCGTAGGTAATTCAGCAGAGTCTGGAGAAATATTTCTCTTAGAACACCAAACGCTGAATCTTTTCCATTTGGAGTTGTATGTCTTTCTGGTGGAAGGCTTTCAAGAAGCCTTAAGGATATCCAGAACCCCTTGGGAAAGATGCAGATCTGCAAACTCTAACTCTTCAAGAGCCAAGCTTCGAGATTGAGAGACTGAAGATTCGGGTACCAAACCCTCCCCTGAGAGGATGTTAACAGGTTGTAATTCCTGGAAAGAGACAGGGGAAGATGGACTGCTAGGGACAGCAACAAGGGATACCATGGCTGCCTGGCCCAGTCTGGAGCAATCAGAATCACTTTGCATGGTTGTGACCTTATCTTGACAAGCACTCTGAACAGGAGAGGGAAGGGGGGAAAGCATACAGAAATTTCCCTTCCCAGTTCAGGATCAGAGCATCCAGGGGGACTGAGCCCAAGACTGGGGGTTTGCAACAAAAAAGAGGAAGTTGGTGATTGTCTGGGGCTGCAAAAAGATCTGTCTCTGGAGTGCCCCATCTTGAGAAAATCACTTTCAACACCAGAGGTTCTAGGGTCCATTCGTGATGGCCCTGGGATATTCTGCTCAGTGCATCTGCTAGGGCATTGTCCTTCCTTGGGAGGTGAACTGCTATCAGAGAGGTTTGCAGGGAATAGGCCAGGGACCACAACTTCATCACTTCTGTGCACAAGGCCGTAGACCAAGTGCCTCCTTGCTTGTTGATGTACCACATGGTGGTGGTGTCTGTTCTGACCTGAACCACCTTGTTCTGTACAGATTTGGAAAAAGCTTGCAGTGCCAGAACACTGCTCTGAGTTCCAAGAGATTGATGTGAAGCAGAGATTCCTGAGGCAACCACAGTCCCTGGGTGGTAAGTTCCTCCAAATGGGCTCCCCAGCCCAGCAGGGAAGCATCCGTGGTGAGGACCACTGAATGAGACTAAGTGACAAATGGAACCCCTTGCCTCAAATTGTCCTGATCCTGCCACCATTGCAGGGCTTGGATCAGAGTTAGAGTCACTGGAATTAGTTCGGTAAGGGAATCCTTTATTTGGGACCAAAAAGCTCTTAGGTGGGACTGAATGTCCCTCATTTGGAATCTTGCACCCTGGACCACTGCTGTAGAAGCTGCCATGTGGCCCAGTAGCTGAAGGAAATGCCTTGCTGGTCGAGACACCTGAAGGCTGAATGAAGAGGCCAGTTCCATGAGGGTCCTTGTCCTTTCCAGGGGAAGGAAGGCTCTTGCTTTTACAGTATCCAGCTCTGCCCCATGAAGGTGAGGAGCTGCACTGGTTCGAGAACTGACTTTGGTAGGTTGAGAAGGATTCCTAAAGAAGTGAGCACTTGCTGGGTCACTTGCAGGTGTGACTTGACTTGGTCTGGGGACTGGCCTACTATGAGCCAGTCATCCAAGTATGGGAAAATGGAAATCTTTTGTCTTCTTAGGAAGGCAACAACTACTGCCAGGCATTTTGTGAAGACCCTTGGAGCTGATGTTAGGCCAAAGGGCATTGCTCTGAACTGATAGTGGCCTAAGGGCAACTTGAACCTGAAGTACTTTCTGTGGGAGCACCTGATGGGAATGTGAAAGTAGGTATCTTTGAGGTCCAGGGAGGCTAGCCAGTCCCCTGGCCTTAGAGAAGGGAGGATAATTCCCAGAGTTATCATTTTGAACTTTGGCTTTAAAAGATTTTTGTTCAGGTATCTTAGGTCCAGGATGGGTCGTCACTCTCCTGTCTTTTGGGGGTTAGGAAGTACCTGGGTACAATCCTTTGCCGAGTGTGAGGTAGGTACTCTCTCTAGCTCTGAGAACTGGAGAGAAGAGACCTCTGCCTCTAGGGCAAGGGTCTCTGAGAGATTTGCAGGTGGAAAAGATCTGGCTCTCAGCTTGGGAAATTTTTGAAGCTGAGAACCAGACCCTAATTACTACTTCAGGACCCACTTGTCTGATGTAAGAGACATCCAGTCCTGGACAAAGTAAGCCAGCCTGCCCCTACTGGGATAGGAGAATCGACCGGCAGACCAATCAGGGTGTCTGCTTGGCTGGGGCTTTAGGCTGAGGGGTGGATGCAGGCCTGCTCATCCCCCTTCTGCCTCTCCCTCTGAAGAACCCCCTCTGTGAAAAAGAAGAGGAGGCCTGTGCTTGGTAAAAAGGCCTTTGGAAAGGCCTGCCCCTGGACTGCTGCCTTTGAGGAGTTGCTTGCCTTTCCTTGGCCTGAGCACTCCTGTAAGTGGTCCTGTATTCATCCATTTTCTTCATGTAATTCTTTGTCTGCTCCCCAAACAGAGAATTACGCACTACAGGAAAATCCATGGCCTTAGCCTGGGTATCCTGTGAGAGGCTAGTACATCTGAGCCAAGCCATTCTCCGAAGAGCCACAGATGTAGCCATGACTCTTGATGATACATCATTGGAGTCTACAGCAGCATGAAACTGAACTTTCGATGCCTCAATCCCATCCGCAGCCACCTGCTCCAGCTCCTTGACAAGCTGGGGAGGAGCCTGTTTAGCCAGTGCCAGTACAGTGTCCCACCTGGACTTCTGGTACCTGGCTGCATAGGCCATATAATTAGCCTGCCTGAGTCCTAAGAAAGATGCCATGTACTGCTTCTTTGTCATGGCATCAATCTTTCTGGAGTCCTTGTCCGGGGGATGTGATGCCAAGAGAATGCTTGCTTTATCACAGGCAGCAGCTGTACAAACCCAACATGGCTGCATTGCTGATAAAGGAACTCCGTATCTGAGCCTGAAAGAGTATACCTCTTGTCCATTCTTCTGTCCACAGGAGGTATGGAATTGGGAGACTTCAGAATTTTTTGTGTCTGTTTCCCAAAAGATTTGTGGACAGGAATGGACAGTCTCCTGGACTCTGGGATGTCCATCATCTCTACATAGTCAGGCTCTTCCTGATCCTCCACTGCCTCCTCCATAGGAAACTGGAGGGTATCAGCCACCTTTCTATAAAACACGTAGTGTGAAGGGGACTCAGAAAGCCTAGGAGGAGGAGAAACACCTGAAGGTCTGTCTGGGGAGATGTCCAGGTCAATAGGCACATCCAGACTTTCACCATCACCATAATCATCTTCCAACTCGCCTTCCTCCTCAAACTCCGGTTCATAAAATTCTTCCACGGTATAATCCAGAACCGGGGGAACTGACCGAACCGAGCCCCTGCCAAAAGGTGCCAGTTCAGTCAAAACTGATCAAAGCGATTCCACAATCCTAATCACTTTGGCTATTTCATCGGCGGTCGGAGTATGAGATTCTGAATCCGAACCGGTCGATTTGTCTTTTCTTTTTGTCGGAACCGATTCCTCGGAATCAGCTCTCCTTTTGGCCGAAGAAGTATCGCCCTGGTCAGAAGGCACTCCTTCTGGTTCGGTTGGAACCGAACCGGGCTGGCCATCTGGGTCAGTGGACTTCTCAGCCTCCCTTTCCCTCAGTCTACCTAATCTCTTTTCCAGGGTAGATTTGGGAAATTTTTACAAATTTGGCAGTCTGAATCGAGGTGGTCAAACCCCAGACAATAAACACAGGTGGTGTGGGGATCAGCCTTAGCAAAAACCTCCCCACACACACTGCAGTGTTGAAACCCAGTGGGCCCGTTTTTTTCTTGGGTTTCTCAGACATGGCCAACCTAACCAAACTTACCCTTTTTTCGGCAATCCACTAGAGCGAACTCCCCTATCGGTTCCTGACGTGTCACCAGGTCTTAAACGTGCTAAAACCCATTTTTTTTTTTTTTTAGAACCAATATAGACGGTAACCACACTAAAGTAAAGTACAAATTTTACCTCAAAATGATCGGTTCAGCGAACCGATCCACAACTTCTAAGTTCCACACAGAAAACAGAACAAAACCTATCTAGTACTCACGGTACCACAGACAGAGACTTGAACCGACTATGCGGAAACAACAATTTCGGAAGAAAACCGACCGAAAACCGACACTTCAACCGACTTTGAACCGAACAGCAGGAGAAATCTCCGGAGCGACTGTTCAGTGAGGCGGAGTAAAAAATCTTACGGTTGCAGTTCGAATAGCAACAGGCAGAGGCTTCAACCGAGCTCGAGATGAACATTCTATGCCATGCATAGATAAGTTAACCCTATGTTGAAAGGCAGGACCTAACTGCATTTGTCAGAATACAGCAAGACTTCATGTTGTTTGAAAACCTTTTCCATTTAGCTGTGTCAGGTTTCCCAGTAGAATGTTTACAGGCAGCCAAAAGTATTTCAGAGACCCTCTGAGATACCTTTTGCCAGTTCACTTCCATCTCTTCAGGAGCCAGGCCTGAAGGTGAAGGGAACGCAAGCTGGGATGAACTAGGTGACCCTATGCCAATAAGTCCATCCTGAGTGGTAGAATCCTCAGTTTGCTGGCAGACAGTCTGTTTAACAGAGGAAACAAAATCTGTTGAGGTCAGCAAGGGGCCACTAGTATCATCTTGCCCCCTTGCACCTCCAATTTGAGCAATACCCTCTGGACAAAAGGGACTGGAGGGAATGCATACAGAAATCAATGTTGCCATTGCAGTCTGAATGCATCCTGACAGAAATGCCATGTCCTGGATTTCTGGAGCAGAATCAAGGCAGTTTGGCACTGAATGGGTATGCAAAAAAATCCACAGTTTTGGGATACCTCACTCATCATATAATAATCTCACAATGTCTGGAGCTAGTGACCACTCGTAAGGATCAACCTGTGTTTGATTGAGCTCGTCTGCCAGAGTGTTCTGGACTCCTTGTAGGTAGACTGCTTGAAGCGTGATCCCCCGCTCCAGTTACTATTCTTACACTATCACTGCCTGCTGGCAGAGAGGGCAAGAGTTCGTTTCTCTTCATCTGTTGATGTACCACATGGCAAACTTGTTGTCTGTCTGAATGAGTACTGTTTTGAGGTTGACTAGAGCCATTGGAGTTCTCAGATCACACAAAACAGCTCGCATCTCCAACATAATAATGTCGAGATGAGTCTCTGATGGGCCCCAGCCACCTTGTGTTTGGAGGCCCCGACAGTGGGCCTCCAACCCAAGAGGAAGACAGCCATGGTGAGTCACCTGAGGCTCTGGCTGGGAGAAGGGGAAGACCTGGAGGTGGTTGTCCTCCACTGACCAACATGTGAGAGACCAAATGAGGGGCTTGGCACTTGAATGAGGTAAGTCTGAGGGTGGGAAACCTGTAACCACTGTGCACTGAGCATCCTGCGAGCCATCCTCGTATGTAAACGAGTTAGAGGCACTTGTAAACACTGAAGAGGCTATCAAACCCAGCAGGCTGTACATGGAGTGTGCTTGCATAGTTTTGCGCTGCATGATATAGCACATCGTTTGCTGAACTGCTTGGAGTATGCTCTCTCGAAGGAAATCCCGAGCCCGCGTTGTGTCCAGAAGAGCTCCTATGAACAGCAGTTGCTGTGAGGGTTGGAGCTAAGACTTCTTGAGGTTCAAAAGGACTCCCATTGAAGTTAGGAACTGAGTGGCAGTGTCACTGTCTGGTCCTTCTTCTGTCTGGATGGGCTTGAGATTAGCCAGTCATCTAAGTATGGGAAGACTTTGGAGAGACAGTATAGTGTATTGGTTAAGAGCACTGAGCTGCAAATGTGTGGAGAACTGAGTTTGAATCACACAGTCACCACGTGCATACTGTGTGACCATGAGCAAGTCACTGAACATCCCCATGCTCCCAGGATGCACCTGGAAACAAGCATCAGCTTAGTGCATCTTTCCTGATTAAAAATTGTGCAATAAATAAAAATAGAAACTTGAAGTCCTGATTTCCTCAGGTGTGTGATGAGAACTGCACAGCACTTTGTAAAGACTCGTGGCACCGGGGGAAGCACACTTTGTAAAGACTTGTGGCACTGGGGAAAGCCCAAATGGCAGAACTCTGAACCAGTAATGTGTCCACCATGAAACAAAGGTGGCTGGGGTGCACCAGCACGTGCCAGTATGCATCCTGCATATCCAGGGATGCTAGTCAATCCTGAGGCTTCAGGAGGGTCAGCAGAGAGCCCAGAAACATCATTCTGAATTTTTCTCTATCCATAAATTTGTTCAGATTTCTGAGGTCAAGAATTAATTGGGTGTATGCCTCTGGATTTCTTTGGAATGAGGATGTCGTGGGAGTAGAAGCCTGTGTTTCGTTCTGACTCTGGCACCATTTCCACTGTCCTGTTGCTCCAAAGGCCCGCAATCTCCTGCACCAGAAGCTGTGGTACATGAGCTGACAAAGGGGGCTGCCTTCCGGATGGATAGTCTGGAGAGATAACTGTAAAAAATAGAGAGTATCCCTTTCAGATGATGCTGAGGACCCACTTGACCACTATAATGTACCCCCATTGATGGTAAAAGTGCATCAGGCACCTCCCACTGGGAAAGAGAGGTCTACATCAGGCAGTTGAGGCAAGACCAGGGCCAGATCCTCAAATACTGTCACTAGGTGCTTTCAGCGCCTATGCCTTCGGCTGCGCCTTCTTCTAAGGCTGGGAGGCTGACTTTTGGGCTCCCCTGCCTGTGCCTTAAAAGGACTGGTTGTTATGAAAAGAACTCAATCCCTTGCACCTCTCAGGGTTAAAGGGAGCTGATCTGGAAGTCTTAAGGGTTGTTCCAATTTCATTTGACGGCTTAAGAAATTGCTTCATCTGCCGTCAGAATACGTAGGTTCCATCAAAAGGAACATTCCTAACCTGTTGCTGGACGTCTTGAGTGAAGCCAGAAGCCCGCTGCCAGAAATGCCACCTGCTGCAAATGTCAGCAGCAGCAGAATGAGATGCAGTATCACAGGCATTCACAAAGTGTTTAAGCTGGTGACTGCTGGACTCAGTACCTTGCTTGACAGTTAGCAGAATATCTTGTTTAGCCTCTGAATCTGGCAGACTCTGCCAGGGACTTCAGCTTGCTCCAAAGGATGTACTCATACTTAGAGAAATGCCCTTGGTGGTTGGCTATCATCATGCCCAGGGTGGCTGAAGCATAAGCTCGCTTGAGCATAGTGTCAATCTGCACAACTCCTGATTAACAGGGTCTGCACAGTGACCTCTTTGGGGACCACAGCCTTGTCACTCTCCGCAAGAATGACAGCAGTGTCAGCTATGGCCTGAGAGACATACACTGGCTTATTTTTAGAGGCAGTGTACTTCTCATCTACCTGCCTTGGGACAGCCACCACCAAAGCAGGTTTGTGCCAAACCACATCAAACACAGTCTCAAATGCGGGGGGATAGAAGAAACCAAACTGACCAGTATATTAGGCACACTTAAAGGAGAACTACCCCCTGCAGTTACCATATAAAATGAACAGTTTTTTTTACCTGAATGCTGGTAAAAGTAGATAATCCCCCGGTGCAACCGACATGTTTAAATATGGCGCTCCGCATCCCCTCCCCCCAAAGACTGCCCTGTAAATAATGCGAGAGGATGACGCTCCACTGCCCCTTCCTTATTGGTGCCCTTCTGTACGGAGACTTAATCATTGCTATATCTTGGATGCCCAGTGCTATTTTAACAGAATTTTCCTAAATGCATTGTAAAATAGCACTGGGCAGAGATTATTAAATCTTCGTATATAAGGGCACCAATAAGGAAGGGGCAGCACAGCCTCCTCACATTACTAGCAGCATGGTTGAGCACCATATTTAAACATGCTGGCTGCACTGGGGTTTACCTACTTTTACCAGCGTTCAGGTAAAAAAACTGTTAATTTTTATACAGTGCCTGCAGGATGGATCTGCGAGGTGAAGCCCCGATCTCTGCTGCAGTTGAGGCTTCAAAGCTGAAAGTAGATATCCTTTGAGAACTTCAGCTGGAGACGCTTAGCCTTGTCAATGGTTGCTGCCTTAAAATGTAAAGCTGAGTGCACATTTTTGAGCAGAACCTGGAAAGAAAGGTCCTCCTAAGGCACAGACACTGGAACTGGGTCTGACGTATCTAGGCTAAAGGAGTCATCATCACCGCCTTTGGAAATAATGAGGTCAGAGTCAGACTCATAACCCCTCTACATTCTCCTGGTAAGTTGGGTAGAAGAGAGGTTGTGGTCATAGGCTCAACAATCCAGTGCACAGCTATGGTAACACAGATGACATCGGCCCCGAAGGAGGAGGGACCGGTACCAGAGGCGGAACTGTAACTGGCATTGAATCTGGCACCAGGAGAGTTCCCAGCAATGAGGACAGTGCCAGAGTTGGTGCTGAATCCTGCACTGGGCCAGGCCCTGAAAAGCCCGAGCCCGGTGTTGTCGACCCAGCCGGCACTGAAGTGACCAGCAAGGTCACAGTGGCTGGCCCCATCCCTACGCGGGATGGTAGGGGCAGCCAGAGGGACACACAGACAATACTGCCCTCAGCAAGGACCCTGAGGCTGTTGTTCAACACAAACACACTACCTGACCTGGTGGTACCACTTGTGGTATCAGTTCCACAGGCCTGAAGGACCAGGGTCCAGCTCTGCTAGCGGTGCCCCTTGGGTCAGACACTGCACCCGCTGCTACACAAGTGCTGCCCAGTGGTGTAACTGCACACCGGAGTCCCCACTTACAGACAGAAAGGGGCTCTGGGCCCAAGACAACAATCTCCTAGATCCAGAGACCCTCGGTGACACCGAAGGTGACGGTGAAGACCTCTGACTCTGGGAAACTGAATATTTCACAGCAGACCTTACAAAGAGCGACCTCAACCAGTACTGTCTCTTCCCCTTCCTACAAGAAGAGGAAGAAATCGAGGCTGAGTGGTACCTGGATCACGACACAGAGCATGTGCGAGATCAGGACTGCTTCTTCTTGTGCTTGTGGGAGGACTACCCTTCTGCCAGAGCACTGGAATGCCCATTGTAAATGCCCTTCCCCAGAGTGAACCGGATACAACCCTGCTGCCGCTGACGCTCATTAGGGCTGAGAGAAAACTATTATAAATTTGTGACAAAATACACTAAACTGACACAAAAATGACAAATGCTTGTATTAAAGACTAAAACTGAGAAGAACTGAACATTGCTGCTGTATGGACGTGAAGTTCTGACTCCTGGCGGACAACTGACAAAACACTGATGTGCACTTGACAGCAGGGGGGAAAAAAGGAACTGAAGCAGTTGGGGATTTGTGCCAATGTAACCAAGCAGCTGCAGGTGCTTGCTCAAGGAGCTGCACATGCGTGCTGCTTACCTCGGTGCCAGCCCTCTGAAAAGTTCAGGCTCCCACTGGGTCCTAGCACCTCTGGCCTGTGTTCTGGCTCCCACTGGGTCCTAGCACCTCTGGCCTGGATCCACTAGTGTTTGAATTAAAAATTATTCACTACAGTCATATTGTTTCTTCCAAAGGAATCTCTCATTATGCTTGACAGTCCCTTCCCTATCTCCCCTTCCAGAACCTGGAAAAGGTTCTCACAACAGATAACTCTTAGTTAAGCATTACTTGTTGCATTGTTTCACAACTGAAATTTGTGTGTCCCACATTCTCCGTTGTTTTTCTTAAAAAAAAAAAAAAATTTTATTAAAACTTGTTGGTAGTCACTTAGCTAGATTTGGCGCTCACTGCTCTCCCACAGTTTGAGAAATAGACCTGCTACAGTTAGAGGGCAGGGGAGAGCATGACTACGGCAGAGTTTGGAATTTATTTCTAATTAGCAAAACATTCTAGGCTCAGGGGCAGCTCAATCCAGGAGAATGATGCAGCTGTTTCGCAACAGTGAGGGATTCCTGCAGTTTGAAGCTGGTAAGCACCTCCCAAGATCAGTCTATCACACCTTGGATGCTGCAGCCAGGGCCGCAACCTCTTGCATTTGCCTAACATGCCACTCCTGGCTCCATGTTGTAGAATTTGTCCAGGACGTGCAGCAGTTGGTCCTGAATGCCCCCTTCAAGGACTACAAGCTCTTTGGTTCACAAGTGGAAATCATTCTCAATGAACCTGTGCCCTCTAAGAAGTTTGTAAGGACTGTTTGGTCTTGATTCTGAATGACTCTTGGCGTGGCCATGGAAGAGGATCCTTTGGTGGGATCACTCACAACTAAATTCCTTGTGGTCAGGAACATGGCTATGCACCTTAGCAGAAAGAAGAGCAGCCGCAGTTTGTGGGGGCCTCCTACAAAGCCCCTAAAGCAAGTGGGACAGGGCTCCATCAGCCAGGCCCCTCCTTCTGACTCTATGCCTCCTTTCTGGATCCCCTATCAGGGACTTGGGTGAAGGCAGGATCGTTCTGTTTGTACCCAGTGTCAGAGAGTGACCACAGACAGATGGTTCCTGGACATTATTCAGTAGGAGTAAGACCCGGAGTTGGTGTGACAACCCCATGGCCCCTCCAAGGCTTGACCACTCTTAACACTCCTGTAGGATAAAATTCTAACACAGCCGCACAAATAGGCTTGGACATGTACAATCTCAAGGAAAAAAAAGGGAAAGGAGTGACATATTAGAAATATATCTGTACCTGCACACGATAAACAGGGTAGATGCCAAGGAAATTTTTTCCTTGAGCTCAGATATAGGGACGAGGGGGAATTCATTCAAACTAGCAGAGTGGTGATTCATGAGAGCTGTACAGAAGCACTTTTTCATGGAAAAAGCAACTGACAAGTGGAACAAGCTACTGGAAAAAGTGGTAAGGGCAAAATCGATAAGCAGCTTCAAGAGGGGATGGGGCAGGCATATGGGCTTAGTCAGAAGTGGGGGGGGATCAGAGACTAAGGGTACAGACAGCCACTATGGCCACAGCAGAGTAGCTTGGTAGGGTGGGCAGACTGGATGGGCTTGTAGGTCTTCATCTGCCGAGAATGTCTATTTATCTATGTAAAAAGGCCATTCGGTCAGTTCCCCAAGCGGAAATAAATTGGTGTTATACTCCAGGTATTTTCTGGTGCCCAAGAAACCAGAGGCTTTAAGCCTTTTCTGGACCTCAGAGAACTAAAGAGCATGTGGTGTACAAAAAGTTCTGAATGTTTCACATAGGCTCCTTCCTCCCTCTCCTTTTGAAGGAGGACTGGATGCACACCCTGGATATGCAGGAAGCCTAGCTACACATCAAAATTAGGCAGTGCCACCAGTGGTTCCTCCACTTCTGCCTGAAAGGGCAACACTACCAGTTCTGGCTCTTGCTAGCTGGCCCAGTGGCATGGAGGGCTGAGGCATCACTGCCTTACCTCCTGCCATGCTGGCGACCTGTGTTCACAGTGCGAACGGGTCTCCTGGGGTCGGCCAGGGAGGGAGAGCATTAAGCATCCGGAGGACAGCTCTCCTCTCTGGGGGAAGGGTGGGCCTGGAGACCGGTGCATACCTGGCTTCTAGCAGTAGCTGGGAGTTGGCACACCAGCTCCATAGATGCAGGGAGCACAGGCGGAGCAGACGCCCAGCGTGCCGCGTATGGAAGCATGTGTAGATCGGCCACAGGAAAAATAGAGGACAAAAGTCCCGCTGATCAGTGAGATGAAGCCGGTCCCCCACAGGCTCCACACCTGGCTAGCTGGCACTTCAAAGCCACGAGGTGAGTACCAGTGGATGCCAGGATGATGGGGCTGGTGGACGGGGGCCGGTCAGCAGAGAAGGTTAACACACACAAAAAAAATTCTGGCTGCTGCTGTTTGGATGTCATCGGCACCATGTGTCTTTATTAAATGCATTGCTGTGGTGGCTGCAGCATGGAGAAATGAAAATTATGTACCTACCATAATTCTTGATCTTCTTGGACGAAGTCTCCACCATTCATTCACACTAATGGGACTACACTGAAGGTGCTAGGAGCCAGTGGGAGCCAAAAATCTTCAGGAGAGTTGGTGCCGAGGTTGGACCGCACATGCATGGGCCGTGGGGCCCACTTCGCTGGCGAGCTATCTCGGTGTTGACCCTCCAACCTTCTCAAATCGTTTTTCAGGAGGTGCAGCGTAAATCAATCTAGGAAACTAACCTAACCTGGACATAAGATAGTCCGTATGACCTGCGTTAGGGTCAACTAAACAATGTCTTCACAGCCTAACCAACGAGGGAGTGAAGACCAGAAACAGGATGAGTGAGCTCGGGGGATGGTGGGTGGGTGTGTGAATGAGTGGTGGAGACTTCGTCCAAGAAGATCAAGAATTATGGTAGGTGCGTAGTTTTCATATCTTCCTGGACTAAAAGTCTCCACCACTCATTCACACTAATAAGAGAGTACTGAGCTGACAACAATCCCCTGAGCAGGGTGGCAGGAAAAAGGAGCTCACTTAGGACAGAAGTCCATTAAGGATTGTCCTGCCAAAAGCAGGATGCTGTCTGGCCTAGGGATCCAGAGCACAGTGCTTCACAAAAGTGTACACAGAGCTCCAAGTGACTGCATATCAAATATCTGCGATGGGCATATTCTGAATCTCTGCCAGGGATGCCATGACTGCTCTGGTACAGTGGGCACATACCCAGCCTTCCAACTTGACCTGCACCATTGAGTAGCAATGGCGAAGACATGCTACCAACCATGCTGAAATGCATCTGATGGCAACAGGCTGACCCAGCCAGGTCATGCTGAACGATACAAAGAGTTGTTTGGATTTGTGAATCTTTCATTCTGTCGATGTAGAATTGCAAGACCCTCTTGACATCCAGGGAGTGAAGGGTGCATTCGTCGGAAGGACCAAGAGCTGGTTAAAGTGAAATTCCGAGACCACCTTGGGTAGGAATTTAGGGTGAGTCCTGAGAACCACCTTGTCCTTGTGAAATACCGTGTGTGTGTGTGTGTGTGTGTGTGTGTGGGGGGGGTCTGTGACCAGGGCATGTATTTCAGAAATCCTGAGCGGAGGTAATGGCCACTAGCAAGGCTGCCTTCCAGGTCAGAAACTTCAAGTCGCAGGTTGCTAGAGGCTCAAAGAACTTACGGGTGAGAATGTCTAGCACAAGATTGATATATCACGTGTCCACCGGTCTCCTGACTGGGGGCCTGGTGTGCAGGATGCCTTTAAGGAATTTCTTGACTAGCGGTAACTGAGCCAGAGACATATTCTGTACTGGCTTGTGATAGGCAGAAATCGTGCAGAGGTGCACCTTTACTGTAGAGAATTGCAGTCCTGCATTTGACAGGTGTAGGAGGTACTCCAACACTTTACTTGGTGGGCAAACAAAGGGTCCAGGGTGGACTTTGCACACCAAATGGAAAACCGTTTCCACTTCACTGTGTAAGTCTTCCTAGTGGATGGCTTATGCGTGGCTAAGAGAATTTATGAGATTCTCTGAGAGATGTTGAACCTACCCACTTCTATCTCCTCAGGAGTCAGGAATGGAGATGAAGGGATCGTAGGTTGGGATGGACCACCGATCGCTGTGTTAGGAGGTCCATTTGTAGGGAAGGCTGTCTCGCAGGGACCTCCCACAATCCGTTGATTAATGGAAACCATATCTGATAAGGCCAGTATGGGGTGATGAGAATCATGCTGCCCCCCTGCACCTCCAATTTGAGCAGCACCCTCTGAATTAAAGGAAGAGGAGGAAATGTGTACAGGAAGCGTCTTATCACCGCAGTCTGAATGCATCCTGATAGAAATCACCAGGCTCTGGACTTCTGGAGCAGAATAGAGGCAGCTTTGCATTGAGTGGGGACACAAAAAGGCTCAGGTTCGGAGTGCCCCACTCTTTGAATAGCAATGGCATAACGCTCGAGTCGAGAGACCACTGGTGTGGATCTGCCTCCATTCTGCTGAGGCGGTCTGCCGGATCATTCTGGATTCCCAGCAGGTAGACTGACTGGATCAGGGCCTCGTGTTTGAGGCACCACTCCCACACTCTCACGGCTTCTCTGCACAGAAGGTAAGAGTGCACCCCAACCTGCTTGTTGATGTAGTACATCACAGCCTTGTTGTCTGTCTGAAGGAGTATTACTTTGTGACAGAGGACATCCTTCAGGGCTCAGACAGCGTACAAGACAGCTCTCATCTCCAAGACATTTATGTGTAGATGGGACTTCTCCCGGCTCCACAGACCCTGGATGTGGAGGTCCTGACAGTGCGCTCCCTAACCGGTCAGAGATGCATCTGTGGTGATGGTGATCTATGTTTCCAGTGGGGCAAAGGGAACACCTTGGAGAAGGTTGTCCTCCCGAGTCCACCAAGTGAATGATCTCATTAGAGGCTCTGTCACCTTGATGTGGAAGGATTGCGGGTGCGTGGTTGGAGACCACTGAGCGCTGACCATCCACTGTGTGGTTCTCATGTGTAGGCAGGCTAGGGGCACTGTGAATATGGATGATGCCATGAGACCTAGCATCCGCTGCATCGAGAGAGCTCGAACAGACTTGTTCTCCTTGATGAAGCAAGCCATCTGGAGAATGCCATTTCTTCTGCCCTCTGGAAGCAAGGCTCTTGCTCTGGAGGTGTCCAGAAGGGCCCCTATGAAGAGAAGTTGTTGGGAGGGCTGAAGCTGTGATTTTTCCAGGTTTAGTAGCACCCCATGGATGTGAGGAACTTGGAAGCTGTGGAGATCACTTCCTGTGTTTCCTGCCTGGATGAGCTCACCAGGAGCCAATCGTCCAGGTACGGGTACACTTTTTTTTTTTGTAATTCTTTTTATGGCACCATCACCTGGGAACTCTCTCGGGCATCCACTGATCCCCCAGCTCTACCTCCAAGCCTGAAACTCCTCCTCCTCCTGGTACCAGCCCGGCTATCCCCCGGCTCTGAGCTCCCCTGAGATATGGTCACCCATTCCACCCAGGGTGCTCTATCTACAATTCAGGCTGGGCTGGGCTCGTGGCAAGAGTGGAAGGAAGAGTAAACTTGCTTGTGGAGTGTGGCTGTGGGAGGTGGTGCTGCTTGCATATCCCAGAGGACAGGGATGTTTCCTTTGTTTACGCCCTTCCCTCTTCCTCCCTGGCAGAGCCCGAGTGTGTAATGACACCAGGCATTTCCGTCATGGCTCTGCATCCCCTATGCCAGCCCTATGCATTGCAACACCACCCGTCTCCACCGGGGGCTGCTGCGGTGCCAGGCAGTCTCCTGAATCCCCCCTGTGAGAGGAGAGCAGTCCTCCGGGTGCTCGATCCTCTCTCTCTCTCCTGCCGACCTTAGCCAGCGGCCAGACAGTTCGAACCGGGTCGCTGGTCAGTGTAATAGTGTTGCGTCCTGTACCTCAACCCTCAGCGCCACCGGGCTGGCTTGGTACGGGTACACTTGAATGCTGAGTTTTCTGAGATGCACTGCAAGTACCACAAAGCACTTCGTAAAGACTTGTGGTGCTGTGGAGAGCCCAAAGGACAGGACTCTGAACTGGTAGTACTGACCCAGAGCCACAAAGTGGAGGTACAGTACTTGTGGTGGCTTGAGTGCAACGAAACGTGCTGGTAGATGTCCTGCATGTCTAGGGATGCCAACCAGTTGTACTGATGAATGAGAGGTAGTAAAGTTCCCCAAGAGATCATCCTCAACGTTTCTTTGAATAGATATTTGTTCAACTTCCTTAGATCGAGAATAGGGCACATGCTGCCTGTTTTCTTTGGAACTAGGAAGTAATAGGAGTAAAACCCTGTGTTCCGTTCTGCCTGCGGAACCACTTCTACTGCCCTGTTTTTCAAAAGGCCCTGAATTTCGGAAGCTAGGAGGTCTTACTGAGTGGCAGACAGTTTGGGCAGCCACTTGGGTGGAAGATCCGGGGAAGTCTCTGAAACTGAGAGAGTATCCCTCTTGAATAATCCTGAGGACCCATTTGTCTGTTGTGATGGATTTCCAGTGGTTGTAAAACTGACTCAGGCGACCTCCTACTGCCAAAGTGGTGTCCACCTCGGGCAGCTGAGGTGGGACGTGGGCCGGTTCTTCAGAGGGTGGCACTGAGCGTCTTTGGGGCCTGTGCCTTCTGCTGTGTTTTCTTTTGCAACTGAGGGGTTTGTGGTCTGCAGCAGCTCCATGTTAGTATCTGACTCTGGGAGGCTCTCAGCCATTGCTGGCGTCGGATGAGCACCTGGAGTCCGCAACCCCGACACCAGGAGTCCCGAAGGCTGCAACACCACCAGAGACCTGAAAGAGTCAAGAGGAGTAAGGGGAGAGTGCAGTACCTGTGCCGGCCCCTGCGCCGCAGCCATGTGAGGGAGAAAAGCACGAGGGAGTGGCGTCAATGGCAATAAAGGTGCCGTGCGATCAAGCTGACCCAACCACGGACCAATGGCCCCTAGGCCCAAAGGCCCTGGGATCGAGTCCACCGGCAAGGGCAGTCAGGACAACTGCTGAACCCACTGCTCCATAAGAGGGGCACAATGATTAAACTGCTCACCGGAGGACCCCCCGGGGGTGGGGAGGGGCTCCGGAGCGGAGGATCGTGGTTGCCAGGGACCAAGGCTGCAGGAGACCCCAGAAGAGTCTGAGTCGGCCTACCATCCCCCCACTACAGACAACCTCCACACAGAAGTACCAGAGGGCGAACTCAAGCGGTACCGCTTCTTCTCCGACCGTTGGGAGGAAGAAGTGCTCGATGTCGAGCGGCGTCGAGTCCCCGATCGGGATCAGGTCTGCTTCTTTTTGTGCTTCTGGAAGGACCGACCTTCCTCCTGAGCACCAGACTGCCCATGGTCAGACCCCCCCCCGAAGAGGGTGGCGGACTGGACCCAGCCCCACTGCCAAAACAGCTTTCAAGCGAAGTCTCCCTACCGTCACTGCCACCATTCATGGTCGACTCCGACGATGGCAGGCTGAAGAAGTCTTCTTTTATTTTCTCCTACTTTACTTTTTTTTTTTTTTTTAATAAAATACTAAAATCACTACTAAAATAAATACTGACTGACTAAAGCTGCTGTCGTATAGATGTGAAGATTTGACTCCCAGCGGGCGAGCAATGTCATCACTGAAGTACACTCGATGGCAGGGAAAAAAGGAACTGAGGTGGTTGGAGGGGCGACGCTGAGATAGCCTACATGGCGCAAGCTAGTCTTGTGGCACTGCACATGCACGGTCCTACCTCAGCACCGACCCTCCTGCAGATTTTTGGCTCCTGCTGGGTCCTAGTGCCTCTGGCGTAGTGCCATCAGTGTGAATGAGTGGTGGAGACTTTTAGTCCAGGAAGATACATTATTTCTTTCAGTGCCTGAACAACTGGCTCCTGAAGGGAGTTTCAGCAGCCAAGATGGATTACATTTTTACACCACTCTTGGCAACTGCTGTACAGACTGGGGGTGCTGGTCAATGTGGAAAAATCTGTTCTGGTCTGGTTTCTTGTCAAAAGCTTCAGTATATAGGGGTAGTCCTAGATACAGTTCAGGTGACAGCATTTCTCCACAAGCACAGGGCCTTGACCTTAGTGGCCCAAGCTGCCTTGGTGTGTTGAAGCAATCAGGTTTCAGCCTACCTCACGTTCCGCCTCGCGGGTGTCATGGCAGCCTCCATATTCATGATTCCTATGGCTTGCCTGCATAAGAGGATTCCTCAATGGTTACTGCAAGTTCAGTGGTTTCAAGCCTCGCAGCTGCTAGACCATCTGATTGCTGTCTGCCATCCCTTGTGGGATGCCCTGCTTTGGTGACGGTACATGGATTACCTGCTTGTGGGTTTACCCTTTCTACAACTTCAGACGTAGGTGGTCCTCACCATGGACACCGTCAACCTGGGATGAGGTGCCACTTAGGCTTTTACCACACCCAGGGGTCATGGTCTCCTCTGGACCAATCCCTTCCCATAAACATGCTGTAAATGAGGGTTGTTTTGTATGGACTCCACATCCTGGCTGCTGAGGTTCACAGGTAGTGGTGGCTTCAAGAATTAAGGATGATCAGGGCACAGGAAGGGTACACAGGGCTTGTTTCTGGGCATGAAAGATTTAAATCCAGATTATGTTTCCACCTATGTATCACTGCTGGGGCACAGCATATATTTACCGGGTCATGTGCCCTGGCTGGTCCTGTCCTGGAGCCACCCATGTTCACTGGATGTCTCTTCTGATACAGGCGGACAGAGTGTGGTGTATTGCCTGAACAAACAGGGAGGCACCCACTTCTACTCTGCTGAGAGGCAATGAGGGTGTGGGCCTGGGTAGTAGCCTGGGAGGTCTTGCTTGTTGCTGTTCATGTTGTCGGCACCCTAAACGTTATGGCAGAAAGCCTCAGCTGCTCTGTGGTTCAGCCTCACAGGTGGGAACTGAGACAGACTGTGGCTGAATAGCTGTTTGACTTGGACCTATTTGCATTCTGACACAATGCAGAAATTATACCTTTCTGCTTCTTCACTCCTGGGTGTGGCAATGTTTGGCAAAATGTATGATCCTTCTTTTGGAAAGGGAGATTCCCCTAAGCCTTTCCTCCCTGCCTCTAATTCAAAGGATTCAGACTAAACTTAGTCAGGAACCAGCCAAAATGTTCTTTGTGATACCCTTGTGGCCCAGGTAGAGCTGGCAGCTGGCAGTACAGGCTCCGTTTCCACTGCCCCTCCAGCTCAGCCATCCGTCCCAGAACAATGGCATGTGCATTCAGACCTCCAGTCCCTGCAACTCCACTCCTGGCTCCCGAGGAACTAAATGTCTCAGTTTGGAATCTCAGCTGAGATCTTGGCTGTTCTGTGTGCTGCTAGGAAACCTTCCACCAGGCACATATACTCCCTGAAATGGAAACATTTCATTGCATGGTACCAAGCGGCATCCCTAGACCCCTACACTTGCTCGGTGGTGCAGAATCTACTGGATTATCTTCTGACTCTTTCTCAGTCAGGATTGCAGTACTCCTTGATAAAGGTTCACCTGTCGTCTCTATGGTTTTTCATGCTCCTATCAGGGGACAAGACTGTGGCCCAATTGGATGCAGTCTGCAGGTTTCTGAAGGGCCAATTGCATCTACAGGTCTGTTCCAGTTCGGGACCTGAACCCTGTACTCAAATCACTGACAAAATTCCCTTTTGGGCCTGCATTTTCCTATGACATAAGAGTATCTGTACTGGAAGGCATTATTCCTTGTGGCTATTATCTTGCTGAGGTGGGAATCTGAACTGCAGGCCTTTGTTCTTGACCCTTTGAGGAATTATAGTGCTGTGGTTTAGGGCACTTAGCTGCAAAACCTTGAGACCTGGGTTTGAATCCCACAGCCCCTGCTTGCATACTGTGTGACCCTGAGCAAGTCACTTAACTTCCTTGTGCTCCCAGGCAGCACCTGGAAAGAAGCTTTGGCTTAGTGTGCCTTTCCTGGTTAAACAACTTCCTATTTCCCTTTCCTTCTTTCCTGGTGGTTCGCAGGGATCAGGTGGCGCTCCGTACTCACCCAAAATTTTTGCGTAAGGTGGTGTCTGATTTCACATTAAATAAGTCTATTGATTTGACCGTGCTCTTCCTCTCCCTTCAGGATACAGGTGAAGTATAGTTGCACTCTTCGGACATCTACATAATCCTTCTGTACTATTGAAGTGCTGTCCTTCAGATAAAATAGTAAACCAAGGTCCTTTTTGTCCATTGCTGGTGGCTGTTCAGGTGGAAGTGACAATCCCATGGTACTTATCGTAAGAGATGGCAATTTTCCTTGGTGTCATGGCCGTTTCCCATCAATTAGACAGGTCCATGTAACCCACATGAAAACAAGCTGTCACAGCTTAAGAGTGTCTTTCTTGGTCAAAAACTACAAACAGAAAATAAATCAATTCTGCCTACACTGTGCACATGCACTCTTGGAGTACCCCACAGCATTCGGTGACCATGTGGCTGATCAGCCCTACATAGAGGGGAGTTTCTGAATCTCAATGAGCCATGCAGAAGGATCACTTCTTGAAGCAGTTTTCATGTAGGGCAGAAACGATGTCACCAAGGCTAAGCTGGATCCAGCAGGCATTCACAGTTTGTAAGTGGGTGTCACTAACAGCAGCCATCCAAGAGCATTAAAGATCAATGAATCAGGCAGTGGGACATAGGTGAGAATATATGGGATTAAAAACAACAGTTGGAGGCTGTTCTGAGTAAGCTTCAGTGCTACTGTGGTGATTAGGAAAGTTATGCATTCTAATGCAGCTAGAGAGCAAGTAATGGGTGGCTGTCCGAGGACATAGCACCTACTCAGGACAGACATGCTGCATCTTGTAATTTCATGCCTAATGTGTAAGAAACTGAACAGTTCATGTTCACCACTGAATATGTCATAGAATATATTAGCAGCTCATGATTTCATTATTTTAAGCTAATACATGGGCAAGATGGCGAACAGAATAAGGCTAGAAGTTTGGCACTGTATAGCGATAAAGCAAGTCCCCCACTGGCTTAGCCCTTTGAGCCCAGAAGCTGCCTGAAGAGCGAGATTTAACTGCATGCTAGATCATGACTAAGTTTCTAACTTTCACAAGATTTCCAGGACAAATGCTGTCCAGAACCAAGACACTTTTTTTCTTTTCAAATCAGACCCATGGGAACTGGAATTGCTCGGTCTCTATCAGCAAAAATGAAACTCAAGCCTCTCTTTGCTTTCCTCCCTCAACTTTTTCATTCAGTTTCCACCAAAAGTTTTGTAAGCCCAAACTTATGAGGCAGTATAGCCTAGAAGTTGGAGCACCAAGCTGTGAACCAGCAGACCTGTGTTTGAATCCCACAGCTGCTACTTGCACTGTGTGACCCTGAGCAAGCCACTTACCCTCCCTGTGCTCCTGGGTCACAACTGGGTATAAGCTTCAGCTCACTGTATCTTACTGATCAAAAATTCAAATATAGCCTGCCGACTGGCCTACCATTTGAAATTAGATGTCTTCCTGTGCCACCTTAATACTGATTGCATAGTTTTATTACCAGAAACCTCTCCTCTTTTTCAAGCCAGCGTTGATCTTCCTCCATCTCCTGTTGTTGCCGTATCAACTTCTCTTCTATCACGTGGGTTGGCAGCACCTGTCCCATTCCTCGCATGTCCAGCGGTCCTGTATCCTAAACCAAACAATGAGATAGGATAAATCCTATACTCCAGACTTCAAAAAAGTCGATCAGGCTGTGGAAATATGCTGGTCTAGTCTCACCCCCACCCACCCTGGGTTATGATGTTCCACAAAGCTTTGGGTGGTAAACTGGTAGCACCTAGCTTCACTGTCACAGAATTACTCTTCTTGGCAGTCGATTATCCCAGTGGTCCAGAAGGAATCTGAATAAGGTGAGTGAACCAATCCGTACACAGAATGCAGTTTCTACAGGTAATAAATGATGAAAAAGCCAGACTCGGCCTAAACCTAGGGCTTACTGAGGTTAGACGATGACAATGGCAGTCTCTGCAGGACAATACTGCACAGTTTTGGAAAGAGGAGGATATTTACAAGTATGTTTTAATAGAATGATGAATCATCTCTTACTACTGCCCTGCTAGCTGAAAAATGACTTTTAAAATTTTGCAGTACAAAAAATAAGAATGTAGCCGACCTTTATATGCCAATGTGAATATGATGTACCATCTTTAATTCACTGTATTAGAAACGGCAAACAAGATCAAGTGCAAAAAGTAATTTACTTATGATGTCCTCCTAAATCTGCACAAGTCACATATTTTGCTTCTGGGGGACAGCGGGGGGATTAGAAGGAATACATGGGGACTCCAGATGGTGAGAGGTTCCCTCACTTACTTGAGGATACAGGTGGGGCAGGACTGGGGAGTTTATATTGCCTCAACTACACCCCATTAGTTGAGTAAAGGTATGCCTTTGAAAACCTAGAGCCATCAACAATAAAAAAAAAAAGTGGTCTACTGAAAACTAAAGTGGGCTATTGTGCCACAAAATCTTTCACTTCTTCCTAACAGCCAATCCCAAGTCATGGCTGAAACACTGTATGGGAAACCAGAGACTAGAACCTGGACAATACATTTCTCCCCATAAACAAAGGATGGAATGGAGCATGGGTGAGTGTGGCTCTATGGAAGAGATTTTCTCGAAGATCAAGAGTTACTAGTTAATAAATTCCCTATCTTCTCTAAGGAAATTTCCACCATGTAGCCCTACTCGCTGAACCAGTTGTATGCAATATTCTGGAGAAGACAGTTACTCACCTGTAACTACTGTTTCACTGCTGCTATTCCTTCTAGTCACAGCTGTGCAATCATCTGAGCATGTGTGAATTTCTCAGAAAGCCCAACTGGCTAGAGCTTCAGCTCCTTCCCTTTACCTTACGTCCTTGCCCCTCCATGCCTTTTTTCCATGGCCATGTTTGCCAAGGACATACCATGATCAGGCACGTTAAACACCATCCTCCCCAGATACCTGCCCCTCCAGCATCTCTCATGGTTCTCCCCACTGTGGCAGGGGCTCCAAGGGGAGGGCCACCCCCCCCCCAAGTAAACCTTCTGGACTAGGACCCAGTGTTGACTGGTAGTAGGACCCAGAGGAGTCCTTGGAGCTCAGGCCATCATATAGTGACTGCATGGGGTTTTCCCCGTTTCCTCCCTTCTCCCCTGGCATAGGCATATGTACCCCCCCTGCAAATGGGGGTTCCCAAAAGACTTCCAGGAGCTTGCTTGAATGCTTCAAGCCTGAATGGTGTTTGGCGTTTAAGCCATTTATCAGTGAGTGTTTTTAGAGCCTCTGGTACTGTCTCTTTAAGAGCTGTCTGCTTGCAGACATAATTAGTTTGTATGGGGGGACTGTGTGTTTCTCTACTTGAGTACCACTCGAACTGCTTCCAATTCACTCCATTTTTGCAGTCACTAGGAGTGCAAAGGGAACCTATCTGAAAGATGTAACTGTTTGCCAGAAATCATTTAGAGTAATAATGAAAATACAGTTTGTCTGATGTAACCCCTAGATGGCGCTATCCCAGGGGCTACTACCCCTGCCTGATTTGCCACTAACAGGTTGAGGGGCCTGGATCCAATGGCGGGTGCCTCCACCCAGAGGTCAGGGTTTGCAATAGTTAAACTAACTTGGTCACAGCCCTCTGGGACACTGCAACCCCTTTCTTCCCACTAGTGGCCCACACAATATATCAGAATTACCTTCACAGTATACACTTACCCCAGGTCTGGTTCCGGCACTGGGACCTCCTGTGAAATGAGATACAGTGCAACAATCACAGTACAGTACTTTAACATAGACAAATACCTCAGGCAGTATAACTTTGCTGAAACAAGCAGCTCTGATTTATTTAGGGGATATAACAAGGACAGGGAAATCAGGTTAATTAGCTTATCACTCTAATAATCTACCTATGGCTCTGTGCAGGCCTATCCCTATCAATTACTGTCCCTGGGTACCCAAGCCCTAGTAGCTGAGTCAAACCGTGGCAGCTGGTAGGGGCCTTTCACACAGAGAAAGGAGAATTAAACAGTCAGCAGTACAGTAATTCCATTTGGATTTAATGTGGCAATTCAACAGGGAGCGACCCTGAATTAGTACTCACGACCTCCAAATAAGATAGGGTCCTTCAATGTCAGCAGGGCTCACTTGAGGTACACAAACCTCTACATCCATATAAAAGAAAGCACTATACCAGGCAGGCTGCATCTGTATCCCGATCGCAATTACTGCACAATACCGGGAGAACACACAGCAGATTCAGTTCCTGACAGACCGAGTGCAATTTTCAGCAATTCCTCCAGTCTTCTACAGGGTGAGCCTGGTTTCTACTTCAGAGATCCTTTGATTCTTTTCACAGGACGAGTTCAGTCCTAACAAGCTGTTACACAAGCTGCAGACCGGAACTCTGGGCCTTACACACGTTTTTGACTAAAACTGCACACTGAAAAAGCACAGGCTCCTTCCTTCTTCACTGCCAAAGCTCAACTGAAACTCCAACTGACAAAACTGGGCACTTCCTTTGAGTTCCTCCCAGTTCTTGACTGGATTGGCTGTCCTCACAATAGACTGCTGCTGTTGGTCA
This sequence comes from Neoceratodus forsteri, assembly GCA_016271365.2. Classification (NCBI taxonomy): domain Eukaryota; kingdom Metazoa; phylum Chordata; order Ceratodontiformes; family Ceratodontidae; genus Neoceratodus; species Neoceratodus forsteri. The sequence continues at coordinate 884,483,470 of CM057455.1, forward strand.
GGCACTGAAGTCTAAACTACATCTCCCAGAGTCACTGCCCATACAATCCTCTTGTGGCTGGCTCAGATTATGAGTCCAAGTTCTGATTCGTCAAGGCACCATTTTAGAGCTAGCTTACCCCACACTGATTGGTCCAGTTCAGCAGTTCAAAACTAGAATGGGAACTAGCAGACACAGTTCTGACTGCAAAGAAAGCAGGTTAGACAAACTGTAATTTCATTATTACTCTAAATAATTTCTGGCAAACAGTTACATCTTTCAGATAGGTTCCCTTTGCACTCCTAGTGACTGCAAAAATGAAGTGAATTGGCAGCAGCAGAGTGGTACTCAATCAAAGAACACACAGTCCCCCATACAAACTAATTATGTCTGCAAGCAGACAGCTCTTAAAGAGACAGTACCAGAGGTTCTAAAACACTCACTGATAAATGGCTTAAACGCCAAACACCATTCAGGCTTGGAGCATTCAAGCAAGCTCCTGGAAGTCTTTTGGGAACCCCCATTTGCAGGGGGGTTACACTAACCTGCTTTCTTTGCAGTCAGAACTGTGTTTGCCTAGTTCCCCATTCTAGTTTTGAACTGCTGAACTGGACCAATTAGTGTGGGATAAGGTAGCTCTAAAATGGTGCCTTGGACGAATCAGAACTTGGACTCGTAATCTGAGCCAGCCACAAGAGGATTGTATGGGCAGTGACTCTGGGAGATGTAGTTTAGACTTCGGCACCTTTTTGGACCAACAAGGGCAGTCTATTGTGAGTGACAGCGAATCCAGCCAAGAACTGGGAGGAACTCAAAGGAAGTGCCCGGTTTTGTCTGCTGGAGTTTCAGTTGAGCTCTGGCAGTGAAGAGGGAAGGAGCCCTGTGCTTTTTCAGTGTGCAGTTTTAGTCGGAAACATGTGTAAGGCCCAGAGTTCCGTCTGCAGCTTGTAACTGCTTGTTAGGACTGAATCCGTCCTGTGAAGAAGAATCAAAGGATATCTGAAGAGTAGAAACCAGGCTCACCCTGTAGAAGACTGGAGAAATTGCTGAATTGCACTCGGTCTGTCAGGAACTGAATCTGCTGTGTGTTCTCCGGTATTGTGCAGTAATTGCGATCGGGATAGAGAAGCAGCCTGCCTGTTTGCCATATAAATGTGTGAGGAGTCTCGTGGAGCTCAAGAGTAGCCCTGCTGACATTGAAGGACCCTATCTTGTTTGGAGGTCGTGAGTACTAATTCAGGGTCGCTCCTGTTGAATTGCCACATTAAATCCAAATGGAATCACTGTACTGCTGACTGTTTAAACTAATTTTCTTTTCTCTGTGGGAAGGGCCCTACCAGCTGCCACGGTTTGGACTAGCCACTAGGGCTTGGGTACCCAGGGACAGTAACTGGTAGGGATAGGCCTGTGCACAGAGCCATAGGTAGATGAGTAAAGTGATAAGCTAATTAACCTGATTTCCCCGTCCTTGTTATATTCCCCCTAAATAAATCAGAGCTGCTTGTTTCAGCAAAGTTATACTGCCTGAGGTATTTGTCTATGTTAAAGTATTATACTGTGATTGTTGCACTGTATCTTATTTTACAGGAGGTCCCAGTGCCTGAACCAGTCCTGGGGGTAAGTGTATACTGTGAAGGTATGTGGGCCACTAGTGGGAAGAAAGGGGGGGTTGCAGTGTCCCAGAGGGCTGTGACCAAGTTAGTTTAACTATTGCAAACCCTGACCTCTGGGTGGAGGCACCCGCCATCGGATCCAGGCCCCTCAACCTATTAGTGGCAAATCAGGCAGGGGTAGTAGCCCCTGGGATAGTGCCATCTAGGGGTTACACATAGCCCATCAGAAGGCCTCGGCTACACGCAGCAATGTCCTGCAGAGGGTGCAAGCTCCTTTGGTCCACCACAGGAGTCTCTGTGGCACCGAATCCCAATGCTATCCATCCCTGGCCATTGTCCACTGCCAAGCAGCAGCTGCTGTGATCTGACCTGCCCCCCCCCCCAAGTGGTGTTCCAAGATCGCTCCTGAACGCAGGTCACCAACAGGGAAGCATGCTGTGTTGCTGCTGGGCCATCAGTCAGCTCATGTCACTCATTCCTGAGACCGCTCATGCCTGTAAGAATGTTGGCGTGCCTTGTCTCTTGCACTGAAAATGTATGCTCTTTGGTTCCAACTGAGTTTTAATTAGGGCAAATCTTTTCCCAGGCTTTTCCATGCCGCTCTCTGTGTGAGCGATCCGGTGCTGTTCCACAGCCACAGGCTGGTAAAACTTCTCATGGACAACTCCAACAAGTTCACACAGTGTATTGCACAGCTATCCTGGATGAGGCAGAGCCCCAATACTGCAATACTGCATACTGCAATCACCTCTTATACTTCTGCAACCCTGACCTCTAGTTTATTTCACTTTCTCAGCAGTTGCTGTATTGGGTTTTCTCAGCCGAGGCTGCCACTGTATGATCCCCCTCTCTTGGTGTGAAACAGTAGCAGCCAAAGCCCAGGAAGACCCTCTGTGTGTAGGGGTATGGTAGACTACTCACCAGTTGTCCCCTATGAAAGAGGCCCACACTCTACTTTCCCTGACCTTGGGGCAAGCCTAGCTTTGACCTTTGCTGTGACAAGAAAAATCATACCGCATGTTTTTTTTTTTTTTTTGTTTTGTTTTTTTGTTATTTTTTCTTTCTCTATGCCCTCTTCTGGGCCACCACCAGGACTATCCATCAGGATCCCTAAGGTGCCTGGCTCAGCCAAGCTCCAGTCCCCTTCAGCTGCCCACTTCCATGCTGCTGCGGTAATGGGCCCCCTTGGCTGTAAAGGGCCCTCCCTACATGTATGATCCTCGACAGGCTGGCAGTTAAGGGTTCTGGGTAGGTCCATCTTCAGTCCATCAGGGCCACTATCAATTCTGGCTGTGGGGTCTCATCTGTGTTTCTCCACCCCCTAACGTGCACAGGAGATCCAAGGTGCATGTGCATGCACAGGCGTACTGCCGCACCGGATCCTGGCTTGTGTCCTTCCCTCCCATGGCGCCTTCAGCTACACTGCCACCTGTGGTCACTCAAGTGGCATTATTGCAGTGAAGGCGGCAGCCCTCCCACCCTAGAGGAGAGTGATCCCTGGGATGCTCAATCCTCCTCCTCCCCCTTGCCAGCCCCCGATGGCCCAAGCTCGTTCTTGAACTCAGTTCACCAGTGTTATGAGTGGCAGCGCAACTGCAGCACCAATAGGCTGGTACTACACTGCACGGTGGTTTAAGCAGCAGTAGTCACACTTACCTGTCATATATTCAGTTACAACTGTTAACACAATCCCCAGTTGCTCTCTCCTTTTTAGCACGGTACAGCCAGGTTCATTCCTGACCCTGGACATGAGTCAGCACCATAGGGTGGGTACCCTAGCAGAGGTTACACCTTCCTCTCACAACAGAAGCCACATGACCCCTATTTTTTTTCCCATAGAACTTTTTTCTGCTGGTCCCAGGGATACACTGTGTTGTGGCCCATTGACTCACGATTTCCCCTGGATCCAATGCCACCCTAAGGCCCCCACACCCACCCCGCTGACTTCCTCTTCATGTAAGGGGATCCGGAGGAAGGGCTGTCCCATGCCCCCAGACAGCACTGTATGTAGGCTAGGATCCAGTGTTGGGCAGACATTAGGATTCAGGGCAGTCCAAGAACCTAGGCCGTCATGTCGACGGTATAAGTGTTTTCTCCCTGCCCTTCTTCCTCCCCTTGGTGTGTGCATAGCCTCATCAGGCCTTGGATGCAAACAGTGAAATCCTGTGGCGGGATCAAGCTCTTCTGGGCCCCCCCCGCCAACTGCAGCGGGTTCCTGTGGCACCATGTGCTCATCACCATCCCTCCCTGACTGCAGCTCACTGCTTGGCAGCAGCTGTTGTGGTTAGGCTTACCTTCTGACATTGCATCCCAACTTTGTTTTTAAACTCAGGTTGTCCGCATTGCAGCGCAAGTCATTGCCAATGGGCCACTAGGGTGGTCTGATACTTCCTATTCCTCTTTTTACTCACCAGTAGGTGAGGTAATACCTTGGGCCACAGCCCTTGATATTCATATGCATCCCACAGATCTGTGGCACCGTAGCACCTGGTCAGCTAGTGATGCAGGAGGCATCACTGCTGTAGGGGCAGCACACTGGGACTTTGACTTTCTGGCCGGGGACTATGGGTCTCCTGCCCCGAGGGCAGCCACTCGTACCAGACCTCTCTTCATCAGCAGCTCTTCTAGCATCATATTTCAGATGGTTCCACCCATTCAGAGCACTGGCGTTAGTGTACCCGGTCATCAGGGTGCCAAGTTGGGATTTCACAGACCTCTGGTTTTTGGGGGGGCTGCGCCCACTACACCTAACTCCAAGGTGGGGGGCATGAATCCCAAAATTGGTACCTTGATGTGCCGCTGCACCAATGTCGGGGCTCTAATGGCTGGAAAGGCTTTCAGACACAGTATTGTAATCACTGTTTATTCTGGGCCACAGGGTCGTCGATTCTAGAAATGAGCTCATACCATAAACACTGACCCCTGAGTACAGTACTAGGGGGATGCTTTACTGTTGTGGACTGCCATCCTTCAGATGAGATGTTAAAGCCAGGTCCTGTCTTCTTTTTCTGGCGTTTGTTCAGGAGGATGTTAAAACTCCTATAGCAATTTTCGAGAAGAGTAAGGGAATTTCCCCACTAACTAAAGCAACACCAACTGCTTAATTTGGTTCAATTTAAGTTGGTTTGCATCTGTATCCCCCCCCCCCCCAACAAGGCTAAAAATAGGCAGTGTTATATTACACTGCTCAGACTTTGTCAGACATTTGCGGCAGGTGAAGACAAGCAGTGGTGGACTGCAATACTCAGTGCTTTGTGAATGAAGTCACTTCATCAGGGGTAACAATGTCAGCTAGGAAATTAATCTTTTGAATGAATTTATAGTTGGTGATTTCATTCAATCACCTGCTGGAAACTTTTTGAATTGACCAATGACAAGGCACTTGCCCATATATAAGGGGCTTTTACCTCTGACTAAGTGATTTAGTTCATGAAGCACCGGGCACTGCAGCCTTCCACCTCAGCACACTTTTCTTCACCTGAAGACAGCATTCTTTTTTTTTTTTTAACTTTCTGTGTACTGTTTTCAAATAAAAACAGTACATCAAGTAATCCCATGTGTGGAATACAAATAGAACATAAGGCATAACTGAAATATCACAGTCGTACTCATACATTCTTTGACAATAGGAGTGGGGGAGACAATGTATTTAGGTACCATTTGACCTAGAGTCCCAAAGTGTCCAATATATGCCAGCCACTTCAGTGGCCCAGGTTAACATCCAAAGGTAATTATCGAAGGGATAAGCCCGCACTAACCAGCAGTGCTATTAACACATATTTAGAATGAAAATAATATAGGAAGTAATATCCCCACTGCCCCACTCCACACTCCATTCAGCCAGTAACAAACTATAATAAAAAGCAAATAAGGCACTGTAACAGAGAAAAGTACAGTAAAGTATAAACTATTGCTCCCTAGGATACTGCTTATTCAGGGGGAAGGAACAACTGGGAGACAGAGACCCAACATAGTAATTAGTATTTGCCATACCAAATGGCTGCCAGAAGATTTAGAATGCATAGGTTTTTAGGACAAGCTATCTTGCCGGCAGCAGCCTAAGGGTTAAAATGTCCCCTACCTCCAACCAAACAATACCCCCCACAAAAAAAACTCCAAGAAATCAACTAAGGAATAGCAAGGCAGCCCTATACAATGAGCAATATAAACTTTTAAGTCCTCCAAAAAAAGTACTCAGCCTTCGTCCTCATCAGATGCCTCCACATTAACAAATTCCTTGGGATGGCTGAGCTTGAAATTCAGATACTGTCTTTTAGAACCATACGAACATATGAAGAAGCCAGCAGAAGAAGGCCATTTGGTCTATCAAGTCTGCTAGTATTGCAGGGTTCACAGCTTGAGCTAATGTCCCTGCCCTCCTTCCCCATTCCTCTCATCCTCCCTACCCATGATCCTTACTTTCCCATGCCTATCTCAGCCTCTCTTAAAGTTGCTCACTTCTTCAACAAGATGACCTCTTCCAGCAGTGCATTCCAAGTGTCCACCACCCTCTCTGTGAAGAAGTGCTTCCTGACCTCCCTCCTGAACCTCCCACCCTCCAGCTTAAGATTGTGCCCCCTAGTGTTATTTAATTATTTTATTTATTGAAAGATATCGGATAACATACCTTTCAGTCAAAGACTCCTTTACAAAGGTTCCACGTCATTAAGAACAAGAGACATCAGGGACAACAGCAACAATTAGACACAACAGTTACAGAAATGGTTACAAAATGGTTACAGGTAACACAGTAAAGCAGCTGATGATACAAAGATACAGAGTGTTGCCAAGCATAGGTACATAATACAGACGGTAGCAGGTAACAGAAACATACACGGCAGGGCAGTGGCCCCAGCCATGCCCTGGTGGTTATTTGCAAGCCTAGGCTGGACTGAGATGTCCACTGTCAAATATAGGCAAGCCCTGGGGCGGCTGGACCAGAGTTAAGTCCATAGTCATGGGGGGAGTGGGTAGGGCTAGAAATCGAGGACAGTCACAGACTGAATCATGAGAGATTAGGTCTCTTAGCTGGGACTTGAACTGTCCAAGTTTGGGTTCTGTGAGAAGGGAGTTTGGGAGGGAGTTAAGCCAGCTATGGGCCAGGTACCTAAAAGTTCTTTGACCTGAGGTGGTCTTGTAGTGAGGTACCTTGAAGTGGGTTGTCACCGATTGCCGAGTGAGGCGGGTGGACAATGGTGCCTGGAGTAGGGGGGTGAGAGCAGGTGGGAGTAGCCCTGCTGTTATTTTTTTTTTTTTAGCAAAGAGACAGGTCTGATACTTGAGCCTCCCATCAAAGTTTAGCCAGTTGGTTGAGGCGTAAAGGGTGCAGGTATGTGTGAGTCTGGTGCAGCCAGTGGCTAGTCTACATGCCTTATTAAGGGCCAGCCTAATTTTGTTTAGGTGCGTGTTGTTGGCTGCCCCATACATAATGATTCCGTAGTCTATGAGTGATAGTATTGATGCTGAGACAGCTAGGTGGAGAGCTTCTGGTGGGAGGCAGTGCTTGTACCAGTGAAGTAAGCCAATGCACACACTGACAGCGGTGCTCAGTTTTCGGATGTGGTCATGGTAAGTGAGCCCAGAATCTAGGGTGATACCTAGGTATTTGAACAAGGAAGGTAACCTGCTCAAGAGGGTCATTTAGAGAGTTCAATATGAGCAGGGGTTGTCCTATGTTCTCATTTTGTGAGTGTGAAAACACCATGGATTTTGTTTTTTGTAATTTTAGACTAGCTTATGTCAAACGAACTGGGATTTGGCTTCCGTGAAAGATATTTGGAGTGCAGAACGGAGGGCTGTGGGAGCTGTGGAGGATGGCATCGCCCGCATACAGGAGTAGTTTCTCAGAGTAATCCTTGGGCCGGGAGTTGAGAAACAGGGAGAAAAGTAGGGGGCTGAGAGTAGAGCCCTGCGGGACCTCCAATCTGACTTGGAGAGGGGAGGACAGGATTTGGGGAAGCCTGACTGTCTGGGTTCTCTGAAGACAGGTCTATTTGTGTGAGGGAATGCAGGACTAGTGTGTGGTGCACCATATCAAACGCCTTGGAGAGGTCTATAAAAACAGCACCAGCAATGTGGCCAGTGTCAAGAGAGGTGTGGAGTGCATTTGTAAACTCCAAAAGGACTGTCATGGTACTGTGGTTCTGGCGGAAGCCATGCTGCTCAGGACACAGGGGCTATATTTGGAAAGTAGTCCATAAGCTGGGTGACCACAATCTTCTCCAAGGTTTTAGAGAGGGGAGGCAGGACTGAGATGGGGCAGTAGTTCCCAGGCAGAGTGCGGTCACCACTTTTAAGGATGGGTGGGATAAGGGCAGATTTCCATTTGTAGGGAAACTGGCCCAGCGATAGGGAGTGGTTCAGAAGTATGGTGAGAGGGGGGAGAACTTCGTTAAAGGTGAGCCTAAGCAGTTTAAGATCTAGTGTGTTGCTGCTGAAACGTGATTTGCTGAGGGCCTTGAGTAGAAGGGGACAGCTTCCTATTAAGATATTGCTTTAAAGAGGAGCGGGGCGGAAAGGGAGCAAGGTGGTGCTGGGGGAGTGGGGAGAAGAAATTGGGGGGAGAACACTACTAAGGTCGGAAAAGGAGGCAGCAAATGTATCTGCAATCAGGGCAGGGTCTGTGGTGATAGACCCATTGGCCAGAGTTGGGAGGGAGGTGCAGTGGGGGCTTTGTCACTGAGCTCTTCGAGGGAGTCCCAGAATTTGCGCCCCAAGCCCCATGTGGCAGTGAGCTAGGTTTGGTAATATTCCAAGTACATTTATTACGAGCTTCTTGGTAGCGCTGCCTATCAGCGAGTTTACCAATATCCAGAGCAATGTGCCACATATTGTCACATTTGCGCATCTAGTCCAGCTGGACTTGTGACATCCAAGGTGTGTCAACCCCTTTAACTATCTTTTTGCTTAGGGGTGCATACCGGTCATAGGCAGAGTTGAAGGTGTCGAAGTGGTCGAGGGCAGAGTCAATGTTCAATGCGGTTTTGATGGGGGACCAGTCACTAGCTAAGAGATTCTGTCTAAGGGACCGAAGTTTACCGGGTTTGAGGCGGCGTTGGAGGATAATTTGTTTTGGGGCTTCTAACAATATATGACCAGTGACAAAGCACTGGGAGTGGTTACTCTGGGCATTAGGTAGTACCCTGATCTGGGTTGCTTTGTGGGGTGCATGGGTGAGCACAGGGTCAAGGAGGGTGGCAGTACCAGTCTTCTGGTTGATTCTAGTGGCAGTGGTCACAAGTTGGGACAGGTTTTGAAAGGCTGCAGCATCCCTAATGGGAGCCGATGTATCTGCTAGCTAATTTATATTAAAATCCCCCAAGGGCAATGATTTCAGCCCTGTCAGAGAGTGTCTGGAGGTGGGCGAGGACAGAGTGGAAGGCACTCTTCTGATTTCGGGGAGGAATGTATACAGAGGTGAGAAACAGGGGGGCTCTGTTAGGTGAAAGAGTGATTTTCAGAGTGAGAGCCTGGGCCCCATATTCGAGATTTGAGGATGGGAGGGCGAGACACTGTAATGAGTCCTGAACATACAGTGCACATCCACCCCCTTTTTTTAGAGGTTCTGTCAGCACGGTATAGAATAAACCCGGGGAGTGAGACCGTAGAGTCCGGGTGCGGTCGTTGAGCCAAGTTTCAACTACCGAGATGTCATCAGGGCGAATCTGTGCAACCCAGCCCTGAAAAAGAGTTAAATTTGTTGAGGAGGCTACATATATTAAGGGAGGCAACTACTAGATCCTTAGGAGCAGTAACCTTGGGGGTTGGGCGTGTCCCAGGTTGGAGTGGACGTCTCCCGAGAGGAGAAGGAGGAGCAGGAGGATGCGCAAGGATGCCAGTTTTAGTCGGTTCTTCACCAGCTTAGACACAAGTAGGGAGGGGGAAGAGCAGCGCATGGTGATGGTGATGGGTAGGTCCCATAGAGAGGGAAGGGCAAGGCACAGTAGCGTCCACTGCCATACCATGGCAGCGTCACTGGGGGGAGATGTGGGTGGTAGGGAGTACATGTTCAGTGCCCTCAACCTCTCTTCGTATGCCTTACCCTGCTGACCCACCATCACCTTTGTAGCCCCCCCCGGGCCTTCTCCAGCATGTTAATGTCCTTTTTGAGGTGTGGGCACCAGTACTGAACTCCATACTCTAGATGCGGCTTTACCAGTGACCTGTACAACGGCAGTATAACCTCCTCTCTCCTACTACTGATCTCCAGATATGCATCCCAGCAGCTTGCTTGCTTTTGCTGCTGCTTTCTTGCACTGCGTGGAGTGCTTCAGGTCACTAGTGATCATCTCTCCCAGGTCCTTCTCCTCCTCTGATGCAGATACTCGGACTCAACCCAGGTAGTACTCTGTCCTGGGATTCTTGGCTCCAGTATGCATAACTTTGCATTTCTTGGCATTGAAGCCAAGCTGCCTGATCCTAGACCACCTCCACAGCGTTTTCAGATCTTCCTGTAGGTCCTGTATCCCTTCAGTCAGCATCTCTGGGGTCCGTGAATTGCCAGCTCTTTCCCCTGTACGTGATTTGAAGACTGGCCAGGAGCAAAAAGGAGTGCAAAATGCCCAGAGTCCGTAATTTCTGCTGAATGGCATCAAACTGTTTGCGATGGGTCCAGGTCTGAAACGAAAGGTCGGGAAATAGCTTGACATCACGTTCCTGGATTGATAAAGGGTAAGCCGCCTTGGCTGCAACAATCAAAGCATCCTGCACCTCTGATCCAATGATGTTCAGTAAGATAGTCTGTGGCTGGGTGGTAACACAGGCCACACCCTAGTGTTAACTCGGTAAGCCTGTCACAGCTCCAGCCAATCGAAATCCTCTGGCAAAGCAATGTCGTCCGCTAGCCAAGTCCATAAAAAGCTGAGAAGGTGCACTCTCTCAGCACCCTCCAGGATGCCCACTATGCGGACATTCCCTGCCTGAATTGCATTTTCGAGTGCCAACCCCATTGCTGTTGGTTCTCCTTAGTCAAGAGGGCCGCTGTGGCCAAAAGTCACTTGTCAGCTTTGGCCACCAAGGTAGCTGGTACATTGATTGCCACATCATGCCCTTCAAGTTTTGTGCGAGTCTTCTCTATCTTGGCATCCATAGCTCTCACGGACTCCAAAACTGTCTGCCATGGGGGTTCTTTTGCTGGTGCAGCCACGGTTAATACTGGCAATTCCACTCCTGGGCTTGATTGTAGTTATGGCGCAGCAGGCCGCTGGTGTCCAGATGCTTGTGACTGAATATTTTTTATATGCTCTATCATAAATCTGGTATCGTTCAAAAGCTAAGAGGCTAGGGAGACCACTAGTGTAAAGCATAAATGTGCACAGAGCCTTAAATAGGAGAGTTTATGGCAGAATTAGAGCTGATGGTGCAGCACTGAGAGGAAAGCGTCCTGCCTGGAAGCTGGCTCTCTGGCTCCCCTCCTGAAGACAGCATTTCTAACACTTGAAAATGTCTGACAAAGTCTGAACACGATGAAGACAGCAAAGCTAAGTATGTTACCCTGTAATACTGTTTAAATGTCTGAACACTTGGGCACTCTGAAAAGGCAAAATAATTAAATACAAGTCTGAAGCAAAGGCTTCAAAATGCAATGTCATGTGTTCTTCTATAGATGTGTTTACATGGTCACACCACTCCTACCTGATCTCTGCTTTTTTTTTTTTTCCCTCACAGTCCACCGGGCAACCACCCTTCGGCACTCACAGTTCCCCAACCCCATCATCCGCCATCTCTGGGACTTACCTGGTGACACCGAGTCTTCCACAGATTGCCCACTGTGGTGGGGCTGTCGGGGGGACACCCTAAATCCCCTTCCACTGCCACACTTAGTCTGGTGGTCCCTTTGCCCAGTAGGTGGTGTGAGGTCTGCCAGGTAATGCAAGGTGGCATCCTGTTGCCAGCAGTAATTTTCTGTGTTCCTGGTTCCCCAACCCACTGATGCCCTGTGGAGGTGATGGACGGATATGTGCACGTCAAAGGACATGCTGACGTCTTCTGTCAGGGACCGTCCCCCTTCCGAAACTGCTGCTCCAACTTGCACTACCACCTATGGTCACCTAGGTGGCGGTAGTGCAGAGGAGCAGTCTGCCCTCCCTCCCCAGAGGAAGAGGGCGTCTACTGGGATGCAAGATCCTCCTCCCACCAGCCAACCCCCAAGTAACCCAGGTTTGTCCCCAAACCTGGGCCACCGGCGTGGCAGCAGGTGATGCATGGATGCATCTGCCCTCCACACCACCGGACCGGCTACCTGATCTCTGCTCTGGTGCTGTTCCTATCTTCTGAGCCTACACATGGTCACATTTACATGATCCTTCTTAGTGCCGATGCAAGTTGCGCTGGAGAAGGGCCGTGAGTCTAGGGGTGCTGGGCAGCTGTCTGACGATTTGTGGACATCATGCCAACATACTGCCATGTGTAAAGGAAGCACTGGCAGTGGCAACTGCAAAGTGGCTGACAGAGATAGTGGAGACTGGATGGAGGGAGCTGGCATTTACTGATTGCTGTGGGGTGGCAGAGTGTGGGACAGCACATGGAGGCCGAGCTGGTCACAGATTATGGGTGTGCCTGCTCATGGTGGGTTACAGGTCCTGCCAGGTCTGGCTGGCAAGCAAACACAAACCCGCAATGTGCTGGTCACATTTTCTGGTTCGAAATGGGGCATTGTAGGGAAACAAGCTCACTGCAATAACGCGAGTGGTACCGCCAGTCCACACAGCAGCACATTCTCATCTTCACTGAGCCTGCTGGTGGAGAGTATGGACTAACTTACTACAACTGAGTAAGTGTCCACTCGACCACATTCACATTATTGCAGCCTCAGCACTTGGGCTTCTGCGGTGTAGATGTGGCAGTGTAAACAGGCCTTATGTCTGGTTTGGTATGGTGTGGCAACAATTTATAGAATGCACCTCTCAATCCTGAGTGCTTTTTGAGAGCTTTCCTGTGTAGGAATTGGTGGTTGTTTTTAACTAGGACCCATAAAATGCTGAACATTGTATACAAGCAAGCCAATCCTGAAGCTGATAAAATACTGAATAGGCAGCCAGTGGCATATCTGCTTGTTATCACAGTGAAATAAAAACAGGCTCAAATCCTACAGCCACACTTGAATAAAGCAACTTTCCTAAAGCCTAATATCCCGGACAACACAATTTTCCAAACCTGAATCAACCCAATCATATGATGTGTTAACCTACTAGACATGGAAGTACATGTATGATGTAGCTAGACAGACTACGGATGACTACGTTTCTTGCTTGTAATTCTACTACTGGTATTCTTTTCACATTCTCACTGCTGTAGTCTCAACTAAGCGTATGAGAAGTCCCTGGAAAGCTATTTGATGGAACCCAAACTCATCCCCTCTCTTAAGTTCCCATACCTCCATGCTCCTGAGCAATCTTTCAACAAACAACTGTGGCCAGAGGATGAAGCCCTCAGATCATGGTATGAGAAACTTTAGGACCGAGGACCCAAAAGCAGCATCCCTGCATGTTTATGATTCCATACTGCAGTGGTTTGTGAATGCAGGAGCAGAAGACAAGGAATGTGGCCAGAATATCTCACAATAGAATGGTTAACACCGCAGTAGTCAATGTTGCTATGTGCCTGGTGGAATGAGCCCATAGAACTTCAGAAGGTGGCCATGAGGCCAGTGTTATAGTAACTAATGTACAATATAGACCATATAGAAATAGTCTGCTTAGATTCACAACGGCCTTAAGACGACCGAATAGATCACACAGTGTTTGGAGTCCCCTTAAAAGAGCTAGTGTACTGCCTAAAACAAATATTAGATTTTAAAAGCAGCCAACCATTACCTTTTAAATCTGAGGTATTTTTTATTTCCCCTTTTGTTCAGTTAGAAGATTGTTTATCTGATGTTAGTAGGTGTGATGTGTGGAACAGCTTTTAGCCTGGCAGCTGACACATCATGATGTACTGACCCACACTACATCATCAGCATTGTGACCTCACTGATTGTGACATCACTGCTACTTAGGAACAGCCAGTGAGTGATTTCCAGGCCATTCACCTGTGATGTCACGTTAAGTGAGATCATAATGCTGATGGTGTAGTGTGGGATAGTAGAGTTAGATATGTCAGCTGCCAGGCTAAGAGCTGTTCCACACATCCAGCACAATATTATCACGTAGAAGACTTTCTGATGAGCAAAAGGAAAAAGAAAAACACTTCAGAAATAAAAAGTTACAACTGATTATTACTACTTAAAATTAGTATTATTTTCCAGTCTGCCTGTTTTGGCTCCACTAGCTCTTTAAATTGCTTCTGTCTGTGATTAGCCTAATCTATTCTTCACAATTTCTAGTCCATAAGGTTGGCCACCTACGGGCATCCTCTTCCCTTTCTTGACTATGCTATAGTGTCCTCTTTAATTTTCCTTTTCCCTCTCAGGTCCTCGTACAGGGAGGTATTGTGGTGACCTCCGAATGTATGTAAAACAGGTTGTGCTTATCATTGTTGGATTTAGTATGTAATAGCACTATGTCATAAAATACCTTGATGTATATACCTTACGTTTACGAAACCTGTAAATGTTAAAAATACCATGGCACTAGATGTTATGATAAAGGTAAAAAGTACTAGGTGACTATTATAGAAATTAAGTTAGTTGTGCTATTTAAAATTCATGTAAATTGTTGTAAACTGAACACGTCTGAAAGTTAATGGTGATTTGCATATATCCCATGATGCTTTGCATTACAGAAGTATGTATGATGTTGTATTTCTTTGTAACTTGATTTGTTGCCAGTCAAGTGAAAGTAACCCTTTTTTCAGTGCCTCTGCACCGAGATTCTTTGTTTTTAGCTTGTTTTGGTTTTTTTTTTCTTATTTGAGCCCCCACTATCCAAGCAAACAAGGCCTGCATAGGGGTGAAGGATTTTCTCTGAAAAGTGATTAGATCAGAGTCAGCAGGTGCTGGCTAAGTGTAGAGAAAGGACATACATACTCGGTTGCTGCAAACCGAAGAAGGAATATGGCATTGCAGAAGTTTATTTCCTGTATTTTGAATAAACATCCCACACAGATTGTGTGTTGAACCTGAAGTTCAGTGTCTGGTCCATCTGTTATCCCACAACTCCTCCACACTGACCTTTGATTATGAAACAGAAGGACCCTGCTGACATCTGCAGGTTGTGGCCCTTCCTCATACAGCTCGCATATAGTCTGAAAGAGACAGTGCTCAGGACTGGTTCAGATGAAGCTACCTTGTGTATACATTTTAGGTGCATGCACAGCACAACCTTGTCCTTGAGGGAAAACAATGTAACAGGGAATAAGAGAATGCTTTCAGCTTACTGACCCTCCAAGCAGAAGTAACTGCCACCAGGAACACCTCAGTCCAGAACAGAAAACAGGTCTTACTCAGTCAGAGGTTCAAATGGTCCACCCATGAGCTTGGTAAGGACCATACTGGGGTACAAAGTAGGAGCTTGGTCAGGGGGATGAACATACCGCAAAGCCCTTTAAAAAAAAGTTGCTTTTAAGTTGGCCTGGTGGCACTGGAGGTTGAGGCGCTGGTCGCTACACCTCATGCCACTCCAGTGACCCGGGTTTGGGAATGAGCCCAGGCCGCTGGGGGTTGGCACGGGGGAGAGAGGATTGAGCGTCCGGAGGACTGCTCTCCCCTCTAAGGGGAGGTAGACTTGTCATCTCGCTCGTTGACTGCCCTCTGGCAGTGGCTGGAGGGCAGTACGGGTTGGGAGGCATGTACTGACGTCCTTGTGTTGGTAGGGGAGGAGGACCGGGATAAAAGGAGGAAAAAGGAGCCTGGCAGGTTCCATAATGACCACACGTCCCCAAGGGCAGCCCCCAGTGTCTGGATTGGGTCTCTTGGGGGGGGGGAGCTGGCACCCTCCTCCCTGGCCCCGCCACGAGGGAATTTCCAGGGGTCAGCAGAACAGGGATGCATGGGACCGGAGAGTGAGTTCCTCCGAGAGGAAGACCATAGCCACCTGCCATGACTCAAGGTGGTAAAAAACACATAATAGAGAGGAAAAAAATAAAAAAGTTGCTTTTGGTGAATCCTGGGACTGATAGCCATACACCAAAGGATTAACCAGACCTGAATGATGCTCAAGAGTGCCTCAGGACCCGACCCTGGAGGAATTCCGGCCCAAAGGATTGTTTCCATTCTGCACACTTTATGGCAGCTTCTAGATCTCATCCTCCAAGTGGGGAGTCTGGTAGAGTGTGATGTCAATGATGGCTTCCTGGATCAGCACTGAGATCTTAAAGTTCAGGGGCCGTGACATCTCTTTGAGGAAGTGGCAATGCCTGAAGCTAGGTCTTAAACTTAGTGTGCACCACCAGGGGCCATAGACCCATAGTTATCAAAAAACTTAGGTACGAGATGGACCCACCCAACGGATGGGCCAGTTGATGTTGATACCGAGATTTGAGCAACATATCCTGACAGGGTTCACAGTGCTCGATGTCATGAGCAAGATCTAGGCGTGTCAGGTATAGGTCATATCCATCAGTGATGGACATCTTCTATTTGGATTGCATGCACTACTTTAAAACCAGTCTTTTGCACCCTCTTGCTCCATGTGACTTACAGAGGGACAGCCTACTTCAAAGTGATTTTGAGAGAAAGTGCTAGTATTTTTTTTTTTAACAGACTTCGAAGGTTCCAACCTGCAAGAAAGGTGGAAAATCAGTCAAAAATATAAAAAATCTTGACAAAAACAAGAACTGAGATAGAGAAAACCTGACCAAAGGCAGAGCACATGAAAGAAGACCTCACTTCAACAGAAAGAGTGATCTGGAACATAGAGGGGTGGGGATTTGAGGAAAGAGTGAAGAGTGGTGTCCAAGTCCTAGCCACTAGCTTTCCAAGGACTTTGCACAAACATTTATGACTGCAATAGTTTAAATACTATATGTGGAAGGAATCCCCGCAGTTATATTCCTTTCCTACTCTTGTTTATTTATTTAGTTGTTAACCGGGAGGGTAAACTGATCCCAGAGACCGTTTTCAGGTATGACCCAGGCCACAAAGATGGCATAAACAAGGTAAAAAGAAAAACAGGTACAAAAGATACAGGGAACGGCCAGTAGTTACAATACATAAGTGAAAGATTAAGTGACAACAAAACAAATGGTACAGAACTGAGTAAAACTGCGTTATAAAGTGACCACAGTGTAAGCAATTACAGTGCACAGAGTTTTTAAGTGGCAGCACAGTGCCCAACATGCAGATACATACATACATAGATATATAGACAGTGTCGGCAGATAAGGGCCTATGGCCCACCTAGTCTGCCCATTTGAGCTTGTAAGTTCAGTTTGTTTTCCTAGAAGTCTATTTCCCCTTACCCCTGACCTCTAGAATTCCTTTATGTCTATCCCATGCATTCTTAAATCCCGTGATTGTTTCAGCCCCCACCACTTCCTCTGGCAGGGTGTTCCACTTGTCCACCACCCGTTCTGTGAAGAAATTCTTTCTCATGTTTCCTCTGAATCGTCCTCCCTCCAACTTCATCCCATGCCCTCTAGTCCTGAAACATCTTTTTCGCTTAAAAATAGTGTGCAGGTCGTCGAAAATCTGATTGAAAAACATAAAGCAGTGGCAACTGCAGCAGCATTTCCATCAGTGGTCCAAAGAGTATGGTCAACGGCGGGAAAAGAACTGAGGAAGGAAAGGGACGCTCACGTTTATGTAATCGGCCCCTGGTGGACTGCTTGCAAAAGTTTCCATGTGGTCTTAGTGCCTGGCGGCTTACAGTTCCATATGTGTTGCCTGATGAAAGAAATATCCTCAAAGAAGATTAACAGTTACTGGAGTCAAATACCAAAAAGCAACAATTTCCAGAGTCACTGTGGCACTCCAGTTCCACTTGGCAGGGTCTATCATCGGGGCGCATTTACAGGTGAAGGTAGCAGTGAGGGAAGTCGGATGGTAAGATTTAAATATAAATATGGGGTGTGAACCCAGCATTTGTAGAGAGCAGATAGGCTGTTCCAAAGATACAGTACAGCTGCAGAGAAGGCCTTCTGTCCCACACATGTGGAGACGTGTGGGCACTCTAATATTAGGCTGGAGGAGGTCCGGAGGCCCCGATGGCAGGGTTTCGGCCTAAGTATGGGGGAAGGGGGAACAACAACTTTTTTCGATGGATTTGTCAATGAGACAGCCTAGGAGGTAGTCCCGGTGGGCATGAAGGGGGAAGCCATCCTAGGACCTGGTAGAGGGAAAAGTGATCCATGGAGTGAGGTGCCATTAACGCAAACCTAAAAATGTTGTTTTAGGTTGTGTTTAGTCTGGACAAGCCAGAGGATGAGGTCTGCTTGTAGGTGGGCGAGCAGTAGTCTAGTAGGGAGAGCAAAGTGCCCCAGGCAATGCTTAGTCTGACTTCTTGGGTCAAAAAATCCTTCAGTCTGTATTCAGCTCCTAGACTTTGATTCACGTGCCGGACAGTTAGACAGATGTGATCAGAGAAAGTCAGGGCTTGACTCCCAGGTATTTGAAGGAAGTCACTAACTCAAGGGATGAGCCGTCAGAGGAATGGCTGCAAAGAGAGCTAGTGTCACCAGTCCACCTAGCTAGTCTGAGTTTCGGTCTGAACAGCATGGCCTTATTCTTCTGGGCACTTACCAGGAGTCTGTTGGCAAGGAAACATTGCTGGGCAGTGCCAAAATTGCCTGGGAGTTTGGCTGAAAGTTCAGTAGAAGTCTTAGCACTATTGAAAAGGATAAGGACATCGACGCACAATAGCAAGTTGCACGTGACGCTGTCCTTGGGGAAGGAGCCGATGAACAGGGAAAACAGGATGGATTAGAGTACAGATCCTTGAGGGACCTCTGTGTGGACCTCCCAAGTGCTGGAGAATGCACCCCCTGTGCAGACTAGCTGGGTTCACCCAGAAAGGTAGTCACAAAGCCAAGCTGTGGACATGGCATAGCACAGAGAATAGCTCGGCTTACTTAGTAGGATGTTGTGGTCCACCCGGTCAAAGGCCTTGGTGAGATCCACAAAAATGGCACCAGTGACTTTGCCTTCATTCATGCTTTTGAAAACGTGGTTGGTGAAGCAAGTTGTTACACAACGTACCAAAATGTTACCATGTTTCAAGTTCGAATATCAGGAATTATTTTTGAACTCATCACAGCTCAAGAAATATTAACTAATTTCTTCAAGAGAATGTGTAAAGAAGCTAGGAACAACACAAACAACACACACAAGTACAACTTCAGGAATAACACACAAAACATGGGTTTGGAACTTTATCCGGAAATGACATATCCAATAAATCAAACAGAACACAAGAAAGAAAAGTTAGATTTTCACCTAAAGGAAAGTAGAAAAAGAAACCAAACAGCAAATCAATTTTCCTTTTTTTTTTAAATTACATGCAAATTACATATAGCAATTTCTGTGACTTAAAGGGCCCCTGGCATCTCAATAGAAACTTCACAACAACATAGTAAATAACCACATCCAGTTCGAATTGCATTCATTTTCTGAATTCAGTTTCCCATTTCCTTTATAACCACGCATTTTAACAAAAACATGATCAATGAAAACTAGTCTTGTCAGTCTGACCTCCATTGTGGGGAAGCTGATAGAATCACTAATAAAAGAGGACCTTGTGGACTACATAGAGAGCAATGGGCTCCAGGATAGTAAACAACACCGTTTTGTGGTGGGAAGGTCTTGTCAGACTAACCTGATTTTTTTCTTTGATGGAGTGACCAAGGAAGAAGACGGGAGCCACGCTGAGGATCTGCTGTACTTTGACTTCAGCAAGGCTTTTGATTTGGTACTGCACAAAGGACGCTCAAAAAGATATGGAAGACCTGGGTGGGTAGTTGGCTAAAAGCGAGACAGCAGATGGCAGTGGTCAATGGGGTTAAAATAGAGGAAAAAGAGATTATGAGCAGGGGTCCACAGGAATCTGTCCTGGGTCTGGTCCTCTTTAATATGTTCATTAGTGAGATTGGTGAAGGAATCTAGGCAAGGCTGTGTCTCTTTGCAGATGACACAAAACTATATGGGTGGGTGGACAGTGATGAGGGAATAAGAGATAAGAGATAAGCAGAGGGACCTACAAAAACTAGAGGGGTGGTCAAAAGTCTGGCAGTTAAAATTCAATGCCAAAATGTGTAAGGTAATGCAGCTAGGGAAAAGGAACTCAAGACAGAGCACATGATGCGTGGGATGAGACTTAGCACTACAGAAGAGGAACGTGATCCAGAAGTTATCAGTAACGCCCTTAAACAAATGAGCCAGTGCAACAAGGCCTATAGCAAGGCTAACAGGATGCTGGGATGTATCGGGAGAGGTACTGACAGCATAAGAAAAGAGGTAATACATCCCCCATACAGGTCCCTGGAGATGCCTCACCTGCAGTACTGCATGTAGTTCTGGAGACCTCACCTAAGAAAGGACAGGGATAGTTACAAACAATGCAGCGCACAGTAACAAAAATGATTCAGGGCCAGCAGGGCATGTCCTGTGAGGAGTGCCTCAAGGTGCTAAACATATACTCACTGGAGACCAGAAGGGAGTGGGGAGATATAATAGAGACCTTCAAGTTCCTTAAAGGAATTAACAAGGTAAACTGGGGGGAATTATTTACCCTGAATGCCAACTCGAGGTCACATGGTCACAAGTGGAAATTAAAGCAGCAGTGCAGGATAAAAAAAAAATCTGCGCTTTTGCAACAGTTTATTCTATGTGCTCTGTCGGGCATTTACCTGGTAATCTTTCTCTCCAGCATTGTACTATCACCCCATAATCTGCAGTTTTCCTTTGTTTTTGTTTACATTTCTTCCACCCGCCATGTTGAAAGCAGCAGTACTAGATCGCCATATTTACTGTAGCACTACAAAACTGGAAACTGATCACCTCCTGATTATCTAGTACTGCTTTAACAGGTGGGAGGTTCAGGAGGGACATGAGAAAGTACTTCTTTACGGAAAGGGTGGTGTAACCTTGGAACAGTCTGTCGGTCAAAGTGGTGGTTGTGAACACAGTCAAGTCAGTCAGGGGATTCAAGCAGGTCTGGGATAGAATGAAGGGAATAGTGGTTGCCCAGGGCAACAAGACCAGGGAGGAAAATGGGGATAGGATGGGGAGGGTTAGTACCCTGGAGGAACAATAGGTTCTAGGGAAGGTTCCAAAGGATTATAGAGAATATGGGCAGAGAGGCTGAACCTCTGATCTTTTTCTGCTATCACGGTCTATATTTCTAATGTCCCCTAGATTTCATCTGCTCTGGCTGCTTGTCTACACCTGCCACAACAACCCTCTGCTTATGACTTCACAATCCGTTGTTGTGGAAATCTAATGTCAAACAGAGAATTGTGATGTCAGGGGTAGGCAAGCAGCCCAAGCAGATGAAGTCTAAGGTACAGGGCTCCTGCATTAAGTTTAATAAACTTGAAGGTAAATTTGTGTAGTTGTTATAAAAATAGGAAGCTAAATATGGACAATATGAGAAATACGTCTTATTCGTCTGTAACTGTGTTTCTTCCAGAGGTATCCACCCATATCCACATACGTTGTATTATTACAGCTGAAGGAGCCAGAACCATCTAACTGATACATAAACATTGATGGCAGAAAAAGCATCCACCCATCCAGTCTGCCCACCCTACCCAACTACTCTGCACTTTCCCTAGTGGCAATCCTCCCATTCAGTTACTACCCCCTCCTCTTTTTTTTCTAACTAATCCTACATGCCTGTCCCATTGCTGCTTGAAGCTGCTGACTGACCTGGCCTGTACCACTTCCTCCTGCAGCTTATTTCACTTGTCCACCACCCTTTCTGTGAAGAAATGCTTACTGACATCCTTTCTGTATCTCTCGCTCTCTCTCTCCTGCAACTTCCTGACTTGGTGCCTCGCACACACTTGCTGAAGAAGATGGAGGACCTGGGTGCGGCTAAGGTCACAGTAACCTGGGTAGGAAACTGGCTAAAGGGGAGGTGGCAGAGGGTTACAGTCAACAGGGTCAAATCAGCAGAGAGGGAGATCACAATCGGAGTACCATTGGGATCTGTTCTGGTGCCGGTCCTCTTCATCATGATCGTTAGCAACACTAGTGAGGGTATCCGGGGCAGGCTGTCTCTTCACTGATGACACTAAGCTTTGTTAGAGAGTGAATAGCAACAAGGTGATCAGGGAAATGCAGAGTGATGTATGAAAGCTAGAGGGATGGTTTAAGGTTTAGCAATTGAAATTCCATACCAAAAAGTGCAAGGTAATGACCTAGGGAACAAGAACCCCAGGACAGACTACTGGATGGGTGGGGTAAGATTTGGCACTACGGCTGAGCAATGAGACCTTGGAGTTATCATTAGTGACTCCCTAAAACAATCAAGTCAGTGCAACAAGGCATACAGCAAAGTGAGTAGGATGCTGGGATGTATTGGGAGGGGTACTGATAGCAGAAGGGAAGAGGTAATATTTCCCCTATATAGATTCTTAGTGATGCTACACCTGGAGTACTGCACCCAGTTCTGGAGTCCTCACTTCAGGAAGGATAGCGATAGACTGCAGATGGTGCAGCGGAGGGTAACAAAAATGATTCAAGGCCAACAGGGCAGGTCCTTTGAAGGTGGTTCAAGACAATGAACATGTACTCATTGCAGACCAGAAGAAAAAGGGGAGATATGATAGAGACCTTCAAATTCCTAAAAAGAATAAATTAAGTGAATTGAGGGGATATATTTAGCTTATATACTAGTTCTCAGTCACGCGGACACAAGTTGAAACTGACAGGAGTGGTGCTCAGAAGGGACACAAGGAAGTATTTTACAGAAAGGGTGTTGGAGTCATGGAACAGTCTGCCTGCCAAAGTGGTGGGTGCTAAAACCGTTGCTGCATTCAAGCACAGTTGGGCCAAAATGAAGCCCTAATGGTTGCTTGGGTGGCAGAAGCTGGGAGGGGAATGCTGGGAAGAATGGGGAGGGCTAAGAACCCGGAGGAACAGTAGGTCCCAAGGCTAAATAGCGAACTTGGGCAGACTGGATGGACCGTTGGTCTTTTTCTGCTGTCATTCTCTATGTTTCTAAGTCTGCATGTAAACTTTAGTGAATTCTGCCCTGTCCCCATATCTAAACTCAAGCAGAAGAGTTCCTTGATGTGCACTATTTATCCCATTTTGTATGACCACCTTCACCTCTCGTGCATAGTTCTGTGAAACTGTCAAAGCTTTTGTGCCAAGGAGAGAAAGGAGCACCTGCGATTGGACAAAAAAATTAGCACACTGACAGTACACCAAACCCAAGTAGCCCTGACAGGGGGCATGGGTAGGTGGTGTGTGTGTGTGTGGCTATGGATGCATACCTTTAGAAGAAACATAGTTACAGGTTTGCCTAGCAAAAAGGAATCATCCACAGCCGCACACACACGCACACTGCATCGACTACTAGGAGTACAACTGGGAGGATAAAGATAGTATCACTGCTGTTATTATACAAGAATGCAAGGGAAATCTTATTCTTAGTATTTATACTATAAAGTTTTTTTGATTTTGTGTATGATTATGTAATTTTAAGTATTTATGTAATTTTGGAATTTGCTATATTGTAAAGACATTAATGTATGTCGAACAATACAATTTAACCTAACTGGGTGGAGGTTAAGTACTGCAGACGTTTCAGAAATAAGCTCTTCAGCACAGCAGAACCAAAGTCTGCAACTCTATGGGACTGGAGGTTCACACTGTAGTGGGAAGTTAATGTGGGGGCTGATGCCCAGAATGCTACACCCGCTAGTAGAGTGGTAGCACAGTCCTTCCAGAATTAGACATGAGGCAGACATGCAGCATGAGTTAGACAGGAGAATGTCCAGTAAGATTGGAACTTTTTAACCACAGCAAAACCTTGAGAAACACCTTGTAGATGACAAAGAACTGTTTAAGTCAACCCCTGATAGGCTATACCCTAATGAGGTAGAAGCTGAATGCTCTTTTATCATCCAGATGGTGATGGGTCACCTCACCTCTGCTGGCACGTGGCCTAGGAAAGAAAACTGGGAGCGAAATAGACTGGTTAACACAGAACTCTGAGACAACCTCAGGCAACAATCATGGGTGTATTCTAAGGAATACAGTACCCCATCTTTATAAAGAAACAAAACAAAACAAATAGATAAGATCAATGCATACAGCCTGAAGCTCATTCATTCTGGGCGAGGTTACAGAAACTAAAAATGCTGTTTTCCAAGACAAAAAGTTTAAATCACAAGCGTTTGAATCAAAAAGGAGACTCTGCAATTTAACCAAGTTAAGGACCCACTCGAAGACAGGGTCCTGACGAGGGGGATATAAATGACTTCATGAACCTTTTGAAAACGGGTGCC
The DNA here is from genome assembly GCA_016271365.2 of Neoceratodus forsteri. Classification (NCBI taxonomy): domain Eukaryota; kingdom Metazoa; phylum Chordata; order Ceratodontiformes; family Ceratodontidae; genus Neoceratodus; species Neoceratodus forsteri. Next base: position 884,507,391 of record CM057455.1, read on the forward strand.
GAGGGGTAGCATGTGGTGCGCTGAATCAAAGCACCGTCTGAAAAACGACGACGCGATGTGGTAGAAAGCACGAAAGGCAAGGGGGCAGGGAGGGCGACCCTAGCAACAGGCCTGGGAGGGGACGTAGGGGCTGCTGCTGTGGTTGGCTGCCGAGCTGTACCATGCTGTTGGGGGTTGGCCTCCGCTTGCGGTGCGTGGGGTTCTGGGTTCAGGTCTGGGTCCGGGCATACTGCATTTTTGTTGCGCCTGGCCCAAAACTTTTTTTTTTTTTTGCTTTGCCCCTGACATGAACCCCCCTGGAGTTGAGAATCTTTAAGTAGGGGGGTGCTGGGGGTGAAGACCCCTGCGTTGGGGGGGGGGATGGCACAGCACCCCCACTGAAAGCAAAGGATTTAAGTCCCCGGCACCGTTCATCCATGCGCTGGGGATGTCAGGGTGGCAAAATAGTTTTTACCACCCTGACGTCGCGATAATGCGAGTCGCCATTTGGCGCGCGCCATTATTACATAGAACCGCGCCGAGGCCATCGAAGGAGCCCCTTCTCTGGATCTGTACACCAAAATGACTGACACGTGCAACTTCAGGGAAGCTGTTTTTTGGTCCTGAAGATGCCAGTGACAGTAGGACGTTTAAGACCCTGGCAACTGGACAAGTAACAGAGGAACTGGTGAGCTTGCTGCACCAAATGGCAAATTTTTCCATTTGAACATGTATAATCTTCTGGTAGAAGGTTTTCTAGAAACCACCAATATATCCAGAACCTCATCTGACAGAGCCCAGTCCAGAAATCCTAACCTTTTAGGGCTACTCTCCCCTTGGACCTGGTGAGAAGGTCCTGCTTAGGGACAATCAGATGAAGAAAGCCACTGTACCAAACCTGCCATACCTAACCCAGTTAGGGGAGAGCATCTCCACCCATACAGTCCTTCTTTCTGGCAGCCTTGCACTGAACAAAGGAAGCTTTCTGTTTTCCCAGCAGGCAAACAGCTCTATCCAGGGAGTTCCCCGCTCCTTGAAGACGCTAGCCAAGACATCCTAGTCTACAGACCACTTATGAGTGACAGTCCCTATACAGCTGAGGCTCTCTGTCAAGACAGTTTAGCTCACCAAGTGAGGGGAACTGTACTGAGGCGAGTGCAGGGGGAAGGCTAGTTTTCACAGGCTCAGAGTGACCAAAACCTTACAGTGTTGTTGTCTGTTTACCTTAACTGCATCATCAGCCTCCAGTGGACTGAATGCCTGAAGGGACAAGCAAATTGTCTGTAGCTCCAGAAGATAGAGGTGCAGAAAAGGATTCCTTTTTGGACCATATCCCATGCGCCACCTCATGCCTATACTGAGCTCCCCAACCTGTCAATATGGTATCTGTGGTTAGGTGCACTGTAGGATAAGGGGGTTGAAGTAAGGGCTCCACTCCGTTCCAGCTGTGACCAAAATAAAGCTTCCACCAACTCTGGGGTGGCATCTAAAATGCAATCTATGCAATCCCTCCTTTGAGACCACTGTTCCTTGAGGTACCACTGAATGCTCCTCATGTGAAACAGAGCCCAAGGGACTACAATGTGTTCACAACTGTCAGGCCCAGGAGTCGAGAAATCTTCCTGCCTGTGCACTGAAGATAAACCTGAAAAGGCACAGCAAAAGACATCTTGTCTCTGGCTCCATCAATCAGTCAATCAATTCACTTTATTTACCGGGTAAGCACACTAGGCCAAGGTCCATTTTCAGGAACGACCTGGAGCTTCAAACAAAGTGGAAGCTAAGGTGATATACACAATAATACAAATATACATTGATAGAAAAGCAAATACAAGTATAAATATACATATTTAAAAACAATTACATAAGGCAAGAGGGTGGGACTGTCTTGGTTAACCTCTAGTCCCTCCACAATGAATATGATGTTCTGAGTTAGATCAGCAAGAACTTTACTAGATGCAAAAGGAATTCTCGGTTTCTGAAAGGTATCCTCTTGTGAGGTCCCAAGGCTAAGCCCTCATATCTGCCTCGTGTGTGCCAGCTTTGATTACATTAGTGAAAGGAGAAAGTCCAGAGGGGGTATTGCTAAGCTTAATGGAGAAAAGGGAGCATGTGAGGAGGAGGACCCTGTAAAGGCATCTATCCTAAATAGATACTTTTGCTCAGTATTTACTGAAGAGAAGGTAGGGCAGGGCCCACAGCTTAGCATCATGGACACAGGGGGGAGGGAGGTGAGCACTACTCCCTTCACAAAAGAAAGGGTCCTACAAGAGCTTGCTAAGCTCAGGGTGGATAAGGCAATGGACCTGATGGCATACATCCCAGGGTACTTAAGGAGCTAAAGGTGGAACTAGCAGAGCCATTAGCAGAACTGTTTAGTGAGTCTCTGAGCACAGGAGAGGTCCCAGAAGACTGGAGAAGGGTCTAATGATCCCGCCTCCACAAGAATGGTAGCAGGAAGGAGGCGGGAACTACAGACCAGTCAGTCTTACCTCAGTAGTGGGCAAGATTATGGAGGCACTTAAGGAAAGGATAGTGCAACACCTGGAATCCATAGGGGCACAGGATCCAAGACACCATGGGTTTACAAAGGAAGGTCCTGTCAAACTAATCTCATAGATTTCTTTGACTGGGTAACCAGAGTGGTGGACCAAGGAGAGCAATTGATGTCGCCTACCTTGACTTCAGCAAAGCTTTGACTCTGTTCCACATAGAAGATTGATAAATAAGCTGGGTAGGCTCGGGTGGGTCAGAAGTTGGTCAACTGGGTGGCAAACTGGTTGACGGGCAGAAAACAGAGAGTGGTGGTAAATGGTATAAAGTCAGAAGAGATGCAAGTCACAAGTGGGGTACCTCAGGGATCAGTTCTGGGGCCAGTCCTCTTCAACATCTTCATTAGTGACCTTGCAGATGGACTAGAGGGTAAGGCTTGTCTGTTTGCAGATGATCCAGATGGGCTGGGCAGAATGAGAAGAGATCTGGATAAACTAGCAAAATGGTCAGAAGAGTGGCAACTGGGATTTAATGCAAAGAAGTGCAAAATCATGCACATATGGAAGAGAAACCCTGAAGCCACCTATAGGCTGGGAGGGGAGTTGCTAGCAGTCACAAAGGAAGAAAGAGACTTGGGCATCATCATCACTGATGACTTGAAATCATCCAAGCAGACCTCTAAAGCAGTAGGTAAGACTAGGGGGGTGTTAGGGTGTTATAGTAGGGGTATCAAAAGTTGTAAGAGGGAGGTAATAATCCCTCTTTACAAGACACTGGTTAGGCCCCATCTGGAGTACTGCATGCAGTATTGGAGGCCACACCTTCACAAGGACATTAACCAAATTGAGGCAGTCCAGAGAAGGGCAACCAAAATGGTGCAGGGACTGCATCAGAAGACATATGAAGACATTAACAGAGCTCAATATGTATACCCTTGAGCAAAGGAGGGAGAGAGGTGATATGATCGAGGCATTCAAACACCTTAAGGGCATTAACAAGGTGAAAGAGTCTAACATGTTTAAATATAAGAAAAATAGCAGGACAAGAGGTCACAACATGAGATTAGAGGGGGGCCGATTAAGGAGGAATGTGAGGAAATTCTTTTTCACAGAAAGGGTGGTGGATGCATGGAATGGCTTACCACAAGAAGTGGTGGCTATGAACACAGTGCAGGGCTTCAAACAGGCATCGGATAGGCATAAGGGAGCAATACAAATGACTATGACTAGATAGGCCACTGACAGAGCAAAGGCTGATGGCACATTTATAAGGCAGAAAAAGAAATGGGCAGACCGGATGGGCCTTGCGGTCCTTATCTGCCGTCAACTTCTATGTTTCTATTAGTCAGTCTAGATATGGATACACTGCCAACCTTTGACAGTAGAGATAGGCTACTACAACTAACAGGCATTTAGTGAAAACCTTGGGAGCAGAAGATACTCCAACTGGCAAGACTCTAGTACTGGGTGGCATGTTCTATCACCAAGTCTGAACGTGAGGAATTTCTAGTGGGCTGATCTAATGGGGGTGTAAAGTACACATTCTTCAGATCCGGGGAATAGAACCAATCTCCTTCCTGAAAGGACAGGATTATCTTTCCCAAAGATACCATTTAGAATTTTGCGTCTCTCAGAACTTTGTTCAGGCCTCTGAGATCCAAGATGGGCCACCAACCTCCTTCCTTTTTGGGACATGGAAGTGCTGTGAAAGAACTCTCTTTCCCTTTTTGATCTTTGGAACCTCTTCTGTCATTTCTGCAAGAAGGCGGCTCTGAATTTACCTCCTTAAGCATTTCTGCTCTAGGCCAGAAAATACCCTCCACTTTACCGTACTGACTTTGAGGACTTGATATAAACTACAGAGTTGGACATTCCTTGATAATTTCCAGCACCCACTTGTTTGAGGTGATGGAGAGCCAGTTTGGGTAGAAGTAAGAGATCCTGCCGCCCTTTGGAAAACCTGAAGGGACCTAGAAGGTGGTGAGCAGAGTCAGTTCTAATATCCTCCCAACTGACTGGGAAGGGGGAAGGGCAGTTGAACTGGAGGAATTTGGGACCCTGACACGTACACCTTGTCCTCGTCATGGCTGCCAGAGTAGGATGTTGCCTAGTATTGTCTAGAGCCCAGGACTGCACATCTTTTCCAGCCTGGAAGGTGGATCATTTACCAGAATCTGTCAAGGATTTAATGACCACTCTGGCTTCTTTAGTTTTCTAGTAAGTAAGTAAACCTTTATTTATTAAGTGTCCATTCCTGGGGGTCAGATCGCTGAGCAAAATATCATTTACAACAAAAATAAAATAAACAAAAAGTAACAATGAACAATCTTAACTATACCAAAAACAAACAATTTTAAAAATAACAAATAAACAATCCTTAAAAACATCCAGCCAGTGACAGATGGTCATAGGCCAAATGTCTCCTTAAAAGGGCGGAATTTCAGACCCCTCTTGAGGGTCTCCACCGAGGGGGCCTCCTTCGGAGATCTGGGAAGGGAGTTCCACAGGGCTGGGCCAGCTACTTCAAAAGCCCTTTCCCCAGAGGATATTAGCCCAGCCCTGGGAGCAGATGTGGTGATGAGGGGGCAGGAGGTCAGGCAGATAGTTAGGACCTTGTACACATAGGGCTTTAAAGGTCAGCAAACCGATCTTCTGAAAGAAGGTGTACATGTAAGATCCAAACCAGAATGTTTCCTCAATTGAAAGGTTAGTAATCCTCCGCTGCATTTCTTTGGATGTTAATGCACTTCAGGCAGTCCTGTCACTGGGTCACGACCCCAGTGACCAAGCCTCAAGCTGCCATGTCATTAACATCCACTACCATTTGGAGCATCTACCTTGGATGCATCCATCCATACTATACAGCATCATGTCGAGAAAGTTTCCCTGGAGGTCCTCAAGAATCTTTTCCTCTAGGGGCAGAAGTATAGACTAAACATCTGATACCTGGCTGCTTAACCCAGGTACTGTGTGTAGCCTTTATAAAAAGTCAGGGAAGCATATGAATAAAACCATGTACCAAGGCCATCGATTATATAACTGTTCTTGTCTCGGGCACTGACTGAAATGGTAGACCTAGACTTTTCAGCTGCTCCAGAAACAAGGTCCTTGGCTTCTACATAAATCTGCAGAAAATCATGATTCTCTCTTGGGACAGCACATCTCCTGTTCATTTTTTTGTCTGTGAAGTATGCCTGCACTGACTCCTTGCAGACCTCTTTTGCCAAAGACTGGAAAGCATGGGTGATAGGTAAATGTAGTTTCCTACTGAAGGATTCCCCAAAAGGTCCAAAAATTTAAATACACCTTCTAATTCAGACTCCTGGACAGCAAACCCCAGGTCCTTGGCCAAATGCCTCACAAAGTCTTTGAATGAAGAAATACCTTTAGGATGTACAATGGAGGATGAACCCCGATCTCATCAGCCTCTGAAATATCTGGGGTAGTGTCCAGTTTACACTGGACTCGGACCCAGAATCCCAGTCAGCAGGCACCCTCTGAGAACTACTGATAAAGGCTGACCAGAAGGCACAACAAGAGAGAAGGAAACCTTGGGGTCCCCAGAGGTAAGCCGCTGGAGGCACTGGTAAAGCCTGTCCCACAGGGAAAAGGGCTGCAGTGAGGATCAGATTCTTTCATTCCCACCCTGCTACAGCCAGCCACATGATAAGTTGTAAGGTTACCCCTTGGTGGGCTTGGGAACCAAGAATTGGACCGGAACCAGAACCAGTGCTGACACGAGAACTAATATCTATGAAGTCAACCTTCTATGAGCCAGAAGAGCCACTTAATGCTGGTGTAGATGCACGGTGGGTTCAAAGTATTCCCAAAGGTGGAGATCGAAACCAGCCTTTATTGTGCAGGAGCTCCAGAGAAGTTAAGGGCCTAATTGAGCCATAGTCACCAGAACCTGGTGTTGTACTTGGTAAAGGAAGGCTGCTTGGCTTCAGCAATCAATGAAAATTGGAAACTACAGATGATATGGTGCATTGATTAAAACCGAATTGGTCTTGGTGCTGAGCTTCAGAATCAGAGTCATGGTGCTTTCCACCCGAGCCATCTTAGGGGGGCTGGTCCTTGAGGGATTACTGCCAACTTGGAGTCGGCTAATCCAAACCCGATCAGCCCTCGATGGTTTTGTGACTGGAACTGAAAGGGATGTACCTACTTGCACTAGATTCTTTAGTCTACTTGGGCTGATTTTCCTTGGACTTTCTTGACATCTTTGCAACCTTCCTGGTGTGATCTGGTCCCTGATACTCAAAACATTCTTAATGGCCATCAGTAGATGGCATGGGATTGTGATACTTTGTGCTCTTTTTAAACCCATCAGAAGGGTTCATGCAAGAGGCGGCCATGCCCACTGGAGGGAACATTCTGGACTTCAAAGTAATCTGATGAAAACAGGAAAAAAGGCTTTAAAAGCCTACAATATAAAACTAGTGTGCAGGCGATGCAGGAACCAAACTGGAATCAAAAGTGGCATTGGAACGAACACAGAAACAGAATTTTTCGGCAGATAAGGACTGCATGGCACACCTCATCTTCCCCTCTTTTTCCTGTCTATTCTGCCATCGCAGACCCTACCTTGTCTCCAGCCACCACCTTTCCCTTTGCTTTGAAACCATTTTTTCTTTATATCTACCCCATGCATACTTGAAGTCCACCAATGCTTTTGCCCCAACCATCCCTGCTGGAAGACTGTTACAGGCATCCACTACCCTCTCTAATGGAGAACAAACAGTGTAGTAAACTGATCTAAAAAAACTACACACATGGAGTGGATCTGTGTATGGCCACTCTTTTTAGTGGAAAAGAGATATCTGACAGAAAAAACATATGTGAGATGTGGAGGTGGTTACACAGCTGCATTTTGAGTCCTACTGGATGGTTCAGGTTCTGGCTCCTCAAGCTGGGATGATGCAATATGTGTAAGCTATGGAGGACATCTCATTGTTAGAACTGTTTTTCTGATACGTCCAGACACACTCATGACACTGCATTTGACCGGCTGATTTTCATCTGGTAACTAAATTATAGGCCTTTACTATGGGGCAGAGATCATTTTCATTCTTTGCTTTGAAGTATGGAATAACCTACTCCAATTGTTGTGGGATGGACCTTGCCATGCTTTGTTTAAAGAAAGTCTTAAAATATATTTTACTGAATAGTTTTTAATTCTATTTATGTTCTTAGTTGTACATTGTAAGCTTTGCAGCTGCATAACTGCATGTTATTTTCTTGTAACAGCACTGTTAACTTTGGCACAGGGTCACTCCTGAAAATGGGTCACTGGTTCAGCATCACTACCTGGTTAGAAAAATAATAAATAAAATAAAAATACTTCCAGTGGAACACCAGAGGCTCCTTAAGAACAGCTATTAAAAGGCTTCTTCTTTGGGCAGCAGAAAAAATAGATGACTACCACCACTGCTACCGGAGATCTAATACCATGTAAATACTATTATCTACCTCCAGGTTGGACCAAACTGGAATATCTTGTGGCCGATGGTGGTTCCAGGAATCAAGGTGATCCAGTACGGATGTCTGACCAGGATAGACACTGCCAGGCAAGGGAGGGATTCCAGGAGGGGCTGGGTAACCAGACATCTACAATATGGGTAGAAATGTTGGTCAGAATATAAAGGCAAAGCCAAGGTGCACTAATAAACATAGTCATTTATTCAGTATAATTAATGTACTCTAAACTTTGTTGATGTGAAAAAAGAGAGTTTATATTGTACTGCCATATTCAACAGAAATACAGATTACTCACCTGTAACAGGAGTTCTAGGAATGGTATATGTTGTTCATCCACACTGTCTGGCAGGTTCCTTGCCGCTTTAAATCTTGCTGGAAGGTCTTCAAGCTGGCTCCTCCCACCCACCCGGGTGGTAAAACTCTCGGCTCCGCCCCATGGCACCAGATCTGCCCGCTGGAAGCCTCAGGTTCAGCGGCCGGCCGGAGGTCGAGGTTCGGTGGATGAACAACATATACCATTCCTAGAACTCCTGTTACAGGTGAGTAACCTGTATTTCTAGGGACATGGATATGTTGTTCATCCACACTGTCTGGCAGACTCCTGGCAGTTCTCCGGGGAGGAGGCAAGGCGCACACCCCTACTTACGGAATAAAGACTGGAGAACTGAGGCCCCAAAACCAGCATCCCGGCGTGACTCAAGGTCGATGTGGTAATGGGTAATAAAGGTGTGTGCTGACTTCCAGGTAGCAGCCCTTCAGATTTCCTGGATAGGGACGTCCCTGGAAGCAGCCACTGATGCAGCAGTATGACGGGTAGAATGAGCTCTTATCCCTCTGGGAGGCTCCATGCCCGCCAACTTGTAGCAGAGATCTATGCAGGAGGTGACCCACCTGCTTATCGTCCACTTGGCTGCAGGTCTGCCAGGTGCGGCTTCAGCGTAGGTGACAAACAGCTGGCGAACCTCTCCCCGAATTTCAGCCGTGCGCTCCTTATAATAAGCGAGCGCCCTTCTAGGGTCCAAAGTGTGGAGCCTGTATTCGGCCTCCCGAGGTGTGATTGGGTAGAACACCGCCAGAGTCAACACCTGGTTAAGTGAAACTCCGACACCACCTTCGGAAGGAATTTCGCTCGGGCGCAGGCAACCTTGTCCCTGTGGAAGACCAGGTAAGGAGACTCAATGCAGAGCCTGAGTTCTCCCATCCTTCTGGCTGACGGATAGCCACCAAGAAGGCGGAAGCTTCCACGACAGGTGAGAGAAAGTTCTTCACACCTGTGCATTGGTTCTAATGGCTTGCCCATGAGCTTTGCCAATACCAGCAGTAAATCCCACGGAGGGGTGGAGGTTCTCGCACTGGAGGGGAATGTGATCAAGGCCTTTGAAAAAGCGCCAGACCACCTTCTCCTGCGCCACCGACTGCTTCCTGGCCCGTGCCCGGTAAGCAGAGATGGCTGCCAGGTGCACCCTTAGGGTCGTCAACCTAAGCCCTTGACTAGAAAGGGACCATAAATAGTCCAAGATGCTTGCCAAAGGACAGGAGGAAGGGTCCAAGCCCTTGCCCTGACACCAAATGGAAAATCTCTTCCATTTGAAGGCATAGCATTTCCTGGTCGACGCCTCAACAACATTGAGGACCTCGTTGGAAAGACCCAAGGCCTGGAACTCTAGCCACTCAGGAACCAGGCCGTCAGGTGCAGGGATTGAAGGTCCGGATGGAACACCTTCCCCTGATTGACTGAGAGCAGGTCCGGGCGAGCTGGAAGCTGCCTCGGGAGCCTGGAGCTGAGGCTGAGGAGATCTGGGTACCAGAACTGGCGGGGCCACTCTGGGGCTATCAGAATCACCTGCGTCTTGTCCCTCCTTGCTTTGAGAAGCACCTTGTGAATCAAGGGAAATGGGGGAAAGGGAAGAGGCCCGGGGTCCACAGCCTCGAGAAGGCATCCCCCTGCAGCGAGCCCTGCTGAGGGGGGCCGGCATGAAACAGCCTCAGCTTCACGTTCTCCCTGGAGGCAAACAGATCCACCCGAGGTGTGCCCCAGTGGGAGAACAGATCTTGTACTACCTCCGGTAGGAGAGACCACTCGTGAGATGCAGCCCCTATCCGGCTCAGGGCATTGGAGGCTCCTGCCGCATGAATGGCTAGGAGATCCGCCTCCAGGCTGCGCACGAGTGACCAAATGTGGAGAGCTTCCTTGCATAGAAGCATGGAACGCGTCCCGCCCTGGCAGTTTAGGTAGCACATGGTCGTGGTATTGTCCGTCTGGACTCGGACCACTTGACCCCGGAGAAATGGAGCAAAGGCGGTGAGAGCTAGGCGGACCGCTCGGAGCTTCAGCAGGTTGATGTGGCATCGGGACTCCCGCGGGGACCAGAGGCCATGCGCCGGTGTTCCCCCAGATGGGCACCCCAACCCATCAGAGAGGCATCGGTCAATAGAGAGACCGTCGGCTCGGGGCGGACAAACGGGATGCCCTCCTGCAGATGAGATGGAACGGTCCACCACCGGAGAGCGTTCCACATCTCCTGGGTCACCATCACTAGCTGGTCCAATGGATCGCAGCGTCGTGACCACTGGCTGGCCAGTCCCCACTGAAGGGGCGATGTGCCAGCGTGCCCAACGGACCACGCTGGTACAGGCTGCCATGAGACCCAGGAGGCGCAGGAAGTCCCGGGCAGGCGCAGTGCCCAACCAGAAATGATTGGGCAAGGAGGTAGAATCTCGGCCCTGTCCGCCGGAGCCGGTTTGGCTCAAGACAGTCGAGCTCTGCCCCGATAAACAGAATCACCTGCTCGCTCGAGTTCGACTTGGCCTCGCTGATGAGAAGGCGACTTGAGAGCAAACCTGGAGTGCCAGGATCTCTGGACCGGCCCACCTCCTGTCTGGAGGGGCTGCTATCAGCCAATCGTCCAGGTAAGGGTACACCGGACCCCTCGGCGCCACAGGAAAGCTGTCCACTGCAATGCATTTGGTGAAGACCCTGGGAGCTGGAGAGAGGCCGAAGGGCATGGCTCGGAACTCGAAGAGGGATCCCTCCACTTGAAAGTGAAGGAATCTCCGATGTGACGGACGGATAGGGACATGAAAGAACACGTCCTGCAGGTCCAGAGAGCAGAACCACATGCCGTGTTCCAGGGATGGTATTATCTGAGCCAGAGTGACCATCCTGAAGGTTCGAGACCTTAGGAACTTGTTCAGGTCATGTAGGTCGAGAATGGAGCGCCAGCCCCCTGTCCGTTTCGGAACCAGGAAGTACCTGAACACAAACCCCGGGTCTGAGGGAGGGTCCTCTACCTCCCTGATCACCTTCTTTTGGAGGAGGAGAGCGATGTCGGCCCGACGAGCCGACAGTGAGGCTGCGGACCCCGAGGCCCCCCGAGGTGTGATGGCTCTGAAGGGCGGGGCCTGCTCGAATTCTAGAGGCAGGCCTTTTCCCACCACCTCCAGTACCCACCTGTCTGTGGTAATAACAGACCAGGTGGAAGGAAGTGCCGGAGCTGTCCCCCCACGCGGGGAACCTGGGGTGAGGTGACAGGGTTGGGGGCGACACCCCTCAGCCCGTCACTGGGCAGGCTTGGAGGAGGGACCGGCCGAGGGACCTCCTGGGCCTTTACCTCCCTGCTTCCTGTTGGAGGAAGCTCCGGGCTTGGGTTTGGGATGCCAAGCCCGAGCCTGCTGGCCTGACGTTGTTGGGCCGGACGCGCCTGCATGCAGAAGGACGAAAAGGCTTAGGCTGTGTTTATGCCTTGTCCTTCTGAGCTGGAAGAAACTGGAGTCCAAGGTAGCATTGACTCCTCGATCCTCTGCAGGTGACCTTCCACCCCAGGGTCAAGAGGTCAGTCCCAAAAGGAACATCCGCCAACTTGTGCTGGGTATCCGAAGTAAAGGTGGATATCCTCAGCCAAGCCCGACGACGCATAGCCACGCGGCCGCCACAGACCTGGCACATGAGTCACCAATGTCTAAAGCAGTCTGGAGCTGCTGTTTGGCCACTGCCCTGCCCTGGTCCCGCACCTGCCTGACCGTAGTCTGCAGATCTGAGGGAAGATGAGGGACGACTTCATCCAGGGAGCCCAACAGGGCATGAGAAAAATGTGCCATGAGGACGGCTGAACTGGCCTGGCGAAGGCCGAGAGAGGACGCAGCATAGACTTTTCGACCGCATAGTCCAATTTCTTGACTCTTTGTCGGGAGGTTTGTCCACATCCCTAGCGCTCTCGCACGCCGGAAAACGCTGTCGGTAACCAACCCCAGCCGAGGGTGTTCCAAACCGGACAGGAACCGGTAGAGACCGGATACTTCTGGCCATCCTGGCCAAGGCGAGGACAGGAAGCAGGGCGCTGCCAGAGCTCCAAGGCCGGACCCACTATGGCCTCGGCCACCGGAAAGACCTCCGTAGGGGAATCCCCTCGGTCCAGAATCTCCGTGAGGGGATACCTGGCCCATTTAGAAACGGGTTTGAGCTTCATCCCAGTGGACTCCGAGATGAGCCGAAGCAATCCTAGGAGGGACGAAGGGCTATCGTCCACCGACTGTCCTCCTGAGGACTCCAAGTCCATTCGCTTGGAGAAAAGGGAGGAACCATCCTCGGACTCGGAAGAGTCCTCAAAGAGCTGCCTCGGGCCTGAGCCACCCTCCACCTGCCGAGGTCTATTGGGAGTGAGGGTGACAGCCTATGGGGCAGTCCCTGAGCCAACCGAGAATTTTTGTTCGGAGCCCTAATGGCTGTGGAGGCGGAGGTTCCACCGGAATTGGTGGGGCAGCTGGAATTGGCCGAACAACCGGCCTGGGAACAGGCCCTTGGCTAAAATGAGGGTTGTTTCGCCGCCTCGTGACAGCCACTTAATGGCCGGGAAGACGACGCGCCTGCTTATTCCTGGTCAGAAGGAGCTGTTGCCACATGAGTTCCTCATACCCGACGCAACTGCGCTGAAGCCTCCCTCGCCTGAGGAGGAGGAAGAGGATGGCCAGGCGCTGCTTGCCACGGTGCCAAGACTGAGACCGCCTGACGGCGGATCGCGGCTGGACCACGAGACGTCCAGACCGGGAACCTCAGCTAAGCCAAGGACTGCGGGAGGTGTCGGGAATCGGCACCCTCTGTTCGGACGATTCAACCGGGCGGCCCGGAACCGAGGCACAGACGAGCCGACGGGATCCTCAATCCCACCGGGGAACTGGGAGAGGTGGGATTCTCAGCTTCTCCAGCCGACAACCCGTCCAACGGGTCGAGAAAAATCTTGACCGCTGGCCGACGTGGAGTCTCGGTCAACTGGCTTGACGGGGACACCGTGAAACCAGTGGCGGCGAGGTTGACCCGAGTCGCCGACCGACTACTAGGGAGATGGATCTTTCCGCTCCAAGAGCGCTCGATGGTGAGACTTACTTGCCTCTCTTTTGGACCGAGAAAACGGTCCAGAAGAAGTTGGACCTCACCTTTGTCGAGAGGGTCAGACAAAGCTCCTTAAAGGAAGCCGAATAAGAGGCACCGAGATAGCGGGACAAATGCCGCGAGCGAGGTAGTAGAGCGGCCCGCTCTTCGCTGAGGGCGATCATCTGCTCGAGCGATTCATCGAGCCCGCCCGCCTGGCTGGACACCGCCGACCGGGCCTCTTTTGACTTTACCGAGGAAATCTCTTCTCAGGACGCCCCAGTTGTAAACGGGCAGCACGGTTCCCGAGGACTGAACTGAAAAGGAAGAGTACAGGTCGCAGGTCCGGCGGACAGGTCGTGCTCAAGGCCCAAGCAGTAGACGACGGGAGTGTGGATCCGCTCCGAGACATCTTCTGCCCGAAGGGCATCTCCGAAACCGAGTCGATTGTCCATCGCGAGTCGCGAGGGAGAGAATACCAAGTCTTTTAGCAAAACTTTTTAATTTCAAAAATCAAGAATTAGGAACCAGTCTTATATGCAGAGCGTTAAGGAGGGAACCTGAGCTTCCAAGCGGTAAGGAAGATCTGGCGTCATGGGACGGAGCCCAGAGTTTTACCAGCCGGGTGGGTGGGAGGAGCCAGCTTGAAGACCTTCCGGCAAGATTTAAAGCGGCAAGGAACCTGCCAGACAGTGTGGATGAACAACATATCCATGTCCCTAGAATATACCATTCCCCAGGAATGAGGATATCTATTTAGACATTTATTTATTAAGAAACCTTCCACATTAGGATCATCTCATTTAGTGCTGCATAAAGCTTTTAAAATGGTTCCTGGGGTGCAAAGCAGCAGCACTGTGACCATGTTACAAAATTAAATCTAGACTCCGCATTAGATGGGAAGAATCCACTCTTTTGGTTGTCACTGCATTATACCAAGTTGGAAACCAACCTGCTTTGGCATATGCAATCAATCAATCAGTCAATCAAACTGTATTTAACCAGGCATATACATCGTTGAGCAAGCTCATTTTCAAGATGGTCCTGGACACATAGGACAAATTCATTCACAATAACATAACAATTCATAGTACACTAGACAATAATACAGGATGTTAAAGAATACAAGGTCATTTGGCGAAGGCGCAGGCTTGGTTGGCAAAAATAGATACATAAACAATTCAGCGAATGCTGATTGAACTCATAAGAGTATTGAGGGAGGAGAGGGAGGGAGAGAAACACAGTGGTGGTCAGAGGAGATAGGTGGTATCAGGACACATGAAAAAGAGGGTAGAGGGCACCTAGTAAAGTGGAGTCCCCAAGGGAGCTAACTCAGGTAGGGAGGGAGGAAAGTAGTAAGGGGTACTCCCCTATTGGGATGCTGACTGACGGGGAATTAATAAGGCCAGTGAATCCGGAGTTAGGGGACTGTTCAATCCGGAATAAGTAGTATTTACCTAGGATCAAGGATATTCGAGGATAATTTGTCTTATAGTCTAAAAATAACACCCTGAATGAGATTTGGAAGATACAGATGTTACTTACTTGCAACCATAGTTTTACTACTAGTATTTCAGTTCACATCCACACTTAGGCAGTCTTCCACCAAGCATGCTCACTCACCAGAACAGTCTTTAAGCTCGACTCATCCAGCTACCAAACCATGTGGTCTTCTGGCTCCATTCCCTCTGCACTCCGATCTACATGCTTGAACTGTAATCCGCAGCAAGCTTTGACTGGGGAGGTCAAGTGGCTTGTGAGGATGTGGAGTATTAGTAGCAGATAGTACAGTTGCATACTTACTGTAACGGTAGATCTTCGAGGGGTATCTCTTGCAGCAGGTAATACACTTAGGTCATCACCAGAGGGCACTCTTGTACACAGCAGCTTTCTTCTAGTAGTCTTTTCCGGGGGCCACCCACACATGACATCATCATTCTGCACCTACACAAGAGTGGGCAGCCCCAGGCATCCTCAGATTCAGCTCGCTAAGCAAGGACTGAGGGACAGCCGAGGAATACCTTAGGTATTCCCCATGTATATATGTATATTTGGCTCAGAAGTTGTTCTGTTAGAGAAGGAGGGGGATGACCTGCTGCAAGAGATACCCCTTGAAGATCTGCCATTACAGTAAGTACGTAACTGTACTATCTTCCACGAGAATAATGTCTTGCAGCATGTAATACACTTGGGATGACTCCCAAGCAGTAAACCCAGGAAGGGTGGAAAAGTTATGACAGAAGGCCTTGTAGGACCACACGGCCAATGGCTGTCCTACGGCAAGAAGCAACGTCTAAACTGTAGTATTTTGTGAAGGTATGTATTGTGGACCATGTGGCTGTACTGCAGATATCCATAATAGATGCCCCTTTGAAGCAGGCTGCTGTAGTGGCCATGGCTCGGGTAGAATGGGCTTGGACAGGTCCTGGTAATTGTTTGTTGTACTTCTTATAACAAACAGTTATACAATGTGCCAACCAGTTGGAGAGGGTCTGTTTAGTGACTGAAAAGCCTTCCCTGGTTGAGGCAAAGGTAACAAAAAGTTGAGGAGTCTTCCTGAAAGTTTAGGTATGATTGATATAATATCTCAAGATGTGATGACCATCTAAAATGTGTAGTAGGTATTCTCCTGAATTAGAATGCTCAGGGAAGTAGACAGGCAGTTCTATAGACTGATTTAATGTGTGCCCCAAGACCACACTGGGTAAAAAGGAGAGATTGGTACGGAAAGCCACTCTTTCTTTGTGGAATATTAAGCAAGGTTCTCTACACATTAGGGCACGAAGCTCAGAAATGCGGTGAGCTGAAGTGACAGCCACTAGGAATAAGATCTTTCAGGCTAGGAAGCAGAGATTGCAAGTAGCCGCAGGCTGAAAGGGGTCATGGGTCAGCTTTTCCATCAGGAAATTCAAGTCCCATGGAGGGGTGGGTCGTCTAATAGGAGGTTTGAGGTATAACATACCTCTTAGAAACATCTTGGCAAGGTGATGCTGATAAAGTAATCTCTCTTCTAAAGGTTCATGAAAGGCCGAGATAGATGCCAGATGGACTTTAATAGAGGAGTAGCTCAAGCCTGTCAAGGCAAGTGAAGCCAAGTAGACCAATACCTTAGTCAATGGACATGAATAAGGGCCCAAAGACCGAGAAGAAGCCGCCCAGATTCCATTTGGCATTATAGGTTTGCCTGGTAGATGGTTTATGTGAGGCCAAAAGAATGTTGGCCACTGGTGAGGAGGCCTGAAAGTGGGCTATGAAAGCGTCCTCAGGAGCCAAGTGTGAAGGTGTAGTGACTTCAGGCTGGGGTGAAGAAGGGTTCCCCGATCCTGTGTCAATAGGTCTGCTCTGACTGGCAACGGGATTGGGTCCGCTACTGAGAACTGTTGAGGCAGGGGGAATCACACCTGCCGAGGCAACAGATGGGCTATGACGTTCATGGTGGCAGGTTCAAGTTGTAGTTTCAGTAAAGTTCATTGTAGGAGTGGGATGGGGGGGCATGTAAGAAGAGTCCTGTCCATGGTTGGGACAGGGCATCTATAAACAGTCCCTTTCTGTTCGGGATAATGGAATAGTATCTGGGGAGGCAGTGATTGTCGGGGGAGGCATAGAGGTTGAGGTGTGGGGTCTCCCACAACTGAAAGATCATCTGAAGAACTTCGTGATGAAGTGTCCGCTCGTGCATGGAGGTCTGGTGACCGAGGATGTCGGCCAAGGTATTGTGGCATCCTGGGAGATGGATGGCAATCAACGACAGATGCTGAATTACGGCTTCCTGCCAAACTGCCATCGCCTCCCTGCAAAGAGTGCGAGACTTGGTACCTCCTTGTTTGTTCCGGTAATACACCACCAAGGTGTCGTCTGACTGGATCAGTAGAGGTCCCGGGGCAAGGTGGGGGCGAAAAGCCTGAAGGGCAAGGTGGACCGTTCTCATTTCGAATACATTTATATGAGGAGGGATGGAGAATCGGGGCCACCTGCCTTGTGTCCTGTAGGAACCCAGGTGTGTCCCCAGCTGTTGGAGAAAGCATCCGTGGTCAGCGTCTGCTGGGGAGGAGGGGGACTGGAAGGGAATGCCTTGAGACAGGTTGGCACGATGGGTCCACCAGTCTAGGGCCGAGCGTAGAACGGGAGTGACTCTGATTCTGTTTTTGAAATCCCCTGTTTTTTGCCTCCACTGACTCTGAAGAGTCCACTGGATTGGTCTCATGTGTAGACAGGCAAATGTCATTGTGGCGATGGCCGTGGCCATATGTCCCAAAAGGCATAACAGACGTCTGGCTGTGACAAATTGTTGAGTTTGTATCTGGGAAGCTACAGACAAAAGTCTGTCTTGTCTGTCGGCAGGGAGGTAAGCCTTGGTGGAGGTGGTGTCCAGAATGGCTCCTATATACTGGAGCAGTTGGGTAGGAGTTGTATTGGATCTGGGCCAGCTGACCGTAATTCCTAGGGACTTGAACGGAGTGAGGGTTGCCTGGAGGGACAAAAGCAGAGAGATTTTGGAATCTGCTTTTATAAGCCAATCGTCCAAGTACGGGAAGACGAAATGTCCGTCCCATCTCAAGGGCACTGCCATCACCGCTAGGCACTTGGTAAAGACTCTCAGGGCAGATAAGAAACCGAACGGGAGTGCCCAAAATTGGTAATGTTGTCCTAGCAGATAGAAGTGAAGGAACCGGTGGTGGGCGAGGTAGACATCTTTCAGGTCTAATGTGCATAGCCAATCCCCTTGTTTTAACAACGGCATAATGGATGTTAAAGTGGCCATCCGGAACCTCTTGTACTGAATGAACAGGTTACTCACCTGTAACAGTAGTTCTAGGAGTGGTATATGTTGTTCATCCACACTCTCTGGCATGTCCATTTCCCTTTAAATCTCACCGGAAAGTCTTCAAGCCGGCTCCTCCCACCCACCCGGGTGGTCAATACCTCGGCTCCGCACCATGATGCCAGATCTTAGCCTGCTGAAAGCAAGGTGGTGCACCTAAAGCCAGGGAGGTCGGGTGGGTGGGTGCATGTGGATGAACAACATATACCACTCCTAGAACTACTGTTACAGGTGAGTAACCTGTTCTTCTACAAGTGTGGATATGTTGTTCATCCACACTCTCTGGCAGACTCCAAGCAGTTCTCAGGGAGGAGGGAGGCAAGGTGCACACCCCCTATTTAGGAAACAGAGATTGGAGAAACGAGGCCCCAAAACCAGCAGCCTGGCGTGACTCATGGTCGATGTTGTAGTGGGTAATGAAGGTGTTTGCTGACTTCCAGGTAGCAGCCCGACAGATCTCCTGGATAGGGATGTCCCTGGAAGCAACCACCGATGCAGTAGTATGGCGGGTAGAATGACCTCTTATCCCTCTGGGAGGCTCCTTGCCCCCCAACTCATAGGACATACCTATGCATGATGTAATCCATCTCGCAATGGTCCGTTTAGCTGCAGGTCTGCCAAAAGCAGCCTCAGCGCAGGTGACAAACAGCTGGCGAACCTCTCCCCGAATCTCCGCCGTACTCTCCTTATAATAGAAGAGAGCACGTGTCAGGTCCAGAGTATGGAGCCTGTACTCGGTGTCCTAGGTGTAGTTAGGGTAGTATAGCGGCAGAGTCAACACCTGGTTAAAGTGAAACTCTGAAACCACCTTCAGAAGGAATTTCAGGTGGGGGCGCAGGATAACTTTGTCCCATAACTAACCTAGAAGGATAGCCTAACCAAAAACAGGACATAAGATAGTACGGAAGACCCGTAAAAGAAGGGTCAAGAAAGAAGTCTTCACAGCCTAAAGACTGAGGAAGTGAAGACCAACAACAGAGGTGAGCTCGGGGGATGGTGGGTTGAGAGTATAGAATGAGTGGTGGAGACTTTCGTCTCAAGAAGATCAAGAATTACGGTAGGTACGTAATCTATATCTTCCTGATACAAAGTCTCCACCACTCATTCACACTAATGGGAGAGTATCAAGCTAATAATCCCCCGAGATGGTGGCAGGAGAGACCAAGAGCTCACAAATTTAGGACAGAAGTCCATTAAGGATGGTTCTGCCAAACGAAATATGTCATCTGGCATGGACATCCAGGGCATAATGTTTGACGAAAGTATGCACTGAGCTCGAGGTAGCCGCATTGCAAATATCTGCACTGAGTACATTGCGGATTTCCGCCAGGGATGCCGCGACCGATCTAGTAGAGTGAGCGTACACTCTGCCTTCCAGCTTAACCTGCACCATGGAATAACAGTGGCGAAGGCATGCCACCAGCCATGCAGAAATACCATCTGATAGCGACAGGTTAACCCAGCCGGGTCTTGCTGAAGGAAACAAACAGTTGTTGAGCTTTGTGAAAATCTTTTATTCTATCTAAATAGAAACGCAAAGCTCTTTTGACGTCCAAGGAATGAAGAGAACGCTCCCCTTCATTTTGGAAGTTCGCAAAGGAAGTAGGAAGGCCCAAAGGTTGGTTTAGATGGAATTCTGAAACAACCTTAGGGAGAAACTTAGGATGGGTCCTAAGAACTACTTTGTCTTTATGAAACACAGTATATGGAGGGTCTGTGACCAAGGCATGTATCTCAGAGACCCTGCGGGCCAAGGTAATGGCCACCAGGAAGGCCGTTTTTCAAATAAGAAATTTCAACTCGCAGGTAGCTAGAGGCTAGAAAGGTTTTTGAGTGAGCATGTCTAGCACAGGATTAATGTCCCAGGCTGCAACTGGACACCTGACAGGAGGTCTGGTATGCAGAATACCCTTAAGAAACCTCTTAACCACAGGTAACTGAGCCAGTGACAAGGAAAGTACTGGCTCATGATAAGCTGAAATGGCATAAAGGTGAACCTTGACTGTAGAGCATTGCAGACCTGAATTTGAGAGGTCCAAAAGGTACTCTAAAAAGGATTCAAAGAGGATTTTGCACACCAGAACGTAAAACGCTTCTATTTGGCTGTGTAAGTTTTCCTAGTGGCTGGCTTGCACGCGGCCAGGAGATATCTGAAACTCTGCGAGAGACATTGAACCTGTTCACTTCTATCTCTTCAGGAGCCAAGCGTAAAAGTGAAGCGATCTCAGACTGGGATGGACCACAGGCCCCTGAGTCAGAAGGTTCGTTTGAAGGGGAAGTGCTTTCAGAGGGGTTACTGACATACTGTTGAGTAATGGAAACCATATTTGTCGAGGCCAGAAGGGAGCAATGAGGATCATTTTCTCCCCCTGGGACTCGAACTTGAGAAGTACCCTCTAAATTAGAAGATGAGGCAGAAAGGTGTATAGAAAGCGTTCTGTCCACTGCAGCCTGAACGCATCCTAACAGAAAATGCCAGGCCCTGGATTTCTGGAGCAGAAGAGAGGCAGTTTTGTGTTGAGTGGGGATGCAGAAAGGTCCGGGTCTGGAGCTCCCCACTCTGTGACTAGTGACTGAACTACGGTTGAGTCGAGAGGGCATTCGTGAGGATCTGTCTCTGTTCTGCTGAGACGGTCTGCCAGTTCGTTCTGCACTCCCGGCAGGTAGACCGCCTGAATTAGAGCCTTGTGCTCCAAGCACCATTTCCACACTCTCATCGCTTCGCTGCATAAGGGGTAAGAGTGAGCACCGCCCTGCTTGTTGATGTAATACATCACTACTTTGTTGTCCGTTTGAAGGAGAATGTTCTTGTGACAGAGAATGTCCTTCAAAGCCCAGACTGCATAAAGGACGGACCTCAGTTCTAATAAAGGACGGACCTCAGTTCTAGGACATTTATGTGAAGCTGGGACTCTTCCTGAGTCCATGTACCTTGAGTGTGGAGAGTCTGATAGTGAGCTCCCCACCCCATCAGGGACGCGTCCATGGTAATGCAAATCTGATGTTCGAGGGGAGCAAAGGGATACCCTTTCAGAAGGTTGTCTTCTTGCAACCACAAGGTGAGTGACTTCTTCAGAGGTTCTGTCACCTTGATGAGAAAGGACTGAGGGTGAGTGGTAGGAGATCACTGAGTACTGAGCATCCATTGAGAGGTTCTCATGTGCAGGCATGCTAGGGGTACAGTGAACACCGAGGATGCCATTAGACCTAGCATCTGCTGCTTCAAGATAGCTCTTACTGAGCTGTTCTCTCTGATGTATCGGGCCATCTGCAGAATATCAGTCCTTCTGTCCTCTGGTAGAAAAGCTTTCGCACAGGAGGTGTCCAGAAGAGTTCCTATGAAAAGGAGCCTCTGGGAGGGCTACAGCTGTGATTTCTTGAGGTTTAGCAGGACTCCCATGGACATGAGAAAGTCTGAGGCCGTGGCAACGGCGTCGAGGGTTCCCTGCCTGGAAGGGCTTGCTAGAAGCCAGTCGTCCAGGTATGGGAACACTTGTATTCCGATTTTTTCTGAGATGCGCTGCGAGTATTGCACACTTTGTAATAACTCGCGGCGCCGAGGACAGCCCAAAGGGCAGGACTCTGAACTGATAATGCTGGCCCAAAGCCACGAACCTCAGGTATTTGTGATGCCTTGGGTGAATAGGGATATGCTGGTAAGCATCCTGCATGTCCAGGGAGGCTATGTGTTTTATTTTTATTTATTTATTTAGTTTTGATGAAGCAAAGGTAACAGGGTTCCTAGCGATATCATTTTGAATTTCTCTTTGGGAAGAAATCTGTTTAATTTTCTGAGGTCCAAAATGGGGCGCATGCCCTCGGTTTTCTTTGGAACCAGAAAGTAATAGGAGCAGAACCATGTGTTCCGTTGATCCAGCGGAACTACTTTCACCATTGTGTTGTTCACAAGGCTTTGTATCTCGGAGGCGAGAAGTTCTGACTGAAGTGTTGACAGCCTGGGCTGTCATTTGGGGGGACAATACGGAGGGGTCTCTAAAAGACTGAGAGAATACCCCTCGTGGATTATCCGGAGGACCCATTTGTCTGATGTTATGGACTTCCACCGATTGTAGAATTAAGTCAGATGATGTCCCACTGCTGAGGAAGAGTCCCCCTTGGGCAGCTGAGGTGGGACTTGGGCCAACAACTCAGAAGGCAGCACTGGGCGCTTTGGGTCCTGGCGCCTTCTGTTGCATTTTCTTTTGAGGCTGAGGGGCTTGGCTTTTGTTGAACCCCCCCCGCCTTTGCCTCGAAAGGACTGATGGTTTATGAAACTGGCGTTTGTTAACTCCCCCTCGAGAGGGGGCGGGAGGAGGTCGAGCCAATTTAATGGCTGACCTAGTATTTTGTGTGACCTCTAGAGCCCGTTCTACTTGAGGGCTGAAGAGATACACACCATCGAGGGGCAACGCCATGACCTGTTGCTGGGCACCATTCGTGAAACTGAAGTGCACAGCCAGGAATGGCGGCGGGTACAAATGCCCGCCGCCGCCGCTCGTGAGGCTGTATCGAAGGCGTCCATAGCTGCTTTAACCTGCTGGTTGTTGGACTCGATACCCCTGGTTATGGCTTGAAGAAGCTCTGAATTAGCATCAGAGTCAAGTAGAGCTTCAACCATTTGTTTGGCATTCGCTCAAAGAATATACTCATATTGAGAGAAATAACCCTGGTAGCTGGTGATACACATACCCAGGGTGGATGCAGCAAAGACTCTCTTACCTAAAGTATCTATCTTACGAGATTCTTTGTTTATAGGTCGAGCTGTAGTAGTCTGAAGAAGGATGACCTTATCATTCTGTGCCAAAACTACAATAGGATCCGCAAAGGCTTGGGAGGACAAAATAGGTCGATCCTTGGGAGCAGCATACTTCCTATCTATGGACTTAGCCACAGAAGGAATGAGAGTAGGATTATTCCATACCATTTGAGACAGAGCCTCAAAGGAGGGTTGTACCGGGGGAGTTAAATCCATAGGGATGTCCGGAACATGAAGGTAATGAAGTCTTAAAAGCTTCCCAGGATCGATGTCCATAGTCTGGAGAGAAAGAGTGGAATTCAAATTTCTCAACAGAGACTTAAAAGACAGGTCCTCGACCACAGGCTCTGTAACAGGATTAGGTCCTGCTCCTTCCACATCATCACCCAGTCTAAGATCTGGGTCAGGCTCAACATCATCTCCTGACAGTACAGGAGGGACTGTATGGACAGGAAAGGAATGAAAATCAGCAGGAAAAGAGGAAGGGAAAGAATTCGGAGAGGAGAAGCCCTGCAGATTGGTTGACGAAAAGCCCGGCCTCAGCACTGAAGAAGAACACGGCGCTGAAGAACACAGCACCGAAAAGCCGCACGGTGCCGAGGATTTCGCCAAAAAGGTACACGGCACCAAGAAACTCAACGGCGCCGAACCACATGGTGCCGAGGACGACGCCGATAGGTGCATCAATCAGAGCTGAGCGACCCACTGATGCCGACGGTGCCGACACCAACCCAGGGCCCCGAAAATTCAGATTTGAGGGGAAAGAAGAAAGAATACCAGGAGATAGAGGCATTGGTGTGGCCCCCTGCACTGCAGCCATGTTGGGGAGGGGGGACCTGAGCGCGGAGTCAACGGCACCGAAGAGGGCGCCGCACGACCAGGAAGCCCCAATTGCCCTGCCTGATCTCTTGAAGAACCCGAAGGCCCCGGAGTGACTGGGCCAGGCAGTTGGACCAACCTCCGAGCCCACTGCTCCACAAGAGCAGCCCACTAATGAAACTGCTCATCGTAAGCCCTACCAGAAGGCGGGGAAGGGCTCCGATATCGAAGAGGTCAGTGACCAGAAACAGAAACTGGCGAATCCGAATGAAGAGACTGGCAACTGACCCCAATGACCGACCATCAACGCGCAGACATAACAGAAGGCGACCTCGAGTGATGCCTTCTCTTTCTTGACCTACGGGCTGAAGAAGAGCTTGAGGCTGAACGGTGCCGAGAATGTGACCGTTTTCCTTTATGCTCCTGGGACTGCCCTTCCCTCGCACTGGACCGTCTGCTGTCAGACCCCTCCAGAGAAGGCGGTGGACTGACCCAGCCCGGCTGACTGAACAGCTTTCACACAAAGTCTCCCTACCGTCACCTGACCCGCTCATGGTCGACTCCCTCAAAGTAGGCTGAGATTTCTTTCTTTAATAAGAATAAATTATCATAAGCGGTACTTTATTCAAAAAATACTACAAAATAAAAAAATTAAAACTATGCTACTAGTTTGAAGTTTAACTCCCGGCGAGCGAGCGACATCGTCACTGAAACGCACTCGACGGTGGGGAAAAAAGGAACTGAGGTGGTTGGAGGGTCGATGCCGAGACAGTCATTGCCACATGAGCAGAGCTCGCGGCGCTGCTCCTCAGGGCTCTGTCTCTGGTGCCGGCCCTCCTGCAAAATGTTTGCTACTGCTGTGTCCTACTGCCTCCGGTGAAGATCCCATTAGTGTGAATGAGTGGCGGAGATGTTATGTCCAAAAAGACTGACCATAACGCTGAGTCCACTGGGCAGCCAGCTCCCATTGGAGGGGGCGCATGTGCCACCTGGCCCAGTGGACCACCGAGGTGCACGCCGCCATGTAGCCCAGAAGGCGCAGAAAGTCCCGGGCAGGGCGCAAGTACCCAACCAGAAATGATCAGGCAAAGAAGGAGAGAACCTCCGTCCTGTCCACCGGGAGCTGAGCTCTGGCTTGACGACAGTCGAGCTCTGCCTCAATGAAGCCCATCACCTGAGAGGGCACGACTTCTGACTTGGCCTCATTGATAAGGAGGCCAAGTTGGGAGCAGGTTCGGAGGGCCAGATCCCTGTACCTCTCCACCTCCTGAAGGGAGGAACCTGCCAAGAGCCAGTCACCGAGATAAGGGTATATCCAAACTCCTCAACGCCGAAGATGGGCTGCCACCACTGCAATACACTTGGTGAAGACCCGTGGGGCAGATGACAGGCCAAACGGCATGGCTCGGAACTCATACAGGGTCCCCTCGACCCTGAAGCGGAGGAACCGCTGGTGGGACAGACGGATTGGGACGTGAAAGAACGCATCCTGCAGATCCAGTGAACAGAACCACATGTTTCGCTCCAGAGGTGGTATGATCTGGTTCAGAGTTACCATCCGGAAGGTGCGAGACCAGAGATATTGATTCAGGTTCTGGAGATCCAGGATGGGGCGCCAACCCCCCATTCGCTTGGGCACCAGGAAGTACCTGGACACGAAGCCTGGGTCTGTAGGAGGATCTGGCACTGGAGCTACCACCTCCTTGTGGAGGAGTTGAGCAATGTCATCCCAAAGGGCCGACTGAGTACAAGCTGAGAACCTTTCCTCCCGAGGGGCGCGGGCTCGGCTGGGAGGGTACTGCTCGAATTCCAGAGGCAGTCCCTGGCCGACCACTTCCAGAACCCACCTGTCCGAAGAGATATCGGACCAGGCGGAAAGAAATTGACTGAGCCTGCCTCCCACGGGAGGACCCAGAGCTGGCATGACGGGTGTAGGGGTGGCAACCCCCGACCCGTCACTGAGCAGGCAAAGAGGAGGAGGAGGCTCCTGGACCAGCACCTCAGCCTCCTTTAGTGGGCTGTTGGGGACCCTGCTTGGGCCTGGGACACCAAGCTTGAGCCTGCTGCTGCTGCTGGCCTTCTTGAAAGGAGGGCTGCCTAACCACAGGTGAAGAGTGCCGAAAAGGCTTCTTCTTGTGCTTCTGTTGGTTCTTGCCCAAAGAACCCTTTGCAGAAGTAGCATCCAAGGTGGCACTGGACTGCTCTATGCGCTGGAGGGGACCAGCCACTCTCGGACTGAAGAGGTCAGTGCCTAGGAAGGGCACGTCAGCCAAGACCCTGCAGTGAGTGGCAACTGCGGCTGCTAAGGATTGGGCACAGGAATCTCCAATGTCCAGGGTCATCTGGAGCTGCTGTTTCACAACAGCACAGCCCAGGTCACGGACTTGCTTCACCGTGGTCTGCATGTCTGCTGGGAGATGAGGGAGGACTTCATCTAATGATCCTAAGAGGGCATGAGAGAAGTGTGCCATGATCACAGCTGAGCTGGCCTAATGAAGGCCTAAGGATGAGGCCGCATAGACCTTCTGGGCAGAATGGTCCATATTCTTGGACTCCTTGTCCGGAGGGCAGTCAGTGTCGGCTGAGCTACCAGTGCGTCTGAACATAGAAGCAGTCACAAGGCTTTCCGCCAAGGGATGCTCTGTGAACCCAGCCAGAGACCCCATGGGTACCGTGTACTTGCGGGCCATGCGGGCAGATGGAGCTGAACAGGAGGCAGGACACTGCCATAGCTCAAGGGCCAGGCCAACAATGGCTTCGGCCACTGGAAAGGCCTCCGTTGGGGTATTCTCCCTTTTGAGGATACCCGTAAGGGGGTATTCTGACTTCTTCTGGATAGGCTCCAAGGGCATTCCGGTAGATTCAGAAATCAGGTGGAGGATGCCCTGAAAAGAGGAAGGACCTTCCTCCAAACCTGCCACTGATGACTTGTCATCCCCCGGATACGAGTGCAAACCAGTGGCATCCAAGTCCGAAGAGTCAGGATATAACAGTCTCCCACCTATGTCTCCCTCAATGTGCCGAGGGCGATCAGGGACAACAGTGATGAACAGACAGGGCAGTCCAGTGTCTGTCCAGTCCTGTTTCGAGGGAGCCCCTCCCTGAGGCTGCTTAGGCAGTGGCTCCACCAAAATCGGTGCGGAGACCGAAACAGGCCGAGCTGGAATATGTGCCGGCCCCACCGGGATGCTGGGGCCAAGTAATGGCCAGTGCTACCGGCGGAGCCGGCTTTTGACCGGTCAGAATCAGCTGTTGCCATATGAGATCCTCATAACGTCGACGGAGTTTCCGTCGGAGTCTCTCCTCATTCGAGGAGGATAAGGATCGATGGCGATGCCTCTTTCTGGAGTGTTTGTGACCTTCCTTCAGTTTTTCAACCAAAGGGGTCCTGGTCCTAGATCGAGACCGACGGGGTCGACTTGTTCGATCGGGAGATGCCGGAGTCGGAGAGGACCAAGGTTCCAGCATCTTTCCCTTGATCGGGACACCCGAGGGCAGGGTCTCCTCATCAGGGAAGGAAAGGACAGGCGTCCTTTCTAAGGAGTCGGCAACAAAGGCTCAGTTGGGTCGAGAGTGTTCTTGGCCGGTTCAGCAGTTTCCTCGGTCTCGGTGCCTTGGCCAGATGGAAGGTCCGAAAAACCGGCGGCCGAGGAAGCGATCCCGACCGAAGTCAAGACCGCATGTTCCTGGGACTTGGACCTCTCTCGGTCCCATGAAGGTCTCCTTCTGGAGGAAGAAGACTTGGGGTCCTTGTCCCTCTTCTGAGGGCAGGAGGCATGCGAGCCCAAGGGCACCTCACCCCCTGGTGGGGAGAGACTGGCACAACTCCCGGAAGGAACCAGTAAATGTAGAGCCAAGGTTGAGAGGTATGAAAAAACTTTTGGCTAGCCAAGCTTGAGCAGCTTCCTCCTCTAAAGCCGCCATATTGTTTCAGCTGTTTGGCGGCTCCTGGGCCAAGTCACAAACTGCCCGTCTGCCTCCTTCGATTTCACCGGCAGATTGCAAAGCTCCGGTCTCCCCAATTTTAGGCGTGCCTTGCAGTCGTCCAGGACATTGGGATGGAAGGCCAGGCAGATGGTGCAAGAGGTGGTGTCATGTACGACACCTAAGCAATAGACACATGAGAGGTGGGGATCGGTGCGCAACATTTTCTGGCCGCAGGGACACCAGTGAAATCCGGGGGAGGATTTGTCTTCCATGTCCGATGCGCTAGGATCGGAGTCGTAAACTCTAATGAGTTTTAAAGAAAATAGCGGTGAAAACCGACGTTGAGAATCCAGGGCCTACGAACTGCTAAGGTAGCATGAGGGAACCTGAATCTTCCAGTGGAAAGGAAGATCTGGCATCATTGGGCAGAGCCAAGCTATTTACCACCCGAGTGGGTGGGAGGAGCCAGCTTGAAGACTTTCCGGTGAGATTTAAAGGGAAAGGGACATGCCAAAGAGTGTGGATGAACAACATATCCACGCTCCTAGAAGTGTAGGTTCAGTTGTCTGAGGTCTAGTATAGGTCTGAGATCCCCGGTGCGTTTGGGTACCAAAAAAAAAAAAATGGGAGTAAAATCCCTGATAGTATTCTGAAGGAGGAACCGGATAGATGGTATTCTTTTGAAGAGGTACCTGAAGTTCCTCTTGAAGAATGGGGACATGGTCAGCTGGGTAAGAGACAGACTGGTGAGGATGAGGGGGAGGCAGTGAGGTGAGTTCCAGCGTGAGCCCCATCTTTATAATCTGAAGTACCCACTTATCTGATGTTATCACTTGCCAGGCCTCTAAATGGAGGGCAAAGTGACCGCCCATGGCTTCCGACGCCTCGTCAAGGAAGCCTGGGCAATGCCCTAGTTGGTCACTGGGAAGTGGGCTGAGCAGCTGCACCCAAGGAGTGGGAGAGGGAGCCGTTGGAGGTAGGAGTGGCGGTCCTGGATGATGGCTGGGAATGACCATGGAATCCACCTCTATAGGTACCTCTGTGTTTGCCGCTTCTCTTCAATTGAAAAGAGAATTGTGAGTGGTACTGGTAAGATGGCTGTGAGGAATGATACATGCCACGTACCATATGTAAAGTCTGACCAGAGGCTTGGACATCATCCAAAACTGTCTGGGTGCTAGGATCAAAATGTTTGGATCCACTAAAGGGAGCATTTACTACTTTGTGCTGCACATCTGGTGTAAATCCTGACACATGTACCCAGGCATGTCGTCTGAGGGCAACACCCATGGCTGACATCCGGGCAGAGGTATCCACCGCATCATACCCCGAATGGAGTACATGTCGAGAGATGGAGTTGCCAGTTGTAACAGCTGCTATTAATTGGTCCTTCTCCTGAGAGGGAGTGAGTTTATTGACTAGTTCTATAGCAGAGGACCAGAGGGAACGTTGGTATTTAACCATGTGTCCCATATAGTTTAGAATTCTGAAATTCGTGGTACCCATCTGGAACACCTTCTTTCTGAGGTAATCAAGACAACGGGATTCCTTATCGGGGGTAATGAGCTCATGTGCTTTGGACGTTCGGTACAATCATGAGCCGCTGTGATCACTACTGAATATGCTTTAGGGGTAGCGGAAAGGAAATTGTGGTCGAGAGAAGCCTGGTATAGGCGAGCCACCTTTTTAGGAATTGTTGGAACAGCCGATGGCTGGTTCCAAGCAGCCAGTATGGCATTTTGATACGTTTGTATAAGTGGGGGTACCACTACGTCAAGGCTCCTCAGGCAGTTCAAAATAGTCTGCCATATCTTTCCTCTGTTTATCATGCTCCATAGTTGAAAACCCCATGATTTTTTGAATTTGGACCATCATCTCATGGAAGGATTGGTCATCAGGAGGAGAGGCAGCAGCATGATGGGAGGTGTCCTCATGCAAGGAGGATATAGTCGAAATAGAGGATGGAGGATAAGAGTCCAGGTCCTGGAGCTCCACATCTTGAAGATCTCCTGGAAAACCTTCAGGAAATTCTGCCTCTTCTGAAAAATATTCTTCCTCATAGGATGGAGGGGACCAAGCTGGAGATGGTTCTCTCGCACCTTGAAACTGCTTAGGTGGAGGAGGGGGGGAGAGAGCAGGAAAGGAGACCTGCCCCTCCTGGAGGGGACGGTTGAGAACCCCTCATTACTTCCAATACCTGTTACACTACAGTCGCTACATCCAATGAAGCAGTAGTAGGAGGTGGAGCAGGTGGTCTCTCGGAAACCAGAGGAATCACGGAGGTAACTGGATGTGAGGTGTAAACAGGTGTGGTCCCTGGGTGATAAATATCAGGGTCACGGTCCTTGTCTGGTTGGCCCCTGTGAGAGAATGGCTGTGAAGGAGGAGGGGTTGCCATAGAAAATCTAGTAATCCTTCCCATAGAAATCTGACCCGTCGATGGGGCAGTAAATGGGGAGGCAGTACAATGATTACAAGCAGCCGTCAACAGTAAACGAACCATTGTCGACAGGGAGTCACCGGAACTTACATAAGTTTCCATGAAAACTGCTGAAAGGGTGCCAGAAAGTGCCGTCGATGAGAGGGTGTAACACCCATCAATGAGTTAGCAGTTCTAGAGGGCATCACTGATGGTGGAGCACCTGTAATCATGGCCATCGACGAATGTCTGCCAGATGGGGATAAGGATGATTTGTCCTTCTCCCGTTTGCACTTTTTGTGTGAAGCTGCAGTGGAGGGCTCCTTGGGGCAGGCCCCCTTCTCTGAGACATACAATTTCTGCTCCATTAGGTTTGCTTCAATTTCCTGCAGTTGTCATCGACGGGTTGCCTAGCTGAATTCCTGGCAGTGTCTGCAGCAGATGGTGTCATGTGTGGGACCGAGACACCTAACACAAATTGTATGGTTGTCATAGCGGTAGATCTTCCTACCACAATGACATGACTGAAAAAGTGATGATTTGCTTGTAGATTCTTTGGACATTCATGGATGAAGATTGGAAACGGAGGAAAAATCCGTTCCCAGCTCAAATTCTCATCGATCACTGCTTCACAAGTGCCAGCTGCTGCATGAGAGCTGAAGAAGGCGGGAAAATGAACTGAGGATACCTGGGGCCACTCACTCTTATATAGGTGCAGGATGATGTCATGTGTGGGCAGCCCCCAGAAAAGACTGCTAGAAGAAAGCTGCTCCACAAGAGCACCCTCTGGGGATGACTTAAGTGTATTACCTGCTGCAAGAGATTATCCCTGTGGAAGATCTATAGTTACAAATAACCTCTTTCTAATTAACTAGATTCAGTTCACTATCCACACTTGGGCAAACTCCTAGCAGTCCTCAGAAGGAAGGGGTATGGCACACACCCCAAATTAGGCAAAAAGAGACTGGAGGACTGAGAAACCAAAAGCAGCATCATGATGAATGAGCACATCGATGCTGCAACAGGACATGAATGTGTGCACATTGGACAAGGTAGCAGCCCTACATTTTTCAGAAATGGGAATTTACTGGGTAGCAGAATGTCTGGTGGATTGAGCCTTCAACCCCAAGGGTGACTCCGCCCAAGCCCACCTGTAACACAGAACAATGCAGGAGGTTATACTTTGGGCACTCATTTGTTTGGTTGCCAGTCTACCTTGGGTGTCTTCAGAGTATGTGACAAAAGCTGACAAGCCTCACCATGAAATCCACCACATGCTCCTGATAGAAGAGTAAAGCTCCATGAACATACAGCATGTGCAGTGTTCGCCCTGCCTCCAAAACATGAGGCTTCGTGAGGAAGGTCAGTAGACTGATTGCCCGATTAAGGTGAAACTCAGAGACTACCTTTCGTAGAAGTTTCACACTGGGGCATAGGAAAAAACTTGTCCTTTTGGAAAAACAGATATGGAGATTCCACAGAAGGTTCCTGGAGCTCACTCACCAATCTGGTTGAATGATTTTGTCCAAAAATGCATTATCCCATGACAGATGTGAGAAACTACATGTGTCCATAGGCTCAAATGGCTTACCCACTAGAAACATAGAAAATGTCATTAGGTAAAAGACAGTCAGCCCATCTTGTCTACCCAAGCCTGCCTAACTAGTTGTGACAGCACCAGCAGTAAATCCCATGGTGGAGGTGGTTTCTGCACCAGAGGAACAGGAGGTCCAGCCCTTTAAAGAAATGGACAACCACTTTATCTTGTCAATCACCATGAACCAAACCATTATGACCAAAATATGAATGGTTCATCCTTCTCCTGGGCTGTTAGAGATGAGGTACACCAAAGAGTCCTGAGAAAGATGAGACACGTGTCTGTGCCTTCTGTTTTCAGCCTCTGCAGACTGTGTTGAGAAGTCACTTGGTACCATACTCTCCTGCTTAAAGAACCAGTCTAAATTCTTCCCTGGTGATTTGTATGCATGTATGTCCCATGATGCTTTGCATTATGCAAGTGCACAATTTTACATCACTAAGCATCACGGAAGTACATGCAATTTTACATCACTTTATCTTGTGCCACTCTTGGCAGCCCTGTCTTAGTGTTGTATGCCAAAATGGTGGCCAGACACTTCTTAAGGGATGTGGATCACAACCCTGCTTGAGTCAGAGGTCAAAGGTAATTCTATATGTGTGATATGGAGCAGAACAGAGGCAACAGTCCTAGTTCCTCTCACCAAACGAAAAGCTTTTCCACTTGCAAGTGTATGTCTTGCAATTTGACTCCTTCCAAAATGCCTCCAACACCCAAATAACAAGGTTTGAAAGTTCAGGGGCCTGGAACAAGCCACTCAGATACCAGGTGGTCAGCTGCAGGGACTGTAGATCTAGATGCATGATATTCCCCTCAGATTTTGTCAGCAGATAAGTTGGGTGTTAAAGCAGCTATGGAGGTTTGTTGTTGAGATTGCGAAGATCCTGATACCACAACTGTCCGACAGTCTGGAGCAGTCCAAATCAGGGGTACCCTCTCCATCCATGCCCTGAGGGCCACCTTGTGGACCAAGGGAAATGAAAGAAAGCATACAGGAAACCCTAAGTCCAGGACAGAAAGGACACGTCCCACTGGCAGAGTGTCCCACTGAGGGTGCTGGAACAGAGTATTCTTAACTTTCTGTTTTCCCAGGAAGCAAACAGATACAGTGATGGTGTTCCCCATTCAGAGAATATCTGAGACACCACTTTCAGGTACAGCGATCATTCATGGGATGCTTCTACCATACAACTGAGAGCATCTGCTAGCTGGTTGCTGGCTCCCTGGACACAAGATGGCTGTGTGCAGGGAGTGAGCCAATGATCATGTCCAGAGTGCCTCCTGGCACAGGAAAGGTGTGCCCATTGCTTTGCTTATTCAGGTATAATGTGGTGGTCATGTTGCCTGTGCTGATCTGACTGTTTGATCTCCAATCTGCGATGCAAACACCCTAAAGCCCAGAAAACTATGTGGAGGTCCAGCAACCTGATATGGAGCCAAGCATTGTTTTGCAACCAGTGTCTGTGTTCTCTGCGGTCCAGCAGATGCAGCCCACCAAAAACGTGTCCATCAAGAACATGACTGAGGGCTCCAGATGGATAAATGGATTCCCTACAAGAGGTTCGAGGGGGAAGCCACCAATGGATGGTTTTCAGCATTGGCTGGTTACCGAGACCAGGTGGTTCAGAGCTGCAAGTGACAGAGACCACTAGTGTCACAAATCCCACTGAGTGGGCTGCATGAGCCAGTGGGCATAACACCACGGCCATGGTACAGAACATGAAACCTAGAAGCCAAAGGAAATCCCTAGCCATGTGCAATTACCCAACCTGAAATAATGAGGAAAAGGAGGATAGGTCCTTTGCCCTGTCTGGGGAAATACGAGCTCTGGCTTGAAGGAAGTATAGCTCTGCTCAAATAAAGAGGATCACCTGCTTTGGGGTCACATTTGACCACCTGTCCAGATAGTTTATCAGGCTGAAATCCAAGAACTGAAATTTACATACTTACCGTAACTGCTGATCTTCCAGAATATCCTCATCACTGATTGCCACTTATGGGTCTGGCCCGGAGGCACTAGGACCCTGTAGGAGCAAAGTTTTTGGCCAGGGGGCCGGACACATCTACTGGACATGGCACCTGCATACCCCCAACATGGTGTCGCATGCCAGCCAATAACAGTTGCCAGCTTTCTCACCAACTTCAGTTCTGTTCACCAGGAGAGAAACAAAGTAGGGAAATAGAGGGCTAAGAATTTCCCTAACCCTTAATATAAATAAACAAAAAAATAAAACCCAACTACCAACCTTTGAACAAAGAAAAGGGCACACCAGGTGGCAAAAATGGATAGTTGGGTACAGAACCAGAGCCTCACACCACTAGCCAGACAGTAAATGGATAATGATCATAAAGACAGCAGTCATGAAGCATGTGGCTCTGGCAGAAAAAGTATGATGGAGAATGCCCAGAATCGGGACCACCTTGTAACTGAGATGGCACACTGTGCCAAATAGGAATGAATCACACAGACTCCTTGAAAAAACAAATTCTGTGCTACCAAATAGAGGACTGACTGAATAGTCAGTTAAAATATGCCCATTCTTCCCAGTAGGGAAAAGGCAAAAGGGGAATATCTGGTACATGTGAAACTGCAGGACTGACATCTCACACATGTGCGCTGGTTTGAATGGCTTGCCCATGAGCACTACGCATACCAGCAACAAGTCCCAAGGTGGTGATGGTTCATGCGATGATGGGAACAGGTGGTCCATGCCCTTAAAGAAGCATCTGACCACCTTCTCCTGCACCACTGTCTGCATACCAGCCCACAGCCGGTATGCAGAGATAGTTGCCAGGTGCACCGTGACGTTTGTCAACCTCAGGCCTGACTGGGAGAGGGACGATAGGTAATCCAGAATGCTAGCCAAAGGGCTGTCCAGGGGGTCTAGCTCCCTGTCCTGGCACCAAATGGAAGACCTCTTCCATCTGAAGGTATGGCATTAGTGGGTCAACTCTTTCCGAGAGGCCTGTACAACGTGGAGAACCTCTTCGGAGAGACCCAAAGCCTGGAACTCTAGCTGCTCAAGAGCCAGGCTGTCAGGTGCAGGGGCTGAAGGTCTGGATGCAGAACTTTCCCCTTGTGACAGGAGAGCAGGTCTGGGAGAAGGGGCAATCGCCACGGAGGCCTGCTGCTGAAGCTGAGGAGATCTGGGTACCAAAACTGGCATGGCCAGTTTGCGGCTACCAGGATCATCCATGCCTTGTCCCTCCACACCTTGACCAGCACTTTGTGGACCAGGGAAAAGGGAGGGAAGGCATAAAGGAGGCCTGGGGTCCAGAGCCTTGCAAAGTCATCCTCCACTAGTGTCCCACACTGTTTTGGGGGGTGGTGGGAACAGAACAGCCTCAGCTTGGCATTCTCCCAGGAAGCAAACAGGTCGATTAGGGGAATGCCCTACTGGGGGGAGAGGTGGTTCACCACCTCCTGATGCAAGGACCAGTCGTAAGACACCTCACCCACCCAGCTGAGGGCATCCGCTAGCTGGTTGGAGGCTCCTGCTACATCAATAACCAGGAGATTGGCAGCCAAGCTGTGCACAAGGGCCCAGGTGCAGATTGCTTCCCCACACAAACAAATGGGAGTGCTTTCTGCCCTGCTTGTTCAGGTAGCATGTGGTCGTAGTATCGTCCATCTGGATCTGCATGACCTGACCCCAGACACATGGAGCAAATTCCATCAGAGCAAGAGGTACTGCATGGAGCTCCAGCAGGTGATGTGATAATGGAACTCCCTGGAGTCCAGAGCCAGGGGCCCTGTGGTTTCTCAGGTGCACTCCCCATCCCACCAGAGACGTGCCGGTTGTCAGGGTGATGGTCAGCTCTGGGCAGATGAATGGGACTCCTTCCACCAGATGTTCCATGATGAGCCACAACTAGATGGCATGCCACATCAGCTGAGTCACCATGACTGGCTGGCCCAGATGACCTAGGCGCTCAGACCACCGGCAGGCCAGCCCCA
Organism: Neoceratodus forsteri; assembly: GCA_016271365.2. Lineage (NCBI taxonomy): Eukaryota > Metazoa > Chordata > Ceratodontiformes > Ceratodontidae > Neoceratodus > Neoceratodus forsteri. The sequence goes on from CM057455.1 coordinate 884,543,006, forward strand.
CTGCAGGCGACACATCTGCCACTGGGTCCACCGCACCATGCTGGTGCAGGGTGCCATGTATCCCAGCAGCTGCAGGAAGTTCTGGGCAGGGCATGAGTGCCAAACTTGAAATGACTGGGCAAAGGAGGACAGGTCTGATGCCTGGTCTGTAGGGAGTCGGGCCTTGGCCCAAAGGGAGTCTGGCTCCATCCTGATAAAGTGAATCACCTGCGAGGGGCTGAGTTTGGACTTAATGGGTTGACCAAAAGGTCCACATCTTTGTAGGTTTGGAGGGCCAGGTTCCTGGATCGCTCCCTTGCCTTCTTGGATAGCCTGATTATCAGCCAGTTGTCCAGGTACGGGTAGACCCAGACTTCTTGGTGCTGCAGGATTGCTGACAATACTGCAATGCACTTGGTGTAGACCTTGGCAGCGGAGTAGAAGCTGAAAGGCATGACTTGGAACTCAGAGAACCCCCTCTGCATGGAACCAGAGGTACCACCAGTAGGATGGATGGACTGGAATGTGGAAGGTGGTGTCCTGGAGGTTCAGAGAGCAGAACCACATGCCCTGCTCCAGGGTAGGAATCATTTGGTGCAGAGTGACCATCTGGAACTTGCACTTCCTCAAGAACTGATTGAGACTGTGAAGATCCAGTATGGGGTACCAGCCCCCCCTCCCCGTCTGTTTGGGGACCAGGAAGTACCTGGACATGAAGCCCTAGTTGGCCATGGTGTCCAGGAGACGGGCTATGGCTCCTTTCTCTAGGAGCTGAGCAATGTCCTCCCTGAGAGCAGACAGCATGTCCTGTGACACCACGGATTCCCGTGGAGCATGGGATTGGAATGACGGGAGAGCCTCGAACTCAAGAGGCAATCTGCTGCCCACCACTTCTATCACTCATTTGCCCGAGGTGATGGTGGACCAGTTGTGCCAGAAATGGTGAAGCCAACCCCCCATGGTGAGCTAAGGCAGGGACTAGATGTGCAAGAGGTAACCACTGCCTGACCCATCACTGAGCCGCCTTGGAAGGAGCACCAGCCCCATTGCCCCACCCTCCCCATGCTTCTTGCAGCCCTGGCTAGTGAACTCAGGCTTAGGCTGCCAGACCTGCAATTGCCCCGGCTGGGGCTTCTGCTGCTTAGGCTGCTGGGATGGAAAGGTATGAACTTGAAATGGCTTCTTCTTTGGCCCCTTTCCTGACTGGTCTTTGTGAAAGGACATCACAGAACTGAAGGTGGCATTGGACTTTTCAGTACTAGTAAGGTGCCTGTGCACCACAGGGTGGCAAAGGTCAGTGCCCAAGAAAGGGACATCAGCCAGTTTGCGCTGGGTGTCAGCCGTAAAGGTGGAAATCTGTAACCAGGCCCTGTGACACATTGCGATGGCTGCTGCCATGGACTGGGCGCAGGAGTTGCCTATCTCCAAAGCCGGCTGAAGCTGGTGTTTGGCCAGCACTCGACCCTGGTTTCTGACCACCTTAACTGCTAACTGCAAATATGCAGGAGGGCATGGTCAAGGATGCCCATCAGGGTGTGACTGAAGTTGGCCATCATCAAGGTGCAACTCCCTTGACAGAGACCCAGGAAGGATACCATGTACATTTTCTTGGCTGTGTGGTCCAGCTTCTTGGACTCCTTTGTCAGGGGGCTTGTCCACATCCCTAAAATTGCCAGTCTGGAAGAAAACTGAGTCAGCTTCCAACCCCTCAGCCAAGGGGTGGTCCGAGAAACCAGACAGGAAACCGGTCGGAACCACATACTTGCGGACCATATGGGCTGACGCCACCACACAGGAGGCTGGATGCTGCCAGAGCTCCAGCGCAGGTTCCAGGATAGCCTTTGCCACTGGGAAGATGACCCCTGGGGAATCATCCTAATCCAGGATTGCTGTGAGGGGGTATTTAGTCATTTCTGGACTGATTCCAAGGGGATCTCCATAGATTCAGAGATCAACTGCAGCAAAGCCCCAAAAGACACCGGACCATGGTCAGCTTTTCGGCCAATTCGCAGTCAAAGCCTGGGGTCCTCGAGAATTGCATGGAGGACCTGTTGGAGTCTGAAGACTCCTCAGAGACCACCCTTGGTCGCTTTTCACCATTAACTACTCTGGATTCATCCAAGTGGGTAATCTCTACTGACAGTTGACCTGGTAGGCTGGTTGTTAAGCAGGCTTCGGTGGGGGTTCCATGCAATGGTTGCCTGGGCAGTGGTTCCACTCTAATCGGTGGAGAGGTCGGCACCAGTGACACTGGACATGGCAGGAACAGGGACGACCAAGGAATTGTGGGGGCCAGGGGGAAGAAGCCTACCCTGCCTGACCCATTGTTGCCACATCAGCTCCTAATGGCATCGATGCACCCTGCGACAGAGCCTATATTCATCTGAAGACAAGGAGGAAGAGGAGCACCTGCAGCGCTTCTGGGCTGAGGGTCGAGAGTGGGAGCACAAAGATTTCCTTGAATGTGACCATGATCGAGATCTCGACCGACAACTGGATTATCGATGGCGAGGAGAGGCGGGTGAAAGTGCCATGTAGAGAGCATGAACCGGCTCCTGCCACAGAACCCCAGAAGGTGGCAGTTCTTGGGAGAAGAGAGCCTGGTCCACTGACTGCTCCCAACCCTCCTGGGAGAGGGTCAAAAGGACCAGAGTCCTGGAGACCGTGTCATCCTTGAGCCCCTCAGACAACGGATCGACCAGGTCAAGAAAGATCTCAACCACCTGGTAAGCCTGTGTCACAGCCAAGAAGCCCAATGGGGTTACCATGGAACTGGTGGCCTGCCCTTGATCATCACAGGCTTGGCCGAAGCAGAGTGCTCGACGACTGTTCAGCAGTCAAGGAAATCATGGGAGCAAGAAGAGCATACTCGTTCCTGGTTCCACGAGTGACGGTGGCATTTTTAAAAAAAAAATTTTATTTCATTTTTATTAAGAAGAGACATAATGTTACTTGCTGATGTTTGCCGTTACCATATATCCATAGCTAGTAAATATATTAGCAGTTTTAGTTACAAGGCAATTAGTATTGCTACAATTAATTCCACACAACCTTCTTACAGTAGCTTTCTCTTCATAAAGTCCTACCCTTTCTAGTAATTCTCTCTCTCTCAGGGGCAGGCGGCCAACCCATCCTCCATCTTTGGGGCCCAGAACGCAAGGCCTCAGCTCCCCTCAGTTACTGTCCCCCACCTTATAAAGGGGAAGAGGGGCCTCCCCAAACATGGGGCAGCCAAAGTCCGGCCATGGCCCCTCAAATCAAGGAATAAATTCTGGAGCACTCCCTGAAGTATGAAGTACCCATCTGTGCCATTTTATTTCAAACTGGGGAAGTTTGTCATGAAAGTTGGCAATAAGCTGTTCAAAATGATAAATTTCCTTTATGATGTTATGCCAGTCTTCAATTGAGGGTATCAAAGTGGTCATCTATCGATGGGTGATGGCCTTCCTGGTGACTAAGATAAATAGGGGGAGCAAAGTCCTGCCCTAGCGTGGTCTGTGAGGGGGGTAAATAGATAGAATCGCCATCTCCGCTGTTAATTTAACATCCTCTCCCAGGCACTCTGCTATTTCTATCTGTAAAGTGCACCAAAAGGGTGTTAACCTGGGGACAGTGGCATTTTTTTTGTGTATTATTTCTTTTTGCCCCCTACGTGCCGCCGCCTCAGCCACTCCTTCAGGCTGTGCCATCCTGTTCCCGGGCCCCGTCCCTTACACTGCAGTTGTCCCCAGGTTAACCCGGACGTAACCCTTCACCAGGTGGGTCCCCCTCCTCTGAGGGGGAAGGCACCAGGCCAGCACAATACTTGGCTCCAGGGAACTGCTGTGGGACCAGTACCTCTGGGACATTGATGGCATCAGATCGCCAGGCGGCCGTCATCCGGCTGAATGCGGAGCCATTTTCCACTTTTCTGGTGACGTTTCCTTGCATTGCACCTGCATTGCCCCTGGTCTCCACCGTGGGCCGCTGCAGAGCAACACAGCCCCACCACCCACCCCAGGAGAGGAGAGCAGTCTTACAGACGCTCAATCTTCTCCTTCTCCTACCAGCCCCTGGCATCCCAAGTCCATTCCTGAACCCGGGTCGCTGGCATGGCTCAAGGTAAGGTGCCAGTGCCTCAGCCCTCTGTGCCACTGGGCCGGCCAAGTGTCATTTTTTTGACATTTTTCTTTTCATCATGGGAAGGGCCCTCCCCAAGGGTCTGGAGGGATTTACACATTTCCCTAAATGTTTCCTTGAAGGATGCCCAGCACTGGCCCAAACCAGGAGCAGTGTGGACACCAATAAAGCACCCAGCACAGGTTGGTCTGCCACCTCTTCCATGGCTGCAAGGTGGACCACCAAGTCTGCCACCACAGACACTGCCTTATAGGCATCCTTCGAGCAGACCAGGGGGTCCCGATCATCTGGCCGACTAAAGAGGAGGTGCATGTAATGGTCCCTGAGAGATGAGGGCAAGAGAGTTTTGCACAGGCCGCAGGCCTGAGCGCATGCTCTGTCCCAAGGCAGTAGATGATCAATGAGTGCAGGTCTGTCCTGGATGTATTTTGGTTGCATTTAATAGGACACAACATCTAAAAAAAAAAAAAAAACCAGCACCAGACTGAGTTTCTTCTCACTCCATTGGCGAAGCGGAACTGAGAAAAGAAGCACAACGTGAAGAAAAAATGCCGATGGTGCACTTAGGATTTGCAGGGGCCTACATCGCTCATGGAGCTGTGAAGGAGACCGGACTCTTCCAGAGGAAAGGAAGATCTGATGTCACGGAGCGGTGACAAGGAGTATACCACCCAGGTGGGTGGGATGAGCTTAGCTTGAAGATGTTCTGGCTGGAATTAAAGGAAAAGATAAGACTGCCACAGCATGGATAGTGCACCATATTCATGCCCCTTGAACTTTCATTTCTTCCAAGAATCAATCTTCACCATTGACTACCATTCATGGGTCCAAGTATCAAGCTTTCCCTTTTTAGAGGGAGGAACTGGCTCATTCTGAGGGTAACAGACACCTTCAGCCCTCTGCGTGGGAGAGAACACCTGATGGCAGGGGCCCCTTACAGGTCTGGCGAGACCCGAGACTGGTCAGGGCCAGCTGGGGGCTCCTGTGGCACAGGAGCAGGACGGTTCCCCAAAAGTTCCCACCTGACCCTAAGGGAGAAGACAGGAATCCCCTGCAACCCTAAGGGAGAAGACAGGAATCCCCTGCAAGTGCGATTTAAGCACCTCACACCTGGCTAAAGGTGCCAGTAGGGAGCGGCAAAGCCATGCCGTCTGCCTAATGCAGACTGTAGTTCCTACCAGTCTGGAGGCCACCTTGTTGGCATCAAAAGATGCTCTTGACTGGTGCCGTGCTATCTCCAGATCCCGAGGTAAAAAGATAAATGGCCTGCATGACTTTGTTTGGTTGCAGTGCATGTAACAGGCCGTGAAGCTGCAACTAGAGGTGACAATTATAGGTTGCCATATGTGCTTGATGTCCAGAGATGCACATGCGGACGCATGCCAAGGTGACAGCCTTTCTCCCAAGAGCATTCATGTGAGCAGAATCTGCATCTGGAAGTCGGTCATGTGCGAGGCTCCATGGCCCTGCCAAGTTCTGCAGTACCCGAAGCCCCAAAGTGGGGTGAAGTACCTACCTCACCTAAGGGCCCTGTGGTGCACGATACCACATGAGGGTGCTCCAGTGGATGGCCGAATTGGGGAGTGGATGCCTCCACACTGTCTTAGATGTCTCCTCCATGGCTCTCGGCCAAGGTGGAATGACTACAGTGTTGATGTTTGGCATTCCAAGGGATCTGAAAGGCAGGGCTAACAGATCACAGCTTGTATCAGCTTCAAGATTAAGCGTTTAGATCAACTCCACCAGGAATCACTGGTTCAGGGTGTACTTTGCAGCAGAAAGGAGGTGGACATATGATTTGTTGTCTTCACTGAAGGAAGTCGATGGAGTGGAGGTGCTGCCTCTGGGCAGAGTTAGTACCGGAGAGAAGGGCCTGGACTGACTCCCTATACCAGTCATCTAAGGCACTGACCCATGCCTGGTGTTGTTCCCATGATAGAGGCCCCTTGGGGTCTACCAACAAAGGCATCCTCTCAAGGAACTGACAAGGCCCTCTAGACAGGGTTGAAACTTCAGGTCTCTGGGGCCTTGTCCTGGGCTGTGGAACTGCTTAGGGGGCCTCGCCCAAAGGAAGGACCTAGCAGTCACCTGAAATGTGTCCTCCTATATTCAAGGAGTGACTTGATTGGTGCCATTGGAGGAACCCCCTGGTGAGGAGAACAGAGCCATGCAGATCCCATGGGGGGAAACTCCAGTCCTCACCAGTGGCAGTAATGTCCAACGGCTCTGGAGAAAACTCCATATCTGGGCTGAAGATCGTTAACCACATTAGAGACAGTCAGCTGGCATGCCAGCACAGTGGTAATGCTACCACTCGCGATGCCGATGACTCGGGTTTGGGAATGAGATAGGGCCATTAGAGGGCCGGCCGGAGGGGAGGAGGATCTAGTGTCCCATAGGATGTTCTCCTCCTCTGGGGAAGGAGGGTGTCATGTCTCGCTGCTTTATCGCCACCTGGGTGACCACATGTGGTGGTGCAGGGTATAAGCAACTGGTAGGAGGGGACCACTGGAGCATGTCCACGGATTTGCTACATCAATCCTCACCGGCAGCCAACCCTGATGTGTGCTCCTGGTGGGGGTGGGGAGAACAGCACAAAGAAAAAATTACTCACCTTAGTAATTGTGTTTCTTCTAATGGAGTCTTGCTGTATTCTGACAATTGCAGTTAACTCCAGCACTTGAACTGCCCCGGAGAGTGAAGGGTTAAAATTCTATGCCAGGCATAGAACGTTAGGCTCAAGCTCGGTTGAAAACTCTGTCAGTGACACTTTGAAACCAAACCGTCAGATTCTTACGAACTAAAACTCACTGATTATGTAATGTGGAAATTGTAAAATTCCTACTAGCCAACTGGCAACAAAGACTTTAGATTCCCAAAAGACTCAAGTCAGGAAACCCAAAGACCAAAAACCAAGCAATAAGAACTAAAAACTCTTAACTAAACAAACACAAAGCACCCAACACAACAGGAGTGGGCTAAAGACACCCCTGGGGTGCAACACTGCGCCTGCCCACCCACTTCCCAAAACATGTTCTGAGAGGGAAGGCAGGGAGGGAGGTCAGAATACAGCAAGACTCCATTAGAAGAAACACAATTACTAAGGTGAATAATTTTTTCTTCAAACAACATGAAGTCTTGCTGTATTCTGACAGTTGCAGACTACCAAGCAGTACTTCCAAGAAGGAGGGACAGAACCTACTTTGGGAATAGGTTCTGAAGCACTGCTGTACCAAACCTAGCATCACTCCTAGCCTGGATATCCAGCGAGTAATGCTTGGTGAAGGTATGCACTGTTTTCCAGGTGGCTGCTTGGCAAATTTCTAACAAAGCAATATCCCTGGCTGCAGCCAGAGATGCAGCTGTACCTCTAGTGGAATGAACCCTCAGGCCTGAGGGTGCAGTTTTTCCCAGTTTTTCATAGCAGAATTGGATACAGGACACAATCCATCTGGCAATGGTTCTCTTGGTGGCAGGTTTTCCCTCACCTACTTCCCCATAAGTGAGGAACAACTGGAGGGAGTCAAACCTGTGATCCTTTGTACATTCTATGTAGTAACTAAGGGCCCTTTTAACATCTAAACTGTGTAGCCTCTGTTCCCCTGAGGAGGTGTGATCAGTGAAGAATACAGGAAGAGACAGATTGGTTTAAGTGGAAATCAGAAACCACTTTAGGTAAGAACCTTCTATTGGTTCTGAGGACCACCTTATCTCTATGGAATGAAATGAAGTCAATCTCCACTGACAGGGCTTGCAATTCACTGATACGTCTGGCAGAAGTAACAGCAACCAAAAACACAGTTTTCCAAGTCAAGTACTTGAGCTCTGCTGAGGACATAGGCTCAAAGGGGTGATTGCATAAGCTGAGCAATGCAAATATTCAAATCCCAGGCAGGAGCAGGATCCCTGAAAGGGGGATTGTTATGAAGCAATCCTTTGAAAAATTTACAGAATACAAGGTGAGATGACAGAGAGGAAGACTTCCCCACTGACAGGAAAGCAGAAATAACTGACAAATGAACTTTGAGAGTAGCTGGTTTGAGGCCTAGGCCATTAAGGTGAACCATATAATCCAGAACTGTAGACAACTCAGCAGTATCTGGGGATATATGCTACTTGGAACACCAAATACTGAACCTTTTCCATTTGGAGTTGTAAGTTTTTCTGGTGGCAGGCTTTCGAGAAGCTTTGAGAATATCCAGAACCCCTTGGGACAGATGTAAATCTGCATACTCAAGAGCCATGCCTTGAGATTGAGTGACCGCAGACTGGGGTACCAGATCCTCCCCTGAGAGGAGGTTAGCAGATTGTGATTCCTGGGAAGAGACAGGGGAAGATGGACTGCTAAGGACAGCAACAGGGGGGTACCAAGGCTGCCTGGCCCAGTCTGGAGCAATCAGAATCACTTTGCATGGTTGTGACCTCACCTTGACTAAAACCTTGAACAGTAGAGGAAAAGGAGGGAAGGCATAAAGATATTTCCCTTCCCAGTTCAAAATCAGAGCATCCCAGAGGGACTGAGCCCAAAACTGGGGGTCTGCAACAAAACAGAGGAAGTTGGTGATTGTCTGGTGCTGCAAAGAGTTCTATCTCCAGAGTGACGCACCTTGAGAAAATCACTTTCAACACCAAAGGATCCAGAGACCATTCATGATGGCCCTGGGAAATCCTGCTCAATGCATCTATCATCACATTGTCCTTCCCTGGGAGGTTGACTGCTACTAGAGAGGTCTGCAGGGAATAAGCCAGGGACCATATTTTCATGGCCTCCATGCACAAGGCTGTGGACCGAGTGTCTCCCTGCTTGTTGATGTACCACATGGTGGTAGTGTTGTCCGTCCTGACCTGAACCACCTTGTTCTGTACTGACTGAGAGAAAGCTTGTAGGGCAAGAAGTACTGCCCTGAGCTCCAGGAGGTTGATATGAAGAAGGGATTCCTGAGGGGACCACAGTCTCTGGGCCGTCAGAGCCCCCAGATGGGCTCTCCATCCCAAAAGGGAAGCATCTGTGGTAAGAACCACAGAGTGAGTCTGAGTGACAAATGGAACACTTTGCCTCAGATTGTCCAGGTGCTGCCACCACTGAAGGGCCTGAATTAAGGTCTGAGTAACAGGAACTAGCTTGGTAAGAGGACCTTTCCTTTGGGACCGAAAAGTTCTCAGATGGAACTGAATGTCCCTCATCTGAAACCTGGCCCATTGGACCACTGCCGTGGAAGCTGCCATGTGGCCCAGAAGCTGAAGAAAATGCCTTGCTGGTCGAGAAACCAGAGGAAGGAAGAGGCCAGCTGAGAGATGGCTTTTGCCCTTTCCAAAGGAAGGAAAGCTCTTGCCTTGAGCATGTCCAGCTCTGCTCCCATAAAAGTGAGGAGCTATACTGGCTCGAGAACTGACTTGGGAAGATTAAGAAGGAACCCCAGGGAAGTGAGAACTTGCTGGGTGACCTGCAGATCTGACTTGACTTGGTCTGGAGACTGGCCCACAAGGAGCCAGTTGGCCAGGTATGGAAAAACAGAAATCCTTTTCCTTCTTAAAAAGGCCACCATTACTGCTAGACACTTTGTAAACACCCTTGGAGCTGAAGTTAGGCCAAAGGGCATTGCTCTGAACTGATAATGGCCTGAGGGCAATTCGAACCTAATGTACTTTCTGTGGGAGCACCTGATGGAAATGTGAAAACAGGCATCCTTGAGGTCCAGGGAGGCTAGCCAGTCTCCTGGCCTCAGAGAGGGAAGAACTGTTCCCAGAGTCACCATTTTGAATTTTGGCTTTAGCAGGTACTTGTTTAGATATCTTAAATCTAGGATGGGTCGCCACTCCCCTGTCTTTTTTGGGGTAAGGAAGTACCTGGAGTACAGACCTTTGCCCCTGTATAGGGTAGGAACTCTCTCTCTGTGGCTCTTAAGGCCACTAGAGGAAACCTCTGCCTCTACAGCAAGGGTTTCTGATGTATTTGCAGGTGGAAAGGATCTGGGTCTCGGTTTCAGACATTTTTTGAAACTGAAAACCAGCCCCTGGCTTACAACCTCCAGGACCCACTTGTCTGAGGTAACAGACATTCAGATCTGGACAAAGTAAGCCAGCCTGCCTCCTACCGGAATGGGGGGAGTCGACCTGGGTTGACACATGAGGGTGTCTGCTTGGCAGCAGCCTTAGGCTGAGGGGTGGATGCAGCCCTGCTCATCCCCTTCTGCCTCTCCCTCTGAAGAACCCCCTCTGAGAAAAGGAAGAGGAGGCCTGCGCTTGGTAGAAAGGCCTGTGAAAAGGTCTGCCCCCTGCCCCTAACATGCTGCCTTTGAGGAGCTGCCTGCCTCTCCTTGGCCTGGGCACTCCTGTAAGTGGTCCTGTACTTGTCCATTTTCTTCATGTAATTATCTGTCTACTCCTCAAACAGAGAATTACCCACCACAGGGAAATCAATGGCCTTAGCCTGGGTATCCTGTGAAAGGCTAGTACATCTGAGCCAAGCCATCCTCCGAAGAGCCACAGATGTAGCCATGACTCTTGATGACACATCACTGGAGTCCACAGCAGCATGAAATTGCACCTTTGATGCCTCGATCCCATCAGCAGCCATCCCCTCCAGCTCCTTGGCTAGCTGGGGGGAAGCCTGTTTAGCCAGTGCCAATACAGTGTCCCACCTGGACTTCTGATACCTGGCTGTATAGGCCATATAGTTAGCCTGCCTGAGTCCCAAAGATGATGCCATGTACTGCTTCTTTGCCATGGCATCTATCTTCCTGGAATCTTTGTCTGGGGGGTGTGAAGCCAAGGGGATGTTTGCCTTGTCACAGGCAGCAGCCTGCACTACTCCAACATGGCAGCATTGCTGATAAAGAAACTCCGTATCTGAGCCTGACAAGGTATACCTCTTGTCCATTCTCTTGTCAATAGGAGGTACAGAGTTGGGAGACCTAAGAATTTTTTGTGTCTGTTTCCCAAAGGACTTAAGGAGGGGAATAGACAGTCTCTTAGACTCTGGGATGTCCATCATCTCTACAAAGTCAGGCTCCTCTTGATCCTCCACAGCCTCCTCAATAGGAAGCTGGAGGGTTTGAGCCACTTTTCTGTAAAACAGAAAGTGGGGAGGGGACTCAGAAAGCCTAGGAGGGGAAACACCAGAAGGTCTGTCTGGGGAGATGTCCGGTTCCACAGGCACATCCAGACTTTCACCGTCGTAATCATCTTCTTCAAAACCCCCCTCCTCATCAAACTCCGGTTCGTAAAAATCTTCAGGGGAATAATCCTAAACTGGGGGAACCGACCGAACCGAACCCCTGCTAGAAGGCGCCGGATTGGTCAGAACCGGACGAAGCAATTCCGCAATCCGAATCGCTCTGGCTATCTCTTCGGCAGTCGGAACATGAAGTTCTGGATCCGAAGCAGCCGATTTATCCTTGCGTTTTCTCTTTGTAGGAACTGATCCCTCAGGATCGGCTCTCCTCTTGCCCGAAGAAGTATCGCCCTGGTCAGAGGGCACTCCTTCTGTTTTGGTAGGAACCGAATCGGGCTGGCCTTCCAGATCAGCGGATTTCTCGGCCTTCTTATCCCTAAGTCTACCTAACCTTTTTTCCAGGGTAGACTTAGGGTAATTCTTGCAAACTTGGCAGTCTGAATCGAGGTGGTCAAACCCCAGACAGTAAACAGAGGTGGTGTGGGGATCGGCCTTAGCAAAGACTTCCCCACACACACTGCAGTGTTGAAACCCAGTGTGCCCGTTTTTTTTCTTGGGTTTCTCTCTGACATGGCCAACCTAACAACTTAGGTTTTATTCGGCAACCACCAGGCAAGACTTTATCGGTTTCCCACCGTTACGGTGTTGGAAAAAAAATGTTCAAATCACTTTTTTTAAAAAACTGATATGGACCGGTAACCACACACTAACTTTTCAGAAAGATTTTGACTAAAGGATCAGTTCAGCCGAACTGATCGGACAAATTTACAATTTTCACACAATAGCTGTCCACAATACTATCCTACATACTTATGGTACCACAGACAGAATCTCGAACCAACAAACGGAACGAAAAGCGGACTAAAACCGACACTTTAACTGCATTTGAACCGAGCAGGAGGAGAAAATCTCCGGAGCGACTGTTCAGTGAGGCGGAGTAAAGAATCTGATGGTTTGGTTTCAAAGTGTCACAGACAGAGTTTTCAACCGAGCCCGAGCCTAACGTTCTATGCCTGGCATAGAACTTTAACCCTTCACTCTCCGGGGCAGTTCAAGTGCTGGAGCTAACTGCAACTGTCATAATACAGCAAGACTTCATGTTGTTTGAAATGGTGCAGGACTGAGAGAATGAAACCTCTGCCATCCCATCCCACACTGGACTCACGCAACCATACCCCCAGGGACACCATCAGTCTTCACTCCATCATGGGTGCCAGACTGATGCAGGGAAGAAATGCTATGGAACTGAAAGTGTACCTCGCCATAGGTGATAAGCCAGGGGGACAGCACAGACACACGTCAGGGGTGGGCCGATGGTTCCAGGAGAATAGGTGGCAGAGTCTCAGCTGAACGGGAACCGGGCATCTCGCAGTAGGTGGACAGAGGTCCTGCCTGTGACTGGGAGGATAAAACAAACTAAAAAAAAAAGACAGGGTCATCACCATCACCATGGCTCGTCAGGATCTTACTTGGAGCCGGACAGAGGATCGGCACCATTACTGTTGCTACCCCGTCAGTGTGTCCAGAGCTGTCACTCTCCTCGGTGTTGCTAGCGACATCATGGATGATGACAATATCCAAACTGGCAACAGTGGGAACAACAGCCTCAGTGCTGGGCCCCCCCTTGACACTGCGAACAGTGTCAGAAGGGGGCCTGGTGTCATCCCTGGTGCCACCTGCCACATCACAACCATGAACAGTGACAACAGAACAGGTGATGCCAGAGGACGACATAATGACCACCAGTGTAGACTGAGCATATTGCTATGGCCTCACCACCAGGGAACCAGGGAAGCCTTCTGCTCAGAGCAGGCAGACTGTTGAGAGTTCACAGTCGACCACCCAGAAGGAGTGGCCTGTCCACTAGACCCATCCACCAGAGTCTCTGATGCCTCAGTGCGAAAGGTCGAGGAGAATTCCATACTTCCACAGAACCAGATGTCCCAGGAAGAGGCCCGGGGAAGAGCCTAGAGAGCTGGTCTTGGATGCACATGTGTGAGACCTGCCTCCGAAGGTGGGGATCACATGACCCCACCTCAATGCCTGGTTCTCAAAGGTACGGCAGTCCACGGAGAAGCAGGCATTGCATGCATCCATATCATGCTCTGGTTCAAGACAGACTGCACAGGTCTGATGCCAGTCTGGAACAGCCATCAGCTTCCCACAGCGACAACAACGCATAATGTGTGTGGCTGTCAGACTTTCTTTGATGACTTGACCATTTTATTATTTATTTATTTATTTTTTTAATCAGACTTTGGAATCACAGTAAAATAGCAAGGGGAGGCGATATCGTAAATAAGAAAGAATTACAGTGACACTATTGAAATAAGTGGTGGCGAGACAAACTGAGGCACTGCACTCCTACAGTGTGAACTACACAGCAGGAAGAACAGAACTGGGGATGGTGAGGGAGCAGCTGAAAGTTATTAGCTGACATGTGACACCACATGGGGGGTGCACAGGCACCATGCCCACTAGCTGTGGCCTGCCCCTAGACAAAAGCTTTGTTCCTGGGGTATCTTAGTACCTCTGGCTCAGACCCATAGTGGGGAAGGTCGTCTGGATGGCCAGATGCCTGGACTGCTCCACATTCTACAATAAGCTCCCTGCGATGAGTCAGTCTTTGAGGTGCGTAAGTATCTTAACATCCTTACACTAGAAAAAGGCTGCCATGACCACCAGACGCTTGCTGAACACCCTGAGTGCCAATGACAGGCCTAATGAAATGATTCTGATCTAATACACTGTTCCTTCCAACCAAAAACAAAGGTAGTGTCTGTGCTATGTTTAAATGGGGAAGTATGCATCCTAGAGGTCCAGGAAGCAGAACTAAGCCCCTGGCCTCAGCGATGGAATGACATGGTGCAGTCACCACGCAAAAATGAAAATTACGTACTTAGCTTAATTAAGATCTTTCTGTGTATCCTCACCATTCATCACCTTTGGGTACATGGTCGGAGGTCATGACCTCATGAAGCATTTTTTTTTTTTTTTTTAGGTAGGTGGAGCTGACGCACTATTGGCATTTCTCGGTTGGATGACTGGGCGTGGCGCCGCAGGTTGGCTGTTAGGTTGCCGACTCTGCCTGCCAGTTCTGAGTCGCCGGAGAGGTAAGAGGAAGGGAGTGGAGGGTGGGACAAGGAATTCCAAGGGACAGGAAAAAGGAAAATATATCAAACTAAAAGGTGAAATAACGACTGAGCGGACAGAAAGAAAGAAGTCAGAAACTAAAGAGATTGGGAGGGGCCCCAAACTCTGGAAACAGAGGAGGGAGGTAGGGTGGGATAACGAATTTAGAAGGTAGGAAGAGAGGGGAGAAGGTTAACACATCCCAGACCCTGGTCCGTTTCCAGACTGTATAGGAACTGCAAGGAGTAGCCAAAGGCTTCTTTCCAGAATTCAAGGCACAGAATGGCTGGCAAAAACTCCATCTGAGCAGAATCGGCTATTCTGGAAGAAGGACAGGGCACAGAGAATTAACACCCTCTCAAGGAAAGATTTTGGTGAAAAAGGAAAAGGATTTTTTTTTTTGTGTGTGTGTATAATAAAGGATAGTCCTAAGGACAAAGAAAAATAAGATGGACGGGACAAGGAGGAGGAGGAGGAGAGAATGGAGGGCAACTACCAACTCCCACCCCACAGGGGTGGAGCAAATGCAGTAGAGAAGGAGTGCCCCCCATGCTGACCACTCTACCCAGAACATTGTCCCCCTATGTGCCCCTGTTTACCCCACTCCTAACAAAGAAAGGAGGGGGGCGAGGTTGGGCACAGAGAGGGAGGTGGACCCAGAGACTGAGGCCCCAGGAGGATGGAGGGTGGGGTTGTGATGAATGGTGAAGATACACAGAAAGATCATAATTATGATAGGTATGCAGTTTTTATATCTTATCTGTGTCAGTCTTCACCATTCATCACCTTTGGGTGAGTGCCAAGCCCCCTCGAAGGGGGTTTTCTTTTACACCCTAAGGGACAAAGTCCCTTAGCTCTCAGTGGGTGACACACTAAGAGGGAGAACCTTCAGGACCTGGAGAGGCCCGAGAGTGGGGAGAGTGAGACGGGGAACCTCCGGAGGAGGAAGGAAGTTGACCTGACAAACGTCGTCTCGCTCTACCGGAGAAAAGATAAGTTCTTTGGTGAGCGGAGTTAATCACCCTATGCCAGGCCACGGGTGACAACCGGGAAAGATGCAGCCATGCCATCTGCCTAGTGCAGATCACTGTCCCTACGACCCTGATAGCTACCTTGTTGGCATCATAGGATGCCCTCGCTTGGTGCCTTGCTAGCTCCAGGCCACGTGCAGAGAGTGCAATGGCTTGTCTGGTTTGCTCTGTGTCAGGTAACGAGGCTAGGAGTTGACCTAGCCTGGACCACAAGAACCTGTCATAGGCCGCATAGTGGGCCTGATGTGCAGAAATGGAAAGCAACAACCATGCCGAGTAGAAAGCCCTCCTACCCCAGAAGTCAAAATCCGAGGAATCTTGATCTGGGGGCTGCTCACGGTGAAAGGCGCAAAGCCCATCAGAAGTGTCCAACTGCATCAATCTGGACTGCAGAGGAGGCATGGAACCTGGAGACTCTGGGGAGGGGCGCAATACCACTGGCAGAGATCCCTAGGGGCAGGAACTCTGGAGAAGGGTCTCTGCCAGAAGCGCAACGACGCCTCCTAAAAGGGAGCAGGCCAGGGAGGCACCACAAGGGTAGCCTCGCTGAAATTGCCTAGAAAGGCGTGCACCGAGTGCATTGGATTGCTTACAGTGGCAGGGGTGAGGTGCAAGTCCTCCAACATCCTCACGAAGAAACGCTGATACTCAGCGAGATCAGCAGCTGGAGAGATGTAGACAGAAGGCACCTCTCCCCCAGAAGAGGGGGATGAAGAGTTGGAGGGCACCAACTGCTCAGAGGGTAGCTGCTCGGGGGGGAGGTTGAAAAACCTGTCTGTCCATTGCCCTAACGTAAGCTGGGAACCGAGTAGCCACAGCCCTGAACTGCTCCCAGGAGAGAGGCCCGCTAGGACCAAGGATGCCTGGGAGCGCAGGAGAATGTGGCAGAGGGATGGGGACAGAGCCGAGAAGAGATATCGGCTGACCTCCGCTTGGGCTAAGGAGTGGACCAAGAGCACTCGGAGAAGAAGGTGCTCCGGAAGACTCCACAGCCGACAGCTGAACAACCATTTAGGTACTGCCTTGGCTGCGCCCGGAAGAATCTCCCCTGTGAGGCGACCAGGGCCATATAGGTTCAGAAGGACGGTCCCCTACCTCAAAAGAATGGGGCTCTCTCAAAGAGACCAAGGAGGAACAGCAGAGATCCGCACTACGGCTTCTTCCAGAGCCCGGGTGGGCACCAGAAAAAGGTCGCCATACAGACCCCATGCTCCCCAACCCCTCAGAGTCTTAAAGAGCCCTCCTCCTCGAGAGGGCCAGCCTAAGTAGCTGACAGCCCTGGCCAGCACCCGAAGGAGCTATCCAGGGCACAGTACCATCCCCTCCCGTAGAAGTCTTGATCGGCCCCAAAGTTGGGCGATCCAGGCACACCACAGGCGGGGGTACCACTGCTGAGGGGTCAGTGAACCCACCAGGACTGGGTTGCAGAGCAATGGTGTCCTGCACCACTGCCCACTGGTCAGCACCCCTGACCCCAGTCTCGGCAGCCACCGACCCCACCTCAGAAGGGGGCTGGCTCCGACTTGTCGAGGGCACTACAGGGCTGTCCACCCCAACAGTCAACCCCAGGGAGTCAGACTGCTTGTCTGACTCAGAGCCCGACTCTGCCTCCGAAGAAGTAGAGGCCGAGGCCGTGTGCCGGACCGTAGGAGGGCGCCCGTGCCATCCTTACCAAATGGGGCTCAGAAAGCGACCACTCCTGAGCCAGCGACAGTGCCCTCACAGCACAAGCGAGCGGTATCCACGGAGGCACAATGCCGGTCGAACAGCAGTCCCAGAGTTGGGGACAGCCACGGCACTGTCAGCCCCGAAGATGGCGCCAAGGCGTGGACGGCACCGGCAGGCCCGGACGGTGCCATCGGCGCAGATAACGGCACCGCCCAGCTCCACGGTGCGCGGAACAGCGCCGGGCAGGCGGCACCAACGACAGCAGACTCCGAAGCCCCCATGGCGCTGAGTCCCGAGTCGGACACGGCGCTGTGCTCAACCTCGGTGCTGAGGCAAGAAGAAGACAAAGACGGTGCTGTAGAGACTCCCACAGAGCCGCGAATGGCGCTGACAGCAGCCACACAATGGTGCCGATTGATGGCGTCGAGGATGGCGCCGAACCGGGAATTGCAAACCGCGGGTCTGACACCAGGGGAGCCTTCACCCCCGAAGGGGCGATTGCCTTGGTGGCGCCTCCCACCCGCCCCCTGAAAGGAGCGGGATGGGCCTCCTGCACCATGGAAGGAGCCTCAGCAACGGCCAGGCTACTAGTAGCCGAGGCCCCCTCTTCCTCGGTCCATGTAGAACTGGGAGGGGACCCGGCAGAAAGGCAGAGAGTACGGGACTTGGCCCGACAAGTGCACACCTGACCCCCGGAAGTCGGCAGAGCTCGCCCCTTTTTCCATGCGTGTTGTTCGATGACCCGGCAGTCCATGGAGAAACAGGCGTCGCACAAATCCATGTTGTGAAGCGGGCCAAGACATGCAAGGCAACAGTGTGCTGATGGACGGAAAATTCTACGCCGCAAGGGCACCACGTCGCATGGGGGCTGTCCTGTCTTCAGAGTCTTCTGCCCACGCCCCAGACATGACCTACGAGGAAAAAACACCAAAAACAGACTCAACGTCGCCAAGAATAAAATAAATGGAAAGATATGGAAATTACATACTTACCGTAATTATTGATCTTCTTGGACAGTCTCCATCACTCATTCACACTAGTGGGATAGTGCCGGGGGCGCTAGGACCAAGTGGGAGCCAAAAATTTTCAGAAGGGCCGGCGCCGAGGTAGGACCACACACTCACGCCTGTATAGGCTATCTCGGCGTCGACCCTCCAACCGCCTCAGTACCTTTTCAACCAAGGAGGTGCAGCGTAACTAATGAGAATAACTCATTCTGAGTGTCTGGGCCTGAGAGGGCCCAGATGGCCTTTGTAAGAAAGGTCAAAGAACAATGTCTTCACAGTCCGAACCATAGGCCATGAAGACCAGGAAAGGAAAACGAGTGAACCCAAGGGATGGTGGGTGGGCGTGTGAATGAGTGATGGAGACTGTCCAAGAAGATCAATAATTACGGTAAGTATGTAATTTCCATATCTTCCTGGACTAAGTCTCCATCACTCATTCACACTAGTGGGAGAGTACCAAGCTAAAATCAACAACCCTGAGTAGGGTGGTAGGAGATAGGGTTTACTTGGAAAGGACAGCCAAGGACTGTCCTGTTAATAAAAAGAGCTGTCTTGTAAGAGCATCTATAACATAGTGTCTACAAGATAAACGCTCGAGTTGTAACTCATCACCTTGCCGACAACTACAATGGGAAATAATTAAAGTCTGCCAGGCAGCCGCAACTATTCTAGGAAGCGGCAGAACCTGGCCTCATGATTTGATCTGGACCAAATTAAAGTGTCAAAGACATGCACTAATCTAATGTAAAAGACCTCAGGAGCTGCAAGAGCCGGAGGTAAAGTGTACAGTTCAGGGTAGTATGACTGTATGTGAATATTTGAAACTACCTTAGAAAGAACCTACTTGACCAATGGTCAAGAAAGAAGCATGTCATCTGTTAAGCTGGAGCAAACATGGAGCAGGAATCTAAGTTCCGACTTGCTGAAGAGTCACTTCTGTTGCTGCAAGGCTCTGATTGAGAAGAAAGCCTGATTAAAAAACAAAAGGGACTAACAGACTGGTTAGATGCCTAGGTTTTGGAAATATCTCGGAATAAGAGAATTCTCTTAGAGAAAAGAGGTGAGCTATACCACTGCTGGATCGGACTGCCCCTAGGGTAGAAGAAAACAGGTACCCTTTACTGAGGTTTAGAGATGACCGCCTCAGGGTTGGGCGGAACCTGATCAGATCCAAAGCGAGGTATCAGGAAATTCAACTAGGCCCTGTGCTGTGATAATTCTGACCCCCTTTTTTTTTTTTTTTTTAATATCATTAGTCCGAGCCTGACAAGGTTGCTGGCTGCTATTTGGCAAGTATTGCCTGATACAGAAATGACAAGGATGTCATCCTCTGAGGAGCAGGAGGAGCCTGAAGATCCATAACTGAACCCTGACTGGACTAATAATAGCTAGGCGGATGTCAACTACCTGTGTGAAGCAGCCACCAGAGGGGCAACATTAAAAATGGGCTGTATACCCCTATCAAAGGAGGCGGGACAGTCTGTGCAGCTCCCGACCATAGAATTAAAATGTTCCAAAGAGTGTAATTGTCTTGACCACTGAAAAAGTCTAGGACGCAGAGGTATATAGTCCACAGATCCAGTCTGAACACTATGGTGGACCCCATAAATGAGGAACTACTAAAGAGCTTGCATCACAGACTCTGATGATAGGAGAGGGTGTTCAGTATATAAAATGAGTCATCCGCTGTATCACTGACCAGAGGACAGGAAAGACTCATCCAGATGCCTTTCTACCACAGAAGGACCCCAAAAGAGGTCTCGGTTAGAGCCACTAGAGACTCCGCCACCAGGAAGGGTGTCGAGGAGCTTGGCACCACGTGGGGGCTGAGAAAGTGCTGGCGGGAATGAGAGATTCCGCTGACAGAAGCACAGAACAGAAGAAAGTCCCATCAGCGGAAAATCGCTGGATGAGGAGATCCGATGCAGACCGCCACCCACTAAAATGTGTGGAAATAATCCATGAGAATAGGAATTCATTCCATGGAAACATCCCAACACAAGTCCTGCGGAGAGGTCTGCAAACACAGATCTTTCCCTAGTTCTATCAGACAGCACCAACTGGCACCCCTGCAGCACTAGCATCATTCCTGGCACAGAAGGCACCAAGCAGTAACCATGCCAACCTGAGAGACACCAGAGGCACCACGGCAGAACCCATGAGGTATCCTCGGTACCAATGGCAGCAATATGCGCAGTAGCACGCCAGGGCACCCCGG